>CM059041.1:10893115-12304365 GCA_030279155.1 Forsythia viridissima
AAGTTCATGCCACATTAAAGATTAATAATCATATCAAAAACATCTTATAAAATATAAAATTCGGAAATCATAACAATATAACGAAATTTCCATTTATTCGTCTTCTTGACCGAAATCTCTTTTTCCCATGGCTCAATTCCTTCATCATTAAGCCTTCATCCAACTCTACAATCAATCTAAGAATGGGAGAAATGGTGAGTTTGGAGAAAACTCAATAGGAATATTATCATTTATAAATATGCAAATCCCAATTTATATATTGCAATTTAAATGTAAGTAAATCATGCTAACATTCATATTCCGGTGAGCTCAAAGGGTCGAAACCCTAAATTCTTTCATAGGTTTAATCCTGAAGGATTTAAAACCAATAACATTCTTTCTTAGGTTTAATCTCAAATGATTTAAAACCATAAACATTCTTCATTTACATCCAAAGTAGGATGAACATCATATCTTGTTCATTCCAAAGGAACAAACTACATTCATATCCGGATGGCCATAAATATTAAATCATATAGCATAGCATACACATAATTACAATACATAAAGGGATTTAAATCACTTGCATAAAAATATTCCTACCTTGCTTCTTGAAAAAGAATGAAAAACCTTTGAAAAATATTTCTTCTTTTCTTCGATCTTCTTCTCTTTTCTTTCTTCTTCTCTTTTCTTCTCTTTTCTTTCTTTGTAAAAATGGCTTAAGTGTGTAAGTGAAGGGAAAAAGGGGGAGGGGGGCCGAATTTGAGAGTAGGAGAGGGAGGAGGGAATGAATTTTGAAATTTTGGGGTTTATTCCATCCTCTTGCACTTACCTATTTGGAAAATGGTAAGTTTTGATATGGTAAAAATACCATAATTTTAAAATATCTTACAAATCTTGCCTTTTATATAAAAATAATTATAATTAATTAATTTAATTAACTAATTGATTAATCTCAAAAATCGTTAGATATTTTCTTTAGTGGACTCGGGTCGTTTATTATTATTGGACCCTGTTTGGACTTTGGACGGACATGTAGCCACAGTTATTTGCTAAGAATTTTACTTAACTCGAAATAAAATTCTAAATTTTTGGGGTGTTACAATCCTCACACTAATTTTTTACTTAACCATCTCTTCATCTGTCTTTTAAATGCCCTTGACAATGATGTGTGAAATAAAATTATATATGATAATACTTAAAAATTCAACGTGGAAATACAAATAAACAATTATCAGTGATGCACAATCACCATAGATAGATAGAGATAACAAAGTTTAACAATATTCAACTCATGAGTAAATGTCCTGACTGGAATACCAAGTGCTAGAGCCAATCCAAAATCAGCGAGCTTAAATGCATTAGTGTGGCGATCAATCAGCAAATTTTGAGGCTTCAAGTGTCGATGAAGGACTTGATGAAGGACTCTATGAGAATGACAATAAGCAATACCACATAGTATTTGATATAGAAACATCTGCAAAATACAATGTAATGACAACCTTTTTCACAAGCTCAAGAGACTAAGGCCCCATTCTCTTTACTGTTTTCAAGCTGTTTTTAGTTTTCAATTTTGCAAAACACCCAAAAATTGTTTACTTTGATATTTTCAAAAATACATTTTGAAAAACAAACTTAAATGTATAACATAAAACTGAAAATGACTTTTTCTTGTTTTGGCGGTTTTCAATGAAAAAGTCTCAAAACGCGGAAAACACGCAGAGGAGATTCTCCAAATTGAAAACACGTTGTTCCTTCCCCCAATTGTAAAATCAAACCCACCCAGTTCACCATCTCCATAAAAAAAATCCACTCCATCTTCCGCACCCATGGAGAACAAAGTAAGACGTCTATAAACGAGACTCTCAAGCGTTCCAAGATCTGCTCACAGATCTTCAGCATCTGCTCCGGCATTCACTCTCCTCGAATATAGGTATTTTTATGGGTTAACCAAATTTTTTGTGGACAAAAGATTTTCAAATTTTGGAGTTTATGTGGACGAGTGTTCAACTGCAGCGATTCGTTTGGTATCTGTTTGTAGAGTTAAGAATATTGTGGTAGGCTTTTTGACTCATTTTTTTCCAACAAAGACTTTTCACCTTTTTGTTTTATATGTAGTTCTGGGTTTTAATTATCAACAAGAAGGCTGCCAAATTTTTTGTGGGTTGTCCAATTTTTTTTTGTGGAAATGCCTTTGTGGGTTGTTCGAATTTTTTGACAACTCCAGATTCGACAAAATAATCTTTATTTTGCTTATAAATTGAGAAATGCATTCACCTATGCTGAACAAGGAACTTATAGGCAGTTTGTGATTTTTCTTATAAGCATGTCAAACTATCAGCAATCTCCAGTTTTCGATTGAGTTTTTATTGATGTCGGAAATCATATACGATTCGGAAAAACTCGTCCAAGAAAATCTGAATGTGAGTTTGGATATCAACATCAACAATTAGTATGAGGAAAATGGAAGCTTGGAGATCTCTGTTTTACCCAACAACCCGTAATTCTATAGTTCAATCAATCCCCTTTCACTTGTGTGTCTCATCCTTAAGTGCCAAAGTAAAGTTTGCTCTAATTCCTAAGTAGGAAAAAACAGCTGCAGTATTTTGAATTGTTACCCTTGCAATGTGTACAAGCCATTGCTTTTTGTTTCTTTCATTATCGCAAGTTGCTCCTTTAGACACATTCAGAACCAAATCCAATTCTTTGAACACATAACTAGAAGCCTCTAACATCCCTAAAGATATTAGGTTCATTTTCAACTCATGAACATACCTTACTTCTCGTATTAGTATTATTTCCACACCATCAGCCATTTTGATCTTGACATTGCCTTTTTCCACACATAACATTAGACATTGTTTTCCGATAACACTTTGCCATCATTAATTTCAGAAAATGAGACAAAACGAATGCTTATCTGGGCTCATTTGGAATAAGTTCCCTGAATCAAGAGCCACTCTATATAAGCATTTACTCTTTCTGTCTTGGCAATCCTTAATTCTTCAAGTGTGCTTCTTTATAACAAAATCAGCACTTGTTCTTGGATTGTGATTTGTATATTGGTTTGTTCTTGTTCTTAAAATTCCTCATTTCTAGCCTTGATTATTCCAATGTTTAGTCCATTTGCAATACCCAATCCATTGTTCTCTATCTTTCTTTTTATTTACTTTGAATTTCAATGAGGCCTTCACATTTAGTATGTGAGTTTGGACATCAACAATTAGACTGGACTTGTTTGGTCATCTTTAACGTACGTTGTATCTGTATTATAAACGCCCATTCTGTGGTGTTTTTTAAATATTTGCCAATCTTTCAAGTCATGCCAATCCTCTTGGTTGTAATGTTAGACTTGGTAATTATTTGACTTATATACAAAACTGTTTTGTTTAAGTTGTTGATATTTATTACTTATCTTCAATAGAGAACATGGGTGGTCACAGAGGTAAGACTAAGGAACCAATGTCATGGTCCGATGAGAATGAACACGCTTTTATCGAGATACTTTATGACAATGTGAAATCAGGAAAATTACAATGTTCTACTTTCACGAAAGACGAATGGGGAAAGATCAATAAAGACATGGTTGTTGTCACAAAATTGGATTATGGGGTAGAGAGATTGAAGGGTAAGTGGAACCGTTTACGTAAAGTGCATCGCTTGTTCTCTAAACTTTTAGGGCATACATGTGTTACATGGGATCCAAATACCAACCAAGTTAATGCTGCAGAGGAAGTTTGGCAACATATTTATACGGTATGTATTGTATAAGAATACTTTCACAATTATTTTTTAAGGATATCATTATCGTTTAAGGATGTCATTTTTTTGTTGCTGTGAAATGATTTAATGTTGCTTATATTACCTGTTGTAGATAACAAGACTGAGTATAGGACATTCAGGAAGGAAGGATGCAAGCATTATGAACTTCTTGGAGAGATATTTGGCGGGACTATAGCTACTGGTGGTTTAGGCAATGCTTCCACTCAGCTTCCGCCAACATCAGACGAGGAAAGACAACTAGAAGATGATTTTTTGAGCAGGGGAGTGCATGTGCATGTGGAAAATGATGATGATGATGAAGTTACAAATACTAGTCGCCGCGATGATGGTACATCTAATGAACGTCGACGTAAAGAACCCAAGATAAGTAAAAGTGGAAAACTTGAGGCATGTATAGCGCAGTGGTCATCAAAAATTAGTATGAGGAACGATGAAACTGAACTTAGGACGCTTTACCTGAAAGAAAAGCTTGCACGCATCCAAGAAAAATCATCTAATCAATCAGGGGATAGTGAAGCCACTAACTCGGATCCCTATTCAAATATGGTATGCCTGAACATTTTAAACAACATGGAAGGGGTCTCTAATGAGATTTATATGAAAGCAATAAATGCTTTTAAGGATCCAGATTTCAGGATGTCATTTGTGATGATGCCAGAAATTAGGAGAGGACCTATTTTAGAACTTCTTTGATTTGCTTGATGGTAATGTAGGACTGTTCGTATTTTGAACTTCTAATGTAGGAATATTTTTTATTTATATGTTGATTTGCTTGTTTGGTTTTAATCGATGTGTTGGAATTTGAAAATGGTTGTACCTTTTTAAGTATGATAATTATATTTGTTTGCGCATTAATATTACTGGTAATTGATGTGGATTATGATGCTTAGTTTTGCATATGTTTGTGCATAGGGATGTCTGCTGATTCAGGTTCGGTTCGTTATTTGAGTGACGATGATTCGAGTGACGATGATTTTTTATGGACAGATGATTTCAATGCGACTGTTGGAGATATATTGATGCTTAGTTATTTTGTTTCTAACGAAAGAAGTATTATGGACAGGATACCTTGTAGAACATCGTTGCTTACTGGAAAGATGTACATACTCAAAATTTTGAATGGACATCCAACCGTGTGTCATAACATTTTTCGTATGCAGAAACATGTTTTTATGAATTTTTGTGATACTTTGAAAGAGAAGGAGTTGTTGACAGATGGAAAAAAAGTGAGATGTTTCTGATGATCATAGGGCACACTACACGATATAGTGTTATTGGTGATCGATTTCAGCATTCCAACAATACAATATCAAAATGGTTTAAACGAGTTTTACAGGGTGTTTGTTCATTGGGTACAGAGATAATCCACCCTACAAACCGAGATGTTGTACATGAGCGCTTGTTGCGCAAATATCCTTACTTTAAGGATTGTCTAGGTGCAATAGATGGAACACATGTATCAGCTTGGGCACCTGCATCGAGACAAACATCTTTTCGTGGAAGAAAAACAAATATAACACAAAATGTGATGTTGGCATGTGATTTTGATATGAAATTCATATTTGAGTATGCTGGATGGAAAGGTACTACTAATGATTCGCGAGTATTTATTGGTGCAGTTATAAGAACATCAAACAACTTTCCAATGCCACGGGGAGGTATATTCGAATACTTCAATTTTTTTGTCAAATATTTTCATAGTATTATAGTCGTAAATTATAGTTCTTTTGCAGATCAATTTTACCTTGTTGATTTTGGCTATCCAAACATGCTAGGATTTCTTGCTCCTTATCGAGGTCGAAGATATCATTTGCGTGATTATAATGAACGCGGAAGACCGCATGGAAAGGAAGAGTTGTTCAACTATAGACATTCATCGTGTCGAAATATTATTAAACGTTGAGGCAAGATTTCTTATTTTGAAATTAATTACCAATTATCCACTAAGTAGGCAAAGACAAATCCCTACTACATGTTGCGCAATATATAATTTCATTCGCCAAGAACACGCTTTGTATAGTCATTTTGGTCAATATTCATCATAGAATATGGTATTTGAAGATGTGCCGGAGTCCAGTCAAAATCATGAAGTCATACAATTTGATGCTAGTCAAACAACTCAAATAGGACAAGTCAGAGATCAAATTGCTACACTAATGTGGAATGACAACTCAATGACTTATACATGATTATGTAGATGTCATTTTATTGTTTTAATTTTCCAAATGTGTTATTTTTCCCATTAATATGTAAGCCTGTAATCTTAATTATCTTTCTATTCAACTGTTTCAGACAATCTTATCACACAATCACATTATGTAATTCTCAATCCACGTCATATCATTAATTATAATATTTTTTTGACAAGTCAATTTATTATTATTTGTTAGTATTTAATTTTTGTAATAGAATTTTTTTTTGTAAAATTCACCAACTGTAAAATGTATATATTACTTGATGATAAATTAGTATTAAATTATTTTACTTTATTGAATAATCAAATTTAATGAATAAAATAATATAAAAAATTTCTCAAAATTTCAAACAGAACGTGTTTTCTAGTTTTCTATTTTCAAAAACAATTTTTCAAAATGACAAACCAAACGCGTTTTCAGTAATCTTAAAATAGACTCTCAAAACAGAAAACTGAAAATGAATTCAAAACTCAAAACTAAAAACTGAAACGCAAAAAGAACAGCCATAAGGGTTTTAATTTCAAATTTCTTGGATTTGTCACCATTCATAATAATTGTATATCTTTTCTTTTCTATTTTTTTTCCAACGGGTGGGAGGAGAAATACTAAAATGAACAATCAATTCCCCCATCCCTCTTTTCTAACACCCAGAATACAATGATTATGCTCAAGCACTAAAAGTGCAACGAACAATATCTTTTTCAAGAGAAACAAAATTACGATTTGCCAGCTAAAATACTTAAACAATACAACCCCTCAATCCACCATCCTCTTTAAATGATAGCACCAGTGCCAAAGTAATGAAACTGGCTCCAAATATTTGACAGAAATAGCATTTTCTGGATAGAGTTGCAAAAATAGCACCACTGTAACAATTTTTGAATACAAATTGGAACAAATGAGTGAAAATGGCAAAATTAAACCTCAAAATCATTAACCCACACTTATACATTCCAAGTTTAGTATTTTGAATCGCATAAACACCATAAAATCAATTATTAGAGCTTTATTTTACAACCCATATTCAAATTTCTAAAATTTCTAACAACCTCAACATAACTTTTCTTCTTTCCAAAATTTTTTGAAATTAAAACATAAATCTACGCTAAAAACATCCAAAATACAATGTAATTAGTCAAATCTATATACAAATATAAAAATTGAAAACTCTATTCAAAATCATTTGAAAAAAGACATGAAGAACATACCTTAGTTTAAAATTTGAGATATTGATTCTTGATTCCAACCTCAATGGCTTTGTTTCCGACTCGGGACCTGTAAGGAACTGTAGAGATTTTGGAAAATTCTTGGCAGCTAGGCAGCTAATTTGGGAGAGAGAGACAGAGAGAGAAATGAATTTGCCACTAATCTTTCTAGATGGAATATGAGTATCGATTCGATAAAAAGATTTGGGTAAAGATGATGAACTTATTTTTCTTTTTCTGTTTTCTATAATGTTTTGAAAGCCGACTCCTAAATCAAAAGATTCAATGGTAAGAGCACTGGAATAGAATTGAACCAATGGTAATTTGGACGTGAATCTACCGTTTTTCGAGCAAATTGGTTGGCTCTAATTTATCTTTGTTATTTATTAGTACACACATGATTGGTTGGCGCTAACCACTTAATCTTCGTGCTAGTGAGCTACGTTAAGCCTCGTGCTAGTGCTAGATGAGACAATTCATGTCGAACATACACACTTGAACTAATAAAAAAAAACTTAATTTTATCAACAAATCTTGAGAAAAAAATCTAGTCAAAGAATTGACTTTTGAGTTTTGACGGTCCAAGTAGGCTTGACACGTTCAATCCAATACAATTAATTTTTTGTTTCTTTAATTTATATGATTCAGTCTAACTTATTTCACACCTCTTGTCAAGAGTTAAAGACTTGCTAATACTAATTGAATACAAATAACAAAACACATGCCAACCATGTAATTACTATTAGTGTGATATAAGTTATAGTAGAGAGTTGTGATCAAGTGGGAAGCATGATTAGTATTTAATAGTATTAGGTAAATCAAAAGACTAATAACTTTTTAAAGTTAAACACGTATTATTTATATTTCACAATATTTACTATGTTTTGGCCTTTTTCAAGAAATTGACGCAAATGATCCCTAATGTATGACAATAGTGCGCCAATGATCTTCAACCTTTTATTTTTGATGGAGTGGTCCCTAACCTGTCCATTTAGGTGCACAATTGGTCTTTTTTGACAGATTTCGTTAGAAACCTATCTATTAAGGTGCGCAAATGGTCCATCTCATTTTTTTTGTCTTTATTGGTGGGTAGTAAAATTGTCAAGTTACATTTCTTTTATTTCTTTCAATTGGCACAAATAGTCCCTAACCTTTACCTTTAGTGTGGAAATGGTCCATAACCTTTGTTTTTTGGAGCAACAGTCTCTAACTTATATGTTTTGGTGCGCAATTAGTCATTATTTGATGAAAAAGACAAAAATACCCTAGTTTTAATTAAAGGAAATTACAATTTAATTTGTAACTTTTGTTAAATGTGTAAATAAGTCTGATACATTTATTAAATAACATTTAATTTAGCATATTAAATATATCATTATAGTCGTGTCAATTAAATTTTTCATAAAAAAAATATAAAATTATTGTGCTTTAGGTATATGTAATTGCTATGTAATCTGAAAAACTTGAATAAAAATTAAGTTAAATAAATAATAAAATGGCGTATATAATTTTATGACATTGAACCACTCTTATTATGTTTTATTAACAGAAAAATATTAAAAAAAATTAATTTACGCATCATGTGTTCTTTATTTTTGAACGATAAATTAATATATGAAGAACACAATTTGAGCTCTAATATTTGTAGTTAATAAATGAATAGCTCAATTAAATAAAAATATTTGAGCATCAAGTTTGTGATAAAGTTATTTTTTTTTTATGTTGTAACGATAAAATTAAAGTTTGAATTTTAAATAATACGATTACTTAATAATAATAAAATAATTTTAATTAATACATTTGTTAATAATTATGAGCTTAAATTTTAGTTATTTTATAATAATTCATAAAAAATACAAAGTAATTTAGTATATTATCAATTTGTTAGTTTCTTTTAATTTTTTATAAAAAAAAAAATTTAAAGTATCGGACCCATTTTTACTTTTTACAAATGTTCGGAATCTAATTGTTTTTTTTAATTAAATAAGGACCAATGGCGTACCAAAATATATAAGTTAGAGACTGTTGCGCGAAAAAACAAAGATTGTGACCTATTTCTACACTAAAGGTAAAAGTTATAGACCGTTTGCGCCAATTGAAATAAAGAAAAAATGTAACTTGATAATTTTATCCCACCAATAAAGATAAAAGAGATGAGAGAGATCATTTGTGCACTTAAATAGATAGGTTTTAAATGAAATCCGTCCAAAAAGACCAATCACACACTTAAATGGATAAATTAGGGACAATTCTACTAAAATAAAAGGTTAGAGACCATTTACGCAATACTGTCATACGATAGGGACCAGCCAATTTCCCACCTTTTTCTTCTTCTGGCAAGGTAGTGTGTCAAATCATGATTAGCTAGCTATTCTTATTACTTACTTAATCATTGCTTACAAATAAATACAAGGGGACTAAAGCTATCATTTTTAATTGTCATGCATTTTCTTCTCTTTTGATCTAACATAATCAATGTCAATAAAGTCGAATTGTCAACCTACGTTTACGTAGTTTTTATTAGACTCGACACGACTCACAATTTGAATTCAAATATAGATGCTCAACTAAATGGTTAATATTTTTTTCACTTTAGTAGTGCAGAAAATTAAAAGTTGGAATTTAATTTTCAAAACAAGGTTAGGAAATAAAAATAAAGAGAGAGAGAACAAATGACATATTCTATGGACTCAATATTTTATTTAAACTAGCAAATATGAGCACCTATTTATCATTATTTTAAAAAGTTCGTTTAGACGTTATGACTCCCACGCCTCGCTTAGACTTTAAACGCACGCTTTTTTTATTAACTATATTTTTAACTAAAAAGTGTAGGACTAGTCTCGCTTAAGCACGCCTAATCTTGCTTCGGCGCGTGCATTTTAGTTAAAAAAATTTTTTGTCTTTTTTATTTAATATTGTGCATTTTAGTTAAAAAAAATTTTTGTCTTTTTTATTTAATATTTAAAATAATATTAAAAATAAAAAAACGATTTTTCACGTCTCACCTAAGTCTTACTTACGTTAAAAAAATTTGAAACTTAGCCTCCACGCCTATACACACTTTACGCTTTTTAAAAACTTGCTATTTATAGGTGATTACAATCCCAATAAGAAAACTTCAATAGACTCTTAAAGAAAATGTCAATAAGCTCACTAAACTCTTATTCTTATGGCACTACTTTATTATAATAAAACTGGAAGAAAAGAAATTCCCAAAATTTTGCAGTAGACTTATTCATGACAAGACTAAATCAAAACTAAATAAAAATTACTGTTTGAGTTTATATCTCAACAGCCTCTCTTAAACTCCAACTTCGAGAATTACACATCCGCATCATATTCTTCAATTTGTAGAAGGCTTCGGCTTTCAATGGCTTTATAACAATGTCAGCTGATGATAGATATTTTTCTCTTTCTTCGAGCACAACAACAATAGTGATCAAAACCTGCAAAAGGTGGCAGGGCTTTTTTCTCTCCGTGTCCACTCTGGTGTGATAATCAGTATATGATTAAAACATTTGTGCTGAATAGCAATATGAAGTGTATAAGAGTTGTGTGTTCTCTCTTTACCTGGGGGATTGACCTCTATTTATATGGATGACCTACAGTTATTGATGACAGGTGCTCCTTTATCTTTCTCATTTGATGACGAGTGTCCCTTCATCTCCTTCATTTGATAACGGGTGTCCCTTCATCTCCCTTATTATTATGAGTTAATAAGTGATGTTTTATCTTCTTAATTGCTGGTGTTTCATCTTCCCAACTGTCAATAGTAACTGTCATTTTATGGGTCGTCTGTCTAGCTTGCCTAATGGCAATTGGGTAATTGTTGTCTATCTGTCAGAGATGAGCTTATGATACCAACGAGGCGGACGATTCGGTGAGGCGGGCGTGCCACTATTGGCAAACAACATATAGCAGCTATCATTATTTCTATCATCATCAGCCATTTGATCTTTAGACTTGCAAAATTTCATTGCTACTTCATTTTGTTTGACAAGTTCACTACATATTTACTTCTTCCATGAAAGACTGGATGTTTAGTTAGAGAAATAGCTGACTCGTTATCACAAAATCTTTGCATGAGTTTTTTTCCCCTAATTTAACTCATCTAGCAACCGTCGCAACCAAACAAACTGATATGCTATGGAGACAACTGCCATATATTGAGCTTCGATAGTGGAAAGAGCAACAACTTGTTACTTATTTGATAACCAAGAAATTAATTCCGAACTCATATGGAATACAAACCAATAAGTGATTTTCCTTTCTTCAAGATCAACTACCCAATCGTTGTCTGTGTACCCAACAAGGTTGCAATCATCAAATGAAAAATGTCTTGACTTTAAGTACTTGTTATGTATCACAAGATTCGTTTTGCAACTTGCAAGTGAGTTTAGCTTGGTGTCTCTATAGACCTGCTAATAAGGCCTACTCCAACTGTGATATCGAGTCTAGTAGAAGTTAAATAACGTAGACTACCTACTAGATATTGAAAGTAGATTGGATTAATAAATTCATCATTCACATGTTTATCCAAATGAGGGCTCATGTCTTGAAATGGAGTCTTGTAATATTGTTGGGGTTACATGATTCCATCTTGAACCATTTTAGAATATATGTTGCATATTTATTCTATGAGATAAATATTCTTCCATCAGTCTACATAACTTCTAGTACAAGAAAATAAGACATGAGCCCCATATCAGTCTTTTTAAAATTGCTAGACATAGTCTCCCTAAATTAAACAAACATGTTTGGGCCACTTCCTCTAAATAGAGGTGTCAAGATGAGCGGGTCGGCCGAACCCACATCGGACCACCCGACTCGACCTGGAACCGCAAGCCGGCCCGTGAACCAGGTGGGTTGTTTACGGGCCGAAGAAGCCGTACCGTGGGCCAGCCCACGAACTGGGCGAGTTATTCACGGCCCGGGCGATTCGACCTTTAACCGCTGGCCTACTTTGATTTTTTTTTTAAAAAAAAGGCAGAAAATTCAAACTTTCATATATGAAATGATATTTAAAAACAATGGCAGAGAACCGTTTAAAGTGAAAGATGTGACAGATGCGTGATGTTTTAGTCTTTAAATATATATAAAAAAATAGAAATTAGATTAAAAAATTAACAAATGTGAATTTATCATTGTTATTTATGTTTTATTTAGTAATTTAACACATTTTTTGCTATATATGTAAATATTTTTTTTTAATTACAATAAGTAACTAATTTTTTTTAGTAATTTCAAAAAAAATTAATTTTTTATTCATACAGGCCGAACTGGGTCGAACCGCAGCCCACATGGGCTCGACCCGGATGGGCCGACGGGTGAGCTGATCTTGTGTTCAATTTTTATGGGCTGGGTTGACTTGGCCTGCAACCCACCGTGGTGCGGATTTTTTCTAATGCGAGCCGTCACCGGGCTTCATCGGAGATGGGCCAACCCAGCCCGCCTGACCCGGATTGATACATCTACCTCTAAAGATCAAATCATCCACATACAATGATCCTTTTCCACGTGAATTAGATTTGATACATACAATGAGTTCATAACAATACTTAAGAAATCCATTTTCATGGAAAAATGAGTTAGTACGAGTGTACCAAGCCCTCAGCGCCTATTTCAAATTGTTGACGTCGGAACTTGCACTGTCCACATGTCAGCAGATCTCCAGTCACTCCTCTGTAAACTTGTATGTTACCTGCAACTCGGACAATCGTTAGACACCAAGATCTCCGAGAAAAAAGGGTCCGGTGATCATTGGTACTCTGACGATCAACTCAACTGCTGGTATATAAAGTAATATATAGGAGATGAAAGCAATTGGGTGTGGGAGGGACAAGCATGCAGAGATTTGAACTGAGTTTAGGGGTGAAATTAATGCGTAAAAAGAGTGTACCATAGAATAACCGAAGACGTTGTATTTATAGCACAAGAGTTCTAATTGATTTAGAAAACAACCAATTAGATATCTGATCGGATCCTCCTTCCTTATGGGATAGGGATGATCGGCTGTCAAGACAATCTCCTATATTACCGTCCTTATTTGAATTCATCACGTTGCCTAATCTTTAGAAGATTGGAATTTGGTTTCCTTGTGAGGATCCGTGTGTCAATCAAACACAATATGTTTTTAACTACTTCTCTGGTCATCCTAAAATATCGTACTGCCTGCTAGTTGTAACAAATACGAAGCCCGGCGAGGCTCTCTGGGTCGGCTATGAGTGTCGAGGCCCTTCATGGGCTTCGCAATACTCTGATTTAGGAATGCTAAGATGTTCGGTGGGCCTTCGAGACCTTCTGAGAATTTACGAGGTCATTGCTAGGCCCCCGAAGCCTTCGCCGAGTGTATGGGATATTTATGAATCTAGAGGGCCTTCGCTGGGCCTATAAGGCCTTAGCGAGGGCCAACTTAGGTTATTTATAGTAGCGCGTGGGACTTTGAAGTAAGTGAAAAAAGAAATTTTGTCGAAAGCGAATGCACTGTTGAATTACTCACTCAGTATAGTGTCCCAAGACCGAAGTCGAACATTTATGACGGGTGAGGACTTCAATTGGTTAGACCCCTGGTGACGTGTCCCTGGTTGGTGTGATTTTGTCCAAGTTGTTAATCAAAGTTGTCAATCCGTTGGTCAGGCAATCACGAGTGAGAAGGTGTGTGCATTTAATGCTAATGGCGCATGACGGGTAAATGGGGGCGCGCGTGAGGTGCGTCTCGGTGTTTAAATAAATGCTTAGGATTCCGTTTCTCGCCTGTTGCCCTACTTTGAACACGCATCCTTTGAGCGACGGTCTAGATGTCATGTTTCGAGTTTGGACGGTGGGGATTGAGGTGCCTCAATCTATATAACTCAGTGCCCCCTTTATATTTGATTTCTTCTTGCTTCTGCGCAAATTATAGGTTTTTTGGAATATTCCGTCGATAATCAAGAAAATTCAAGGCGTGTGCATTGTGTTGACTGCAATTCCGAGGTAAGCTCTGTGAGAGTTGTTGTGCTTTGTTTCGTAGACTGCCTTCATTTTTATTTCTTGATTTTTTAGTTTGGACGCCGTTCTCTGCCATACCTTTCGACGATAATAGGGGTATCTTCTTCTAGAATTGAGAGAGGAAGCGATGTCGTCTAGACATGATGATTGTCAGAGCCGGTCGGATGCCCGGACAAACCCTAGTATCCGGGGTGAGTCGTCTTCCTCCTCTTCATCTTCTCCATCGACCGAGTGTGGAGGAAGTGAACCAAGCACCTACAGTTGCTCGCCTGTCCACCGCATCCACAAGCGGGAGAGGGGCACTACCAACCAGATCGCTGAAAGCGATCGTAGGAAAAGGGTGGTGTGATGCCGGGTACCCGAGATGAGATGATCGCTTGATAAAAAGGATGCTCTGGTGGCCCAGGCACTCGACGAGTAGCTCAGGCGTTTGGCCACCGAAGCATCCATGGCTCGCTCGAAGATCAATGAAGCGGAGTTAGAAGACATACAGTTATCCTAATATATTCCCGCCTCTGTGACTCTCAAGGCCCCTGGTCCTGAGGAGGGTGTCGATGATCTACCTGAGGGATTCGTCGCGATTTACGAACCTGCGATGCAGCAAGGTCTTTGCCTGCCCATGTATCATATCTTCCGCGAGGCTTTGAGAGATTGGAATCTGGCCTCCTGCCAGATAATATCGAATCGTTAGGGCCAAATGGTGGCCTCGTTCCTATTGTGGGATATTGCCGAGGCTGGTGGGGGCTTAACTCTAAGGGAGTTTGAATCTATTTACCGACCCTGCCAGTTCGCGGGTTGGTTTAATATGTCTCGTCAGCTAGGCCAGAAATGGGGGACGGCCACCGACAGTCCCAACAAAGTGTATAACTAGAAGGAGAGGTTTATCTTCGTCGGAGGAGATTGGAAGTTTATGCTGGAGGATCATCTTCCCCACGTGTCTATTCCCCGTCAATTTATAGAACTTGGTACATATTGTTGTCTTTGTGCGGATTTTTTATCATAGTTCATGACTTAATGTTCCTCTTATTTTTGCAGATTGTGGGAAGCCACCCATTCCAAAGAGGGATCAATGAGAGTTAAGGTCGATGTGGAATAAGGTGCGAGCGCTTGATAGCAACTTCAAGAGTCTCAGCAATTTGTTGAAAGACGACAACTTACTAATTTGCTACAGACTGATGGATGAGTATCGTAAGCTGCAATGTATTGGCTTCGTTATGAAAAGCTGCTTTAACGAGTTATACTTGGTGTTTATGTTAGCAGCTTTCAGGTTTAAGAGTATTCCTTCGCTCTGCCTCGCTCGTCCCACCAGCGGAGAGGGCTCCTCGGCCCAGGCTCTCCAGCTCAAGACATCTTGTCTGTCCTAGGAGGTCCAGGATGCCACGCCATTAAGGACAATCCATCCTTCGGCCTCGGATGTCTAGGTTCCAAGCCAGGCTACTACTCCTCCTCCTCCTCATCCTCCTCCTCCCCCTCCTCCCCCGCCTTCGTCCTCCCATCCTTCTCCTGACTCCGTTCTTCCGAAGGACAAGGAAAAAGAAATCACCGAGGACGCGGGTGAGGCGGCCGCACGGAAGAGAAAGGCTTCCGCGGCTGCAGGGACGTTTATGAGGGATGCTCGCAAGACGAGGTGGACTGAGGAGAATCGCCAGTCCTCACCACACCTTGACGGTGGGGCTGAGTACCGGGAATTATGCCTATTCGACTGGTCAAAGAAGCCGTATCCGCATTTCTCAGCGCCATGGCGAATTGGCAACCTCCGTGATGGAGTTGCTCCCCGCCCATCCTACGATAATGGCAGCGAGCGTCCACATGTACCAGACCCAAAAATGGGAGAAAGCAGCCAAGAAAGCCACAATACGCGAACGGGGGTAAGAAATTGTAACACTGCATGTCCATTTACATTATTATTGTAGTCTATATAAATGCTCGTCTTAACAATACAATCAATTCTTAATTAATAAATTTATTCTATTTTGACTGACCATGTTTTTGTAGTGGAATGTACTAGGGACGCCTTAGACGATCAATATGCCACTGAATTTAATTTAAATATGTATACAATTTAATTAAATTGGAACAAATTATATAACATATTTATTTGCTTGCTTGCTTTTAAATTTATAACTTGCCATTTTTATGTAAATTGAACCTAGACTTGTCCTTAAAACATTCATATTTTATATTAAATAAGCTTAAATTTTTCCCTTTATAATGGGGCCATATAATTAGAACTCAAAACATTTTTCCTAATTCTACTTATTCAATTACAAAGAAATAAAAACCTATATCTTATTCACGTGAACCCAATAACCATTCAAATTTCCTCAGTTCACTATTTCATCCTCTCGGATTTTAAGGTATTAGAATGATTACTTTTATTATATTACTTGATGGTGGGGTTCATGATGAGGCTAAATGTTTTTTATTGAAACTTGGAATGGTTTGATCCATATGTATACACGTATGAATAATTAGATATACGCGCGCGCGCGCACACACACACTCACATATATATATATATATATATATATATATATATATATATATATATATATATATATATATATATATATATTGTACTGTTAATATTTAGTTTGCTTTATTTATTTAAAAAATGCCAGAATTTATAGGTTGAAAGTAAGTATAATGCTTCATCTCTTTTCGTGTTCTCAAAAGACACTATGTTGATATATAGTAATATGTGAAATTTTAATAAAAGGGTATGTACTCTTTATCAACGTATTTTATTTGAAAATCTGAATTTTTGTTTATAGATCATGTTTGACACCTTCTTTGTTGTCTTTTGTCTCCATTAAAATATACATTAATAAACATAGTAAAGACGATTATTATTATTTAGTGATACAACAAAGTAGGGTTATATAAGTTGGAGCTGTTTCCTTTTGATAGAAAGGCGGCTGTTAAATTTTATAGGATTCTTGGCACTTTATATTTATACTTTGGTCCTAATTATTAATAAACAAATTTATCTTAATAGAATAATGGCTTATTTCAAGAAACGAATATTGTTTGGAATTTTAAATAAATGGTAATGACCTAGGATTTTTGGCACGTTGACTTTGTGGACAGCTCGGGACATCTCCATTTGCTACTTAAAATATGAATAAAGATCTAAGGTAAGTAAACTCTCCTAGTATTCATTTGTATATTGCAATGTTTATTGTCTAAATGTGTTATATAAATTACTATTATTTGAATATGTCATTTTGTTATCGTTTTATATGTCATTAATATTCATGTGACATATTCTTGCATGTGTAATTATGTTATTGCATTCATAAGCATATATGAAGTAAAGTTTTAAATAGTAATACTGTAAAGTATATACTATTCAAAAATGATATGTATCGCAAATTTTATAAATAAATTGGTGTTTGCCTATGCCATGAAAGGTGTGAGTGGGAAATGGGGCGTGGGGGACCGGCACACCCGACGAATGATAATGTTGAAGGATTAATACTAACCTCTCTGCAGTACTACCGATAGATTGAACGGGTTCTAAATAATAATGGCCCACTGCATTCTGATTGACTAGGCAATACACAAAAAGTGAGCTCACAATATTGAATGTTTTAAAGAAACAATAAAGAAAGAAAAAAGGGATACACATTCTCATAAACATATCATAAGCATGCATTATGTGCATGAGGTTTACTTACTTGGTGTTAGCTCATCTCATATTCACCACTTTTCAGATGACGAGAGCTAGATGATTCGAGACGACTGTCTGGGACGAGACGGACTTAGTATTATCTAAATCCAAGTTTTATTTTGTTATTATTTCATAAATAAGATACCTTAGGCCAATTGGTGTTATTGGAATACTATTCTTTTACTTATTTTAAATTAGTTAAACTATGAAATTTTCTGCAATTATTGAGTCCATTCAATAAAGAATTTGAGCATAACATTTATTATGCAAATTATTATTTTTAATTAATACGGTTGAAAGCCATTGACATTTATTTCATATTTTCGAATAAAATAAAATAGAATGAATATTTTATCCACTTTTCCGCATTTATATCTTGTCGTTTAATGCTAATTAAAGGATAACATTTATAAGTCTAGAGTATCTGGACTTGAGGTGTTACACCATGAGTCTCGAGAAGGCGCAGCTGGAGTCGAACAAGAGGGCTCTTCAGTTCAAGCTAGATTTGGTTGTGACAAATGAGGTCGACATGAATGGCAGGTATAAAATTGAGCTGAAGGCCGCAAAGGAGAGTTTGAAACAAGCTCAAGATCAGAAGAGGGCTACCGAGGCCTCGCAGAAACGTGTTAAGGAGGCTTAAAAGTTGGCTGAGGATCGGACCCTCGCAGCTGAGACCGTTGTACCCACCACGAACAGCAATCTAGAGGCTGTCGCTGCGGAAAAGGATAGGTTGCTGGCCGCGGCTAGGGAGGAGGTGGAGAGGGTCTGAGTTGAGCATGTGGATGCTGAAGCCGGGGCGATAGAGACGTATCATGACGCATTTGTGGATATGTCCTAGTACCAGGACCTCGTCCACCGTTTGATGACTATAGGTGGAGAACAGTTGGTAGAGCGGATGGCGAAAACTTATCCAGAGTGGGATATCTCTTTTCTCCGGCATGCTCCTACTGAGGTTTCCTCGCCCGAGGCTGTTCCAGACGAGGGCCGTGATGCAAGCGAGGATCAAATCATCCCTCCTATTGTGGGGGAAGGCCCGCATTGTATTGACCCTTAGAGAGGCGGCGGGGCATTTAGACTTCTTGAATTTTGTTTCCCCATTTTTGTATATTTTCCAGCATTATCAATCGAATTTATTTTCTGCCATATCATCTTCGTATGAAAACTCATTGCATGCCTCAAGAGTGGTAACTTCATGAACGATTATGTCTACTGGGAATGAGAAGTTGCTCCTGAAATTGAGAAATCATTCTCCTGGACATTAATGATGCATACTTCTTTGTTGAATTTGAAGAGTCAGCGTTTTTAATGTCTTAATAAATGTGAAGGCACCAAAGGCATGTGGCATTCCAAATACCTATTTGATGGCCGTACATTAATTGTCTCATTTATCGCCTTGCGTTTTCCATGCGACCAAGTGTTGAGTTCTCCATGTAGTTCCTATAAAAACATCAAGGGTCCTTCATTACGTTTCTCACGCGTCCATAACTCTGGTAAATCCCATGAATTAATCTCCATGGCTGTAACTTCTCCTGGTAGAATAAGCGCAGACACCTCTATCAGTATTTGCCTATGTGATTCCAACGTTTGTATCAAATGTATTGCAAAAGCGTAAATAAAGATCCAGCGTCTAGAGGACCAAACAATTGGAGAATCAACATTTAGAGGACCAAATGCCTAGCGAATCAACGTTCAGAGAACCAAACGTGCGAGAGGGTTGGGCCTAGTAGCCTTAGCCAGAAGGTCCCAGACGGTGCTTCCCCAATGGACATCGATGACCAACCTATCGAGGATCCTGATTCGGATGACGGGGTTGGAAGCCATCTGCCAAAGGTGTTAACGGCATTTTTTGAGCAGTATGGCTTAATTAATCACCAAATCAACTCATATTGATTTTGGGAGACTCCCTATCATGGTGAAATCAGATTTCCACCAATGACGAATCTCTGGATGACGAAGACCAGAGTATCGATTTAGTAGGTCATATATCCCGATATGTGCTAACCCAAAGAGGCGGCGGGGTAGTAGGATAATAACCACGCTCGTTCATTTTTGTCTTGTACTTCAGATTATGATGAATAAAATAAGAATGTACCAGATTATCCATGTTTGTTGTACAATTGAAGTTGAGATAGGTTATTTGGTGAAGAGATATCTGAATGACTGGCATGTAATTTCTTGGCCAGATAACCTTTGCCGGCGATTGAGGAACAACTACTACAGATGTGAGTTTCTGTAGTCAAGGCGTTCGCCTCCGTCCTCGCCTTCACGCAATTGCGAGGCTCACGGGTTAACATGCCCTCGTGACCCGGGCGGGGCTCTCGTACTTTGCTTAATGTTTTCATGTGGGATATGCATTAGTGGCGCCATCATGTTGCAATGATGGTGCAACTTACGATGCTCGTGTAATCCACGCAGCCTGTATATCTTCCTAGGGTTTATTGAGGTGCATCTCCTCCACACACGTGTCTGTTCATCTGACCGTCTGCATTCCCATGTGCTTATATATATGCTTTGCAGACCTTACTCTCATTTCTCTCACCTTTATCCTCCTTATCCTTATCGCGATATTTGGACTTCAGCCATTGTTGGTCATGATAGGCTTTTATTTTTCCAACGTGCCAAAGTTTAAGATAAGGCGTGGTAGGGTTGTGGATGATATTTTTTCTCTGCCTCCAGTATCACGTACGGCGTCTGTTCCAGAGATTGCCGTCCCGCAGGCACCGGAGACAATGGTGAGCATCTCTCCTTTTGTTCTGTTGGCACCAGAAATAACAGTGGAAGTGCCCTCCGTTCTGCTCCATACAGGACCTATATCTTTGTCAAAAAATTTCAGACGATCAGACAAGAGGAAGGCAGTTGTTGATAGCAAGGGAGAGACGGCTGTGCCAGGAAGGGGCATGGAGGATGCGAGAGATTCTCGGAGAGCTAGGCAAGGTCGGGAGGATCCTTCTTCGGGGAGTGAGGACCGTTCTCTACGATCGAGGAGCGTCTTGAACCTCTATTCCCCCTCCTCCTAGTAAGTCTGAATATATTAACATTGGGTCTTGTTAGGACGAATTGGACCCAGCCGTTTTGGGAAAATTGTCAGCTCTGGCCATCATGTCGGCGGTTTCAGTTCATAAGTATTGGACTTCTACTTTTACGAAGGCCGCAGATAACGCAGAATTGATGGAGTTGTTAAAAATGGCAGAAATGTACACCTCCCAAAGTCACGTGCTTAACTGTGAGTTGTACAAAGTGCTGGCAATGAAGGTTGCGAACTGCATTCAACGGTTGGAGAAGGCGAGGATATCGACGCACTGCGTTTAGAGAACAAAGACATTCGGGAACAACTCGTCTTTTTCGAAGATGTGAGGGCACGTGCCATATACGACATCACCAAAGCTGGAACGATCCAAAGGGCCTGTGTACAGGCTCAGAGGACGGCTGAATCACAGCTGAGGGCTTATCAAAACATGATCCATGCCAAAGATAAAGAATTGACCGAGGCTTTGACAGAGTTGTCGAGGGCCAAGGATCTGCTGGCTAACCTCTGGTTCCCTAGTTATGATGATCCCAAGGGTCCGACCAGGACTTAAAGGTCATGTTTGTTCTTATCAACGTTGTTTTCTTGATTCGTAAATGTAAAACTTTTTGCAAAATATATTTTTATTACAATCGACTTATTATGTGGCATAGGCTAATGAAAATGCATTAGCTGTCTATCCAGTGAGTCAAAAAGGGCTATCCATGAACCATACTCCATCGCTGCCAATTTATCTTTACTTATTTGAATGCTTAAATATTTATCTAGCGAGTTGACAGAGTTGGCCACGAACCACACTCTCTCGCTGTCGATTTGCCTTTACTTCTTTGAATGCGCGTTGAATGTTTATCCAGTAAGTTGACAGATTTGGCCGCGAACCACACTCCATCGCTGCCAGTTTGTCTTTACTTATTTGAATGTGCGTTGAATGTTTATCCAGCGAGTTGACAGAGTTGGCCGCGAACTACACTTCCTTGCTGCCGATTTGTCTTTACTTGTTAGAATGCTCGATGAATGTTTATCTAGCGAGTTGACAGAGTTGGCCGCAAACCACACTCTCTCGCTGCCAGTTTGTCTTTACTTATTTGAATGTGCGTTGAATGTTTATCCAGCGAATTGGCAGAGTTGGCTGTGAACTACACTCTCTCGCTGTCGATTTGCTTTTACTTTTTTGAATGCATGTTGAATGTTTATCCAGCAAGTTGACAGAGTTGGCTGCGAACCACACTTCTTCGATGTCGATTTCTCTTTTATCGGTACAGTAGGGTAGAGAATACTTCAATTCGAAAAATAATGAACTTTATTAAAAGAGCGCGGCGTCTAGCGATGCCGGAAACAATGTAGAAAAACTGAGAAATGGAAAATGAAAACTACTGGTAATACGGTCGTAGATGAGTGATGTTCCAGGGATACCTCGTCTCTCTTCCTTTCGAATCTTCCAATCTGTAAGTTCCGGGCCAGATTTCCTCAACGATCTTTTCAGGGTCGACGTCATTCAGTTTCAAATGTATGGTCATTACCACCGGGGTAACGTCTTCGCGCTTTGCTGCTTTTCGTAATGCGTTCATATAGCAGGCCCTTGCCTCTGTCTGATTGCCACGAATCTTGGCGACCCTTCCCGGCGTCAGGAACTTCATTGTCAAGTGATGGATGGATATGACCGCTTGTAAATCCTTGAGTGCAGGCCTACCGAGGACTTAATGGTAGGCGGAGCGAGTATCAACTATCAAGAATTCCATTTTCTGAGATGACGTGGGGGCTCTTCGAAGTCCACTACGAGGGTGATCCTTCCTCGCAGAACGAGGCTATCTCCCATGAAACCAAATAGTAGCTCTGAGATTGCTGTCAGTTCATGATCCACGTCCATCTGATCAAAGGTACTACCGAACAAGATGTTCACGATGCTTCCATCATTGATCAACATCCGTCCCAGTCTGTTTCTGGCAACGACGGCACAGACCACCAAGGCATAGTGTTTGCCGGCCTCATTTTCCTCAGTGAACAAGATCTGTGGAGCTCTTGGTCGGTGTCTATGGACTTGCCAACTCTCCATGAGTTCTTCTCTTACCGCCTTCGCGTAGTTTCACCGTGAGTTCATTGTATGCCCCCCGACATAGAGCCCTCCTATGATCGTATTGATTTCTCGAATTATGGGGGCTCCCGCAGGTCCTTTCACCCTCGAAGGTCCATCGTCCTGACGCTGAAGAGGAGGTCTTCACCCTTTATTGGACGACCCTCAACGTTCTCACACGAGTCAATTTCTCTCTCCTTACCAATGGTTTCCGCGGTTGATCAGTTCCATTGCATCTGGGCAATCTTCTGTGTTATGTACCCTAGTTCTGTTTATGCGACAGAACTTGGGTGGTGTGGTCACCGGCAAAGGGGCTACTGTGGGTGTCATGGGATAGGGGCAGGGACTACCTCCGTTTGGTTAAATCTTTTGTAGTGGTTATTCTGTGGTCCGGATGAGCGCTTTCTCTGAAAGCGGCTGAAATGAGGTTCAGGAGAGTGTCGTCCCTTCCTTTGATAGCAGTCTCTCATGTCCCTTTCAGCTTTCTCCCAGTTTTCGATCGTCTCTTCCGACCGAATTTTGCACTGGACCAAGTCTACCAACTGAATGTAAGTCTTTGGTTGACTATTCTAGACGTCTTTCTAGAAAAGGGTGCGCATGTGAAGTCCGATCACCAGTGCATCCAGAGCTTTGTCATCGATTACAGTCTCAATCTTGTTGATGACGTTGCTGAACCTCTTGAAATAGCTTTTGACTGTTTCTCCTTCCTTCTGACGAATATCATGGAGTTGGGCGATATCGACTATCATTGTTCGGTTGCCAATGAAAGCATTGACGAACGCTCTTTTGAGCTGAGGCCAACTCCTGATGCTTTCTGGTTTCAGCTTGTTGTACAACCTTTTAGCGTCGGATGTGAGTGTGGTGTGGAAATTTTGACACTTCACTGCAGGGGGAGTGGCTTTGGAGCTTCGTCTTGTATATGTTGATGTGATCCGTGGGGTCGTCTCTTCCGTTGTATTTGTACATAAGAGACATTCAAAAATTCGCGGGTATCTCTATGGCCTTTATGTAATTGGTGAACGGGAGGTTATCGTCGTCATCATCTCCATAGAATTCTAACCTCTCATTCTCTTTTTCGGGCCTCGCGTAACTGGGTTTCGGGTCCTTCCTCTTTTCCGTGCTGGCCTCGCTGTACCTATTGCGCCAGTTGTGCACCGGTAGGAGTGGCGCTATGGAGGATCCCACCCCAACCTATCAAAGATGCTAGCAGCAGGAGCTGGCTAGTTTTCCCGCGTCGAAAGAGGTCTCTCATTTTGATCGTCTTGCGAGGGCTTCAGAACGATGTTCTGAGGGTTCCGGCCATTTGAAACTGGTGGGTCATCCTAAGATCGACAACTTTCTATTGAGCCGGACCTTGAAGGGATTCTCCGGGCACGATTGCGCTTGGGTCCATGTTGGAGGGATTGGTTCTCCAACAATTCAAGCGCTCCCTTCATTCGGGCATTATCCAGCTTCAGGTTCTGGTTCTCCTGTTCAATCGTCTGCTTCTGTCGTTGTCTTCTTCTCTTGCGGCGGGTTACGTTCTAGAGATCTTGAACGCTTTCCTGCCGCAAGTCAATGTGGTGGGATTCAAATTCTTCTTCTATGGAGTGTTCAGTTGCCATGCTCTTCTTGGCTGAAAACACGTTTTTACCACAAGTTTTAGGTTGTGTAACATTTTTTCGTTCCCACATACGGTGCCAATATGTTAACATCAGAACCTACACTGTCCACGTGTCAATAGATCTCCAGTTACTCCTCTGCCAACCTATATTTATCTGCACACTCGGACAACCGTTAGACACCAATATCTCTGGAGAAAAAGGGTCCGGTGATCGTTGGTACTCCAACGATCACGTTAACTGCCAGTATATATAGTAATATACAGGGGATGAAAGCAATTGGGTGTAGAAAGGACAAGCAGACAGAGATTTGAACAGAGTTTAGGGGTGAAATTAATGCGTAAAATGAGCGTACCTTAGAATAATCGGAGATGTTGTATTTATAGCACAAGAGTTCTAATTGATTTATGAAACAATCAATTAGATATCTGATCGGATCATCCTTCCTTATGGGATAGGATGATCGACTGTCAAGATAATCTCTTAGATTACCGTCCTTATTTAAATCCATCACGTTGCCTAATCTTTAGAAAATTGGGATTTGGTTTCCTTGTGAAGATCCGTGTGCCAATCAAACACAATCTATTTTTAACTACTTCTCTGGTCATCCCAAAATATCGCGCTACCTGCTAGTTATAACAAATACGAAGCCCGCGCGAGGCTCTCTAGGTCGGCTATGAGTGTCGAGGCCCTTCATGGGCTTCGCAATATTCTGATTCAGGAATGCTAGGATGTTCGGTGAGCCTCCGAGGCCTTCTAAAAATTTACGAGGTCCTTGCTGAGCCTCCGAAGCCTTCGCTGGGTGTATGGGATCTTTATGAATCTGGAGGGCCTTCGCTGGGCTTATAAGGCCTTAGCGAGGGCCAACTTGGGCCTTTATTAGGCTTTTGCTGACGTGGAGACTTATCAAAATCTGGTGGTAATACAAACCATATAGAACTTTTCTCAATTTGAGAACTTTATCTACATGACCTCTCTTTATATAACCAATAGGCTGATAAACCTCTTCTTCGAGTAAACCATTTAGAAATGCAAATTTCACATCCAAACAACATACCTAAACACTCGAAGGGCTTGAATATTTAGTTTATGGCTGCTACATGCTCTTCATGTGTCATATCATGAACACTTTTTGTAGGAAACCTATATAAAATATAAACAGTACATGACACACCTTCTGCCCAAAAGACTTTTGGTAATTTTTTTCCTTTTAGCGTACTACGTACCATTTCAACAATTGTCCTGTATTCCTTTTAGAATTTCCATTCTGCCATGATGTATAGCTTACTGTAAGTTGATGCTTAATCCATGATGTTTACAAAAATTAGAGACCTCTATTTGTACGAAGCAACTTAAGAAACAACCATTTTGTTTTCTCCACATAGGCATGTTAAGAAAAACTTGTTAAACACTGAAGTAAACAATTGCAGTGAATAATTTACAGAAAGGTTAAGCAGTAAATTAAACAGTGCTGGACAGAAAATTGAAATGAACATCTTGGAGCGGGGGCCTGTGTCGAACACAGTGTCTTTAAAGTAATATTCGCCCCCTCATCGAAGTAACTCGAGCGCTTGCTTCCCAGGATACAGCGGCGTGAACTGCAACTGTGCAGTCGAACTGAAAATGAGCTGGAACGAAATCACCAAGTGACTGGAATATGACAGGAATGAGAATGCAGAATGCAGAGAGATTTCGTGGAGTAGATTTGCTGTGTCTTGGACTGAAGAATTGTTGTTGTATATATAGGCAAGGATGAGCCTTTTGCATTTAGTGTAGACTGCCTTTACTCCAAACGTTTTGGAGTTACGTTTTAAATGAAAAACGTAAAACAAAATTCCAAAACGTGGCTTGCACTTTATGGCCAATTTTTGGTTCATTCGGTCCGACATTCATGTGCTCAGGTCGTGCCCGCACTTCAAAGCTCGAAGGCCAAGTCGGTCCAAGATTTGCACCACCCTGCGGGCGTGTAGGCCATGGAGGAGTCTCTATGCAACAAATGGTTACACCTTACAAATTGGAAACCATATATAAATTAGTCCACAATCTTATTTTTATCCGATGTGGGACAACTAAGTTTTCCACACATTTCCATATTTTATCCATTTTTCAATGTGGGATGGAACTAGTATTTAAAATCCCCATTCCCACTTTCCATTTCTAACCAATGTGGGATTGCAATCACTTTTAAGGCTCCTCTCCCAATTTCAATTCTCAACCAATGTGGGATTCAATTTCACATTCATTAGTGAAAATTTTATTTGCCCAATATATTTTCCAACAAGGCATTGAAGTTATTAAATGTTAAAAACTTTAGATTTTTGCTTCAAAAAATGGACCCAAGTTCTCCTGGTGCAATGATCTTGGAAAGTAAGAAAATATCGATTACCTCCATGTGATTCAGTCTTTGCTAACCCACAAGTATTTGAGTGCACAAGCTCTGACTGTTGCGTTGTTCTTCGTGACTTTCCTATTGGAAAAGAGTCTCTGTACTATTTTTAAGAGCACGACCTTTACATAACTGATTAAAATTTTTCAATAAAGGTAACTTTGTAACCATTTTTTTATTTGTCAATGGCTTTAAAGCATTGGAGTTTATATGACCAAAAGTATCAAAATAGAAGCAATAAATGAACATATATTTTCAATTTGTAATGGTAAAGGAAACATGCAACTGTTCGTCATCTTAACCTTAATAACAAGTTTATTTTTTTTTTATTCTCAATTATGAAAATTCATTTGTAAATAATGATTTCAAGTCCCTTTTCAGAGAGTTGCCCATACTTAATCACGACCATAGGGATCGTATGGAGTTTTCTCCGCTACGTAAAAAAAAATATACTTAAATATTCATGCATCACTACGTCTACAATTTCCCCCTCACAAAATCTCCTCCAAAATTTGATAATCACATTAATCCATCTCCTTGATTTGATCAACTTCCTCAGCCAATCATATCAAAAATCTGCCGACCCTCTCAATCCATCTCCCTCAATCGATTTTTGTCAAAATATGCTCACATTTTCAATTCATCTCCCTCCATCGACCATCTCCAAAATCTGTTCACTGCCTCAATCCATCATCATAATAGAGTATATGTTCAGATCCCACTACAAAGAAGCAGTATACTAATTTAAATTATAAATTTATGTGAACTAATTTTTGTTATTAAATTTTTTAAGTTGGTTGTATCTCGAAATCGCTACATGCGAGTTACTGTCGAAAGAAGCTAAAAGAAGTAAAAAATTGACTTTTTTTTATAGCATTTAAGTAAAATTAACTAGCATACCACTTTTCAATGTGGTGGAATCCGACTGTAGACGATTTTAATAGATTGAAGAGTTGAAGAGAGAGAGAGAGTTATGTTAGAGAGGAGTTTGATTTTGATGAATATAGAGAAGAATATGAATAAATGGAGGAATTGAGAGAGATATATGAATTTTTGTTTGAGATGATGAAGACGTAGTGATAGACAAAAAAGTATTATTTTTGTGCTTGCAGCAAAGTAAATTTTTCTACGATCGTTGAATATACTCATTGTCCATAGTTAAAACGTGTCTAGCTATTCTAGCTGTGACAATGGTCCAATACCTCGTAGGCTCATTTCATTACTTTCTCATTTTGTCTATTAAATTATTAATACACATGCAATAATATATATAGGATGCTCCAATTCTTCATTCCATTTCGTTCTCATTTTGTCTATTAATACACATGGTACAATATATAATGTATGTGCAGTAGTGTTAAATTATTTTTTAAATTTTTATATTATAAGTTATGGGTGAATGCGTGAGTAAAAAATAGATTGTAAGTTGTGGATTCTATTAAAGATGTAAATAAAAAGTATGTTTAATTATTTTGACCAACTGAAATTATAATTTAAGAACCACCAAACATTGTAATATATGATGCCAATATTTATTAAATCAATTACTTGACGTATTAATTTTTTTAACAAATAAAATATATGGACACATTTTTTACATCTCATCACATCAAATAAAAAAAAATAAAAACAAACACAAACTCACACGAAGAAAAATATATTTAAATATTCAAATTGGCTAGAGATATTATCCGTTTTGTTGGATTTTTAGCGGATAAATTTAATAAATGACCACCTAACTAATTTGAAATTACTACTTACTTACTCAACTTGAAAATGTATCTAATCATTTACCCAACTTCTCAAATGAATTACCATCTATCACTCGTTGAAAAAATGTTAGGATGAACGGACATAAATTACTAGATGGCGAACGAAAAAGTTGATATGATATAATTAAATCGTTAAAATCATCTACGTAACTAAATCGCAATAGTAAAAAATGCCTTTAGCTTGTTTTAAAAAACGTTTCCCCTACTTTGAAAAAATGCTTTTAATTTAGAGAAACGTTTTTTAAAGCAAGTTAAAAACGTGTTTGGCTATTACGATTTAGTTACGTTGACGATTTTAATAATTTAATTATGCCACAATAATTTTTTGTTCGTAATGTGGTAATTTTCGTTCATTAAATTTAATTTTTTTTAACGAGTAATGGATGATAAACCATTTTGAAAAGTTGGGCGTCCAAACTTTTTAACTCAAAGTTGGGCGTGCAATCTTTTTCAAATTGAGTGATTAGATACTAACCAAATTAATTCTGGCTATTTATTAAATTTTCCCATTTTTAGCACAGGAATATATTTCCAGATTTTAATCATTAATACCCGTAAAGTAACACTTCTTTTCCAGGCATTAAAGCTCTCTCTCCGGCGTTTGTATCCATTTCTGTGTGTCAAAAATCCGAAACCCTGTTCTGAGAATTTTTTTTTCTTATTTCTACTGGTTATAAATATTTTGTATCCATTTAGTGTATATCTATATCAAGATCCAGAAATTTGAGCGATTCCATGTAAGTAGTATATATATATATATATTATAAAATCCTCAATAATTCCCTTTGCATCTTGCCTTTATTCTGGTAACTTTCTGTATTATTTTTCGGTTTTTAAAATATATTTTCTTGATCTTGGCTACGATGTTGATACTTGATAATGTCTCGTAAGTATCGGTTTTGATATTTTCGCGATCCCGATATTTGTTTAAGTGCTGTTTGTACTGCGTAAATAATGGTTTTTTCGTAGTCGATTGACATTTCAACTTTGAGTTTGGCTAATGATGATATTATAGTGTAAAACAAGGATGTGGAACTGAAATTAAGTATTAAATATGGAATATTAAAAACATTGAAATGGATGAAATGTGAACTATCTAATAATCAGATTTTGTTATTTTCGGGCTTCTTTTCAAGCGTTGATATGGATTGCTTGGCTTTAGAATTCTAAACTTATAGTGGTTGGATGAGTAAAGATTCTGTTTCCACATGTTCCAGATTTCTCATGTTTTCAGATCTTTTGGTTTGAATGACTCTGTGATTGCGACTTTCCTTGGTTTCAGTTAGAGATGGGTATATACCTCAGTGCTCCTAAAACAGAGAAATTTTCTGAAGATGGTGAGAACAGTAGGCTTAGATACGGCTTATCATCCATGCAAGGGTGGCGTGCCACAATGGAAGATGCTGTAAGTAATCACTCAAATTATGTTCTCTATGATACTTCATGCATTTTTAACACATAAACTACTTCTATGCAGTTGTGCAATTCACTTATTGTATCATTGCTAGTGGTTATTTAGCAAGTTTTTGACTGAGAATGAATAACACCAGAGATGGTTTAATGCTTTAAAACTGATGGATTGGTGGTTTATCATATTTCTGGCTTTCGGCATATGCCATCTGATTTAGTTGATTATGGTGTGCAAATGATCTTAAATAAGGGTTCAGACATCAATGTGGGGATCCCTCCCCCAAAGAAGAATCAGATTCCATGCACGCTGTCATACTGTTAGATTAATAAATAATTTCAATTTGGTTACTTGAATAATGTTGCAAGTTTCTGTAAATTAATGTAGACATTTTCTTACAAGAGTGCCTGGGCGCCTTCCTGCAAGGCTGCTCAACAAAGGGAGCTTGTGGGGGGTGTTGGAAAGATGGGTGCGTAACAGTATAACGCGAGTTTGATAGTTTTGAAATAAATAAGATAAATTATTCACTATCTTAAAAACTGATGTAGGTTCACTCAGCTATGGTGTTTTGGTCTCTTAATGTCATGTTGAGACCTTATCATTGAATATTTTCTGTGTGATTGTTTCATTATCAAGATGTGTTTGAATGGTTGTTACCATTGTGGAATATCCTAAGATTGCATATTGTCTTATGCATCTAGTGCTTTTTGATTTATCATACGAGTTGTCATTGAGTATGGTCTCATTGTTTTTCCTTAAGCATGCGGCGCTTACTGATTTGGATGCTTCCACTTCATTCTTTGGCGTTTATGATGGTCATGGCGGTACGTTTTGTATTTATGCAGTTGGTATTTTACATAAATTAAAATAAGGGTGCAGTTCCTTTACCATGGTGTGAAATATTTGGAATACAAATCGGTACTCCTTAGCATATACCTGTGAGTCAAAATATATGAGCAGGCAAAACAAAGATTATTTGTTGACTTCAGGCATTTGTATTCTATAATCTGTTGTATATTTCTTGAGTTCTTATACTCGCAAAACAGACCCATTAAAGATTATACTTAGCTTAAAAGGAAATAATGATTTGCTTTGAATCTAGTGTTAACCAAATTTTATGTCTCCTGATCAATGCATTGTTGTTCTCTTATAAATGCAATGAATGTCGCAGGTAAGGTGGTTGCCAAATTCTGTGCCAAATATCTTCATCAGCAAGTTCTCAAGCATGAAGCATATTTGGCCGGTGACATAGGGACTTCAGTTCAGAAAACCTTTTTCAGGTCAGTTTCTAATCTCTGGTCTTGAAGAGTTTCTGTCCATGTTCTTTGCATGCATTATGCTCTTTTAAACTTTGAATTCCAAATAATAGGTCTTCTGTGTATGGCACAACTATTTTTAACAGTCTGTTGTGAATAATTGGAGTCAGTGATGTAATAGCATGAGATACAACTTACATTAAGAGTGGAAAGCCTGTAGAGATCTAGGCCTTTGTTCGAATATTACAGTTAATTCTTGTCTTCTTACTTAGGAAGAGCCTGTTAAGTAACTTGTACAAATAGTGAGGGTCATCATCTTCATTATTTGGATTAACGAAGAAGGATCATATTTATCACCAAAAATTTAATTAAAATGCTCTAGAGTGTGGTGCAATCCAGGTGCACAACCTTAGAAGTATCTTCAAAATTCCAACTAGAAGCTATAGAAAGGCTAAAATCAAGATACCACATACAATGAGATTTGGGGTTCCTATCTGAAAGACTAACTAAACAGATTTGAGCAATACCTTCACAAAAATTTGAAAGGGAAGCACTTGACAAGTTAGAATTTATTCCCTTAACAGTTGTGTATAACTCCCTTGGAAGTCTGTCTATCTACATATGTGCATGGTTGCCCCATGATAAAGCTAGTAATCCTAATGATTCAGAGACCAAGGAGTGGTGCTATTGTCCACGCATAGGCACAACAGTTGAAGTACAATTCTCTTCAATTATTGCCTAATTCTTTTCTGTGTGGAAAGTTGGAAATGCTATAACTAAGATATTATCATTATGACTTAGAATGGCGATGATATGTTATTTATATAAAAATTAAAAAGATTTACCTCCGCATAAAGGACGTTTCATTCGGATTGACATGAGAGTCCAACTGCATTGCATTGCCATGATTCATGCTGTAAAGTTTAAAGAGGTTGATCTCCTTGCTTCTCTCATGTACGCACATAGCCCCTTTTCTCCTCACCCCAGAGATACAAAATGTAGGATTGGTAATTTGGAAATAAAATGTTTATTTCCCAAGCGATGTAAACAGTGGTGGACCCAAGGCAGTGTGAGTTTTGCGTGCTTATGCGAGTGGTTGCCTGCACGTGCACGTACTCAGTGGCTATTTTGGTAAACTAAATCTTCGAAAATGTATATCACTTGAAATTTTTTTGGTTGGAAATGCTGTAACTAGAATCTTTTTTTATTACCTGATATATCCACGATGTGTTATTTAAAAATCAGAGGTAAGACAATTTTATGCACATGTATATTGTTGTCAATGTTATTACTATTTATTGATCCCTAAATATAGAATATTTTATGCTATGAATCGGGTAACACATCCACATGCTTGCCTTTTTTAATGTACATATTACGCGGAGCCAATCATGTTGCATGCTGTGGATTGTTTCCTACTCTTGAGGCATTTAATGGAGATATGACGTGAAGATTCAAATGTACAATGCAAAACCCCCTTTGAAATAGACACTTCTGTGGTATTTGAGAGCAGGATACTCTTGAAAAATGTACATGTAATGGTAATGGGTCTCTAGAACAGTCACAGTCCAAAACATACCCCCCACCCCTGAAAAGAAAAAATCCATACACACACACTGAAAGAAAAGAAAAGGCAACTCTTCTTCAGTGAAATGATCTCTCACCTATAGATACACTTCAGAACATACACCCTTGTGTTTTTGTTTTTGCATTCCCCCTCCAACAACAAATAGAATAGGTCATAGTATTCCGTTAAGGTAAAAAAATTAGCAGAATCAGGCACAAAATCACTTCCTGAATGAAGTATTCTCACTGATTTGCCGCTTATAGGGGGTTAATGGCACCATCTATGATATACTTTCAGAATGCTTATGTTTCATTTGATTGTATTTGGGTTCCATGAAGCCAGAATAATGGGTTTTTGGCTGTTATAATGTTTGTCTATTCAAATTCGTACAAAGATTTATTTCAATTGAATATCTAGTTCATACTATTCAATTAACTGTGTAAGGTTTAAACCCTTTTTCTTTAATGTAGAATGGATGAGATGATGCGAGGACAGAGAGGTTGGAGGGAATTGGCCATTCTGGGAGATAAAATAAACAAGTTCACTGGCATGATAGAGGGTTTGATATGGTCTCCCAGAAGTGGAGACAAAAATGACCAAGTTGATGATTGGGCGTTTGAGGAGGTGTTCACTTGTATCAATAGGATACTTATGCTGTAATTCATATTATTAATAATGATGATATTTACATTTCATTTTTTCCCGTCCACGATCCTTTGAATCGGGAAATAGGGACTTTAATGTCAGTAGTCGAGTTTTTCAAGCAATCATTACACATAGTTTACAGTATTATATTTTAAATGCACAGTATCCTCTGCAACAAGATGAGAAAGTTGGTGAAAGTTAATTATTGCTGCTCAAATTTTTGTTCCCACCAAAGTAATTATGCGTGCTGTTAAAATATATTTTTTCTTTATCAAGTTCTTTTTTTTGGTTTGTTTTAAAGTTACAATGAATAAAAGTGGTAGTTGGTGATGTATCTTCCTTATTTTTCAACTTGTCATGGTTATATTATCTTCTTTGCAATTTTCTTATGCTCGTTTGCTTGCAGCAGATTCTTTTTGTAGAGTTTCCACTTTTACTCCTACATAAGTAATTGAACATCAGTGCACTTTAGTGCAAGAGTTATGAAGTGTGTATTAGTTGACGGAGATGAGGATCTGTGAGAACATTAATTAATTGAAATCAAAGAATCAGTATTAAACTAGATCTGATCATAAATTAATGCCGTTATATGGTAAAATAATGTGTTAATGTGTGCGGTATGCTTTTATCTTTGTTTCTGTTGTCTTCTTTGTTCACTTATCTTATTTCGTTTATAGTTGATTTTCTTTGGCCTTTCAAAAGAAGAAGTAAGCTCTAGATTGGGCTAAATAGAAAAAAATTATTCACGTAATTGACTGGTGTTTATTTGTAATAAAGCATAGTTTTCTTTTACTAAAAAATGTTAGCAAACTTTTAAGTTTTGGTCTTTTCTTTTGTTTCTTTGTCTCATGTATAATAACCTTTATTTGGGTCTAGACTCTTACTTTTCTGTTGGTACTTTTTGTGTTATTGCTATCATTGTAATTTGTTTCAACCTTGATTTTGTGTTGCACAGGGCCCACATTCTGATTTTTCTGGACCTACTTCTGGGAGCACAGCTTGTGTTGCAGTCATTAGGGACAACCAACTTGTTGTGGCAAATGCCGGTGATTCTCGGTGTGTAATTTCTAGGAATGGTCAGGTATTGTGTAGTATAACCAAATTCTTTTATTGTCTTTTGTGCAGATGGTTTAGGGGAAGTAAACATGCACCTATATGGGTGTTCGATGTAGCCAAACTTCTGTTTCTTGTCATATGGTATTTGAAAATTCTAAATGTACAACATATAAATTTATATATCTATATATCTACACACACACACACACACACACACACACACACATGGAGAACTTTTTTCGTGTTAATTTAATTGTTTTGAGACCAACTATTTGTGAATATTGTGTATGGTTAAATCATACAGGCATACAACCTTTCGATAGACCACAAGCCTGATCTTGAGGTTGAGAGAGAGAGAATTTTAGAAGCTGGTGGTTTTATCCATGCAGGACGTGTCAATGGCAGCCTCAATCTTGCAAGAGCTATTGGTACTGTACCAGCTTGCATGTGCACTGTTCTTCATAATTTTCTTAAATATTGTGTTGGTCTTCCCCTTCTACAAAAGCTGCAATTGACACTTCATAACATGATTCATGGAACAAAATAACTGGATTTTAATAGGGCATTAACTACTGAATCTATTCTTTGAGTCAAAGTGGACATATTTACTACGTACCTCGAGTACTGCCAAAATCTGGTATGAGAGAATGTAGTCTATGATTGATCAGTTTTTTTAATTTCTTGCAGGTGACATGGAATTCAAGCAGAATAAGTATTTACCCGCTGAAAAGCAAATTGTAACTGCCAATCCTGATGTAAATACTGTATGTATCTGTTTTCTCTGTACTTTTTATGTTACTGGATTATCATTTTCTTTGGAGCTTACCTCTGCATTTAATTAGAAGAACACGTAGTTTTGCACAGTCACCTTAGTCGAACATCTCTGCTTTTTAATTTGCAACATTAACTTCTTTGTCACCTCTTCTAACGTAGCCGAGGAACAGTTAAATATAGAAATGGATATTCATAGTCTTCATAAAGTTTATCACATTGATGTTGTTTTTTTAAAATACTTGATAATCTCTGAAATATTAGATTATATCATGCTGGATAAAGAGCCAAAACGAGAAGAACCATGGCATCTTTTAGTTTTCCTTGTAAAATTGTGTTTAACAAACCTTTTAATTTTCAGAAAAATGGAAATAAAATGATTATATTACTTAAATGACTATTCTTGGTCACAAGATGATTTGGGAAGAGGAGGGATATGGATGTGTTTATTTCTGCTGTTATAAAATGAGAAAGCAGAGTATCATCAAGTCTTGCTTTTATTAACATCGTTGATTATTGTCAATTCTCTGACAGGTAGAACTTTGCAGTGATGACGAGTTCCTTGTGCTTGCCTGTGATGGCATCTGGTGTGCATTCAAATCTTTGCTTTTTTGGTCTAATATATATTATATTATACAATAATTTTAACTTCTAATCTGTTTTCATGAAATTATTTTACAATGATTTTTAGTTTTTATATGATTCTTATTTATTTTTGCTCGATTTTGGCCTGCGTTTATATTTTAGGATTTCTAGAACAATTGATTTTCAGTTAATAATTCTATAGGTTGTAGAATTAGAGTGATGATATAGCATTCACATTGGGCACTAATTATGGTGCCCACTGTCCACGTGATATCACCACATTGGTCACTTTTTAAAAAGTCGCCGACAACCTTTTGAATTTTTTTAAAAGTGACCAATGTAGTAATGCCGCGTGGATAGTGGGCACCATAATTAGTGCCCACTGTGGATAGGATATCACCACTTTGTAGAATTATGCGTAGCATGTGAAATAGAAGATATTCGAGTCTTCTCTCTTAAACATAGTCAACTGGTTCATAACATGTCAAACTGCATTGAATGAACCTTATCCTGGGGGCTTACTTGCCATATGACAAAAAAATGGTAGTTCTATTGCATAGGTAGATGGAAAGGCTAGTTGAAATGTAGCCAATTTGGATCGATTTTTCTATGGATGGGGTTGTGGCGCCTATGATCAATTAGAAAATAGAATAATTGCAAACTCATGCAAACATGGGTTTTTGTTGTATTATTAAAAGTTGAGCTACTTCAATAACTTCATTTATTATTATGATTTTAATTAGTATGTTACTTCTATGAATTGGAATGGATAACAAACTAACAATGAAGATTGCTTGATATGATAATGGAGTTCTAGATACAAGACTTCATGTTAACTGACAAATCAAGTTGCATTTTTTCAAATGCTTCTCAGGGATTGCATGTCAAGTCAGCAGCTAGTAGATTTTATTCACGAGCAGCTGAAATCTGTAAGTTGTTGGATTCCACTTTGCACATTATTGAAACTTTAAATTTTGAAGTTATACTTGGGTGTTCTTGTGCAAAATTGCAAATGTACAAATAGAACAAGTAATTAGGGATGGAAAAATGCCCCACCCTGTTGGGATGGGAACATGGTCCTTGCCCCGACTCTTATTTTTTTATTATATGTTTTTAAATTTAAATCGTATTTAAGAAAATAAAAAATTAAGTAAACTGGGAAAGGGGGCGGAAATTGGAGATTTTTTATCCCAGCCCCGCCCTGCCTTTCGGAAATCTCGGGGGACAGGGAGGGCCGCCCCTTTGCCATCCCTGCAAGTAATTAAGTGATGAGAGATTATCGTTTCCAGGAGGATTGCTTAATATTAATTACCGAAACTAACTAATCTTAGATTTATTTGAAGAATTGATTTATGAAGGTAGAAACAAAAATATAATTAAAATAAGAAATTGCTTACTAGGTGACTAGAACAAATTCAATTGATTTAAACCCTAGAGCATCTGATTTCACCACATTAATCCAATTTAATTCCGTTTATCAGGTTAATGAAGATATGCATCCATGTGCACAATAGAGTAACCCTAATATACTTGATTATCTCCTGAGTAAAACCAAACCTAATTCCACATATTAATTCACAAATAAAATGCACGAATCACAAGGTGACTCTTATGTCTTCTATGACATTCGTTATCCGTTATAATGAGCTAACGACACATATATCACCTCTTGGTCTCAATACGATCTCAAATCAATCAAATATTTGCTAAATATATGAAAGCATTAAACACGATAACTAATACTCAAAGTGGAATTGTACTATGCATCAAATGATCAAAACATGATGAACAAAATCAAATTGTCATAATTAGGTCGCATTGTTGCCCTAGCCAATGAAATTAGTTCATGATCCAACTAAGTGAACACATAACTGAGAACGAAAACTTATAAAGCAGGATTGAAAAGAACGAGGACAAGGGTAGGAAGATGAATCGTTCACTTGTTGCCGGAGACTCCATGTCTCTCTCTCTCTCCTTCAAAAACTCTTTTCAATCTTTCAACATGTCGTTCTCCAATTGATTAAATTCTCTGAGTTGAACTTTTCTAGGTCTAAGAATGTCTAAAAGCTCTCCTTTTGTGTCTTGAGATGTTAGGTATATATACCCAAGGGTTTTAAAACCCTTGTCCCGTCCTAAAAGTACCAAAATTTCCCTTAAAAGTCGAAGAATAATAAACCAGGGTCGGGCTGAACTGGGGCCGAACATATGAATTGCTCGAGCGATCGGTATCTTCAAGTTTCCTTTGGTCGCTGCCTTTGCTCGCTGGATCGAGCAATGGTCTCGCTCGAGCAAGAACTTCCTGCTCCAAATTCTTGTATTTTGAATCTGCTCGGTCCGGCGAGTCAAAATTCCCATTTTGGGCGAAAATTATCTTCCACTTCCGAGCTTCAGTTTTCTATTCGTCCTTTTCTTTGCACTTCTTCGTTGCATCTTGTCACTTATGCTCGATGGGGTTCCTAACACAAGAAAAGACGGAAAATAAAAAATAAATACAAATTGACCTGAAAAGTAACTAACACACAAAGTTCAGGGTGAAAATATATATAAATATCACACTCACATGGTGTACTTGTACAAAATTCAGATTGATATGGTGGACAAATTACTAACTGATATTTTTTTTTTTTTTGAGAAAGTTATGTTTCTGAGGAACCTTTTGTTTTATTAATGTGAAACTGGCTTCTGAGAAGCTTGATTTTAGTTAAACCACCATATCCTTCAAGAATAAGTAGAGGCATATCATTGATAATACCGTTTAATTAGCGTCACAAGTGACACCCAATTTGGGAAGCATTCTTTTCCGGAATTAATTCGTTTTGGTTCATTTATTATATTTCTTGATTTTACTTTTGAAGGTCGTCCTCGATGTTTATCTCAATTCTCGGTTGATACATGGTTTGACATTCTAAATGTGCTTATGCAGGAAACTAAGCTTTCCGTGGTCTGTGAAAAAGTACTTGATAGGTGTCTGGCACCATCTACTGCTGGAGGCGAGGGTTGCGACAACATGACTATGATCTTGGTGCAATTTACGAGACCTACTCCTTCGGGTGCATCGGCACATGATAAATCCTCTACTTCTCAGGAAGTGCCCATTGAGTCAAAACAAGCAGAAACTGAATCATAATAACCGCAGATAACTTGACTGCATCTCTGATCATACGTTTTGGAACCGAGTTAAGAAACTACAACCTGTAATTGTATATGGCCTTCTCTTTTTGCTGAGAAGGATAAAAACAAAGGATTTGTTGTTTTCCATTTCACTATAGTGTAATATACCATGGGATGAAGAACGTGTACAGATGATTCAATTACAGGTTTTCATCTGGTTTATGTTGTGTTTCCTCCGGCTTGTGTTTCCACAGGCTTTTGTTCAGAACGACATGTTTGGTAAGCTTGATACAGGACTAAACATAACAATTCACAAATTGTCAATGCTTCTTTTTGTTAACCCAGTAGAGTTTTGTTCTAGTAAAATTAAGATATCTGCTTTCTATTTTTTTTTTTTTTTTTTTAATTAGGGAGGAATGTGTAGTGGAGGGGAGGTACCAATCTCTGACCCTGGCCGTGGAAACGACAATCTTTAACCAACTAGGACAAGGAGAATTGGTTACCTTTGATTAAACTTTTCACTTTCTTTGTGTGTTCGTGATGATTTATCCCCAGTTTATTTGAACTCAATTTTGATTTAGACGTCGATAATTATAAAACTGCTTATGATCTTAGAAAATATTTAATTAGTCTTAACTTTTTAATCAGCCATTTACAAAGTCAATTACATTTATCTCATAACACTGAAGTGCTGATCTATTCTTCCAATGTACTGTGTAGATGTCATTGACCTGATCTGATCATAATATTTTCCTTACTAAAATTTTATTTACATCAACATTATTGACAGAAAATTGACTGAAATTGCATAAATGAGGAAAGCTGCTTTCTGAATCAAGAATCAATTATGAGGAATTGTTACACTGATAATTACTTAAATTGACACAGCTTATTTACAAGAGATTTTTCTTCTTGTTCTGACATAAATTCTTAAATATAAGATCTAATCAATCTTGCTGAACTAGTCCACAGGACTCCAGCTGAAAAATCCTTGTGTGTTTAATTCATGGTATGAGTATTGAGCCTTACATTTTCATCTTTAACGTCAAATTTTGCTCCTTTGAGAATATCAATTTCGAAATGTGACGACTCGTTTCAACTTTAAAAAGAACAAATTGTATACTCGAGTATTTTAGGTCTGCTACTATATTGAGTCTTGGAATTCAATCTTAAAAGGCGAGCCTTGTTAAAAGTAATCGTCTAAACACTTTAACAGTCACTCTATGCTAAAATGGTGATGGCAATAAATTTTTGTGCAATCCTGTCTCGAACTGTTTGCACCTTCTTTATCCTTTTCCCTCAATCAACATTTTCAGAAAATGCCTCAAGTCTTGGGACTGAATCAGATACAATAGCACTACTTGCATTTAAGTCCCAGTTAAATCAAGAATCCCCTGTATTCCTGGATTCTTGGAATGTAACTGTTCATTTCTGCAAATGGCATGGAATTACATGTGCCCATAAATCCCAAAGAATCAGTAAGCTGGATCTTTCAAGGAAGAATTTGATTGGAAACATGGCAATCCCATTGGGGAAATCTTTCTTTTCTTCCCTCTTAATCTTGCAGAAAATTTCTTCCATGACAGAATTCCCTCAGAACTTGGTTGACTATTTGGGCTTCAAAATATAAATTTGAGTTTCAATTTCTTGGAAGGGGAAATTCCAGGGAATTTGTTGAACTGTTCCAATTTGGAAATTCTTGTTATTGATAACATCAATTTCTAAAATCAAATTCCTATTCAAATAGGCTCACTCTCCAGGCTTGAAAAATTGTATCTTGGAAGCAACCTGCCAGATTCTTTAGGAAATATTACAATTTTGCAAGAGATTGATTGAACTTATAACAATTCTAGGGGAGAGATTCTTGACACAATGTCTCAGTTAAAGAATCTGACACTTTTTGCTGTTGGAGCAAATTTGTTTAGTGGTCCTTTTCCTCTTCCTCTCTACAACCTGTAATCACTCAAGTTCGTTGTTCTTACTTTGAATAACTTCCATGGAGATCTGAGGATCGACATAGGGTTCGTATTCCCCAATCTCCAAGCAATGGTCTTGGGAGGAAATGCATTTACTGCTGAAATCCCAGCATCCCTGTCAAACATTTCAAATCTTCAAGTTCTTGATCTTGCTCGAAATGCCTTCACTGGAAACATTCCATTGAGTTTTGGAAACTTGCACAATCTGTATCGTGTTCATGTTTTCTCGAATAATCTGGGAAGTGGAGCAAAAGATGATTTAAGATTTCTTACGTTGTTGGCTAACTGTAGTTTTGGAGAAATCCCATCTTCTCTTGGGAATCTTACTCAATTACTATATCTTCATTTGGAAAACAACCGATTTGAAGGAAACATACCTTTTAAGTTTTGGAAACTTTAAGAATCTCCAAGAAATAGACCTGTCTTGTAATAATACTAGTGAGGCTCTGTACATTACACGTGTTGTAGTTGAAATTGTATTTGTAATAGTATCAGTCAAGTTTGGTTACGAAGGTTGATTATGTGTGTAAAACATAATGAGTTAAAGTAACTCGCATCCATATTAAATTTACTAACCTATACTAAACATATCATCGAAGTATAATATGTCATTGCATAAGCATTTACGAGCTTGGAAACAACAATGTGCCATTTCTCGCTTGCTTTAAGTTTTCCTCATACGTATAGAATTTTTAAAGTACATTGAATGATGTTTTAAACCCTCTTTTGTTTGCATAAAGTCACTTACATTTTGTAGTGTGTCATACGGTATCAAGTACATTCATAAAAGGTAAACAACAAATAGACCTACTTTGATGTGCCTCTTAAAATTTGATGTACCCTCGTTTAAGTAAAATTTAAGTGTAATGAAGTCTTCTCATAACTAAATCTCATATGACAAGTTATTAAAACCAAAATCAATGCAGGTTCTGTGGAATCAAGTAAAAAGCCATTTTTGCCTAACCTAAACAAAGTAATACATTCAACAACTCTATTTTTTGGTTATGTGTAGAGGACAAAAAGGACAAAAAAGTTGAATGACACATTGTAAACTTATCTAAAATAAAAGACATCTCATTGAGAAACACATTCACATATTCTTCTTGCATCTAGATCATGATTTCACCACATAACCCTTATCGTTTTCTTATTCAAGCTAGAATTATTTTCCGCCTATATAGCCTATGAAGCTAGTCCCACCAAAAACTAAAAAACAAAAAAAACAAAAAAAACAAAAAATTGTAAAAAATTGTTAATATAAACCTCCAAATTTTACATGAAAATTAACACAAGATTCAAATCCGCGGTATCATAACTTTTAAAGCCCAACATAAAGTCATAAATCCTAAAAATTATGGGATCTAGCACAAAATCAAAACATAAATAGAGGGACAAAGCCAATTTAAAATCTAAGGGTGTGTTTGATCTTGATTAAAATCAGATTTTTTTTTTTTTGTAAAAACTGATAAAATGTATAGTTGAAAAGTTGTAAAAAGTTGTGGATCTATGAAATGTGTGGTTAGAATTAATTATTGACTTTGACTTTATATTTTTAACAAAATTTTAAGTAAAATAAAACAAGTTCTAAATCAAAATGAAAAATAACAACTGACAAAATAGCCAAAAAGAATAAATAAATAATCTCAATGCTCAAATACATTTGCATGCAAGTACACAAAAATTGTTCTAAAATTTATACTTTAATGTAAAACAATAATTAATCCTGAAGAATTACTAACACATAGTGGATGCAAACAAAATATCGAACATAAATTCTTATATACTTATGGATGTTTAAATTGACTAAACAATAGAACGTGGTTTCTTTCTCATTCTTTCTTGCAATTTTATTTACGAAACTATGATTATCGATTTTTTTTTTTTTTTTTGAAAAGTGTATACGGCGGTTCTACATTATACTAATTTACCGTCTTTATTGTTTTTATAAATTTAATTTTCGATTGATTACTATTCTTACAAATACTCTCTCTTTATACGTATTAGGAATTCAATTTCCACTATTCCAAAGTCCAAAATACAAATTTTGTAACTTTGATATGGAAAAAATAAGCACATATTGTCATGTTATAAATCAACAAATTATTTCAATAGCACACAGAATAAGAATTAAAAACAAACTAACGAGTGTTGACAGTCTCTCATTTGCATCTTCTTTCCTTTTTGGAAAACCAACAAAGCAAACAAGAAATTATAGAATTTAAGTAGTTCAACCTTGGTCCATTTGCTTAGTTCAATGACACTCTAGCTTCTGAGCTCAGGAATATTACAAAGCTATGTTGCGACAAGGGCGGATTTAGCGTGGGGGTGACAACCTCCACTCTAATTTCAAAATTTCAGTTTTTTTTTTTAAGAAAATTTAAATTTTATAATTTTGCTTCCATAATAAAAATAAATCAATAAATTTCAATAAATTTAAAAAAGTGCCTCTATTCTAGTGGCAGACCTTCTCATTTAGGTTTTGGTAGATCTGGGTTCAAATCCCAGCAGCAATGTTATTATTTTTTTTCTTTTTTTTTTTATATTTTTTTTTTTTGAGAAATCTGTGCAATTAATTCACAACCTTAAAAAGTGATTTTTAAATCCTCAACCTTTAGATCCATTTGCTTATTTCGTCTTTTTACATAATTTTAAAAACTTCATTGTTAATTTTCCCATGTTTTAGAATGACAAATGTAACGCCCCAAAAAAATTTAGAATTTTTATTTCGGGCTAAGTAAATTTCTTAGCAAATAGTTATGGCCACATGTCCGCCCAAAGTCCAAACGGGGTCCAATAATAATAATCGACTTGAGTTCACTAAAGAAAATATCTAACGATATTTTAGATTTATTTATTAGTTAATTAAATTAATAAATTATAATTATTTTTATATAAATAGCAAGATTTGTAAGATATTTTAAATTATGGTATTTTTACCATATCAAAACCTTACCAAAACTCAAATAGGTAAGTTTCTTGATATGCATGCACAAGAATGGAATAAACTCCAAAACCCCAAAATTCATTCCCTCCTCTCTCAAAATTCGGCCCCCTCCCCTATTTCTCTTCTTTTTCACTTACACACTTAAGTCATTTTTACAAAGAAAGAAAATAGAGGAAAAGAGAAGAAGAAAGAAAAGAGAAGAAGAAGAAAGAAAAGAAGAGATATTTTCAAAGGTTTTTCATTCTTTTTCAAGAAATAAGGTAGGAATATTTTATGCAAGTTAATTTAAATCCCTTTATGTATTGTAATCATGTGTATGCCATGTTAAATGATTTAATATTTATGGCCATCCGGATATGAACGTAGTTTGTTCCTTTGGAATGAACAAAAATGAATGTTTATCCTACTTTGGATGAAATTGAAGAATGTTTATGGTTTTAAATCCTTTGGGATTTAACCTAAGAAAGAATGTTTGGTTTTAAATCCTTCGGGATTAAACCTATGAATGAATTTAGGGTTTCGACCATTTGAGCTCACCGAAAAATAAATGTTAGCATGGTTTACTTACATTTAATTGCGATACATATATTGGGATTTGCATATATTTATAAATGATGATATTTCTATTGAGTTTTTCCCAAACTCACCCCGTTCTCCCATTCTTAGATTGATTGTAGGGTTGGATGAAGGCTTGATGATGAAGGGATTGAGCCATTGAAAAAAGGAAAAGAGATTTCGGGCAAGAAGACGAATAAATGTCAATTTCTTTATGATGTTATGATTTTTGAATTTTACATGTTAAATGATGTTTTTGATAAGATTGTTAATTTCTAATGTGGCATGAACTTGTTGGAAACTCTATGAAATGATATTTTAAACTTGATGAATGTTAGAGAATGTTTAAAAGGGTTTAATGTTGACCGAGATGTAACTGTCCAGAAATTCCAGCTTGCAAGTCCAGTTTCAAACGGACGTCCTGAATGGTAGACTCTAGGTTTTGGGACAAAATTTGGTGGGATTGATGACCCATCAATTTCAGTCATTTGAAACTTAGAATCACCTCGTTCGGATGTCTGTAGAGCAAGACATGCAAGTTTTGTTGACGATGGATAGTTCTACTCAAGAATCTGCCTTCCTTGTTTTAGAAGTTGAGTTGGAGACTTTACATATTTTATTAAATGGATAATTGCATCAAAGGTCTCCAACGTTTCAAAAATGTTAGGGATATGCCCCTAACTTAAAAAAATAGCACCAGACATCTCCAATGTTTGAAGAAATAGGCACCGAAGATCCCTCTTAACATTTTTCATCCATTTTCTTCATTAAATCTCAGAATTGCACTGCACGCGCTTCATTTCCAAAAAAACTCGAGTGGAATTAGAATATGGTCTTTTGTATGTATAGAATTAGAATATGGTCTTTTGTATGTATAGAATTAGAATATGGTCTTGTGGTCTCCGATCAAATTCTTGTCAAGGAAAAGCGTGCGAATTTGCTTTCTCCGCCGGGCAGGAAGAATTGTAGGAAACCATGAAGGAGAAGACGTACAAAAATCTTGAGGATTCAAAAATCGAGCAGTACCCACAACACCAGGATCCGAAAACGGACCAGAATCCGAATCCGGTTTCTCCGATTTGGATCTAAAGAGACCCAAAAAAAGCGAAGAAAACTTTATGCCGCTACTATTCTTCTTGACTTCAACTGTTACCAAGTTGGCAGAGGCCACCTGGAGACTGCTATAACGCAGGTACCACATGGTAGCCGTGTCAAATTCTGGCAAGATACATAGGGGGAGACGGACCTGGGAATAGCAAGAGAAGACGGTTGGGTATCGAATTCCCGGCGATCTTCTTGGACTTCGGCCTGTTTCCGGGCCTGGGCAGGGATAAGGGAAAATAGGCTTTCACGTAGGCAGGAGGCACAGACGCCGACGCCGCTACTAAGATCGGCGGGGTGTTTCTTACACTTCATTTACTAATATAATATGTATCTATATATGTGTGTATAGAATTAGAATATGTTTTTGTGTATGTACAGAATTCGTGTATGGTTTTGTGTATGTACAGAATATGAAGCGCATGCAGTACAATTTTAAGATTTAACAGAGAAAATGGATGGAAAATATTAAGAGGGACCTACGGTGCCTATTTCTTCAAACGTTGGGGATGTCTGGTGCTATTTTTTAAGTTGAGGGCATATCCCTAACATTTTTGAAACGTTGGAGACCTTTGATGTAATTATTCCTTTATCAAATTCTGAATTTTGGATATGATTTAATATGTTATGTTATGTTTTATCTCTAAAAATATTATAATTTTTCAAGCCCTTTTGATAGGGAAAATTTAAGATTTAAAAGGAGACTGAAAGCTGTCTAACTTATGTTGCTTGTATACTTTGATTCCCTTTTGATAATCTTAACTCTTTCCTAAAATTGTGTAATTTTAGTATGTGCTTGATGGATGAGTTATGATTATTTGGTTAAAACTTCATAAGGTTTTATGACCTTTGTGTTGCTCATTTGAGTGTATAAGAAATAAAGGGCATTAATCTTATGTTACAATTAGGTACACTAGATGTTTAGACTTTCAATGAAATCCTCTAAGGGTTGATAAACCTCCATTTTAGAGCCCATGTAGTTGATAAGTTCACATTTGTAAACTATTTGAATAATGTCTAGAATTCTACAAAATTTTAGTTTACTTTCGAGCTCTAAAATAGTAAGAAGATGAGAGACGAACCGAGGCCTCGTAGAGGAGGTTTTGGGGCGTCACAACAAAATTGACAAAATACTATGCGTAATACCAAACTTAAATTTTTAGACTTTGACGTTTCATTGATTTTCAATTCCAAAAATCTGAATACAAATTTCGTGAAAATATAGTTGAGTTTTTTTTAATTTTTTTCACTTAGTTCGAACATAATTTTTTTCTTCACTTATTGGGAATAGATATTTTTGTATTTTGTTTACTTTATTTTCATATTTATATACATGAGAAACTATGATTTTTATTTTTATTTTTTCAATTCTTCAAGTTTGGTTTAATCAAAACTCGATTTCTTTAAAAACAAAATGTTGATTCCATTTTTTTATTTTTAATATTTTATTCTATTTTTATATACGGCTAACTCAAAGTCGATTACTTTTATAAAATAACAAGTTTTTGCATAAAATAAGTAGTTTTATTATTTTTTTCATATGTTTTTATCTCTACCTGCTACCATTGTTCTAAAAAGTCCGTCTAAGCTTCGTCTAGACTTGAAACTCGGCCTCCACGTCTAGCCACACTTCACGCTTCGCCCTCGCATTTTCCTTGTCTTGCTCTCACTTAGGTCTCGCCTAAGCTTGAAAAGCTTGAAGCTCGGCCTCCACGCCTAGCCACGCTTTACACTTTTTAGAACATTGTCTGCTACTGCTGTGTTGCCTATTGCTATAGGAGCTACAGGCCACCGCAGTGTCATCAACCAGCACTGTAGTCCCACTAACCAGGCCCGGTTTTGGGGCAAGGCGAGTGAGGCAACCGCCTCGGGCCCAAAATCGAATGGGGCCCATTTTTATTTAAAAAAAAATTTATTTGTGATTACTGAAAAAAAAAATATTTGTGCAAAAGTTTGAAGTCCAACAAAGCAAAGCAAACTGCATTCTACGAGGACTATGACTATTATTAGGTAGTGTCCCAAAATCAAAGGGGCCTAATTAAAAAAAACATTTCTTTGAGGGCCTAATTTTTGAATTTCGCCTTGAGCTCCGAAAATATCAGAACCAGCCCTGCCACTAACCACCATAGCACCACCACAAGTTAAAATTCTTGATTCCACCCTTGATGTTGCTTGCAACCAACAAATTATTGCTTAACTCATTTATACAAATAAAGATAATCGTGTTTACTTAAAATTCCAATTGAGATTACAAGGCCCCCTGAGTTAGCTAAAACCACCAATCATCGTGCATTTATATTAAAATGATACCCACATTTACGTATAAATCTTCAACCTGTTGCTGTTTACACAAGAGAATGATAAATACATTCCTAAATTGGACCTGGTGAATCATTATCCTCAAAATCTTAAAATTCCTGAAATAAAAAAGTCTTCAAGCAGCAAAATCAAAACAATCAAGAAAATAACACATGCAGAAATTCAATAACGTCCCATTTTATAATAATATAACAAATCAGTGTAACTCGGCAATAAGACCTTAGTTTAAATAATGACCTATTGGATTCAATCATTTAGAAAATCATGACTTTTCTTACCAACAACAGAAATATAACATTCTATTTTAGAAAAATACCCACATGCTGCAAGCGTGCAGATTTATATTGATAGATATCATAGACAGAGAACATCAATCATATTGATTGGTAGGTTGAGTCGCACATATATGTATCAAGCTAGCACTATCAATTGACAATAAACAACGTGGGTTGAAATTCTGCACAAAATGTGAAAATAAAAGACCAATTTTCAAATAAATCGAGCAAGATTTTTAACGAGAGTTGAATCAGAATAAGTGCCTAATAACAAAATCACAATATCATAAAACCCACCAAGAATATACCAAAATATACAAAATTTTAGCCCCAAATTGAGGGATAAAAAGGAGAGTACAGAAAGTACAAATTCAAAAAAGTAAATCCAAGATAAATCCAAATATATTGTAAGGAGGAGGCTCGTGAACATTTCAAAAGACACAAATTTCAATCGAATCCAAACATCCTTTATCCTTCATTTTCAGATCTTCCCACATTTGAAACATTTGCGTCAAGGGTGATTGACTAATGTATAAAGTCAGACTTCAACTTTAAGTCAAATTGTGCCATAAAATTAGCATATCTTTGGTAGTGCTAAAATTATATTTTAAGTTTTTATATTATAAGTTGTGCGTGAATGTGTGGATAAAAAGTGAATTGTAAGTTTATGGATCCTATAAAATGTGTGGATAAAAAATATGTTTAACCAGTTTGACCAGATGAAATTATAATTTAAGCAATGACAAATATGGTGTTAAACAAAAAAGCAAGCAAAAGTGATGCAGAACAGTTAGAATAGAAGATCCTAAACCAGCTTGAGAAGAAGAAAAAGAAGAAGGACGCGTAACTTTCAGCTCGGGTGTCAGATTTAGACGAGTGAGTACATTTCAGAAGTGTCTTTCGATTCTAAACAATTTTTTTCGACCGCTTTCAAGGTCAAATTCCATTGTATAAGGGTCCATTTTAGCAATTTTCTGTTTTAAGTCAATTTAAGGGTATTTTCATCATTTTAGCAATATTTGAGTTTTAATCAGATTTGTCTAACGAATTAGGGTTTTTAAGACTTTAAATACTAGTCGAGATTTTGGGGAGGTGACACTTTTTTGATAAGAGATTAATAATATTTTCGTTTTTCTATTAATTGGTGGATTTCAATATTTCTCACGTCCGTTCGAGCAAAATTCGATCCAACACCCATTTGTGTGTTATGAACAAGACGCTTTTATTATTACTCACGTTTTCATTCTGCGTCAAAAAGGAAAATTTTCAAAAAACAAAAGGAGAATTTATTATCTCAGGGTACTTTGCTTGTTAATATATATCGTGTTCAATTGATTTTTTTCTTTTTTCTTTTGAGCTTTGGTAATATTTAATTTCATTTGTGTACCAGAACTTCTTATTTTAGAGGATAATTTTGTAGAACGCAACGTGAATAAGAAGAGTTTGACTAGTTTTAGATCTTGAATATTTTTATACAATGACTTATTGTAAATTTTTTAAATTTTTTTAAAGATTATGACTTATAAAAAAATATTAGATTCTCATAAAAATATACTCAGTAATTGTGGTTTTAGGGGGAAAAAAAAAATTCTGGGGCAGCACCCCCGTGAGTGGTTCCCTCCTCCCCAGGCCCGGCCCTGTTTGAGACCTCCCAATTTAAAATGTCTGGCTTCGCCATTGAGGCAAGAGACGTGAAGACCACACTTCAAACCTACACGGAAATGTAAATTTGTTTGCTTATAAGCAATTTTTTTACGTGTAAGTGAATTTTTGGTTAATGTACATTGTTTACTGAAATGTGAATTTTTTACTTTACGTAAATGTGTTTACTTTTAAGTGAATTTACTTGTAAATATACTCATTCACTTATAAGTATCTAATTCAAATTTTGTATATTATTCATCACATCAATTACAAAGAACAAATAATCCGGATAACCCTTCTCATCAGATGGTGGACTGGTGGGGCTATTGGAGGATTAAATAGCCGAATAAATATAATCCAGATGCTGTGCAATTCAAAAAGCCGTATATCATAACAATTATTCGTATACGATGTAATTATGTATCTGATTTTTCAAACTTGTCCTGAATTATTTTATTTTATTTTATTTTTTGTTTTTAAAATTTAGATCATAATTTAAAAATAAAAAATAATATTAAAAATTAATTAGTTAATTGAACGGAGTTGTAAATAGAGATTTTTTAATTCCTATCCCGCCCTCCAAAATTTTTCGACCAGATGGAGATGTCAATGGACTAATAGTCGCCTGATCGAACCCAGTTCCGTTGCCATCCCTACCCCCGCACGATGGTTGTTCGTTTGAAAACATCAATCTTGAAATTCGTGTACTTGTTTTTGAGTATTAATTTGACCGAATCACTCGTTTGAACTTAATGGCCTCTTATACCATATTAAACAAATCCTAATGGTCTTTTGTTGTCGATTTTAATCCCACAAGTGAACAAATCGGTTACAAGTAATAAAGTGATAAGCAAAGTATCGAACCTACGAGGACTAACAATTAATTAACTGATTAATGTATAGTTTGAATTTTAATTGAATTTAAAACATAGATTCGTTGAAAATTTCAATTATAATGTTATTCTATTCGAATTTAACTAAGTCTAAATTATCACGCAATCAAAAGTAATTTAAGAGCAAATTCAAGTTTTACTAGCACTAGGATTCGCGAATCAACCTATACGTTCATTAATCAATTATCCGTAATCGTTTTAGCTAATAATAACCCTATGTTGAAAAACGATGATCCTACAATAATCAAAAGCCTCTCTCGATAATCTATTAATTCTATATTGATATGCGAACTTAACTATCTCTAGCTATTGTTCGAATATAATATATGCATTTAAATCACAACAACACTTTAAAAGGATTTTATAAATCTCTCGAAATTAATAAAGATAAAAAAAACATTCCAATTGTGATCAAGCATCGAAACGTAAAAAAAAGAATAAAGAATAATTAATCCGGAAGCAATAAATTACTAAAAAAAGGGAAAACTTCTAATTAATCAAAAAGTGAAGCTTCATCGTTCATCCTAACAATAAGTAATTTAATCGGACGTGATTTCGTAAAATATTACAAAAATTGAACTAATCATTAACCGAAGGAAAAAGAAGAAAAGAGAAACACAATATGTGATTTCTTGTCGAAGAATCTTCAATCCGTTCATTTGATCTTCGTTTTTTGTGATGTATATTTTTCTCTATTCGTCTTCCCTGCAATTTCTCTATTTTCTACCTTTTATATCCTTATGAAAGTCCCGAAAATTGTGTTTAACATTATTTTTTTCCTATATTAAATAAAGTTCTGTTTCCATAAGGAAACATATTTTCTATCCACGATTTAACCATGCGATCTCATGGTTGTGCCCTGAAACGTTTTGTAGATGAAATCAGCCTCTTGAGGTCGCTCCTTAACTTAACCATGCGGTTGCATGGTTAGTTTGTTTTTGGTTCTTCAGTTTTTTCTCTTTAGAAGTTGCACGAAAAACTCCTCAATTCAATTGAGTCCCTTTTCTTCTATTTGCATTCTTTTCATTCGATCAACACTTGGATTTGGTTTTTTCCTATAATGATAAAAAAAAACAACACGCAATTATGTTGAAAAACACGTAAGAATACTCATGATTATCCATTTTTGTGGGCCCGATCAATATAAAATTGTACTTATTTGTCTTCCTATCTTATTTTATAATATCTTATTTTATAACATACCCCAGGCTGGTTTGCACATGATTCTCGTTGTCTTAGACAGAGATGCCTACAAATATCCTTTGAGATTTCCAGTCACTAATCCGATCATAGCAGTGTTCTTGATCTTCTTCCCCTATGGAGAAAACTGAAGTTGCTGATGACATAAATGAGTTATTTGAAACACTTCCACAAGAGAGAAACTGGGATGGCCGTTGGCTGTGTCAATACAAAGGTTTTTGGTGTCCGGTGCGATGTTTTCGACCAATAGTATCCTCTCAAAGACACTTTGATGCTCGTGATACTGATATACTATTGGCAAGCATGCCTAAATCAGGTACCACCTGGTTGAAAGCTCTTGTATTCAGCATCATCAATCGCAATAATTATTCCATTGATCAAACCCCTTTACTCACATCAAACCCTCATGCACTTGTACCTTTTCTTGAATTCAATGTTTATTGGGGCAATGATAATCCTGATCTTGACACCATTCCTAATCCAAGAATATTTTCAACTCACATGCCTTATGAGTTGCTTCCAAATACCATTCTTGAATCTAAATGTCGTGCTGTCTACATCTGTAGAAATCCCTTGGATCAATTCATCTCTCATCGGCATTTCTTGATCGAAAATAAAATAGAAAAAGACACGGAGCCACTCGACATTGATGAAGCCTTTGAAATGTTTTGCAAAGGAATTCACCCTTTCGGGCCGTTTTGGGATCATATGATGGGATATTGGCACGCGAGCTTGAACAATTCTCGTAAGGTGTTGTTTCTGAAATACGAGGATCTGAAAGAAGATATTGTGTTTAGTGTCAAGAAGATAGCCGAGTTCATCGGATTCCATTTATCAGAAGAGGAAGAAAAACAAGGCCTTACAGAACAAATATCAAGACTTTGTAGCTTTGAAAATCTCAAGAATTTGGAAGTAAATAAGTTAGGCAAAAATCGAGTGATTCAAAATAGTTCATATTTTAGGAAGGGAGAAGTTGGAGACTGGACCAATTATCTCTCTCCTTCAATGGCTGAACGTATTGAAGAGCTCATGCAAATGAAGTTAAGAGGATCTGGTTTAATGTTCAATACCTATTGCAAGGCCAGCAGCTAAAGACTTGGTGAGTGTTTGGCTAAGCTTGAAAACCAATAAAAGTTACTTTTAAGCATCTTCTTTTTTGTCAAAAACTTAATTTAAATTACCTTTTCTTTCCTAGAAAGTAAGTCTTTAACTTGCTCAGCCAAACATGCTCTTGGATTGTGTTATTGTGTATTTGGTGATCATTCCACTGCACTTACATATATATTTTCAGCTCTTTAGTTCATTATATGCATTACCAAGAACTGGATAATAATAAACTCTCACCTTTATGTAGTCTTCCCATATGTCAAAATTCCCATTTCCATTGCTGATTTCCCTTTTCAATGGCAGATGTTAAATTTTATTTTCTTTATGTTTTTCTTTCTCATTTTAATTCAAATTAAGAGATTTGTTGGGAATTGAAATCAATTCATTTATTGTCCACAAGATTCTTGTTCAGAGATAACGAGATAGAAAAAATATTCAAAGATTGAGAAAAATTTATGGACTGTCAAAACTTTCAACTTTATGAAAAATCGTTACAATCATGTAGAAATTCACTTAGAAATTCACTCACTCAAATTCTCCAAGTATCGTAAGAAAAATAATATCCTAATCTTTATCATACCAATCAATTTTTACTTTTTGTATTACCCACAAAGAGAATAAGAAAAAAACTAGGATAATAGACTTACAATTTTTTCCTAAAATAACCCTCAAGTCACATGTACAAAAGAAAAAAAAAATACGTCAATTTATAATTAATGTATGACATAAATTTCTTACAAGTTTCGACTGTCAATATGTCCAAAATTTGAAAATTTATTCAATTTTAATCACCCAATATAATATAATATAATTTCACATCTTTTCTTCCCAAAGTTTAAAATCATGGTAAATTGGAATTGGAAATCTGATCACTTAAAATATTTTTTTCTAATTGCAATTAATGTTCTTTAACTTTTGGTAATTTTGAGGTAAAATCCCAACAATCTCTACCTTGTCGAAAAATGAGTCAAAACTTTTGATATCTCTACAATAGCTCTTGATCACGATTCTTGAGGAAAAAAAACTAATAAACTTTGATAGTCTCAATTCTCAAATAAAAAATTAGCACACTCCACCATATAAGTATAATCACTTAGAATTAACAAATTCTAATTAGTTCTAAGAATTTTATCGGTTCACGTCGAATAAAATTGCTAACAAATTATGGTGCAACTCCCTTACATGACTTACCTAGAAGTTTATCAACCATCAACATCAATTCTATTACATACATTGCATTAATGTCAAGTCAATACCCATGTGCAAACATGTGAACCCGCTAGTAGCAATACATCTATTCTCTATCATGACAACTAGCACATGCCATGAAGATGTAAATATCTCACTCAAGAGACATCATTGTCTCCTATAACTAGAGATACAATGTCCATATCTGACTTCGAGCAGTTAGTCAAGCCTGCTCCACCCTTTGGACAATTTTTTCTCACGTGACTAGGTCGTCAACAGTTCCAACAAGATATTTTCCTTTTCATGAAGTTATTATTTTTCTATTTTCAGCAACATGTAACGAGTTTTCAAATAAAATATTACTTGTATCATTCAACCTTCTTTGTTTAGCGATCAGTTTACTTGTAACTTCTACAAAATTTACAGTTTTTTTTTCCATACATCAAAATTAGTTTGATATATTCATAAGATGATGGAAGAGACCAGATGAGTCTTAATGTTTTATTCTCATAATCAATTTTAACTCCAATAGCCTCAAGTTCAGAAATGATCGCATTGAGAATACTCAAATGGTTTGAAATTTTCATACCTACATTCATTCACAAAGAATGAATATGTTCCTTCAAGTAAAACCGATTTGAAAGACTCTTTGTTCAGAAATGATCGCATTGAGAATACTCAAGTGGTTTGAAATTTTCATACCTACATTCATTCACAAAGAATGAATATGTTCCTTCAAGTAAAACCGATTTGAAAGACTCTTTGTTTGATATAGTTGTTCAAGTTTTTCTTAAAGCTCATTTGCAGTAGATATTCTATGAATATTTGCAATAACATTTTTGGCTAAACAGAGACGTATCGTACTTGTAGATTTCAAATTCAAATATTCTCAATCATTATCGCTCATACTGGATTTTTCAATATCTTTGTAGGAAAATGAGTTCAGATCTGCTGTCCCAAATACATGTTCCTTAATTGTTCCTCCAATGAAATTCTTACACATCATCAATAACAGCAAGTGTGAATGTATTAAATGTTGTTTATATTAATCCCATCATATATTTATTTGATAATGTGTAAGATTTTCATTGGTGGGATAGCTAAGGGGATATGTATTTGGAACAGCATATCTGGACTCATAAGAAATAGGAGTTGGTTTTCTTTTCAAAGCCTTGTGAATTTATTATCTACAAGATATTTGTTCAAGAAAAAAAATACGAGACAAAAAATATTAAAAGATAAGAAAATTTATGCACTATCAAAACTTTGCACTATGAAAAATCGTTACAATCATATCGAATTTCACTCACACAAATTTCCTAACTATCGTAACAAAAATAATATCTTAAGTTTTACAGCACTCACCAATTTTTACTCTTTGTACAACCACAAAGAGAACAAGAAAAAAACTAGTATACTAGATTTACAATTTCACTCTAAAAAAATCTTCAAGTCACGTACACAAAAGAAAAAAAAATACTTTAATTTATAATTAACGTATGATCTAAATTTCTTTCAAGTTTGACTGTAAAGATATCCAAAATTTAATAACTTGTTCAATTCTAATCAACAAATATAATATAATATAATATAATATCACGTTTTTTCCTCTCAAAGTTCAAAGTCACGGTCAATTTGAATTGGAAATATGATCAATTTAAATATTTTTTTTTATTTACAATTGAGGTTGTTTAACTTTTGACAATTTTGAGGTAAAATATTTGATTTTCAACTGTTAAACTGACGGTTTTGTTTATTGAATATTTAAATGCTACAGCGGTAAACGATTGGTTACTAGATATTAAATTTTAAGGGTGAGAGACATTAAAGCTCTATTTTTCACTAGCCGGTAAGGCGGTAACCCAGAGGTGATATTCCCATAATTTGATGGTTTTAAATTTTAATATGAACATGCCAATTCTCTTTGTCAAAGGTGCCAGCAATTCAATCTTTATGCAAACTAAATGTAATCCTCTCCTTCAAGGCCAAGTTAAGCAAGTATAATGGTTTGAGAAAAATCGTAAATGTAAGAAATTATGACAAATCTATACTAATTCTAAAAGTTCCTTAAAGGGAGAAACATTTTTAGACGATATTGCCCCTCAAATAACTTATAATTCTTAAAATCATCTTTCAATTAATATAATTTATTTTAGTTTTAATTTAAACTATTTAATACTATATAAATATTGTATTTTGATCATGATTTGTCTCTTTAAATTCCATTATATATTGTAATTAATGAAAATAAATAAAAATATACTAATAAAATTTTTAATATATTGAAATTATTATCTTTAATTGTAAACAATCAAATAGTCAATCTTATTATGCACGAGAATTTAAGCAAATTTCTTCATCAATATAACAAAACAAGATGAATTTGACTTTGCATTTCGACTTTCTTATTATTGATTCATACTTTCTTCCTCTGTTCCAAATATGGGAAAAACATTTATGGACGATATTGCTCCTCAAATAACTTATAATTCCTAAAATCATCTTTCAATAATATAATTTATTTTGACTTTAATTTAAACTATTTAATACTATATAAATTTGCATTTTGATCATTGAAAGTGATTTGTCTCTTTAAATTCCATTATATATATATATATATATATATATATATTGTAATTAATGAAAATAAATAAAAATATACTAATAAAATTTTTAATATATTGAAATTATTATTTTTAATTGTAAACAATCAAATAGTCAATTTTATTTTGCACGAGAATTTAAGCAAATTCCTTCATCAACATAACAAAACAAGATGAATTTGGCTTTGCATTTCGACTTTCTTATTATTGATTCATACATTTTTGGACGATATTGCCCCTCAAATAACTTATAATTCATAAAATCATCTTTCAATTAATATAATTTATTTTGACTTTAATTTAAACTATTTAATACTATATAAATATTGTATTTTGATCATTAAAAGTGATTTGTCTCTTTAAATTCCATTATATATTGTAATTTATGAAAATAAATAAAAATATACTAATAAAATTTTTAATATATTGAAATTATTATCTTTAATTGTAAACAATCATATAGTCAATCTTATTATGCACAAGAATTTAAGCAAATTCTTTCATCAACATAACAAAACAAGATGAATTTGACTTTGCATTTCGACTTTCTTATTATTAATTTATACTTTCTTCTCATGTTCCAAATATGGGAGAAATATTTATGGACGATATTGCCCCTCAAATAGTTTATAATTTCTAAAATCATCTTTCAATTAATATAATTTATTTTAACTTTAATTTAAACTATTTAATACTATATAAATATTGTATTTTGATCATTGAAAGTGATTTGTCTCTTTAAATTCTATTATATATATTGTAATTAATGAAGATATATAAAAATATACTAATAAATTTTTTAATATATTGAAATTATTATCTTTAATTGTAAACAATCAAATAGTCAATCTTATTATGCACGAGAATTTAAGCAAATTCTTTCATCAACATAACAAAACAAGATGAATTTGGTTTTACATTTCGACTTTCTTATTATTGATTCATACTTTATTCCTTTGTTATTCGTCTTTTTTTTATTATCCAAGAATATTTTTTTTCTCGCAATGATAATTTTTAATCTTTGAAAATTAGTTTAATAATAATGTGGTAATAATGGATGTGTTAATTTTCCATGAATGATTCACTAATTTTAAGAATATATATGATGGTAATATTGATTTTAAATTTTGATTTCTATATCTTTTTTTCTTGATTTAAAATATTTGTTCGATGTAAAAATGTTAATTATTCTGGTAGTCTTGATAACAAGGGGATTTAAGCTCGAATGATGTTTAATGTCATTTTGTAAGTAATTAAACGTATATTTATTGTGGAAGAACGAGTCAGAACAAGGAGAATTGGTGTTACTCTAACTCTTTCAAGCACGCGGCTGAGAAAGACATAACTTGGATAAAGTGAGTTATGTTATGTATAAGGTGAAGGTAAATCTCGCATAATAAGTAGTTTTATGTGATGAGTTAAAATCATTGTCCAAATATCTGGTTGTTTTGAATTTTCTTGAAATTTAATAATATTTCAGATGGAATTACGAGAAAAAATACATGAAGAGAACAAAAAAAAAAACCCTCTTAATTTATGAGTGCATTAAAACTGAATGGTTATTGCAATAGAAAATTCTTCTTTATCTTATGTCAAATAATTTTGAGATTCTTTTTTCTAAGAATTAATTACCTAAAAAGGTTAAATATTTTGTTTTCGTGTGCTTTTATAATGATATAAATACAGAAAATCAATGAAAAATTGTGTTATACTTATACCTAATTTTCATGTATTTTAGAATTTGATACTAATTTTCATAAAAGAAAGTTGCATTTTCTGATATGTCATTAGATATATGCTTTAAAATATAATTAAAAGAGTATCAATAATCTTTCAAACTTAATATTCACGTAGGCCATGTATTTTTTAATGAACTACATGCTTTACCAATAAATTTGAATATAATTTTTTAGTTGGTCATAATCATTGATGAACTTATGATTAAAAATGAGTTTCATTTAAGTGTTATATTCATTGATAATTTTAAAATAAAAAAATCATAATATTATTACAAAATCACGTGCAACGCACGTATTCTTAACTAGTAATATAAAAGTGAATCAAGTATTGTTCCGACAAAGAATATGTTACTATCCATTAACCTAATACAATTATTTGTTACTTGAATCAGTACAAAAATCTATCATAAACATTGATTTTTTCTAAACTAATATCTAAATTAAGAATTAACTAACGTGATCAACAACAGAAGACTTGAGAAAACTTGATGATTTTAAAGGTGTTAGGCCTCACAATTTCACCGTAGTTATCATGTTTAACTTTGTCTTATTTCATCCGTGTTGACAATTAAATTTATCTAAAATATTAGACAATATCTCTCGAATAAAATCAATGGTAAATTCAAATCCCGTAACTGTTTTGGCACTTATGGGCTCTAAAGTCATATGGCCAAAACTTAATTCAATTAAAATCATATTTTAGAGCTAAAAGACCAACATACCCTTAATCGCAAAAAAACGCTAATTTAATGATCATGTTTTGTTGTGATACTGTTTTATTGTGATACTGTTTTGTATGATACTTTTTTATTGTGATATTATTTTGTATAATACTATTTTATCTATGATACTATTTTATTTATGATACTGCTTTATTTAGATAATGTACATTCGTATATTTATACCATGCTTTTATCTTTGATACTGTTTTATTATGATAGTGTTTAAACATATGATCTTGTACTATTAAAACATTACTTCAACCATTAAAACATCATATACTTAGTTTTATATATGATATTGTTTTGTCTATAATACTGTTTTATATAGATAATGTGCTATGGTACTGTTTTGTCTATGATACTGTTTTGTCTAATGGAAGTTGTTTACAACTTTAGCATCTACGATCCCATAATATTTCTTGATCTTCGCCATTAGCTGTACCAGAAAAGAGTCTGCCTGATTCTTGTATTTGTCATAAAACAAATTCACAGTAAAGAGTAGCACGGTAGCTGTACATAAAATAATTGAACGACAATGTTATAACTTGAGACACAATATCAAAATCACTGCAGATAAAATGATATTTAGAAATTAGAATGACATTATCTAAATGCTGATACGAAAGCCAATTTACTAACCACCTGCTCGAAATAAACAAGAAAAACTATACAAACAAACCCCAAATAAGCAAATGGTAACAAATGTTGCAATCTCAAAGTCGAAGTTTACAACACCAATTTATAATTTTTCATGATTGAAGATTAAGAGAAAACATCACGATTAGCATATTATCATATGGTATACTTATACCATATTTTTATCTTTAATACTGTTTTATTATGATAATGTTTCAACCTATGATACTGTTATTTTATTGAATTGTACTTTGCATAGTTATCAGACCCGACCCGGACAAGGAGATGGGTCATCGGGTTTCTAGTTCAACCGGTGATCCGATGGTTGAACCGGTGGGTCAATTCATGTTAAACCGATAAGTCTATTTTTATTAAATCATCACAATCAGAAATTTATTTAGCAAAATAAGTACGAGACTACTAGTATCATCAACTAATTATTGTAAAAAATAACATAAATTATTGTATTGAAAAACAATAGACTAAAAAAAAGACTAAAAAAATCTGAAATTTTTCATTATGTAACAACCCGGCCGGGTCACTGGGTTTCGGGCCACCGGTTTACTAAAAAAGACAGGCAGTTTTTTCAGGTCGTAGCCGGTTCAATTGCTTAGCGATCCAATTAAGAGAATCGGACCGGTTGGACCACCGGGTCGCCGGTTTTTCGGTCCGACCGACCGGTCCGGTCCGGGTTTAATAACTATCGTACTTTGTGTATGTGATACTGTTTTATTAAGATATTTTCATGTATGATACTAATATATTAAGATATATTTATCTGTGATACTGTTTTAGTATATATGATACTGTTTTAACAAGAAAAATTAAAGATTACTATTTTAAGCTAAAGAGACGACTTCAAACGGTCAAAATCTATCGTACACAGTGGTAAAGCAATTGGTCTTGACCGGCTCGTCGAGACCATTCCAAAAATATATTATAATAAAAATTCTGAGCACGTATATGAATTCTATGCCCATTTCGGTTATGATACTATTTTCTGTGATACTATTTTGTATAATACAGTATCAAACAACTTTCATGACTAATTAACAACACATAGAAATAATCTAATGGCCAACTTAATACAATATCAAGCTGTTATTCTATAATACAGTATCAAGTTGTTTTGTATAATACAATATCAAGCGGCAAATCATGGTCACAACTAATATAATGATACTATATTTTATGATAATGTTTTGTTATGATACTGTTTTCAATAATACAGTATTATCCCTATAGAAATTCATCAAACAAATCATCCATATAGACACTCCAGTTCAACATTTGATCTACAGATTATTGCACTTAACTGTGGAACAAGATTGGCCATCACCCAATCTTCTTGTCTTAAGAAGCAAATGCACAACAATCCCACAAAGAAATCCAAGTGTTGCACTTGAGCCAACAAGTGAAACAGCATGCAAATAAGCATAACAACAGTTTCTTGCTTAAAATTCATGTCCCTTGAACACATAGCCAACTCAATCCCAGCAAACAACAAAAGCACCCATAAAACCCCAACTGAAAATTGATCCAAAATCTTCACCAAAGAACTGCCTAAAACCACTGTTCTAAAAAGCCCACCTAGGCTTCGCCTAGGCTTGAAGCTCGTCCTCCACGCCTAACCACGCATCACGCATCGTCCTCGCCTTGTCCTTATCTCGCTCTCGCCTAGGACTCGCCTAGGCCCGAAAAGCTTGAAGCTCGGCCTCCACGCCTAGCCACGCTTTACATTTTTTAGAACATTGCCTAAAACCAATCCCAAAATTAGTTTAGCTACACCAAGAAGTGCCACACACCCTCCACTCTTCCCACCAAATTTGTACCGCTCGGCTAGACTTCTAGCGCCATGGCAGCACAGCGTTGCACCGAACCAGTACCCGATTAAGTTCATTATCCCAAACACGGACGTTGCTAAAACATCCTTTTCTGGGAAAAGATCTGTTGACAATTTGCATACAACAATGACTGAATTTAAGATTGATAAAAGAAATTGTGGAATTGTCTATTTCACAAATTATTCCTTCCATGAATACTTAGATATCTTCACAATTTCAATAGCAGATGGCCTAGATTTTACTATAGGAAATTAAAAAATGACACTGCGCTGTAGAAGTACTCGCTAGAGGTGGAGGAGGTTGTCGCCGGAGGTGGAGGAGGTTTGTGGAGTTGGAAGAATGTGCCGATGGAAAATATGATTAACAAGGGTGATTTTGAAATTAATTTAAAATATTGATATAAAGTATGACTTAATCACAATTTTGAAAAAAAAATTAACTTAATTTAAAACAAGTCACATGCAGGTGACTTATTGACAATTTATCCTAAAATCAAACCTACTTAAACAATTAATTTTTTTTTTATCTCTGTGTGAATTTCAACATATCCAATTGTATTTAATCGCAAGAAATTCAATAAAAGATTGCACAATATAAAAGTATATATGTCTCTATCTCCTATGAAAATTAATGATTTTTACCACCTATTAATTTCAGTTTTGATACAAATTGACATAAATTGGCCAGATTCATTAAAAACAATTAAATTTATGATAAAAAATTCAACATAAATAGAGATGCCAATAGGGTAGGGCCGGGGCGGCCATTATCATCCATTACTACTGATGGCAATGGGCCAAGCCTGACCATCTCGGCCCTTATAAGGACTAGTCGAGCATGGGCTCGTCTTGGCTCCAAAAGTCGAGCCCAGACCAGCTTACGGCCAGAGCTGAATCGGTCCACGAGCTCGATCACGTAATTTTTTAAAAACAAATACAATATTTTTTTTGTATAAATGATTTTTTTTAGTATGGAGTGTTTTATACGGGATAAAACAAGGGCCGAGTCAAAAGGACGACTCGGCCCTGGCCGGGCTCGCCCTTAAACAAGCTCGGGTCCATAACGGGTCGAGCTTTTTTGGATCGAGCCACCGGATCCACGAGCTCGGGTAGGCATGGCAATGGGCCGAGTCAAGCCGGCTCTGCTTGTCCCTAAATTTCGAGCTCGATTTAGCCCACGAGCTCGTGGGCCAAACAAGTCGAACCGAGCTCTGCTCAGCCTTTTTTTTTTAAATTTGAAAAATAAAAAATAAATACAATATCGACTATCAAGAATTCTTTATGTTAAAAATTAAAGATTTAACATCCTCCTCTCTTTTTCTTTTTGTTTTTGTTTTTTTAAAATTTGAAAATAAAAAATAATTACCATATCGAGAATTCTTTATGTTAAAAATTAAATATTTAAAACCCTCCTCCTTTTTCCGGGCTTGAGACCGGCTACTTTGAAAGTAGGCGGAGTTAAAATTGTACACGAATAAGATGTTACGTGTACAATTTTTTATTAAAATAAGAAAAAAATATCAAATACATAAATACTAATGAAAAATAATACTTATAACGAATATGATTAATCCATATTTAAATCTTCAAGTTCTTCGGACATTATTCTGTCTACTATGTCTTGAATTTGAAATTCGGCATCATCCCAATCTTTTAGATACAGTAAGCTTTCTAAAATGTCGACTTTGAGTCTTGACCTGATATCAGATAAAATTCTGCCACTTGTATTAAATGCAGCCTCCGATTCTACAATTGAAACCGGAGGTGTTAGTAGATCACGTGCTATTTTAGAAAGAATTGGGTAACTACGTTAATGTTGTCTACACCATCGTAGTATATCAAAAAAAAAATTCTCTTCGTCATCTAACATACTAAGCACATCATGTGCAAAATACCTAACTAACTCTATAGGTGTATCATTAGAATGGAGAAGGGGAGAACTAGAAGAAGAACCAACTAATTATTGACCTTGAGGTCCTAGACCACTCCTACGTGTACTAACGTAACTCTATAAGTCAATGTCATCAGTTGATGACGAAGTATATGTTGGATTAGGGGGTCGTACAATATTCGTCCCGGACTTTTCAGTATAGACCTCATACATAGAACATAAAATTTGTTCTAAATTAGCACACGTGACTGGATTTCTTTAAGTTAATTTATCTGAAATTGTCATTATTGTTACTTTCGTATCCTCTAAGTTAAGTCGAGGATCCATAATACATGCTAATGGAAATAACATAGGTAATTGTTCCCAATATTTCCTAAATTTAGCTTCCATAACATGTATAATACTAGTAAAAAGAGCAAAATTTTTATACCTATGAAAATTGTTAGCAATATAATAGAAATGATTTAAAACAAGTGGAGTAGTTGGGTAATACACACCAGAACATGCAGTTGTTGCATCGTAAAAAACTTTTAAAAATTTTCTAACATGACCACATATTTCCCAATCATGTATTTCTAAATCATATTCTGAACCGTGTGAGTGTCGGGCATTATAATAGACAATAATGCAATTTTCATAACCTTCACACGATTCAAGCATAAGATATGTTGAATTCCATCTATTAGCAACATCAGTTGCAAAACTTTTTGATTGCAACCCATTTTCTGTATATAAAGCAGCAAAATTTTGTTTTCTTGATGGTGATACCGAAATATAATGAATAGCATATCTAACTTTTTTTAATTGAGGTTGTATAAATTTTAATCTATCTTGTACAATTAAATTAAACACATGACATACACAACGAATATGAAATAAAATACCATCAAATTCTGGACTACAATGTTGCATTAATTTTTCAATTACTATATTATTTGGGCCTGCATTATCAAATGTAAAACTACGAGTCTTAGAATCACATTTAAATTCATTTAAACGCCTAATAAAACTTGATAAATATTATTTCCATTATGATGATAGTCTATTTGTTTAAATGCTATTACTTTTTTATGCATTAACCAATTATTATCAAAATAGTGTGCAGTTGCAACCATATATCTTTTTTTGTTACAACATGTCTATAAGTCTGATGTAAAAGATACAACACCTTTATAATTATTACTATCATTAATTATAGATTCTTTCTTTGTATTATATCTAACAATAATATCTTTACGAAGTGTATTTCTAGAAATACTAACGTACCTTGGTTGTAGATATTTTTGGACGAATGACGTCCAATGAGGATTGTCCACCAAGCATAGTGGAAACTCAACATTTGCTATCAATTCCGGCAGTCCTTCGTGGCGCATGAGTTCTTGTGAGTATATCCAGTTGTTGAGAGCAGCAGGACTACTGGACCCAGCTCCCAGATATCCAAACTGGAGTTGTGCCTGATTTGTATCTAAACCTCCATGTTTGTATTGACACTTTTTGAAGTGTCTGTTTAGATGGGTCGTGCCTATCCCCTTGTGCCAAGCAAACTTCTCCTGACATTATTTACACTGTGCTTTGAACTCAGGGACTATGTTCACTAGTTTATCAGTCGGCACCAACTCAAAATGCTGCCAGCACTTTGCCTTTTGTTTGGTGACTTTTCGTTTAGTGCTACAGCCGATTGTAGTTTGTGTATCGGCATCTTCTTGAAAGTCTTCCAAATCAATTGGATCACTGCTACCACCAAACTGATTAAAAATGTCTTCTGAAATTTGAATATCATTAAGACCACTAAAATTATCATCATTTCGATTGTATGCCATTTGGAATAATATAATAAAGAGAATATAAGAAAATGAAGATGTAATAGAAACTAGAAATGTAGAGAATTAGTAGAAGTAGAAAATTACAACTTAAAATTATAGAGTAATATCTAGATAATGATATACTAGATACTAATTAGAATACTAATATTGAGAGAATGTGAACAAAGAATTGTTAATGGATTGAGACTTTGAGTATATAATTGAATGCGAGATAAGAGATTGAATTGAAGTGTGAAAAAATGAGTTTAGAAAATGGGTATTTATAGGAAAATAAGCAAAGTAAAAAACCAACCAAAAAAAAGTGTTTTACAAATGTGAGCGTTGGATGATCATCCAACGGTTACAATATGAGCCGGCTCATTTTTTGGCTGAGCCGAGCGAGCTCGGCTCTATTTTTTTTTTTTTTTGAGCTCGGTCCTAGCTCGTGCTCGTCTCCCCGAGCTGGGCCGAGCTTTTACGAGCTAAGCTGACGAGCTTTTTTGCCACCTCTAAGTTCGGGCCCATAACTCAGCCCAATTGCCATCCCTATTCATTACCATCCCTTACCCATCGAGGATTTTTGGGAGGCAATGTGGAAATTAAAAAATCTCAATTTACCACCTCGTTTAATTAATTAATTAATTTTTTTAAAATACTATTTAAATTTTAAAATAAAAAAATAAAAATAAAAAGATTTGGGACAAATTTGAAAAATTCGAGGCGGGAACCATGATTCTTGTCACCACCCCGATTACTTAACGGGGCGAGTCTGGGTGGAGTATTTTGATATCCCTAAATATAAAATCATAATTAGAGTCACAATCAAAAATTAAAATTAAATAATTAAATTAGATTACATCGTTTGTCCCAACTAAAAAAGTTAGCTACTCATCATCTAATTACACAAACTCATTAATTAGTATGAAATTAATTACTTCACCAAGAATTAATGAAGAAAAGATCGAATTGACGAGAACTCCACATTGAATTTATCTTCACCTTGAATTCTCCTTGTTCAATCTTCAATCTTTAATCCCAAACTCGAAACCCTATAATTTATATATAATATACCCTAGAATTTATATATAATGTGATAGTGTTTTCTCACCAAGATTGCCTTTCCTTGAATGACTTCTACACCCAAGTACAAATAGGGTACCCAAGAGTGCTTAAATTTGTGCAATAAACTTGTCAAAAACACTTCTAAAAACATTAGAGTTCAAGTCACAGTTAGATTTCTACGAGCATGGCGGGCGTTCGCTATAGGTGCCTATTAACGTTGGGGAGTTGGTGCGTGTGTGTTCTGCCTTCGTCAGCCTATCGACCCAACTTTAAATGCTAATAACTTTTGACAAACAACTTTGATTTGCGATCCGTAAGTTGTGTTGAACTCAAAATTCGATGATCTTTCCAGTGATATATATTATATACCTAGTGGAAATCCATAAATATGCTGATGGTGCTCTAAAACATTCATTTCTTCTGTTGTTTAACACATGTTTTCCCTGAGCAAAACAAAACAAAACAACGACAATAAACAAACAATGGACACAAACAAACAAGACTTGTGCAAACCTATTGAATTTCCTACCATTTACACCTCAAAGTTGTGTTCAGAAGTTAATTCAAAAGAACTTTCAAATATTGCTCATTCAAAGAATTGAACACTTATCCCACGCTCAATTCTTCACGTGTGTATAACCAATTTCAATCACTACTCTTCACCTAGAAAGAATTTAGCAATAAGTTCTCTCTTAGGCTTCTAAATTTTCAAGCTCGAACCCCAAATGGTCAATTGTATGCCTTACTCACTTGTATAGATCATTCCATCTCAACATTTTCACTAAAACCCAAAAGTGCTCTATCTCAAGCAAATGTTATTCTCTCAACTTCTCATCACTTAAGTTGGGAAGATTAAATTGATAACAATGTGCACTTAAATATCTAATAGTTACATAGTATCCATAGTTTTAGTATACAAATTCTTAGTGAGCAAGTCAAACTAACTACTACCTAGTTCTTCGATTTATTGCGTGTTTGATTCAGGTTAAAATTTGCTAAAAAACTGTAGTAAAAAATCAACAATTAATTTTAACTACATAGTTCATAAGACCCACAACTTTTATTAATTTTTCAACCATACATTTCATCAAATTTTTATCAAATTTTGCTAAAAAATCCATTCAAACAAGCTCTTAATGTCCAAGACTTCGTCAGGCTTGCGGCGCATATCTTATTTCTTGCCAATGCTTGACTCTACCTTTTTATAGGTAGCTTTCCCTCTAGCACCGACGGTGGTAGCCTTCTACCTTGGTGGATCTTTAAGGCTAGCCCTCACTCATCAATGTAGGCATCTTTTTCATATTTGCCTTGACTAGTACAATATCTTTTATTATGACAGATATTTGGCAATAGAATCCTAATTTAGAGTCGATAGTCAATTTTGACCCTTCATTGAAAACCACTTTTATCTTCTACTGCAACACAACTGAACGAACTATTAATTAACTACAACACTTATTGTCACAATTTAACCACTCCCAAACTTATCCAAGAAATTTCGGTCAAAAAGTTAAAATTTGGGAGTTGTGCAGTTGCAATCTAGACAACGTGATTCTTTAGTTTAATGCAACCTAAGAGTTCCCGAACCACGAAATCTATCTCTAAGTTCAAGTAATGACTTATGCATGGTTATGTGCTCAAAATATAAAACCAAACACAAGACAATAATGTATAAATATAAAGCACAAATTATAGCAATATTCGTCAATCCTAAAGAATTAACTCCCATATGCAAAAATTAATCACAAAAAGTAGGGTATCCAACTTGTTCGCTCCAACTGAATAAAAGAAAATCCTTTTGAACGAGGCAGCCTGGATGAAGCGGCTCCATATTCATGTGGTTGCTTGAGCATGAAAACTAGGAATTGAAAGTTAGGCCCTGCATTGTTATTTGAAATTAGAGACAACCATTTTTTGAATAAAATTTTGTTAAAACTTATCTCTCTTTGGATTTACTTAGCTTTGTAATTATACACAGGAGTGATCTCCTATCCCCAGTGGGCAAGTGTTTATCTTGCCCACATCCAATGACCACTTGCCCACTAAGGGTAGGAGATCACCCCTCTATACAATATATCTGTCAAGGTACTCGAAAGAACTTCCTCATTTAGACATGCAACCTGAAAATTTGACACTACTCAAATTCAATACACTTGGACATGTTTGGTGCGTAGTAACAAGACAAATGACTTTAGTACAGCTCAGTACTTACGTCCCATAGTATTTAAGCAATCCCACATTGCATTAATTTTCCACTCACTAATCCCACATTGCAGTGGTTCTTATATAACATTGCATTTTCTTGATATCTTTTACCCCTGGGGAGAAAACTGAGTCCCCAAAAGAATTCTCTTCTACTGAAGTTCAAGATTCTATAAAGGATGAATTTCAAACAATTCCTCAAGAGAGAAACTGGGATGGACATTGCCTGAAAATATATATGAACTGCAGTGAAATGAAGCAGAAGCTAAGTAATGACCAAATACACAATGACATACATAAAAATGGAAGAAGCAAAAACAGTTCACTCCAGTTGGTATCCCTGCCTTCGGCATGCCCTCCTTGCAGTTAAGGTAACGACCTCGGGCATGGCCAGCTCCCAGAGTGTGATGAGGGTTTCCTTATAATGCATATAATCCAACATTGTCTTAAGCATCTGCCCCTGCAATAGTTCTTGAACATCAAACCAGATCCACTTAACTTTGTTTCCATGAGCTTTTCAATATGTTCAGCCATTGAAGAAGAGAGATAAATGGTTCAATTTCAACTCCTCCCTTTCTGAAATGTGTTCTATTTTGAGCCATTTGATTTTTGTCCAACTTATTTACTTCCAAATTCTTGAGATTTTCAAAGCTGCAGAGTCTTTCTGTGAGGCCACATTTTTCTTCCTCTTCTGATAAAGGGAATCCTATAAACTCGGCTATCTTCTGTATTCTACACACTATATCGTCTTTCAGATCCTTGTATTTCAGAAACCCCACCTTTGGATAGCTGTTCAAGCTCGCATTCCAATATCCCATCATATGATCCCAAAGCAACCCGAAAGAGTGAATTCCTTTGTAAAACATTTCATAGGCTTCATCAGTAGCAAGTGGCTCTGCGTCTCTCTCTTTTTTGTTTGCAACAATGAAATGCCGATGAGAGATGAATTAATCAAAGGGGTTCCTACACATGTAGACTATTCGAGATTTAGATTCAAGAATGGTGTTAGGAAGCAACTTGTAAGGCATGTCGGTCAAAAACATTCTTGGACTTGGAATGCTCTCAAGATCAGGATTTTCAATGTCTCGATAAATATCAACTCAAGAAAAGGTATAAATTCATGAGGGTTGGACGTGAGTAAAGGACTTTGATCAATGGAATGATTATTGCTATTGACAATGCTAAATATGAGAGCTTTTAAGTTTTAACCAAGTGGTTCCTGATTTAGGAAGGGAGCCAGTTGTATATAAGTGTTGTGTGGATTGAAGTGTGTCTGGGACGATGCTATTGGCTGGAACCATTGTAACGGACACCAAAAACCTTTGCAACGACACAGCCAATGGCCATCCCAGTTTCTCTCTTTTGGAAGTGTTTGCATTAACTCTTGGAATTCATCCTTTATATCAACAAGAAATTCAGCAGCAGCAGAGAATTCTTTTGTGGCCTCTGTTTTCTCCAAAGGGGAAGAAAATATCAAGAAAATGGTATGTTATATATGAACCACTGCAATGTGGGATTGCTTTAATACTATGAGAAGTAAGACCGTACTGGACAGTAGTGAAGAGGAAAAAGAAGCTGAAATCTTAAAAAATTATCCTGTCCAGTATGGTCAAATACTACACAACAAACATGTGCCGACGGTATTGAATTTGAGCGTATGGTCAAATTCTTCGCATTGCATGTGTTATGTATGTAGAAATTGAAGTGCACGCCCCATTAAATGCAGAGCAAGTGAGTGATATCAAAATGGCTTCATAAATTTTCTGCCATACCTTGACAGTTAAACTGTACAATTACAAAGCCAAGTAAATCCAGAGAGTTATAAATTTTAACAAACTTTTACTCACAAGTAGTTGCCTCCAATTTCAAACAGCAAGGCAGAGCCTAACTTCAGTTCCCAGTTTTTACGCGTAAATGACAACACGAACATGCAGCCACTTCATCTGGTTTGCCTTGTTCAACTTGGAGTGACAAGATAATAGACATTTTCCCTGCACTTGAGCACTATACACTAGCTTAGAAAACTCACTAAATAGAAGTTTAGAATATCTAATGAAGAGATTCATAAAAAGCTATTTTTAAACAAAAGAGATTCACAAGAAATTGCAGTTATATAAGTGTAATTCAAAGTTGTGGAATTCCAGTTGTTTAATGTATGAAGTCTATTATATATAGTGATTGTACGATCAGAGAATTAGAACTCCGGCTTCATTCTGTTTAGTTTGATGTTTCAAATCAATACTGAGCTCGAAAAGCTCCCACTTACATAGTGGAATTCTGTTACTTCTTCAGCAATCCAAGATGCAAGAGGACTGTGGTGCTTGTTTGCCTCTTCTAAAATTATAATTTAAGTCGAATTGGTCAAACATACTTTTTATCCACACATTTTGTAGGAATCACAACTTACTTTTCACTTATTATCCACACACTCCGAAGGAGCCACAACTTATAAGTACTTAAAAAATAATTTCAGCACCGCCAAACATGTACTTTCATCTATACTCTCAAATATGATTGGAAAAGTAGGTCTGATATACAATGTCCGGTCATCTTGCTATTAGGTATTATTTACAAGATAAATACCTTGAAATTTTAGGATGCATAATATTCCAAAAAAAAAAAAAAAGCAAAATACATATCTGAATATCAAGTGACAGCACTGTGAGATAGTGGACATCTCTCACCATTTTCTTTATTTCCCCTGCTCCTATGATCGTGACATAATGTGGATTTTACCTGTCAAACAATAAGTGTGTGAATGTTTAAGTTTAAAATCTCGGAGAAATTAAGAAGAAAGTATTAAAGTAACCATGGTCCGGAATTCCCAGTCTTATAATCATTTCATATGAGTGATGCCACTTTCGCTAACAAATTGACTAATTTATTTGATTAAATCTGATTCTTGGTTACTTTTAATTCCATGGTATCCATTAAGGCAGATATTTGGCTACAAGAGATCATTTCATATGTCAATTGGCAAGAACCTTAAGTACAAGAAGAGTATCTATTTATCGCAGCTCTTTCTACTGGAGTAAAGAGGGCCTTCGTTCATTAAATGAATATGGTCAAACTGATGAAATCATCTCAACTCCTTTCCCCTCTAACAGTAATCGAGCAGAAGAAAAAAAACTCTATTCAGGTGTAGGTGCCTTTTTAATAACAGCTATTGTTACACTATCATAAGAAACAGACAGATGACTATTTGAAATGTACTTATAAGCAATAGACAAAAGGCTACGGTTTTGCCAGGTTTTATAGTGAAAACTGAAACCAATTTGGTGCATATTCCAGCATCTACTAAAAATGGTGCAAGTGATATTAGATGGTGGCTTTCTTACCAGATATCAGTAGTTCAACAGCCTTGTGGTAGTAGGATGTTGCACTTGTCCATGAAATCCCAATATAAATAGTTCTACTTGTCATATATTCGAATACTACTGGAAATGCTTCATAAAAAACAGCAGTTAAATAACTTGTTCAAGCAGTATAGGAAAACCCATTTAACCATTTGTGCATATAGCTATAGAGGAAGTTATTTTCGTACTAGAGTTCTGAACAATTGAAAATGATTGCCACTATGATGCATGGTATAGACCAATTAGCAGCTGCACATATATTACAACACATAGTTCTAACGAATCATATTAGACTCAGTTTGGGATTTGATTTTAGACCCCGACTTCTAATTGTCAAATAATCATAAATTGTTTTAGGTGTTTGGTGAACTCAAGAAAAACTTATTATAGAAGAATATGTAGTTTTAGCTTCTATAATTATTTATAATCAAAATACCAATTTTAACCCTAATTAATTAAATTAGTTCATTTTTCTACTATGTGGACTATACTTTTATTTTGTAATTTTATAAATTTTGAGATTTAATAGATACTAATTTCTTTTCATTTTAAAATAATTATAGTGAATACATTGTCTAAGAAAACTATTTGATAATATATTAAACTCTTATAAAAGTAAAAACAAATTTTTACGAAATTATATAATAATAATACAAAAGGACATCATTATAATCCATATCCTTTTTAGTAATTGTAATTTGTAAACAGGTAAAACAATAAATTACTTTTGTTTACCAAATGTTAAAATGCTGATTTTTGAAACATACAGCAATTCTGAACAAAAGTTACCAAACACTTAACTGATTTCTATGATTCTTAAGCACAACAAAATGTGATCCTCTTAAAATCACAACAATACCAAACAAAATCTTAGTCTAGTTATCCAGTTTTTACAAGTATATTAAAATGCATATTAATAACGGTTCAGTAGAACATTCCAAAGTTTGACAAGACTCATTAAAAATAGGATGAAAAAATATTCAAAAACATTAGCAGGCAACAGACGTTATATAGCACTCCACCTTGTTAAATTTGGCAAGACAGCTATGTACTATAGCACCAAATGCGGTATAGCACTCCACCATGTTAGATAGCACCCCATTGACAGGATGGAGTTATGTAAGACTTCTTCTACATGCATGGTTTCTCTGAATCTTGTCATTTGTTCAAAAGGAATCATTGCATAGCTTATCCAGAAACACCCTAGCAGCAGGGAATAAACAACTGAACATTATGTGCATACAGATAGACAAGATTGCTCATGAATCGTTCCTTTCTATTATTTTTCTGGTACAAGTTCACAATTATTTCAGAGGGTACCTATTAGATGTGAATTAGAGCTTCAAGTAGACAGCAATTCTTGTCCTATTCCGTATCTGTGTGTGTGTGAAGGAAATACATCAAGATAGGAAAAGAAGCCACAAGTTTGAGTTTTGTTCAATAGCAAGTTAGTTTGTCATGAACTGTTCTTGCTGTTGACCAACAATCTACATGGCATTTTTTACATAATAAGACAATACATCATGAATAGAACTAAGATGTTACACTACTGAATCTAAATAACATACTTTAGTAATCAACTATACAAAGTCCATAGACCATAGTTTGGAGGCCTCAAGTCACCTTAATATGATGGAGGATTGCCAGAAAGATTTTCGAGGCACGACAGAACTCATACAGTCACCATTCCAGATATATCCACAGACTCTGTATCATTATCTGCCTGAAATGGCACGAAATGGACCATCCTCTCCATGTACAGAGTCCAATAAGGGTCAATCATCCCTGCAGGTGAAATTTCAGATGAACGAGTTTAGAAGTAAATTGTATAAAAAAGTTTAGGGCATCAACCCCTCTCATGAGCAGCGAAAAGTCGATATTTAAGTGAACATGTGGGGACTGTTAATACACACACACACACAAAAATAAAAAAATAACAACCTGCACTTGCATACACATACACATACAGAGATGATGGACATTATAACACGATCAGTCAGCAAGTGTTCTAAAATTTGACTTCTATACCTGTGTCTTTTCTTGTATCGAAACGTAACTCTCAGGATAAGCATCTCAACAATTTGTAGTGCCAATGTTAATTTGGAAGCTGAGCAAATGTCCCAGTATTAGGGCTACAGCCCCCAACCATCATCTCCTCATACACTGCATATGCACGATCAGGATTTCCCGAGATGCTATATCCTCTAATAAGAGCATTATATGTAAAAACATTAGGTTTAAGACCCATAAGCTGGAGTTCCTTGTACATGTTCCCTGCTTCCTCTATCATTCCGGCAATTCCAAGATTGTGTATTAAAGAATTGTAGGTATAAAGGTTAGGAGTGACGCCTCTGCTTCTCATTTCATCAAAAAGAGACAGAGCTTCCTTGAATTTTCTTGATTTGCCAAGCCCATTGATGATAAGATTGTAAGAAATTAAATCAGGATCAAGACCAGTAGACTTCAATTCCTCGAAGTAGTGCATGGCAGCTTCCGCCTTACCCAACATGCAAAAGCAATCAACAAGAATAGTGTAGGTTTTCAAATCTGGTCTTATCCCCTCTGTAACCATTCTATCAAACAACTCCCGAGCAGTTTCCATATCACCAGTTTTTCCAAACCCATTTATAAGGATATTGTAGATAGCACAGTTGGGTTTGCATCCATACTCCCTCATCTCCTCAAACAAATTCTTCGCCTCATCCAATTTTTTGAGCTTCAAAAGACCATCTATAAGAGGACCATATGTACACGGAGTGGGAGAAAAACCTCCACTTATTAGATCATAATACAAATCTATGGCTTTCTCTATGTTCTTAGACTTTACAAGACCAAAAATCAGTATATTGTGGGTTATGGTGTTAGGCTTACATCCTCTATGAAGCATCTCATTGTAGAGCTCAAGAAGTTCATGGATCTTCCCAGACTTCCCAAGATCATCAAGCAACAAATTGTAGGTTGAGACATCAATGGCACAACCAGCATTCTTCATCTCTTTATACACATCCCAAGACAGTTCTCTAAGATGAATATCAAGAAGCCCATCGATCAAATGATAATATGCATGTACTGTTGGTCTAATGCCAAAGGATTTCGTGAATTTCTTGAACAATCTGTGAGCATCTAGGGCTTTCTTTTGCTTAGACAAAACTTTGATAAGAGGTACCACAATCGAGTCATTTTTGCAAAGCCCAACAGATGCTAATCTTTCTGCAAAGGAAATAGAGTTATTCAACTCCGCTTCATTTAGAATTCCATCCATTAGATTTTCCCAAAATGATCTATCTGATACAATTCTAACCCGATAAACGAAGTCCTCAACAATTTTAAATGCATCCTTAATTGAACCATTTTTCACAACAACAGGGAGGAGAGTATACAAAGTTACATGGTCAGGATACATCGTTTTTCTCATCTGATGGAAAAACCAGCATGCTTCATTGACCCTATTCTCCTTAGCTAACCCGTAGATGACCGTGTTATAAGTAAAAAGGTCAGGGAGGCAATCCATATCTGTCATCGTGTAAAGCATCTTCACGGCCAAATCTACCTTATCATTCTTGCAAAGGCAATCCAGAAGTGTATTAAAAGTTATTGTGTTTGGAAGGCAACCATGCCTAGTCATGCTCTTAAATAACTTGAAGGCATCTTGAACTTGACCCTCCTTCCTTAACCCAGCCAATAAAGTGTTGTAAGTGACAACTGTAGGAACAAGTTTCAATTCCTTCATTTTGCAAAACATTGCCCACGCCTCATTTGACCGATCAGCCTTGTAAAGTGTGTCAATCAAAGAGTTGACAATAATCACATCAGGACGACAGCCACTTTCCATCATTTCAGAAAGCAACTGAATGGCTTTATCAATTTTCCCTGCATTACTATAGCACTTCATCATCATGTTGTAGGTTATAGAATCTGGTACAAGCCCACTTTGTTTAATACCATCAAATATTCTTTTTGCCTCTCCAAGCCTACCGACTTCTGCAAGGCTATACAATGATGCATTGCAGGCAACAACAGTTGGAACAATGCCACGAGCTTTCATCTTCTCAAAGGTTTCAAGAGCTTTGTCAGTTTCTCCTAATTTTCCATAGTAGTCAATAAACAGGATGTATGTGTATGCGCTCTGTTCAATACCAAGCGATTCCATGCTATCGCATTGTTGTAACGCTTCATCCAATTTATTTAGTCTCAAAAGCCCACAAATCAAAGTATTATAAGTATGAAGATTTGGCAAGATCCCTTTCTCTTTCATCTCATTGAATGTTGCAAATGCTTCATTAACTTTACCAACTTTGAATAAAGCATCAACGAGTATAGTGAAAGTAACAACATCGGCTTTATGACCATCGGCCTCCATCATGCCCCAGAATTCCCTCACTGAGTCCAAGTCTCTACTGTCACTAAACTTGTCTAGCAAAGTTATGTAAGTAACTCGATCAGGTTTATGCCTACCATATTTCATCTTCCTGAACACTTCTTTAGCAGTATCAAGTTTGCCAGCATTACAAAGAGCATCAATGAGAACCGTGTAAGTAACCACATCTGGAGCACATCCCTCATCAGCCATCCTCTTCAATATACTGCAAGCCTCATTAATTTTTCCTGCCCGTCCTAGCACTCTGATGCAGATGGTGAAGGTGTAAACATTTGGCCTCAATCCTAAATTTTTCATCTCTTGTAGCAAACTCATGACTGTTTCTGTATCTCTTCTCTTACCACTTGCTACCATTAGGGCAGAATAGGTTTTAAGACTCGGCTTAATGTCTTCTGAAACCATTCTTCTATGCACCTCTAAAGCCTCCCTCCAAAACCCCGCTTGAAGAAGCAAATGTATTAATCCATTGTATGAATATGCATTCAAAATAAACCCAGCTTTTCTCATCTTTTCAAGCGCAAATGGCGTTTGCCGAGTTCCCCCTCTTATGCTTAGACCCTTAAATATAATCAAGTAAGTATCTAAATTCCTATATATAATCTGCTTTTGCATCAAATCAAAAACCAAAAGCATATCATCCAGGCGTCCATGTACCCTCAAAAGCTCAAGCATGTAATTACAAGTTTCTGTGGTGTGCATAACACTAGGCAGCTCAGCAACGGATTTAAAGAAAGAAAGGGCTTGGTTTGGTTCGGATAGAGACTTGAGAACCCCAATTATTTCATCAGAAGAAATGCCGTTTTTCACTTTCCCATCCACCAAAACAACTTCATGGGAACTTTTCATCACAAACCCACAAAAACCCACATGTTTTTTCTTGATTTTCTTCCAGTATACCATCGATGCACAAGGAAACGCCCTCAAAGATTCAATCTTTCTTCCTGTAACTAACACATTATTATATCTTGAGGCACGTGGTTTATGACTAACTAAAGAAATGTGACTATAATTACCACAGCATATAATCACAGCCATGCATGAAGCAACAAAAGAAAATATTTGGGTCAATAATATGAACCCAATACAATTACTCTAAAGAGGCAAAGATAACACGAAATTTAAGAAGATTACGGTGATGGTGCGTTGCGCGGTGTCTGTTTGTTGAATTGCTTGAGAAAAATCAATTTCCACAGACAAAAGCAAATACGAAAATTATCTGCAACTACTCACTAGATATTTTGCAATTTGCACGGAGGGGAGAGGGAGAAGGATATGTTATCATTTGAATGGGAATTAGTAGCCGCAGACATTGGAGCCCGGCTTCACCCCGGTCCTACTAATCCAAAACGTCATTTACTTTGGCAATGCGATTTCGGTCCGAACGAAAAATCGTAAAACACTATTTAACTCAAATGTTTTGAAAAACTGTCCGAACATGGGTCAAACATTAAGCTTGGGATTTTTTTATTTTTATTTTTTTCACTCGTTTTGATCAATTTTGAGTAGTAATATTTATAGAGAGTTGAAAAAATCAATGTTTCTCTTAAACAATTATTTTCAAAACTACTCTAAATTAAATATTTGAAAAAAAAAAAAACACATGCAAAAAAAAAAAAAATTTATTTTTTCTAGATATATAAAATTTAATTTTTTATAGGTATATATGTAATTTAATTCTTTTAAAAAACTTTTAGAACTACTGAATAAAAAACCGCTACTAAACACTATTAAAAACCACTCACTTCTTAAACGTTTAAAATTGATACTTTAAAAAATTCTCATAAATGGTACTCTAAATTTTCCAAGCATCAAGGTCAAATTTGTAATAAAAAATATTGAAAAATAAAATTTTGAGATGAAACGATTGGTTCGTGAGTTTATAGCGCACTTCTTAGTTTGTTTTGAAGAGTTTTAAATTTTTATTTTTATTTTTAACGTGTAAGAGCATCGATTCTCAAAAAAATTCAATCTAACTATTCCAAACAAGACTACGATATTTGCTTCCACTATCAATTTTTATAATAAAAATTTGTCTTCAAAGAAGAAGAATTCTTCATTCTCTGTTTCAGATTTGTATCTATGACATTTCTTTACAGAACTTAAGATGAAAAAGGAATATATATATATATGAATGATCTCCTAAGCACCGGTACTTAATTTAAGAAATTATAAAATAATGGTAAATCTCACATATTCAATATATAAATGAAATATACATTAAATAAACATGCTATGTCATCGGTGCGCTTAGGAGATCATTTCTCTGTATAAAGTATAGAGATATACTATACTATATCTTGTGTTTGTAAAAGATTAAATCGAAAGAAAGTTGGTTAAATTCATCAATTATTTTAGGAAAAATAGTATATTTGGTTCCTAATCTTTAAAAAATGTCAGAAATATATTCTTAACTTTTAAAAATGGCACCGAACATTTTCAACGTTTGAAAAAATAAGCATGACAAGTCTTTATAACGAAATTGACATCTCTTTAAATAAACAAAAAAAGATAATGGTAATTACATTCACGTTTCAATTTTTATTATCTGCACTACATTTTAATTGCAATGAAGATCTCCAAACCTTTGACATTTTGACACTTATATTCCCAATTTTTTTGGTCGCATTTTTATTATTAACTTTCAATTAACTTTCATATTTTGTCTATGATTACGATTTTTGTCTAAATATTCTACTAATGTGCATTAAATAAGGGACAAACATTTTGTCAAATTTTTGTATTTGTTATTTTTTTTTTTTTGTTCAAAGACAAAGGCAAAGATAAAATGTTCAAATGAATAGGTTGATGATAAGAATGTGATAAAAAAAACAGTTGAAGACATAAATACAAAAAATGAGAAATAGTTTGGGGACCTTCATTGTAATTAAAATCTGACGTGGTTAACAAAAAATATTGTGTGAATATAAATTACTCAAAAGAAAAAAAAAAGAATAGAAAAATTACCAAATATACACCCCCACAAATAAAATATAACAAAGAGGCCATCTTTTTTCACCCAACCCGTACCTTTCCTTCTTCTTCAGTATCCATCATCTCTAAATACATTGTCTACTTAGAAATGAAATATGCCATTAAATCTATTAAGTTTTCTGTATCTGATCTCCCTATGCTTTCATGTCAGTACATCCAAAAGGGTGTCTTCAGGGGTGGATTCAATAATTTTTTGAACTTGGACTACTATTAAAAAAAAAAATCGCACGAGCTGTTACTAAGAAAAAAAAATTACATTGTAAAACAAAAATCCGCCCCTGGGTGTCTTGTTATCATAACCGACGTTTGAATCGAACATTCCCATCTCTCCTGAACGTTTCTATCTCTAAAACTCACTCTACTTCTCGATTAGATCATCAAGATATCCTTCTCATTTTGAAAAGAGGCCCTGATGTTTGATCCTTCTCATTTTGAAAAGGGGCCCTGATGTTTATGTGGATAAATAGGTGCTTATTGACCATAAAACAAGTTTCTCTTAAAATATTAGGATATGATATTTGTGTGGATAAATAGGCATTTTCGAACGAAAAAGTGCAAGAATATATATATTTTTTGCTTCTTCTTTATATTTATCATCGAGACAATTCTCCAGCATCTCAACAATCTTTAAATACAAATTACTTGCCACTAACTCCATAGCTCGTTCCACCATGCCCATCACACCAAAAAATCTCTAAAATTTCAAAATAAATCATTTAACACCAAGAAAAGATATAAATATAACAAAAAAATTTATCTATTAACTTTTTCTTATTTGAGGTAGAAAAAATCTTGTGGGCATTTTCTATGAATTTTTTCTTGCCTTTGAATGAAAAAACTGACTCCATAATCACTAAAGCACACAGTATTATCATTTTGAACCCGAGTGGCAGAGCTTTTGAAAGTATCTGTACATATTTCTTGGAGGACACTTGGAATCTCAATCTTGGTAGATTCTGGAGTAGACTAAAGAAGAATGAAATGTAGGGATTGAGGGAAGAAGATGGACCTCTTTTTATTTTTTATTTTTTAGGGTACATATGATTATTTTTCTATTCTTTTTTTTTTATTTAAGGGAAATTTCGTCATAAATGACCTACAAATCTACAATACCTATTTTTTCAAATGTTTGGGATATTCGATACTATTTTTAAATATTAGGTATATATTTCTTATGTTTTTAAAAGATTGGAGACCAAATATAATATTTTTCCATTATTTTAACATATGTTAGTGTATGTTTGATAGTGCTAAATTTATTTTTTAAGTTGTGAGTTATATAAAATAGGGTAAATTCAAGGCCGGTCACTGTTGTTGTACTTATGAGCTCTAAAGTCATATGTTCAAAACTTAATTCAATTAAAATCACATTTTAGCGCTAAAAACCAACATACTCCTGCAATTGCAAAAAAAAAAATGCTACTTCAGTTATACTATTTTGTATGATACTGTTTTATTGTGATACTGTTTCATTATGATACTATTTTTCACGATACGGTTTTATTTATGTTATTATCTTTGATACTGTTTTATTATTATAGTGTTTCAACCTATGATACTGTTTCAATCTATGATATTGTTATTGAATGCATACAGTGTCAATAGTCTTGTACTACTAATGAATCGTTTTAAGAACAATATCATTACTTCATCCAGTGCTATGATACTGTTTTATTTAGATAAAGTACTATGACATATTTATACCATGCTTTTATCTTTGTTATTGTTTTATTACAATAGTGTTTCAATCTATGATATTGTTATTTTGTTCAGTTGTAGTTTGTTTATGTGATACTGTATGATTACTTCGACCATTAAAAAAATCTTGTACTTAGTTGTATCTATGATACTGTTTTATCTAGATAATGTGCTATATATGATACCGTATCATTACTTCAACCATTAAAAATATCTTGTGCTTAGTTTTATATATGATACTGTTTTATCTATACTTTTATCTTTGATAGTATTTTATTACGATAATGTTTCAATCTATGATACTATTATTTAATTTATGATAATGTTATTTAATGTATGATAATGTGTATGTGATACTGTTTTATTAAGATACTTATACATATGTCTATGATACTATTTTAATATGTATGATACTGTTTAAACAAGAAATATTAAAGATTGTAATTTTAAGCTAAAGAGACGACTTCAAACGGCCAAAATCCATCGTACATAGTGGCAAAGCTACTGGTCTTGACCGGATCATCGAGACGATTCCGAAAACATATTACAATAAAATTTCTGAGCACGTATGCGAATTTTATACATGTTTCTGTTATGATACTATTTTATGTGATACCGTTTTCTATAATACAGTATCAAACAACACACATGACTAACAACACAAAGAATAATATAATAGCCAACTTAACACAGTATTAATCTACTATTCTATAATACAGTATCAAGCTGTTTTCTATAATACAGTAACAAATAACACACATGACTAACAACACAAAGAATAATCTAATGGCTAACTTAATACAATATCAATCTACTATTCTATAATACAGTATCAAACTGTTTTCTATAATACAGTATCAAGCTGCTATTTACATCAGTAAATCATGACCACAACTAATATAATGATAATATTTTATATGATACTATTTTCTATAATACAGTATTATCCCTATTACTATTTACAGCAACAAATAATGGTAACTCTATAAAAATTCATCAAACAAATCATCTATACAACAACAAATCATGAACATTCCACCCACTTTTCATTACTTTACAATCCTCATCTTGCTCCACTTCTGTCGACCTATTGTTTTCTTCTTCGTCTTATTCTATAGATGAAGATGAAGATTAATTGCTAGGTGGGATCTCTTCTACTTCTTACTTATGAATTATGCCACCATCTTCTTCAACGTGTTCTGTATTTTTTTAATCTAAAAGAGTTTTAAATAAAAGCAAATTTAATTCAACCTCCTCTTCAATCAATTAATCATCATCTACCTCTAGTTCTAATTCCAGTTCCAATTCTTCTTGTTCTGATTCGTACAAAGATTCTCCACTATTTTTGTATCTGTTCCACTTCTTCTTCCACATTTTGAGGCACTTCTGATTTTGCTTCTGCAAGGATCTCTAGTTCAATTGATACGCCAACATTTTTGTCGATGAATTTTATCATCTACTTTATTTGCAACTTCACATCCTTGTACGTGTAATTGATCTTCAATATCCTCAATTTCTTTATCAATATTTTCTCCACATCTGCCCACTATCAAGTTTTCATTCAAAAAATTTCCTACCACGTGACAAATGTTGGAGATATTCACTTTGTTAATTAATCTGAATATGGTTTTCCATAGAGCATCACACTTGAATTTTCTATACTCCAGATTGTAATCACGATGGTGGTGGTGGGATCAGTGCCTAGGAGGATAGTGGCGGCGGTGGCGGCGGCGGTGGCGATGGCGACAGCGACGGCGACGGCGACGGCGACGGCAGTGGCGGCGGGAACAGTGCCAAGGACAATGTGTGTGACAAATATGAATCACATGGATAATTTTGAGATTAATATGAAAAATTGTTGAATAGTATGACTTATTGACAATTTTAAAAATTGTTTTGACCTAATTTGAAACAAGTCACTTGCAAGTGACTTTTAGACAATTTTTCTTATAAAATATGTGGATATAAAATAGGTTGTAAGTAGAGGTGGTAAATGGGCTAAACGGGGCCGGCCCAACCCGAAATTGGACAGGTCACATAAAAAATTGGGTCGGACTAGTTCTGGCCCAATTTTACATTGAGCTATATTTGTTGGGCCAACCCAATCCGATTTTATGTCAGAGTTACTAGACTAGCCCAACTTAAATTTTAATTTATTTTTCTAAAATAATTATTTATAATAATTAAAAAAAAAGAACTCCACCATCATCTTCTAGCAAATTCTCCATCCCTACGCAATTCATGAACGCGGCCAGAAGAGGAAGGAGAAATGTCGAAACCAAGGAGATTCGGGAGATTTCTCCCTATTTGCTGTGACGTTTCACATGGGGGCGGGGACTTGAGCAAAAGATTTTTGTTGGCCCTGTTCGATTACAATTCAATTAATTGTATCGGGTTAAATATGTTCAATTTTTACTTAATTAATTTTTTATTAGGCCAATTCAACCAGAGTCCATTTAATATGGGCTAGTCAACTGGATTAGCTCATTTTTACGTAAATAAAAAATAAGAAAAATTGTCAATAAGTCATCTCCACATGACTTGTTTCAAATTAGGTCAAAACTTTTTTTAAAATTGTGATTAAGTCATACTTCACAGCAATATTTTATATTAATTCCAAAATTACCTTTTTTAACCATATTTTTTATTATTTTCAAACTCCACAAACCTCCTCCACCTCCGGCGACCTCCGGCGAGAGCTTCTACAGCGCAGTGTCACTTTTTAATTCCATATAGTAAAATCTGGGCTATGTGCTATTGAAATTGTGAAGATATCTAAGCATTCATAGAAGGAATGAAGGATTTGTGAAAGATTTTGATGTAGCTAAACTAGTTTTGGGATTGGTTTTAGGATACAGATTGCACGTGCTCTGTACCAAGATGCTGATATATATTTGTTTGACGATCCATTTAGTGCTGTCGATGCACATATAGGAACTCATCTGTTCAATGTACGTTCTGCTTCTCCTCGGTATTATAATTGTTCTAAACTAATTCTAGTTGTTCTTGTGCTTAATCTTGTCAACCTTGTTCTTGCTTCCCATGGACACCAATTGAATAGAACCAAAAATATGCATTTTTCTGTTGCTGTTATGATATTTATCATGTTTACATTGCATGAATGTATATTGGGGCTTCTAGATTCAAAAACTGTTATTTATGTCACGCATCAAGTAGAATTTTTACCAGTAGTTGATCTGGTTTTGGTGAGTTGGGTCACAAAACCTAATTGCTTTATCATCAGGTTATGAAAGATAGAAGGATTACTTAAGCTGTAAAGTACAATGATATTCTAAAATCCGGTAGTGATTTCATGGAACTAGTTGGTGCACATAAAGAAGCTTTATCAGCACTTGATTTCATTGAGGCAGGGGCAGCAGCTCTTGGTGAGGATAGCAGCATGGGAAATGCTAAGAATTCTCTGCAGAAAAAAGAATCTCCAACTGATCAAAATGATAAAACAGATAATGCAATGGGGACAAATGGACATCTTATTCAAGAAGAAGAAAGAGAGAGGCCGAGTTGGTTTATCATTGTCTATGTTACTTTGGCAATCGGAAGTTCATTTTGCATTTTTGCCAGAACCTTGCTTTTTGTTACGGCTGGTTACAAGACATCTACAATGCTTTCCAACAAAACAGTATCACAGCTACAATCCTATGATACTGTTTTAATCCATGATATTGTTTAATTATGGCAAGGTTTGGACCTGTGATACTGTTTGAATGTCTTAATTTTAATCCATGATACTGTTTTAATGTCTTAATTTTAATCCATGATACTGTTTTAATGTCTTAGTTTTAATCTATGATACTGTTTTAATGTCTTGTTTTTAATTCATGATATTGTTTAATTATGGCAAGGTTTAATAGGTTGAAACTTTGTCATAAACCTGCGATACTGTTTGAATGTCTTAGTTTTAATCCATGATACTGTTTCAATCATATGATATTGTTTGAATGTCTTAGTTTTAATCCATGATACTGTTTTGTTTATGTAATGTGCATTAGTATATTTTGATATTGTTTTAATCCATGATATTGTTTTAATCATATGATACTGTTTGAATGTCTTAGTTTTAATCCATGATACTGTTTTGTTTAGGTAATGTACATTAGCATATTTTAATATTGTTTTAATCCATTATATTGTTTTAATCATATGATACTGTTTGAATCTATGTGGAATGAATTTTATTTATGATATCGTGCTTTTATTTTTTATACTGTTTAATTATGGTAATGTTTTGTTTAGGTAATGTGCATTAATATAATTTGATACTATTTTAATCCATGTTTTAATCTACGATATTGTTTTGCATAATACAGTATCAAACAAAACATATGACTAATTAAATAGTATCAAAGATAAAAGTATGATATCATAGTCATGTGTGTTGTTTGATACTGTATTATGCAAAACAGTATCACAATAGAAATGAACATAGAATTTACACACGTGCTCAAATTGTTTATTATAATATGTTTTCGGAATGATCTCGACGAGACAGTCAAGACCAGTCGCTTTGCCACTGCGTGTGATGAATTTTATCCATTTGAAGTCGTCTCTTTAGCTTAAAATGACAATCTTTAATTTTTTTTTTCTCAAAACAGTATCACAAATCTTCTAAAACAGTATCACGGATTAATGTACATCATTTTGCTGCAAATTAAAGCTCTTCCAAGGTATCTGGGTCCCTTAAAAGCAAACACATACTTTAGAGCAATGCCAAGATAAAGAAAGAAGAACTGCTAATCATTCTCAAGTTAATGGGAAGTCATGCAAATGGTTCTCATCTAAAACTATGAACAATGTTTCTGATTCTTTCCTTGAATTAGAACATGTTTGAGATTCAATTAGGACATAGATTCTCATTGGATAAGTATAAATATATAAGGTGTTTAATGGTAGGTAGACGAATTAATCAGTAGAGAATAATATTGTTCTTAAAATATTTATTAGTAGTACAAAATCATAGGTTTAATAGTATCACAAAAAAACAGTATCACAACAAAACAGTATCACCACAAAACAGTATTACAAAGTATCATAGATAAAATAGTATCATAAAACTAAGCACAAAATATTTTAATGGTTGAAGTAATGATACTGTTTTAATACAGTATCATATGTTGAAACATTATCATAATAAAACAATATCACAGATAAAAATATGATATAAGTGTACAACTGCACATTATCTAAATAAAACAGTATCATAAATACTAGTGGCTTAATATATCAACATATTAAATGTATCTTAATATCTCACTATCATTAAAAACAAAGAAAAAAAATCAGCAAATTTCACTATCATTAGAAACAGTATCAAGCATTTTACATGTTTTAACATAAAACACTAACTCACAACAACTACATTATCAAAAACTAGTTGAATTAGTTCATCCAAACTCCATTCATTAACTGCATTGCATATGTTTCAATTGGAACAATATCTCAATATTTTCATGATTATTTTTAACCGAAAATGGTTACTTTATACAAAAAAAATAAATAAAAAAATATGTTCGCCATTGAAATATCAGCTTTCGAATTGTTTGTATGCGGTTACAGGTTACGGTGAGAAGAATCAAACACAAGAAGAAGATGAAAATTGTTAAAAAGTAAATGAAGGAGTTTCTAAACAAGTATTGAAATGATTTTGTTGGTTTTTACGTGTTTAAATGACCGTTTTTACAATTGGAGGGTATATTGGTCTTTTAGTAATAAAGTATGACTTTAATTGAATTAAGATTATATCATATGACTTTTCAGCCCACTATAACATTAACAGTGATCGGCCCAAAATTTTCCCTAAAAAATATGTCCAAGCAAATTAGCTCATAATTCAAAAATAGGGTGCATACATCATTTATATGAAAAAGCTGGATAACTGTAATCCCACTCAGATTCCCCTAACTACCGCCAGAAGACAAACAAAACCTCATTACTCGCCACTCCAAAAACCCCAACTGTAGTTGAAAATTACACATAACCAAACACAGAGAGTGGTGACAAGGCAAATTGGGTTGTGAAAAATTGAGAGAAAAATGGAAATTGGAAGCAACAGTGCTAAGAAAGTAATACCAGAGTCAGTGATGGAGGCAGTGAAGAGAACGTCGATTAACATAGATGAAGTGAAAACCAATTTGGAAGAGTTCTTGAAATACTGTGATTCTGAAACCCTTTCCAAATTGGAGCCTCTTGAAAGGGCCCAGGCCCTCTTCTTGATTGCCAAAGCCAACACCACTCTCTTCACCTGTATGTATTATGTGTATACACGTGTGTGTTTTCACTTTTCTGTTCTAAAATTAATTTTTTTTTTCCACACCATTCATTTTGGTTATTTACAGTGAATTCTTGAAACTGGAAGTGAATTTTGTTTTTCTGTTATTATCTTTATCGGTCTTCATATGATGATATGAGGTGACTTTTTCTTTATTTTTAATTTCTTGAAGTGATTATTGAAATTGAAGAGAATCTTGAGTTTAATTACGATTTTTTGCTTGGTTTTTTGAGTGTCTGTATTTATGTTTTCTGGTTTCTGTTCTAAAATTAATTTTTTTCAATACCCTTTATTTTTTGTTATTTACAGTGAATTCTTGAAACTGGAAGTAAATTTTGTGCTTTTTAGTATTATTTTTATCAATCATCATTTTTGTCATGGAACTTGGAAGAGCGAGCCCACAAAAGCTAGCCAATGTGGTTGGAGAACCTAAGTCTATATAAAGCACACAAAAAAAGCCGATGTGGAATTCAGATTCCCATAAATCCCACTAGAAATCATGACAAACCACCACACTTCCAACTCGGCGTCCACGTCGAGCAGGTGCCCATACATCCTAAGTGATAACTGAAACCTAAAGATATGGTGCATGCTCTGATACCAATGTCATGAAACTTGGAAGAGCTGGTCCACTAAAGCTAGCCAATGTGGTTAGAGAATCCAAGCCCATATAAAGCACACAAAGGAAGCATATACTTCCGATGTGGGATTCAGATTTCCATAAATTCCACTAGAAATCATGACAATTTTTAAATTTTTTTTTTTTGAATTTCCTGAATTGATTTTGATATTAAAGCGAATTTACGTTTTTTTGGGGGGGGGGGTTATGTGTGTGTATTTATGTTTTAAAATTATTTTTTTAAATACCCTTTATTTTTGGTTATCTACTGTGAATTCTTAAAACTGGAAGTAAATTTTGTGTTTTGTCTTATTTGTTATTTGTTATTATCTTTATCAATCATCAATTCATCTTGTGAAGAGACTTTCTCTTTATTATTAGTATACTGCATGTGGTGGAATTCGATCATAGAAAAATAAATAGAGATTGATAGGAGGAACAATGTTGAGAAGGAAATATTTGGAGAAGAATGATGAAGAGAAAGAGAATTGGGAAGCAGAGAATTGAGGAAATTGAAAAAAAAAAAAAATTGGAGAAAGGTGAAAACAGACGTATGGTGGATTTTTGGGCCTGCGGTCGTGATGAACTCCTTGACGTGATTCTTGAAATTCAAGAGAATCTTGAGTTTGATTATGGTTTTTTGTTTGTTAGGGTATGTGTGTGTATTTATTTATGTTTTCTGTATTTTGTTTTAAAACTAAAATTTTTAAATACCCTTTATTTACAGTGAATAATTAAAACTGGAAGTAAATTTTGTTTTTATTATTTTTATCTTTATGAATCATCACATGAAGATACTATTTCTTTATTATGAATTTCTTGACATGATTCTTAAATTGAAAGAGAATCTCGAGTTTATGTAATGGTTGGAGCTCAAATGGTGGAAAGTGGAGCTCAAACCAGAACTATTGCACCAGTTTTGAGCTGGAATCCATAATGACAGCTCAAATTTAACACTTAACGCAATCAATTTAAAATGGGAAATAGAATTAGAATAGGAAATGAAGATAGGAAGTGAGAAGCAAGAAGAAAAAAGATGAATTGAGTAGGATGAAACCAGGAATTACAGCAACAATCATCCAAAATCTCTCTACTCTCTCTCCTCTCTGCTCAATTTATAATCTGTTTTAAAAGCGTAAAAATTCCTATTACAACTTATAAAAATGTAAATTAAATTGGCAACAAACTAAGGATCAAAACGACGCCGCTTTCATTATTGGATATGGTGCCGTATTATTTCCTCAAAACGGTGTCATTTCCTTTGGCTTCAACAATTTCAAATGTTCGTTAATTCCGTTGGTTACTGTTCTTCTTCTTCATTTCCTTCTGGTCTGCTGCTAATGCTCTGATCATAACAGTTTAATAACGGTTTTTTGTTTGTTTATGGTGGCTTTCAGTGAGGCTGAGATGCAAAGGTGTGAACCCAGATGACCATCCTGTCAGAAAAGAGATTGTATGTTTCTTTGTATCATTCTCCATTCTCTTTATCCATCTTTCTTCTGCTGTTTTGACTGTGTATGTTTTAATATTTCCTTGGTATTCGAACACATGCTTGTATGTGAAATGAGGTATTGATTAACTGTCTTTGCTTAAAATTAATTATAATTTTTAGGTTGTGAACTGTGTTCGGCTCAAGTTATATGCTTTTGTGTTTTGATCAGTGTTTTTGCTTAAAACTTGATTTTTGAAGTCTTAGTTATTTACCTTTTGTGGTGCATGTGTATGTGACTATGTGTTTGATAATTCTGCTTTCCCATATGCCTGTATGTGGTGCTTGTGCTTTCATTTGTGTAATTTATACTTGGTCAAATGAGTATCCTCATCCTGAGGGTAAAGTTTATGGGCCTTGCCCAGTCCAGATGTTTTTCCCTGATTTTCTTGTGCATGTCTGTGCATTTTGATATATCTTTCGACATTATGAATGAGTTTCTATATAAGAGACTTACTGACATGATTTTGCTCTGTTTTCAACCATCTTGAAGATATACTAGTGGTCTGCCTTAACGTATGTGTTTGTGATGGTTGGATCAGCTGGACAGTTCTTGTTTAAGATTTCAAGTTGGTAATTTTTTGACTGCTTGTGGTGCTTGTGTTTTCTAATGGTTGTGTGCAGGAGAGATTAAGCTTGTATGAGGAGAAACTACAGAAATGCATGGATTTAAGTAAAGGTATAAATGACTCCCCTCGAATCACATTTTAAATTGAACGACTAGTGCATTTTACCTTATATTTATGTTCGTGCTGTTATTTTTAATTTTTCAAAAGAAACTATGTCTACTTATTAAGATTCAAAGACATAGTGAACCTATTCATATCAAACTTTTTGATGTTGTTTTGGGTTGTAATGCATGGTAACCACTTTCTTCAATCATTGTTTTGACTCTTTTAATTCACATCAGCATTGTGTGTATCTAATCATATGGTTCGTTATCTTGAAAACCATGTATGGATGAGAGGAAAGAGAAAGTGATGCACCATGTTATGCAAGTTAGGAAAGTGGTCCTTCACATTTAAGTTCAAATATTAGAAATTAGATTGTATAAAATGTTGGATGAATCACTGATAGAATTTATTTTTACAAATGGTGATTTCTGTCATTGTTAATTTTTTGCAGCTCCACTGCGACCTTCAGCAACCATTAATTCCATGGCGGCAGCCCGTTTTATTGAGCATTCCTTGCCCGACCTTTCATCAGGTAGGTGGTCGTTTTTTTCTGGGCATGGCGTTCTTTCCTGTTAGTTATCTTTTGAATAATTACATGGTTTTACAGAGCAGAAGAAAAGCATGAGGGAAATCAGTCGTGGGGAGGGCACAAGGATTAAATATGTGGAGAGAAGTGTCCAAAAGAAGAGAAAATATCAGTCATCTGAGAATCAATCTGTTCGAGCTGCTGCACAGGAATTTCTCGAGAAAGCAGCATCTGAGCTACTAGGTGACAATAAAAGTGGTATTAAAGGACCTTTACAACCTGAAGATTCAGATGATGATTGCATAATTCTGGACTGATCCTCTGGTAGACTTCATTTTTTCCTCTTTTTCACCTTGTCTCGTGTTTTTGTTTGCACTTTGATCGTTTAAATGTCTGAATCCTAGATGCCTGTGGATCTTAGACTTATCTTATCATGTGATCCTGTTTCAAGTTGGAAAATTGCTAGGTCCAACTTGGTGATGGATGGTAATTTTCTTTTAAGTAGTTTGTTGTTGTGACCATTTTGGTTGGATGCAATTATATGAAAGTTACAAAATTCAGGGCTAATTGGTAATGTTTAACAACCTTAGCTTAAAACTCAAAGAGTGTTGAAGGTGTGGCGGAAGTCATAGACATGTTAATTATATTGACATATCATTTGCTTACATGGATGAGGACTTGAAAGGTCACATTTTTATCGTAATTTTAGACTTCTTCGAAAAGACCAAGTTTATGTGGAGTCATTTAGAACGCTGCCGCGATTTGCATTTAGATGGGAACAGCTTTGTATTATCTCTAAATTATTTCAGTGAGAAATGTGAGATAGAGGTTGGGACTATACTAGTTTATCTATACAGCATGTTGCAAAGATTTATAATAGGCTATCCAATAATCTTTACTGAATGTTTTCTGTTTTCAACAATTGAAAGTCTTTCACATCTCTCCAAATTGTGGTACTTTTTTCCATGCTGATGGTGATTAAATGACTACTAGTCGGGTTTGGAGATGGAATGGTTCTTTTGCTTTTAATATGTGTGGATATTCCAGAACTCAGTGTATGTGTTAAGAAGAACTAATGAGACTTGGGAATCAGAATGTACTTCAGAAATGGTAAATCCTGGTAAATGGGGCACATCAGACGTGTCAAAAAGATGGACGTGGAAATGATGATTTGGTTCCTGTCCCACATGCCACCTAATTATTCTGTGTTTATGGTTGAAGTAATTGACGCGGAACTTCGCTGACTTACTCCAACATACTATTTGGCAGGCTTGTAAACAAACCATGGTATTGACAACTTCTGAAAGAAAAAAAAAAGAATGGTGTTGATGGAAAACATTTGTGATCCTTGATCACAGAGGAGCTGAATAGATTTACTGTCTTTACATGGTGATATGAATAGCTGGCTAATTCGATAAAGAGTATGATTAAATAATAATACAAATCACATGGATAAACAACTAGTGCTAACATTTTAGCAAATCAACATTGAGCCGGTGGATAATATTCAATATATATCCGTGCGAGAACCTAAAGGAGGAGCATTTTGGAATTAAGGGGAGGAGTTTTAAGGTCAAGCAAAATATCCTTGACGGAAAACTTGATCTTTAAGGTGTCTTTTACTGCCTGTATCCAAGTATATACATTTGGGGTTGGGAAGTGTGCTTTTCGAGTTGTTCAGCCTGGATGTGCCTCTAAGCAATTATGTCTCGATGTGGTTTGAAATTTTATCCTAGAGTTTCATGCATTAATTAACATGATGTGACACAATGCGCGAAATGGATGCTGATTCACCATAAATATTTGATGCCTGAAATTGTACATAGGTGACTTTTGAAAGTTATGGAGGAATTTGGTACTGAAGCAGACTAGATTTTCCAAATTATGTCTTAGGTGCTGTTAGACTAAATTCTGAGCCCTCAAAGCTGCATTTGAGGAGTTCCATATTATTTTGGAACAAGTTAGAGGCATATTCTCCTATAGAGGTTGAACTATCGCATTTTCAAAATTGATCTTGGCATTTTAAGTATTTACTGCATACTAGACTATTAGGTAGAGTTCATGCACGCCCTTGTGCAAAAGTTCCATGCAATGCAGTAATTGACATGTACGTAACTGTACAAGATGTCTCCCTAAGTCCAGAAACAAGTTTGCATAGTTCAACGGGATAGCGTCATAGTATGCAATGTTAGGATTGAATGGAGACGTACATTACTTGCTCTTGTATTTTTACTAGTTGCTATATATGCTTGAACGGTGAGCCTGTTTGGTAGAGTTTTCAACTCCTATCTGTGCTTATCCTACATATGGGCTTACCGGGCATTAACACAGAAGATTAGTTTGTTTGTCATGTTTGTGGGAAAACTTTTATAAAATAGAAAAATGATGTAGCAAATATAGAAATATATTTAATGTTTGGGTTTTCTAATTCAAAAGTTATTATATCAGTATAGACTTTTTATAAAATGTAAACAATGTTTTGCCTTTTACTTCGTGACATGTTAACCAACATGTCGTATAAGTATTAAAGATGCTGTTTCAAAGCTTCAAAGTCATCTTTCACATCACTTTTATGAAAATATTCCAAATGAGCCCTAAATTATCAGCAAACAGAAAAGACCAAGGGGTGGGTTGTGCGGTTGGACAAGTTCAGCTTGTTCAGGTTGAAGCGGATGGAAGGCATTGGCCATATGTGTGTGTGTGATGGATATAGATTTTCCAGAATTATTAATGCACTAGCACATCTCTTGCGTTTGTAGTTATTTATTTATGAAAAGAATTTATGGATTTATTATGTTACATTTGTGATCTTTTACATCTTTGTTAGTTACGTATCTTATTTGTGTTTATCTTCAGCGAATCAGCTCAACAATCTTTTTGCATGATATTGTATTATGACAGCTCAGTCCAAATATTTCTACTTGCTGTTTAGAAATGTAGTGATGTGTGAAATTTTATGTACAGAAGGTCTGATTTTGGTAAGTTTAGCGCACAAGGGATATAAATGCAGTCCATAGGGGTGAAATATTTATTGAACCTTTTAAGGTTTGTACCCGCTGCAATTCATATGTAATTAATTACGAATGAGAATGATCTTCAGAAACTGTATGTTGTAGTAGTCTACAATACTCTTGTCTGCACCTTTTGTGATACTGTGAGACCATGGTAGGAATCTCTTTGTGATGGAAGTGTGAAAATCATTTTTCTTTTTGAATTTTTAAAGCTCCATTGTCCCAAGCCTAATAGAGGCAATTAAGAGTATATGGAAGTCATGAATCAACTTTTTTCTTGGCAAAAAATGCCTATTAGATAATTAATGCCATGATATTCAGGAATAACAAACAGTTGTAAACCTTTAGATTGTTACTTTATCGTTGACAGCTTTGAGGTTAAGATCATTGGGTGTGAAAAGGATCGTCTGAAGATTCTCTGTGGGAAGTTTGATGCTGATATGCAATTATAGATACTCTGTTTTTCGAATAGACGGGAACCCTTAAAATGATAACCCTCCATAATTTACCCTTCTTTTAGTGTTTTCTGCTGTTGATTGTTGCTCTGACATGTAAAAGTTTTTCTGTTGTTTTGAAGTGAATTGTTTATTGTTGGTTCTTACTCTTTTTAAATGCATTCTCTCGATGCCTTAATCATAGCCATGAATTATCTTGTTATCTTTCATGTTTTGACTAATTTCCCATTCTCAACTTCTCCACGCAGGGTCACATGGACTGTATGTACCCGTGTTCGCAATCTATATTCAAGATAGACGATTGTTGTATGCGATCACAGAGATTACAGTTTCCCTGCCTATACTCCAAGCAAATATCTATCTTCTTATTTTTGCAAGTTTGAAATCTTTCACTTCTGGGTATGCCTCCAACCCCCCCCCCCCCCCCCCCCCCCCCCCCCCCCCCCCCCCCCCCCCCCCCCCCTCTTATCTCTCCTCTTAAAGAGAGAGAATTAATGGTTGACATTTTGGAGATTCTTGAAGATGTTTCATGAGATTTAGTGGTTTGTTAGCCCCAAAAGCAAAATGCACCTCTGTTTATGTATTGTGGCTGCTTTTTGTTATTTGTAATGAATTTTGCTGAATTTAATGACCTTTTCTGAATTTGCTTATTCTTGTCTATTGGCAACTCGACAACACGGCAGAGGATTAATGAAGTTAAAATGTTATTTGTTTCCATGTGAAGTGTTGTCCAGAACGTGTAGCAGCAGGGTTATGTTCGGAAGAGTTTTGAGGATGGATTTTTTTTTTTTTTTTTTTTTTGCTGAATTATATGGATTGTGATTGATATTATTAAACAAGATTTCTTCTCTTTCACTGTTTTAGTTGCTGACAAAAACAGTACAGAAGATCGATCACTTGTGTGTGTGTTTAGCTGTGCTTAAAAAAAGTCGGCTTGTTACGTAGCTCGATTTAAAAGGTAATTAAATGATACCCAAAATGTTAGGAAGAAAAGAAAATATTTTGTGATTTTATGTTTTTGCTTCAAGTCTCGTAAAAAATTAATAATTAATTTTAATTATATATTTTTTATAAAACACTTGCAATTTTTATTAACTTTTCAAACTACATATTTCATAATTTTTTTTTTTAATCTAAATCCCTGTTTCTTTTATTAGTCTTTCTTTCTTTCAGTTATTTCCTCAATATGCGATTTGTGAGAATAAAAAATAAAAATAAAATAAAAATGTGTATTTTCTGCAGTTGGAAATGCAAGCTGATTAAGAAAAATATATATATTGATAAATGTAATCTCAATTACATGAAAATGAATTGATTCTATCACATCAGAAATAAATTAATAAATAAGAATAACCAAAAAAATAAAAAAAATCTCCTCACTTCTTTCTGAAAAATCCATCACATCAGAAGGAATCCCACAAGAGCCCCCATTGCCACCAAAAAGCCTCCCTTAAAGTTTGTGTGCGCACTGCTGGTGGGAGCAACCGCAGGACCCTCAACCTCTGCCGGAGAAGGAGCTGGAGAAACGCCCATGAAGCGGCGGTGCTTCTCAGATATCACCACAACAATCAGCTTCTGACCCTTTTCGCAGTGCCCCTCCGCCCCACTGATGTAGTAGTACGGCCCTGACCTCTCGAGCTTCACCTTCGTGTTGCCATCGGTGTAAGTTTCAATGGGACTCGATGTGTTACATGTAACATAGTCTCTCTTCGTCACTTGCAGTACTGAATCCTTAGACCCATCAAATTTCCAAACTGAAAAAAAGCACAAAAGTTAAATAACAAAAAGATTTCCAAAACTTTTACAACATTGTTACTTTTATATATGTATGTATTATGTATACCTAAAGAATCGCCAACTTGGAATCGAGATTTTTCTGCCCAGTGATTGAGAGAATCAGATTCAGAAGAAGGGACTTTCCACGAATCTGATTTGCCACCCACCAAGTGGTCTCTGGCTTCTGAAAAGCTCAAGAAGAGGAAAAAGAAGACAAGTGAAGAACATACGGCCATTGGAAAACTAGCCATTTTAACAATGCTATTGAATATTTTGCAGCTACAAAAAACTTGATAGCGTGTTTTTAGAGAGAGAGGAGTTGCAGGGATGATTGTGGTGGATGTGGAATTAGCAATATATGTATATATAGAGGGCATTCGGTAAAAACTAGCCGTTAGGGGAGCAGTAATTAGCAGCGGTCTGGACATTTTCTGGAATTGCATTGTTATGTCGCTTTCTAACGGATATAATATAATATGGGAAATTGGCACAAATGGTCCCTAACATTTGCCGTGAAAATGATTTCTAACGTTTGTGTTTTGGCATATAAATCATTAATCTATGAGTTTTTGTACACAAATGATCCTTATTTGATTAAAAAAAAAACAAATATTCGTTTAGTTTTAAGATTATCATAAATCTATTAATTTGCACATCTTATCTTTGTCTTTAACTATAATTTCTATTCAAAAAGTTGATTAGGATGGCGTAAAAAGAAATTTTTGTCTCATATAACTAAAAAAAAATAACAAATATACAAGTTTGATTAAATATTTGCCCATCATTTCAATGCACATTAGCAAAATATTTAGAAAAAAATTGTCATCGAAGATAACATATGAAAATTAATAATAAAAATGCGATAAAAAAAGTTGAGAACATAAGTGTGAAAATGTCAAATGTCAAGAGATTTTTATATAATTAAAAAATAGTATAGACAATAAAAACTGTAGTATGAATATTTACCCATAATGAAAAAATGTATCAACTCTAACAATTCAAAATTTTATATTATTTAGAATATGTTTGGTAAAAAATTTTGTAGATTATAAACAGTGAGTCCTACAAAATGTGTAGACAAAAAGTGGATAAAAATTATGGGTCCTACGAAATGTATAGATAAAAATAATATTTGACCAATTTATAAGTGTTTAGAGCATCTCCAATACACTCTGTCTATTGCTTTTTAAATGTGCCACATACACAGATATACGGAGTATAAAAAAAAACCCTCTCAAATGTAGGCTGACGCTTATCTGATGTGGCACACCAAAAAATAGACTCCGTCTAGAAGTTAGACAGACATCGAGCATATCCAATACACTATGTCTATTAAAGCCTATGTGACAGGTAAAATAGACGAACTTTCAGTCCATGTGAGACTGCGTCTATTGAATAGACGGTCAAATTAAAAATTCAACTCTAATAAGTTCCGTTTAAAACTAAATTACTGCTTATGTAGCATTAATTTTTTTTTTTTTTTAAATTGGCATGTCTTCAATTTTTATTTCATTTGTTCGACTTTTTTTTTAATAAACTATTGAGTTGGATTTAAATTTGATGTGTCACTCCGTCTAAATTTAGATGAACTTCTACACAGAATCTATTTTTTGATGTACCACATCAACTAAACAAAATCCTCATTAACATGCATTAGATACGATTATTTTATAACTCTGTCTATGCACATATTTGGGGATGCTTAAATTAAAATTTCAGCTGGTCAAACTGGTCAAATATACTTTTGATCAACCCATTTCATAGAACCCACAACTTACAACTCATTTTTTTATCTTCACATTCATTAACAACTTATAATATAAGCACTTAATTAGTAATTTGAGTATCAGTTGAGCACGTGTCAAGCAATGACATAGCAAATGGACACGTTGAGTACATGCACCGCCGCAAACTTGCTTATAAAGAACGTGGCAGCCCTACACAACCGCGAAACACACACACATTGACACAGTTGAGTTTCTACTCATTTCAGTAAGAGAAAAAGATGACAGGAAATGAAGATTGGAGGAAGAATGCAGACACCCACAAAATGAGTCCCGAGGAAGTAAAAAGAGCAGGAGTTGAGGCTTCCAAGCGGCCGCCGGGTAACAATCCCGGCGGCGTCCTCCACCAGCGGCGGAGGTTGCCTTACAGCCCATATACCATAGTTCTTGGTGGGCTTGCTATTGCTGGTGCTGTATGGTACTTCACCTTGTATACCAAGAAGAAGCCGGAAGCCACTGCCAGGGAGGTTGCGAAAGTTTCCGTCGGTGTTGCTGAGCCTAAAGATACACATCCTCACAAATAGGACATGTATTGTTACTTTTTAACACTTATATGTAATATCTGCTGTTGTCAAAAACTTAAAATCATCTTTTATTGTTAAAAACGAACTTTTTGTTTATAGCATTTGATTTTCAAAATATAATTCTACCTATAAGTTTTAATTAAAATTAGAAAGAAAAACGAACAATTTTGAGTTCATAAAGATTCCGACAATAAAGGACGTTTTCATGGGGTACAGTTACAAACAGTATGGAGAAGAACGAGAAACCTTTCCTACTTCCTACTACACAACTCTTCACTCATAATCCTAGTAATAGTTAGGGCTTGTTCGGTAGAATTTTTTTTGAGAAAAAAATAGGTTATTTTGGTTACTTTTTGACTTTTCAAATTTTTTTGTAGTGTAAAAATGATTGAAAAGTCAAAAATTGTAGACAAAAAAATAAATTTTTTGGAAAAAAAACTCTACCGAACATGCTCTCAATGTATTTATACTCCATAGTTTAAGATTTGTAGCTTACCACATAGTAGTAGTAAGTCTGCGTTTGGTGGTAGTACTTCACTTATAATTTTAATTGATCAAATATACATTTTATCTTCATATTTTATAGGATCCACAACATACAATCTATTTTTAATCTATATATTATTCACGACTTATAATATAAATACTAAAAACTCTTGCTTGAGCGAGCATATCTCTACTCCCAGGCAGCCTTCACTCAGTTAGGCCACCACTTCTCTCGTATGAACCTAACCGAACCTAACCTTCGGATTACGATTTATAAAATACGTTGGACTTTTAACTCGATAATCTTCTAATGTATATCATATGTATTGTGGAGATCACTGTACAAATATTGGCACTTTAATTCATCCACGTGTTCTGAGCATTTTCATCCCTTACTTCACTTCTTTCTATGCACCTTCTATTCCAATCTACAATGTCGCCTTAAAACACTTTGTTTTTTTTCATGTTTTTCTCTTCTTTTTGGAAAATTGGTGCAATGGTCCTTAATTTTTGTCTTTAGTGTAAAAATAGTATCTAACTTTTGTTTTTTATACAAAAGTCTTCAATCTATGTGTTTTGGTAAACAATTGGTCCTTATTTAATGAAAAAAGACAAAAATACTCTTAGTTTTAATTAAAGAAAATTATAATTGAATTTGTAACATTTACAAAATATGCAAATAGGTCCAATACATTTATTAAATAATATTTAATTTAATATATTAAATATATTACTATAGTCATATCAATTAAAATTTTCATAAAATAAAAATATAAAATTATTGCACTTTAGATATATGTAATTATTATGTAATGTGAAAATTTTGAATAAAAATTAAGTTAAATAAATAATAAAATGATATAATTTTATAATATTCAACCAATTTTATTATATTTTTTAATATAAAAATATTAACAAAAATTAATTTACATATTACGTGTTCTTTATTTTTGAACGATAAATTAAATTATGAAAAATACAATTTGAACTCTAATATTTGTAGTTAACAAGCGAATAGCTCAATTAAATAAAAATATTTGAGTATCAAGTTTGTGACAAAGTTAATTTTCTTTTTATGTTGTAACGATAAAATTAAAGTTTAAATTTTAAATAATATGATTATTTAATAATAATAAAATAATTTTAATTAACACGTTTGTTAATAATTATGAGCTTAAATTTTAATTATTTTATAATAGTTTGTAAAATATACAAAATAATTTAGTATATTATCAATTTGTTAGTTTCTTTTAAATTTTTATAAAAAAATAAAGTATCGGATCTATTAGCACTTTTTGCAAAGGTTAGGAATACAATCGAAAATTTTTCAAATTAAAAATAAGGACATATTGGTCTTTTTTATCAAATAATGATTAATTGTGCGTCAAAATACATAGATTAGGGACTTATATGTCAAAAATAAAGATTATGGACCATTTTCACGACAAATGTTAGAAACTATTTGCACCAATTTCCCCTTCTTTTTTGTCAATGCAACTTTGAGTTTTTTCTAAAACAATAAAAACAAACTAAGAATCAATAGAAAACCATTTCGAAACATGACCAAATGTCTCGTAGGAGAGAGTCGAGATAAATATACAAAGCATGTAATCATAATCGGCATCAAAACATGTATTATCCGTTATTCGCCCATCTTTTTATGACAAAGCGGATCTTGTATAATCAAGTCATAATATGTAGCATGGGGGTATAATAATGCTAATTTATCTTAGTTATATGGTGTTTAAATGATTATCAAACATAACTTCAAATCTCAAATAACACGATTGATCATCGTGTAATCATCATTTATTACAAAAAATCCCGTAACATACTTCACTCACGTTCATTGCATGGTTATGTAATAAAAAATTACAAACAAGTAAATCAGAGAATAAAATTTTCATGTTCTATAAGTGGGTATCGATACGTTCTCATAAAGGGATTAAAGACTGGGTTTGATACTTTTTTTTTCTTGACAAATAAATATTTAAATTAATTTAAAATCTTCTAATAGATACGTGACATTTCTCGAATTGTGACAAGTGGCAATCCTAAATTCCAATCAAATTCTGACACGTAGCACAGAATACAGATTCTAGAATCTGACTGTTGCAGAAATCAGTATCTTTTCGGACATAGTGTGTCTAAATTCTAACAGACATGTCTTTTCTTGCAATTGTGTCTTTTTAGACACAACCTTCGGCTTCTTATAAATTGGCCCTTACACTTCTACAAAATTCATTCATTCAATCTGATTCGCCGTTACTTGCTGTTTGAAGTACTTCTACAGCAAGAAGAGATCATTGTATCTTGTGAGAATATTATCGTTCAACCGTAAGCACCAATGCAGAACAAATTCGTCTTAAAGATGAAGAGTCGAACTCTTGCCTCAATTTATCATTTATTACTTTAGTAATTTTAATTTCTACACTTCTGATCAATTAAGTTTATGTTAATTTTAAATTTTGAATATAATTTACATCATATAATACCCAACATATTTCTGGCTTAAATACCCCCGGTTTAAAAATAGGGCCAACAGTACAACCTTCTGCATTTTTTGAAGTGCATGTTTGGTCAAGCTTAAATTATAAGAAAATTTACAATTTTCGTCTCCAACCTTTCAAATCTATTATTAAACTACCCCAATCGATGAGCATCAGACATCCCCAACCTTTCAATTAATTGCAAATCACGTTCTCAATCACAGAATCCGTTAAAAACTATCGTTATATCACAAGTGTGTACCCCAGGCATTTATATCCCTCAACCAGTGCGTGTGAGAACTTAAGGGCAAATTGGTCCATTCACAAAATCTTCCCTCATAAAACACACACACACACACACACACACACATTCCTATCTTATGTAGACTTGAATTCCTCCTAAATTTGCACATGTGTTCTTCTTCTTCATCCACTCTTATTTCTGACAACCCAATTATAGAATGGAGGATATGCAGATGTGGAAATTGCATGAATCTGAAGACACCATGATGGATGCGAACCCAGTTAGAAGATTTTTTGTTTGTGAGGTGATAATAGTGATTCATACTTTGAATTTCTCATGATTTGCAGTATTTGTGGAGACATTGGGCACAACAAACGTTCATGCAAGACCAAGTCATCTAGGTCCAATCAAGAAACCGGTAGTAAGAAAAGAGAGCTTCATCTAAGAAACAGAAATCTTGAATGTGAAAATGTAAAAATATTTTGAATGTGATGAATGATTGTGATGATATTGTTATGTTTTGAATGAATGTGATGAATGTCTTCATTGCTTCCATTTGTTTGAAAGCGTGAATCAGAATCTGATTGTATGGAATTGTTGGTTTGACCAAGAAGATGTACTGAGAAGAATGGTATATACACATAATTCATGAAACAAACATTTGGTAAATAAGATCCACAACCTTTACATACTGTTGCATAATACGTCCCCAACTTTTACATGTAGTTGCAATCTCCATCCCCAACATTGAAGAATTTTTGCAATTTACATCCCCAACCTTTGACTTGTTGCAAAATAGGTCTTCAACTCACTAGTAGTAGCATACCACGTACCATACATGTTTGAATTGGACGTTAAAGAAAGACATTAACTAAATAACTTGATTTGCAAAAACAAATAATTTGTAAAACATTCCACTAAACACGATAATTACAACGGATTTACAAATTTGGCCGCAACTCTTAATGACATTAGCCTAAGACCATGAAATCCAAGCTAGAATAATTCTCATTACAACTAAGTAAATCCAAAAATAACTCCTTGAGGTTTTCTTACTTCAACCAAAAACTTACGATTTGTTATTACTTCTAGTTCTATTTTTTCTCCCTCCAAGCACTTGATATGTGTTTGTAGCTTCTTTATCTCTGCTTCCAGTCTCTTAACATGTACTTCTAACTGATTTATCTTTGTCCGTGCTGTCAGTAATAAGGTAGCCGGCGCCTTTCGAAGCACTTTCTATTTTGGTAGTTCTCAATCAATTCGTACAATCTAATAGGAGACATAAAAATGTGATTTAGTAAATTAGAACCCATTTTGGGGTACATGAGGTACATCAACATGTGTTATGATAAGTGCATTTTGTGCACTTATTATGACCTTTAAACTAAGCTTTTATTCCGTCATTTTATTGAATTATTACTTAATTTTGTGTTTTGATCTTCATATTTCAGTTTCAGACCTGTTTAATAGCAATTGGAGAAGAATGGACGGAAAGAGCAACAACTTGGTGAAATCGACAAGTAAATAGAGTTTTTGAAGTGAATATCAAGAGCCAAACATTGGAGCATGAGGAAGAAGATAAAATCAATAAGTTTAAGGTGTTTTGGAGTGACAATGAAGAGTTGAATCAATGGATCAAACACCAGAAAGCTAAAGAACCGAATTGAGAAACTACCTACAGCAGCAAGTCGGGAAATTCAAGTACAACTTTTGATATAGATATCTCAAAAAGTCAAATGATATACCATTGGAAAGATAATTGAATTACGAGTCCAACACTTTTTACGGATCTCAATTTGGAGTTTTCTACAAGAAGTTATGGCCATTTGAAAAACAGCCGCCGCAGAGGAAACAGTGTAAGCTGGGCGATCGCCCAGGCTTAAATCTGGGCGATCGCCCAACACCTTCAGCCAACAGTAGAATGTAAAACATCATGCCTGGGCGATCTCCCGGGTTTGCACTGGGCGAACGCCCAGTGTATTTTCGACAGAAACGTAATTTTCTTTCCTTTTTGAGTCCTGATACACTTAGGAAACCTTTGGGACACGATTTTAATGAATTTTTGGGATCTTCTAGGGCACAATTAGGTAAGTATATGTATGAGTTATTAACTCATATCAAAGGTCGTTTTTTTGTTGAGTTTTGGGGGAAGAGAACATTACAAGAAACACAAAACGGAAGACCAAGATTCATCTATCCAAGAACGAAGATCAAAATCAAGATCAAGATTTCTTCTCGCTCAAGATTTCTTCGTTCCGGGTTATGAATTCCATAGTTTCTTCTTCTCTTTATTCTCTTATTATTAGTATGTTAGGCTAGTTTATTTTGTGCTAGGATTACGATGAAGTTTGTAATCTAAATTCTTCCATCTTGAGACTTGGTTTTTGACAATTTATTTCATGATAGTTTTGAATAATTAATTTTGAATTATATGAATCTACAATTATATGCACAATAATTGTATGAGTGCTGTGGTTTGTTTTACTATCGAAAGATCGAAAGCAGGCTAGACAATATTTTAATTATCTTAAAATCCGATAGGGGATAGAAATATACCGCTATGCTTTAGGTGATCTTTAATTATCCATAGAAATTTAATGCTTTCATTTGTATTCGCATTCGTCATAGAAATATAGTCGAGTCATGCATATGAATAGGTTTAACTTTATTCGAAAGAAATTGTTGAACAATCTAGGGATATTGATCTTCATAACTGATGTAATTTGTCAAGGCCAAGAATCAAGATAGAGGAATTAACGATTATAAGTGGATTCGGGATCCTAGTACTCTTCTTTCTCAATTCTAAAGTAATCTTTATTAATCTAATTTTTAGTTATTTTATTTATAATTAGTTTATTGTTTTTAGTTCAAATTCTAATTAGTCTTAAATACCAAACATCAAAAGTTCAATAGATTCGGTTAAGGTCATTGTAATTGAACTGAATTATCTAAATCTTCGTGAGAACGATACTTGGACTCACAATCCACTTTATTACTTGAGCGATCTGTGCACTTGCGGAATTATTAAAGATATAAAATCGCTGACAAGTTTTTGGCGCCGTTGCCGGGGATTTAGTTTTAGTTCTTTTCAGTTATATTGGCACTAATTCGAACTTTATTTATTTAATTTTTTTGTTATTATTTTTAGTTTATTTCAGTTTCAATTTGTCTTTTTTTTTTTTCAGACCACAGCACAAGATGGAATACCAGGAGATCAATGAAGACAATATGCTAGTTGGAGACTTTTTGACCCCACGGATCATCCCGAGCCAATCTAGCATTGATGAGGATAACATGCTTGTTGGAGATTTCTTCGCAATGCACAAGGCTAAAGTCATGAGATATGACGCAATTTCTGAGATTGATGAAGACAATATGCTCGTTGGAGATTTTATCGCAATGCAGCAGGGTAAAGAGATTTATGAGGAAGTAGACATTATCAAAGTACTATCTGCACAAATAGATTCTTTGGCACACAAAATAGAGAACATGTCACAATCAGTCTATGTGATGAAAACGAAGAAATCAACTTGTGAAGAGTGTGGGGCAAATCACTACACATCAGAATGCCCTATTCTATTACAGCAACCCATGCAAGTTGAATATGTTCAAGGTGGCCATTATCAGCAAAATTATACTTTCTCCAACACATATAATCCAGGGTGGCGAAACCATCCAAATTTCTATTGGAAAGATAATCAAAATAATTTCAGACCACAGTTTCAGCAGCCAGAAAAGAGTACATCATTAGAAGACACAATCAATAGATTTATCGAGAGAACCGAACAGTTCATGCATAAGAGAGATACTACTCTTCAAAATCAAGGTGCTTCAATAAAGAATCTAGAGACACAAATGGGGCAGATGGCAGTTGCTTTATCAGGCATAGCACCAGGTACTTTGCCAATTAATGCAGGGGTGAATCCCAATGAAAGTGTTACAGCTGTTACTACCAAAAGTGAAGTTCAATTACTAGAAATCCATGGAAAGATGCCAGTTGCAAATAAAGAAAATGAACCATCCAATAAAGAAAATGAACCATCCACTGATAAGGAGCACATGGAACAAACTGAGCAGACAACATATATTAAAGAGAGTTCAGATACACCACAGATTAAGGCAACTGTTCCTATCAAACTATATGAGCTTCCGATCCCACTTCCTCAGAGATTACAAAAGCATGAGTCAGACAAGCAATTCTCCTACTCTTCTATCTCTTCTAAAATTGATTTTGTGATCAAGATCGATGAAGAAGTTGAAATTTTCGTGGTTGTGTTCCAGCAATGTGCTACACTAAAATCTTATTTTTATGGGGATCACAAATTCAAAATTTTGAGGATAAATGAAAAATGGCGCAAAGTCAATAGATACAAGCAAAGAAAGTCCTCAAAAGCACTATTTAGAGTGCCGTGAGCAATCAGACAATAAGTCAAGCTAATGACTATAAATAAGCGCTTAATGGGAGGCAACCCATTTTCTAACCCTTTTATTTACTTGCTTTATGTTATAGTAGTTTTAATCGGTTTAATTAATTTATTAGTTTTTTTTTATTTATTATTTAATGCCTTTATAAAGCTTTCCTATGTCAATTGCAGAATGTCCCTCTTTGCAAGGCACGTGAGTCCTATCCTACTTCAGGCCACTTCAACCGGACCTTCAACCAGCCAGATCCATCTTCTCCACATCTATCTCTGGGGAGTACCTGACTTTTTCCCTCCTCTATTTGCTTTATTTTGCTATTACATTGGGGACAATGTAATGTTTTAGTTTGGGGGTGGGTTAAGTATCAGAATACTTAATTATTTTGAATTTGCTTATTATTCGGGTCTAAAAAATAAAAAATAAAAAAAAATTCTTTCATAGTTATTGTTGAATATCTTGCTGCCAATGATGAAATTTGTTTGAAGTTGAGTACATTTTTAGTTAGAATATTAGACAACACTTTAATTCATGCTTTTACCTGAACACTTATCCATGTCAGACTAGATTTGAAGCACGTAGCCACTGTTGACTTATCACTTATTGGAAACATGACTTGAGTGTTTGTGTTGATATTATTGACTTAGATCATTGTGAAAAATTATGTTCCCAAATTCTTAGACTAGTAATCAAACTGTTTGAGAACAGTTTGGGGGTGTTAAAGTTAGTACATGTTTTTGTAGAATTTTGATAGTTTGGGTTTTCTGGATCTCATCTTTGGTTGAATAGGTTGTAGTCAAGGAATTTAAATCGAGCACTAGTCGCTAAAAAAATAATAATAATAAATAAATAAAATATCTGACTCGAGCAATTAAGCCTGTTAGGGTATTTTAAAATCTGGTGCCCTAAAGTCATCTGACTTGGGAGTCATCGGCCCAAAGCTCGTTACATGAGTCACCAAAAAAAAATAAATAAATAAAAAATATTACATCTTTACTTCTCTTATAGCCTGTGGGACTCGAGCAATTAAGTCTGTTAGGGTATTTCAAAACCTGATGCCCTATGGTCATCTGACTTGGGAGTCATCGGCCCAAAGCTCGCTACAAGGGTTACATAGAAAGCTAGTGAGAGAGAAGTATTGCACAAGATGTAAGATCATATATATTGGTTAAATAAAATAAAAGAAGTTAAAGTGCTTGGTAAGAATTGCTAGATTAGAACCAAAGAAACTGAAGATGAGAATTTAGAAATCACTCACCATCCTAGTTCTACGAATTCAAGTTCTAACTTTTACCACTTTATTTGAAAAAAGCATTGTGTTGATCAATATGAACCAAATTTGCTAGAACACCTCGGGATTTGAGAGAAAAGCATAAGAAGTGTGAGATTTTACGAGAGATGTAAGGAATAAATGACTACAAAGGGTTCGGGATTGTAAAAGTATCAACAACACAATATTGGTCGTGGTATAACACATGTGTAAGTTCAATTTTTGGCTAATCACACACTCACTAAAAGTCAAGCATTGGATAAGTGAAAAATTCTTTGTGTTGTTTGATCTTTTTCTAAACGTGTTACTTTATTTTTCAAACTTGAGGCATATGGTAAGAAATTTAACATTAAGTCACTTTCTGTCAATTCTTTTAGCTTAGTTTAAAGTTCTAGTTTATTTTTATTTTTGTTCGAGGACGAACAAATGTTTAGTTTGGGGGTGTTTGATAAGTGCATTTTGTGCACTTATTATGACCTTTAAACTAAGCTTTTATTCCGTCATTTTATTGAATTATTACTTAATTTTGTGTTTTGATCTTCATATTTCAGTTTCAGGCCTGTTTAATAGCAATTGGAGAAGAATGGACGGAAAGAGCAACAACTTGGTGAAATCGACAAGTAAATAGAGTTTTTGAAGTGAATATCAAGAGCCAAACATTGGAGCATGAGGAAGAAGATAAAATCAATAAGTTTAAGGTGTTTTGGAGTGACAATGAAGAGTTGAATCAATGGATCAAACACCAGAAAGCTAAAGAACCGAATTGAGAAACTACCTACAGCAGCAAGTCGGGAAATTCAAGTACAACTTTTGATATAGATATCTCAAAAAGTCAAATGATATACCATTGGAAAGATAATTGAATTACGAGTCCAACACTTTTTACGGATCTCAATTTGGAGTTTTCTACAAGAAGTTATGGCCATTTGAAAAACAGCCGCCGCAGAGGAAACAGTGTAAGCTGGGCGATCTCCCAGGCTTAAATCTGGGCGATCGCCCAACACCTTCAGCCAACAGCAGAATGTAAAACATCATGCCTGGGCGATCGCCCGGGTTTGCACTGGGCGATCGCCCAGTGTATTTTCGGCAGAAACGTAATTTTCTTTCCTTTTTGAGTCCTGATACACTTAGGAAACCTTTGGGACACGATTTTAATGAATTTTTGGGATCTTCTAGGGCACAATTAGGTAAGTATATGTATGAGTTATTAACTCATATCAAAGGTCGTTTTTTTGTTGAGTTTTGGGGGAAGAGAACATTACAAGAAACACAAAACGGAAGACCAAGATTCATCTATCCAAGAACGAAGATCAAAATCAAGATCAAGATTTCTTCTCGCTCAAGATTTCTTCGTTCCGGGTTATGAATTCCATAGTTTCTTCTTCTCTTTCTTCTCTTATTATTAGTATGTTAGGCTAGTTTATTTTGTGCTAGGATTACGATGAAGTTTGTAATCTAAATTCTTCCATCTTGAGACTTGGTTTTTGACAATTTATTTCATGATAGTTTTGAATAATTAATTTTGAATTATATGAATCTACAATTATATGCGCAATAATTGTATGAGTGCTGTGGTTTGTTTTACTATCGAAAGATCGAAAGCAGGCTAGACAATATTTTAATTATCTTAAAATCCGATAGGGGATAGAAATATACCGCTATGCTTTAGGTGATCTTTAATTATCCATAGAAATTTAATGCTTTCATTTGTATTCGCATTCGTCATAGAAATATAGTCGAGTCATGCATATGAATAGGTTTAACTTTATTCGAAAGAAATTGTTGAACAATCTAGGGATATTGATCTTCATAACTGATGTAATTTGTCAAGGCCAAGAATCAAGATAGAGAAATTAACGATTATAAGTGGATTCGAGATCCTAGTACTCTTCTTTCTCAATTCTAAAGTAATCTTTATTAATCTAATTTTTAGTTATTTTATTTATAATTAGTTTATTGTTTTTAGTTCAAATTCTAATTAGTCTTAAATACCAAACATCAAAAGTTCAATAGATTCGGTTAAGGTCATTGTAATTGAACTGAATTATCTAAATCTTCGTGGGAACGATACTTGGACTCACAATCCACTTTATTACTTGAGCGATCCGTGCACTTGCGGAATTATTAAAGATATAAAATCGCTGACATGTTACAATAATACATAAGAACTTGAAATGCCGGGGTGCCCTTGGCATTAATGTACTCCTTTTTCAAAATTTCACCTCTTCGTCTAGAATTTAACAACTTGGGTATCACCTACTTTGCCCGATCACAAATAGGAGGATCATACCATATAAAGCAACTACAATGATTTTCCTACACAAAAAATTTAGGGTTTCAAGTACTTAGATCATGAGAAATTCAAAGTATGAAGCACTATTATCACCTCACAAATAAAAAATCTTTTAGCTGAGTTCGCATCCGTCTATGATATTTTCAGATCCATGCGATTTCCACATTCGCATACTCTCCATTCCATATTTGAGTTTTTAGAAATGAGGGTGAGTGAATAAGAAGAACACATGAGCAAATTTATGAAGAATTAAAGTCCACATAAACTAGGAATGTGTGTGTGTGTGTGTGTGTGTAAGGGAAGATTTTTGTGAATTGACCAATTTGCCCTTAACTTCTTACACGCACTGGTTGAGGGATATAAACGCGTGGGGCATACACTTGTAACCAGTGGCGGAGCCAGACATTTTAAGTTAGGGGTCCTCTATGGAACGGGCCGGGGGAGGGAGAAAGCTCTCACGGGGGTTCGGTGGCACTGTCCCTGAATTTTTTTTTCAAACCACAATTACTAAGCCCATTTTTATGAGAATCTAATATTTTTTTTATAAGTCATAGTCTTTAAAAAGCTTACAAGAAGTCATTGCAAAAATATATTCAAGATCTAAGGGAAGATTTTTGTGAATTGACCAATTTGCCCTTAACTTCTTACACGCACTGGTTGAGGGATATAAACGCGTGGGGCATACACTTGTAACCAGTGGCGGAGCCAGACATTTTAAGTTAGGGGTCCTCTATGGAACGGGCCGGGGGAGGGAGAAAGCTCTCGCGGGGGTTCGGTGGCACTGTCCCCGAATTTTTTTTTCAAACCACAATTACTAAGCCTATTTTTATGAGAATCTAATATTTTTTTTATAAGTCATAGTCTTTAAAAAGCTTACAAGAAGTCATTGCAAAAATATATTCAAGATCTAAAACTAGTCAAACTCTTCTTATTCACGTTGTTTTCTATAAAATTATCTTCTAAAATAGAAAGATCCAGTTCACAAATAAAATTAAATATTACTTAAGCTCAAAAGGAAAAAAAAAAAATCAATTGAACACGATATGTATTAACAAGCAAAATGCATTTATTAATTTTGTATTATCATTTGAGGAATGTGCCAATCATTTGTAATTTTGTATTATTAATTTTATTAAGTCAATAGGTTCAATTGCGTTACATTAAATTGATATTAGGTGAATGAATCTAATTGTCATCATTAAATTGATATTAAGTCAGTTAAATTGCATATTAAAAAATTAAAAAATTAAAAAAAAAATTCCAAAAAAAGTGGGGGTCCAGGTCTCCCCTGGGACCCCCCTCAGCTCCGCTACTGCTTGTCACATAACATAACGGCAATTTTTAACGAATTCTATGATTGGGGGACGTGATTTGCAATTAACGGAAAGGTTGGAGATGTCTGGTGCTAAAAAAAATTAGTTGGGAGGTAGATTAGTAACATATTTGAAATGTTGGGGATGAAAATTTTCCTAAATTATAATTTTAGCTAGTTAAACTAGTTAAACATACTTTTTATTTACATATTTTCTAGGATACACAACTTATTACCAACTTATTATCCACACATTTATAAGACCCGCAACTTATGAACACTTAAAAAATAATTTCGGCATCACCATGCACAGTCTAAATCCTAGTTTTGATCAAAATTGAGCTCTCCTTTTATTTGTTTACCTTGTACAAGAAGCTCTGATTGAGCTTTGTATTGACGTAACTCTAAGCTTAAATTGATAAATCTCCTCACCTGTTTCTTCTTCTTTTTCAAGTCTCCATTTTGTAGTGTTTACCACAAGTGTTTCTCCGTCAGGGAGATGACAACTTTGGATTCCAAATCTTCAATTCCAATTATGTTAGGTTGGTACCGATATTTTAGGTATTGGAATTGCTGGCGAATTTGATTCGCGAATTGAATAGTACAATGGGGGAAAAAAATATGGAACGAACACCAAGTAATTCATCTTATAATAATCTACAAAAAAAAAAACAATACTATAAGAAATCCAAGTAATAGACTAAAATAAGGTAACTACAACAATTATTAAGTACTCTCACTCAAAAGAATATCTTTATATGATCATTCTAAAGCATATATTTCCTTGATACTTGTATCATCTCTTTATCTACTGCTGCTTTCCGGGAAAGAAGTTCCTCTTTGCATTTATCAATCAATCTTCACAGAAGAATAAATCATCCTGGTGAACCAGAAGCAGGCGTAGAATCCTATGGTACCGGTTAGAACGAAAAATGCATATGAAGCAATCAACATGTACCCAAAATACAACACACCAGAGACGGGCTTAGTGATGTCGAGTTTAGTGAAGAAATAGAATGTAGCGTAGAGGAACAGGTATAGAGCCGAAGAACCAGATGTTAAGTACGATCTCCACCACCAAAGGTAATCCTCGCTGCATAACTGGAAGTAGCAAAGTACGATTGATATTTCCGCACAGGTGATGATGAGGATGATGAGGACGATGAAGAGGAACCCAAAAATGTAGTAGAACTGATTCAACCATATCGAGGTGAGAATGAAAAAGAGCTCAATGAAAACAGCTCCGAATGGGAGTATACCTCCGATCAAGATTGAGAAAACTGGGTTCATGTACCATGCCTGTTCTGGGATTTGCCTGGGAATTTTGTTTGTTTTCACGGGATCCTCAATTGCTGGTTTCCGAAAGCCTATGTAACTTCCCACAAAGACTAGTGGTACTGAAATCCCAAACCATAAGAAGACTAAAGCAAACATTGTTCCGAATGGGACTGCCCCTGATGATTTTTGCCCCCAGATGAGTGCATTGAGTACAAAGAAGACGCTAAAGACTGCAGCTGGGAACAGATAAGCAGTCCTAAGAGCAATTTTCTTCCATTCTGTTCCTTTGAACATCTTATAAAGACGAGCAGAGGCATAACCAGCAAAAACTCCCATGAGAACCCAAAGCAATAACATGGCGGTCATAAGTCCACCACGGTTGGAAGGGGAAAGGAATCCTAGGGCAGCAAAGATCATAGTCACAAGCACCAACCCTAGAAACTGTACACCGGTTCCAACATAGACGCAGAGTAAATCTGAGTTATTTGGGGGCCTGAACACATCTGCATGGACCAATTTCCATCCAGTTTCTTCCTGGGCCTCCTCCTGAGTCTCGAGTTCATTATACTTAGAGATGTCCCGGAAAAGTGTCCGAAGCATTATCATTGCAACCATGCCCGAGAGGAAGAGAACGATCATCAAAGAATTTACTATTGAGAACCAATGGATTTGGTCATCAGACATTAGAAGGTAAGTGTCCCACCTTGATGCCCACTTCACCTCACTCTCCTGCAGGGCAGATCAGTGGGATTATAAAGTTCCAGAAATATTAAAATTTATGGTGGGAAAGAACATTATATGCATCTACAGTGATCACTTGCAAGTAACGGGAAAAAGAACAAAACAAGAAAAACTTGATTTTGCAGTTAATTTATTACCTGGAATGCGACATCATAAGTGAATATGACTTCCTGTTTATCTTCAACTTCTTGGGGAGAATTTGAGGAGGAAACAGTACGCTTTGCATGGGGATCACACGTCAATAGACGAGTATTCTCACTCCATTGTCCTTCATACTCATGCTTGACACTAAATGCATGAGATATAGAAGATAAGTACATGATGCACTACAAATGCCAAAACAATTCTATGAAGTAAAATAACAAAAACTTGAAGAACAAATTATTAAGAACTGAGACCTCCCTAAAGAGCCAACCTGAACGGTACAACCTCGAAACCCACGATCCTTGCCGCTTCAGTCTGTTGATCTTTATGATACTTGACAGTGAAGCTCAAGTGATTGTGAAGAAAATATTTTTCATCCTTGCTCTGCAGAGAAGGGAAGAAAATGTGAGTAAAAGAAAAATCTTGCACATAGATTACCTAGGCAGTTTAGGTCGATAATTAATTTACTTACTCCACTGTATTGTCCTTTTAGCCCAACATGAAAACCAAGCTGATAAACTGGAGGACCTTCTCGTTCTGTCCTTGGAATGGGAACAACCAATGGGAGATTATCTAAGATCCTGCCATGTGAAGCAGCAAATTGTTAAATGCTGATGCTTTGAAAGACATTGGATTTGTTAAATGCAACATATTGACCTACATGTTGACACGATATTCGTCTTCAATTTTGTCTTTGAATTCTTTTGCAGTTTTGGCATCAAGTGTTAGTTGACAGACTACATTGCACATCTGGGGTTCCCTCATTTTAAACTGTAACACAGACACAATAAGAAAAGGTCAATTACTAACAAACCAGTCAAATGGGTCACAAGTCATAAAGAACATAATACTAACCACATAATGGGAGTTCTCAATGCGATCACCCCGAAGTACTTCTCCAAGATTTTCTCTACTGTCAACTATGGTGTCTGGACGACAGAAAGGAAGAGAATAGTACGAGTAAGGGAGCTGAGTCTTTATAGAAGTCAACTTGTTCACTTTCACATTCAACGGATCTCCCTGCACCCAATTCAACAACATAACCAAAAAAAGGAAAATCATGAGTCATGACACTATGACTTACAAAGTGGAAACATACAAGAGAATAACATCGTAAAATGTAGGCAATAATTGACAGTAAAGCAATTGCAAATTCATGACTCTACTGAATGCAGAAAGAAGCTATTTTGTTACCTGAGCCTTATTTCTATTTGGGAACTTCTAAATACAAGCACCATTTTTTTTTCTCTCTACACGTATATCATATCTGCATCCACCATTCAGTTCAAAATTTATCATATTATTCTTTACACCCCCGATGTTCTGAAAAGATCCCTTCTGTTTACTGGTGAGAAGTATTGCCTACGTTGTAGAGGCAATCCCTGCCCCTGGGGAACAGGAAGGGATGAAGTATGAGGGTGGCAGGGAAAAGTGGGACAGACAGGTTGGCGTGTTGGGATGAAGCCGCAGTGAGGTGGGGAGGGATGATGAAACGTGGTGGCACGGGACAGGGTGGGGGGGGAGGGGGAGCACATAATATTAGAGTAAAATTGGCATTTTGATGAAAGAACGCCTCTTTTCCTCTCTACTTCCGAAACAATCCCTGTGAAAAGATAGTGGGATAGGGCATTCTTCCATTTCAGAAAAAAAAGTTGAACTTTGGTTGGTATGAAAAGAGGGTGTGAATAGCAGCTCACTTTACGTTTTCCTTTTCTGAAACTAAGTATATTGATTGCAACATAGTTTTAAATATCGACCATTCTTCATTGACACAAATTTCAGAAATTAATTGTGACCATTTGTAAAACCACGGGTTCAACAATCGAAGTTCTAGCTCGGGTTAGCCAAGAAAGCTTTAGCGTGCAAAGACATAGAGCACAAATGCATACACCTTAAAGCTCATAGGGCACCTACATCTCTCGTTTAGTGTCACGAAGAGTTAACTTTCTCTGGCCAATTATTATGTAATATATACCCATGAAATTACAGATTAGCACCCCATGTTTAGACAGAATTTAAATGAAAAATGCATCGAATGTAACAATAAACTAGTTATTTATTACTCAATATCCACTTCGTCTCTTCACAATCTCATCCTCTATTACCCAAACCCCATCACATTAGGGTTAAGTTTGGTGCATCAGATTAAACCGTATAAGAAATTTAATATAAAATTTTAATGGATATTATTAGGCAGAGGGTATTATTGTGGCTTAAGATGAATATTGTTCTTTGATTTTCATTCAAAAGAATATCATGTACTATATCTTTTCTTATCCGGCCTAAACCCACCTTCAACCTCCATACTATTGCAAGTGACTATCTTTTGAATGGAAAATTAAAGAATACCATCTACCTAAATCCAATATAATACCATGTACCTAACATTATCCATTATAATTTTGTTAGAAAATCCTTATATGGTTTAATCCGGTGTGCGAAACGTAGGCTAAATGCCTTCGTACAATATTCCAACTATAAGATCATCATCATCCCCATCACATCTGCCTTTAGCAGTAACACTTCACAAGACATCAATCTTCCAATCATAAGATCGTTATCATCCCCATCACATCCGCCTTTAGCAGTAACATTTCACAACCATAAGACATCACTAATCCAATTTTTTTATGGAACAACGAACATAAAATGCACAAAAGGAGAAAAAAAAAAAAAAAAAAAAACAATGAGCGCATCAATCATCAAAATTGTTAACCTTCCCTAGAAGAATTTGAACTAACATAAGCACTGTCAATCTCCCCCACCATGCATTTCTCTTAATCCCAAATTCTAAGCTAGTACTACCCACATAGAAATAGCCCAATCCAAATCCACTAATTTCAAACCTACACACTCAGACACACAAGATCTTAAACAACACAGATCTTTGAGCAGAACCCACATCAAGAATCACATTAAAGCATGTAAATATTATATGGAATCATAAAACAATTTATATTCTAGGAGGCTGAAGCGGTGATCAGAAAAGGGACCTTTCTGAAGTCTTCTGGGGCAACACCCGGGAGGTAGAAGCAGAAGGCATTGTGGGAACAGAGAAGAATGCAAATGATTGTGAATAAGAAAAAAGTACGCATTGCATGAGATCTAACAGTTCCTCCCATGGCGATGAAGCAACAAATCTTTCTTTCAGATCCAGAGAGAGAGAGAGAGAGAGAGAGAGATGGGTGTTTTGTGTATATATGAAGCTGTCGGTTGCTTTGGGTAGTTTAGCTATTATATATTATATTCGGGCTAAATATGTAAATCAAGATATGTTTTACATATTTAAATTTGGGTAATTATAAGTAATTTTATTCATATTACATTTTTTATTAACCCTACCACATTTTAATTACAATGAATGTCCCCAACTATTGTTCATATTCGCAGTTATATCCTCAATTATTTTTTTATCACATTCTTATCACTCATCTATTAATTTTCATATCTTATCTTTATTTTTTATGATAATTTTTGTCCAAAAAAATAATTTGGACGGTGTAAAAAGATTTTTTTGCCTCACATATTTTATATATAACAAATACACAAATTAGACAAAATATTTGTCCCTCATTTCAATACTCATTAGCAGAATATTTGAACAAAAATCGTTATAAGAGACAAGATGTGAAAATTATTAAAAGTTAATGATAAAAATGCGACGAAAAAAGTTGGACACATAAATATCAAAATGTCAAAGGTTGGGGATCTTTATTACAATTAAAACGTTGTGTAGATAATAAAAAATGTTGTGTGAATATAATTACACAACACTTTTTATTTTTTGCACCATATTTTAATTACGTTTAACATCTTTAATCTATGAACATTATAGTACTCATGTTCTCAATTTTTTTTATCACATTTTTATCCTCAACTTTTCATTAATTAGCACATCTTGAATTTGATAACAGTTTCTATCTAAAATATTTGTTGGAAATTCGTAAAAAGACTTATTTGTCCGTCACATTTTAAAAAAACTTAGATACAAAAGTACGATAAAATATTTTTCCTCATTTCAAAGCACGTAAATAAAATATCTCGACAGAAACCATCATTAATGATGAAATGTGCTAATTAATGAAAGTTGAAGATAAGAATTCGATGACAAAAAATTAAGAACATAATAACAATAATGAACAAAAGTTGAGGATCTTAAGTACAATTAAAATGTAGTGCGCTTATAACAAATTATAGTGTGAATATATCAACCCTTTAAATTTAGGTTAAATTACACTCAAGGTCCCCAACCTATGGAGATTGTCATAATTTTATCCTGATTAAATTTTATTCGTAGCTATCATCCTCAACATATTAGTAATGGGTAATTATATTCACACAACACTTTTTATTGTTTGCACTACATTTTAATTATAGTTAACATCCTTAATCTATGAACATTATAGCACTCATGTCTCCAACTTTTTTTTATCACATTTTTATTCTCAAATTTTCATTAATTAGTGTACCTTGTGTTTGATAACGGTTTCCATCTAAAACATTTGTTGAAAATTCATAAAAAGACTTATTTGTCTGTCATATTTAAAAAAAAACAATATGTACAAAACTACGATAAAATATTTTTTCTCATTTCAAAACACGTAAACAAAATATCTCGACAGAAACTATTATTAATGATGAAATGTGCTAATTAATGAAGTTGAAGATAAGAATTCGATGACAAAAATTTAAGAACATAATTGCAACAATGAACAAAAGTTGAAGGTCTTAAGTACAATTAAAATGTGGTGCACTTATAACAATTTGTACTATAAATATAACCACGAATTAGTAATTTGCATAAATTGTCAATTCTGACAATTTTACCTTCCAACTCAAATAAACTAAAAGTAAAAAAGAAAATAAATTAAAAAAATTGTAGTTGGAGATTCTAATCTTTTTAAAAATACAAATAAATTCTGAAACTTTTATTTTTTATAGTTATTCACTTAAAAACAAAATACCACTATCCATATCCCAACCCCATGACTTCCACCACCACTAGCCTAAGACCAAAATACAACCACGACATCCATCTCCAAAAACCAATGCTACTACATCAAGAACTTTCTCATCGGCACTGTTGACAACCGCCACCACCCCAAATCCAAACACGTACATTTTTTCTCCATTTACTCTTCTTCATATGCGGATTCAATAATATATTGTTTTATATACCCATAAATTGCACACAAACACATACAAAAACAATCTTCATAATCCTATAAAGTTGAAGTGTGAAACATAACCAATTTACTTATTTTTACGTGTAGTTTTATATACCCTTTAATTTTGATAGAGAGATTGTCGATTTTTTTTTTGGCAACAAATGGCGTTTGGAGTTATATTTTCATTGTTGCAGCGGTAGAGGTCAACATCAGTGGAAGCGTTTCTGGCTCCGGTGGATCTACCAAACACGGCCATGTTGGAAACTTTACATGCAATCTAAAGAATTGATTTCATCGTTGACACTTAAATGTTTCCATTTTTTTAGCGTAACAATTCCATATCTGTAATTTGAAAAATTCATGTTCTCCTGTGCTTTTGGATTTTTTCGCGAAATGGGCTTGTCAAAAATGGCTTCAATGGTGTTGTTATGCTCTAAGAAGTTGTACCTCCTACTTTACAAGTCGAAAATCTTGCTTGATTATATTAAATATGGAAGTACAATTCTTTTTTAATTATTTCTTCCCAAACCAACAGCGAAAACCAAGGAGAAAAATCTCCCATTGGTAGTGGGACTGAGATCGGTAGTGGAAAAAGAGCGATGGTAGTAGTGGTGGGCCAATGGTGGGTAGCGACGTGATTGAATTTGGGGTGGTGGCATTTTTAACATTGCTGATGGGAAAGTTCTTGAGGTGGTAATAATGGTTTTTGGAGATGGATGTGGTGACAGGTGGTACTTAAGCTGGTGGTGGTGGTGGTGGTGGTGGTGGAAGGAATGGGGTTCGGGTATGGATAGTTGTATTTTTATTTTTATATTTATTTTTTTCTATGGGTAATTAGCATAAAACGTCCACACCTTTTGAAGTCATTGCGCAAATCATCTCTACCTTTGAAATTTTGGCATTTTCACCCTCACATCCACCTTTTCTTGCCCAAAACGTCTTTTCTGTCCATTGTCATCAAAAAATATCCGTTAACTCTATTCTACAACACGACTCGTACCACATAAGAAGAGTAATTTTGTCTACAAACCTATTTAACACATCATCCCGCCTTACTGTTCTACGCCATTAATGGTTGTGGTAATTCATATGTAAAATAGGAAAATGTAGACCATTTTTCAGCAAGAATAATGGCAAATTGATTGTGCAGATGTGGAATCCAAATTGAGAAGAAAACTTCATAAACGCGAGCAAATCCTGGCATACGCTTCTTTACATGTTAACGTCCTTGGGTAAGTAATCCTAAGCTGAAAATGTGCAATTATATTTTACAGTTGTATTTTGTTCTGAAATGGGTACTTCGTACATCAAGATAGAGATTGTGGCTATTTCGCCTGGTGAGACCCACCCATGTGTCCAAGATTTGTAGATATAATACATGGACTACTTAGATCCAAGAATGAATGTAAACAACAAGTGCTTCATTTATAGAATGAGAAGAGCGTGCTATGTTTGGAGCTGGTTTTTTAGTTTTGTTTGTAGGCTTGTAGTGATGTGGGTACTCATGTAAGAATTCTGTTGTAAAATTACTTAAATTAGAATCATGGTTCAGTGGTGAAGAATGTAGTGTTGAGATTGCTTAACTCGAACTGTTATGTACCATTTTGATGTGTAATTGACGTTGCGTAAAACGTCACTACCTTTTAATAACATTGTGCAAATTATCACTACCTTTGTTTATCTTTTGTGCAAAACGTCCATACATTTGTTTAGATTTTGCATTGAACGTCCTTATTGTTCTTTGATTTTTTTGGTAAACATCCTAACCTAATTGTATTATCGCCTTATAACGTCCATACTTGAAATTGATATACAACAGAGAATGGAAACAACATCAAAACCAACAGAACTACAATCTGTACAAATAACAATGCGATATAATAAAATCTCGTTTCTTTAGCGAGCATTAAATATGATTCATTGTCAAAATACATGCATTGAGATGATACATTATTGTCAAAACAAACATGTACAAAAGCCCAAAAAATATTCACAAAAAACCATTTGTTCAAAAGGCTAACAACGATTTTTTTTTCCAGAATTATCAGTTGCTAATTTGGTGCTGGTGCCACTGTGAATCTTATCTTATTGTGGTCTTGTTCACCATAGTTCGTACATGTCATTACCAGCCCCGTCCGTCTTCCTGGAACATTTATAGGGCCTGCATTGCTCTGTGCTGATCTTGTATTTCGTGAAGACTTTCTTGCACTCTTTGCTTGACTTGATGATACCTATTCATTGGCCTCATTTCTTCTGGACTTTTTGGGCATCCCAATCTTTTTTGTGTACACGGGTAGAGTGAGAGGGTTGAGACCTAGGTTAGGCCACGACTTTGGCCATGTTTTGGTATAAATTGATGGGGTATATGTCCTCATGTATGCCTCTTTTTTGTAGATGATGTCCACAAAATTCATGACCGTCAGGGCCCTTGTGTTTTTCAATAACAAGTGCACAATTTATAGATCAAAATTTCATTCTCCATCAAATAACCTAAGCCGTTAAATTAACTACTTAAACTTGAGTAGAGGGGTCAAAATAAATGAGCGAGGTGAGGCCCAATAAAAAATATGGATGCTCTTTTTCCATTTTTTTTTTTTGCCATTTTAATTTATTTAAGTTGGATTGTAAAATTGTCAGAAAGGACCATGTGTAAGAATTACTGAAAAACCGTGGATGATAGGTGCTAATAAAATTAAATGAGAACAAAATTACGATAATTTTTAAAAATTGAGGACCTGAATATAATTTACCTTAAATTTATATACTTCATTTGTTCACCATTTTTATAGTTTCATTGCTCTCTCTCATACTTCATTTTTTACTTATTTTTCTATCTATTAATTTATAATTCAAAATTTCATTCTCCTTCAAATAATCTAGGCCGTTGGGCTAACTACTCGAACTTGAGTAGAGGGGTCAAAATAAATGGGCAAGGTGAGGCTCAACAGAAAATGTGGAGACTCGTTTTTCAAATTCTTTTGTGCATTTTTAAGGATTTTAATAAAAGAAATTAAATAAACAAGAATTTATTTTTTTAAAATAGAAGTTTGCATAGGCTGACTTGAGCGAGTTGCGGGCCATAAGTATGCTAAGATTGGCCCACCTCACGAGCTAGACGATTTTGCTTGTTTTTACATCATTAGACTTTAGCGCTCGTTTGATTTTGCTAAAAATCAATTATTATTTTTTTAAAATTTTGAATAAAGTTTAAAAACGTGTGTTTGAAAAGTTGATAAAAGTTGCGGATCCTATGAAATATGTGATTAAAAATAATTGTTGATTTTAACTTTAATTTTTTAACAATTTTTTAAGCAAAATCAAACAAAAACCTCAGCCTCTCTTTGACATGAAATGAAGTATATAAATTTTCATCTCTTAATTAAGTTTTAACTGTTGAATAACTCATATTGCGTTCTTATTTATGGTTTTTATTTTTAATATTGATTCGAATATATTTCATTTGTGCTGATCTCGTGAATAGTTTGATCTCTTCATCTAAGGTTTCATTTATTTTTTCATGTTGTTTATTGGTTGCTGATTTTGTATTGCATGAATAATTTGTCATCCAATTTTACATAATTGAAAATATGTTGGAATTAATAACTTGTTTTAGACACTGTTCTAAAAAACTTGTTTAAGCTTCCCATAGGCTCCGCTTAGGCGTGAAGCACGGCCTCCTTGCCTAACTACGCATTACGCATCGTCCTCACATTGCCCTTGTCTCAGCCTAGACTTGAAAAATTTAAAGTTCGGCCTTCACGGCTAGTCACGCTTTACGTTTTTTAGAACATTGGTTTTATATGTGTCAAAAAATGAAAGTCAAATTTTCATGTTATATTTTATGTTCTTTTACACTATGTTAATAAAAAATTTAAAAATTTAAAAATTGAAAACAACCCTCAATGGATCTGGTTAACCGAGCTGGAGGTCAGGAGGAGTCAAGCTCAGCTCCACTCAACTGCCTCATGTTCAGCGAGTAGGCTAGGATCGGTGAACCTGTTTTTTACACCATCAAATTCTTTTGATATGTATTTTCTGTATTCGTCTTATATTTTGGGTTTATTGTCATTTTTGTGTAGTTTTTTGGATTAATTTGATTTTGCATTCAACTCATGCTTGATGAGACCACAAATTGATGGGTTTGAATGTTGGTGAGCCCAAAATATTTTGAAATAGGGATATTTACACCCAATACTTACAAATATTAAAATAATTTTAAATCTAACAACTTAACTTATTTATTTCAAAAATACTACATAATTAATATTATATTAAATAATAAAATAATGAATTAAAATTAAATAACTATTTCCACGTGAATTCACTCAAATTTGTTTTTAAGTCCTTGATTATTTGCACAATAAGTCCTTCATCTTTATAAAATTTTCACTTTAGTCCCTATACTTCGTCTTTTATTTCAATTTTGTCCTTTTTTATTTGCAACTCAAGTCCTTCAACTTTTAAATTTGTACAAGTTGGTCCTCATATTTATACTTTTATATCATTTTAGTCCTTTGTATCACTATTTGATACAGATGTTACAAATGATATTTTGTATCATTGAATATGTTACATATTATATTATGTTATTTTACATATCACATGTTACATGAATTGGTATTTTGTATCACTGATGTTACGTATGTTACAAATGATGAAATCAATAGTTTTATTTGTTAAATTTAACATTGTGTTTCATATCTATATCATACTATAACGAACTTATTGAAGTTTAGAGTTGATTTTGCAGTTGTAACAATTTCTGTTTAGTATCGCAATCTGTTTCAAATGTTACAAATCTTATTGTGTATCATTGTTTGATACAAATGTTACAAATAATATTTTGTATCACTGAATATGTTACAGATTATATTATGTTATTTTACACAATACATGCTACATGAATTAATATTTTGTATCACTAATATTTTATATTTCAATTTGTAACACAGATTGTTACAAAATATCATTTGTAATATTTGTATCAAACATTGATACACAATATCATTTGTAACATATGTATCAAATAGTGATACTATAAAGGACTAAACTGATATAAAAGTATAAATATGGGGACCAACTTGTACAAATTTAAAAGTTGAAGGACTTGAGTTGCAAATAAAAAAGGACGAAATTGAAATGAAAGATAAAATATAGGGACTAAAGTGAAAATTTTATAAAGATGAAGGACTTATTGTGCAAATAATTAAGGACTCAAATGCAAATTTAAGTAAGTTCACGTGGAAATATATATTTTGTAGTATAGATTTAATTTTAATTTATTATTTTATTAATTAATATAATTTTAAGAATGTAGTATTTTTGAAATAAATTTGTTAAGTTGATAAAATTAGAATTATTTTTAAAAAGTGGTTTATTTATGAAAAGATCCCTTTGAAATACAATTATCAAAAAGAACACCAAAAGAAGCCAAATATGAAATAAAGCGTGAGCTTCTAAACACGCAAAGAAAAATCTTTTTATCTTCACTCACCAATTTAAAAAGAATTAATAGTATTTTAAGTTTGGCTTAGTAATGCTTAGCAAATTCCATCTGTACAATTTTATTTATGTTCAAGTTCAAACCAACGTGACAAACATATGTAATATGTACCAGCAGACTTGATTGAAGGATTTAAAGTTGATTTTTTAAATAAAAAACACTAGTAACATTTTGTGACCATTGATATGAGATGTGTTCTTGTAAGTATGGATACTCGAACCTTGTAGACGCTATGAACTCGAGTGACATTTTGGGATCGGTCTCGTAGTGTACTATCGACAAATTTTAGTTAAATGATTGTGCTATGACCCGAGTCATTGAACATGCTTGTTTGCAAAATAGCCTTAATAGCAATCAAGCAAACTATTCAACCGCAGTTGAGCATAGTCCAAGTTTTGATTGCAATTGATCGCACACACACATTGCGGAAAACAACTCAACAAGATTTGTGCGTACTTCTAGACTCAATGAAAATCAAGCATATGCACTTGTCTTGGACAAATGGCTCAATAACACTTGAGCACAAGAGATTAAAATTAAAATGACGTACACATCTTAAGAGTGATAATAAAATGATGAGCATTTAAATTAATATGCAAAATGAAAGTAGAATAAAGACGTTTTTAACAATACCAAGGAAAATTCTACCTCCCCAAAACCAGTCAAGAGGAACAAACATCCATTCCTCAGAAATTATCTTTATTTACTGCTTGAAAAAGAAATTTAACAAAGTTGGGAAAGATGTCAAGCATTAGCAGAAGGGGTTTAGCAAGTTGACCTTGTCTCGTCGTTCATCGCCATCATTGGCACCTTCTTCAGCCTCATCACCATCAGAATCCTCCTCCTGATCAAATGGCTCAAACTCTTTGAGATTGATTTCAAGATGGTCCCTAGTCAACCACTAAATTACCTCCGCATATAGCCCATATTCTATGACTGAATGCCATACATGGTCACACAATCCTTAAACTATGTAGACATTTTATAATTCTTCGCGACGTCGGTGGCACTGGCCTCAAATTGCATTTAAAGTCGTAATTTCCTTCTCGCCTCCAAGCATCTGCCTCTCAAAGCTGCCGACAATCTTTTTCATCGCCTTTTTAGTAGTGAATTTTTTCTTCAAAAGCATTGTGTCCCGGTCAAGCTTCCGTTTTTTCTCCTCCAAGAGGCAAAAAACAGCTTCATGCAAAATGGCAAAGCTACATAAATAAGATGTGGAAAAAAAGACTTATTGCCAAGAAAAGAGTCTTACAAGCAGATTCTCTACGTAGATCATCTATCTTATCATATGCCAAGGCCGCTTCATCAGCTTGGCCATCTGCTCTTTATCAATACAGCTAGTAATTAGCCTTACATCTTCATCAACAATAATAATTAGGCGGAACGTAACGTCATCGAATTTGCTATGTCGACTGGTTGATGGAGCCATCAAAGCAATAGTCGTATGGGAGTATGTGTTAGCAGTTGAGCTATCGTCACTATGTCGATGACCCTTTTTATAGAGTCTCGGAATTTTCTCAAATTTTTTAGGAATTTTATTGGAAAGATTTTTTTTTAAAAAAAAAAACTTTTTCTTAATTAAGAAGAAATGAAATTATAATTGCAATATTTATCCTAGGTAAAAAAATATAGTTACTAAAAACACAACCCCGTTCTCCTACCCACGGGGTTTTTTTCTTATTCTACCCATTGCCTATATGTCACTGCCATGTCATCAATTTTGCAAACATAAGCTACTACCACATCATTAATTGTTGTTGTATAAAATTGATCATATATTTTCTCTCACACCAGACACTCTCTCTCCACCTTTCTCCTCATTTTTCTACCGTAAATATCTTCTCTCGTCCGATTGCGAAATCGACGCGGGACCCAGTCCATGCCCATAAATCCTTAAATACATAAGCCAAGATTCAATATTAAAAAACACTTTCAATCCATTTTTTAAAACCCATGTGCTAGTTTTTTTTTAAAACCCACTGCTGGCCGCCACTTCCCCCACCTCCATTTTTGCTTCTAGCTCTGACGGTGTCTCCTCATCCATCCAGCTTTCCCGACCTGGAGCACGTAAATCGCATAAGCAGCGGTGTTGATTGCACTGTTTATAAGGTTAACCACTTGCCCATCGGTGTCTTCCGCCAGATCTGTCGAAAAATCGAGATCATCCGATATGCAGCAACCCACGGCCATAACCACGACAGTCTCTCATGGCGCCACCATTTGTGCTTGGGAACAATGAAGCCACACTGGCCTAGGTCCATTTGGGAGGGAAAATGTGAAGAGATAGTGTCTGGTGTGAGAGAAAATATATGATCAATTTTTTACAACAGCAATTAATGATGTGGCAGTAGCTTATGTGTGCAAAATTGATGACATGGCAATGCCATATAGACAATAGCAAAATAAGAAAAGAAAAAAAACTCCATGGGCAAGAGAACATGGATGACTGAAAATAAATTATTGCGGTCAAACTCATTATTCCTCATATAAATAAGGAAAGGCTCATTTCATTTTGAAAAAGTTAGAAACTAGCTCATTTTTCAGAAAAATGTACTTTTATCCTTTTTAAGTATTTTTAATTTTATAAAAATAGTAGAAAATGACCGCAAGTAGTAAAATCCCATTCGTGCAGAGTTTACTGAGCTAGTCGACCTCCCAAAGGTCGCCCTACCCTCTTTCCAACCATGTTAGCTGGCCTCCTTTTCTTTTATCCTTTTTGGGCCGGCTACAAACCCTGGATATCTCTCGAGTCTTGTTTTTGAGTCGTTAAACCCCTGTTGGCCCTAGTTGAGGCTTACGAGTCAAAATAAATGATGTTGTTGAGATTAACTAACAAAGAATTATATTTTTTAAAACAGATTCAAACGTCATAACCAAAAATTAATGTAAGTATGATGATTTCAACTACAGTGTAAAATAATGTGATGTACAAGATATTTGTTAATGATAATCTACGGCGATTATATGTTATTACTGAGATATATGCATTGGCATTCATATTGAGCAACACATTGATATTATGATAAGTGTGAATCTCGTTGTAGTGTACCGTACTTAACTTTGCTCCAGATATATACACTTGTTGGAAGCACCGACGGTCATTAAGGGCGGCTGACGAAATGGTGTTGGAGGTCTGGAGACGAGATGTTCGGGTAATGTCGTAGGTCCATTGGTGGCCTAGAGGCTTCATAGCGACATGTCAAGTACCGTATACGATAGGCCAAACCTAATTATTATATTGTATTCTTATCGGTGTATCCTCTTGAGTCGTGTATGAGACAATGACGAACGCATAGACATCGGTAGATGATACACATTTATTATTGGTCATATTGTGATTGAGCTTATACGGTACACTATAATGTGTGATTTGGGCATGGTTTCTCTTGGCTATATGGTTCATCTGGGGGAGAGATCGAGCTTCAAGAAATAGTGAATGGTCTTATCAATACACAAATGTATAACTCCCTAGGAATTTTAATTGCGTTCATATTCATCATTATAGGAATTGGGTTCAAGCTTTCCCCAGCCCCTTCTCATCAATGGACTCTTGACGTATACGAATGAGTGCCGTTCGTTCGAGAAATTCCTATCTCTCTATCTATCTCGGAGATGTTTGGATATGTGCGATTGACATTTCATTAGACATTATCATATTATCATATTTACTTAACATTATTGTTCATAAATGTATTTTGTATTTTAGATGCCGATGAGATACACCGAAGAGGTGCGTAGAATTCTATCGATCGTACGACTATACATGTCATTTGGATTAGGCAGTATTACACTAGGTGCTATACACTTTTGTACAAAGAAGAAGAATTGAAGACGTATATAGATCTCTTGGACTATACCTACATTATAATAGAAGTTTATGAATCTTTTATTGACCACTTCATCCACATGACGAGAGAGGTCGAATAATTTCTTTTTTGTTTACTATTTTAGTCTGTATATAATAACTCAGTAGGTAGTGTAAATGTATATATAGAACGAGTTTAAAAAATAGTATGGATACCACCCCACCGCTAATTGTCTCGTCAATTCTTTAGGATTGACAAATATTCTTTTGTTTATTTGATATTGTAAATATTTTACTGCGTCAATACCAGTTGTAAAGAAAAATCTCTTTGACCAGATATGTCAAAGTGTTGGGTATTACTTTTTGCTTCTGTTGTTTAGTTTAAGTGGTATCATAGACTAGGTTTAAATATTTTATGAGGTAAGGGTGTTACACTCTTTCTCTTTTCTCTTTCATCTGGCCTTCATGGCCAACTGAGCAGCCTCGACGGTGGCAGGGTCAAAATCTATATCTAAAAGGTAAAGGGAGAAGAATGTCAGGGATGTAGCATTAAAAAAAAAAAGATAGAAGAAGCGACTGAACAAGGAAAGAGATGTCTACCCCTAAGCCGATCGATTCCAGCAAACAAAAGCCTTTGATTAGTTAACATTTTATCCATTTAGTTACCCATTGGTTCCAGACTATGTATCCGATTGATTTAGCTTCGTAAAGCCTCATTCAAAGATGTTGTTGGTTAGAGAGATCAAGTTTAGGGTGGCCCAAACCAATTGAAAAAGTAAATTCACCCTCTCGCGGCTTTACGAATAAAAATCTGGGTTTTCACCCACTATTGGACAAAGGGCATGGAGATTCGTAAAAAAATACTTAGTCACAAAGACCACGTAGCAATTATGCTCTCACAATATCTTTATCTCGTATATCACTCTTAGGAGCTTGAGAGAAGGCGTGTTATTCTTCAAACAGAGAAGAAGAAAATACTTTAACATGCAACAAACGTTAGGAACAAGTTGTTCACACGAGAGTTTGTATTTCTTGAAAAAAAAGACACGGTGAAATGGAGAATCGAAAAGAACAATCCTTATATTCAATTATTATGATAAATGGCGACTTCACCCTCTAGACCACAAGTTAAACGCTCGCCCACCTTAGGAGCAAGATACATTTGATCCAAAAAAAGATACAAAACTTTCAGAGCCTCAATTAGCTTAATCTCATTATGGTAAGTTTGATAAGACGAAAACCTTAAGGGCAAGGGCTCGCAGCGAGCCATCAAAATATGGACAAAACAGGAACTGGAGTTGCTCACTAAGAAGTCGTAGGGATTCAAGGAATGAATGATCGCCTATTAGTTGAATCTTTTTTCGATATACCTTCACCTAAACTCAATGTAAAAGAAAATGATGAGGAACTAGCGACGACTTTATCCTTGCCTTTGGAGTGATCATGTTGATCGACGCCTGAAGATTCATTAGAGTCCCTAACCAGGATGATAATTCGACCACTATCAATTATCTCAACATTCACGCGGCGCCACGTGTAACACTACACCTACCATCATGATGACCTTACACATATTATTATGACGACGCGACGCCTGGAGAATTCTAAAACAACAAGGCACATTTTGTCGTTGTCACCGAAAATATAAAACAACACACGTCAAAGGAGCCAATCTCACTTACGCTCCACAAGTGGTGTGTGGTGTGTGGTTTACAAGGGATCCCGTTAGGGATGACAAAAATATTCGATCTGTCCCAAACTCGATGGATACCCGATCTGAATGGAGCAATTTTTTTTTTATTTGCAAATCAGCGGGACGAATCAAATCATGTGTGCCTCAATCTGATATGCTCCATTTGAAAAATAAAGAAAGAAAAATATAGAAAAAAGTAGTAATATTTGTTTAATTTTTTTGAATAACAATTGACCAAAAAAATACATGAATCAGTCTACAGATCAAAGCAGTGATCTGATTCGACGCGAATTCAATTTGTCCCAAAAATTGGCGGATCAATCCGCGAATTTGGATCTTCTAAAATTGGCCCGGGGTGGACACGGACACGGATCAGACCAATCCGATTCGAATCTGTCCCGTTGCCATCACTAGATTGTGTACACAACAATCGCCTCAGCAATAAACACTAATAATCTATTATTCATCATTCTAAAGAGAATCATTCTAAAGATGGCAACGGGCCGGTTCGGTCTTTGCCAAGAAGGCTCAGCTCGGCCCAAAGGACAGGCTGAGCCGTGGCCCAGACAGTCCAAAAAATATGAGCCCAGACTGGCCGGTGGCTCGTGGGCCACACGGGCCGCACGTGATTTTATTTATTTTTAGTTTAAAAAGTTAAAAAGAAATAAGTAATGATAAAATTGATATTTCAAACCCTCATCCTTTTTTCGAGTTTGTGACCGGCTACTTTTAACATAAGCGGAGTTAAAATTGTATACGATACAATTTTTAGTAAACTTAAGTGTTAACACTTAAAATGAATAAAAATGAAATAAATTTATACAAATTATACTTCCATTTTATGTAGCCAATTCTTGCACCTCTTCAGCCAATATGAGGTCTACTTTATCTTGGATTCGAAGTTCTGCACCATCCCAATCTTTTAAACACATTAAACTCTCTAATATATCTAGTTTTAGTCTCGACCTCATATCATTCAAAATCCTACCACCTATACTAAAGACAAACTCCGACGCTACAGTTGATACCGGAGATATTAGTAGATCATGTGATATAATAAAAACAATTGAGTATTGATACTCTTTTTTTCTTCACTACCTAAGTATATTAAAATTATTCATCTCATGTCATCTAACAAATTAAGCATGTTGTGACCAAAATATCTAAATAACTTTAAAGGCACTTTCTGATATTTGTTTCTACATTTGTGGCATGGAAAAGTGAAGAAGAAGAACTAGTTTGTTGAGTTCTTTTAAGAAGAATGAAACTCTAATAATCATTAGCGTCATTTGATGACGAAGAAGGGATAAGTGCAGAAGGTCTTCTAACGTTCCTATCGATTTTTGCCGTATAAGAGTCGTACATTTCACATAATATTTTTTATAAATTACTATAAGTTATTGGATTACCGTAACTTAACTTATTAGAAATTTCTGAAACAGTGTATTTTGTACTTTGTAAATTTACTCTGGGATCAATAATTGACGCTAATGGGAATAACATAGGCAGTTGTTCTCAATATTTTCTAAACTTAATCTCCATTACTACTACAATATCAGAAAAAATTGTAAATGTCTTATACCTATTAAAATTATTTACAATAAAATAAAAATAATTTAAAACTAATGGACTAGTAGGGTAATATACGCCAGCATAAGCGTTTGTGGTGTCGGAAATTTTTTTTTAAAATTTTCTCACATGGAATACAATTTCTCAATCATATGTTTGCAAATCGTATTTTGGAACGTATGAAAATCGACCATTATAATAGGCAGTTATACAATTTTTATAATCTTCACATACTTGAAGCATTAAATAAGTAGAGTTCGATCTATTGCCTATGTCTGTACACAAATATTTTGTAGGAAGAGAATTTTCTACATATAATTTATCAAATACTTGTTTTTGAGAAGGTGAAGCAATAATATAATTTAAGGCATACCTAATTTTTTTTAATTGTGGGCTTATATAGTTTAAACCATATTGGACAATTAAATTAAAAATATGACATACACATCAAACATAAAATAAAATTCTGGCAAAATCTGGATTTAATTCTCGAACTAATTTATCTATTACTATGTTATTAGGCGCAACATTATCAAAAGTGAAACTGTGAATTCTAGATTTGCAGTTAAATGTTCTAATAATATTCATTAAATAATTAAAAATTTGTATCTCATTTAATGGATTGTGTAGGTTGAGAGAGTTGTGAATTTGTGAAGAATATGAAAATTTATGGGGGTATTTATAGGGAAAAAAATAATTGTTTGAAAAAAAAATTAAAAATTAAAAATTAAAAGGACCAAAATGGTCACAAAAGTGACTGTTGGGACCATTGAATTGGTTCCTGGCTTTTAAAAGCTGGGGAACAATGGCCCACGGACCAATCTACAGTCCGGCCCATGATCTGGTCCAACGGGCCGGCCTGTGGTTTTCAAGGGCCAAGTCTGCAATTGCCATCCTACATCATTCGAGTTTAGAGGGGCTAATGACGTGGAAAGAGCATGCATCTCGTATCGCTATCATTATGAGGAAACTTTCTCGATCGTTCCGGTCTCACTACAATCGATCTCAGGTGACACAAATACTTCCGTTACTATCGAACGAGCCACAACCTTTTGACCTTGGACACCAGCAATGATGGTCGACTCGGGCTGTTGATGGAGAAAGCGCCACATCCTGGCAAATAGTATAGTACGACTACGATCACCCATCCTCGGTCATAGTCAAACGACCTTAACCACGACTGACCATCAAACAATCAAAGCACTCCATTTCCTAGATTATCGCCTTTAAACAATAAACCCTAGGGACAGTTGTCCCCTTAGTATAAAACGGTCTGCTATGACACATTATAATGCAAAGAGGCCTATATGTAAGCAATCTCCTTCAAGAGGGAAATGTACACTACAACAAAGTTTTCTTTTTATAGCATGCAATACTTGTTGTAAAATAATCTTTACGACATATATCTGCACTCCGTATAAAGTAATGCCGTAAATACATACATCTTTTTATGGCATACATTGAATGATGTAACAATAATAAAATAGCGTCGTTAATTAACCTATTACGACATTCTTATGCACGCTGTAAATACGTCTTTATTTATGGCATGCAATGCGTTGCCAAATGACAACTAAATGTGTTTTATGGCTATCGGTTGTGTGTTGTAAAAGAAAGAAATTTTATGGCATAAATTAGCTGCCATAAATTTGAACTTATCATTTTCTTTTATAGTTGACATTTGCACGCCGTTATATGAGAGGAAAACATATGCTAAAATTAAGAAAATTATATAAATCAACTCATACGATATGACACTAATTAAATGTAAGGCACTAATTAAATGTAATAAATGTAATGTAGCTAGTACGTTGAGGCACACAGCACGCAAGCAACCATATACAATATTCAAAAAATTGAAGAGCATGTCAACATCATATTTCAAAATAATAATAATAATAATAATAAGAGGGAACAAAACAGAAGGCAAACATAGGAATATACAAAAAGATGAACAGCTATAGAGTCTGCTGAATGTCATACATTTTCGGTAGCAGTTGATGAAACAGGGTCAGGTGTTTTGCTCAAACGGTGTGCAGAAAACTCCATAATCCACGAGGATTGCTTACCCACAACAAATAAACTTGAAATTTCATGAAAACTTAAAAAAAAATAATGCAAATAAAGACTAAAGAAGAAAAGTAAAAGAAAACAAACAAGAAATTCCACCAAGATTTGCTACCAAATCACTCTTTATTTCACCTCTTGTATCAAATTCCACCAAGAGAAGCTATTATCACAATCTTCAATGTTAAAGAGCTCGAGAGATAGAGTATTGACAGAGAGTTGATGAGGGAAAGGGTTTGGCAATTTCTGAGAAATGGGGGGCTTGGTTTGGTTGAAAGGGTCGGAGATTTGGGCGATTTTTGAGAAAAGGAAAGAGTTGGGCAATTTTAGAGAAATTGGCTGACACACGAGATAAAAATTAATAAAAATTAGTCACAGTATTTTTTGTTCCATCTTCTAGATGGCATGCCTGAAGAAGTATACTGTCAAATATTAAGTTTTACTGCGTTTTCCGTACGTATGTCGTAAATATTATAAGTAATTGGTTATTTACATCACACATTTAAGGTATGTCGTAAATGATATATTTTATCAGTATTTCTTGTATGTACACCGTAAACAAGTACTCTAAAAGGCTAAATATGTTGTGGTGGTAATATATATATTCATATTAGTATTCTAACAGTATTTTGATACCTATCTATCTCCTTCATATTTAACTCGCTTTCATTTCGGAGTGGGACCAGGACGAACTTCCATCCCATATTTTCAGGTCTCAGCCGCTACAGGAAGCAATCAAGCATCAAATACCAATTTGACTAAGTTGAGTCGTATATCTATTTGAAGTTTAGGAAGTCTTCACAAGATAATATGTTCTATCTCATCTTAATTTCATATGCACGTTGAACATTTTATTTATGTTCAACCTAAAATAAACTAATAACTTTTTGCAACTATTGATTTGAGAGGTATGAATACTCAGAGCCTTGTACAAATTGGACCGTTAAGGTTCAAAATATTGTGATGCCACTATGAGAACCTATGAAAATATTGTACAAAACAAAACAAATCTCGAGGCAATATTGTGTAATAATAGATAAATAAATAAATCAACTAAGAATTAAATTTGCTACATATAAAATAAATTCATATAAAATCATTATTTGTAAGGTTGCATACTTTGAAGTATTTTCTCCATGAAATCAGTGAGATTTTTTTTTTTTTTTTTATCAATAGTCGACAACAAATTTTTTCCATCACAAAATTTCTTTTTCTTTTTTTTTTTTTTGATGACCCAGGAACCCGCAGCCGCTACTGGCGGAGTCCCGACCACTCTTAGAGCGGAGGCCCGACCACCAGTGCGCACTAGGTAAACCTGGAGGCTGGCACAAGACCCGCAACCACACCAGCCAGGTAAATCTTCTCCAAGGAGAAGGCGGATGTCTCAAGCGTGGGTTGAACCCTCGTCGAAGCTAACCTGGTTTCCCAGGCCATGCCTTTTTGCCAACTTGGCCACACGCTCTTGACCACCAAATTTCTTTTTTAGTCGTGTATGATATTGTTCTTTGCATTCCAAATTTTAGTTAGTCTGAACATCAAATCTTAAAATGATTGATTCAAACTTGTTACGAGATGTAATTTTTTGGTTTCAATACCAATTTGACTAAATCGAGTCATAAATCGATTTGAAGTTTAGAAAATCTTCGTATATATGATGATTTGTTCTATCTAATCTTAATTATTTATGATTAATGCACAATTGCATAGCCTTTAACTTTGGCAAGTTAACCAAGCAATTATCCAAGGTCAACTCTTTACATGAAAAAATTAAAAATATCCTAGATAAGCTCAAGCTATTCAAGATTTGTATAAACTCAGATTTGTAAGAAGTTCATTGACAATTTATTCAAAAGTCATTAGAACATATGTGAATCAATTCGTCCGTGAAGGGGTCGGGCATGAGTTATTAAAAAGCTTTTTAAAAATGTCTTTTACACGAAAAGTGGTAGATGTTTAGGAGAAGTATCTAATTATATATATGTGTCCAAACTCGACCCAAGTTGTGCATCTTTTACAAACCCTTTGATGTTGTAGAGGATATCACTAGACAACCTAAGATAGAAACATATATAAGAGACAATCAATAGATGTTAAGCATGTTTGAAATCTCTAGATGTTCAAAGGACCCTAAACTAAAATAATCAATCTTCAAGTACCTATTTGAGTGAATTTTAATTCAATAATTTATTGTTTTCCTAAAACTGATTCTTTTTCAATTATTTTGACATTTTCTTGGCCTTCCACTACCATTGAGGGACAACATGAAAAAACATTTATATCAAATTTGTGGCTAATTAAGGAAATAAAGTGGGGGAAAAGAAAAGTTTTTTCTGCACAATTTGCTATATTGAATATGGGAAAATGTGATAATGTGTCTATTAGAGTAATTAAGATAGTGTAATACATTTGGATAGGTATAGAATTTTCAACTTAAACATTTGAATTAAAAGTCTTGTGCAAGTATATTAAGTTTGAATTATATTTATAACTAAAAAATTGAATTAAATTAAATAGTATCGTGTTTTTGAGTTTGATAAAGTATTCATAGTCATATATACTTGAGATGTTAAGATTGAAGACTTTTAAAATATAAAACGACATATGCACATCTCAGTATCTCTTAAAATCTTATAATTTATATTATTATACATTAAATTGAGTTTGTGACAAGAACATGTCACATAGTCACATTTGGTTGGATGGTTAAATAACTAAAGGTACAACGTTTGACTTAAATATGCTGCACATGACATAATAATTAATTAAAATTTTAACAATTGTTTAAACTCTTTTATGTTTAACAACCATCTAAACAGAATTAATTGGAACTTTATTTTATTTGTGGGAGGCATGATAACATAGAAAACTATCTATTAATTAAGATTAAATGAAATTCCAATTTGAAAAGGCCAAATTGTTGTTCTTTAAATACACAACTATTTAGCATGTTTAGCTAGCCTTTGACATTCCATTATTATCTCAAATCATATCATCATTTTTTGATAAAATGCTTCCTCCAAAGTATGGCAATCTGATCACCATTCTAAGTATTGATGGAGGTGGAATTAGGGGTATCATTCCTGCCACTATTCTCGAATTTCTTGAATCCAAACTTCAGGTAATACTCTTAATACATGTTTAATATACAGTATTAAATTGTAAATACGTAGTAAATATCTTCACTTTTTGTGTGTATCATTTAACGAGTGAATTAAATTAATGGTTCTTAACGAACGATGAAACTTATGGAACAGAAATTTGATGGAGAAGAAGCAAGAATTGCAGATTACTTCGACGTGATTGCGGGAACAAGCACGGGAGGTCTAATAACTTCCATGTTAACTGCTCCGGACGCTAATAATCGTCCCATTATGGCTGCTAAAGATATAGTTCCATTTTACACAAAAAATGGGCCAAAAATATTCCCACAAAAGTGGTAATACTTAAGAAACTTTATTGAATTTGTGGTACAAAAAGTTAAGAATTTTTCATATTTTTTGCAGGGGAGGGTCAATTGAAAACACACTTGTTTCATTAGGAGCTCCAAAGTATAATGGGAAATACCTTCATCAACTAATAAGAGACAACTTAGGACAGACTAGGTTACATCAAACTTTAACCAATGTTGTCATACCAACATTTGACATCAAGCGTCTGCAACCAGTTATTTTCTCCTCTTACGAGGTCTCTCTCTTTCACGTTTATTATAACGGGATTTTACTCTTAACATAGTCTTTCAAATCATTTTCGAAGTATCGAGAATGACATAAAAAATAATAATGATCTTTGTCATACTTGGATGTATGCAGTTAAACAGTATGCCATACTTGGATGCTCAATTGTCTGATATATGCATTGGGACATCTGCAGCTCCAACATTACTGCCTGCTTATTATTTTACAAATGGAACTGATAGCTCTGGAAATCCTTGGGAATTCAATCTTATTGATGGTGGTGTCGCTGCAAATAATCCGGTAATCTATATATTATATATAAATACTTAACTATAATATAAGAATTAATTTTCTTTAACTTATATCTTTTGTGAAATTGTATTATTGGTCCCCGACTTATTAATTTGTTTGAAATTCGTCCCAACTTAGACCTTGCTATCTCTTTTTATTTTATTTTTCTTCTTTTTATCAACTCTTATTAATCTTATGCACTACACATGCTCGTAATCACCCTAAAAGGAAAGATGAGAAAATTTGCAATTGGGCCCCCAAAAAATGTGAATTGTGAATTTGAGATTTGTATATTTTTATTTTTGAATTAGGAATTTGAATTTTTAATTTGTGAATTGAGTATTTGAAATTCTTAGTTGAGTTTGTATATTATAGCTCTTAGTATTGTTATATAGTTAAGGAAAATTGGCACAAATGATCCTTAACATTAAACATTTTTTTTGCATATAAGTCCTTAACTTATGTGTTTTAGTGCGTAATTAGTCTTTATTTGATAAAAAAAATAAATAAATAAATCCTTAGTTTTAATTAGAGAAAATTACAATTAGATTTCTAACATTTGTAAAATGTGCAAATGAGTCTTATACATTTATTAAACAATATTTAATTTAGCATACTAAATATATCATTATAGTCATGTCAATTACATTTTTATAAGAGAAAAATATAAAATTATTGCGCTTTAAAAATATGTAATTGCTATGTGATATGAAAATTTTGAATAAAATTTAAGTTAAATAAATAATAAAATAGCGTATATAATTTTATGATATTGAACCAATTTTTTTTTTTAACATAAAAATACTAATAAAATTTAATTTACACATTATGTGTTTTTTAATTTTGAATGATAATAAAACGATAAATTAAAATATGAAGAATACAATTGGAACTCAAATATTTGTAATTAATAAACGAATAACTTAATTAAATAAAAGTATTTAAGCATCAAGTTTGTGACAAAGTTATTTTCTTATGTTGTAATGATAAAATAAAAGTTTAAATATTAAATAATATATTTACTTAATAATAAAAAAAATTATTTAACATATTTTTTTAATAATTATGAGCTTTAAATTTTATTTATTTTATAATAGTTCATAAAATATACAAAACTATTTAGTATATTATTAATTTGGTCAATAAAGTCTTAATTCAAAAAAAAAAAAAAACTCGTTAGTTTCCTTTAATTTTTTATAAAAAAATAAAAGTATTAAATGCATTTGCACCTTTTGCAAAGGTTAAGAATCCAATTGTAATTTTTTCTAATTAAAACTAACAGCATATATGTCATTTTCATCAAATAAGAACTAATTATGGACCAAAACACATAGTTTAGGGACCACTTGCACCAATTTCTCTATAGTTAATTATTGACATGTTTGATCTTTTGAGAAATCACAAGTTGCGACTTAAATAGTGTTTTAAATTATTTTTATTGCACGTTTTTTGCATTTTTTGTTGTCTTTTCTGTTTTTTTTAAAAGTTGGGTCGATTATATTGGCACCACGGTTTTTATTTATTAGACCTCATATTAATTGCAATTAAGATCCTCAAATTTTATTTATTGTAGTACTTATTCCTTAACTTTTTTTCGTTGAATTCTTATCATCAACCTTCCATTTATTAGAATATATCATCATTAACGATGATTTCTATCAAAATATATTTTTGCATGCTTTTAAATAAGGGAAAAGTATTTTTTATTATACTTTTGAATTTAGGGCATGTTCAGTGTAGATTTTTTGGGTACTTTATTGACTTTTCAAATTTTTTTGTAGTGTAAAATGGTTGAAAAGTAAAAAATAGTAGGCACAAAAATAGGATTTTTTTGAGAAAAAATGGTTACCGAACAAGCTCTTATTGTTTTTTTTTTTTAAATAGAGTGGGCAAATAGTCGCTTTACACTCTCTCAACGCACTTTTTGGATAAAAACAATTATTATAGATAATATGTGCTTATTGATGGAAAGTTGATAATAAAAATGCAATAAAAAAAAAGTTGGATACATAAGTGCAACAATGAGCAAAAATTGACGACCTTAAGTATAATTAAAATATCGGGCAACAAATAAAAGTTGTATTAATGTAGTGTAAATATAATTACTTTTTAAGTTAATGTATAGGGTTAAATATGCATATTGAAAGATAAAACTCGATGTGTCTCTATTTTTGTCTTTTTCGTTTTTCTTATATTATAAAAAGTCATCTTAATTTTTTTTTTTCCAAACCCCCAACTGATTCATCCTGGATCCGTCTCTGCGCATAATAATATTTACATAACTTATACCATCAATTTCTGTTGTAGGCTTTGGTTGCGATAAGAGAAGTAACAAAACAAGCATCAAGAAATGATCCAAATTTCTCCCCAATTCAGCCATTGTCCAAAGGGAGATTGCTGGTGATCTCATTAGGCACAGGAAGCGCAAAACAAGAAGAGAAATATAGTGCTGAAATGGCAGCCAATTGGGGTATGTTTGGGTGGTTTATACAAGGAAATTCCTCCCCAATAGTTGATGTATTTACTCAAGCATCCGCAGACATGGTGGACTATTTCATATCAGTCATCTTTCAAGCATTTGGTTCTTGTGAAGATAATTACCTCCGTATTCAAGTGAGATTAAATCATTACCTATTTTATTACTTACATAATACCAATTTATTAATAACAAAGTGTAAAAGGGGTCGTACCCAATTTATACTACTCGTATTATGGAGGCCTAGATGGGCATTTGTGAGCCCACCAGCATGGATTGACGTTTATTAGAGACAGTCGAGCTCATTTTACATCTCTAACTATCTTATTTTGACAAAATATATGCAGGACGATACATTGACCGGAGAAACTTCCTCGGCCGATGTTAGCACGGAGAAGAATCTAACAGACCTTGTCAACATTGGGAAAAATTTATTGAAGGCACCTGTTTCCAGAGTCAATTTTCAGACAGGAAACACTGAGCCTACTGCCAAGGGTGGTACAAATGAAGAGGCTTTGATAACGTACAATTCCCTATTGAATAAGCCACAATATTAATTATAATTGTTTATGAATAGAATAAGCTACTTATTTTGCTTTATTTTGTGGATTACAGGTTGGCAAACGTTTTATCTGCTGAAAGGAAACTCAGAGAGTCAAACTCACAGAAGCAAACCAATTAAAAGTAAAACCTATTTGCGTTTCAAAGATTATTTATTCTCTGTATTTTAATTTAAATTGTAATCTAATAAAAACACTCTACTTTTTTGTGTGTAATATTAATTTCTTGTGAAAAATTATTTTCAATTTTTATTTGAGTGGTTATATTATCACAACATTTTTTCATAAATGTGCTACATTTTAATTGTATTAAAAGTGTTGTATCAAATATACAGAAATAATAAAATATAATTTATTTATTAATTTAATTGGAAATAGAAAAAACAACTGCAGAATATTGAAATTGAAATTAAAATATAAATTAGAGAGAGAACAAATTAATTAAACCGAGGCCTTTGTATTCATAGTGTCCTTAAAACAGATTCGCCCCATCACCGTAAGTGCTCAAGGAATATTGGGCGTCTGTCTCCCAAGATACAATAATAGAAGCAGCAGCAAGTTTAGCACAACAACTTTCTACTCTAACGAATTGAATTGAGTACCGAATAAATCACAAAGTACTGAAAGTTTATTGAAAAAACTGGATTGAGCAGAACACTGGAATTTTTTCTGGATTAGAAACAAAGAGAGCAGAAAAAAACCGTGTGTTAATTGTGAAAATTTAGACCTGTTTATAGGGATGGCAAAAGTCGGCCGGGCCCGGCCCGTTATGGTCCCAGGCTGAATAAAAAAAAGGCGGGTCGAGCTAGGCTCGGCCTTTGAAATCCACGGGCCAGCCCGTGGATCCTAATTTTTATCATAAATTATTTTTTTAACCTTTAAAACAAAAAAAAAAAAATCACGGCCCGTGGCCAAGCCGCCCTTTTGTGGATGGGCCGAGCCAGTATTAATAGCACAACACTATTAATCAATAGAGAAGTTAGAATGTCTGAAAATAAATCAAATGAAAAAATATAGACCCCCCTAAGGGGCAATTTTCTATTCGCACATGAATTTTATGGTCTGATGTGTAAATCGGACCGTAATTTGCCACCTACCTACAATTGCGCGTAAGAGAAAGCTTCTATGATACACAATATTACGCCTTTGTAAATTATGGTCATTTAAATACTAGTTAACCTTTTATCATTTTTTCAATGTGGGATAACTCACTTATTTTCTCCTTCCATTATTTTTTCAACTCCACTTTGAGCTTCAATTTCTCATTCACCCGTGCATCAATTTTGCCAATTAAATATATGATTTCGATGTTCACACGGAAGAGAACACGAATATACTTTTATCTTCTATATTGAAGGAACGGGTCCCACACAAAATTATGTCCAAACATTGCATAATATCACTAATTTTCCAACAAAAAGTCCCTAACTTTTATTCATCGGACTCTTAACATTAACCTTCTATTAATTACTACATCTTGTCTCTAATGACAATTTTTATCCATTAATTCTATTTACATGCTCTAAAACGAAGGACAAATATTTTGTCTCAATTTTGTATTTATTAAATATTTTACTTATTTAAAAATACAAAGGATAAATAAGTTATTTTACTTCCTCTTAACGAAATTTTTGGAAGAAAATTGTCACAAGGAACAAGATGTACTAATTAATAGAAGGTCGATGATAAAAATAAGATAAAAAAAATTTGATGATATAAATGTGATAACGAGAAAAGTTTATGAACATTTCATGCAATTAAAATGTAATGCACTTATATTTAGCCTTTCATTTTTCATGAAATTGGTGCAAATGAGCAATATTTGTAGACTAGGTCCAACTAGAAGTGCCCTCCCCCTTTTTGAGCTCGCCCAGGACGCCGCCAACTTTTCTGTTGTGTATGTGTTTGATTTTGATTAAAATCAATTTTTTTTTGTAAAAATTGATAAAATCTGAAAATCTGATGAAATGTGTGGTTGAAAGGCTAGATAAAATTAATTTTTGACTTTGATTTCAATTTTTTAACAAAATTTTAATTAATCTCAAACAAGCCCTGAATTCGATTAACTCATGAAGTGCAAGACCATGCACAACTGTTAAGCCAGGCGAGCCACCAAGCACATCCCACACGTTGGAATTATTGAAAGTAGGTCAGGAATTAAGTGCATGTTTGGTTTTGCTAAAAAATTATTTTTTTAGTAAGGTTTAATAAAAATTGATAAAATGTATGGTTGAAAAATTGATAAAAGTAGAGAGTCTTATAAAACGTGTGGTTAAAATTAATTGTTGATTTTGACTCAAATTTTTATCAACTTTTTAAACAAAACCGCCAATGGCTGAGATGTATAGTCGACTCCCTTCTCCTTTGTGGTAGGACTAGAGCCCTACAAGTGAGCAGAAAAGGGATAAAGAAAGAGGCCTTAGTGAACCATCATAATTAGTGAACAAGTGTAAGCTTTGCTGCCCGACAATATAAAGTACTAACGACACCGAGCGACAGGCCTTGAAGCGAAGGATGGGAACGAGCGGAATCAATGTGTTCTAAATGATAAATAAACTAGTAGTTATATTTGTATCAAGTGCGCCTAAAAGTGCTTAGTTTGCATTTGAGGTGATCCAATATGGTCTCGAATATATTTGTTGCACCATTTTGAATTTAAATTTTATGTCTTCGGATAAGTTTGGCTTGTGATAAAATTGTTTATCTAGATTAAAGTTATCTTAATAATAATTATCCTGACAATAAGTTTATCATTATCTTATTTGGTTCACCCAGGTATAAGAATGGAACAAATTTGGTATTACAAAGTTAGATTTTCGTAAAAAAGACAAGTTTATCCTTATTTTTAATTAAACCAAAAAAACTAAATAAAAATACTAAAAGAAAAAAATGGGTGGAGCAACGGACGGCTGTGACAATATCCTATGATTTGAATGTTCAAAAATAGAATTGTTCTATATTTTAAAAGGTACATTCATCTTTTAAAAAAATTGAGTAAATCCATATTCGGATAAAAAAATTTGTCATCCTCTTTTCGAAGATAAAACTCTTTTCATTTTTTACTTAAATTATTATTTGGATAAAAGTGTATTCGAACATCAATTCTATACAAACAAAATAAAACAAATTTTATTAGTTATTTTTAATTATTGACCTAAGTTGTTATCACAATGGTTCAAGATTCACAGTTAACCTACTGATTGACCATTTATTAATTGTGTTTTGGCAGAAATTAATGTAATTTATTTATTAATTGAATAGAGAATATTAAAACAATAAATTAAAAGAACACAAGATAAAGCAAATTGATGCATGTATACAGTGTCATTAAAAATGCGCATAGCCAATAAAAATGCAATTAACAGTTTTATGACTTATTTTCACTTTCTTTGGTTTAGGTACGACCATTTTTGCTAGATACACCCACACTCGAAAGTATTTGTAGGAATATTTCATTCCTTTCCATAACTCATAGGGACTCATTTTCTCTTTCTTTCGAGGTATCTTATTTAAAAGATAATTAGCTGATAATACAGCTTCCCCCCACATATTCTGAGGCAAACCAAAACTTAACAACATTGGATTCATCATTTTTTTTTAAGGAACGATTTTTTCATTCAGCAATACCATTTTGTTAGGGTGAATAAGGTACCGTGGTTTCATGTGTAATTCCGTGTTATGTACAGAATTCAGCAAATGGTGATTTGTACTCACCACCTCGGTCACTTCTTAACACCTTAATCTTCTTGTTAAGTTGATTCTCAATCTCATTTTTATAAAGAACAAATTTCTCTATAGCTTCGTCCTTACTTTTAAGTAGATACACATAACAGTATTTTGTACTATCATCAACAAAAGTAATGAAGTACTTGTTGCCATCTCTCGTTTGTACATATTTTAAATCACATACGTCAGTATGAATTAAATCAAGTGGTTTTGTATTTCTTTCAATAGATTGAAATGAAAAACCTTGTCAATTTTGTCTCAACGCACGTTTCACACTTATGTTTAGAATCAATATGGAATAAAGGTATGGAATTCAACTTAATTAATCTGCAGGCAGAAAACAACCTGTTCGAATATTTTTTTTTCCTTTACTAATCTGTTTTAAGATTGTTAGATTTAATATTGGCAGAAATAATAAATAATGTAATTTATTTATTAATTGAATAGAAATATTGAAACAATAGTTTAAGAGAACACAAGATGAAGCAAACCGAGGCCTATGTATTCAATGTCATTAACACATATTTGCTCTCTCACTGTAAATGCTTGAGTTAACCGAGCTTCTATCTCCTAGGATATAACAGTGGAAGAAGCAGCAAGTTTAGCACAAAACTTCTGCTTGGACGAACTGACTGTTGGTCTGAATAAAATCACCAAGTGCTGAAAACAAGCAAAAGAATGACTATAGAGTAAATCGGAGTTTTCTAGACAGAAGAATGAAGCAAAATCAAATTCGTGTGTCTGATTGTGGAAAATCGTACATTGTTATATAGCTCACAAAAGACCTTTCAATTCCTCATTACAGGCTAGTTTCAGGTGTTATAGAATTAACACCTGAATTAACACATCATTAACGTCATTCTGGAATTAAAATAGACAAGTTGAAAGGTATAAAATAAATTGGAAAAAAATGACAAAACAATAGACCCCCTTAAGGGGCCAATTTTAGTTCGATATTCATGTACGCAGGTCGCGCTTGCACATGAGTACTATGGCCCGGTATGTAAATTGGTTCGTGATTTGCACTCTCTGTGGGCGCACGCAACAAAGAGAGCCTCTATGACACACAATATTACTAGCCAACCTTTCATCATTTTTTCAATGTGAGATAACCCACTTATTTTTCTTTTCAACTATTTTTTCAACTTCACTTTGAACTTCAATTTTTCATTCACCTGAACATCAATTTTGTTAAGTAAATATACGATTTCGATGTTCTCACGGAGGAGAACACGAATCTACTTTTATCTTCCACAATAAATAAACGGGTCTCACACAAAATTATGTCCAAACATAACATAACATCACTAATTTTCACTAATTTTCCAACAAATTGAATAATAATGTTGAACAAGAACAATGATTCCCCGTGTAATTCTATACATTTCTTGTAGATTTGCTTTCATCAGCTAATTCTCAACAATGAAACATTATCTTATGTAACATAGCAGTATGTATATGTTTTCTCCTCTATTATTTTCCATAAACTATATGTTATTAATCATGAAATTTCATTGTAAACTTCTGTAAAAAAAGCAACTAAAATTCTATAAATTATTATTTTTACATTTAAACGATATAAATTCTAATGGTAACCCATATTTCAACAACTGAAGTAGCAAAATATATGTACCCAGTCCAAAATTGTTCTCACTTTCAGCGTTTGTTTGGTAGAATTTAAAAGTAACTTTTCAAGAGATTTTGAAAATAGTTGATGAAATGTGTAGTTAAAAAGTTAATAAAAATTATGGTTGCAAATAAATTAAAAAAAAAAAGTTAATTTTAAACTCTACCAAACAAGAACTCACCACAGGAAGAGATGAGGTTAAAACTTCTTTGACAAAACAATAAAACACAGAAAGCATGGGAAAATTAGGACTAGAATCCTTAACCTTTTAAGCAGTGCAATTTTGAATTTTCAATAATTTTTAATTTATGAATCTTTGTAAACTAGTTAATGTCGACATTAATAACACACATAATAGATAGGAGGCGCAGATGGTTTTTAACCTTTGTTTTTAGTGTGAAAATGGTCTCTCAGATTTAATTTTTTGCACAAAAGTCTATAACCTATATATTATGGTGCATAATTGGTCTTTTATTGATGAGAAAGATCGTTATACCTTAATTTTAATAAGAAAAAATTGTAGTTGAGTTGCTAACTTTTGCTAAAAGTGCAAATATGTCCGATTTTTTTTTTTAAAGTTAAAGAAAATGAACGAGTGTTTTTTAATTAATACTTTATTGACCAAATTGATAATATACTAAATTGTTCTGTATATTTTACGAACTATTATAAAATAACTAAAATTTAAGCTCATAATTATTAATAAACATGTCAAATAAAATTATTATTTTTATTATTAAGTAACTACATGATTTAAAATTTAAAATTTTATTTTATTGTTATAACAAAAAAAAAAAATTCACAATTTTGATGATCAAATACTTTATTTAATTGATATATATGTTTATGGGATAATTGCATAAAAGGTCTCCAACTTTTCAAAATCGTTAGGAATATGTCCATAACCTAAAAAAATAGTACCACACATCTCCAAAGTATGAAAAACTTGGTATGGTAGGTTTTTTATGACAAAATTGTCATTCTCTTTAAATAAACAAGAAAAAAAAACAAGAAAAAGTGAAAAAAGAAAAATATGATTGAAAACTAACCAAATGTACCCCCCCCCCCAAAAAAAAGTAAGAAATATACCCCCAAAAAATAAAAAATAAGAAAGAGGTCATTTTTTCCAAAAACCCAAAATCCCATCAAATTCTCCCTTACACACAACATACAGCACACATTGCATCTGCAAAAAGCTCTTGACCCAGAATCATAGCTAATTAAACCAATAATTACAAGCAAATTCAGGACATTTGATATTTCTGTTGATGCATTTTCGTGTGATGATTTCAGGATGTTTGATTTCAAGGTCAAGAAATGCGCGCATGACTGGACGGAGTGCCCATTTGCGCATCCGGGCGATAAGGCCTGCCGGAGGGATCCCCAAAAATACCATTATTCCACACTGTTTGCCCGGATTTCAGAAAGGGTGTGTGTAGAAAGGATGACGCCTGTGAGTAAGCGCATGGCGAATTTGAATGTTGGCTCCACCCGGATCGCTACCGTACGCAAACGTGCAATGATGGGACACACTGCCGCCGCCGAATTTGTTTCTTTGCTCATCCGCCAGAGCAACTTCGGGTGCTTACTCCTGAAGGGTCTCTGGGTCACATCGGTTGTGACTCGTCGAGTCAACTTGGTCAGGACCCCTTTCTGAATGCGGGGGCCTTTGGTCTATACTCTTCCCCGTCTTCTCTGAAGACTGGGTTTCATCTGGTGTCGCCCTGTCGAAAGTCAGTTTTTGGTTTAGCTGAATCAATGCGGGGAGTGCATATTCAAAACAGTGGTTGGGTTTTGAATCTCCCTGACACTGAATTTGCTTGTAATTATTGGTTTAATTGGCCATGATTCTAGGTCAAGAGCCTTTTGCAGATGCAATGTGTGTTGTGTGTGAGATAGAATTTGATGGGATTTTGGGTTTTTGGAAAAGATGATATCTTTCTTACTTTTTATTTTTTGGGGTACATTTGGTTAGTTTTCAATCATGTTTTTCTTTTTTCTTATTTTTAAAGGGAATGGCAATTTTGTCATATAGGACCTACCATGCCAAGTTTTTCATACGTTGGGATGTGTGGTGCTATTTTTTTAGGTTAGAGGCATATCTCTAACGATTTTGAAAGGTTGAGGACCTTTCATGCAATTATCCCTATATTTATTAACTACAAATATTAGAAATGTAACTGTATTCTTCATATTTTAATTTATCGTTTATTATCGTTCAAAAATAAAAAAATATATAATGTATAAATTAATTTTTATTAATATTTTTATGTTAAATAAAAATATAATAAGATTAGTTTAAAGTCATAAAATAATATACGTTATTTATTTATTTATTTAACTTAAATTTTATTCAAAATTTTCACATTACATAGCAATTACATATATTTAAAGCACAATAATTTTATATTTTCTCTTATAAAAAATTTAATACATACGACTATAATGATATATTTAGTATGTAAAATTAAATATTATTTAATAAATGTATCGGAGCAATTTGTATATTTTGTAAAGGTTAATCCAAATACAATTTTCTCTAATTAAAACTACGGGTATATTTGTCTTTTCATCAAATAAAAATATTTTATACAAAAAAAATAAACGTTAAAGACTATTTTCGCACTGAAGAAAAAGGTTAAGGACCATTTGAGCCAAATTTCCTAATATATATAAATAGTTTGAAGATCCAAATTTTCACTTTCAAAAATATTTAGAAATATAAACTGATCAAATATTATTTTTATTCACAAATTTTTATGATTTACAATTTTTATTTGTTTTTTATCTTATATATTCGACAAAACTCATTAATTATAATTTTTGGGTTAATTACACTATATACCCCTGAACTTTACACTTAATTTCATTTATACCACTGAATTTTAATTGGTTTCATTTATACACCGAACTTTATACCATGTTTCATTTATACCACCGAACTTTAATTCGTTTCATTTATACCACCGAACTTTAAAGTTATTTTCAATTACTCATATTTTGTTTTTCTTTTTAGCCCCTTCACTTTAACTTTTGTTTGCTTAATTAATAACTCATTATTTATGACATTAAATTCAACTAATTCATTTCAATGGATAAAAATTAAGTTGAAGATAAAATTTAATGTTATAATTTTTAATTTTTAAGTTGAGATGGGTAAAAAATTAAGATCCTCAACTTAAAAATTTATTATTTTATTGATTAAATTTGAACCAAATCAAAAGGAAGTCATTTTCTTTATCTCAATGTTATTATGTTACTTGCTAATTCACTAAATGTCTTGACTTAACAATAAAATAATTATATTAATTTATTTTATAATAAAAACTGTATGAAAATGGGACAAAAATAGATAAAAGTAAAAGTGAAAGGGCTAGAAAGAAAAATAAAATATGAGTAATTGAAAATAACTTTAAAGTCCGATGGTATAAATAAAACGAATTAAAGTTTGGTGGTATAAATGAAACATGGTATAAAGTTCAGTGGTATAAATGAAATATGGTATAAAGTTTGGTAGTATAAATGAAACGAATTAAAGTTCTGTGGTATAAATAAAATAGAGTATAAAGTTCAGTGGTATAAATAAAATAGAGTATAAAGTTCAGTGGCATATAGTGTAATTAACCTTATAATCTTTTTAAAAAAGTTAAAAATTTAGTCAAAAAATTTCGGAAAAATAGTTGAGTTGCAAGATTCCTTGCGTGTAAACAATAAAGAGAATTTAGAAACACGACAAGATGAAACTTGTCAATCAGAATACGATTCAAGCGCAGAATTACTTACATCTGTAAAATTATTCCCATGAAACAGGCAGCTGAATTACATCTTTTTGTATTTTTTCTAACACTTTAAGCCATGAATTTCTCTTCTTTTACAGATTGCAATCTATTTTCACTTCTCCTTTTTCTCCTTCTACCCACTTTAATCTTTCTTATTCTTGAAACCGTATCATTCAAACGCAAAAATCTTCCACCAGGACCATTTCCATGGCCAATAATAGGCAACATACCGCATGTTATTGGAAGAAAACCCCATGTATTAGTTTCAAATTTAGCAAAAAATTATGGGCCTTTGATGTCTTTAAGGATGGGAACCCGGGTTGTCGTATTCGGCTCTTCGCCGGAGGTGGCGGCGGAAATTCTCAGAACCCACGACCGTGAACTGTCGGCGCGTTATGCGCCTAAAGCAACTCCAATTGAAGAGTCTGATCTGAAGAAATATTCGCTTCTTTGGTCAACTGATTGTCAAAACCAGTGGAAATCCTTTAGGGTTTTGTGGAAATCTGAGCTTTTTTCGAACAAAGCATTGGATTTGCAGGCTGAAATCAGGGCAAAAAAGGTGGAAGAAATGGTGAAGTTTTTGCGTAAAAAAGAAGGGGAAATTGTTCAAATTGGGGATATTGTGTTCACTGCTGTTTACAATACTTTAGGGAACATTTGTTTTTCTAAGGATTTGATTGATTTTGATGATGAGAAAATGGGGAGTGATTGGAGGGGGATTATGTGGAGGTTCATGGAGTGTGCTACTACACCAATTGTAGCAGATTTTTTCCCTTTTCTTGATTGGCTGAAATTGGATCCTCTTGGGCAGAAGAGGAAATCCAAGAAATGTATGGATAAAATGTTTCAAGTCTGGGGAGATGTAATAAAGCAGAGAAGAAATGTGGATGATCATAATGATGTGAAGCATGGAGATTTCTTGGATTTGATGATGGCAAATGGATTTTCAGATGTCCAAATTCTCTACATGCTTCTGGTAAGTGAAATATGACATGTTTAGTATGCTCGACCAAAATACGAGGATAGGATTTGTTCTTAACTACTAGACCTTTGATTGATTTTGTTCTAGGAGATACTTCCAGCAGGGGCAGGAACTTTAATTGCAACAACTGAATGGGCCATGGCTGAGCTGCTCAAGAACAAAGAAGCCATGGCCAAACTCCATCAAGAACTTGAAGGTGAAATAATAAACACTAATTTCATCAAAGAATCCCAACTTTCCAAACTTCCTTATCTGAATGCTTGCATCAAAGAAACCCTGAGACTCCATCCCCCAATAGCATTTCTCCCGCATTGTGCTAATTCTACATGTGAGGTTATGAACTACACAATTCCAAATAATTCTTTAGTTTTGGTGAATCTTTGGGCAATGGGGCATGATCCCATGATATGGGACGATCCGTTTTCGTTTAGGCCGGATAGATTTTTGAACTCGAATTTGGAGTTTAAAGGGCAAGATTTTGAGTTCTTGCCATTTGGTGGTGGAAGAAGAATGTGCCCAGGTTTACCCTATGCTCACAGGCAACTGCAGTTAATTTTGGCTTCTTTGATATATTACTTTAAATGGTATCTTCCAAATGATGGTGATCCTTGGCAGATTAACATGGATGAAAAATATGCAGTGCCATTGCAGATGAAAAAGCCATTGCTGCTGCTTCCTTCTCGGAGATGTTAATGTAATTTGTAGTTTGTTTATTCCTATGGAATAAATTGTTAAAAGATAAATTCCACTCGATTAAACTTCGAAATTATAATCTATATTTATGGGTTTTGACTATTTCTCTTAACAAAATTGATATTTTAATACAAAAATTCAAGTCTTAACATGATATTAGTAGTGCTTATTAAGGGTATGTTAGGTAGCTATTTTTTCTCAAAAAAATCTATTTTTTTGCCTACAATTTTTTACTTTTCAATCTTTGTACACTATAAAAAAGTTTGAAAAATCAATAAAATACAAAAAAAAACTTATTTTTCTTAAAAAAACTACATTGAACATGCCTTAAGCGCATTTATGGGTGAGCATAAATTATAATTTAAATTAGTCAAATTGATCACACATATTTTTTGATTATACATTTCGTAGGACCAACAATTTACTACTCACTTACTATTTACACATATCATATGATTCACAACTTATCAGTAATTAAAAAATAATTTTAGCACTATCAAATATATAGTAAGTTCAAATAAGCAAATCAATTTGTCTAAAGTTGAATCATGCATTTGGATTTTAAGATTGACGTGTTCAAACAAATGACTATTTTGCTGTTGGTCTTGTTGGATCACACTTAAAATTTGTTTTCAAAAAATAGAGTTATAATAATTGCGTGAATTTATAGCTTAAAATTTGTTTTCAAAAAATAGAGTTATAATTATTGCGTGAATTTATATTTTATTTATTTTGGACTACAAAAAGTTGTGTTCTCACTTAAACATGTGCTAAAATCGTATTAGTGGAAATTAGGCCCCTTACTTTATTTTTCAAAAAAAATTGAAAAATACGGTTATTTTTAAAAAATTTGAAAAGTGGACTTCTTTAATATATCAGAATGGAGGGGTAAAAATGGAAAATTAATTACTACAGTGCCTTAAACCCTTCCTCACGTTTTTTCTCTGCGATTTCTGGCGAAATTCCTCAAATTCACTCACTAATTCATAGTTTCTGTTCGTTTCTTCTATATTTTAACACTATATTGTTCAACATGGTTGGAGAAGGCGAAATCATCGTTGCAGAATCTTCAGGGATGAAGAGAAAGTGCAGTTCAGCGGAAGGATCTTCAAAAAAGATGAAAAATATTGTTCGTTTATTCTGTATTTCTATATTTTTTTCGATTGCTTTGTTAATTCGAATTTATGTTTTCCATTATTATTCAATTTATGATAATGCCTTTAGGAAAATCAGTGACAATGGTTGATGATTGAAATTTTTACATTTTGAGGGATTTTGTTCTGTGAAATTGCATGTCTGTTTTCAATGATTAACTGGTTGATGGTGCGTTTAGGAATCCAATAACACATTGAAACCATTGCCAAATCAATGATATACCAAATGCAATAAGTTTGATATGTCCCTTCTCGTTTGATATGTTAGTTCATATTTCAAATGCAATAAGTTTAAACATGCAAACTAAAAAATTAATGCAATAAGTTTGAACATCCAACTAACATATGATTTTTGAACATTCCACTATTTTTTAAGATTTATATCACTTTTAAAGAGATCCATGTCACTTTTTGAAGATGTTTGTCACTTTTTGGTGATGTTTGTCACTTTTTACTTAAAAAAGTAAAAAGTGACAGAGCATGTCACTTTTATGTAATAAATAAATACAATAAGTATGAATATCCAAACTAAGAAATAGATTGTATGATCATTGTTTTTTGAGATTTATGTCACTTTTAAAGAGATCTACGTCACTTTTAAGAGATATTTGTCAATTTTTACTTATATAGGTACAATAATTTTGAATGTGTAAACTAGTAAATAGACTTTATGATCACTTTTGTTGTATATATATGTCACTTTTAAAGAGATTTACTGTCACATTTTTAGAATATATCATTTTGAAGAGATGTATGCCACTTTTTGAAGATGTTTGTCACTTTTTACTTCAAAAGTGACATGGTATGTCACTTTTTAAGTAAAAAGTGACAGATCATGTCACTTTTATGTAATATATAAAACCAATGAGTATGATCATCCAAACTAACAAATAGATTGTAAGGTCACTGTGTTTTTGAGATGTATGTCACTTTTAAAGAGATCTACTGTCACATTTTTAGAATATATCATTTTGAAGAGATGTATGCCACTTTTTGAAGATGTTTGTCACTTTTTACTTCAAAAGTGACATGGTATGTCACTTTTTAAGTAAAAAGTGACAGATCATGTCACTTTTATGTAATATATAAAAACAATAAGTATGAACATCCAAACTAACAAATAGATTGTATGATCACTGTGTTTTTTAGATGTATGTCACTTTTAAAGAGTTGAATGTCACATATTTGGATATATATCATTTTGCAGAGATGTATGACACTTTTTGAAGATGTTTGTTACTTTTTAAATAAAAAGTGATAGAGCATGTCACTTATTAAGTAAAAAGTGACATATCATGTCACTTTTATGTAATATATAAATACAATAAGTATGAACATCCAAACTAACAAATAGATTATATGATCACTATTTTTTGAGATGTATGTCACTTTTAAATAGAGCTACTGTCACATTTTTAGACATGTATCAGTTTTTGAAGATGTTTGTCACTTTTTGGACATGTATGTCACTTTTTACTTAAAAAGTGACAGAGTTTAAGTAAAAAGTGACATATCATGTCACTTTTATGTAATATATAAATACAATAAGTATGAACATCCAAACTAACAAATAGATTGTATGATCACTGTATTTTTTAGATGTATGTCACTTTTAAAGAGTTGAATGTCACATATTTGGATATATATATCATTTTGCAGAGATGTATGACACTTTTTGAAGATGTTTGTCACTTTTTATTTAAAAAGTGACAGAGCATGTCACTTATTAAGTAAAAAGTGACATATCATGTCACTTTTATGTAATATATAAATACAATAAGTATGAACATCCAAACTAACAAATAGATTGTATGATCACTATTTTTTGAGATGTATGTCACTTTTAAATAGAGCTACTGTCACATTTTTAGACATATATCAGTTTTTGAAGATGTTTGTCACTTTTTGGACATGTATGTCACTTTTTACTTAAAAAGTGACAGAGCATGTCACTTTTTAAGTAAAAAGTGACATATCATGTCACTTTTATGTAATATATAAATACAATAAGTATGAACATCCAAACTAACAAATAGATTGTATGATCACTGTTTTTTGAGATGTATGTCACTTTTAAATAGAGCTACTGTCACATTTTTAGACATATATCACTTTTTGAAGATGTTTGTCACTTTTTGGACATGTATGTCACTTTTTACTTAAAAAGTGACAGAGCATGTCACTTTTTACTTAAAAAGTGACTGAGCATGTCACTTGTTGAATATGTTTCTCACTTTTATTTAATATATGTTCATTCTATTTATATGTCATTTATATAGTAACTAACCATCTTTGTTATTTATTTTTTGTAGGACTGGGAGCTATTGATTCCCCAAACCTATTGGTTTCCTGGGAAAGTCACATTCTACTCTCCCCATGTAGTCATCAAAACTTTAAACAACAAGCTTACAGAAACACAAAAGCAAATGTTTAAGGAAACCTGCTTTGGACCGTATCTTGATTTAAAAGAAACGGTTATTCAGGCTCAGTTGATTCACCAGTTGTTATTAAGGCAGGTGAAGCAACCAAATGTAAATGAATTATGGTTCAACATCGATGACAAAGTGGTCAGATTTTCTATTGAAGAATTTTGTCTAATGTCTGGACTTCGGTGCGTGGGTAATGGTGATTTTACCAAGTACAGAATGCGTAGTAGTACGATTAAGGACAAGTATTTCAAGAAATATGATAACATTTCAACAGAGTGTGTTGAAAATGTATTTAAAGAGTTGCCATCTGATACTGTTGACAAGGACATGGTGGATGTTGGTATTATATATCTTATTTCATCATTCTTATTTGCCACATCATACCATAAAAGTGTTGATGATTCAATATTTGTACTTGTTGAATCGGGTGAAATGGAATCTTTTCCATGGGGAAAGGAGTTGTATAGTTTGACGTTAATGTCTCTGAAGGGTGCATTCAGCAAGAGGATCATGAAGTTAGATCCTTCAAAAAAAAATTTGGAGTATAGGCTTAATGGTTTTCTTCTTGCTTTCCAAGTTTGGATATACGAGTCTATTCCTGCAATAGCTGAGAAAATTTTTTGTGTGAAGTACAATCCATCGCTTCCTCGGATCTTGAGCTGGAGTTCTAATGTGCATTTGACATCTTTACAATTGCACAAACGTATTTTTGACTTGATAAAAGTAAGCTCTATTTATTATTTATGCGATTTTTCTTTACATTTTTTATTACTGTTTGTTATTTTAAATATATGAATATGTGTTTTTGCAGATAGAAGTTAATGATGTTAAGATCACTGATGCAGAGAAGGAAGTGTCATATACTGATGGGTTGTTTGAGAATTTAATATCTCAAGGGCAGAACACTAAAGACGATGACAACTCTGAGCATCCTGTTATTCATCAGTCAAAGCTGATGATTACAGCCGGCGATGACAGTTCTTCAAAGTTGAAGAAAAAAAAGATAGTTGAGTTTTATGAGCATTTATTTACCTTTTTATGCTTTTTATACCTTTTTTATTTATTGTTTCTTATGATTATGTATTTTTCTCTGATTTTTGTATTTTCAGAGACATTCTGAATCAAATGAAGTAATATTGAAACGTTTAGCAGAGATTGAAGTGAAACTTCAATCAAATGAAGAAATTTTGAAACGGTTGGCAGAAATAGAGGCGAAAGTGGAATCACATGACGATATTTTGAAACGGTTGACAGATATAGAGTCGAAAATACAATCAAATGAAGAAATTCAGAATCGACTAGCTGAGCTTGAAATCAAATCGAATATTCAAATTGAAGAGAAAGTAAAACAACTTGAAGAGAAAGTAAAATTGAATGAAGAAATTCTAGAACGGGTGGCAAATGTTGAAAGCAAAGTGAATGACTGGCAAATGTTGAAGGTATGTCACATTTTTTGATCTATGTCACTTTTTGGACACAGTTTGTCACTTTTTGCTAAGAAAGTGACACAGTTTGTCACTTTTTGATAAGAAAGTGACACAGTGTGTCACTTTCTAATAAGAAAGTGACAATGTGTGTCACTTTTGCTATAAGTGTGTCACTTTTTGCTATGTCACTTTTTACTCTAAGTATGTCACTTTTTACTATGAGTATGTCACTTTTAAGAGATTTATGTCACTTTTTTATATAGATATGTATGATACTTTTTATTTATTCTTATGTCTAGAATGCTGCGAAAAATGTTGCTAATGATACAATGGGCATGAAAAAGAATGCAACTGATGTTCCTAGCTTTTCATTGGGTATTGAGTTTGATTCGACTGGAAAAAGTATTGAGATGCCAGCTGAAACTAATGTGGAAAAGGTATTATTCAATTCCAAATAAATTGTATTTTTAATTTGATATTTAATTTTTTGTTATTGTGTACTATATAATGTGACTTATTTATTTTTATTCAGTCTATTGATGAAGATATAATAAATTTTAATGAAGAGGACTGGAAGATTGTTGATGATGTTGCTGCTCATAGTTTAGCCAAAAAAATACATCAAGATGTATTTTTTTCACATTTGATTTTGTATTTTTACTTTGTTAAATCTGTTTTTTGCACTGCAAAAAGTAATCTTTTTGTACGTTTTTATTCAGACTGTTGATGTAAATGATGATGATGTTGAATTGAAAGATGAGGATTGGCAAAAAATTGATGAGATTGCAGCAGCTGTTTTAGCTAAACATAAACATGAAGAGGCAATTGTTTGTTTGATTATTTTTCATTTGAAAGACTTATTTTTGTGTGTTCTGCACAATATAACTTGACACTTTTTTAATTATTTTGCGACATTTTAGACGGATGATGAAGTCACTCCGGATGCGCCCCTGAAGAGGCAAAAGAAACCTGTCGCACTTCTTCAGTCCCCATGGGTAAATCAATATGATTCTACGGTGGGTACTTCTACGGCGGGTACTTCTACAGCGGGAACTTCTACTGCAAAGCGTGTGGTGAAGGGTACGTTCGCATTCAAAGTTGGGTTGTGCCCCCCATTTGCTCCAGATGTGGAAGCATTCGAGAGTTGGTACAAGGAAGGGTTGGTGACGAAAAACAAGTAAGTATGTGACATAATGTCACTTTTTAATACGAAAGTGACACATTATTTTTATCCAAATGTTTTTGTGTAAAAATTAAATCAACCATAGAAAAGATTTGTTATTCAAATGTGTTTGTGTAACTTGCATACATTGTTTTGTCACTTTTAAGCAAAAAGTGACAGAGCATGTCACATTTTAGGCAAAAAGTGACAGAATATGTCACTTTTCAATCCCAAGTGACAATTCATATTCAAGATAAAAATTTGATGCATTAATGGTTGTTCATGCTTAATAATTCATGTCACTGTAAATCCTGCATTCAAATCAACCACATAGATGATTTTGATTCAAATTTCTTTCTCTAACTTGTGTACATTGTTCTGTCACTTTTTGAGCAATAAGTGACAGACCATGTCACTTTTTAGACAAAAAGTGACAGACCATGTCACTTTTAAAATAAAAAGTGACATAGCATGTCACTTTTCTATCCACAAGCCTCAATTTATATTCAAGACGAAATAACGATACATTAATGTTTGTCTAAGGTTCATACAATGTTCTGTCATTTTTTAAGCAACAAGTGACATAGCATGTCACTTTTTAAGCAAAAAGTGACAGAGCATGTCACTTTTCTAACTCCAAGCCTCAATTCATATTCAAGGGAAAATAACGATACATTAATGTTTGATCATGCTCAATAATTCATGTCACTCCATGATGCAGAACAAATAACAAGTTAGACCTTGCATTTAAATCAACCATAGAGAAGATTTGTTATTCAAATGTATTTGAGTAACTTGTATACATTGTTCTGTCATTTATGAGCAAAAAGTGACAGAGCTTGTCACTTTTTAGGCAAAAAGTGACAGAGTATGTCACTTTTCAATCCCCAAGCCACAATTCATATTCAATATAAAAAATTGATGCATTAATGATTGTTCATGCTCAATAATTCATGTCACTATATAATGCACAACAAATATCAAGTTAAATCCTGTATTCAAATCAACCACATAGATGATTTTGATTCAAATTTGTTTCTCTAACTTATATATATTGTTCTGTCACTTTTTGAGCAATAAGTGACAGACCAAGTCATATTTTAGACAAAAAGTGACATGGCATGTCACTTTTCTATCCCCAAGTCTCAATTCATATTCAAGACAAAATAACGATACATTAATATTTGGCTAACATTGTTCTGTCACTTTTTGAGCAAAAAGTGACAGACTATGTCACTTTTTAAACAAAAAATGACATAGCATGTCACTTTTCTAACTCCAAGTCTCAATTTATATTCAAGACAAAAAAATGATACATTAATGTTTGATCATGCTCAATAATTCATGTCACTTCATAATACACAACAAATATTAAGTTAGACTTGTATTTAAATCAACCGCATAGATGATTATGATTCAAAGCAAAAAGTGACAGACCATGTCACTTTTTAAACAAAAAGTGACATAGCATGTCACTTTTCTAACTCCAAGTCTCAATTCATATTCAAGACAAAAAAAAGATACATTAATATTTCATCATGCTCAATAATTCATGTCACTTCATAATACACAACAAATATTAAGTTAGATCTTGCATTTAAATCAACCGCATAGATGATTATGATTCAAATTTTCTTGTCTAAGTTGCATACATTGTTCTGTCACTTTTTGAACAAAAAGTGACAGACCATGTCACTTTTTAGACAAAAAGTGACATAGCATGTCACTTTTAGGAAAAAAGTGACAGAGCGTGTCACTTTTCTATCCGAAGTCTCAATTCATGGTATCACTACATGTTACAGAATTTGTACCAGTGTAATTGTATGTGACATTTCTTTTTTGTAATGCAGAGTTAATCATTTCAATGATGAGAATGTTAAGATTAGCCCTAGCTTCTACTTCAGCGATGTTTCAATCTCTTCTAAACTGTGGTGGTATGAATTAGTGAGCAATGAGGCTTTGGATGACAGAGTAAGTTTTTGTTTGTTAGTTGTTTGGTTTAAGATTTATGTATAAAATTTATTAATACATTGCTGATTTTTTTTTATACACTTGTTTTGTAGCATATGGATGTGTGTTTTTATTATTTGTGAAAGATGTTGAGGTATGAACAGGGTATAAAATTCAATGGTACAACAACGGACTTTGCCTTTGACAGCCAAGTTAGGGGGTTGTATGATGATTTTTTGAAGGATCCAGTAGTCCTTGTTCAGCAAACTTCTCTATTGTCGTATCCAATTGGATTGTACATGCCTTGCAACACCAGTTGGCGAGAAGTTGACCATATCCTTATGCCTTTGAGGATGTATAACTCGGCTCATTGGCTTCTTTGTCATTTTGACATCAAGGAGATGTGCTTGAATATTTATAATTCCTACACTAAGGTGGTCAAGAAGCCTCTTGTACTTGAAGCTGTTAAACCATTTTTAGTTATTATTCCTCATCTTTTGTATAACACCGGATTCTTCGACGGCAAAAATATTACAGAACAAGAGGGGCTAAAACCACTTGGTGTAAAGTTGGTTCCAAAACTACCACAGCAAAAGAACGAGTTAGTTTGCTTTTTAAAAGTTTGAATTTTTATATGTTGAATAGATAGAAATGTATGGTTTGCCTTTAATTATTAGTTAATGTTTCATTTTGTTCTTTGCAGTGGTGATTGTGGAATCTATGTGATTAAATATGCTGAGTATTTAATCAATGGAATGTTGAATGAGATGCCAAAGACATTCAATATTGCACAGGTTCGGAAATACTTGGCCACTCAATTGTACGTGTATGCGAAGAAGAAGCAAGCGGAGAATTATGATACTGATAATGATTGGGTGGGAAAGGATATTTGACAAGACAGAGAAGGCTGCAATTTTTTTGTAAATAATATTTTTGTAGTAGGAGTACATATGACATGTAAATGTAGTGTATATGGTGAATGTAGTTTCATGTAAATGAGATTAAAAATGTAAGTTTTGAATGTTTCTTTGCAAAAAATGTAAGTACAAAATATTTTTTTATACAGGTGAAATGCTATTCGTGTTGACAGCTAAGTTATGGGTTTTAATAACGAACGGGTGACATAGTAGGTCACTTTTCGTTGTAAAAGTGACATGGTGTGTCACTTTTTATTATAAAAGTGACAGCGTGTGTCACTTTTTGTTCTAAAAGTGACATAGTGTGTCACTTTTTGTTCTAAAATTATAGAAATTATGTATACACTTAGACAGCCATGTGATGGAGCTGAATTGTTTGAATGCAGATAGACAGCCAATTGCAGCAAGAAGACAGCCAACTTATGTAATTGAGATTCAAATTTGTAATAGAAGATAGTATTTATTTATTGATTCAGTGATTGGAACATGTACAGAACAATGTAAACTGCTGTTGTCACTTACGGAATGAAATGAAATGATACACAGAGGCTTCGAGAGCTCTGTCCTCTCCCAACAAAACAATACTCTCTCCCAACAAAACAATACTCAATAATGCCTATTATTACAGTGCTCCTCTTATTTATACCCCCCTGCCCCTGCTTACAATTTGACTAAAAGAAAGTATTACAATTGAATAATGAAAGTAAACATCCATACGACTATTTTATTACAATTTCCTACTACGTTGCTGTGTCGACTTCCTTGGCTTCACAACTAGTCCGCTCCCTTGTTTGCGTCTGGTTCCACTCCCTTGCTTGCATCTGGTCCAGCTCCTCTCTTGCGTCTAGAATACACCAAATGAATTGGTGGTCTTGGTGTCATCCTATCACCATGTTAGTGGTTTTAATAACGAACAAAAAGTGACATAGTGTGTCACTTTTAGAACAAAAAGTGACATAGTGTGTCACTTTTCATTATAAAAGTGACCATGTGTGTCACTTTTTATTCTTAAATTATGGAAATTATGTATACACTTTGACAGCCATGTTAGTGGTTTTAATAACGAACAAACAACATAGTGTGTCACTTTTAGAACAAAAAGTGACATAGTGTGTCACTTTTCATTATAAAAGTGACAGTGTGAGTCATTTTTTGTTCTAAAAGTGACATAGTTTGTCACTTTTTGTTCTTAAATTATAGAAATTATGTATACACTTTGACAGCCATGTTAGTGGTTTTAATAACGAATAAACAACATAGTGTGTCACTTTTAGAACAAAAAGTGACCTAGTGTGTCACTTTTCATTATAAAAGTGACCATGTTTGTCACTTTTTATTCTTAAATTATGGAAATTATGTATACACTTTGACAACCATGTTAGGAGTTTTAATAATGAACAAAAGACATAGTGTGTCACTTTTCATTATAAAAGTGACAATGTGCGTCACTTTTTGTTCTAACGAACAATTATGTGCGTCACACGAATTTGAAAAGGAAAACTAATATGCAAAAGTGACACAAATGTCACTTCTTGTTCAAAAAGTGACATAGTGTGTCACTTTTTGTTCTAAAAGTTACAATTTCGGTATTCATGAAATTCTTTTAATAGTTGAACTATCATGTATACAATTTAGTGTTAAATGATAAGTTTTACATTCCACTATAATGTCATGACCTATAAAAAAGCAAAGCACATGAATGTTAACACTATTTTGAATAGAAAACCCAATAAAAATGAATAAGTGATACTTTTCCAAATAAAAAATAAAAAACTTATAAATCTTGTAACTTTCTTTTCTTTTGTGGCTTCTTCTTCAAAGGTGCTGGAGTTTGACACGATCTTCGATTGTGGCCATACTTTCCACATCTACCACATTTTGTACTTTGCTTTTTTTCTCCTTTTGATGGTATTCTTTTCTCTTTAGGTCGTCCAGATTTTCTTTTTGGATCTAGAGCCAAGACTATTCTTGCTTTTACATCATCTGGTATATTCCAATCATTGTGATCTCCAAGTGGGTAAACTGTACCACTGTATGTTTGGACGTACATCTCTGTTGTGTAATATTTTGAACAATACAAATATGAATCTTCCTTTATCTTTGCAATAACTGCCAATGCGTGTGCACATGGGATTTTGTCCACTTGGAATTGATTGCATGTACATGTCTTTTCTTCAATATTCACCACATATGAGGCACAAATATCATTGACTTGGTATATTATTGAACTTGAAGCCGATGCCTGTGCAAATAATGTAAGAAAATAATGTATTAATAAACTACGACAATTAAATCATGCTTTCATAACATTTAACTCCAACTTACTGAAAAATTGCACACTATGTCACTTTTTACTCAGAAAGTGACACACTCTGTCACTTTTTATTCAGAAAGTGACAACCTATGTCACTTTTTTTAGATAAGCATATTTTCATCACAATAACAATCAGATATAATAAGATTTCAAAATCATATACCTTCTACTAATATTTAATTATAAATAGAGCCATAGATTATATGAAATCCAAGTCATGCCACTTTATACTAAGAAAGTGACACACTCTGTCACTTTTTATTCAAAAAGTGACAACCTATGTCACTTTTTTTGGATAAGGAAATTTTCATTCAAATAACAATCAGATATAATAAGATTTCAAAATCATAAACCTTCTACTGATATGTAATTATAAATAGAGACATAGACGATCTGAAATCCAAGTCATGCCACTCTATAATAAGAAGGTGACACACTATGTCACTTTTTACTCAGAAAGTGACACACTCTGTCACTTTTTATTCAGAAAGTGACAACCTATGTCACTTTTTTTAGATAAGCATATTGTGATGCCACTTTATACTAAGAAAGTGACACACTATGTCACTTTTTATTCAGAAAGTGACACACTATGTCACTTTTTTTAGATAAGCATATTTTCATTACAATAACAATCAGATATAATAAGATTTCAAAATCATAAACCTTCTACTGATATGTAATTATAATTAGAGCCATAGACGATATGAAATCCAAGTCATGCCACTTTATAGTAAGAAAGTGACACACTATGTCACTTTTTACTCAGAAAGTGACACACTCTGTCACTTTTCAAAAACACACTATATCCTTTGTTGGTAGATGCATGTTTTCATTACAATAATATTCTAGCATATAAATGATATTTAGTTCATACAATTTATAGCCTTTTACCTTCAATTTCTTAGATTCCATGGATTTCTCTCTCAATATTTTTTCTTGTTTGTTTGCAAGTTTTGTGAAGGTTGCCCGCGCATCGTTTAAGTGCTTCACAAACCATTCTTGCAACAAATATCTTAAGGATTCCAATAAAATTTCTATAGGACAACCTTTTGTTGTTTTTGTTATCGAATTTACTGATTCAACTATATTTGAAGTCATTGTGGAAAACCTGTTATTTGTCATGTATGCCTTTGACCACTTGTGATAACCAATTTCTTCCTGCATAAAGAATAACCAAAATATTAATCATTTCTTGCATATAATGTTATTATGCATCCAAACTAATAAATATTTTTGAACATACCAGATGTGATCGAATCCCTTTGTGGATTTCATCGAGTTGTTTCATATGGAACTCAAAATCATTTTTCGTGTAGGCTCTAGCAGCTCTATTGAATGGTTGTGTAATGTTCTTTCCATTTCTTTTGCCAAATGTTGACTTTAGATTTTGTAGCAAGTGGTAGGAACATAGACCATGCATTGAATTCTTATACACCTTCTGGATTGCATTTTTTATGCTTTTATGACCATCTGAGATTATACACAATCCTTCTCGCTCACTATAAGCTTCTTTTAACATAAGTAAGAACCACTCCCATGAATCATTAGTTTCTAAGTCACCAACTCCAAATGCTAATATGAAAATGTTGTTGTTTGCATCTTGTGTACATGCTGTAAATAATGTTCCACCATAATTTCCCTTTAAGAACGTACCATCAATTACTATTATAGGTCTGCAATACTCCCACCCTTGAATAGATGCTCCTAATGCCATGAAGATGTATTTAAATTTGTTGTTGTCATAAGTCTCAATTCTTGTAATTGATCCAGGATTTGTTTGTTCTATCATGTACAAGTACTTTGGAACATTTTCATAAGACTCTGTCGGATCTCCTCTCACCAATTCCAAAGCTTTCTCCTTAGATCTCCAAGCTTTCTCGTAACTCATCGACACTCCGTATGTATTCATCATGTCACTTATTATGTCTGCAGGAGTGTATGTTGTTTTTGTTGAGACATACTTGTACTTGATGCATTCTCCTACTATTGAGCTTGTTGCTTGACGGTGATCTGCCAAGATGATGTTATTTGAGCATGTGTGATCGTTTCTCATATATCTTATTTTGAACATTTCTGTTCCTCCAAGTCTTGAAGCTCTAACACTCCATTTGCAATTATCATCTATGCATTTCAGCACATATTCTTTCTTGTCCGACTTACTTACCTTGAACTGAAAGTTTTTATGTATCGCATACACCGAAATACTTTTCTTAACCAATGTCTTGTTCCTAAAAACCTTTTTCTCTGCAATTTCATTCATACTAACAAATGAAATAATTTCACTACCTGTTTCATTACTCATTTCTTCAACCTCCGGTATGCATGAAGAAACATCAACAGCTAAGTCTTCAATACTTGGTAGACTTTGAACTGAGGTTGTTGCCGAACCATGAGTTTGAAAAACTTGTAATTGCATCATGTCATTTTCTTCACCAGTAGCAGCTTCTGAAAGTTGTATGTCTTCAAAACTTTCAATTCTTTGACATAATGAAACCGGTGTGACATCTATGCACAAAGGAAAGCTTGCAAGATGTTTCTCCCTTCTTTTGAGCTCCAAATAAAATGTGAGGGAATTATTGTCTGAAATCTTCATCATAGGCAGGTTTTTCTTCACCTTATATTGTATTGTTATTGAGTGTGTTGCTGGACTTACGTTTGTAACTGAATATATGATGCCATTGAGTTCACAGTATGTGCATTCTATTGGAACGATAATTCCAGCCATTTTAAAATTTATATATTGTTTACCTTGTTCCCATTTTCCTCCATAATGGATGAATACATTGATTTTATCCATATCTGCAAAAAAAACACCGATATATGATACATTAATGTTTGATCATCCTCAATAGATGTATCATTAAGTAAAAAGTGACAGAGCATATCACTTTTCTATCCCCCAAGCCTCAATTCATGTTCAAAACAAAATAACGACACATTAATGTTTGGTCATGCTCAATAATTGATGTCACTTCATAATGCACAAAAAATATCAAGTTAAATCATGCATTTAAATCAACCACATAGATAATTTTGATTCAAATTTGTTTCTCTATCTTGCAAACATTGTTTTGTCACTTTTTGAGCAAAAAGTGACATGCTCTGTCACTTTTTAGGCAAAAAGTGACATAGCATGTCACTTTTTAGGCAAAAAGTGACATAGCCTCAATTCATTTTCAAAGCAAAATAACGATACATTAATATTTGGTCATGCTCAATAATTGATGTCACTTCATAATGCACAACAAAATCAAGTTAAATCTTGCATTTAAATAAACCACATAGATGATTTTTTATTCAAATTTGTTTCTCTATCTTGCAAACATTGTTCTGTCACTTTTTGCCTAAAAAGTGACATGCTCTGTCACTTTTTAGGCAAAAAGTGACATAGTATGTCACTTTTCTATCCCCCAAGCCTCAATTCATTTTCAAAGCAAAATAACGATACATTAATATTTGGTCATGCTCAATAATTGATGTCACTTCATAATGCACAACAAAATCAAGTTAAATCTTGCATTTAAATAAACCACATAGATGATTTTTTATTCAAATTTGTTTCTCTATCTTGCAAACATTGTTCTGTCACTTTTTGAGCAAAAAGTGACAGAGCATGTCACTTTTTAGGCAAAAAGTGACATAGCATATCACTTTTCTATCCCCCAAGCCTCAATTCATTTTCAAAGCAAAATAACGATACATTAATATTTGGTCATGCTCAATAATTGATGTCACTTCATAATGCACAACAAAATCAAGTTAAATCTTGCATTTAAATAAACCACATAGATGATTTTTTATTCAAATTTGTTTCTCTATCTTGCAAACATTGTTCTGTCACTTTTTGCCTAAAAAGTGACATGCTCTGTCACTTTTTAGGCAAAAAGTGACATAGTATGTCACTTTTCTATCCCCCAAGCCTCAATTCATTTTCAAAGCAAAATAACGATACATTAATATTTGGTCATGCTCAATAATTGATGTCACTTCATAATGCACAACAAAATCAAGTTAAATCTTGCATTTAAATAAACCACATAGATGATTTTTTATTCAAATTTGTTTCTCTATCTTGCAAACATTGTTCTGTCACTTTTTGCCTAAAAAGTAACATGCTCTGTCACTTTTTAGGCAAAAATTGACACAGCATGTCACTTTTCTATCCCCCAAGCCTCAATTCATTTTTAAAACAAAATAACGATACATTAATATTTGGTCATGCTCAATAATTGATGTCACTTCATAATGCACAACAAAATCAAGTTAAATCTTGCATTTAAATAAACCACATAGATGATTTTTTATTCAAATTTGTTTCTCTATCTTGCAAACATTGTTCTGTCACTTTTTGAGCAAAAAGTGACAGAGCATGTCACTTTTTAGGCAAAAAGTGACATAGCATATCACTTTTCTATCCCCCAAGCCTCAATTCATTTTCAAAGTTAAATCATGCATTTAAATCAACCACATATATGATTTTGATTCAAATTTATTTCTCTATCTTGTAAACAATGTTTTGTCACTTTTTTGGGCAAAAAGTGACATGCTCTGTCACTTTTTAGGCAAAAAGTGACATAGCATGTCACTTTTCTATCCCCCAAGCCTCAATTCATTTTTAAAGCAAAATAACGATACATTAATGTTTGTCCATGCTCAATAATTGATGTCACTTCATAATGCACAACAAATATCAAGTTAAATCATGCATTTAAATCAACCACATATATGATTTTGATTCAAATTTATTTCTCTATCTTGCGAACGTTGTTTTGTCACTTTTTGAGCAAAAAGTGACAGACCATGTCACTTTTTAAGCAAAAAGTGACATAGCATGTCACTTTTCTATCCCCTAAGCCTCAATTCATTTACAAAGCAAAATAACGATACATTAATATTTGGTCAAGCTCAATAATTGATATCACTTTATAATGCACAACAAAATCAAGTTAAATCTTGCATTTAAATAAACCACATAGATGATTTTTTATTCAAATTTGTTTCTCTATCTTGCAAACATTGTTCTGTCACTTTTTGCCTAAAAAGTAACACGCTCTGTCACTTTTTAGGCAAAAAGTGACACAGCATGTCACTTTTCTATCCCCCAAGCCTCAATTCATTTTTAAAACAAAATAACGATACATTAATATTTGGTCATGCTCAATAATTGATGTCACTTCATAATGCACAACAAAATCAAGTTAAATCTTGCATTTAAATAAACCACATAGATGATTTTTTATTCAAATTTGTTTCTCTATCTTGCAAACATTGTTCTGTCACTTTTTGAGCAAAAAGTGACAGAGCATGTCACTTTTTAGGCAAAAAGTGACATAGCATATCACTTTTCTATCCCCCAAGCCTCAATTCATTTTCAAAGTTAAATCATGCATTTAAATCAACCATATATATGATTTTGATTCAAATTTATTTCTCTATCTTGTAAACATTGTTTTGTCACTTTTTTGAGCAAAAAGTGACATGCTCTGTCACTTTTTAGGCAAAAAGTGACATAGCATGTCACTTTTCTATCCCCCAAGCCTCAATTCATTTTTAAAGCAAAATAACGATACATTAATGTTTGTCCATGCTCAATAATTGATGTCACTTCATAATGCACAACAAATATCAAGTTAAATCATGCATTTAAATCAATCACATACATGATTTTGATTCAAATTTATTTCTCTATCTTGCGAACATTGTTTTGTCACTTTTTGAGCAAAAAGTGACAGACCATGTCACTTTTTAAGCAAAAAGTGACATAGCATGTCACTTTTCTATCCCCTAAGCCTCAATTCATTTACAAAGCAAAATAACGATACATTAATATTTGGTCATGCTCAATAATTGATGTCACTTCATAATGCACAACAAAATCAAGTTAAATCTTGCATTTAAATAAACCACATAGATGATTTTTTATTCAAATTTGTTTCTCTATCTTGCAAACATTGTTCTGTCACTTTTTGAGCAAAAAGTGACAGAGCATGTCACTTTTTAGGCAAAAAGTGACATAGCATGTCACTTTTCTATCCCCCAAGCCTCAATTCATTTTCAAAGCAAAATAACGATACATTAATATTTGGTCATGCTCAATAATTGATGTTACTTCATAATGCACAACAAAATCAAGTTAAATCTTGCATTTAAATAAACCACATAGATGATTTTTTATTCAAATTTGTTTCTCTATCTTGCAAACATTGTTCTGTCACTTTTTGAGCAAAAAGTAACAGAGCATGTCACTTTTTAGGCAAACAGTGACATAGCATGTCACTTTTCTATCCCCCAAGCCTCAATTCATTTTCAAAGCAAAATAACGATACATTAATATTTGGCCATGCTCAATAATTGATGTCACTTCATAATGCACAACAAAATTAAGTTAAATCTTGCATTTAAATAAACCACATAGATGATTTTTTATTCAAATTTGTTTCTCTATCTTGCAAACATTGTTCCGTCACTTTTTGAGCAAAAATAGACAGAGCATGTCACTTTTTAGGCAAAAAGTGACATAGCATGTCACTTTTCTATCCCCCAAGCCTCAATTCATTTTCAAAGTTAAATAATGCATTTAAATCAACCACATATATGATTTTGATTCAAATTTATTTCTCTATCTTGTAAACATTGTTTTGTCACTTTTTGAGCAAAAAGTGACATGCTCTGTCACTTTTTAGGCAAAAAGTGACATAGCATGTCACTTTTCTATCCCCCAAGCCTCAATTCATTTTTAAAGCAAAATAACGATACATTAATGTTTGGCCATGCTCAATAATTGATGTCACTTCATAATGCACAACAAATATCAAGTTAAATCATGCATTTAAATCAACCACATATATGATTTTGATTCAAATTTATTTCTCTATCTTGCGAACATTGTTTTGTCACTTTTTGAGCAAAAAGTGACAGACCATGTCACTTTTTAGGCAAAAAGTGACATAGCATGTCACTTTTCTATCCCCCAAGCCTCAATTCATTTACAAAGCAAAATAACGATACATTAATATTTGGTCATGCTCAATAATTGATGTCACTTCATAATGCACAACAAAATCAAGTTAAATCTTGCATTTAAATAAACCACATAGATGATTTTTTATTCAAATTTGTTTCTCTATCTTGCAAACATTGTTCTGTCACTTTTTGAGCAAAAAGTGACATGCTCTGTCACTTTTTAGGCAAAAAGTGACATAGCATGTCACTTTTCTATCCCCCAAGCCTCAATTCATTTTTAAAGCAAAATAACGATACATTAATATTTGGTCATGCTCAATAATTGATGTCACTTCATAATGCACAACAAAATCAAGTTAAATCTTGCATTTAAATAAACCACATAGATGATTTTTTATTCAAATTTATTTATCTATCTTGCAAACATTGTTTTGTCACTTTTTGAGCAAAAAGTGACAGAGCATGTCACTTTTTGAGCAAAAAGTGACAGATCATATCACTTTTCTATCCCCCAAGCTTTAATTCATATTCAAGACAAAATGACAATACATTAATGTTTGGTCAATCTCAATAATTCATGTCACTTCATAATGCACAACAAAATCAAGTTAAATCTTGTATTTAAATCAACTACATAGATGATTTTTTATTCAAATTTGTTTTTCTAACTTGCAAACATTGTTCTGTCACTTTTAAACAAAAAGTGACAGAGCATGTCACTTTTTAGGCAAAAAGTGACAGAACATATCAATTTTCTATCCCCCAATCCTCAATTAATATTCAAGATAAAATAACGATACATTAATGTTTTGTCATGCTCAATAATTCATGTCACTTCATAATGCACAACAAATATCAAGTTAATTCTTGCATTTAAATCAACCACGGAGATGATTTTGATTCAAATTTGTTCGTATAACTGCATATAATGTTCTGTCACTTTTTAGACAAAAAGTGACATAGCATGTCACTTTTCTATCCCCCTAGCCTCAATTCATATTCAAAGCAAAATAACAATACATTAATGTTTGTCTAAGTTACAAAAAATGTTCTGTCATTTTTTAAGCAAAAAGTGACATAGTATGTCACTTTTCTATCCCCCAAGCCTCAATTTATATTCAAGACAAAAAAATGATACATTAATATTTGATCATGCTCAATAATTCATGTCACTTCATAATGCACAACAAAATCAAGTTAATTGCATATAATGTTCGTTTCCTGCATTTAAATCAACCACGGAGATGATTATGATTCAAATATATTCGTATAACTTGCATATAATGTTCTGTCACTTTTTAAGCAAAAAGTGACAAAGCATGTCACTTTTTGAACAAAAAGCCATATTCTTATTGACATTTTTACAAACACATTGTATGCACCCCTGCATTAGCAAATATGTTTACAAACACATTGGTAACTGATATTCTTATTGACATTTTTACAAACACATTGGTAACTGATAATAGCAAATATGTTTAGAAGACTTTACTCAATACTAATGATTTATAACGAAGTGAATAAAGAAGGATTTGTCTACATTGAAATCGGAATATGATATAATTTAAATCAAAATCATTTGTATGCATTTACTAAGCATGTTATTGAATATCTCCAATCAAAATTCAGAAAGTTATCTAATTCAAATAGAAAGTATGAAGAAGAATTAAAATCAACAAATTACCTGAGATTTTTGAATTTGAATTCTGATTTTGTGTTGAATTGGAGAAGAAACAACGAGAAATCCTTAATAATGAGATCGGTTTTGAATTTTAATTCTGATAACGTGAAAGAGATCGGTTTTATTATGAATTTTGGTTTGTAGAGAATTTGGATATGTTTTGGGGTTGATTATGGAATGGAATTGGAATTGGAAATAATATTTACCGTATTAGTTACTGTTATAATTATTTAGGATGATTTTCCAAAAAACACTCAATTTTATGGGTATTTGTGTAATTTGCCCATCGTATTAATGTGTCTTGAGTATGTAGGGCTGGGCTAAATATACAGAAATCAGATGAAGCCCAATGGTAATTTCTTTGGTTTTGGTTCCGAAATAAAGCCCAATTTGTCTTCTGTGAGCACAAAGGCTCATGTATTCTAAAGTCAGTCGGTGCAATGATTTATTGGAATGGTCTGTCCGTACATGTTCAGTGCGTGTCACTCAGCTGGCCCAATAAAACGGACCGAAATTGCACAATGGGCCCACAGTAACAGAATGTGGAAAACACAAATGGTCCCAAAAGCTGGTGGGCTTTATAGGCTTGCTGTTCTTGGGATCTTTTCATAAATAAACTACTTTTTAAAAATAATTCCAATTTTATCAACTTAACAAATTTATTCTAAAAATACTACATTCCTAAAATTATATTAATTAATAAAATAATAAATTAAAATTAAATCTATACTACAAAATATATATATTTCCACGTAAATTTACTTAAATTTGCATTTGAGTCCTTAATTATTTGCACAATAAGTCCTTCATCTTTATAAAATTTTCACTTTAGTCCCTATATTTCATCTTTCATTTCAATTTCGTCCTTTTTTATTTGCAACCCAAGTCCTTCAACTTTTAAATTTGTACAAGTTGGTCCCCATATTTATACTTTTTTTTAATCAATTTAGTCCTTTATAGTATCACTATTTGATACATATGTTACAAATGATATTGTGTATCAATGTTTGATACAAATGTTACAAATGATATTTTGTAACAATCTGTGTTACAAATGATATTGTGTATCAATGTTTGATACAAATGTTACAAATGATATTTTGTAACAATCTGTGTTACAAATTGAAATATAAAATATTAGTGATACAAAATATTAATTCATGTAACATGTATTGTGTAAAATAACATAATATAATCTGTAACATATTCAGTGATACAAAATATTATTTGTAACATTTGTATCAAACAATGATACACAATAAGATTTGTAACATTTGTAACAGATTGCGATACTAAACAGAAATTGTTACAACTGCAAAATCAACTCTAAACTTCAATAAGTTCGTTATAGTATGATATAGATATGAAACACAATGTTAAATTTAACAAATAAAACTATTGATTTCATCATTTGTAACATACGTAACATCAGTGATACAAAATACCAATTCATGTAACATGTGATATGTAAAATAACATAATATAATATGTAACATATTCAATGATACAAAATATCATTTGTAACATCTGTATCAAATAGTGATACAAAGGACTAAATTGATATAAAAGTATAAATATGGGGACCAACTTGTACAAATTTAAAAGTTGAAGGACTTTGGTTGCAAATAAAAAAGGACAAAATTGAAATGAAAGATGAAGTATAGGGACTAAAGTGAAAATTTTATAAAGATGAAGGACTTATTGTGCAAATAATCAAGGACTAAAAAACAAATTTGAGTGAATTCACGTGAAAATAGTTATTTAATTTTAATTCATTATTTTATTATTTAATATAATATTAATTATGTAGTATTTTTAAAATAAATAAGTTAAGTTGTTAGATTTAGAATTATTTTAATATTTGTAAGTAGTGGGTGTAAATATCCCTGCTGTTTTTGCATTTAGGCTTTAATTGGACATATCAAGCCCAAATAATCCCGAAAAATTGCTATGTATTCACATTTAATATGGCCTTTTAAGAAATAAGGTAGATTTCGAAAATTTTAATTAAAAAAATATTTTTATTAATTAATTATGTGTAAACAATTTGTCTTACTAATTGAAATACACAGATTGAAAGGCACAAGTTAATTTTCTCTCTCCAAATAAGTATCGCACAAATTTGTTGTTTCCTATTTTGACGGGATACAAATAATTTCTAAACCTTTTGGGACATTCTTGATATTGTATGTAACATTTTCTGTGGCCATTTTTTAATAGTTGTGACTTTCATGAATCTTATGCGACCTTTTCGTAGTATTAATGATATGTTATAAAAATACTTACTCGTCGTATAATAAAACAATGATACACTATCTTTTAACATAATTAATTAAAGGACCAAATCGATGAATTATAAAAGGTCTAAGCAATACAAAATAAGGTCACAAATAGTGCCAGAAAAAGTTAAAATACTAAGCATATCGCTCGACATTAAATTAAAAAAAAAAAAAAAAAGAAAGAGGAGGCCAGGCACTCTCAAAAGAAGGTCACACACAGTATTTGAATAAAGGTCACAGTGCAAAGGAATTAAAAGTTACAACTGATGAAAATGACCTCACAATTAAAAAAAAAAAAAAAAAAAGATACGGATCAATTAAAAGATTCGCTAGTTATATTGGGAAGTATTTTGGAAAAATCTTTAGAATATTTCTTAGGTTTGGTGAAATACGTTTGGGTTCAATTATTTTAGGTGCAACGTGTCCTTTTTTTGTGGGGGGGGGGGGGTGTGGAATTTTAGGAATTTGGGATAAAATCCCTAAAATTGAGGGTTTCGTTATTTTCGATTGTGAAATATTTTTCAAAATGTGGAGTGAAAGTGGCGAAGTAACTTGTATAGTTGTAAGTAACAAATTTTTCCTTTTTTTTTTTTCATTTATGTCAGTTTGATTTAGATTATTGTAATTTCACAACCGGAAAGCAAAATTGATAAAAAATAAAAAATAAAAACCTGGATAAGGAAAATGAAATATTGAAAATGATATATTCAATCGGACTTGACGTGACACAATCATGTGACGTAATTAATAAGTTGGGCCCGGACGAAAAGAGAAGCTTATTCATCAAATATGATTACGCTTAAGTTGTAATTCAATCTTTTGATCCAATTAATATTAATCAAGTCGTATCTTTTAGTACATTCACGATGATATTACCTCGAACAAGAGCTTTGTAATTAAAGGTTTGAGCTCATGCTTCACAATGTGGTAATTGTATTGGAATTTTGACTCAAATTAATGATATAAAAGAAAAGGGCATAAAAGATATTGGTACAAAGTTGAAGGATCAATTATAATTGAAAAGAAATATAATCAGAATTAACAAAACTTACCAAATACATGGATTACTATAAGCCAATTGAAGACATGGGTGAGAGAATAATAGGCTGCCGTTGAGAGAAAAAAGAGAGAATGTGTGCGTATGTATTAGTTTTGTGTAGAAAGAAGTGGCACACGGTAGAGATCACAAAAAAAATACCGAGGTGTAGAAAGAAAAAATTGAGGTGAGAGGAACTAGAAAAAAGAGCACGCTCGTGTGTGTAGCGTACGTTTAGTGTTTTAGTTCTGAGTATGGAAAAATTGAGATATTGAGGAAAGTCTTGTAATTGATGTTTTGATTAGTGAGTTGATTCTCTATTTTCTGTAGTCGACGACAATTTGTTGAAACACGATTAATTTGCATTTTTTTTCTGTTGCACATTTGGGTGATTTTTCCCCCAAACAAATCGACTAATGAATTCTTAGCCGTAATTAGTGGAGTCTAATTTAGAACGTAAAGATCAATATAAACGATTTTATATTAGCTAATTCTCTTTCACCATTCTTTATATATGTTATTCTTTGAATCTCGAAAGAGGTTATGCTCTTCCTTGCCCACTCAACAGTCTCATCTTGTGTGTTAGTCGAAGTGACAATAGTAACATTGAACTTTCAAATATGTTCAATGCTCTCAAAATGATCTTTTACTCTTCAAGACAATTTACAAAATTCTGCTTTTATCAAGAAATGAATGAAGTTCCTGTATTTTGATTAGAGAATCTAAGTCTGTTGTGAATTTTCACTCGAAATATATATTATCTAGGGTAGTTGCCCGGCCAAAGCATCAAACTTTTAATTCAAAATTTCCAGTTTTAAGTATTATAATCTAAACACCTCCATTTAGTACTATAATCTAAACACCTCCATTTAGAATACAAGTAAAGACCTTGTCGAATAAAAGCTCTAGCAACACATAAAATTTAATTTAACTCAAATACCAAATAAATTTTTGGCATACACAAAGAATTAATACTAACAACAGCAAAGATACATTTATGAAAGAAATCAAATTCTTGACTAAATCTAACCCATTATCCAAAACAAACACAAATACGCACACTAGACATAGAATCTCCATTTCTCCCACATCTTCCACACATCTTCCATAAAATGGGGTATGGGATTGTAGTAGGTACAATCATGTCAAGCTTTAAGAAGATAAAACCCAGATCAACTATCTTCTATTTGGTTGTACCCCAAAAACAGCACAAATCACAGCCACTAAGTCGGGTATAAAGGTGACCCATATGGTCCCCCACATTGTAAAAGCATATGGTACCCTCTATGGACCATCATTTTTCGAGAAGAATATGACGAGTTTATTCTAATAAAGGTAATAAAAATGAAAGACAAGTAAAATACATATTTACGAAGGTCAACAAGAATGTCACTAATTGTAAATAAGGCTTTCACACCCACTCACACAAAATAAGTATATATGCCCGTCTTTTCAAAAAAAAAAAAAAAAAATACCAATCTCCTCAAATTTCTCTTTTTCAATTATTTTCTTCATCATTCTTCAAATTTTGTTCACAATCTTTTTCCTCTCTAGTATTTTTCAACGAACAAGTTTCAATATCAGATTCCACTGCAATGAAACAGTATACTGCTATATGTTATGAGAGAGGAAAAGTCAATTCATCAAATTGTCAAATTACGAGTTCGTTTTACACCCTTAATTGTTCTCGACATAAAATAAAAAAACGTTGGGTACCCTCTCTTTAATTGGTTTTGGTCCCACAATATTGTAAAGCAATAAAAGCATGTGGTGCCCTCTATTGACCATCATCAAAATATGTGACCCATTATCATCAACACATGGGGCCCATTATCTCCATCATGATTAATCTATGATGGGTTTATGCCCACGCCTAATTTCATACAATTATTGTCTCCTCAAAGCCTCACTTTTTGAGGTCACTTGATTTAAGATAAAGCATGCAATTTTCTTTAGTGGGACTATTATTATTTACTACGTGCGGCGTACGGGGTGTTTTGTGCAAAAGTTTGTTCAATAATTTATCAAGTTTGAAGATTCCCTTTTGAAATATAATTAGATACATTCGATTAGGTTAAATTTTTAAATAAAGCGATTTAACATAATAGTAATTCAATAAAATATTTGAATTTAACTTTTATTGTTCATCATCAATTATTTCGTGCGTTCACAATTTTCACAAGCAAACATATTAATGAGGAATTCATTTTTTTTATGCTAGTAATATTTGTACTTGTCCTATTATTCTGTCCAAGCCTATTTGAAGAAGAGTCACGGGACGTAAAACCAAAAAAAAAAAATGCAGATGGATCAGGACATACTATTTGTAATAATTCCATCATTCAAGACAAAATAATAAATAGAAAGAAAACCATTCTCAAGACCCACACTCAAGTTCCGTAACTTTTGAATCGCTATATCGATCATGATTTTGCTACCCTCATAGAAAAATAGAAAAATAGAAAAATGTACTTCTCTTCTGGGCCGGTTGTGGACGAGAAGGGATTCAAACTCTCGACACCGTAGTTTGTAGACAGTGGAAGCGTATTCAAGATATAATTTAATTAATTCGATATATAATTTGTTTGACGACTTAAATTTTTAGATGTAATGGTTCAATGAATAATCACGCACAATTATAAATTAGAAAGCAAAATGACTAATATGGTTAGAGACGTTCTACGATGTGAAACCAATTTTTTGTTGTTTAAGTTGGTTACATATCAAAGGTTATTTTTAGTGTCATTATGCACTCGGTTAACTTCTTTGGTATATGAAGTTTATGCTGCTTTGTACAGAAAAATAAAATAAAATTTTATCTATTATACTATTTTATCTAGTTTAATAGTGAGTACTAAATATGTCATTAGTCGCACATTTAAAGTATAAATTGTTTATTAAAGAAGGAGAAAAAGAATTATATTTTGATTACCTTTTTAGGTAATAATACTATAAGAATAATAGATTGATAGGGTTAGGTCAAGTAAGATGGTGGTCTGAGTTAGGCTTGTACAAATGATTCAAAAAGCCAAAAATCCCAGTGAGGTCCCCTACTAACACACCACATCTCTATCATGTACCACACCCTAAGGACCATTCACAATTAATTTAGCAGCGCAAGTCTCTTTCTCTTGTATTTTTCCTTTTATTTATTTTTTATTTTTTTAGATCATTTATAATTGATATATGCATTATTTACCATTAAAATATCATATATCAGTATTATTAAATAATAGTGATGATCAGAATTAGTTTTAAGATTTTTTCGTTGTTATACGATAGTGTTTAAAAAGAAATCAAATTTGATCGAGCATGAAGGATACATCACATTCAATTATTGATTGATGACACCTTAATGAAGACTTAATAATCATTCATATATATCGCAATCTACTTAATATCTAGGAGACTTTAATCATCTCATACTAGATATTTGGTAGTTCATAACCTACAACGCGCTTAGATGAGACCGTGCATTGGACTCAGCTAGTTAGGTCTGTCGGTCAGGATACTGTTTAAATATGTAAAGAAATCTGACTGGTCAATTAACTTGAGACTCGAATGTCTGACCAAACTCTCAAATTAAAAATTCTTTGGCAAAAATGATTTTAATTTCTATTACTATGGTTAACACTTTGGTTGGTTTGATTTAATTGAACCATTAAAGATATGTTAGTTTATATATACTTGTTTCAAAATTACTTAATCGTTCAACCAAGTTTTAACTTAAAAATATGTTAAATGATGACGGGCGTTCCAAACTCAGTCTCTCTACAAAAATTTGTTCCTAGGCAAGTTATCATGTGAGCATCTTAATTGCTAAACCTTAGGGTCTGATTGAGAGGTTTTTTTTCACCGATTTTGATCGGTTTTGGGTGGTATCACTCATGAAAGGTTGAGAAAATCGGTGTTTGTTAGTTTTTTAGAGCAAAATCGGTGAGTGTAATTTGAAGCATATCTCTCAACCTCCTCCCCCCTCCAAAAATTGGTGGTTTTTTGGCGGTTTTTCAAATAAAAATTCAATTTTACCCCCTTAAAACAATTATTTTCAAAACTACCATAAACTTAATATTTATAAAAATAAAAGAACATAAACAAAAGAAAAAAACACATGCTCTTAACATAAATATAATTTTATATTTTCAATGATACGTGGATGTATAAAAATTTTAAAATTTAATTCAATTTTTTTTTTATTTTATATATAGGCATATATGTAATTTGATTATCTTAAAAAAAATTTTAAAACCGCTAAATGATAAATTCTCAAGTATGAGTTGGAGCGTTTAAAAAACTGCTACTAAAAACCACCCAAAGTCGATCCACTCATAAACGCCCAAAATCGGTACTCCAAAACTCTCAATCAATCAGACCCTTAAAGATTAACATTTTTAATATTTTATCTTTAATTATGTTTTGATTAATTTTTGCTTTACTTTTAATTAGAAAATTTGCACATTTGATCTCCAACCTTTTCAATTTGTAACAAATCTACCATTAACCCTTTTTTTAGCACCATACATTCCCAACCTTACAATTTTTTGCAAATCGCATCCAATTTTTTACAAATCACATCTCCATTGATATATTTTGAAGGTTTTACCCTCATCTTTAAATAAACAAAAATAAAAAAAGAAGCTAAAAACAACAAAAAAATAAAAAATAAAATTACAAATGAAGTCCCATAACTTTTAAAAAATAAAAGAACATTATCTTCTCCAAAAATCCACCCACCCACCTCTCTCTATCTCTTTAGAATTCATTTTCTCTCTCTCATGGCCACCAAAACTTCATTTCGAGCGCCAATCCATAGACTGCCACCACGACCGCCGCTTCCTATTCTTTTTTTCTCAAACCCACCACCACTACCCATTCTCTTTCCCACACAACCACTTTTGCTATCTCCCTCACCACCACCACTCCCCATTGACAGTAAAAACTCCAAGCCCCGCCACCTCGCCACCCCGCCACCCCGCTCCGCCCCGGCCCGGCCCGGCCCCACAGGTCTTTAACAAGTACCCCTCTCCGAGCTAGAGGGCCTTCATCAAAGAGGGCGATATGAAGGACCTGCTAGAGGCTAGCTTAGCCTGTTCCATCTAGGCTGCCTCTGCCCAGATGAGGACTCTCAATATTTTGTTGGTGCCTTGTCATGCTAAGCCTTTTCCACTGATCTTCTAAAATACCAGAGTGAGTTTGTTATGCAGAGCTAGAAAATTGAAGGGGAGAAAAAAATCACTCTCTATACTTTTAAAATGGGCAAAAGCCTGATCCAACCAAGAGTGAGAGACCTTCTCCTTTATTGTTTCAAAAAGTTTTTTCCTTCTGCATCTGAGCATAAGAACGGCATTGTTAGCTCGGAATTCTTGTGCATTGTTCACGTACTGTTCTATAATGGTTGCTCGGTTTTGTTTGCCGTCGTGACAAGTGTTTGGATGTGCACCCCTAGAGGAAAATGAATTGGAGAGGGGAGGGGAGGGGAGGGGTGGGGTGGGGTGGGGTGGGGTGGGGTGGGGTGAATTTTTGGGGAAGATGGTGTTCTTTTATATTTTTTAAAAGTTATGAGACTTCATTTACAATTTTTTTTTTTGTTTTTTGTTTTAAGTTTTTTTTTTATTTTTGTTTATTTAAAGAGGGTGACAAAATTGTCAAAATATGTCAATGAGGACGTGATTTGCAAAAAATTGAAAGGTTGGGGATGCTTGGTGCTAAAAAAAGATTAGGGGTAGATTTATTATAAATTGAAAAGGTTAGGGACCAAAAGTGCAAATTACCCTTTTATATATGAGTTAACTTTTTTAAAAGCTCGGCAAATACGAAGCAAGGAGCGAAGGAGAAGATAAAAGATGGGCACATTAAATTCTGTTTATTTTTTAAAATTTATTTAATAATATTTGTCAAATCATAGTACAAGTATCCTATGCAATTTTCTTTCGAGGAAAGCAAACAAATTAGTCAAACAATTCAAGATTGACTTGCCAATAATATTTATCTTAAAAAATTATTAAATTTAAATTATTTGTAGAGATATATTATAATTAAAATATTAATAAATATGTGATATAAAATAAATTATTTTAATTAATTAAAGTTAAAATTAGTATTTTAATAATAGATAGATAAAAAAGTTAAAAGCAAAATTTGAAAACTATATTTTTACTGCTTCTCAAAATTTACTGCTAGATGATACAGATTCTTTTAGAATCAATGTTTAAACATTTACCAAACGACTAAAATAACTTCTGATTGTTTAACAATTAGAAGTTGGGTTCCACATTAATCACAAACTGACCTTTAGTATGTTATTTTGTTTGCCATTGGATTATTATTTAATTTAAACTTAGTAACCGACTATAAAGAAGGTTTTCATCCCTACTCATGATAAAAAGATATGTACGTCTGTCTTGACTCTCTAAAAAAAATTATCTCATTCTCAATTCTCTTTCTCTTCTTCTCCAAATCTTTATTTGTTCCTCCTTATCAACTTTTATCAATTTCTATTTATTTTTGTACGGTATAGATACCGATAAGCGGTATACTAATTTAAAAATAATTTTCCACCACATAAAATAAAAAAAGGTGAAAAATCAAACTGCCTTAAAAGAGAATCAGAAGGGCAAAACTGTCAACAAAGAGTTGGCGTGCATCAATGGCATAAAGCTTCTCGAAAAAGTACATTTCTTTCCCCAGTTTCCTCTGATCCACTCTGTCAACACCCACACACACGGACCCTACTGCTGTACTCGACCCCCACCCCCACACCATTCCTGCCTTCTTCCCAACTCCCAGCACGCACACACACCAACACTTCTCTCTCTTCTTCTGGATGCAGAAAAAGCAGAGCGACAACTTCATCAGTACATTCAGTCCCCCGTCAGTACTACACAGATGAACAGATAAAGATAAACACACACACACACACAAGTATATAGAAAGAAAAGGGTTGGTGGGATCTTGAGATTTGTGAGTTAAAGAAGAGATCTTGGAAAATCAGGAGGAGTTAAAGCAAAGGCGGCTGAGTGTAATTACGGGGTGGTTGTGAAATAATGTTTCACAGTAACGGCAATGTATCTATCATCAATGTGATATAATGTTTGGGAGAAAAGCAAACAAGGAGGAAAAATAAAGAAAGTTTTGGCTCGAGAGTCGATGCATTTTTTCAGCTAATGGGTTTGTTTTCTTGTGTTTGGTTTGCACTTCTGTGATCCTATATTCTTATATGCATTCTACTGAGAATAAAAATGAGAGGCGAATGGATATAGTTTCTTGCTTTTGTCCCTTTTACGCAGTGAAGGAGTTTCAGTTTTCCCAGAATTTGCAGTTGCACTTTCCTGCTCATTAGTTATTTGTGTTTCTTAAGTGAGATTGGTGGGGAATACAAGTTCTTCTGTGGTAGTGAATAGGAAATTTTTTGAAACAAAACAAGAAAATGAAGTTTATGAAGTTGGGATCAAAGCCTGATGCTTTTCAAGCTCAAGGGAACTGTGTAAGGTCAGTTGATGCCCTCATTTTCTCATTTTCTTTAGAAAATCGCCTTCCTTTTTTGCTAGAAATTAAAATATTTCATGTAGTTATACAATTTAAAGGCAATTTTATGTTCTAATGTTTAGTGTATCAAATTTTGAATAATTTATTGTTTGTAATGAACTTTTTAGTAATTCCATGTTTGTTTCTCCTCATGCAAACACAGAAACACAAGTGTATGTATCCACTCAAGCTTGATAGCATGAATAAGAATATATATTTGATTATTGTTAAGTTTCAGCTTGAATTGTAATAAAGGTGTGACCTTCATGGGATTCTGATGTCATTGGATTGGGATATTTGTTCTTAATGAACTTTTGTTGTTTATTTTCATGCTGTTCCTCCACATGCATACACACTTTGTGTATCCACTCAGGTTTGATTAGGGACTATAAATACCTGCATAGCTTGAATAAGATTAATAAGCTAAACTTTGAGAAGATGTTTAGTATACCGTATTGGACATGATCGATCATTGTAATGAACTAGATTTTAGCTTCGTTTTTTTAATCACTAATGTCCAGAGCTATTCAATCGTCGTGGCAAATATTTTATTTCACAGTTTCCTTTACACCTCTCTCTCTCTCACTGTGTGTAAAGAAATTTGGGGCTGGGTAGCATGGGCAACGAAAAAGGTGGTCCAGTTGTCGAACTGTCTGATTTTGATGAGTTATGGTCCAACTTTAGTAAAGTTGTATTAATGGGCCCTTATGGACCAATTCTTTAATTATTTCTCTCCCCCAAATTCTTTATGGATTGTATAAAGTGATTCCTCTGCCTATTGAATATGCCATATCCGAAGGGCCCACTGGAAACTGTAAAGTGTAAAAACAAGCTTGGACTTGTGACTTTGTACAGGGGTTGCATTGAAGTGAAAAGCAACTTGTATGGCTTATGGTTTAATGATTGCTTCTTTGTTTGGTTAATTAATATTAATGTCTTTTTCGTGGTCCTTGGCTTCTTGTTTTTCTCCGATTATACACATTGTTTTACCTCGTGATTGAATCATTAGCTGAAAAGAGGATGAATAATTAATTTGCATGTTGATACAAGTTTGTTGCTATTGTGTTTTTTAAGAGAATTATTGCAACTTTATGGTAGCAGCTGTGAAAGAACACAACTGGCTTGAACTCTTTCCTCTCAGCACGCTCTCATTTTAGACACAAAGATCCTTACCTTTTGGCAGCACATACCTCTAGATATGGTGATTCATGGGTCGGGATTGCTGTTTGCCTATGATTAAGATGACCATAGCACGATAGCTATTGCGGAGCATGTATTGCAGAATTTCTGTATTGGTTCAAATATTTGCATACGAATATTCTCGAGATTTGCACCAATCCTTTGAATTTTCAGTTCACTTAAGCACTGAATGTATCTTTTAATCACCAAAAGTGAAAGAAATTTGTTAATAACTGTTGGCGTACTGTATTTTTGGTGTTTGCCAGAGGAACAGTTTGATAATACTTGCATTGAATTACACACGTCTGATAATCTAGTAACTTGATACCGGTGGATATGTCATCCTTGGCCAAGTTAGTCCAAACTGTATTTATTTCACTTGTTGTCGGTCCATTGATGGTTTCCACTTTAAGGGTGTATATGAACATTTTACCACAGTAATCTTTTAATCAAACGAACCCTAAGAGTTCTCAATTCTCTAGAATATAAACTAACGTGTAGTTTCATTAATGATCACGTGGATGTCAATGCACAAAAATGATCTGTTCACAGAAATGGTACTTTCTCAATTAAATAACCGTTGCTCGCAGTTATTGTCACTGAATGTCGTTCGTCTTGTGGCAGGTATGTGTCATCTGACCTGGCAACAGATGTTATCGTAATTGTTGGTGAAGTCAAGTTTCATCTTCACAAGGTAACTTCTGGCAAACTTTTTGTGTAGTGAACAAGTTGAAATAAATTTATTTCTCGAATTATTTCGTATATTGACATTTCTAAACTTCTTGAGATATTTATCCCTGGTTAAGAAACTACACTTTGGTGCTTTTCTGTGTAATTACCATATTCAGTGACCATCTTGAATTGTGAACATAAATTCCCTTAAGAGATGTTTGATGCATAATTTTGATAACCTGTTGTCTGCATGCACTACAAGGAGATTAATTTAGTTTAAATTAATTAGGTTAAATTGTCTGTTGAATCTAATGTTCATACATGCTGCTTTTCCTTTTCAATATGCATCTTGCTCTATGATGATATATGGTATTGATTTGTGTTTGCAGTTCCCTCTCTTGTCCAAGAGCAATCTCTTACAAAAGCTTGTTTCAAGAGCCAGTGAGGAGAGCTCTAATGAAATTAAGTTGGTTGATTTTCCTGGTGGACCGAAAGCATTTGAAATGTGTGCTAAATTCTGTTATGGAATGACGGTTACTCTTAATCCCTACAATGTTGTAGCCGCACGATGTGCCGCAGAGTATCTTGAGATGATTGAAAATGTTGAGAGAGGAAACCTGATTTTCAAGATTGAGGTATTTCTCAACTCGAGTATTTTACGAAGTTGGAAAGATTCCATTATTGTTCTGCAGACTAGCAAGTCTCTTCTTCCATGGTCTGAGAATCTAAAGGTGGTAGCCAGATGCATAGACTCCATTGCATCTAAAACCTCAGTGGATCCCTCAAAAATTACCTGGTCCTACACCTTTAATCGGAAATTAGCAACTTCAGACAAGATAATTGAGAATGTCACGAATTTTCCTGAGAAATTGGAATCCGTTCCAAAGGATTGGTGGGTTGAAGATATATGTGAATTAGACATTGATATGTACAAGCGGGTTATGTATGCTGTCAAATCGAAAGGTAGAATGGATGGAAGTGTTATTGGGGAGGCACTGAAGACTTATGCAGTCAGATGGTTGCCAGATTCCATTGAATCTCTGGCATCTGAAGTTTACAACAAGGGGAACAAATCTTTGGTCGAAACTATAATTTGCTTATTGCCTTCGGACAAGAGTATTAGTTGTTCTTGTAGTTTCTTGCTCAAATTACTGAAATTTGCTATTCTAGTTGGAGCAGATGATTTGTCTAGGGAAGATTTGATTGAAAGTATCAGCTTGAAATTGGACGAGGCTTCTGTTTGTAATCTATTGATCCCGGCAAGATCTCCCCAGACGACCGTTTATGATGTTGAACTTGTCCAGACTCTTGTAGATCGATTTGTGGCTCATTGGAAAGGTAATGTGGATTCTAATATTGGTGAGAAGAACAAAATGAAAGAGAATGACTTTGTTTTAGGGCATGGTTCCTGGTTGAACGTCGGAAAAGTTGTTGATGGTTATCTTGCGGAAATTGCTTGTGATATAAATCTCACTGTCTCGAGTTTTATTGAGCTAGCACAGTCAATCCCTGAGTCAGCTAGACCAATTCATGATGGAATATACAGTGCCATTGATGGCTATTTGAAGGTACGGTTCTCCTTGGCATATATTTTCTCTGTCTAGTAGTGTTATGAGAATTGCAATAATTATTGCTTTATTATGTTTGATATTCATTCACATATACTTTTTAGGACATATTTGGTAAACAATATTAGATACATCAGGAGAGTAAATGACAAGATCTTAGTTTCTTTTTCTTCTTGATATTGTCGAGTGCTATCTAATTCATCCCAAACAAGCCATTAGGTCACATATTTTGACTATTTAGTTGTCATAGATCACAAGTTTTAGCAGAAGTGCTAAGCTGGATCTGCAAGGGTTTCGACTTTATTTGCAAATGGTTGCGAACAAGTGTATCTTTAGAGGCCGAAACAATTGTTTAAAGATTTAATTTGTTGTTTAATATTGCAGGATCATCCTAATCTTACAAAGGCCGAGAGGAAGAAATTGTGCGGGCTTATGGATATTAAGAAATTGACTACAGATGCATCAATGCACGCTGTACAAAACGAAAAGCTACCTCTTCGTGTTGTCGTTCAAGTCTTATTTTTTGAGCAGGTTAAATCGGCCGCTGGAATCCAAGCCGCAAACAACTGTGTTGATGGATTGGATACCTCAAGAAACACCGAGGAAAATCTAGCTGAAATAGCGCCAGAAACCCGTAAATCCTTGAGGAAGCAGATGGATAGCATGAAAATAAAAGACAACGAATTGCAGAAAAATGGAAAGTTGACGAAAATGGGTAGCAAAAATAGAGATCCTGTGCAACTGCTACCATCTCGGTCGAGGAGAATATTCGATAAGCTGTGGATTGTGGGAAAAGGACATGGAAATGGAGAGAATAGGAGTTCTGATACATCAGGTAGTTCTCAAAGCCCCACTTCAATGATTCAAGGGGAGACAAAATCCACTTCAAGACAGAGAAGATACTCTATTTCTTAGAGGATTATGTTAGGGTTTATTTGAAGTAGATCAAGTGAGGGAAATTGAATCACTAAAATGTAAAGTGGTAGGAATTCTATTACAGTAGATAAAGTTTGTTTCTGTTGTTTCTTTCATCTGATGTTATTGTATTATGGCTTATATTTGTGTATCAATTTGATTTTACTTTAAAAGAATCTTCATTTGCTTTGAATCTATGTTTCCCAACATTTGTTTCTTGATATCCAATTCCTTCAACTTTCAAAAATAGGTGCAAACTTGTACAAAATAACACTCTAAAATCGAATATTTTGAAGTTGGTAAAAACTTGCTTCTTGTTTCAATTAGAATGAGTGATTCGTCTCTATTTAACTAAATATATGCTATTAACACGAATCTCACAAGAATAAATTAAAAGTATGTGGTAAAATTCGTGCTCGTAACTCAATAGATTACATAATTGAGGTATTTTAAGGTATTGGTGTCTCAATAAATAAAATGTTTATAAATGAAAGGACATATAATCTTTTAAGGAGTCCGGCGTTTGTAGATAAAAAGGATTTGTCCTGGGTTCTCCCGCCACGAAAGAAAAAGTCAACCATATAATGAAGAAATTCCATTCATTGTCTTGAACCTGCAAATCTTTCCAACAATAATCCTCTGTTGTCTCCTAACCATATACAAAAGAAATTGAAGATTCAAAGAAAAGATGAAAATTCTAACAGACCCTTTTCTTCTAATCCTCTGTTATCTCGTAATCTGTAATTTCACTACAATTGCTTACTCTTTCTCACACTCTCCGTCTGATGAAAGTAATGAGAAATGCAAAGCTTGGTTGGTTCAGTCAATCCCCACTGACATGCCCCACCTCTCTCGCGTCCCGGGTGTTCTTTCCACAGGTTAATTTATTATTTTTCTAGGTTTTCGTTTTCCATGTTTGCTATTTGTTTGTTTCTTTGCCAGAAGAAAGAGGAGAAATTAATGCAAGAAAATAGACTGTTATTCTTAAGAATTTGTATTGTGACTACCGTTAGTCTGCTTCATATCGTGTTGCTTTACTAGCTTTAATTGAATAACTTAAAGTCTTTTGTTCACTTCAGTGTTAGGGTGATAATAGCGTGCCTTGAGCTTGAAAGTTCATTTCTTTCCTCAGTATATTATACTTGTTATTGTTAAACTAAACCATATTGTTATTGTCAAACTAAATCTAGTATCACATCCCATTATTTTCTTGAGATTACTAATCCATTTTGCTGACTTCCCTTATCTACATTGTTCCATCCACTAGAGGTCGTTCACCTTAGAGACCTAAACCGTTATGATTACAATCGGTTGACGACCTAAATTTGCAATTACTTATTTCTAAGTCTTTTAAATGCAAAAATTCTTTGATTGTTGGGTTTTTAACTAAAAACTATTAAAAGCAAGTATAAATTGATCGAACAAACTTTGGAAAAAAATCGAGATTATGAAAGCACCAGGACTTCGAACTCCACCTATATTTATCCACTTTACTCCTCAAATTCCCGTAATTGACAGTATTAGTTCGTATTGAAAATCAATCTTCGTAATTCATCAAATTAAATACTTTATGTAAATTTACCAGCTGATGTTTTTCGATGGTTGGCTGGAAATTCTTCACGGAGCCTGGACATAATTGCACAATACTGGCAGTTAATAGCACATCCTGAGGATCCTCGTTCAGGGGATTATGGATACTCGAATGATGACATGGAGAGATTTGGAGCTAACGACGGTTTTGAAGTCTATAGAGCATTGGAAAATGCTGCTGATCGTGACATCAATATAAGGTAGGTTCATAAGCATAATCAGTAGCTGCATTACTCATAAATGGAGTCAATTTTCGGAAAAAAAGGCATATTATAAAGAATTTAGCTGAAATATGTACTTTGTATAACGAAGTTACAACTTAATTGTGAGCTACACGAAAGAATAATTATATGACACGACAATCTGAAAGTAAGCACTTTTTCATGATATCCTATATGCACTCGAATGCTTCTCTATCTTGTGCTGAATATATTGACTTGATGGATAAATATTATAAGTGCTCTTTGTTAAAGCACTCGAATGTGAATCCAGGAAAAGAAAAGTTGGATAGTGGATATGAAACTTATCCATGGGTTGACTCGACATTTCCTGTGGTTTGGTCTCTGATGATGCAGTAGAATGTATAATGTTACTTCTTAAATTAAATAGTTGGCGTAGTTATATTTCTTTCTTGCAAGGTTAATGTTCTTCAAGGACAAAATTTTCTATCACCATTTAATATAGGAACAATTGAAGTAGCTTATTTCCTTCATTGAATTTGAAATCAATTTCTGTTTAGACTTTTACAGCACTCTGGAGTCTATCCTGATTATACTCGAGAACCGTCCGACCTCGCATTGGGAAGGCCAAATGTAAAGAATGTCACTTTATTACTGAGGGAATGGTGGGGATCTGGCATTGTCCACGCCAAGGTTTGGATATCGGATAGCCGAGATGTTTATATTGGATCTGCAAACAATGACTGGAAATCTCTAAGTCAGGTAATTGGATACCTAAAAAGTACAAAATTCGTAAAAATCAGTATTTTTGTAAGAAGATCCTCCAGAAGTGCCACTAAAGATGGTTTTGCTAGAGACATTATAAATACGTATTTTCTACTTGCAGCTACAAAGATTTATGTAACTAGAGTAGCCCTGGACCAAAACTACCATTCGTATGGGAAGGAAACTGATAACTTATTTCGTATAGGGTGACATGCACTCATTATATGTCTATGATTATAAGTTATTCTGCTTCTTGGTTGATAGTTGAACCAATCTCTTTGTCAAATGGTTTTAGGTGAAGGAAGTTGGCATATATCTCGTTGGTTGTCCAAGAATTGCAGAAAATGTTGAGATTTACTTCAACAACTTGTGGAAACTAGCCCATCTCAATCCTTCAGATTATACTAAACCTGTATGGGATCAACAATGGCAGACCAACCGAAAGGTTCCCTGTTGGTCATATTTTCTTCACCCAAAAGAAAGGTGCAGGTATGCAGGAAATAAGTTCTTATTCTCTTCTGACTTTTCTCTTTAACATACTTATCAGTGTAACTTTATTCATTTTTAATACATGACCTTTTCCTTTTCTTTTATATTTTTTGCTGGGGGTACGGGGGATTCCTTGATAGAGAAGTTAAATGTTAAAAGTTTGGGATTTCTCCCTCTGCATCATCCCCTGATTCATAAGTCTGAGTTATATATATATATATATATATATATATATATATATATATATATATATGTGTGTGTGTGTGTGTGTGTGTGTGTGTGTGTGTGTGTGTGTGTGTGTGTGTGTGTGTGTGTGTATTAGCAGCCAATCAAACATTTTTCCATGAAGAACTGCATAGTACGTCAAGATGGCGGCGTTCCCCCCTTTGCACAGTTACAGTTAGGGCATACCTTTAGAATAAATCTGCTACATATCTTATTGACACAAAATAGGAGATTGAAAAAATATGAATTGCATTGATTTATTATGTGTATTACAAGGGTATATATAGCTGAGGCAATCAGTATAAATAAGGAAACTACCAAAAAAAATAAAAGATACATATCAAAACTAATCCCTAAGGATCCTTAATTACAAATCCCTAAATATGATTGATTACATAATACTCCCTCCGTCCCACAAAGATAGATTCATTTTTTTTTTCCACACAGATTAAGAAAATCCATTTAATGTAATTGAAATTATAATATTTTCACACAATTTTCCTATTATACCCCCCATTTAATATTAATGATTTATGAATCTAATAATTTTAAATGATCATTAAGTTATATGAAATTATAATTGTGTATGGGTAAAAATGTTGACTGCTATTGAGAGTGAGAGTGAGAGTGAGAGTGAGAGTGAGATAGAGAGAGTTAGATAGAGAGAGAGTGTAACATATAGAGAGAGAGAGAGAGAATTACACGGGGAAAAAGAAAATATAAATGAAGGTTTAGAGAGAGAAAGTTATATAGATAGAGAGAGAGTTACACTGTGAAAAAGAAAAAAATAAATGAAGGTTTAGAGGGAGAGATATTTTGATTAATAACAATGTAAACTAAATAAGGGTATATTAGAAAAAAAAAATTTAATATATCATGTATAAAGTAAGTAGCCTATAATATGAGATAGATAAATAAGGAAAATGAGTCTATCTTTGTGGGACGGAGGGAGTAACAAGATACTCCTAATTATTCACAACTGTACACAGTTTCCTAATTTAGGAAAATCGCATTTTTCCATACTTCCCCTCAAGCTGGTGAGTGGATTTTTTTCGCTCCCAACTTGCTAATTATTCCTTGAAAAGCTGCACTAGACAGTCCTTTGGTGAGTATGTCTGCTAATTGCTTACTAGTTGAAATAAACAGTGTACAAATTAGACTACTGTCCAACTTTTCCTTTATAAAATGCCTGTCAACATCAATGCTTTGTACGGTCATGCTGTACTGGATTATGTGCAACATAATAGTTGATTTGTTGTCACAATTGAGCCTTATAGGTCCATTCCATTCAATCTTCAGATCTTCCAAGATTATCTTTAGTTATAATAGTTTGCAAATCCCGAGTGTTATTGATCTAAATTCGGCTTCTGCACTAGATCTTGCAACGGTGTTTTGTTTTTTACTTCTCCAAGTCACGAGATTACGTCCAAGAAATGTACAATAGCCCGTCGTTGACCTTCTATCAACCATATATTCTACATAATCAGCATTTGTGTAGGCTTGAAGAGTCGATTTTTTTCCCTTCTTAAATAAGACTCATTTTCTTGGTGTGCCTTTTAAATACTGCAAAATTCGATAGACAGCTTTGAGATGCGACTCCTTAGGATTGTGCATGAATTGGCTCACAACACTTAACACTCACTGCATAAGCTATATCGGGTCGATTATGTAACAAGTATATTAGTCTTCCCACGAGTCTTTGATATGAGCTTTTAGCTACTACCACATCTTCCGGATCATCACTAAGTCTATGATTGTATTTTATGGATCTTTTTGCTAGCTTACATCCCAGCTTACTCGTCTCTGTCAATAAATCTATCACATTTTTTTGCTGTGATATAAAGATCCCTTGCTGAGAATGAGCTACCTCAATACCGAGGAAGTACTTTAGCTTGCCTAGTTCTTTGATCTCAAACTCTTTCATCAACCTGTTCTTCAAGCTCTCCATTTCTTTCAAATCATCTCTTGTCACTATAATTTCATCTACATAGACCAGCAACGCAATCACTTCTCCTAACGCTAAGTGTTTCACAAACAATGTATGATCAACTTGGCTTTGTTTGTATCCCATGCTAAGCATTACATTGGTATATCTTCCAAACCAGGCTCTTGGAGATTGCTTTAATCCGTACAAGGCTTTCTTCAATTTGCACCACCATATTCTCTTCTCCACCAAAGTTGAATCTAGGAGGAATCTTCGTGTAAATTTCTTCTTCAAGATCGCTATGTAAAAAGGCATTCTTGACATTAAACTGGTGTAGCTTCCATCCAAAATTAGCAGCTAATGACAACAATACTCTCACCGTTTGCATCTTAGCAACTGGAGCGCATGTCTCAAGATAGTCTATGCCATAGGTTTGAGTATACCCTTTGGCAACTAATCTTGCTTTATATCTTTCTAGAGATCCATTTGACCTCTATTTAATAGCAAAAATCCATCTACATTCAACTGGTTCCTTTTCTTTAGGCAACTTCACCAAGTCCCATGTCTTGTTCTTTTCAAGAGTTTCCATCTCAACCTTCATAGTATTCTTCCAATTATCATTCCTTAATGTCTCTGATAAAGTCGTGGGGATAGACACTGTGTTTATGCTAGTAAGAAATGATCTTTGGTTATGAGATAAATTTCTGTATGACATGAACAAGTGTAGAGGATGTTGGGTACACGTTCTAGTTCCTTTTCGGATGGCTATAGGAATATCATAATCATTTTGTTCAATAATCTCAGTGGTCTTATTACTAGGAGAGATTGGATTAGCAATTACCTCAACAGGATGAGATTCAGGAGATTGGACTTGTACGGATTGAGGGATTGGTGCCTTCTTCCTTGAATAAGTCAACAATGGACGAGTAGAGTCTTGAGCTTGCTTCTCATTCACCATTCCTTGTAACATGGGCGTATGGAATTCTGTTTCTAGTTGAATGTTTGACCGAGTGTTTGGAACTTTGTTTGGCCTAATTTCGGTTGGAAACTTCAGGAGAAACATGTCTCTATCCTTATCTTCTTTGAATAAGGTCTCCTTCTGAAGATAAGGACTGGCAAAATATTGTTGTGTTTCGACAAATGTGACATCAGCTGACACAGATTTTTCTTGTTGGGGGGTGACAACACTTATAACTCTTTTGAGTAGATGAATACCCAATAAACACACATTTAAGGGCCCGTGGATCAAGTTTTCCCCTGTACATGAACAAAGGAAACACACCTGAATACTTTTGGAACAAGATTACTCGAGGTATTGAAATTAGGAAATAATTTCTATAGGACTTTCGAAATTAAGAACCCATGTTGGTAACCTATTGATAAGATGAGTAGCGGTTAAAACAGCTTCTCCCATTATTGTTTTGGAACATTTTTTTTTTTTGAAATAAGAAGGCACTTGTCATAGCTAAGAGATGACCGTTCTTTCGTTCGGCCACTCCATTTTGCTAGGGTGTATTCACACACGAGGATTCATGTATTATGCCCTTTTTTTGGAAATAAGGAGACAAATTGATTGAAATAGTCTTTAGCATTGACAGATCGAAATCTTTTAATTCCAACACCAAATTGAGTTTTGACCATATTGTAAAATGTTGGAAACACTGACCTCACATCTGATTTATTTTTTAGGAGTAAGATCCAAGACACTCGTGTACAATCATCAATAAATGAAACAAACCACTGAGCCCCATAAATGTTAACAACAGTTGAAGGCCCCCAGATATCACTATGAATGAGAGTAAATGGAAGAGATGTTCTTTTATTGCTAATTGGAAAAGAAGGACGTTTGTGTTTTGCGAGTTCACACATCACAATGTAAACTTCAACAGATTATCCTTTGAACAAAAAAGGAAACATATGTTTAAGAATACTAAATGAAGGGTGACCAAGACGAAAATGTTGAAGCCCAATTTTGTCTTTATTGAATTTAAATGACTCGGAATGTAATGATAAAGGCGAAGAACCCGCAACTTTAGCTTTTCCAATTGATTATTCAAGATAATAAAGACCATCCCTCTCTCTAGCATGTCCAATCATCCTCTTCAGTCCGTGTTCCTAGAACATAAAATAATGAGGGTAAAATATCGCAGTGCAATTATAATCTTTGATGAGTTTCTGGATTGATACAAGATTGATGTACAATTTTGGAACGTGGAGAACATTCGTAAGTGTAAGAGAGTTACTTATAAAAATATCTCCATGACCAGCTACTATTGTTACAGAACCATTTGCTATAGATATTTTTCTATTACTAGGACATGGAGTATATGAGATGAATTTTTGTGACGAACAAGTCATATGCTATGTAGCACCCGAGTCAATGACCCTGGAAGAGACTTCATTTGAGGCATTAAGAACATGAGAAGTGGAAGATATACCTGTGAACGCTAAAGAGCAGGTACCTGTATTAGATGGCTTTCCTCATGCACCCAATAGATTTTTTAACTTCTCAATTTCTTCACAATTGAACTTTGCAGATAACTTTTCTTGAGGGCAGGGATTGTCTTCATTGACTAGCTGCGTTTTTGCCATATATATACCTATTCTTGTCCACCTCGATCAGACCAATTCTAAGTTGAATTTTGAGGTGTGTCGTGAAGCTTCCAGCACTTGTCCTTTGTATGACGTGGCTTCTTGCAAAAAGTGCACCAAAGTGTGTCTTTGTTCGATGATCTCATCAGTTCTCCTTGTCAATTGTGTTCGCCAGCGTGCTACTTCATACTAGAATTCTTTAAGTTTGTGTTTTTAGACACTAAATTCATAACTCCTCTTCTTCCTTAACGATTGCAATAGCCTCATTTAATGATGGCAGATCTTCTTTTCTGAGTATTTGCACCCTTGCTGCATCAAACTCAATATTTAATCTGACAAGGAAATCATAAATTCGATCTTTCTCAACAAACCTCTTAAGAACAGCTGCATCTTCACTGCACTTCATCTAGATGCATTGATAATGATCCATCTCCCGCCACAAACCCTTTAAAAGGTTTGAATATTCAGTGATTGATCGATCTCCCTGTTTGGTGGCAGTGACCTTTGTAACGCCCCAAAATTTCTAAGGTTTCGGGGAGTTATTAAAATTCATAAGAGGTAAATTATTGCAGAAAAGTGACTTTAATAATAAAAATTTCAATTGTTTGAATATTTGCTTAATTCATAAACGTTAAAAAAAATAGATTGTCAAATGCTAAATAATAAATGAAACTGTAACGCTAACCGTTTTATTAAATTAAGCATTCTAAACCAAAACTAATTTTATTTGGTGGCCATTGGCACAACAACTTCACCAACCCGCCACGTATCTATCATGTTAATTATTACCGGAAAATCTGTTAAAAATAAGGGATGAGTACAAATAATTATACTCAGTGAGATACTTGCTATTTTCACAATCAATCCAAATATTATAATTAGGCATAAAATTATCTTACTAAACTGAACTGAAAATTATCACACCAATGATAATTCATGCAAGTGCTGCAAATAAACTGAAACTCAAATGTTTAACTGAACGTGAAAGTTTAACTGAAATCCGAAGGTTTAAATGAACTGATTCATGATTTCTCCCGAAGGAGCACTGAAATGAAGTAATCAAATTATATGCATAAATATAATACGTAAAAAGAAAGTGGAAAACACTAATAGCACATAGCACCTCATCTTAGTTCTTATGAATAAGAATTGAACTGGAACTTGAACGAGTTATGAACGTAAAAGTTGCAAAGAGAGCATAAATGGCTGGTGGAAAAATAAATATTTTCTATGCGTGCATGTATGTGTGTGCTAAAGCTGCTGGATGAATGAAATCGTGAGTGGAGGACTAAGTTTATAGGTTAAGCCTTGCTTTAAAATTAAAGAACTCTAGAAGTGTAGTTGTCTTGGTATTCTAAACAAAATGAGAGAGAGAGAGAGAGAGAGAGAGAGAGAAACTAAAAAAAACAAATTGAAATTCAATTTCGTAAACTATAATCTGCAGAAATGCTATCCAAAGAAAAATAGTTCATTTTTAAATTCATTTTACCATATAAATTTTTAACTGTCTCTATCTTGAGTTTAGCTTATCCAAAAATACTTTTTCTCGGGCCGTTAATCGTAAATAAATACGAGCTACTCAACGAGCCCAATATCAATATACTAAAACTCAATATTTCACTAATTAATTATTTAGCCCAAATAAATTAATCGATTCTAAAATTTAGGGTTCTACAACCTATCCTTCAAAAAAAAAATATATATTGTCCTCGAAATTTTACCTTTACTTAGTGAAAAGTCTTGGGTACTTGGCTTTCATCTCATCTTCTTTCTCCCAAGTCGATTCTTCCACTCCATGGTTGCTCAATAATACTTTGATTAAGGGAATTTCTCTATTTCTTAGCACGTGATTTTTTTTGTCTAGGATTACCATTGGCGTTTCTTCACAGGTTAGATCGTGGTTTACATCCAAAGTCTGATGGTTGATCACATGGCTGAGATCCTGTAAGTATTTCTTGAGCATTGATACATGGAAAACATTGTGTACTGCTAAAAGTCCTGGTGATAAGGCTAATTAGTATGCAACTTCTCCGACTCTGTCTAAAATCTTGAAAGGTCCAATAAATCTTAGTCTCAACTTTCCTTTCTTGTCAAATCTAAGTATTCTCTTCATTTGTGCTACTTTCAATAATACTTTGTCACCATTCTTGAACTCGAGATCTTTTCTCCGCTTATCAACATAGCTTTTCTGTCTATCTTGAGCAATCTTAATTCTGTCTCGGATCTTATCCACTGTCTGAACTGTTCGATCAACGATTTCGGCCCCTAAAATCCTTCTTTCTCCAACCTCACTCCAATAGACAGGTGTTCTGTACTTCTTTCTATATAATGCCTCGTAAAGTGCCATGCCTATAGTAGTCTGAAAGCTATTGTTATAGGAAAATTCCACTAAAGGTAAGTGCACTTCCCAATTGCCGCCCAGGTCTAGCACACAAGCTCCTAACATATCTTCGAGTATCTGAATAGTCCTCTCTGATTATTCGTTGGTCTGCAGGTGATATGCAGTATTAAACTTTAGCTTCGTTCCTATAGCATCTTGTAAACTCTTCCAAAATTTTGATGTAAATCTTGGGTCTCTGTCTAAAACAATAGAAACAGAAACTCCATGTAGTCTAACTATTTCTCTAACATAAACTTGTGCATACTGCTCCATGGTGAAAGCCATCCTAACTGGAAGAAAGTGAGCTGACTTTGTAAGACGATCCACTACTACCTAAATAGCATTGTTTCCTTTTACTGATCTCAGAAAACCCACCACAAAATCCATGTTTATGTGTTCCCATTTCCATTCTCATATATTCAGGGAGATAAGCAACCCTGAAGGTTTTTGATGTTCTGCTTTCACTTGCCAACAGGCCATGCACTTACTTACAAAGAGTCCTATTCCTCTTTTCATATTTCTCCAACAAAATGTATATCGGAGATCTTGATACATTTTTGTACCGCCTGGGTGTGCTGCATAAGGGGCCGAGTTTCAAGAATTTAAGTCCTTTGTCTTTAGGAATGCACAATCTGCCTTTGTACATGAGTGCCTTGTCATCAGCCATTTCAAAACCTAAGCGCTTCTCTGTCCCAACTTCAGTCATGATCTTACACAAAAATGGGTCATCCTTTTGGGCTTATCTAATCCGTTCCCTGAGCGTAGGTTCAACTATTAAAGTTGCGATAAGAGCCGATACTTGCATTGGAGGTGTAAAAACCTCTAGTCTCAAGTTTTCAAATTCCTTTACCAATTGTTCCTGAGAGGTCAGAGCGGTCAATTTTCTCGTTGTCTTTCTACTAAGTGCATCAGCAACTACATTAGTTTTACCAGGGTGGTAAAGAATGGTGCAGTCGTAGTCCTTAACCAATTTCTACCATCTCCTCTGTCTCATGTTTAACTCCTTTTGAGTAAAGAAGTATTTGAGACTTTTATGATCGGTGTAAATTTCACATTTACCACCGTAGAGATAATGACGCCATATCTTTAGGGCGTGAACTACTCCTGCGAGTTCTAGGTCATGCATTGGATAATTATGTTCATATGGTTTTAATTGCCTAGATGCATAGGCCACAACCTTTCCATGCTGCATCAACACACATCCCAAACCATGTTTGGATGCATCACTCTATATTACAAATCCTTCTAAACCTTCTGGTATCGTTAAAACCGGTGCTGAAACCAATCTTTATTTCAATTCTTTGAAACTATTCTCACACTTCTCTGACCATTGGAACTTTATCTCCTTTCTAGTTAACTGATTCATTGGTCCAGCTATCTTAGAAAATCCTTTAATAAACCTCCTATAATAGCCAGCAAGTTCCAAGAAACTACGAACTTATCCTACATTGGTCGGTCTAGGCCAATTTTCCACAGCTTCGACCTTGGCTGGGTCCACTTCAATCCCTTGTAAAGTAACCACGTGACCAAGAAAGCCAATACAGTCAAGCCAAAATTCACATTTCTTGAATATGGCATACAATTTCTCTTTTTGAAGGGTGCCCAAAACCGTTCTCAAATGTTCCTGATGCTGATACTTATCTTTTGAGTATACTAAAATATCGTCGATGAAGACTATAACAAATCGGTCCAAGTACGGATGAAAAACTCGGTTCATTAAGTCTATGAATACGGCGGGTGCATTTGTCAACCCAAAAGGCATAACAGTAAACTTATAGTGCCCGTAGCGAGTCCTAAAAGCTGTTTTTGGGATGTCATAGTCCTTTATTTTGAGTTGGTGATAGCCCGATCTCATATCGATCTTTGAAAACACCTTTGCGCCCTTCAACTGATCAAAAAGATCTTCTATCCTCGGGAGTGGGTATTTATTCTTTATAGTCAGGCGATTTGACTCTCTATAGTCGATACACATCCTCATTGACCCGTCTTTCTTCTTAACGAATAACACTGGCGCTCCCCACAGGGATACGCTAGGTCGGATAAAACCCTTATACAGTAATTTTTGTAGTTGCATCTTCAACTCTTGCAACTCTTTCGGTGCCATTTGGTAAGGGGCTTTAGATACTGGTGTTGTTCCAAGGGCTAAGTCAATTGTGAACTCTACTTGTCGATCAGGCGGTAATCCAGTTAGATCTTCAGGGAAGACGTCCTCAAATTCTTGAACCACTAATGTATCTTTCACTTTCTGGAGTCTCAAATCTTGTCCCGAAGCAACGAAATTGTTCTTCTCCAGGCCTTTGAAACAAGACTTCCTTCTCGTGGCATAAAATGGTTGCATGATTTCCACTCAGCCAGTTCATTCCCAATATTACATCAAAGTCTTTCATTCTTAATAAGTATAAGTCTGCTTTTAATATCCTTCATTCGATTTCTAACTTTACGTCCTTAACTATTTGATTTGTACTAATGATCTCGCCTGAAGGGATACTAACATCTAACACGCCATTCGTTTTCTCATATTTATTTCCAATCTTATCTATGAAAACATTAGAAATAAAAGAATGCGTAGCTCCAGAATCTATCAGGACAATAGCAGGTATATTAGATGTTGGTAGAATACCTGTTATCACGTTTGTGTCCTGCTATCCTTCTTGACCTGCCAGAGTAAAGACTCTAGCCTTCCCTTTCTTAGGTTGGTAATCTTCTTTCTTCTTTTCTGGACACTCTCTTAGGAAATGGCCAGTCTTACCACAATTATAGCATACTCTTTTTCCCTGAAGGCATTCGCTAAAATGTCGTTTGTTGCACTTGGGACATGTAGGGATATTTCTGGTTGGGCTTGACTCAGTCCTTCATCTCTTGTTTTGGTCTTTGTATTTTTCCTTGTTATAACCCTGCCACTTTCTCTTCTCTGAAGACTCAACACTGTGCAGGGGTTTCTTTTCCAAACCTAAGCCATTAGAGATTGCTTGTGCCCGACGTAAGGCTTCTACATAAGTAGTATACAGCTGGGCGGCCATGATTCCTTTGATCTCAGGTCGTAATCCCATCTCGAACCTCTTGGCCTTCGTCAGCTCGGTGTTAACCATATGCGGTGCATACCTAGACAGTCGTTCGAATTTCCTTTCGTACTCTCCAAGTGGCATGTTCCCTTGCGTGAGTTGAAGAAATTATGCTTCCTTAAATTGTTCCCAAGTGAGACTACGTTGTTGCACTACAGTCTTAGTACGTGAATCAGATTCTCACCAATGGCTAGCATCGTCAATCAACATGAACTTCGTACAAGAAACCTTCTGCATATCGTTGCAGTTCAGATGCTCAAAAATCCCTTCAAGTCTCCTCAGCCACTCCTCGGCCGCGAAAGGGTCATCCTTACCATTAAAGGATGGTGGTTTGAAACGACGAAACTGTTCAACCATCGAACTCGTGTTGTCAACCCTTGTTGCATTTGGGTGTGGCTCCTAAGCCTGCTGTCTACCCAAGTCTTGCACAACTCTCATCAAGTCTCTGAACATAGTTGCTTGGTTTTGTGTTTGTTGAGGCATTTTCTATAAAAGAAACAAAATAAATTTTATCTTAGGATTGCTCGACAGCGTAACACTATATGAAGTAATTTCTAACGGAGGGAAAAGAAAGAAACAAAATTTATACAATTTTATTAATATTATTTAATAAAATAAAATAAAAACGTTTATAATTAAATCCAACTAAAATTTCTACTAACCTCAATATTTATTAATCTTATTTAAAAAAATAAACGCAACAAGAATAAAATGGAAAAACTATTATTCCAAAATCCTAATCCTCGTCTTCACTTATCCAGCCTCCATGTACTCTTGAAACCTTGGCCGGCGGAGCTTCATTATCCGAAGTAACACTTGATTCTGGCTCAGATTCCAGTTCAGCCTCATGCCCAATTTCGCCTTGCACCTCGGCCTTAACTCTTTGTCCTACTTCAAACTCAGGCTCAATTTCTTGCTCAGGCTCAGGCTCAGGCTCAGGCTCAGGCTCAGGCTCAGGCTCAGGCTCAAGTTCGTCTTCGGATTCGGGCTCCTCAAACTCGAATTCAAAATCAGGTTCGTATCCTAACTCTGGCCCAACTTCGGCTTCTCCAACGAGCGGAACATTTGCCACCACAACAAACTCTTCCCAAGTATCAATGAGAGCCCCACAAAAATCTTCAAAATCTACTGTGCCTAGATCCAATATATCCTCTAGGGCCCTAAGTATGGCCAGCATCTGAGAAGGAGTCTAATAGATATGTGATAGCTTGTGCATGAGTGCATTGAAACTCGACTTCCAAAGTTCGTTCCTAGGCTGCATGGAACCGTCACACATGTTGTTCGATCGTAGAGTCGAGATCCGAAACGAAATGTTCATAGGCTCGAATTATTGCGGTATTGGGATCTACAGCGCCCCCATACCCAACATTTTTTTCTTGCAGTTTGCCTAATTCTAACCATGTTTGTCACCTATATTACGACAAGTCTTAACAGGTTATGTATTTAAAGTTTCTGGTCGTAAAAAAAAAAATACATCACCATGTTTCACATACTATTTAACCTCAAATAACTATACCGCATTACTAAATAATTCAAATGCAATAAAAAAAATAAGTCATAAATATTTTATAAAATCATGCTAATGAATTTATTCGGACTAGCAAAATAAATTATGGCAAATAAGCATATTTCCTTATTTCATACCTCAAAAATATATACTGGATGGTGACTGATCAATGAGCTCTGGGTGCCAAAGGTCTCGTGCCAAAAAAAAAATAAAAAATTCATTAATATTTTTTTTGTTATTGTTCACAAAATATTTTTTTGTTTATTGTTCATGCAAACAGTAGAAACACTGTTCCCAATTTTTTTCTGTACTGTTCATGCGACAGTAGAAACAATGTTTACAAAATAATTTTTTTTAAGTAGCTGTTCATGCGAACAGTGGTTACTTGTTCAAGAAATAATTTTTTTTTTGGTTACTTATTTATGTAAACAGTAGAAACATTGTTTACAAAAGGAAAAAAAAAATTCATTGGTACTGTTCACAGTTCATGTGAGTAGTAGTTTCTTTTCACGAAATTTAAAAAAATTCTTCGATCACTGTTCACCAAAATTTTTTTTTTTTTTTCTCCAAGTCTACAGAAAGGTAAAACTGGGCTCTGATACCATTTATAGCGCCCCAAAATTTCTAAGGTTTCGGGGAGTTATTAAAATTTATAATAGGTAAATTATTGCGGAAAAGTGACTTTAATAATAAAAATTTCAATTGTTTGAATATTTGCTTAATTCATAAACATTAAAGAAAATAGATTGTCAAACGCTAAATAATAAATGAAACTGTGACGCTAACCGTCTTATTAAATAAAGCATTCTAAACTAAAACTAATTTTATTTGGCGGCCATTGGCACGATAGCTTCACCAACCCGCCACGCATCTATCATATTAATCATTACTTGAAAATTTGTTAAAAATGAAGGGTGAGTACAAATAATTGTACTCAGTAAGATACTTGCTATTTTCACAATTAATCCAAATATTATAATTAGGCATAAAATCATCTTACTAAACTGAACTGGGAATTATCATACGATGATAATGATAATTCATGCAAGCCCTGCAAATAAACTGAAACTCAAAGGTTTAACTGAACTTGAAAGTTTAACTGAAACCCGAAGGTTTAAATGAACTGATTCATGATTTCTCCCGGAGGAGTACTGGAATGAAGTAATCAAATTACATGTATAAATATAATACGTAAAAAGAAAGTGGAAAACACTAATAGCACATAGCACCTCACCTTAGTTCTGGAACTTGAACGAGTTATGAACGTAAAAGTTGCAAAAAGAGCACAAATGGCTGGTGGAAAAATAAGTAATTTCTATGCGTGTGTGTATGTGTGTGCTAAAGCTCCCGGATGAATGAAAACGTGAGTGGAGGACTAAGTTTATAGGTTACGCCTTGCTTTAAAATTAAAGAACTCTAGAAGTGTAGTTGTATTGGTATTCTAAACAAAATGAGAGAGAGAGAAAGAGAGATAAACTAAAAAATACAAATTGAAATTCAATTTCGTAAACTGTAATCTACAGAATTGCTATCCAAAGAAAAATAGTTCATTTTTAAATTCATTTTATCATATAAATTTTTAACCATCTCTATCTTGAGTTTAGCTTATCCAAAAATACTTTTTCTCGGGCCGTTAATCGGAAATAAATACGAGCTACCCAACGAGCCCAATATCAATATACTAAAACTCAATATTTCACCAATTAATTATTTAGCCCAAATAAATTAATCGATTATAAAATTTGGGGTTCTACAACTAGTCGCCTAATTGGTACTAGTATTCAACTTAAGTTCCTCATAAGTAGAGGTCTTGGATTCGAATCACTAGAGACGCGAAAGAAATCCATGAGAGGGTAAGAAGACTCCGGACTTTCTAAAGTGGATAGTATGAATGAGTGCGGCTGTAGTTAAGATCCCGACTAGAGGGATCTCGGTCGTCATAACCTTGGTTTTGATTGCGTAGATTTTTGCAGCGTCACGGACCTTGGAGTAAGTCTGTCTAACGGCCTCCCATATATCCTTAGCCGTGTTAAAAAATATGCATGTGTCACTGATTTCTGGAACCATAGAGTTCTACAACTAGGACATCACCATTGCGTCCTGTTCATCCCAAGCATCGAACCTTGGATCCCATCTTTTAGGCCCAGTACCAAGTAGATGACTCAGTTTGCCTCTCCAGTCTTCCCTTCAAAAATGTATGAACTAGTTGTGACCACTTCAGATAATTCTTCCCATTCAATCTGTAGGCTGCTTGAATATTTTGCAATTCTCCAGTTTTCGAAGGATTGTAGTGTCTGCCATAGTTCTTCAAAGAGTAATCAACCGGGGTGTAATTGATGATGTAAAGAATGGAGGATGAACAAGAAAAAGAGTGAATACAATTCTCAGAATAACGAGCCTAGAGCTCCGATAGTATGACACAAAATAGGAGATTGGAAAAATATGAATTGCATTGATTTATTATGTGTATTACAAAGGTTTATATAGCTGAAGCAATCAGCACAAATAAGGACACTACCAAAAAAAATAAAAGATACATATCAAAACTAATCCTTAAAGATCCTCAATTACAAATCCCTAAATATCATTGACTACCATAATAACAAGATACTCCTAATTATTCACAACTGTACACAGTTTCCTAATTTAGGAAAATCGCATTTTCCCACTTTTATATTGTTCAAAATACGTATCCAACGTCCAATTAAAAGCTACACTCAATCAGGGGCGGATTTACAACATGGCGAGATCCGGCGTCCGCCCGTGCTAAAATTTCGCGAAAAAATAGTGTTGAAGTTTTGAGAAATAAAAGAAAAATTGAGAGTGGATCTCTGCGTGTAAGTATATGTGTGTGTGTATATATATATATATATATATATATTTTCTTGTCCTTGACTCTGTAAGTTAAATATTAACTTACAGAGTGAAGGAGAAGAGAAAGAGAAATAGTTATTTTAAATTCAAAATTTCACTTATGGTCCCTAAATTTTGAAAAATTAAAATGTAAGGTAATTGCATGACTAAATCTTCAAGTAAGGATTTATTATTATTTTTTTAAAGTGGATCAAAATTGAATAATAAAGAAAGTATTTTTAGAGTTTTTTACTCTCGAGTTAATATTTTTGGAGTTGTACTAAACACTTTTTAGCATTATTATGGCTTGTATCAAATTATATTTCACTATTAAATAATTTTCTTGTTGCTTAATAAGTTACGTATTTATTAAAAATATTTTCACATTATTTTTTCACAAGCATCGGCCGTTGACTGGTCAACGGTCAATATGACCGTTGACCAGTCAACATCCGCCATAGCTGAACTTCAACCCTAGATTCACCACTGCACTCAACCTCCAGTTCACTTGTCTGTAAATATTTTTATAGGTATTTGCTTTACATTGTACTTCGCACATGTAATATCTCTGAAGATTTCCTGTGTAATTCTCTACAGACCCCGATGTTTCCTTCTATCTCTAATTCTGAAAACCGTAAACTGTTGCTGCCATTGTCAATTTCCTCAGCCATTACTAGAAGCCTTCACATTGAATGCATGTATATCCAGTTTAATTCTTGCTCCCAGTCGTACCTTCCCATGTAGATGTAGAGGTGGTAATAACTTAATTCTTAGAAATATTAAGAATGTGAACATAATTTGTCAATTGATGACCATTCCCACTAGTAGTCTGTGATATTCTTTTTCAAACAAAGAATTTTGTTTGTGTTCTTTATGGTAATACAGCCAATTATCTGATCTTATAAGCGGTAAAATTTCTAGAAATTGTCTAATGTGGTACCATTTCTTTTGATTTCTTATTTTCTCAGTAGAAATATCATGACGTTCCCTTCCCTTTTTTCTTGCCAAAAATGGTAATGTGTGGGTAACGAATCTTCTTTCTTACTTGTTAAGGTTATTTACTTTGCATTATGTCGTGACAGATCTCCTCTTCCTAAGTACCTGGAGGTCAAACATGTAACCGGCTATCCAGAACTTTCAGACCCTGATATTTTTCGTGTTGCAATTGAAACACCTGGAAAAAACTATTCAACCTCGCAGCCTCAATTCAGCTATCTGTCTTTTGCTCCACCTGAGGTTTTGCTCCTGTCAAATATGTTTTCTAGCTGATTTCTTGAGTTTCTGGTTATGCTACAAGACCCTAGAATCTTTCAGTAACAACTGATTTCATTGATACTTCATTATCTTGCAGGATAAATAAAATGTCTTTCGAATAAAATAGTAACTGATTCGATCGTAATATATTTTGAACAGACATTTAGACAGCTCCTTTGAATTTTTAGACGATGTATTCTCTGAGTGATTGTGCATCAAGACATTTATATTACAGTCAATCTGATGGATAACGAAATACTTATCTTAGATCTGTGAAAAATATTATCACAATGTATCGATTTGCAGCAAAATTTGCACTTGCAATAACAGTTAAATCATTGTTAGGGATTAAGCCCTGTCCCAATCACAAGATCAGTAATGAATCTAATGAAATCAGAAACAAACAAAGCAAACACTCAGATTTATAGTGGTTCACTCAATGTGAGAGCTACATCTACTTGTCGCTGCATGTTTTCACTATAATGAAGAAGTAGAATACAAGTTTCCCACGCCTCTCACACACCCCAAAACCGGTCCCCTAAAAAATCTTATATGTAGTAGGAGTATTAAGGCTACCTGATACATGTATAGAATATCCAATATATCCCTGTAATAAGAGTCCACGTGATTAGGCTACACACAGTCCAACAATCATAAGCTAATATTCTTGTTTAATGCGTTTTATATGTTGTGCTGATCTTCTTTCTAATTGGCAGCTGTCGTTTGACAAGTACCAGACAGATGAACAGGCATGGGTGGACACGATCAAGTCAGTAGGAAATGGAAAAACTCTCAGAATAAGTACTATGGATTGGCTTGGTCAATCCCAATACACATCACAAACAGTGTATTGGTCATCCCTTTCTTCAGCTGTGTCTGAGGTAACTTCAATTATATAGTTTCTGCAGGATCGGGTTTTAACCATCTCATATGAAAACCAATTGGTGTCCAGTGTGGGAAAGCTAACCTTTTTATGGCATTCAACCACCATTGTTTGGGTGGCCCAATCCTAGGCTTAAGAGCGACATTGTTGCTCCCAAAAATCCCTCCCTCAACAAGACGCTCTTGTGGCTCGAAACCACCTATAAGTTTGGGTTTTAAATATATCATTCGATACCCAATTGGTTCTAGTGAAGGAAGGCTAACTATTTATGGCATTCGACCACCATCGAATATCTCTGGGCTTAAGAGTAGCATTGTTGCTCCCCAACACTTTTCGAACTTTCTAATTCTTTGGCACTTTGTTTGCGGGGTTTCCTTGTATGTTACGGTCAAGATGAATTATTCTCTTTTGTGTTGTCCAGTCTGAAATACGTTCTTTCGAGTTTCTATTCTTTCCCTAACAAGTGTATAATTTGATCTTTGGATGGTCAAACTCGTGAAAACTAGGAATAGCTTTGCATTCTTTAAACTTAAAGTTGTCAAAAACCATAAATGCATGTTTTGTTGCAGTATTAGACAGAATGACAAACAAGATTTTAGATTATTTTTCTTCTTTAATACTATTCAGTAGTATCCAATCGTTCCTCCCAATCAGTAGTATCCAATCGTTCCTCCCAACCATACATAAGGGTGTCCTTGTTTTTTGGCCAATCGAGAGTGGTTATCAACATATTGAACGGGTTTATTTGCCATCATCTTTTATTAATTCTAATGATGAGAATTCTTGATTCGGCGTACTAGTAAAAGGGATTGAAGGTGAAAAATGATTAATCTCCAAGAAATCTAATTTTGTCTGTTTAATCTGTAATATTTTGATTCCTTTTGTTAGTGTAATGGGCATGTGCGAAGCTGAGAAGTTGCTATCTCTTTAAGTTTCTGCCCCAGAATTTGTGATTTTGATCTTTGCCACACACTATAAATTACAGGTTGTCTACTCCAAGCATGCAAAGGTGAAAATACTTGTTGCATACTGGGCACATTTTATAAACAACACAGATCAGTACCTGAAGTCTCTCCTCTACACCAATTCTCTGTGCTCTTCTTCAAAGTACAACAAGTGTTCTGGCAAAGTCGAGATCAAGTACTACATGGTACCGGGGTTCAATTTAACTGGACCTGCCATCCTCAATGGAACAGCCACAGGAAACATTTATCCGGGCTACACGAGGGTCAACCATGGAAAATACGCAGTCAGTGATGTACGAGCCCATATCGGTACCAGTAATCTAGTGTGGGACTACTTTTACTCTACAGCAGGAGTCAGCTTCGGGACATATAATCCGGCCATTGTTGCTCAACTTCAAGAAATATTTGATGCAGATTGGATTTCACCTTACACTCTGCCTGTTGAACCTTTGGAAGAAGGTCATCCATATACAAGCTAAATACATTCATTCTGTGCTGAAGAACTTATTAGATGGCAGAAAAATTGTATCTTTGTTGTAGGAACAAGGTGTTTTATTCTTTTGTAGAAACAATCCTTCCTTTTCATTGCATTGGACTTTCGAGTAGATGTAACACTTAAGTGAACTCAAGTTGATCTCAAGAATATCGATCTCAAGAATATATTAATTTAGGGAAATTGGCGCAAATAGCTTCCAACCTTGTTTTTTGGAACAATAGTTTATAATCTATGTTTTGACGAGCAATTTATCTTTATTTGATGAAAAAGGCAAATATACATTTAGTTTTAATTAAAGAAAACTGTAATTGGATTTCTGACCTTTGTAAAATGTGCAAATAGGTTCGGTATAATTGTTAACTAATATTTAATTTAACATATTATATATATTACTACAGTCGTATCAATTAAAATTTTCATAAAAGATAAATATAAAATTATTGCGCTTTATGTATTTGTAATCGTTATGTGATGTGAAAATTTTGAATAAAAAGTAAGTTAAATAAACAATAAAATAGCGTATATAATTTTATGACATTGAACCAATCTTATTATATTTTTTAACATAAAAATTTTAATAAAAATTAATTTATGTGTTCTTTATTTTTGAACGATAATAAAACGATAAATTAAAATATGAAGAATGCATTTTGAATTCTAATATTTGTAGTTAATAAACGAATAGCTCAATTAAATAAAAATAATTGAGCATCAAGTTTTTGACAAAGTTAATTTTCTTTTTATGTTGTAATGATAAAATTAAAGTTTAAATTTTAAATAATATGATTACTTAATAATTATTATTTTTAATTAACACGTTTGTTAATAATTATGAACTTTAATTTTAGTTATTTTATAATAGTTCGTAAAATATACAAAATAATTCAGTATATTATTAATTTGTTAGTTTCTTTTAACTTTTTATAAAAAAATGAAAGTATCATACCAATTTGTACTTTTTACAAAGGTTAGGAATTCAATTGAAATTTTTTCTAATTAAAAATAAGGACATATTTTTCTTTTTATTAAGTTATGATCAATTGCACACCAACATACATATATTAGAGATTTTGTGTCAAAAAATAAAGGTTAGGAACCATTTTCCTACTGAGGGCAAATGTTAGAGATCATTTATACCAATTTCCCTAAATTTTATTGTTGTATTGTTTTCATCAAATTATAGTAAAAACTAAAAAGTTACTTTAGCCTATTCAATCGAGTTTGACGTATTTGAAATTGTAATACACATAATAGTCAATTGAAAAAAAAAAAAAACACATATATCAAAAGCAAAACAAAATATGGAAAAGAGAAAAAATGTGAAGTAAACTAGAACCAATCTTCACTAAAAACGTAGAGTAAAATATAGAGGAAATTATAGCAAATGACTTTTTGTAGGTAGTAAATTTGAAAAATGGCTACTTTTAAAAATAAGTTGAAAAATGATTATTGACTTCCAAAAATGATAGCCAACAAAAATTCCACGTCTCCTTTTCTTTAGTGTATTTCTCTTCTTGCTTGGAATGCCATGTAATTTATTCAACCACGTAGATAAGCCTAGGACATGTGGATATATAGCAAAAGATAAAGAAAAACATACTTTGGTAGAGACAATAGATTGATGGCTCTAACTAACAATTTCTCATGTGATTATAACACTTGAAGAATAATTAGTATAGATAATTTGATATTTCTTGTGAGAGTAATGATTTCAACATCTTTTTCTTATAGAAAATGGATTGGTATTTATAGGCAAATCTTAATCGATTGTTCTCCATTCGATGTGTGACACGTGACTCAATCTGGAGAGTCTTTGAGTCACATCTTGGGCGTCATATCATTGTCTTTAATGAATAAGTCTTTTTCAGCCGCACACTAGAAGGTTACGAATGTGACAAGCTAAATTGGCAGGCTGAGACTGAATTGCAGACTGACAGGGGAGACTTCTTTAACACGCAAACAGGGTGACAACCTCGTCGTCCAACCACCTCGGCATAAAAGAACAGACTCTTATTCTCGTCTATAAAAAGGAGGGATACCGCCTTGGAGAGAAGGGTGACAGCCCACTTGGCAGTTTTGACTTTTGACTTTGCCCACGTGAAGCGCCACGTGGGATTGGAGCGTAACAATGGTCATTCTGAACAAATAACTACTTAAACACCTACTATATTCTACTCAAATCTAATTCAAAATCCAATTTATTATTTCACTAAAATCAAATCTTACTCCACCATCCATTGCCTTGTGCCACCGCCTTCGCGCTACTATTTGTCACCAACTAACTCATTCTAGCTAAGTTACTATTTTGACAGATTAATTTAGATTATAAAAAAAATAAAAATTCAATATGTTTTGTACTAGATTAGTTTAGTTGTTTTTAGATCTGAAAATATGTTAAATATAATTGCTCAAAAATTGTTGGAAGAGTTTGGGTTTGTAAGTTAATATCTAGTTGAAGAAGAAGAATGAAGAAACATGAAAAACAAGCGAAGTGAGTTGAGCAACTGTCGTTTGAACTATTTGAAAGAAGAAGAAGAATAATAATTTTTTATTGGGCCAACTGTCTGTCCGACATGTAAAATGTTGGATCGATAGTTGACCAATTTTTTTTTCAAGCGATCGTAGAATGACAAAAAAAATTCAAACGACGAATATAGTTCAACTATCTTTCGACAAATATATATATATATATATATATATATATATATATATATATATATATATATATATATATATACTGTCGAGCAAAAAGTAATTTTATTATTATTATTATTATTATTTTAGGGGGGTGTATTCAATTGAGACTTTTAAAAACTTTTATGAACTTTTATATGTGGATGACTTTTGTGGAATTCGTGGACTTTTAAGTGACTTTTATGGATTTGTTAGGAATTAATAAAAATCTTTCTTAAACTTCTGTAGACTTTTATTAAAGACTTCTGTAGACTTCAATAGACTTTCATTTTTTTTTAAAAAATGTCAAGCTAAATTTCTATATACTATAATATTATTTTAAGTATCTTCTCATATGTGTAAAACACCCACAACACATATAATTAAGAACTCATAATAATAAATTATATTTCTCATGTCAATAAAAATATTTATTAACAAATATAACAACTCAATAAAATTAACAAATAACATAAATCCCAAAAAGAATTAATAACATTTTAGTAGATTAACATATGTTATTGTATATAAAACATAAGTATCGACCGATTCATTCTTTATTTTCAATAAAAAATTCTCTAAAATAGAGAGAAAACAAAAAAAAAAATTGTGTATTTTAAATTTATTTTTTTGGCACAATAATCTTTTAGCAGTATATATAATAATATAAATGACAAAAAAATAATGATTTTCCCACCTAAAGACTCCTATTAATGGCACACCTATTTTCTAAAAAATTAAATGCCACATCAATTCTTGGCTAAATAAATTAATAAAATAATCAAAGTACAACAAAAGATTTCCATAACAATGCTAAACTACCACGATTGAATAATTTCTAATGATTATGCAAAAAATTTGACTCCCACCAAAACATTAAAATACTGTAAATTCATTACGCAAAATATCCTCAATTTTTGACACAAGACAATGTAATGTGATATCAAAGTTTTGATTATTGCAAATTCTAGGTACAATTGCATATAAATTATTGATTACACAATTTATTGCCTGAATGGAAGAGATACGAAAAAACCCTAAAAGTGAAAAAAAAAATGGACGTTCTTTATTTTGGGGCTCTGAAGTCTTCACAAATCTCACGGTAGATGAGAGACATTTTTTTAAATTTGCTATATATACTTTTCATTAAAAAGTCTCCAAAAGTCTCTAGAAGTCTGGTAAATAAAGAATCTCTAGAAGTCTTTCTCAATTTGAATACCTCGTAACTTATAGACACTCGTACAAAGTTTTAATTGAATACCCCGTGACTTTTAAAGACTTTTTAAAAGTCTCTAAAAGTCTCAATTGAATACACCAATACTTTTAGAAATTCTTAAAAAGTCTACATTGAATACCTCTAAACTTTTAAAAACTTAAAAGTCTTTAAAAGTCTCAATTTGAATACACCCTTCTTAGTTCTTCCTTTCTTTTCCATCCAACAATTGAATGACAAAAATAAAAAATAATTGTAATGTATTCTAATAATTCAACTGTCTTCCACCAAAAAGGTATGCATGACATTTTACACAAAAAAGTAGCCGTTTTCACAAATGGTTTTTAAAGTTGTTATTCTTGATAATGATCATTTGCATCTGGCTACTTTATAAAATCCCCTAAAATATATTTATTTTCGATATTCAGGGACCAAATTGATATCATATATCAACTTCAGGGGTGAAACTGTAATTAATACACTCCAATTCCAAGAAGCTCAGTTGGGCAAAGAACAGCCTTCCCATTTGAAAACCCAGTGGCCGCAACAAAAACACGCACAAACAAGCACTGAAAATTATACCTAAATACACAGGGATTGATCTTCCATTGAAGGATGCAGAAACTGAAATTTATATTACAATCAAATCGTTCTTTACAAAGATACGGTTTTGGTTTTCATCAAAAGCGAAGCTTTTCTGCGCTTCCCAGTTATACCCAACTCGATTATATCCAAGAAGAGGCATGTTCTTTTCACTTTCTATAAGTGCCTGTGTATATGTATGTATGTCATGTATTATTAGGAGCTGCACAAACGCAGAATGTCAAAAATTCGCCCGAATTTGCTTCTTTCTACAGAAAAAAGATCAATACGAGTATATATGGATATGCATATTGTGTTTTATGGAGTTGCATACTTTTTGAGGGGAGCCTGTGTTGAATTTTTACTAAAATGTGCTTCTCTTTGCTTAAAAGATCAAATTCTAATTACTATACATTTATTTATTTTTGTATGTTAGTGCAGGTTTCAGTTGAAGGCAGAGCTAAATCAAGGGCAGCCATACTAAACAGACCATCTGCACTCAATGCTCTCACTACTTCCATGGTCTGTGCCTCTTTCTATCTATCTTACTAAAATGTTTTTGGGTTCTTGTTTGTGGTTTTGCTTAACAAATATAGATGCTTTACATTCATTTGTAAAAACTGTAAAATCTTTTAAGTTTCCACTTTTTCCACAGTAAGACAGCTTGGAAAAAAAAATTATAGGAGTCATGGAAGGGAATCCCATTTAATCTTTGCCCAAATCCCATTTAATCTTTATCCTTTCGGATATTCAGTGTTCATATTTTGGGTTATGATGCGTGCATTTCATCTTTTGTGGTAGGCCGCTCGGTTAAATAGATTATACGAATCTTGGGAGGATAATTCAGATATTGGATTTGTCATGATGAAGGTAACACTGTAGCTTTAACTCTCCACCCTCCCCTTTATGGTTAATCCATCTTTATATTGTTACACCTGGGAGTATTAATAGTAGTCTTAAGTTACATTTTAAATTTATTGAAGGGTAGCGGCAGGGCATTCTGTTCTGGCACGGATGTGGTTACATTGCATCAGTTGCTTAATCAAGGTTGGTAACCTCTGTATCTCGCTGTTTAGGCATTTCTAGTAGAGCAAGATGAGCTTTTTAGTTTTTAGACCAAGGGTTATCAAGCCCACAATGGTGAATTTTGTAAAATCCATATCTATTTTTTCTTTCTTTATAATAAATGTTAAAATGAACAAAATTATGGTGACTTTGATATGACTTGTGGCTCAGTCACTCCTCTTTGTTTTGTCTTAGATACTTCTCTCTTTTTCATTGTATTTAGTTGCATTGTGCAGCCTCAGCTGCTTGTTAAGGACGGTCTTCAAATCGATTTGTTAGTTTTATGTACCATTTGGATTAAGTGAAGAATTACTCTAGATACATAGCTACATTTATAATTCAGAATAATCTCAATGTTTTACAACAGCACTTGCTAAATGATTGTACATTCTTTATGAATTAAAGATGGATGACTTGGCTATTGTGCAACATGAAAATTGACTTGCTTTTGCTGAAGTCTCGTTTATTTTACTTTTCAGGAAAGACTGAAGAATGTAAGGCTTTCTTTGAGACTTTATACAAATTTGTATATGTTCTGGGAACATATCTCAAGCCACACGTGAGTTCTTTTTTCTCTATACTTTCTACTTGAAAGATTTGTTGAAAAAAATTGGTCAAAGAGTGATTTTTCCTCTCATTTTGAGTATAGCAATGAGGAATTTTTTTGCTTGATTATCAAGCCAGCATCAATGAGGCAGCACAAATGTATTTGGTAGGGGCAGAGTAATCACCTTCTTAACCTATTCTAAGATTAACAAAATTGAGTTGTGTGGTAAACGGAGTGTGTAAGCTCAATTGACTCCTGAAACTACTCTGCTGACATGGAAATTGAATTAATGTTGTGTAAAATGGAGACCGTAAACTTCAATCTACTTTTGAAACGCTTCTCTGCTTGTACAATTAATGGATAAATGAGTACTATGATGAATATTCTAAAATTCTCCTGGACCATACATATTTCATGTTGACATTAACTTATAAAACTGAAATCTAGGAGTTGTTGAAGGTTTTTGAGAATGCAAATGACAATACTATTAATGCACTCTGTTTGCAGATCAATGAGGGAGTAAGCTTCAATATGATATAGACCTGGAAAGTCGTGAAACCACAGCAGTTGCTGTTTAGATTTCTCTTTGCTATTTTTTTTACCCTATCTTTGTGTTTACTACATATAAGGGAAACATTCAATTGTTGAAAACTGACTTTGGATTCATCTTGTGATTTTTGTTTCTGTTCACTCGGATTTCTTCATTTTCATCTAATTTGTTTTGTCCCCAAATTGTACTTTTCTTCACCGGAAAAATAAAATAAATAATGGAGTTAGTTCCGTCTTTCCTTCCTTTTATTTCCTTCGAAAATGTTTTTCTTTTTTCAGTTTTAGTGGTCCACCTTATCTGGTGATCTGCAGAAGTTGTGGACTAAAATCACATAACAGATCCTGTTAATTAATCAAAATTTTGGTTGAAACTTAAAAACCTCTTGAACTTGTTTCGTTGTCAAGTTTGAGACTTCTTAGTGGGAGTTATTCTTCCTCGTGTCAGCATTCATTGGAGTATAAATTTATAATCTGATGTAATGCTTCTAATTTATTATAGATATATAACAGTTCTTAAGAAATTTCAGTTGTTTTGGTTTGTCTTTTATTGTTTAATTGTATCTAGCAAAGCTATTAAAGTCAGTATCCCACTTATAGTTGTTCTGAACCAGTTTAGGATTGTTAGCGCTCCCAATATCTACATTCTCTATGTTCCTTTAGGATAGTCCAACCACCAAAATCAAATGGGACGTGGATTTAACTAAGAAGAAATCATTCTTGGCATAGTGCATTAAAATTTGTTCCTAGGTAGAAATGGGCTTTTCTTATCACAAACTAAAATCCTGTAAACTTGAAGAGCCACCCCTAATTGTGTCTTTCTTTCCACCAATTGCTTTTAGAGTGGATAAGATCACTTGTTGTCATACTTGAGTCTGATTGTGGAAATATGGCCAACTGTCCTTAATGATCGTACCATTTATTATGCCAGATTCTGATGCTTGCCCCTTACAAATCTTCATCTAACATTATGTTGATGATGGGATGGGTATGCAAAATGCTTTAGTCCACAGCTTTGCTTCTAGAAATGTTCAACGAGGTTTACCAACCTTCAGAATTTTATGACGCAAATAATTAAAAGTTAAAACAAGAATGTGCCATCCTTGTTTAGTCAACATGGCAAAGTTGAAGGCCTTTAGATCCTTGAAACACATACCCCAGATAAGGAGTACTCATCGATACGAGTTGCCCACATATTTAGAGTAAAAAAGGATATGGAGTTTGAAGGGAGGGAATATTTCTTCTGGATGGAATAGATAAGGCCCCCCATTGAATACTCCGCTGGGGAATTCACAAAAAGAGTGTATGATTGTGGGTCCTAGGAGATCTGAAAGATAAAATAAAAGATAAATGCACATAAATACATATCATTAATTGAAGTTAATTATCCCTTAGGAAATACATTGCCTCAACTAAATTTGAATCAGTTGTGTGACATACAAGAAAGGAATGTTTTCATCTTTCACCATATTAAAGGCAGTTGACACTTATAAGAACAGGTGAAGAACGACAAAATGTGAAGATAGGTTTTAGGCAGAAGAAGATGTGATCAAATGAGTGTTTACAAAAGTTTTCAAGTCTACCTTTCTTTTCTCCCTCATGTTGTGTCCTTTTCTGGAATAATCGTACTTGTAAGTAGACAGAGCCACTGAGAGTGGTTCAGTTGGCATACTCTTAACATTTTATTAATAATTTGTCAGGATATAAGTGCCAATTATTTTCTCCTATTCTTATAGGTTTCTGATTAATCTCATGTGAATATTTGGTTATTTGGTAGGGAAATCTTTTTCTTGTTCTATGTGCTAAATTGTTACTTAGACTGAATGGTATGTCCTTACATCTGCACTTGTGCAGGTGGCTATCCTGGATGGTATCACAATGGGAGGTGGGGCAGGTATTTCGCTCCCCGGGATGTTCCGCATTGTAACAGACAGAACCGTATGAAACTGCTTTCTGGATGGATCTTTTTAGTATGCTGCTTTTGGTTTCAATGAATAGTTTTACATATTGAGTTGAAACATTGTGGTAATGGCCGTATCTCAACCACGACAAGCCCATGAAATGACATGATTTCCGGCTCCCAATAAAACTGAAAGATTTAAAGATTATAAAGATAGAACTTTTAGGCTCTCACGTGTAGTAACAATTTGACTGACGAGCTCTGATTTGAGTTCTGGTTTCTTTGTCATACACACTTGCTAATGTGAACTTCTAATGAATTGCAGGTGTTTGCAACTCCGGAAGCTCAAATTGGTTTTCATCCAGACGCAGGGGCTTCATATTATTTGTCTCGTCTTCCTGGCTATTTAGGTAAAATCAGAACAAACATTTTGAGTTTTTCATTGATTTTCTTCACGTCTAATTTGATCAAATATTCAGCAAAGTTTGTGTTTATAATGGGAGAAAACTGATTCAGAGAACATTTCTATATTCTCAATCTTGATGTTGGATTTCAGTACGCAGATACCATTACTTCTGTTTGTTTGTTACTTTTTACGGTCTCCCAATTTCTTTTGTTCTGTTCGCTGCTTTCGTGCTGTGTTTACCATATATGTTTATCCTAGCACGCTTCTCATTTCAATTGGGATATCTCCACTAAAACTACTTTGGTTAATACATGGTTAATTGTGGTCCTTGAGCCATGACTAGTTAGATCAACCCTCTAATGTAACCAGTAGAAAAATTAGAGCATGTAATTTAGGTTGTTGCTTCAATGTGGATGTGGAATGATTATTTGTTTAAACTTGTCTCTTTCCAGGAGAGTATTTGGCACTTACAGGAGACAAGCTTAACGGCGTGGAAATGATTGCTTGTGGTCTTGCTACACACTATTCACTGAAAGAAGTTAGTCTTATATTTTCCTGTGAGAAGTTAGCCTTTTGTTTTCCTGTTTACAGCTGGTTTGTTGTTCTTGTGTGCATTTTGTAAGTCACTTCTCCTTTCCCTCACAGAGGCTTGTTTGGATTGAAGAACGCCTTGGTAAATTGATTACAGATGATCGTTCAGTCATTGAAAGTTCTCTTGCTCAATATGGTGATTTAGTCTACCCGGATAAAAGGAGTGTTCTTCACAAGTAAATTATTTTTTACTCGTGCTTCTTTTAGTTTTTCCTTTCTTCCCTGCTTCAATCCATTTTTCAATTTCATTTTTTATCATTTCTGTTCATTTTATTTGATTATATATGTATGAAGGCCAATTTGCTCAGAAAAAGCAAAACAATTAGACTAGAAAATCACCCTTACAATAAATTTGGGTTGGCTACTTGAATGTATTTTCACCATTATATTCGATGAAAGATCCAATAAAATCAAATATTTTTGCAAGTTGCAACCGTGTTATACTGTTCTAATAGGTTCAGTAAACTATTATCATTTTGTTGGCCTATTATAAATTTGGTTCCCTGAAGTCGAAAAATGATATGTGAATGCATCAAGTCAAAAGGTAAATGTACCATAAGTTACACTCTTTATCTGTGTGCCCCTGGGCAGTTAAGCTATGCCTTGCCCTGGGGTGTGTCCCACGACACATTTCACATGTGCATTTTAGAGGGAACGATCCATATTAAGTAAACGATTAGATTTCTCTCTGTGATTGTAAAATCTGTATCTTACTTCATTTCTCTCTCTCTGAACAAACCTGTCTTTCTGATGGTTCAGGTTAGAAACAATTGATAAATGTTTCTGCCACGATACAGTGGAGGAGATAATAAATGCTTTGGTAAGCTTGATATACGAATTTATATACATTCAAGTTAATTATAGTTACTGATTTCTTTTGGTTTTAATTTCTGGTTGAAGAGCACACAGAGATAATTAACTACTGAACAAATGGAAGCAAGGAAAAGAACATTGCTGACTATCACTTTTAGCACTTTGATGGGAGAAAAGGGGAACCCCATACATGAACTTTATATGCTCAAATAGCTCATATTGATACTCTATTGACATCGAACATCTTGGTTTGACCGGACACGATTACTTGAGTAAATTAAATATATAAAATATTTTGAGGCTTCAGGAGCCTAAAGTGGGGTGACAGTATCTGTCACCGTTGAATAACTATTTATTTTACCTGGTTAAGATGAATGGTTTCTGCACAGAGGACCAAGTCTGTTTGTTCTTTGGAAATAAACAATTAATTTCACTTATCAAGGAAAAGAAACTAGCTAGAATTTCTTTTTAATGGAGAAATTGTTAGCCTCACTTGTGCAATTATGCCACCAATTGAAATTTTGGGGGTCGATTCTTGCAGGAAAACGAGGCAGCAGAATCTTATAATGAATGGTGTACTGCAGTGCTTACGAAATTAAAAGAAGCCTCTCCATTGAGCTTAAAAGTGACTTTGCAATCAGTAAGCTACTAGCTGCTTTCACTCTATGATTTGCCTGTATACTCGGGAAGCTAACCCTTTTTTTCTCCCATGCGAAAATTTAAAGATTCGAGAAGGTAGGTTTCAAACTCTTGATCAGTGCTTGGTGAGGGAATATCGAATATCCCTAAAATGGATTTCCAAACAGGTGTCAAATGATTTTTCTGAGGTATGGCTTATCCGATACTCAATTTGAAGCAATTTTTTGAAGTTCGTATCTAACGCTAGTAATTTGTAGGGTATTCGTGCAAGATTAGTCGACAAGGACTTTGCTCCAAAGGTGCGTATTGAACTAAAATGTACAAGAAGTTTGTGAAATTCTTTTCAAGAATAAGAACTACTTAATCAGTATTAAATCTCAACTTTCAGTGGGATCCTCCGAAGTTGGAGCAAGTAACTGATGACATAGTTAACTGCTTTTTCTCCCCTCTCGGTGAACTTGAGCCGGAACTAAATTTGCCTACTTCATTGCGAGAGCCTGATGTATGAAAACTTTCCCAGTTCTTACAGTAGTGCTATATTTTGGTCTCCATTTATGACCAGTTTTCATGTGGCGGTACGAGTTTCGTGTAGGTTTCTTCAGTAAGTAGAAGGAAATTAACCTAAACCATCGATGTAGCATGGTGTTCTTGTACTTACAATATTTCTTGTAGTTGAATTCTCTGCTTAAACTCCAGTTATATCTCCAGTTGTGGGATCTATCTTAGGCCAAACTATTTGCATTTAAGGGTGTGGCATCTTCTTATGTTTCTCTGTTCTCGACTGTGATTTGCCTGAGGACCTGCTTTCTCAACCACTGTTTTAAAATTCGGACCAACCCGTCTGGTTCAACCACAAACCTGGTGACCCGACTGTCAATCTGGTCTCACCATTATACCCCTCTGCAAAAACCTGCGGGTTTGTAAAAAACCGCTGACCCAAATCTATTAATCCGGCGGTTCATTGTCAATTTGAAAACCTTCGGATTTTAATTGGAATTTGATTCGTCTCTTCCCGCGCTTCAATTTTCAGTTTTTAGCTCTTTACGTTCTCTTTGCCTTAAATTTTCAAGCAAGACCTCTCTCGATTTTGAAATCTAGGAATTCATCTTCTTGTATTCTTCATCAACTCAACCATCCCCAACTCAATAAAACATGCAAGTATTAGATTTCTATTGCAAGTTAGCGACCAGTTTAATAAGATTATGCATGTGAGTGAATATGTGTATGTATATCTTGTTTTCACCTATCTCTTTCTTGTGATTCATATATATGTTGGAATTTGTATGTTTACATTTTGCAAAATGGCCAAGGGTTTTAACGTCTAGAATGGGGGTTTTGGTGTTGTCCCCAACCCTTGTATATTGTTAGTCAAAGTAAGAACATAGAACACAAACCTATTACTTCTCTAATTTAGAGTCAATTCATCAAGATCTACAGGTAACAACATTTACAAGCCAAGTTAATTACAAAATCAAACTATTTCAATGGAAAATGATCTTATACAATTATTATATTTGACAGGAATTAATTTGCCACCAGTTTAACTATTGGATTAACAGTTGAACCAGTTACCCACTTTTTCATCCACGACAATATTTGAGTCGGATTTGAAAACTATGTTCGCAACTCGTTCGAGAAGTAATTTTTTAAAATATTTATAAAAGAGTGCTGAAAACTATACTAGTATATTTATGTCAATTTCCTTGACAATTTATGTCCACAAATTTCAGGGCAGGTCATTGATTGATGTGTTCAAGAGCTATCAAGTCATGTGGTTTAAACTTATTTTAATTAAAGTCATATTTTTTTGTTAAAAGATTAACGTGTTCCTACAATTACAAAATTGCTAATTTAAATACAAAATTGTTTTATTATGATACTATTATATTAAGATACTGTTTTATTATGATATTGTTTTATGAAAATTGCTTGATATTGTTATATTTTTTATATTGTACACTAGTTTTCGTTACATTAGAGCATGTTTGGCCAAGTTTATTTTAAACTATTTTTTCTTAAACTCATTTTTAACTACATATTTCATGGTACCACAAAATTTATCAATTTTTCAACTACACATTTCACTAAGGGTGTGTTTGATTAGCAATGGTGGAAAAATGGTGGAAAAGGAAAACAATTTCCATATAAGGTGGAAAAAAAAAACCATCAAAATGGTGAAAACATTTTCCAAGAAAGTAGTCAAATCCATATTTTAAGTGACTGTACCTTATAAAATATTTTCTTTTCCACCTTCTATCAAACAATCAAAGTTGGAAAACATTTTCCACTAAAGTGACATTATTTTCCATGGATATGATATTTTCCATGAAAAATAGTGCAATCAAACACAACCTAAGTTTTTTCAAAATCTCAAAAAAAACTACTTTTAAACTCTGCCAAACAAACACTAAAACACATTCAAAATTAAATATTTTACAGTTGAAGTAATTATACTGTTTCAAAATAGGGAAATTGTCGCAAATGGTCCCTAACGTATCACGTTAGTGCACAAATGGTCCCTAACGTTTCATTTTTGGCGCAATGGTCCCTAACCCTCTACTGTTGGTTCCGCAATTGGTCCTTTTTTACGGATTCTGTTAAAAACCTTTCATTTAGGTGCACAAATGGTCCATAAATTTTTTTTTTTGGTCTTTATTAGTAGGGGTAAAATGGTCAAGTTACAGTTTTTTTCAACCTTTCAATTTGCGCAAATGGTCCCTAACCTTATTTTTAATATAGAAATTTACAATTGGTTCTTAATCTTTACAAAAAGTGAAAATAGGTCCGACACTTTAATTTTTTTATTAAATTATTTTTTATTATTAAGTAATCATATTATTTAAATTTTATCATTACAACATAAAAAGAAAAATAAATTTGTTACAAATAGAAATTTTAATTATGCTCAACCCAGCCCAATTTTATATGGTCTCGTATTTACTGGGTCAACTCAGCCCGCTTTTGTGCCACAGGGTTATTGGACAGTCCAATTTTAAATTTTTATTTATTTTTTTATTTAAAAAAAAAAGAAAAAAAAAAAAGCAAACACTGAAGATGAAGATGTCAATTTTAAATTTTAATTTATTTTTCCATTTAAAAAAAAAAAAATTCACCCTCTTCAGCACCTCCACCTCCACCTCCACCTCCACCTCCACCTAAATCAACCAGAAAAGGGGGGAGATTTCTCTGCCCCGGTCGCTGACGTCGACGACTGGGCGGGGGAGGGGGGGAATGAATAATGTAAGAAAACTCCTTGAAGACATTTATGAATCATCCAATGATTTAGAGAGAGAGAGAGATCTCCCCCTTTTTTGGTCGACAAAACCAGGGAGATCTTCTCCCTGGTTTCGCGAAACCAGAGCTCGCGCGAGAAACATAAGCCGGCGAACAGTTGTTCGTCCCAAAGCGGCGAAAAACAAATAGAATTCGCCACAAAAGTCGGCGAACATGGGTATTTCTGCGTATGAGAACATAATAATGGCGTGGCAACCAGTCCTCCACATGTAGACTTCGAGTTTTTAAGAGATAATTATTACTCTAAAAGGGTATGCTGGGATGTGCTAATGCACACAAATTGTTGGAATAACAAGTAAAACAATTATTTCCAAAATAATGTGGGCACAATAGTTTATAGGCCAAAATATTAAAATTAGAGGAGAACTTGATAGGTCCAATGAAAAGCTACATTTCCAAGTATAATCAATCTTCAAGTAGTAATCTGAATATTGCACAAATATTGGATAAACTCTAAGATAATGGTACATATAATATCAGTTGTATGAAAGATATACTGGAAGATATAAATGAACACAATGTGTCCTTAATTTATTGTCAAAGCAAGATGAAGAATCACAGGACTTGTGGGATGCTCAATGTCCAGATGATTTTAGTATTGCTTATTGGATGAAGGACTTTGTTCTTGCCATCAAAAACCTGGATGGATGAAGATATATGAGATCATTTTATTAAACAAAATCAATCATTTCAATCTAATACCTATTGGTTTCAATTAGGGCAGTTTATACCTTATTTATGAATATGACCACTGTGAATATAATGTAGAGTTTTAATTTCAACATATATAATAGATAAACCTTCATTGACATAATCTTTGTACATAAAGCTACGAAATTTAATCCACAATGATTTTGGATCATCAGGTCCACACAAAGTTAATATTGTAGCAAATAATCATCGTAAAGAAGAAGGCATTTGATAAGCAATAGCTTCTTCTAAACACATCTCACAATAATTGTCACTATTTAGTAAGCCATGTGTAACAGCTGCCTCACGAAAAGATTGCATAGAAACACCATTTACTATTTTTAAATTTTCATAGGATGTTGGTCTCCTAATATGATTGAGCAAAATTCGTAAATAATATCTTTCGCCTTGAACTATAGTAGCTAAAACTAATCTTCCAATTACATTTTCACGTTTTCTTTTTGTCCATACCTTACTTTGTGCATCCCACACAAAATATTGGAGAAATTCTCTATACAACAATGTTTTTGTTAACTCATTGCATATATTCATTTTGAAAAATTCAGTTAGCATTGTTATTCTTCTATAATTTGTATCAATAATATTTGACAAATTTTTAGAATGTTTATACGCCACTAAATGGTTATTTTGAAGATGTAATTGTAACGATATAACTGATGGAGAAATTTCTGATAAAATAAATCCATATATTCTCCACATTGCTTCAGGTAGAGAAATCCACCTAGCAAATTGATATCTTTTAATTTCATCAACATCATTTGTATTATTATTTACACAAAAACTTACCCTATCATGTCTTTTGTATACATATTTATATAAATATTTTACTGCTTTTACAGTTGAACATATTTATACATTGATATGACAATCATATTTCGCACATAAATATGGATTATAAGGAACAACCCATCTATTATCTAATAAACTACCTCTAACAGTAACTGTTTCATAAGTATTGCAACATCTATAGTTTGGGTAACAATTTCTCCAAAAAAAGTTTTTATAACAAATTCCTTTGGATATTTATTTTTACACTTTCTATTTTTATTCATACAAATATTGTTCGAATTTAGTATACCGCAAGGACCATGCATCATATGTTTAATTACAACAAAATGTAAATGAGAGTTTTCATTTTTATTAGGTATTTCATAGGAAACAATTTCATCAATTAAATCTACATTATTAATTTTAAAACTTGGTTTCAGAATTAACAAAAAATGTGCATGTGGAAGGCCTCTTTTTTGAAATTCAATTACATAAATATAAGCAGCAACTTCTCTAAAAATATGTCTTTCTAATAGATCAATTTTTAATTCTTCCAATTTAGCTCTAAATATACGAGCAATTAAATCAAGTCTATTTTGACTAATATCATTATATTTTAACTCATTTTTTTATTTCATCCCAATTAAGATTACAAGTTATTGTTAAAAATATATCTGGTTTACCAAATCTTTGAACCAAAGCCATTGCATCCATATATCTTTTTTTCATATCTCTGAGGCCACCAACAAAAGAAGAAGGTAAAATAATTTTTTGACCAATTTTATAACCTCCATTTTCACCATTTTCTACACTATCTACAATTCTTTGATACAGTTCAGCACGTATTTCATTTTGATTTTTCCTAAAATAATCTAATCTACTTGTTTTAATTTTAACATACATATCAACCACATATTGTTGAAAAAGTCTTCCAGCATGAAGTAAAACACATTTATTAGTAGCTCTTACCTGTAACTTGTAACAATAATATTCCTGACAAGATACTTGCAATCTCTTTTTGGTCTTTTTCATAACTACAAAAAAATAAAGAAAGTTCATAAAATTTCAATAAAGGATAATAATAAAATAATGGATTATGTTTAGAATAATGACTTGTATTCTCGTTTTCAATTAATTCATTTGCAGAATTTATAACATTTATATCTAACAAATTATCCACAACATTATAGGTATCAACAGTGTTTGCACTGTACTTTTGGATACCTTCATGCCATCCAGATTCACCATAAGGAAATAATAATAGATATTGAAGTGGATCATAACAACAAAAAAAGTAATGTATTTTATGTAAAGTATCAGAATGACAATGTAGTGATATATCTCTTGATCTAGTGGTAGTAGATGGATCTTCATCAACCCATATAGCAGCAACTTGTGATGTCGAAGGTGTATTGTACACTCTTTGATCAAGCCCAGCATCACATCTAATTTGTATTTTACATAATTCTAAAGAATTGAAACTACTTAATGAGCGAAAAAAATTTGAATATGGATTAATCTTTAATATATTTATTAATCTATTCAACATATATTCACAAAATTTATCTGATTTTTGTAACATATGTTGTATTTCATTTTCAGTATCATAAAAGTATAATTGTAAAAATGAAGGATTGTCATCAACGGGTATAATTGGATTTATATAATGATAAAATTGTCCTTGAACTCTAAATGTATATATACCTTTGTATGATTTTCCCAAATTTCAATCATATTTTACCTCAAAATGATGTAAATGCAAAGTGATTATTATAATTGCGTGCATTAGTTTTAAAATGTAATGATTCATTGGAATTGGTAGTATATAGCTCATATAATTCATCAGGAACAAAATTTATTTTTAATTTCACTTTACTATCACAACAACAAAAACATTTACTTTCTTTCTCAAATTTTGTAGCTTGACAATGCCTACAAATTGTTGGCATTCTTAATATATGAGTTTTTGTGGGAATATTTTTCATATAAAAATCCTTACCATATTGATTGATATTAGAATTCTTATTTAATATATCATCATCAACTATATCATATTCATGAACAGCTATATCATGAACAACTATATCATCTTCATCAACCTTTCTTTGATTATCAACTACAAAAATGAAAATTCAATCTATTATATTACAATGTATATAGAAAAAAATTGATGATATAATATATAAATTTAATGAGTATTTGCCTTGTATACTTGAACTACCCTGATGCAATCTATTTACTTTCTTCGTTGGTTGAATTTTTCTACGCTCGGCATACAATTCTCTTCTACGTTTATTGCGCAAATCTTTTTTTGCCTATGTGTCCATCTATCTACAACACCTACGTAAAATAACACAAAGGAAAAATACTCATACAAACTAAAAATAAACAACAAAATAATAAAAAAACAAAAGTTATCCAGGTCAACAAGAATGTACAATACCAAAATCGTACAGATTTGAATAAGCCACTACTAAGCTTAAAGTTAAGTGTTTATATAAATTTCCTCTCCAATTTAAACAAATACACTACATGCAAAATGTGACTTGGTTTTGAATATAACTTGATAATTTAGCGAGCCTCTGCTAAAAAAATGGTTGCCTAGAAACTCTAGTCTGGAAATGTTGTCGAGCAAGCCTGGTTGCTCGACCACGAACACGAAATGCTAACACCAAATTGGAGATAGCTCGAGTTTGGTTGTCGAGGCAACCAATCGTGGTTGCCGAGCACGCCTGTTGCCGAGCTACTCGACAACCAGTGTGGTTGCCGAGTAGCTCGGCCCAGCGTACTCAGCAACCACACACATGGCTGCCGAGCAACTCGACAACGTTTGGTTGTCGAGTTACTCGGCAACCAATGAGCGAGTTAGCTTAGTTGATAGCTTGCGACAAAGTATATTGTCCGAATATCAAACAATCCTATACAAATAACTAAAGAATTCGGGAGAAATCTAATCTTTGGACAAAGTTCACATAAATATTTGATTTGAAATTTTTCAAAACTATGAACCAACTAATAGATTTGTTGTTAAAGAAGAATGAAGTTCTGCTTCAAAATGCTATTATTGTTATACAAATAATATACTCTTAAAGATGGATGGATGGAAAAATGACAAATAACATGGAAAAAACGTTGTTAAACAAGAATGAAATTTTGTTATTGTCATACAAATAATATACACTTACAATCTGAAAGTCTGAAATCGAAAGTATGAAAATACTACGAAGACGCTTAATTCCAAGTTCCAAATGGAAACAACGGTTTCAGAAAAGGTAGAGAGATGACTGAAGTAGGTAATAAAACAAATGATAGTTGTAAAACGACGGCGTGTTGGACGAAAAATGAACAGTAAAAAATTTAAGGCTCTTATATTATTGTAAGGATATATATATATATATATATCTAACAAAAACAACATAATTCAAGAAAAATGAGAAAAACCATTCATAAAAAGTGAATCCACCTAGAAAATAACATTCAAGAAGTAATTATTTTCAAAAATTGCAATCCAAGGACCATCCATTACTTCTCAAAATCACTGTCATTATCTGATAATAATAGTAGGTTGTTAAAGTTTAAAATTTTATTTTTTACATGATTGTGGAAGAAGAAGAATAGTAAAAAATTATGAATCTACTATTATCATTTACGAAAATAGTGAGGAAGGTTTGGGTGACTGGTGGCGAGACATAAAATGCTGACGACAAGATGCAATAGCTGGTGGGAGTCGGGGGAGGAGACGGTGGTCATGTGCGTTGCTGCTAAAGTTTAAATCGAGTTTAATTATAATTAATTTAGATCACAAAAGTAATTATAGAATTAATTGAAATATAGCTAAAGCAGTATAACTTAATTGTAATTTTGGAAAGTATTTTGACTTAATTTAAAACAAGTTACTGATAAGTGCATTTTGTGCGCTTATTAGGACCTTTAAACTAAGCTTTTATCCCGTCATTTTATTGAATTTATACTTAATTTATTGTATTATTCTTCCTATTTCATTTTTGGACCCGTTTATAAGCACATGGAGAAGATTGGACGAAAAGAGCATAAAATTTGGTGAAATCAACGAGTAAATGATATACCATTGGAAAGATAATCGAATTACGAGTCCACCACTTTTTACGGATCTCAATTTGGAGCTTTCTACAAGAATTTATGGCCGTTTGAAAAACAGCCGCCCATGCTAACTTTTGGCTGCGGGAATTTTGTTTTCTTTTCGAATTCTAATTCTATTAGGAAACCTTTTTTTGACGCGATTTGCATAATATTTTGAGATATTTTAGGGCACAATTAGGTAACTATATATATGAGTTATTAACTCATAACATGGATGGAATTTTGGAGAGCCGAATTTGGAGAGAAGAACGGGAGACAAATCAAGAACGAAGATCAAGATTCATCCTTTCAAGATTAAAACGAAGATCAAGTTCAATATTTTATCTCCTAATTATTTTCTTCTTATCCGGGTGATGAACTCCATATTTTCATCTCTTCTTTTTTTGTATTATTAGTATGCTAGGCTAGAATTAATTAGTGTTAGGATCGTGATGAAGCTTGTATCATGAATCTTTAATTCTTCAAACCTAGTTTTTGATATTTAAGCATGTTTTTATTTTTGAACAATTGATATTGATTTTCTCTTCATCTACAATTATATGCGCAATAGTTGTATGATTCTTGTGGCTTGTTTTACCTTCGAGAGAAGGAAAATAGGTTATACATATATTAATTGTCGTAGAGTCCGATAGGGGATAGAAATATACCGCTATGCTTTACGTGATCTCTAAGTATTCACAAATTCTAATGCATTCTTGTATGCTCGCATTCGTCATAGAAATATAGTCGGGTCGCATATAGGAATAGATTTAATTCTAATCGAAAGAGATTATTAAATTAAATTAGGAATATTGATCTTCATAAGTAAATCATGTTATCAAATTTAATGGTTCGGGTTAAAGATAACTGATATAAGTGGATTCGAGATCCTAGTACACTTTTCTTTTCTTTTCTTTTCCAATTTTAAAGTAATTCTCATTTAATTTAATTTCTTATTTGTTTGATTTATAATTAGTTAATTAATTTTAGTTCATGTTTTAATTAGTTTAAGAAACAAACATTCAAAAGTTCATTAGATTCGGTTAAGGTTAGTATAATTGAACTGAACTATCTAAATCTTCGTGGGAACGATACTTGGACTCAATATCCACTTTATTACTTGAGCGATCCGTGCACTTGCGGAATTATTGAAGACATAAAATCGTTGACAGTTACCTAGACTTATAAGCAATTTCTCCTAATATTAAACGAGTTATATGAAGGCAAGGCCCATGCCCATGCCCAAAGCTTATGTGGACTTACCTCAATTTTTGTTCTTGAATGGGTTGAAAGAGTTGATGCCACTCGCCTATTTTTAATTTTTTTAAAAAAAAATTGCCTATAAATCACTTGTATGTCACTCGTTCTAAATTAGGTCAAAATATTTTTTAAAATTGTGATTAAGTCATACTCATCAACAATATTTCAAATTAATCCAAAAATTACCCATGTGATCCATATTTTCCATCGGCGCATTCTTTCACATCCACAAATGTCCTCCACCTCCGACGAGTGCTTCTTCTACGGCCATAAATCTTCTCCAATTTCAGCGAGTACTTCTTCTACGGCGCGATAGCAATCCACCTACACAACCTGCTCCGCTGCAGCTGAGCAACATATGGAGAGTACTTCTTCTACGACAGAGGTAGATTACAGGGCTTGTAGTTGGGCTCCTTGTTGGACTTTATATGCAGCTTGGATTCCTTTTTAAAGCTTGACCATGGTGGCACCGATGAATTTCACTAGTGGAACTATAGCGTCTGGGGTTGAGAGGTTGTTAGCAATTTGACCATAGTTGATACCAAGCGAAGACACCCGATTTGGGAATAATGAGACTGCAAATGAGTAACAGAAAATTTGACAACAACAGTTTGCAACTGTAAATGCAAAATTTAGGGGGGTAAAATGGTAATACCTAAAAAAACAATAAGAAGAAGCAATGATGTCTATGAGTGGATTGTAAAGTAATGATAAGTGGAGAAGAGTGACCATGATTTGTTACTGTAAATAATTTAATTTGATGAATTTGTGTAGAGTGACCATGATTTGTTACTGTAAATAGCAGCTAGAATTACTGTAGGGATGATACTGTATTATAGAAAATAGTAGGGATGATTTGTTTGATGAATTTCTGTAGAGTGGCCATGATTTGTTGTTGTAAATAGCAGCTTGAATTTCTGTAGGGAAGAATATCATTGATGTGGGCATGCTTTGACGAAAGTTGATCGTTAGATTATTCTTCGTGTTGTTAGTCATGTGTGTTGTTTAATACTATATTATAGAAAACAGTATCATAGAAAATAGTATTATAACAGAAACGGGCATAGAATTCGCATACGTGCTCAGAATAAAATAATATATTTTTGGAATCGTCTCGACGAGCTGGTCAAGAATAGTCGCTTTGCCACTGCTGGCGATGGATTTTAGCCGTTTGAAGTCGTATCTTTAGCTTAAAACGACAATCTTTAGTTTGTTATGTCTTAACAATATTATACTAAAACAATATCTTAATAAAACAATATTATGGATAAATATATCTTAATATATCAGTATCATACATGAAAGTATCTTAATAAAACAGTATCTCATACACAAACTACAACCCAATAAAATAATAGTATCATAGATTGAAACAATATCTACGACGGCATTTTGAATGAAAACAGTATCATAGATAAAACTAAGTACAAGATATTTTAAAGGTTGAAGTAATGATAGTGTTCTTAAAATGCTCCATAAGTAGTACAAGATCATTGACACTGTTTGCATTCAATGATAGTATTATAGGTTGAAATATTATTGTAATAAAACAGTATCAAAGATAAAAGCATGGTATAAGTATACCATATCACTTTATCTAAATAAAACAGTATCATAGATAAAACTAAGTAGAGATGTTTTACTGGTTGAAATAATGATATTGTTCTTAAATTACTCCATTAGTACAAGACCATTGATACTGTTTGCATTCAATAACAGAATCATATGTTGAAATATTATCATAATAAAACAGTATCAAAGATAAAAACATGGTATAAGTATACCAATGCACATTATCTAAATAAAACAGTATCATAGATAAAACAGTATCATAATAAAACAGTATCATAAAAAGTAATATCATAAATAGTATAATAGAAAACAATTTCATAATAAAACAGTATCATTGAATCAACGTATTTTTTGCAGTTGCAAGGGTATGTTGGTCTTTTAGCGCTAAAATATGATTTGACTTTAGAGTCTATAAGTGCAACAATAGTAACTGGTCTTGAATTTACCCTCTTTTTAATAGACATTTCTTCAATTTAGTTAATATTATTTTAATGGTCGAAAGAGACATTAATTCAGAAATGTAGCATGTAACTATTATAATGAACTCCTATTGATCGAATAGGATTAAGAAAGAAATGTGTGTGAATAAAAAGTCGGATTTTAATGCTTTCAAACAAAATACAAAATTAATAAAAAAGAAAGAAAGAAAGAAAGGAAAAGTAGAAAATTTGAAAAAGATCATTTTCAAATTAATGTTAAGATATCTTGTTTGGGGATGTTGAAGAGTAAGGATGGGAATAAGACGGAGGCGGGAGCGGGATGCTCTTACAATCCCTATTTGGTAAGAGATTTTTGAGAGTTGGAGTGAGAATTAAAATATTTTTATTTATCGTCGTATTTAATTAATTAATTGTTTTTAATATTTTTTAATTTTTTAAATACAATTTAATTTAAAGTATAAAAATAAAATAAAATAAAAAGATTCGAGGCGACTTCAGAAAATTTGGAACATGAAATACAATTTTTGTTCCTGCCTCGATTACTTAATGGGGTGTGGCAAAGTGGGAGATAAATATTCTGCCCTCTCTATTGAAGAGTAGCAGTGGAAGGACAATTTTGCCATTGGTACAATTGCATTGTTATGGATTTAGAACGATTAGTTACTCCAATTTGTAAAGAGCGAGTCTAATATGGTTTTAAATGAGTATAGGGATTTCATTTTAAAATATAAAAATTATTAAGCTCAAATTCTTGAATATTAATTAGTTTTTTCATTTTCCCGTGACATGAAATTTTATTCTTAATAAGTTGGTATCTTTGAAATTATAGAATTTTACTATCTCAGAATTCATAACTTTACTGAAATCTTCAACTAACTCAAAAGTCTAAAATTCTAAACAATCCGCAAAAATTCCCAAACTACAACAAGTATATTCTTTCGCATAATTTGAACCTCATAAGCAATATTTGGCTTGAAAAATCTCAGTTCATAATATTTTCTCAAAATTGCACTTTAATCTCTCAAGTTTGCAAATTCGTCCTCAAACTTGTCAAAATTGCATCAATGCCTTTAAACCTTAAACATTATCTTATTATCATTCCTTAAACTATACCTCAAGTATGAAATTCATAAACACGTAACTTTTCCTAAATTGCATTTTTCGTCCATGAATTTTTTATATATTGCAATTTAGTCCCAAATTGATTTCAATCCTCAAATGATTCATATTATCACTAATAAACCTTAAATTCATCATTCAATTCATTAAATCTTATTTCCCTAAATTTCCTCTTTGGTCCCTCAAGAATTGAAAGTATCGAATTTGATATTCAAGTTCTCAAACTTTGCATATGATCAGTAGAGTAGCTCCAGAACCGATGGTCCATAGAATTCGAGAGGTTAAAGCCAACGACGAAAATACCTTTCTGGGCAATAGACAAGTAGAATTACGAACTTGCTTATTCTCTAGATGACCTAGAAAATTATGCAAAAGCTCTATTTGTTCCTTAGTGAAAGACTTGATTTTGAACATGTTGTGCGTTTTCTTTCTCAAGACTTATCTCCCTAGCTTCATCAAGCTCATAATGATACAATCTTCCAAACAATTTGAATACTAATGGTGCATTTGATTGCAACTTATTTTCTATGGAAAAAGCCTTTTTTCCACCTATTTTCTAATTGATACGTTTGATAGCCACATTTTTCCATGAAAAAAGTCATTTTCCCACCTATTTTTTAACTACACCTTTGATTGATTGTCTTTTTTTACAGGTAAAATATTTTCTCATTTTTACATAAATGGCCACATTTTCCTTGAAAATAAGAAAAATATTTTCGTGGGGGAGGGGGTGGGGGAGGTTTTATTTTTCGGGTAAAATTTATCGTCTAAATTGATATTTTTCAATTAACAATTTCTTGGCAATTCAATTCCCTGGAATTCATTTTATTTTCACCCAAATTCAATGCTTGATATTGCAAAAATTAAACTCCTATAATAATGGATTTATCCTAACTACTTTGATCCCTAAAAAAAAAATATTAATAGCACATTATAACCAGATGCTAATAGTTTGTAATCTATTTAAAAAGCAGAGATATGTGTTGGGATATCTCAATTCCCAACAATATGTACATAAAACTGTTTAAATTTATAAAGGACAGTACAAGAAATTGAAGTTTTGATCATGAGCACACTGATTAAAAGTAGTTTAAGTACTTTATCCGACACACTTACGTAATTTGGAAATACTAATGATGTTTATTTTCATCTTGATCCTCGTTTGCATCATGGGGAATGGCAACCAAGTGAAGATCTTGCCTTCTCGCTGCAGTGATTGCAGGGCGTTCATTCATGTCCAAATCATTAGGGTTCATACCATCCGGAAGTTTCCAGTCGAAGTGGTAAAGAAGATGGGCTAAAGGAAGCTCTACGCTCGCTAAACCAAATGTCATACCAGGACACATCCTCCGTCCTGCCCCAAATGGAATGAACTCGAAGTTATTTCCTGTGAAGTCTGTTGTGTTGTTTTCGAATCTCTCTGGTTCAAAACTTTCGGGATTAGACCAATATTCGGGATCTCTTCCCATTGCCCAAGCATTTACTAGGACTTTGGTTTTAGCAGGTATATGATAGCCTTCAATTTCAGTATCTTCTCGAGAAACTCTTGGGATTAAAGGAACAGGTGCATGTAGCCTTAGACCCTCCTTGATCACCATCTTCAGGTATTTTAGATTTTGAACATCATTTTCTATGGATTTACTTTCCTTTATAGTTTCTCTTATTTCTGCCTGTACTTTTGCCATTACACGTGGGTTTCTTATCAGTTCTGCCATGATCCAGTCAATTGTTGTCGACGAGGTTTCAGTACCAGCCGCAAATATGTCCTGTCACAAATGAAAAATTCAAGTCTCTCTGTTACTCATTTACGAAAATTGTATGGTACTGAGTTAAAGTACTTACATAAATGACAGCCTTGACGTTATCATTTGTGATTGGAAATTCAAGTTCACCACTTCCCTTCACTCGTAGAAGAACATCAACCAAGTCTTCGTTACCAAACTCTCCATTTCCCCTTCTTGTTGAATCGACGTCTCTATCATTTCTTGCCAGATTGTGATTGTGTTCATCGATGATATCATCAAGAATCAGATCAAGTTTACGACGCATTCTCAGCAATTTAAGCCTATTCCAACTCATAATTTTAAGTACTTTTGATGAAGGATACAAATCAGACACATCAAATCCGCTTACCAGGGTTATTCCTTCCTTAAACATGTCTATCAATGCATTCTTGTCTCTGCATATCTTACCAAATGCTGCTCTACACGTGATCGAACTCGTCATCCCGAATATTTTCTCGGTCAAGTTTATCGGGCCTTGGGAAGATCCAGCCCGAATAGATTGCACAAGTTTTGAAACCTCGTCCTCTCGAATAGAACCGAAGGATTTAACATTCTTGGCACTCAAGAGTTCAAGAATGCATATTTTACGCATCTGTCTCCAGTAATCCCCGTATTGACTGAATGAAATGTTGGATGAATTGTACCAGAGAATTTCTCCGGCTATACTTTCGGGTCTGTCTGCAAAAGTTGGATCATGAACTTTCAGTACATCTTTCGCAATTTCCGATGAAGAAATGACGACTGCAGAAACTTCTCCAAGTTTCAAATGCATAACAGGCCCATATTTTTTGGACAGATGTTTAAAAGAACGATGAGGGAGTGAACTAATATGGTGCAAGTGTCCAATCACGGGTAGCCTCCAAGGACCTGGCGGTAGTTTCCTGTTTTCGAGACGGGAATTTTTCTTGTCTGTTTTTGTTGTCGCGTTTTCTAGTAGTAATTTTTTCCGAGCTTTCAACAAAAGGAAGATAAAAAATAGAAGAAGAATAGACGAAGTGAAATTGAGAGGAAACTGGAATTCCATCATCTATGAGTAAAGATTTTCTGAATTTTTTGCTTGGCTATTGAAGAGTCAAGTGCTTTATATGTAGGTTACGATGAGAAACAGTCAAAAAAAAAAAAATCTCAAATTCTACGGAAGGAACTATGATGGCGGCCGGTGGGGCATGTTATCTTGTTTATATTTTAATGGAAATATAGCAATCTTTTTTGACCATCTATAATTTTTATTTCTTTTAAAAATAAAAGATATGTTTGATTTATAGTTCTAGAGAATACTGCATATGATAATATGTAATATTTTAAATTATTTTTCTCTTTACTTTTATTATACTATTGAATTTAATGTATAGATCATGACAATAGATTTATACAATAAGATTTCAGATTATGTAGAGTATTCGACTCTTGTAATTTATTTTATTTTAAAAAGTCAATTTTGTTAAGAGAGTTAGTCGAAACTCTTACATATTAATTATTATTTTGTAATGTAAGATTTACTTTTAATATGTCCTACATGATAGTTAGGGATGACAAAAATATTCGATCCGTGATTCAGCGGGGTAGATCGGGGCAGGTTTTGGCAATCTGGGGTGAATCGGATCATGTGTGCCTTAATCCGATCTGCCCCATTTGAAAAATAAAGGAAAAAAAAAGAAAAAAAATGTAGTAAAGTGGTAAAGTTTGTTTCAATGTTTGTTTAAGTTTTTGAATGGCAATTGACCAAAAAAACAAAAAAAAAAATTCACGAATGAGTCTGCGGATCACTGCTTTGATCAACTCCGACACGCTCCATCAGATCAATCCACGAATTTGTATCTCTTAGAATTATTGCGGGGCGGATACGAATCAGGCCGATTCGATCCAAATCCACCTCGTTGCCATCATTAACAATAGTGACTTGTTTAAAAACACTAATCTTTCATCTGAATGTTCTTTTGAGCTTTTGCCTGTTCGAGCTTTTCCCACTTTGATTAGAAATCGAGCCCTAAAGTTCCATTTTAAAAGTAATTTTATTTAGAAGAGTAATCTAAACTTTTATAATTTAATTATTATTTTCATACTCAATTGACGTAAATTTTAGTTTAAGATAATTTACACCATAGTTTTTATTTGTCGCACCTTATTTTAATTGTCCTTAAGGTCCTCAATTTTTTACTTTAGCATTTATGTTCCCAACTTTTTTTTTTACCACATTCTTATTCTCATTTTTTCATTAATTATCACACTTCATTTTCGTTAACGGTTTTTGTTCAAAAAGTCCTCCACTGGGAGAACGTAAAGTCATTTATTTTTTTATCATATTTTAAAAAAATAAATAAATATAAAAGTATGACAAAATATTATTTTTTTATTTCAAAGTACGGAAATTAAATATTTTGAAAAGTATTATTAAGAATGAGACGTGCTAATATATGGAAGATTGAGAATAAAAATCCAACGAAAATAGTCATAGATATAAATGCTATATTAAATACATATTGATAATTTTAAGTACAATTAAAAATTATTATACCAATAATCACCCTTATGTAAATAATTGGGGGTGACTTTTCCACCCCTACCCCCACTTTAAATAAGAACTTTCTAATGTGATAACAACGGCTGTTTTGCTTTATTCTATCATATATTCTCATTCAAGTTTGACTATTTCAATGGTTTGATAAGCAATCTTCTAGAAAGTGATGTAATATATAACTTTAAAGTTAAGGAAAAAGTAAGGAATAATATAAAAAGGTTGTCTAATTCTCTAACATTAATTTGGCCACGGATAAGATCGAATATTTCAGTTGTGTATTTTTAGCCTAAGGCAGTTTGGTTTGTAAATAAAATTATTTATCTGGATAAAAATTATATGAATAAGAATCATACAGATAACATATTTATTATTATCTTATTTGTTTCAACTAAGTATAAGAATGTAAAAAGTTATTTTTAAAAAGTTAGTTTTTATAAAAAAATAAAAAATAAAAAATTATACCATTATATTTAATTAAACAAAAAAATAAATAATAAAAAACTAAAAGAAAAAAAAATGGGTATAGCGACAAAGGGTGAGGGTGGTGACAATGGCAGTAGGGATGACAATAGACCGATGTTCCATTACCATCCCCGACCCGTATGGATTTTTGGAATATGGGGGCAGGGATTAAAAAAATTCCTATTTACTATCATTTAATTAATTAATTAATTTTTAATTTTTTAAAAATACGATTTAAATTTTAAAATATAAATAAAAAATAAAATAAACAGAGATTCGGGACAAGTTTAGAGAATTTAGAGCGAGGACCATGATCCCCGTTCCCGCTTCGATTATTAACGGAGTGGGGAGGAGTATTTTGCCATCCCTAGGCGGCGTATCACGGGGCACCTTTCTTTCTAGCACAGAAAGAGGCACCGTGCGGCAGTAGTCTACTCCGCTAGAGTATCTTCTCCATGTTCTTGATCGATTGAGTAATGAAGACAATTTAAAGAAAGCTTTGCAACAGAAGATTTGAATGCAACGAAAATAGTTTGTTGATTGATTAACGAAAGCAGAAAATTACAATGGCTGATGCAGGGGGTGAACACCAGTAAGCTTGACAAGACTTCAAATACCAACTACCCCCTATAATAGCTTAAGTAACAAAAACTTAAGTTAAATGAGTAGACATTAAAAAGCTGAAGAACCATAACAGAAAATAAACTACTATAAACTAACAGAAATAACAACTGAAAGTAATAGTTACAAAGTGCACCCGAAGTTGGGCAACTGCGGCTGCAAATGCTGTCAGTGGGCTAAGTATAGCTACGGACCCTGACATTCTCCCCCATTTGATTTGGCGTCATCTTTAGTGCCATCTTTGCATGATATTCTTCAAGTAGAGGTTTGAATACTCCAAGGTCTTTAACTCTTTCCCAAGTATTCTCCTCGTTGCTACATCCGCTCCATTTAACTAAGTATTGCTGATGATCTTTCTTGGAAGCTCGAGTAACTCGGTGATCAATAATAGCTTCAGCAATCCTCTTACCTATTTTCTTCAATTTAAACGTATGTCGCTTTGGCTTATTTCTGGACACATCCTCTTTATTTGCAAAATATGGTTTGAGTGCACTAACATGAAGGACATTGTGGATTTTGCATCATGAAGGAAGTTCAATTCAGTAAGCAACTATTCCAATCCTCTTTATGATGGGTAATGGTCCGATATATTTCAGCATCAATCGAGAATCTGTCCCTTTTATTACCTTATAATGGCGTTTGACAGGGAGTTTCACCATCACTAAATCTCCTACGTTGAATTCTAGAAAACGACGTTTCTGATCAGCAGCCTTCTTGTACCGTTTTTGTGCTTTCTAAAGATTACTCCGAGAAATTTCGATATTTCGTTTCCACTCCTGAGAGAAGTCCTTAGCTTGAGGAGACTTGGTACTTTGATCAATGTCCACAATATAAGGGAGTAACGGTTGCTGGCCAGTAACAATCTCAAAAGGACTCTTATTGGTAGAAGAGCTCTTTTCGACATTGAAGCAAATCTGAGCCGCATCCAAGAGTTTTACCCAGTTTTTCTGTGAAATAGAGATAAAGTGCTGAATATATTTTTCTAGTATAGAATTGAACCGCTCCGTCTGTTCGTCGAATTGTGTGTGAAAACAAGAACTCATGCTCAAAGTTGAACCAAGGAGTTTAAACAACTCAGTTCAAAATGTGCCGGTGAATTGAGGGTCTCAATCACTGACTAGATCTTTAGGCAACCCCCAAGATTTGACAATGTGCTTGAAAAAGAGGCGAGCGGTCTCTTTAGCGGATACATACTTAGGTGCTGCGATAAATGTTACATATTTTGATAAAACGGTCCACCACGACGATGGTAGTGCCAAGATCTCCAACCTTTGGCAAGCTAACAAGGTAATCCATCGATACACTCTCAAATGGTCTAGTTGGAACGGAAAGGGGCTCTAGTAAGCCCGCCTTTTTCTGATGATCTGGCTTATCTTGTTGGCAAACCAAACAAGTTTTCACATAGGTCGCAATGTCATCCCTCATTTGCGGCCAATAGTATGTACGTTGCAACAGTGTAGAAGTGCGTTCCTCTCCCTGATGTCTGGTTCAAAGCGTGTCGTGGCATTCCGAGATTAAGGATTTCTTCATATCTCCACCTTTTGGAACATATAGGCAGTTTCCTTTTATCTTCAATAGACTCTCATCCATCCAAAACTGTCGAGTTTTTCCCTGTTCGATGAGGTTGACCAAATAATGTGTTGCAGGGTCTTTCTCCAGAAGTGCCCGTATTCGATCCCTTGTGGTTGTCGTAACATCGATCTCCGAAAGAGTGGCCATTGAGCAGATAGCAGCTAAGTCAGCCCGTCGACTGAGTGCATCTGCTACATGATTGCTTGATCCAGCACGATACCTCAATACAAAGTTGAACTCTGAAAGAAGTTCCTACCAACGAGTCTGCTTGATTGAAAGTTTTGGTTGTGACATGAAGTAACTCACAGCAGTATTGTCTGTCTTCACAATGAAAGGAGACCTAAGAATATAGTGATGCCATACTTTGAGACAATGGACTACTGCCAACAACTCCTTTTCATGCATTGAGTAACGGCTCTCTGCATTATTCAGCTTTCACTCTCATATGCCACCGGATGCCCTTTTTGCATTAGGACTCCTCCAAGAGCAAAATCTGATGCATCAGTCTATATATATATATAATGAATATTTAATTTAATTAATTAATTGCCCAATATCAGGTAATTAATAATCAGATTTAATTTGCAGCTCATATGAGATTCCCAAAGATTCATTTGTTAAGTAATTGTCCAACTTCAGTTAATTAATATCAATTTTCCAATACATTGTAAATAGTACCGCTGGTTCAACTTCCCAATATTTTGAATTTTCTATGATACTCGTTAAAAATGAATAAAATTATGAATTGACATTTCCAATTAAAAAATACACATCTTCCAGAACAAGATAAATTCACTTTAATTATTAGTAATAAAAAATTTGAATGCTGCATTAATTAATCATATAAGATTTAGATTATGTACATATTACTAATTGTCTACAAATAGAAAAACAATAAATTTGCAGAATATCATTAACGCAATCTGCATCTATACAATTTAGAAAATCAATTTTCAAATTATAATATAAAAATTAGTGGGTTATTTAATGAGCCGCGCCAAAAATTAAGCCGGAAGCACTTTTTAATGATAGCCCAAGAATAACTAACCAAGAGGGAGATGAATTGGTTTTCTCAAACTTTTTCGTAAAATATTCTCTAAATAAGAAATTTAAGAAATAAAAATTAATCCACAAAAATATGAGCACAATGTAAATAAATAAAAGGGTAGAGAGAGTGCAAATAATATTTTTATGGAGGCTCGATCCAACCAATAATCTACGTCCCCCGTTACCAAGCTCTCCAATACGAGCACGACTTTCCACTATCTTGATTGACTTATGGTACAATCTAAACCCTTACAATGTATTAGATGACTTACAAACAAGGAGCACCGATCCTTATACAATATTGAGCTTTCAAGGGACCTCAATACGATCTAAAGATATAAAGAAATAGATTTGAGAATGTATTTTTCACTTGATGAATGATAAATACAAGTTTGGTTATAAGAGAGACTAACACTTTAATGAATAGCAATATATGAGAAAGCTCAAGTGTTAAAAGAAAACTTTGTTGATAATGATAAATCAAAAGTTTGATTTAATCAAACAAATTTTTTTAATGAGTGATATTGAAGATATAAATGCAATGAAGTTTTTGAATGAATTTTCTCAATATGATTATCTCTTCTCTCTATAAGTGCTCTTGTAAGTGTTGTTGAATGATAATAAATGAAGAGGTATTTATAGAGATGAATTTTTGTCACTTTCTATTGAAACGGATGACCAAACGGTCGACCGGTCAGACGGTTAGAACTAGCCGTTGGAACAGTAAAAATCATAAGGGACACTTTTTAGAAAATGACAGCCATACAGACGACCGGTTCATCAAACGGATGACCGGTTCCCTCCAAATGGTCGACCTTTTCATCTAAACGAATGATCGTTCCGACAATTTGAAAAATTACTTTGTGGCTTTGATAAAAGTATTTTATGCAAGTGATATTAACATAGGTTTTGTGCATAAAAATGTTTTTGAGTTTTCATTCATTTAATTGCTAAAAATCAAAGAGTTAATACCTTTACAATTTTATCTAGAAATTCATTCTTCGATCTTGATCTTCGAATCTTGAATTTTGGATCTTGAGATACTTGAACTCTTGTATTGATTTGGCTTTGATCTTGACATTGCAAGAAAGTTCAATTTGTAGCGCTTTGAATATTACTTGAAAATAGATTGTTAGTAAGCACAACTAATTTATTTGTTATAATCAAAACATTAATATTTAAAATTAACTATAGGTCAATAATTTCTCCCTTTTTGATTATAACAAATAATGTGAGAATATAGAGAGTAATAAGATAAAATAAAGCATATATATTCCTCCATTTCTTTTTCAAGTAAACATGGTTTGATAAATTTGTAGTATGATACCATTTTTGTATTACATACTTTTTGAATTACATCATTTGACAATTTTTCGATTTCATCACATATCAAATGTCCAAGTTGTTTGTCAAACATTATCAAATTTTCATCACATCATATTCATATTCATCACATCATCATCATATTCATCACATTACATATTTTTTCCCTTTTGGCATAAACAAAAAAAGTTAAAATCGAAACATTAAGGTAAACATATTTCTCCTAAATGAAACAAAATATGCCATTCGTTGATAGAACTTGAAAGTTAAAGACAATCATATTTCATAAACAAAAACTAGAGCATAAAACTAGATATGAAAGTATTCCCAAAAGCATAGAAACAAGAAAACTAAGCGTCGGCAGAGGAGGTGGAGGAAATCCGGTGCCGAGATGAGAATGAAGTGCTTGTTGGGAAGCAAGCACTTGTTGGAGCATAGATTGCAAGCCTTCAACCGTCGAGGTAAGAGAGTCGATCCGACCATTGAGTAGATTATAATGGTCCTCGGTGAAAGTGAAGCCGGAGGTGGAGGACGACAGCCTATGCGACCTCGGTCTCACTGGAGGATCATTTTCTTCTTCATTCATTTCTTCACCACCCTCAAATAGCAAAATAGAGGGTCCCGACTCATCATCAAATCCCTTGGATTTCACCATCCATTATCCATCCTCTTTAAAGATTTTCATTTGTTTAAGAGTAAGGGTGTTGATGGTGTTGTGTTTTTGGAAAGAAGGGCGATAGCGTCACAGAAAGAGGCTTCGAAATGTTGAAAGATTTTTGTAAGAAGCATTCCGTAAGGGAGGGCCTTAGGCCTAGTTCCACGAAGGACGGAGTCCATATGATTTAGCATGATATAAGAAAAGTCTAATTTTCGCCCAACTAGAATGGAATCAAGAAGAAAGACGTCGTAATAATTGACCTCATCAAGATGACCTTTCATAGGGACGATGATATGAGAGATAATATGTGTAAGACACGACACGGGAGTGTAAGTTGATTTGTACTGAGATGTACGGTAGTCTCAAAGTGTTTTTCGGTGACACGATAACATGCCTCAACCGAATTGTATCCCTCACGATGAGGAATTGTTTTGGTGGTATATAGACGCATACCCCTATCCTCAGGATGAAGACTAGAACGAATAAGTTTTTGAGTAATTTTAATTCGTTTATTCATAACTAGACACGAGATACCCGTCCCCGGAGTGAAAATCATTTTACTATAGAATTCTTTCATAATGGTCGGGTAAGCTTTTTTATTTAGAGTAAGAATGGAAATCCAACCCATGGCAACAAAGAGGTCCTCGATATGAAATGAGGAAGATTCAAAAGTAAAGGAAGAAAGATCGACGTTCTTACCAATGAGAATCAGGCATTTGTCAATCTGATTTTTCAAAGAAGTACCCTCTTCTTCAAAGGATGGAGTAGGTGGCCTTCCCCTCCTAGAGTGCTTTAACTCGAGGCACGGTGATGGAGGAAGATGATTGAATCTAGGGTTTAAGTTCATCCATTTGAGGATGATTTTTGATAATGTGGTGGATAAAAATTGGAGATTTTTCGGATTTGGGTGTGGAAATGAAATGGGTTTTTTATTTTGAACGAAAATTGGAAAGATTTTATGAAGATTTGATGAATGGAAGAAGATTTGATAAATGAAATCGTGGGGTGCGCGAAGAACGGGTGGAGAATTTCAAAAATTTTGGGATTAAAACCCTAATCTCTGCTGATACGGTTGACTGTTTAAACTTAAAATTTCAAAAAGAACTTTCTGTTCAAACGAATCCAAAGGCGGATCATCCGTTTGAGTTGAAGCGGACGATTGTTTCAACAAGCAGTCGATCGTTAAAAGTTTTCAGTTTTTAGAAAAGTTTCTGTTCAAACGGATGATGATGCCGACGATATGATGGTCATCCGTTTGACATGAAACGGACGCCCGTTTCATGACTCGGTCGACCGAAAAAACTTTTCAAATTTTACACAAGTCTCTATTCAATCGGATGATGATTTGGACAAACAATGGTTTATCTTCAAACGGACGTTCGGTTGAAGGAACGGTCGTCCGGTTGGACAAATTTGCAAAATTTTTATCGAAATCATCGATTTGGTCCTTTGTCAAATAGTTTTAAAACATTTTTGTCATATAAAATCTAATCAAATATATCATTCATAAAGTGTTAGCCACATACTTCACATTCATCAATTATGCCAATATTTCGTTGAATATATGAAAATCTTTTAAGTGCTAATGGTTTTGTGAGAATATCGGCCAATTATTTTTTGGTGTTTACAAACTCTATAGTTATATATCCCTTTTGTGCATAGTCTCGTAGGAAATTATGTCTAATCTCGATGTGTTTGGTACGAAAATGCAAAACGGGATTTTTAGATAAGTTGATGGCACTAGTGTTATCACACATAATAGAAACATTTTCAAAAAAAAAAAAAGGTGATAATCACGAAGAGTTGCTTCATCCATAGGATTTGAGCACAACAACTAGCGGTCGATATATATTCGGCTTCGGCGGTTGATAAAGCAACGAAATTTTGTTTTTTACTAAACCACGAAACAAAGGCAAAGCCTAGAAAGTAGCAAGTTCCGCTAGTGCTCTTACAGTCAATTGTGCAACCGGCCCAATCGGCATCCGAATAACTAAGTAAAATCAAAATGAGTCTCTTTAGGATACCAAAGACCCAAGGATCTAGTTCCACTAAGGTAACGAAAAATACGTTTTACGGCACTAAGATGGGAATTCTTAGGATTAGATTGATATCTAGCACATAAGCATACACTAAACATAATATCGGGCCTACTAGCGGTTAAATAAAGAAGATATCCGATCATACATCGATATTTTGTTATATCAACGGAAGTACCTTGCTCATCTTTATCTAATTTGATTGATGAGTTCATTGAAGTATTCATTGGCTTCAATTCTTCAATTTCAAATTTTTTGAGCATATCCAAGATATACTTGGTTTGACTAATGAATATTCCATCATTAGTTTGTTTGATTTGAAGCCTAAGAAAGAACTTGAGTTCACCCATCATACTCATATCAAATTCCTTGCTCATACACTTAGAAAGTTCTTCACATAGGAAAATGTTAGTAGCACCAAAAATGATATTATCAACATAAATTTGAACAACAATCATATCATTCTTTTTGATTTTTATAAATAGTGTAATATCCGCCTTACCCACTAAAAAACTATTTGATAAGAGAAATTTACTTAATCTTTTATACCATGCTCAAGGTGCTTGCTTTAATCCATAAAGGGCATTTCTAAGTTTGAAAACTTTGTCTAGGTATTTATGATTTTTAAAGTCGGGCGGTTGCTCAACAAAAACTTCTTCTTGAATGACTCCATTCAAGAATGTACTTTTGACATCTATTTGAAAAAGAGTGAAATTCTTATGACAAGCAAAAGCAAGAAGCATGCGAATTGACTCTAATCTAGCAGCCGGTTCAAATATTTCTTCGAAATCAATACCTTCTTCTTGATTGTAACCTTGAACCACTAATCTAGCTTTGTTACGCACAATTATACCATTTTTATCTCGTTTGTTTCAAAAAATTCATTTTGTACTAATTACGGTTTGTGAACTTGGTCTAACAACTAAATTCCAAATATGATTTCTTTCAAATTGATTTAGTTCATCTTGCATAGCTAGAATCCAAAATTCATCAAACTCGGCTTCTTTAAAATTCTTTGGCTCAATTTGCGAAAGAAAAGCACAATTGTTAAGAAAAATTTTAGAAGAGTTTCTAGTACTTACTCCTTTTGATTGATCACAAATGATGAGATCTTTTGGGTGAGAAAGGACAAACCTCCATTTTTTAGGTAATGATGAAGTGTTAGGATCTTCATGAGGTTCTTCTTCATTTTGTTGCATAATTGTTTCCTCCTCATGTTGAATTTCAATATTATTTGGATTCTCTTTGTCTTGATTTTGAACACTTAGTTGTTCAAATAGAATTTTCAAATCTTCATCATCAATGACTTTTTCTTGTTCAATAGAGTTAGTTTCATAAAAAATAACATGAATGGATTCTTCAACTATTAAAGTTCTTTTGTTAAAAACTCTATAAGTTTTGTTAGTAGATGAATATCCAAGAAAAATTCTAACATCGAATTTTGGATCAAATTTTCTTTTGTGTTTAATATAAAGCATTTGCACCCAAAAACTTTAAAATATCTGACATTGAGAATTCTATTTTTCCAAAGCTCATATGGAGTTTTAATTTTCTTTTGACTAACTAAAACTCTATTTCAAATATAACATGAAGTATTAACGGCTTCGGCCCATTTGGTAAATTATTTTCATTCAACATGGTCCGAGCCATTTCTTGCAATGTTCGATTCTTCCTTTCTATTACACCATTTTCTTGAAGAATTCTAGGAGCCGAAAAATTATGTTCATGTCCATTTGATTTACAAAACTCATCAAAAGATATATTTTTAAGTTCTCCACCGTGATCACTCCTAATTATGATAATGGTATATCATTTTTCATTTTGAACTCTTTTACAAAAATATTTAAATGCATTTAAAGCTTCATCTTTTAAATTTAAAAATATGACCCATGTGAATCTTGAAAAATCATCAACAATAACAAATCCATAATATTTTTCACTTAAGCTAGCGGTTCTAGAGGGTCCAAACAAATCCATGTGGAGAAGTTGTAAAGGTCTTGTAGAAGAGGAGTATTGTTTAAGTTTAAAAATTTTTTTTACTTGTTTTCCAAATAGACAAGCATCACAAATTTTATCTTTTTCGAACTTTATATTTGGTAAACCTTTTATAAAGCTATTTTTAGAGATTTTTGAAAGTAAGTCCATGCTAACAGCTAACATGACCTAATCTTTTATGTCATAACCAAGAATCATCCTTTATAATTGAAAGACATTTTATTTCTTTTTCAAGTTCAAATTCAATATTTATGATGTAAACATCCTTACTTCGGCTCTCCATGAACAATACCTTTTTAAATATAGCATTCTCAATAAGGCATTTGGAAGAATCAAATTTAATGAGATAACCTTTATTACATAATTGACTTATACTAAGCAAGTTATGTTTAAGATTATCAACTAATAAAACATTTTCAATAGAATGAGAGAAATGATTACCAATATTTTCAATGTCTATGATTTTTCCTTTAGCATTGTCTCCAAAAGTTACATGACCTCCATCTTTTCTTTTGAGACTTGATAGTAATGATCGATCCCTGGTCATGTATTTTGAACAACCACTATCCAAGAACCAACTACTCTTGACCTTTCGTGATACTTACAAAAATAATTTTTATTTTTTATTTTTAGTACCCACATAAGCTTGGGTCCTTGATAGTTAGTGTTTGTGAATTCTTTTATCCACTTATGTTTCCTTTCAAAGTATAGTCTCTCTTTAATTGAACAATTATAAGCAACATGACCAACTTTCTTGCAAAAACTACATGTTATGTTTTGTTGAGAAAAGTTAGATGATTTCACAAATATAGTTTCAAAGAATTTTAGTTTCAAGAGAGGTTTATATCCAATTCTCCATTTATTGAACACACATTTTTGCTCACCAAGCATTAATTCAAAATTTTTCTTTCTTTGGGTAAACTTGTGAATAATGCTTGTTAAATCAACACTTTTTTCTTTTAATGAAAAATTTTCTTTAATTAAAGATTTATGATCATCATTTTTCTTTTCAAAGTCCTTTTGTACTATAAAAAGTTTCTTGACTACATTTTTTAATAAGGGGTATTTATTGTTAAGGATAGAGTATTTTGAAACAAGTTTCTCAAATTTCTCAAGAATTTAATCATAAGAAGTAGATAAGTCATTGTATGAGTCATTGTTGTTTGTACTTACCTCATCTTCAATAGCCATGAAGCACATGTTGGCAATCTCTTCTTGAACTTCATCTTCTTCGAGATCATCTTCATCACTATCATTCCATGTAGCTTGAAGTGCTTTCTCTTTGGTGAACTTCTTCTTGTTTGGGCATTCGGTCCTTTTGTGACCAGGTTTGTCAAAATCATAGCATATGATCATTTTGTTTTTCTCTTCACTTTTCTCTTCTTTCTTTTGAAATCGTTGATTATTTCAAAGTCCTCTTGACAAGAAGAACTAGATCATCAAATTTTTCATCACTCGTGTTCGTGTTGGAGGATCCGTCATCGTTTGTCGATTTCAATGCAATTTACCTCTTGGGAGGCTCCTTCATCTCTTCTTTGCTTTTTCTTGTTTTCTCATTCGTTTTGATATTGTTGAGCTCATACATCATCAACATTCCATATAGCTCCTCGAATGAATAAGTGTTGTATTCTTTTGTATTCTCTATCAACATCCGCAAGGAGTTCCAATCTTTCGAAAGAGATCTAAGCATTTTACTCACAAGTTCACGTTAGTAAATTTTCGATCAAAGCCCTTAAGGCCATTACTAATATCGGTAAAGCGAGTAAGCATATCTGCTATAGGTTTATCTTGCTTCATAAAGAAATTTTCAAAATTTTTTATCAATAGATTTATCTTAGTTTCTTTAACCTTGTTAGTACCTAAGTGAGTTATCTCTAATGCATGACAAATATCATATGCAAAATCACATGTGCTAATGCGATTAACTCATTTTTATCTAAAATACACTAAAGTAAGTTTTTTGCTCTAGCATTCAAAGATAATTTTCTTTTATCCTCTTCATCATATTCTTCTCGAAGCTTAGGAGTAGTTTGGTCCGATTTATCATCAACTTTAATAATTTTTGTTAGCACATATGGACAAAACTCAATGACTTCTCAAATGTTATAATCAATTGATTGAATATAAATCATCATTCTAGTTTTTCAATAGTTGTAGTGGGTGTCATTAAAGAAGGGAGGATGATTTGTAGAGTGTGCCTCAAGATTTTGAATATTTTGGTTAGCCATTACTCAAGATTGTATAATCTTTTTAAAAAAATAAGCACCTTGTTCTGATACCAATTGATAGCCCAAGAATAACTAACCAAGAGGGGGTGAATTGGTTTTCTCAATATTTTTCGTAAAATATTCTTAAAATAAGAAATTTAAGAAATAAAAATTAATCCACAAAAATATGAGCACAATGTAAATAAATAAAAGGGTAGAGAGAGTGCAAACAATATTTTTATGAAGGTTCGATCCAACCAATGATCTACGTCTTCCGTTACCAAGCTCTCCAATACGAGCACGTCTTTTTTACTATCTTGATTGACTTATGGTGCAATGCAAACCCTTACAATGTATCCGATAACTTACAAATAATGAGCACCAATCCTTATACAATATTGAGTTTTCTAGGGACCTCAATACAACCTAATGATATAAATAAATATATTTAAAAATGTATTTCTCTCTTGATGAATGATATACAAGTTTGGTTCTAAGAGAGACTAACACTTTAATGAATAGCAATAAATGAGAAAGCTCAAATGTTAGAAGAAAACTTTGTTGATAATGATGAATCAAAAGTTTGATTTGATCAAACAAAATTTTTCAATGAGTGATATTGAATATATAAATGCAATGAAGCTTTTGAATGAATTTTCTCAATATGACTCTCTCTATAAATGCTCTTGTAAGTGTTGTTGAATGAAAATAAATGAAGATTATTTATAAAGATGAATTTTTGTCACTTTCTGTTGAAACAAATGACTAAACAGTCGACCGGTCAGACGGTCAGAACTAGCCGTTGGAACAACAAAAATCAGAACGGATACTTTTTGAAAAATGACAGCCACACGAACGACCGTTTTCCTCCAAACGGTCGACCGTTTCATCTAAACGAATGACCATTTCTACAGTTTGAAAAATTACTTTGTGGCTTTGATAAAAGTATTTTATGCAAGTGATATTAACATAGGTTTTGTGCATAAAAATGTTTTGGAGCTTTCATTCATTTAATTGTTAAAAATCAAAGAGTAAATACCTTTACAATTTTATCTAGAAATCTATTCTTCGATCTTGATCTTCGAATCTTGAATTTCGGATCTTGAAATACTTGAACTCTTGTATTGATTTGGCTTTGATCTTGACATTGCAAGAGAGGTCGATTTGTAGCGCTTTGAATATTACTTGAAAATAGATTGTTTACACAACTAATTTATTTGTTATAATCAAAACACTAATGTTTAAAGTTAACCATATGTCAACACTTAAAAATTAGAAAATGATAATCAAGCATTCCTTTCAATTCTGTTTGTTTTATTTTTCCATGTTAACTAAGAAACAATTAAAATTAGTTGCAATTTACAAAATATATATAAATACACAATATGACTGTTATACAAATTTGTATATGTTCTAGGAACATATCTCAAGCCACACGTGAGTTCTTTATTCTCTATACTTTCTACTTGAAAGATTTGTATAAAAAATTGGTCAAAGAGTGATTTTGTTATCAAGTATGCGTGTGATTTTTCCTCTCATTTTGAGGATAGCAATGAGGAATTTTTTTGCTTGATTATCAAGCCAGCATCAATGAGGTAGCACAAATGCATTTGGTAGGGGCAGAGTATCACCTTCTTAACCTATTCTAAGATTAACAAAATTGAGTTTTGTGTGGTAAACTGAGTATGTAAGCTAAATCGACCCCTGAAAGTACTTTGTTGAAATGGAAATTGAATCAATGTTGTGTAAAATGGAGATCGTAAACTTCAATCTACTTTTGAAACGTTTCTCTACTTGTACAATTAATGGATAAATGAGTACGATGATGAATATTCTAAAATTCTCCTGGACCGTATATATTTCATGTCGACATTAACTTATAAAACTGAAATGTAGGAGTTGATGAAGGTTTTTGAGATAGCAAATGACAATACTATTAATATGCACTCTGTTTGTGTTGTTCTTATAAGTGATTTGTGTAATAAATTAATTAATATATAATTAACAGAAAATAAATAGAGTTAGAAATAGTTGGCCTTAGAGAGTCGCGAAAATCGCTGTCCTAAAGTCGTGTGGCCTTCCATTCGTGCAGGTATTGACAATACTGCACGGCTCCAAGATAAAATTCTTTTAGCTCACAACCGATTCTCCTTCTATCATGAGCACGACCAAAACAAGAAAATAAATATAGTGTATAGTGTATTTTTTCTAATCTTATTGTCTTGTAATGTGTCGAAATTATGAAACTACATCCTTTTTATAGTAGAAAATTCAACCCCCACTTTTATGAAAATTTATGTTATTCAAAATAGTTTTAATCATGAAATTATGGGATTTTTGAATTTGCTTAAAAATGAAAATTAAAAATGAAAACTGAAAAATAAATCTAATTTATATGAATATTTAAATCTTTATTTTTTAGGTTACAACAGTTCTCCCACAAAACTTAAACATTCAAACAAAATAAACATGATTATATAATGGCAACATTATACTGTGCAATTGGTCTAAGTGTCTTTAAGACTTGAACCTCACTTAGTGATGACAATTTCATTTGAGGAAGCTATAATGGACTAAGCCTTGAATTATGTCCTTTTGTTCAAAGTTCAATTGTCCCACACACAGTATTGAATTAGGCTCAGTTCATAGCAGGTAGCGCTGTTAATGGCCATGTGCTCTTATCTTGATTCTAGTAAGAGTCTCTAGGGAATAGCCCAATCCCATAGTCACGGCCTCATGGCAACTCTTACATAGGTGAGTCCTCCAAGGGCACTTGTGACCCGCACCTCACGAGAGTATTCCCGCCTCGGTACTCATTCAGGGTTAAACCCTTCTTAACATCACATAATATAGCACTCTCACCATAGGGATGAGCACAAATAATATAGTGCTATCTTAAGACAAGCAGTACATGTTGTTTCTATCTATTGAACCTTCTTCATGGAATCTCCAATCACAAAGGTTGGGTCACTCCCGTAGGTGACTCTCTTGTGGGCTTAAGTCCATCCCCTTCGATGATTCAACAACACGTTTTTTGTGTAAACCCTTTGTCAAGTTATCTACCAAATTCTTTTAAGATCTTACAAAATTTAGAATAATCACACTTCTCTATAATAAGGCCTTAACTGACTTATATCTTGCTTGTATATGTATATTTACCTTCTTATTCGAATGAGATTGATTTACAAGTTCTATTATTATCTTCCTTGCAATACACACACTTGTCATGTTCATCGACTTTAAATCCATATTCTAGTATAATTTTGTTGAACTTTTCATACCACTATTTAGGAGCTTGTTTTAACCCATATAATGACTTCATTAATTTACATACATTATGTTCTTGTCCTTTAACTTTATAACCCTCTGATTGGTCCATATATATTTCTTCATTTAAGTCACTATTCAGAAATACAGTCTTAACATCCATTTGATAAATAATCAACTTATGAACAGTAGCTAATGCTAACATAGTCCGAATAATAGTTATTCTAGCAACAAGAGAATATGTATCAAAATAATCAACTTCTTCACTTTGAGTGAATCCCTTTGCTACTAACCTAGCTTTATATTTATCAATATTACCATCAAGTTTCAACTTCTTCTTGAATACCCACTTACATCCTATAGCCTTACTTCCTTGAGGTAAATCACACAAAATGCAAGTATTATTTTGTATAATTGACTCATATTCATCATTGATTGCTTCTTTCCAATAATGTGCATTTATAGATGACATAGTATCTTTATATATTTTAGGTTCACCTTCAACCAAATATGTGAAGAATTCTTCTCCAAAACTTTTATCCGTTCTATTCCTTTTACTTCTCCTAAGTTCAGATTCGGCTTCTAAAGATGAATTAGATAGAGTATTATTTAAAATCACATTCCTAAATGTAGAGGGTTCACTTGGAATCCTAGTCTTAAAAGGAAAAATATCTTCAAAATAGGTAGCATCCCTAGCTTCTATAATAGTATTGTTCGAAATACTACTAACTTCAGAATTTACAATTAAAAATTGATTCGCATAATTATTTTGTGCATATCCTATAAAGACAGCATCTACAGTTTTTGATCCTATTTTCTTCTTTTTAGGATCAGGTATAATAACTTTAGCTAAGCACTCCCACACTTTCATGAAACCTAACATAGGAAATCTCTTTTTCCATTACTCATGTGGAGTTTTAACATTGCTTTAATAGTCACCCGATTCAATATATAACAAGAAGCTAGAACAGCTTCTCTCCATAAATTCTCGGGTACTCCAAAACGTATCAACATAGCATTAACCATGTCAATCAAAGTTCTAATATTTTTTTTCAGCAACCCCATTAGATTTCGGTGAATAAGGAGGTGTAACTTCATGTATTATACCATTACAAAAAATATTAAGACCATACGCAGTATACTCTCCTCATCTATCAGATCTTAAGACTTTTATCTTACTCTCTAATTGATTTTCAACCTCAGTTTTATAAATTTTGAACTTATCAAAGACTTTATCCTTAGTCTTTAATAGATAAACATAACAATACTTAGAATGATCTTCTATAAAAGTTACAAAATACTTATTCCCAGCTCTAGTTGGAAACCTATTTGAATCACAAACATCACTATGAATCAATTCTACGAGATTTATATTTTTTTGAACCGATTTATATGGTTTCTTAGTTTGTTTAGCTTGTACACAAACTTCACACTTTTTATTATCAACTTGAGCTTTTGGAATCAAATTTAGATCCATTAATCTCTTGGTCTTCTTATGACTAACATGTCCCAATCTTTTATGCCACAAACAACTAGATTCAACATTAAGAACAATAGAAGAATTTTGATAATTTTCATCAACAACATTCAACTTAAACAATCAATAACTAATATAGCATTTTCCAATGAATACATCATTCTTGGTTATTACATTTTTATTTGACTCCATTACAACCTTAAAACCTCTTTGAATAAGATAAGATCCACTAACTAAGTTTTTTCTAACTTCTAACTTGAGGAACATGGCGAACTTGATCTAAAACTAAAGTCTTTCCAGAAGTCATTTTAAGCTCAATTCTTCCAATTTCCAATACACGAGCAATAGTATCATTTTCCAAAGTTACGCTTCCTCCACTTGAAGTCTGATAAGATTTAAACAAACTTTTATCAAAACAAATATTGATATTTGCTCCATAATCTAACCACCAATCATTACTTTTATAAGTAGAATTGACTAAAGAGATTAATGATTCACACCTAATAGAAGGTTCACCGTTTCCAACATATTCACTCTATCTTTTTGAGATTTAGACTTAGACTTGTATTCCTTAGTTTCCTGAAGTAACAGTCTTGTGCCACGTGATTCGTCCTTCCACACACAAAACATAGCTTTGATTCTCCTTTCCATTTGCCATTGCCATTGCCATTGCCATTGCCAGTGCCATCCCTAGTGTAATTATTCTTTGGCTGTAAATTTTTCTTACTACGATGAAAGTTCTTCTTGAACCTAATATTTTGAGACTTATTAGAAACTACGTAAAAATTCATCAACAACTTAAAACTTATTAGAAACTACGTAAAAATTCAAAGTTCAGAGACCTATTTGAATTAAACTAAAAGTTTAGGGACCCATTTGAAATAAAGTAAAATTTTAGGGATCCATTTGAAATAAATTCAACGTTTAGGGACCTATTTAAAATAAATTAAAAGTTTATGGACCTATTCATAAACAAATCAAAACTTATTAGATTTTACATGTAAAATTCAAAGTTTAGGGACCTATTTGATATAAATTAAAAGTTGAAGTACCAATTCATCAACAACTTAAAACTTAATAGAAATTACTAAAAAATTCAAAGTTCAGGGACCTATTTGAAATAAATTCAAAGTTTAGGGACCGATTTATTATAAATTCAAATTTGAGGGACCTATTACTAAACGCATTAAAACTTATTACGAATTTAACATAAATTCAAAGTGTACGGACTTATGAAAATAAAAAAAGTTTAGGGACCGATTCAATTAAGCAATAATTTAAAAGCTAGGGATCAATTTCACTAAGTGTAGGGATCAATTTCGCAATAATTGATGTTCGCAATTATTTTATGTGTTAGTATGGCTGACGTGATTCGCACGGAGGTGATGGTGCAGGGGATCCTCCACAGTAGCCACCTCATCGGCTCGCTTCGGCCTGCGAGTCTGATAATAATTTTCGTTCAAATCATTTTTTTTTTGTATTTTATAAATATTGTTGAATTTCGTATGATAAATATGGTTCATATTTGTTCCTTTTCAGAGCCCCCCGCCAAAGCGACCGGGTATCTCTCGAGGCATCAACCTTGAGAAGGTTTGGCAAGCCAACGGGAAGATGCCACTTCCCATGCAGCCGATCGAAAATAACGCGAAGTACTTCACGCGCTTGGTTGGGAAACAAGTGAGATTCACCGTGCCCCCGTGCTACTCTTCAAGGACAGAGGTTCCAGAAGAACAGCGGGCACGGTTACGTAACATCATCGAAGTATTAACTTACATTAGTTTTGTTATTAGCGCAGTCAATAAATAATTGTTCCATGTAATATACATTAACGTAATTTTTTTCACTCTTGCAGAGCTATTTCAATCTGCATGGCGATCGGTCGCCCGACAAGTACCGGGCGGTTTGTGCCACTGTAGATTGCCTAGCGGCCGATCGTTATGCGATTACAAACTCAAGGCGCATAATCACTTAAAAGCGCATGGACCCAGCCGACTATACGACGAGATGTCTACCGAGGACTGGCAGAAGTAAATTGACTGCTTCACCAGTCCTACTTTTGTGGTACGTATTGTTTATTTTAACTATTAAGTTTTCTGCTAATCAATTATTTTTTATACATTCAGGAACGGTCCTCGAAAATAAGGCCAACCGGGGTAAGGCTAACTACCCGAGCGTGCATGGGTCGAAGAGCTTCTCTGCCATGCGTTACGATGAAGTACAGCTAAAATTTTCAATATCATTATACAAATCTTCACTACATTAAGTAACAATGTCTACTAACTAAATTTCATATTTAAATTGTTATAGCGGGACCCGAGACCTAGCAGTGGCTGGAGATTATTGATTCGTTCCGGATGTTTCACACCTTCGGAGATGGCAATTGGGTGAACCCGCAAGCGGCTGGTGACTATGTGATGACTTTTAAATGATGTTAATATAATTTTATCTGACATAATATTATTATTTTTTTCACTAAACATGATAAACTTGTTGAGTTGAGGGAGACTCAACATACACAGATCGCCTCCAGTGGTGCGTCGTTAGACGAGCGTATTATTGCAAATAAGGTTCTCAGAGAACGATGATGTCACGTCTGTGGGGTTGGACGGGTTTCGAAGAGCACCTCTCACTCCCTAGATTCGACTGCTGCATCGAAGGCCCTACAAGGAACTTCCCATAAGTTCTTTGGAGACCCCTTAGAATAACGATCATCGGTTTGCCATGTACGAGGCTCAGCTATGCCAAATGCAACGGAAAATCGAGCTTTTGAAAAATAGGATACTGGTGGTTGTGTCTGAGGAGGACGAGAACGAGGACGAAGACGAGGGTTTGGGGGATCTGTAGATTTTTAGAATTTTTTATACATTATTTCAAATATTTGGAAATTTTTTTTATAAAAAAATTCAAAATGTTTATAGCGGCGACATTGTCGTCGCTGTATTAAAACAAATCATTTAGTATTAGCGACGACACCGTCGTCTCTATATTAGAAGGACATACAGTGATGACTGTGTCGTCGCTAATAATTGTTGTATATAAAAGATAATAGCGACGTATTTCGTGTCGCTACTATTTCAGATAATAGCGACGACATTATCGTCCCTTTTTATCTATTTTCGAGATATAGACTACGACAATGTTGCCACTAAATTGTTGTCGCTATAGATTCAGATATATGTAGCGACAACATAATGTCGTCGCTATTAATCTAGAGACTACACTATTGCGGTGATATTGAGCGACGACTTTGTCTTCTCTGTACATGTAAATGGATGACTATGGATCCTTCAGCGATGACTTCTGTCGCCACTATTGACCTCCTTTCTCGTAGTGACAGTAGTTAAGAAATTTCAGCTGTTTTGGTTTGTCTTTTATTCTTTAATGGTAAGTAGCAGAGCTATTAAAGTCAATATCCCATTTATAGTTGTTCTGCACCAGTTCAGGATTGTTTGAGCTCCCAATATCTACATTCTCTATGTTCCTTTATCATAGTCCAACCACCAAAATCAAATGGGACGTGGATTTAATTAAGAAGGAACAATTCTTGGCATAGTGCATTAAAATTTGTTCCTAGGTGGAAATGGGTTTTTCTTATCACAAACTAAAATCCTGTAAACTTGAAGAGCCATCCCTAATTGTGTCTTTCTTTTCACCAATTGCTTTTAGAGCGGATAAGATCACTTGTTGTCATACTTGAGTCTGATTGCAGAAATATAGCCAACTGCCCTTAATGATCGTACCATTTATTATGCCAGATTCTAATGCTTGCCCCTTACAAATCTTCATCTAACACAGTAACACCATGTTGATGATGGGATGGGTATGCAAAATGCTTTAGTCCAAAGCGTTGCTTCTAGAAATGTTGAACGAGGTTTTCCAACCTTATGAATTTTATGACACAAATAATTAAAACAAGAATGTGCCATCCTTGTTTAGTCAACATGGCAAAGTTGAAGGCCTTTAGATCCTTGAAACACATACGCCAGATAAGGAGTACTCATAGATATGAGTTCCCCACTGCCCACATATTTAGAGTAAAAAAGGATATGGTGTTTGAAGGGAGGGAATATTTCTTCTGGATGGAATAGATAAGGCCCCCATTGAATACTCCGCTGGGGAATGAGCTCAAATTAATGTTAAGATATCTTGTTTGTGGATGTTAAAGAGTAGGGATGACAATAAGGCGAAGGCGAAGGCGAAAGTAGGGGCAGGTCCTTACCATCTCCATCCCGTCAGATATTTTTGAGAGGTGGAACAAGAATTAAAATATTTTTATTTATCGTCATCTTTAATTAAATGATTATTTTTAATATATTTTTTATTTTTTAAAATAAGATTTAAATTTAAATCATAAAATAAAATAATTCGGGTAGATTTCAGAGAATTCGATACATAAACCATATGATTTTTGTCTTTGGCTTGATTACTTAACGTGGCGAGAAAAAGCAGGAGCTAAATATTATGCCCTCCCTATTGAAGAGTAGAAGTGGAAGGACAATTTTGTCATTGGCACGATTGCATTGTTATGGATTTATAATGGGCAATTATATTACCACAACATTATTTGTTAAATACACTACATTCTAATTGCAATGAAAATCTCCAACTATTGGCCATTTTCGCATTTATAACTCTAATTTTTTTTAGTAAATTTTTATCATCAACCTATTAATTTGCACGTCTTATATTTATCTTTGATGATAATTTTTGTCCAAAAAATTAATTAGGATAGCGTAAATTATTTTTGCATCTAATATTTTTATATAATTAAAATAAAATAACTAATACGTAAGTTCGACAAAATATTTTTTCCTTATTTCAATGCACATTAGGAGAATATTTAGACAAAAATCTTCATTAAAGACAAGATGTGAAAACTAAATAAAAATTAATGAAAAAAATTAGAGATATAAGTGTCTAAATATTAAATGTTTGGGGGTCTTTATTACAATTAAAATTTGGTGTGAATAATAAAAAGTGTAGTGTGAATATAATTAACCATTTATAATAGAGAGACTATTAGGTACTCCAATTTGTAAGGAGCAAGTCTAACATGGTTTTATCGGGTTTTGGGATTTTATTGTAAAATATAAAAATTATTAAATTCAAATTCTTGCATATTAATTAGCGTTTTCATTTTTAAACGATGTGAAGTTTTATTCTTAAAATATTCTCTCACAGTGTGGATTGTTCGAGAATAATAATATTATTGTAATTATACCATTCGTTTGAGCTTTGAGTAAATTTAATTGCTCATTAAAATTTACTTGAACTCTAATACTAAAAAATATTGAACCACAACCTTGAGGGCCTCCACTGACCCTGTCCTAGGCCTTTGGTGGATGAGGTAAATCGCAGGATGTATCTCCCAAGAGCTAGGGTGGAGAGCATATGGATAGGCCTAGGCTGTTAACTATTTGGTAACTCCCGCTTGCAACAGGGCACAAATCCAATATTTCAGGATTCGAACTCTGCACTCCGCCGCGCTGAGCCCTATCCACCCTCCCCTTTACCACTGAGAGATATATCCTGGGGGCATGAACTCTAATACTATATTAAGTAAAAGTTTGATTTTGATAAAATCAGATATTTTGTAAAATTTGATAAAAGTTAATAAAACGTTTAGTTAAAATTAATTTTTGACTTTTATTTTATCTTTTTAGTAAATTTTTAAATAAAATCGAATAAACACTACGTCTTGATTTTTATATTGAAATAACCTGCCTAGTGGAATAATCTAAATTTTTAGACCAAAATAGCAAAAATCAATAATATGCCGTTGGGCATTGGTTTTTTGCTATTTATTTAGTTTTTTTTCTCAACCTTTCTTTAATTTCACCGAAATTAATCATTTATAAATATCTATATCTATACTATATCTAAAAAGTCCTAAAAGAGATAAATATTTTTAGACCAAAATATCCTCACTCATATTTTAGATTTTCTAATTTACCTTTTATTAATTTAAAAAGCTTTTAAAATTGGTTAAATTAAATCTTAATCTTAATCTTAATACGTTTAAATATATATTTATATTATATCTAAAAGACCCTAAAAGAGATATATATGTTTAGACCAAAATATCCTCACTCATATTTTAGATTTTCTAATTTACCCTTTATTAATTTAAAAAGCCTTTAAAATTAGTTAAATTAAATCTTAATCTTACTCTTAAGCTTGGTTTGGTATTGCTGTGCTTTTAAGAGAATCAGCTTCTGCTGTGCTGCAGAAAGAATCAGCTGTAAGAAGAATCAGCTAAGTGTTTGGCAAACTCTTGTTTCAAAATTGTTGTTTGTTTCAAAAGCAGCATTTGAACGTTTGGTAAACAAAAGTGATTTATTGCTGTAACGGTATTTAATTACTAAAAAGAATATTGATTAAAATAATGTTATTTTGTATTATTATTATTATCACGTATAGTAATATTAATTTTTTTCCTAGTAAAATATTTTTTAACAAGACAATATATTCATTATTATTATTTTAAAATAAAAATAATAAAAAACTAATAAATTTCAAAATTTATAAAAATTACAAAATAAAAGTCTAGTCATATAGTGTAAAAATTAATTAAATTTATATTATTTTTTATGATCTAACTTGCATCAATTCAGTTTTTCAAATGGGTATTAAAGAAATTAGTTTAATTAATTTGGAGTAAAATGGGTATTTTCATAAAACATAAATGAAAAAGATAAAAGTAGAATCTGAAAAGCTGCCATTTTGCTGAAAAAGTTAAAAGCAGAATTTGAAAAACCGCCATTTTGCTGCTTCTCAAAATCTGTTGCCAGGTGAATCAGATTATTTTATAATCACTTTTAAAAAATTTGTCAAACGTCTAAATCAACTTCTGGATCAGAAGTTGTGCTCTAAAATCAATCCTAAACGGGGCCTTAATCTATACTACATTAAAATACCCTAAAAGGGATAAACATTTTTGAACTATTTTACCTTTATAATTTTTTTTTTAAAATTCTATATTCACCCTTATTAGTGTATAATTATCTTTTAATATTTTATTTATTACTCTTTTATTGTTCATCATTAATGTACATTAGAATTTTTAAATTTTATTAAATATACAATTAAATATTTAAATATTTAATCTATTAAATTAAATATGAATGTGAAAAGATGACCTCGGTTTTTTTTTTTTTTTTGCATTACATAGATGAAATAAATGAATGGAAAAAGTTGGAACTTTGTTTATTACCGCAATAGAATTCAAATCATGATTGTCAAAAATGAAATAGAAATGAAAAGATTATTTTTAATACATTAGATTACAATGATTATGAGCATGTTTGGTTTAATTTTTTAAAATTCTTTTTTTTTTCCTAAAACTCATTTTTAACTATATATTTTGTGAGACTCAAAACTTTTATCAATTTTTCAACCACATATTTTATTAATTTTTTCAAAATCTCTTAAAAAACTATTTTTAAACCTCCCACCAAACATATACTATAGTTCGAAACTTTTTAAATTTTAAATTTTATTTAATTTTATTAATATATAATGAACGTTGTTATTATCTTACTTGTGTCTATTAACAATATTCTCACAATATAGACTAGCATTGACACTTCTTTAATTTTTGTTTTTATATACATTTACGACGTCAAATCAGACACGTCTAATAAAAAGAGAAAATACACAAAGAATATTATTTACAAAAAACTACTACTCCAACAAAGGTACAATATTATGTAGTCAATAATTAGATTCTCTCACAATAAAATTAGTAATTATTAATCTTATTTTCGTAAAATGCAGAGATCATTAATTTCATAAGATTTGATATTAATGGTTCGTTAATCATCAAGCTTAAATCACCAAAAGATCTTCACTAGATTCAAGTTATTATTATTATTATCAATTTATAAAACTTATCTCTGATTGTAATTGTACTTGCATGAATGCAATTATTTTTTAATATTTTATTTATTACTTTTTTATTATTCATCATTATCGTACATTAAATTTTTAATAATTTATTAAATTCGGTTTTATTCTAATGCCCACGGTGGGCATTGTTATAATGCCCATTGAGACACTTGTCCAACACTCATTAGATGAGTGTAAAATACCTTTACACTAATCCAATGAGTGTTGGACAAGTGTCCCGTGGACATATAACAATGCCCACCGTAGGCATTAGAACGGGAGTGTTATTAAATATAAAATTAAAATTTTTAAACATTCAATATATTAAATTAAATATGAAGGTGAAAAGTTGATCTCAATTTTTTTTTTTTTTTTTTTGCATTACGAGATGAAATAAATGAGAAATAAGTTTTAGAAAAAATGAATGCAAAAAATTGTAGCCTTATTTATTACCTCATTAAAATTCAAATTATGGTTGTCAAAATTGAAATGGATATGAAAAGATTATTTTTAATACATTAGATTACACTGATTATAATTTAAAACTAACATTTGAAACTTTTTAAATTTTAAATTTAATTAATAATTATATACATTTAATTATATACATTCTCTACAATAAAATTAATAATTATTAATATTATTATTCTTAAAATGTAGCTTTGGAGACCCCTATTAGTACATCATTAATTCCACTATATTTGATATCAAAGATTTATCAATCATCAAAGTTCAAATCACCAAAAGATCTTTACCGAATTCCAAGTTACTATTCGTTTTACTACTATATAAAATTCATCTTCAATTGCAATTGTACTTCTATGAATGTAAATAAAATATCAACATTGATCAATACAATACAACATGTTATTAAGAACTGAATTTTTTTTAATATCTTGCAATTACTACTTTAACATTTTAATTATTAACAATTAAAAAATAAAAATATCTTAAATATTTTAAATTGACAATATTATTACAAAAGCACGTGCAACGCACGCATGACTAACTAGTTTATATCTATATCTATAATCTATCTAAAAAGCCCTAAAAAGGAGAAACATTTTTTGACCAAAATATCCTTACTCATATTTTAGATTTTCCAATTTACTATTAATTAATTTAAAAAGTCTTTAAAATTGGTTCAATTAAATCTTAATTAATTAAGGCTTTTAAAATTCTCCACATATACATATATATCTAACAATTAAATCTTAATTTAAGGCCATTAAAATTCTTCACTTATACATCTATCTACATCTAAAAGGCATGAGATAAATATTTTTGGACCAAAATATCCTCACTCATATTTTAAAATTTTCAATTTACACTTGATTAATTTAAAACGCCTTTAAAATTGGTTCAATTATATCTTAATTAATTAAGACATTTAAAATTCTTCACCTATACGTCTATATCTAACAATTAAATCTTAATTAATTAATATCTTTAAAATACTCCACCTTACATCTATCTACATCTAAAAAGCACTAAAAAGAAGAAATATTTTTGGATCAAAATATCCTCACTCATATTTTAGATTTTCCAATTTACCCTGATTAATCTAAAAAGCCTTTAAATTTGGTTCAATTAAATCTTAATTAATTATGGTCTTTAAAATTCTTCACATATACATCTACACACACCACTTTATTTCATGAATTGGATATAATTAATAGATTAATTTTACTAACGATCACTGAAGTTATCTTAAAATTTTAAAACGGTCACTGAAGTTCAAAAATTGTATCACTGGTCACTAAAGTATATAAACCTTTCTCAAACAGTCACTCTGTTAAGTTTCCAACCAGAAATAGTGATGTGGCACCGTTAAGTGCTGATGTGGCACACAATAAACCGTTATTTATTACACGACAGTCTATGTAATTTATATAATATTCACTTTAGTCCCTATATTTTTAATTATAATTCAGTTAAGTCCTTCAAAAATTATATCTTAAGTCCTTAATATTTTTACAACTTTACATTTTGGTCTCCATAATTTCAAGAATTAATTATACTAATGGTCCCCATTCTTTCATGTTTGTAACGATTTCATCCCCATTCTTTTTTTTAGCAGATATCATCCTCATTCTTCTATTTATACTCACAGATAGTCCTCAAATCACTATTTTTCACTATTCTAACAATTCTTAGACAATTTTGCCTCTTAAATTAAAATGATGGGAAAAAAATAGAATGAAAGCAGCAATTAGGCCCCTAACCTTTTCAAAACTACAAATAAATTCTTAACTATTTTATTTTATACAAATAGGTGTTCTTCCCCAATAAAAAAAAAATCATATTTTCTCACCATGAGTGTTGGACAAGTGTCCCAATGGGCATTATAACACTGCCCACCGTGGGCATTAGAATAAAACCGAATGAGAGTAAAATGTCCATTTTACACTAATCCAATGAGTGTTGGACAAGTGTCCCGGTGGGCATTAGAACGGGAGTGTTATTAAATATACAATTAAAATTTTTAAACATTCAATATATTAAATTAAATATGAAGGTGAAAAGTTGATCTCAATTCTTTTTTTTTTTCTTTTTTTTTTTTTGGCATTACGAGATGAAATGAATGAGAAATAAGTCTTAGAAAAAATGAATGAAAAAAATTGTAACCTTATTTATTACCTCATTAAAATTCAAATTATGGTTGTCAAAATTGGAATGGATATGAAAAGATTATTTTTAATACATTAGATTACACTGATTATAATTTAAAACTAACATTTGAAACTTTTTAAATTTTAAATTTAATTAATAATTATATACATTCTCTCACAATAAAATTAATAATTATTAATATTATTATTCTTAAAATGTAGCTTTGGAGACCCCTATTAGTACATCATTAATTCCACTAGATTTGATATCAAAGATTTATCAATCATCAAAGTTCAAATCACCAAAAGATTTACTGAGTTTCAAGTTACTATTCGTTTTACCTCTATATAAAATCCATCTTTAATTGCAATTGTACTTCTATGAATGTAAATAAAATATCAACATCGATCAATACAATGCAACATGTTATCAAGAATTGAATTTTTTTTAATATCTTGCAATTACTACTTTAACATTTTAATTATTAAAAATTAAAAAATTAAAAAATCTTAAATATTTTAAATTGACAATATTATTACAAAAGCACATGCAACGCACGTATGACTAACTAGTTTATTTCTATATCTATAATCTATCTAAAAAGCCCTAAAAAGGAGAAACATTTTTTGACCAAAATATCCTTACTCATATTTTAGATTTTCCAATTTACCATTAATTAATTTAAAAAGTCTTTAAAATTGGTTCAATTAAATCTTAATTAATTAAGGCTTTTAAAATTCTCCACATATACATATATATCTAACAATTAAATCTTAATTTAAGGCCATTAAAATTCTTCACTTATACATCTATCTACATCTAAAAGGCCTGGGATAAATATTTTTGGACCAAAATATCCTCACTCATATTTTAAAATTTTCAATTTATCCTTGATTAATTTAAAACGCCTTTAAAATTGGTTCAATTATATCTTAATTAATTAAGACATTTAAAATTCTTCACATATACGTCTATATCTAACAATTAAATCTTAATTAATTAATATCTTTAAAATACTCCACCTTACATCTATCTACATCTAAAAAGCAATAAAAAGAAGAAATATTTTTGGATCAAAATATCCTCACTTATATTTTAGATTTTCCAATTTATCCTGATTAATCTAAAAAGCCTTTAAATTTGGTTCAATTAAATTTTAATTAATTATGGTCTTTAAAATTCTTCACATATACATCTACACACACCACTTTATTTCATGAATTGGATATAATTAATAGATTAATTTTACTAACGATCACTGAAATTATCTTAAAATTTTAAAACGGTCACTGAAGTTCAAAAGTTGTAGCACTGGTCACTAAAGTATATAAACCTTTCTCAAACAGTCACTCTGTTAAGTTTCCAACCAGAAATAGTGACGTGGCAACGTTAAGTGTTAATGTGGCACACAATAGACTGTTATTTATTACATGACAGTTTATGTACTTTATATAATATTCACTTTAGTCCCTATATTTTTAATTATAGTTCAGTTAAGTCATCCAGAAATTGTATCTTAAGTCCTTAATATTTTTACAACTTTACATTTTGGTCTCCAAAATTTCAAGAGTTAATTACACTAATGGTCCCCATTCTTTCATGTTTGTAACGATTTCATCCCCATTCTTTTTTTAGCAGATATCATCATCATTTTTCTATTTATACTCACAGATGGTCCTCAAATCATTATTTTTCACTATTCTAACAATTCTTGGACAATTTTACCACTTGACTTAAATAAATTAAAATGATGGAAAAAAGAAAATAGAATGAAAGCAACAATTGAGCCCATAACCTTTTCAAAACTACAAATAAATTCTAAACTATTTTATTTTATACAGATAGGTGTTCTTCCCCAATAAAAAAAATTATATTTTCTCACCATCCCCAACCCACCCCCACCCCATCCCACCCCACCCCACCCCACCACACCACACCATACCCTAGGCACATGCTTCATATTGCAAAATCGCCACCGAGAAGTTTTGGTCACCATGACCACCGCCCATATTTCCAGAGGCCCCCATAACCTGAACACCACCATTTTTTTTTCTTTTTCTTTCCATTTTCTAATTAGTTCAATGTATGAGTTTGCTAGATTTGATTTTAAATTTATTTCCATTTTCTCCTAAAAATACTCAGTTGTTTTGCTTGAAACAGGGGCTCCGAATGGGACAATGAATTTATTGTCGACTATAGATAAATCGGGCGCTTCGACCCAAGGCTTTGCCACTCTCCCGCAGTATATCGACGGTTACGGTTCCATCTTTAACCAAGAAGAAGTTGTTATTAGGTTTGTTTATTTAATGACGACTGTGTCATTTTCTAATTCAGTTTTGATTTTCATGTAATTTGGTTAATTGTTGGTTTCACTTATATAGAACAGATCTGAGCCAGAAACTGTACAGATGACCATAATCTATGCGGGTCAAGTATTTGTGTTTAATGACTTTCCAGTGGACAAGGTAAATGAAATCATGATGCTAGCCACTGCACAGAACCACCACACCACCGCCGTTCCTTTGCCTTATATGGTCCCAAGTCCAGCTGAATCCACCACCAACATTTTAGTTGCTACCCCTATTTCAAACATTGCCCACGATTTTGATTGCCTTCACTACCCTCAGCCATCTCTTGGTTCTGGTAAGCTATACATATGTACACTATTCTAATTTCTAATGAAAATTTTTGGTGGACAAGGCAAATGAAATCATGATGCTAGCCACTACACAGAACCACCCCATCACTGCCGTTCCTCCGCCTTATATGGTCCTAAGTCTACCTGAATCCACCACCAACATTTCAGTTGCTACCCCTATTTCGAACATTGCCAACGGTTTTGACTGCCTTCACTACCTTCAGCCATCTCTTGGTTCTGGTAAGCTATATATATGTACACTATTCTAATTTCTTATGAAAATTTCTGGTCATGGTGACCAAAAACTTCTCGGTGGCGATTTTGCAGTATAAAGCATGTGCTTGGGGTGGGGTGAGGATGGTGAGAAAAGATGATTTTTTTTGTTGGGGAAAAACACCTATCTGTATAAAATAAAATATTTTAGGATTTATTTGTAATTTTGAAAATGTTAGAGGCCCAATTGCTGCTTTCATTCTATTTTCTTTTCTCCATTATTTTAATTTATTTAACTCAAATGGTAAAATTATCCAAGAATTGTTAGAATAGTGAAAAATAGTGATTTGTGGACCATCTATGAGTATAAATGGAAGAATATAGATGATATCTGTTAAAAAAAGAATGGGGATGAAATCGTTATAAACATGAAAGAATGGAGACCATTAGTGTAATTAACCCTAATTTCATTTATCTTTTACTTAAGTCCTGCAAAAATTGCAATCGCTTTATATCTTTACACTTTGGTTTCTAAATTTTCAATTATCTTTCAATCAAGTCCTCTAAAAATTGTAGCTTAGGTCTTTCATATTTTTATATCTTTACACTTCGGTCCCCCACATCATTGATTTTAGTAGTCAAAATAAGTGTATTTTCAATTAAATCATTGACTTTATACTCAGGTTTTCACCTAAACGAATGAAATAATATAATTAAATAATAAACTACTTAATAGAACTTACAAATGTCTATTTTTAATGGTCAAAATAAGTGTAAAATCTGCACTTATCACTTAGAGTCGATAAAAATATATTTTATTGACAAAAAGTATATTTAAACAAAAAGTACAAAACTCGCACTTATCACTTTTAGTTACCCCTTTTGCCCGCAGACAATATATTTCATTCTCTTTTCACCATCACCTCTTCTGTCAATCTTCTTCTCGCCATTATTTTTTGTCCAAGTGTCCAAATGTACTTTTTGTCAATAAAATATTTTTTTCTATTTTTGTCAACTCTAAGTGATAAGTGCGAGTTTTGTACTTATTTTGGCCACTAAAAGTGGACATTAGTGAGTTATGTCAAGTAGTTTATTAATTAATTATGTGATTTTGTTCTTTTAAGTGAAAACTCAAGTGTAAAGTCAAGAATTTAATTGGAAGTGTACTTATTTTGGCTACTAAAATTGTACTTATTTTGGCCACTAAAATCAAGGATTTATGGTCCAAAGTGTAAAGATGAAAAAGTTGAAGGACCTAAACGACAATTTTGGAGGACTTAACTAAAAGATAATTAAAAATGGATGACCAAAGTGTAAAGATGTAAAAAGATTAAGGACCTAAGATACAACTTTTGAAGGACTTAATTGAAAGATAGTTAAAAATATAGGGAATGAAGTGAACATTACATAAAGTATATAGGACAATCATGCAATAAATAATGGTCTATTGGTGCCACGTCAGCACTTAACTGTGCCACGTCACCATTTCAGGTTGGGAACTTAACGGAGTGACCATTTAAGAAAGAGTTATATAATTTAGTGACCAGCGCTCCAACTTTTGAACTTCAGTGACCGTTTTGAAATTTTAAGGTAACTTTAGTGACCGCTAGTGAAATTAACCCTATAATTAATTGGAAATACTAGCTTCCAAATATAATCATCACACATCACTCCAATCCACTATTGTATCAATTTATTCATGGATCGGATGCTTTTCGCAATAGTAGGTTTAAGATCGTAAACAAAATTGTGAATGGACAATGGACCATGAAAACTATAGTGGAAAATTATTATGTGTGCCTATCAGGTAAAGCCTTGAATTCCACAAATGATATAATTATCTTGAAATAGATGTTGATATTGATAGCTCAGCAATCGCCACCGCAATTTTGCGTTTGACTTTGGGGTGCATTACGGTAGTGACGGTGGACATGGGTTTCTTGTTGGAGTCACAATCGGATGAGGAATTACCGGAGAGGTTGTTTGGCACTGTCAGGATTTGTCAAATGGATATGGATTCGACAACATTTGTTGATAATGCCGTGTCATCAAGGAAAGTTTTGCCCTGCGAAGATGAAAGTGAAAATGAAGATGAATGATGAGTTTTATTGTAAATTTTATTATCAATAAGTTTATGATTTTTCTCAATCATGGTGAAAATGAAGGGTAAAATTGAAAACTTTTGTACACATTACATATCTGCAATTTTGTATACCTTATATTGAAGACACATAGTCCTAATAGATACATAATCCTTAGAATAAATGATCTTAGAAAACTAACAGCACCGCAAAGTGACAGTGGAGCACCAAGTGAATAAAGTTGTAAATTGAACTTTTACTTATGCCTTAACTTTTTATACACGAAAGATAGATGTACAAAGCATAGATATGTGTCACCAATTATTCTTGGCTTATCAACGCACTTCCTTATGTGGAAATGCCAATTTTAGTTTCTTTATGTTTGAGCTTTCGTTATAAAGTTTAAAATGATATGTTTGGAGTATTATTTTTAAATTGAAATGATTTCCTTACAATCTGTTAATTTTAAAATGTGATGGTACTTGAAGTTTTTAAGGTTTTTGCAAGAATTTTATATAAAAACAATGCCTAATATATCAAGTGTGCCCATATTAACAAAAATCAACTTCAAACACAAAAAAAGGTAATCAAAGACTGATTTCAAGTTCAAATGGCTGGCAATCAGGCGGAATATAAACTCAAAACTTTTAATTCTTGAAAAACTATAATTTACTTGCTTGTTGCTGTCTCGAGCCTCTTTTCAGAAGTTCGTGATCAACCATGTTTAGTACACCATTGTGTTTCTTGAATTTTCAAGCAAATTGTCACTTTTAGAAATTTTTTAATCCAAGTGATCCGAAGTACTTGTTGAGGGTTAGATAGATAAAATAAAAAAATAGCTATCGAACTCTTATTATTTAAAAATTTCAACCAAAAAAAAAAAAATTTACAATATTATTACAAAATCACGTGCAAAACACGTGTCCTTAACTAGTACATCTAAACGGTCCTAAAAAGAAGAAATATTTTTATACCAAAATATCCTCACTCATATATTAGATTTTTCAATTTACCCAATTGATTAATTTAAAAAGGCTTTAAAATTAGTTCAAGTAAATCTTAATTAATAAGGTTTTTAAAATTCTTCTCCTATACATCTACATATAACAATTAAATTTTAATTAATTAAGGCCTTTAAAATTCTTCACCTATATACATCTACATCTAAAAGGCCCTAAAATAGATATTCATTTTTGGACCCAAATATCCTCACTTATATTTTAGATTGTTCAACTTACTCTTGATTAATTTAAAAAAAAATTAAAATTGGTTCAATTAAATCTTAATTAATTATAGTCTTTAAAATTCTTCACCTATACATCTACACTCAACCCTTCATTTCTCGAATTCAATATAATTAATTAGAAACAATAGCCTACAACTCTAATCATCACACATCACTCTAATTCACTATTGTATCCATTTATTTTATGAGTCTGATGCTTTTCGCAACAATATGTTTAAGATTGTAAACAAAATTGTGAAGGAACCATGGATCATGAAAACTATAGCGGGAAAGCCTGGAATTGTTATTACTACAAAGGGCATAATTATCTTGAAATAGATGTTGATATTGGTAGCTCAGCAATCGCCACTACAATAGATGTTGATATTGGCTTTGGGGTGCGTTACGATAGTTACGGTGGACATGGGTTTATTGGTGGAGGCACAGTCGGAGAAGGAATTACCGGAGAGATTGTTTGGTGCTGTCAGGATTTGTTAAATGGAGGTGGACTCTGTAACATTTGTTGATAATGCCATGCCATCGAGGAAAGTTTTGCCATGCGAAGATGAAAGTCAAAATGAAAATGAATAATGAGTTTTATCGTGAATTTTATCATCGATAAGTTTATGATTTTTCTCAATCACGGTGAAAATTGAGGATAAAATTGAAAACTTTTGTACACATTAGATATCTGCAATTTTGTACACTATACATTGAAGACACAAGCCCTAATAGATACATAATCCTTAGAATAAATAATCTTTAGAAAACCAACATCACCACACAGTGACAGTAGAGCACCAAGTGAATAAAGTTGTAAAAGGAGATTTTACTTATGCCTTATCTTTTATACACAAAAGATAGATGTACAAATCATAGATATGAGTTACCAATTATTATTGGCTCATCAACACATCCCTTTATGTGGAAATGTCAATTTTAATTTCTTTATGCTTGAACTTTCGTTCTAAAAGTTTAAAATAATATGTTTGGACTATTATTTTAAATTGAAATGATTTCTTTACAATCTGTTAATTTTAAAATATGATGGTACTTGAAGTTTTTAAGATTTTTACAAGAATTTTATATAACAATGATATTTAATATATCAAGTGTACCCATATTAATAAAAATCAACTTCAACCACAAAAAAAGTAACCAAAGACTGATTTCAAGTTCAAATGGCAGGCAATCAGACGGAATATAAATATAAAACTTTTAATTCCTGAAAAAACTATAATTTACTTGCTTGTTGCTGTCTTGAGTCGCTTTTCAGAAGTTCATCATTAATGATGTTCAGCACTCCATTATTTTTCTCGAATTTCTAAGCAAATTGTCAGTTTATGTAATTTTTTAATCCAAGTGACCCGAGATATTAATTGAGGGTTTGATAGATAAAATAAAGAAATAACTATCGAACTTTTATTATTTAAAAATTTTAACAAACAAAAATAAATTCACAATGTTATTATAAAATCACGTGCAAAACATGTATTCTTAACTAGTTATCTATACTACATCTAAAAGGCCCTAAAAATGAAAAATATTTTTGGACTACTATACCCTTACAATTTTTTAAAATTTCATATTCACATTTAGTATTTATTAATGTATAATTATTTATTAATATTTTATTTATTACTCTTTTATTTTTCATCATTATTGTACATTAAAATTTTAACAATTTATTAGATGTATAATTAAAAATTTTTAACATTTAATCTATTAAATTAAATATGAAGGTGAAAAAATAATCTCAATTTTTTTTTTGCATTACGTAGATGAAAATGGGTTTCAAAAAAAAAAAAAAATTGAATGGAAAAAATTGTAACTATGTTTATTACTGCATACATCTAAAAGACCTTAAAAATGAGAAATATTTTTAGACTACTATACCCTTAGAATTTTTTAAAATTTCATATTCACATTTAGTATTTATTAATGTATAATTATTTTTTAGTATTTTATTTATTACTCTTTTATTTTCCATCATTATTGTATATTAAATTTTTAACAATCTATTAAATGTATAATTAAAATTTTTAAACATTTAATCTATTAAATTAAATATGAAGGTGAAAAGATAATCTCAATTTTTTTTTTTTGTATTACATAGATGAAAAGAATGAGAAATGAGTTTCAAAAAAAAAAAAAAATTGAATGAGAAAAGTTGTAACTATGTTTATTATCGCACTAAAATTCAAATCATAGTTATCAAAACTAAAATAAAAATGAAAAGATTATTTTTAATACATTAGATTACATGATTATGAACATGTTTGGTTCAGTTTTTTTTTAAACTCTTTTTTTCTTAAACTCATTTTTAACTACATATTTTGTAGGATTTACAACTTTTATCGACTTTTCAACCGCACATTTTACTAATTTTTTTTTTAAAATCTCCTAAAAACTACTTTTAAACTTCCACCAAATATATATTATAGTTCAGAAATAACGTTTGAAACTTTTTTAATTTTTAATTTAATTTAATTTTGTTAATATATATAGAACGTTTTTCTCATTTTACTGTTAATCAACAATATTTTCACAATATAGGCAAGCATTGACACTTCTTTAATTTTTGTTTCTTACTTACAATTATGACGTTTTCATTTACGTCATCAAATTAGACACGTCTAATAAAAAGAGAACATACATAAACAATATCGTTTACAAGGAACTACTACTCCAATAAAAATACAATATTATGTAATCAATCATTACATTCTTTCACAATAAAATTAATAATTAATAATTTTATTCTTCGTAAAATATAGCCCTAGAGATCATTAATTCCATAATATTTGATATCAAGAGTTCGTTAATCATCAAAGCTTAAATCACCAAAATGTTTTCAATGGGTTCAAGTTATTGTTGATATTATAACCGTATAAAACTCGTATTTGATTGTAATTGTGCTTCCATGAGTGCAATTATCTTTTAATATTTTATTATTCATTATTATCGTACATTAAATTTTAACAATTTATTAAATGTACAATTATAATTTTTAAACATTTAATATATTAAATTAAATCAGAGATCGAGAGAGAGAACATTGACACTTCTTTATTTTTTATTTCTTATTTACATTTATGTTGTTTTTCGTTTACATCGTCAAATCAGACACACCTAAAAAAAAGAGAATATACTCAATAAATATTGTTTACAAGAAGCTACTACTCTAGCAAATTTACAATATTATATATTCAATTATCACATTCTCTCACAATAAAATTAGCAATTATTAATTTTATTCTTCGTAAAATACAATCCTAAAGATCCCTATTAATATATCATTAATTCCATAAGAATTGAAACCAATAGTTCGCCAATCATCAAAGCTTAAATCATCAAAAACTCTTCACTCATGAGTTCAAGTTACTATTCATATTACCAATATATAAAACTTATCTCTAATTGCAATTGTAATTCTATGAATGTAAATAAAATATAAATATCGAACGATACCTACATGTTATCAAACGACACCAACATGTTATCAAAAATCGTATTTTTTTTATCTTTATTGCAATTACTGTTTTAACATTTTAATTATTAATAATTAAAAATTGATAATATAATTGCAAAAGTACTTGCAACGTACGCGTGTCTAACTAGTTCATAAAAGAGTATGTAAAAATCACATTCTTTTAAGTAATTATGTCGATTGAAACCGTTGATTACATTTAAACTTATTATCAAAATGTAAATCGAAAATCAACTTAGAAAGTGACACTCTATTTAAAGTCGTTAGAATTAAAAAACTTCAAACCAAGACAACTGTTTTATTGGACAATTTATCTGCATGTTTATTTACATTTCACACTTACATAATTTGGATTTGTTGTATCGTATTAAAGAAGAGTTTAACTTTTTATTTTATTTTATTGTTGACAAATTCTTTAAATTCAATTCAAGACTTCAAATTGGGAAGGAAAAATTCGTTCAATGTTGATTATGAAATGCAAGACATTTCAATTCATGAGTGAAAGAAATTCTATACTTGAAAATTTTCGTTGTAAAGTGTAGTTTATCTTTCAATCGTATTTTCGATATTCTCAATACTTGTATTTCCATCAAGCGAATAATTGTAAGTTTTATTATATAATAATTATATGGTAATTCTGTTTATGAATAACCTAATCAAATTTTAATTCAAATCATCTCGTCATATCTTATTTCATTCAAGAATCTATTACATTTCAAACACTATTTACAATAATTAGTAGGGAAATTGCAAACGGTCCTCAACCTTTGTCTTCAGTGTGGAATTGAAAATGGTTCCCAACGTTTATTTTTGGCACATAAATCCTTAACTTATGTGTTTTGGTGCACAATTGGTCATTATTTGAAAAAAAAGACAAATATACCTTTTGTTTTAATTACAAAAAATTATAATTAGATTCCTAATTTTTGTAAAATGTGCAAATATGACCAGTATATTTATTAAATAATATTTAATTTAACATATTAAACATACCACTATAGTCGTGTTAATTAAATTTTTTATAAGAGAAAAATGTAAAATTATTGTGCTATAAGTATATGTAGTTGCTATGTGATGTGAAAAATTTGAATAAAAATTAAGTTAAATAAATAACAAAATGTCATATATAATTTTATGATATTGAACCAATCTTACTATATATATTTTAAAATAAAAATTAATTTACATATTATGTGTTCTTATTTTTGAAAGATAATAAAACCATAAGTTAAAACTTGAAGAATATAATTCAAGTTATAATATTTGTAGTTAATGAATTAGAAGTTATAAATTATCTGAAAAACACCCGCATTTTTTTTTGAAATAATAAATGAATCCACCCTAAGAAAATTAAAACAACTAGATTACAACTACCGGTTCTAGCATTAAACGAAAAAGAGCTATCAAACAAAAGGCTAGGTGCTGATAGTATTTTGAGTTGGTGCCGATTGGTAAACTAATAGAAGGAGTCTCTTAGTCTTGGTTTGGTATTGCTGTGCTTTTAAGAGAATCAGCTTCTGCTGTGCTGTAGAAAGAATCAGCTTTGGAAAGAATCAGATAAGTGTTTGGTAAACTCTTGTTTTAAAATTGCTGTATATTTCAAAAGCAGCATTTGAGCGTTTGGTAAACAAAAGTGATTTATTGCTGTAATGGTATTAAATTACTAAAAAAGACATTGATTATAATAATATTATTTTGTATTATTATTATTATTACGAGTGGTAAAATTATTAAATTTATTCAGAAGCCTTCATGTGCAAATCTATACTTGATTCACACGGTAAACTCTGAAATAGAGGTTGCAAAATTGAATTTTTTCTATGCGTATGTTTACTGTTCCAAACTAATGTTCTACTAGACGAACTGCAAAATATTTTTTCTCTCTTTCTTAATAAAAACTAAGAACACAAATTCAAACATCAGAATAAGAAGAAGAAGATGTATTAAATTTAATATTAAGGCCCCGTTTGTTTTTAATTAAAATTTTGCTAAAAATTTGAAGTCAAAGTCAACAATTAATTTTAACCACACATTTCATGGACCCACAATTTTTTAACCACACATTTCATCAACTTTTATCAAATTTTCTAAAAAAACTGATTTTAATCAAAATCAAACACACCCTAAACCACAAAAATCAAATAATCGTACCTCGAATGTTTGATTCGGTAATGGTGATTCGTGAAGGTTGAAGAAGGAGGAGGAAGATGGGGCATATGGAGATAACGTGAAATCATGTAGAAAATAAACCTAGGATATTAAAGAAATTAATTTAATTAATTAGGGGTAAAATGAGTATTTTAATAATATATAAATGTAAAAGCTAAAAGCAGAATATGAAAAGCTGCCTTTTTGCTGCTTCTCAAAATCTACTGTAAGGTGACTCAGATTATTCTATAATCACTTTTAACAATTTTGCCAAACGCCTAAATCAACTTCTGATTCTTTTGAGAATCAGAAGTTGGGCTCCAAAATTAATCCCAAACGGGGCCTTAGCATAAAGTACAATCTAAACACTATAAAGAGAAGTTAGTTTGGCATAAAGAGATAGACACGACCTATTTAAACATACACTTCAATTACGGAGGTTTGGATTCAAATCAGACATAACTCCCGTTTGGATCTCTTGGAACCGGCTCCAGTAGTAATCTCATTCTCAATAATTGGGTATATTTACAAGATAGCATGCGTTGCGAAGGACTGCTGGAATTGGTGGCAAATGCTGAGTTTCCACTAAGCTTGGTGGAAAATCATCATTTCACGAATTTCATGCAAAAATATCTTTAACAATGGTTCGTTTCTGTTTCTAGAAATACTCTTCGTAAAGACATTATTATTTTGTATAATTAATAATTATAACGGTGTTTTATCTTTTACTTCAGATTTATGAACAAATAATAACTAAAAAGGATACATGACTACAACTACACACTACATTAATAGTAATTGGATAATGCATAACAAAGTAATAACGTTTAGACGAATTGACTATCCTCATAATGAAGTTAATATTTTTAATATTTTATGTGAATTTAAGGGTGTGTTTGATTCCTTTCATTTTCCATGGAAAATGAAAATTTTCCACCCATTTTCTAGCTTTGGTCTGTTTGATTGGCAAAATTTTCCATGGAAAATACATTTTCTCACCTATTTTCCATCTTTTGTTTGATTGGAACTTTTGTTTTTCCATGGAAAATATTTTCCATGTTTTCCACTTTTGGCCATATTTTCCTTGTTTTCAAGGAAAATATTTTCTTTGTGGGATAGGAGAATTTATTTTCCATGGAAAATTTGTTAACATTTTCCAATCCAAATTTTCTTGGTAATTCATTTCCATGGAAAATATTTTCTTTCCACCCAAATTTTCCACTTGCAATCAAACACAACCTAATTGTGGTTCTAAGATTCGTAGTTTTACATTTGATTATGCAGTCCCCAACAATATAGTAATTGAAAAATTAATACAATATTTTAGTCCAGAATTTGATGATATTTTATTTTCACATTCGTTGCGTATGTCATATGTTTAATTTAATTGTGAAAGCTAGATTAAAATTTATATAAGAACAATTAGAAAAAATTAGATATGCTATTAATATTATGGTCTCACCAGCAAGAAAACAAGTTTTTGGTGCTCTATGTGTTGAAAATTGACTGCAAGAAAAATGTTTTTGAACTGATATTGGCCATATGTGGAATTCAACATATCTCATGCTTGAATCTTGTGAATGTTACGAAGATTGCATTACTGCATATTATAATAGCCGACATTCATACGGTCCAGAATATGATTTGCAAATATATAACTTGGAAATATATACTCATGTTAAAAAAAAAATTGAAAGTTTTTTTTTCGACGCAACAAATGCACGTTCAGGTGTATATTATCCGACTACTCCATTAGTTTTAAATCATTTCTATTATATTGTTAACAATATTAATAGGTATAAAGATTTTACTCTTTTTTCTAATATTATACATGCCGTGGAAGCTAAATTTAGAAAATATAGGGACAATTGTTTATATTATTTCTATTAGCATATATTATGGATCCTAAAATTAACTTAGAGGGTATGAAAGTAACAATAATGACAATTTCACAAAAATTAATGTACGAAATCCACTAACGTGTGATAATTTAGAATAAACTTTATGTCAAATGTATGAGGTCTATGTTGAAAAGGTCAGTAGAAACTTTATACGATCCCCTGTTCCAACAAGTGATGGCAACGAGGCGAATTTGGATCGGATCGGACTGATCTGTATTCACCTCGAATCAATTTTAAAAGATCCAAATCTGCGGATTGATCCGTCATTTCTCGGGCGGATATGATCCAAGAACGAGCGGATCACTACTTTAATCCACAAACTGATCCGTGTAATTATATTTTATATTTTTTATTATTTTTTGTCAATTGTCATTCAAAAAATTAAACAAACGTTAAAACAAGCATTACTATTTTACTACATTTTTCTATCTTTTTCTTTCTTTAATTTTCAAATGGGGACGGATCGGATCGAGGTGGACATGATCCGATCTGTCCCGCTGATCCGTGGATTGAGAATTTTTCGCTCTATTCGGACCGGGTATCTATCGAGTTTGGAGCAAATCAGATATTTTTGTCATCCCTAGTTCCAACTTATACTTCGTCATCAACTGATGACACTGATTTATAGAGTCACGTTAGTTCACATAGGGGTGGTCAACATTCAGTTGGTTCTTCTTCTTCTTCCCTTTCCCGTTCTAGTGATACACATGTAGAGTTATTTAGATATTTCGCGCACGACATGCTTAGTATTTTTGATGACGAAGAGAGAATTTTTTTGATATACTACAATGGCAGAGATAACATCAACATCATTACCCAATTATTTCAAAAATTGCACGTGATCTATTAACACCTCCGGTATCAACTGTAGCATCAGAGTTTGCTTTTAGTACATGTGGCAGGGTTCTGTCTGATTTCAGGTCAAGACTCAAAGCCGACATTTTAGAAAGCTTAATGTGGCTAAAGGATTGAGATGGCGCTGAACTTCGAATCCAAGACAAAGTGGACAGAATGATGTCCGAAGAACTTGAAGATTTGAATATGGAATATTTGAATTTGTAGTAAGTATTATTTTGCGTACATATTTGATATTTTGTCTTATTTTAACAAAAAATTGTACACATAACAACTTGTTCGTGTACAATTTTAGTGTCTACGTTCAAAGTAGTCGGTTCCAAACTCGAAAAAATAGGAGGGTTTTCAACTTTAAATTTTTAACATAAAATATTTCTGACACTTGCTTTCTTTTTTATTTTAAAATTATTTAAATAAAAAAATTAAAAACCAGGCCGAGCTCATGAGCAGCTCGACTCGGCTTGGCTCGTCCCTTTGGACGAGTCAAGCTTGGTTGGCAATGGGTCAAGCCAGCTCAACTCGGCCCATTTGCCACCCTTAGAAACAACCTTTATGTTGTTCGGCAAAACGTGTAATACAGTTGCGTCAAAAGTGCTAAAATAACTATTTGATCATCTTCATGTGATAAAAAAATCGTGAAGTTGGTATAATTGAAATTCTTGAATTTTCTGTGTCAGAATTCACAACTTGATATCTGAAACATTCAACCAAATTTAGAGTCTAAAGTTCTAAACAATTCACAAAAATTAACAAACTAAACTAAGGGCATGTTCGGTGTAGTTTTTTTGGGAAAAAATGAGTTTTTTTGGGTACTTTATTGACTTTTCAAATTTTTTTGTAGTGTAAAAATGTTGAAAAGTAAAAAATTGTAGACAAAAAAATAGATTTTTTTGAGAAAGAATGGTTACCGAACATGTCGTAAGTATATTCTTTCGCTTAATTTGAACCTCATAAACAATATTTGGCTGGAAAAATCTCAATTCATAATATTTTCTCAAAATTGCACTTTAGTCTCTCAAGTTTGCAAATTCATTCTCAACTTGTCAAAATTTCATCAATGCCTCTAAACCTTAAACATTATCTTATTATCATCCCTTAAACTATACCTCAAGTCTGAAATTCATAAACACGTAACTTTTCCTAAATTGCATTTTGGTCCATGAATTTTTTTATGTATTGCAATTTAGTTCCAAATGGATTTCGCTCCTTCATATTATCACTAATAAACCTTAAATTCATCATTCAATCGATTAAATCTTATTTCACTAAGTTTCCCCGTTGGTCCCTCAAGAATTGGAAGAATCGAATTTGATATTCAAGTTCTCAAACTTTGCATATGATCACTAGTTCCAGAACTGATGGTCCATAGAATTCAAGAGGTTAAAGCCAACAAAAATTACCTTTTTGGGCAATAGAACATGTAAAATTACAAACTTGCTTACCCTCTTGAAGACCTAGAAAATCATGCAAAAGCTCTATTTGTCCCTTAGTGAAAGACTCTTGATTTTGAACATGTTGAGTGTTTTCTTTCTCAAGACGATCTCTCCCTAGCTTCATCAAGCTCAGACTGTTACAATCTTCCAAACAATTTGAATACTAATAGTGCAGAAATTAAACTCCTATAATAATGGATTTATCCTAACTACGTTGAACCCTAAAAAAAATATTAATAGCACATTATAACCAGATGCTAATAGTTTGTAATCTATTTAAAAAGCACAGATATGTAGCCAGGAAGAATTTTTTGAGAATAAGAAGACGATTTGAATCATCTTAAATAAAGATAAAACTGTTTAAATTTATAAAGGACAGTACAAGAAATTGAAGTTTTGATCATGAACAAACTGATTAAAAGTAGTTTAAGTTTAAATTTATAAAGGACAGTACAAGAAATTGAAGTTTTGATCATGAACAAACTGATTAAAAGTAGTTTAAGTACTTATTATTCGACACACTTATGTAATTTGGAAATACTAATGATGTTTATTTTCATCTTGATCCTTGTTTGCATCATGGGGAATGGCAACCAAGTGAAGATCTTGCCTTCTTGCTGCAGTGATTGAAGGGCGTTCATTCATGTCCAAATCATCAGGGTTCATACCATCCGGAAGTTTCCAGTCGAAGTGGTAAAGAAGATGGGCTAAGGGAAGCTCTACGCTTGCTAAACCAAATGACATACCAGGACACATCCTCCGTCCTGCCCCAAATGGAATGAACTCGAAGTTATTTCCTGTGAAGTCGGTGTTGTTGTTTTCGAATCTCTCTGGTTCAAAACTTTCGGGATTAGGCCAATATTCGGGATCTCTTCCCATTGCCCAAGCATTTACTAGGACTTTGGTTTTAGCAGGTATATGATAGCCTTCAATTTCAGTATCTTCTCGAGAAACTCTTGGGATTAAAGGAACAGGTACATGTAGCCTTAGACCCTCCTTGATCACCATCTTCAGGTATTTTAGATTTTGAACATCATTTTCTATGGATTTACTTTCCTTTATAGTTTCTCTTATTTCTGCCTGTACTTTTGCCATTACACGCGGATTTCTTATCAGTTCTGCCATGATCCAGTCAATTGTTGTCGACGAGGTTTCAGTACCAGCCGAAAATATGTCCTGTCACAAAATGAAAAAATCAATTCTCTCTGTTATATTTACGAAAATTGTATGGTACTAAGTTAAAGTACTTACATAAATGACAGCCTTGACGTTGTCATTTGTGATCGGAAATTCAAGTTCACCACTTCCCTTCACTCGTAGAAGAACATCAACCAAGTCTTCGTTACCAAACTCTCCATTTCCTCTTCTTGTTGAATCGACATCTATAACATTTCTTGCCAGATTGTGATTGTGTTCATCGATGATATCATCAAGAATCAGATCAAGTTTACGACGCATTCTCAGCAATTTGAGCCTATTCCAACTCATAATTTTAAGTACTTTTGATGAAGGATACAAATCAGTCACATCAAATCCGCTTACCAGGGCTAATCCTTCCTCAAGCATGTCTATCAATGCATTCTTGTCTCTGCATATCTTACCAAATGCTGTTCTACACGTGATCGAACTCGTCATCCCCGATATTTTCTGGGTCAAGTTTATCGGGCCTTCAGAAGATCCAGCCCGAATAGATTGCACAAGTTTTGAAACCTCGTCCTCTCGAATAGAACCGAAGGATTTAACATTCTTGGCACTCAAAAGTTCAAGAATGCATATTTTACGCATCTGTCTCCAGTAATCCCCGTATTGACTGAAAGAAATGTTGGATGAATTGTACCAGAGAATTTCTCCGGATATAGTTTCGGGCCTGTCTGTAAAAGTTGGATCATGAACTTTCAATACATCTTTCGTAATTTTCGATGAGGAAACGACGACTGCAGAAACTTCTCCGAGTTTCAAATGCATAATAGGCCCATATTTTTTGGACAGATGTTTAAAAGAACGATGAGGGAGTGAACTAATATGGTGCAAGTGTCCAATCACGGGTAGTCTCCAAGGACCTGGCGGCAGTTTCCTGTTTTTGAGACGGGAATTTTTCGTGTCTGTTTTTGTTGACAGTAAATTTTTCCGTGCTTTCAACAAAAGGAAGATAAAAAATAAAAGAAGAATAGACGTAGTGAAATTGAGAGGAAACTGGAATTCCATCATCTATGAGTAAAGATTTTCTGAATTTTTTGATTGGCTATTGATGAGTCAAGTGACTTTATATATAAGTTACGATGAGAAAAGTAAAAATAAAATGTCAAATTCTACTGAAGAAACTAAAATGTCATTGGGGCATTTTTTCATTTTATCTTGTTTGTATTTCAACGGGAATATGGCAATCTTTTTTGACCATCTACAATTGATTTTTTTTAAATGTTCAACGCTTTTAAAAATACAAGATATGATTGATTTGTAGTTCTAGACAATGATAGTTAACATTTTCAATTTCTTTTATACTATTGAATTTAATGTGTAGATTGTGACGGATGGATTTATACAAAATGATTTCAGATTGTATAGAGTTTTCGACTCTTGTAATTTTTTTTTATATTAAAAGGTCAATTTTGTTAAAAGAGTTTTCGACTCTTGTGACCAGTTTGAAAACACTAATCTTTCAATCTGAATATTCATTTGAGCTTTTCCCACTTTGATTACAAATCGAGCCCTAAAGTTCCATTTTAATAGTAATTTTATTTAGGTTTGGTTTGGTTTGGTTTGGTATTGTTGTGCTTTTAATAGAATCAATTTTTGCTGTGCTGCAAAAAGAATCAGTTGTGAAAAGAATCAGATAATTATTTAGTAAATTTTTGTTTCAAAATTTTTGTATGTTTCAAAAGCAGCATTTGAGCGTTTAGTAAATAAAAATAATTTATTGCTGTAACGGTATTAAATTACTAAAAAGAACATTGATTATATAATGTTATTTTATATTATTATTATTATCACGAGTGGTAAAATTCATTTTTTTCCTAGTTAAATATTTTTTAACAAGACAATGCATTCATTATTATTATTTTAAAATAAAAATAATAAACACGTAATAAATTTCAAATTTTATAAAAATTACAAAATAAAAGCATAGTTGTATAATGCAAAAATTAATTAAATTAATATTATTTTTTATGCATCCAACTTGCCTCAATTCGACTTAAATGGCTATTAAAAGAATTAGTTTAATTAATTATGGATAAAATAGGTATTTTAATAATATATAAATAAAAAAGCTAAAAGCAGAATCTGAAAAGCTGCCCTTTTGCTACTTTTCAAAATCTGTTGCTAGGTGAGTGAGATTATTTTATAATCACTTTTAAAAATTTTGTCAAACATCTAAATCAACTTCTGATTGTTTGAGAATCAGAAGTTGGGCTCCAAAATCAATCCCAAATAGGGCCTTAGAGGAATAATCTAAACTTTTATAATTTAATTATTACTTTCATACTCAAATAACGTAAATTTTAGTTTAGGATAATTTATACCACAGTTTTTATTTGTTGCACCATATCTTAATTGTCCTTAAGGTCCTCAATTTTTACTTATTGTAGCACTTATGTCCTCAACTTTTTTTTTACCAAATTCTTATCCTTATTTTTTCATTAACTATCACACTTCATTTTTGATAACGGTTCTTGTTCAAAAAGTCCACTGATAGAGCGTAAAATAATATGTTTTTATTCATATTTAAAAAATAATAATTAACATAAAAGTACGATAAAATATTATTATTTTTATTTCAAAGTATGCAAATAAAATATTTTGAAAATCATTATTAAATAAATAAGATATGCTAATTCATGGAAGATTGAAGATAAAAATTCAACGACAAAAGTCATAGTTATAAATGCAATATTAAATAAATATTGATAATCTTAATTACAATTAAAAATTATTATACCAATAATCACCCTTGTGTAAATAATTGGGGGTGACTTTCCCACCCCATACCCCCACTTTAAACAATTATATTTATATATAATTGTGTTTTAATTCTTTATTTTTTTAAGAGCTTGATGGATGGGACGAGTGAATATAGTTAGGACACAAGAATTGAGGAAGTTATCGACTGCATACAGTAGATGGTTCTAGCAATCGTTGCACGTACATGCAGGCTCGAGGTCGGACATTGTTTTGCACCATTCTTGCATGTACAATTAATTGAACTTTTACGCTATTTATAAGATAAATATTTAATAAAAAAATTATTTATAAGTCAAGTCTTCCAAAACTTTTATTTTTTTATTTTGTAAATAAGTAATCATTTCTAAGTTCATCGGTTTATCAATGAGTGAACATGAAAAAACTAAGTTTAATTTTTAATAAAATTAGAGTCGACTTAATGAATATTTTATTTTATTTCGTTCAATTCAAAGATACTGGGTTCTATATTTCGAGAGTACTAAAAAAATTCTCGTAAATGGAAAATAAATGCTCAAATTTCCAAAAGAAAGATAAAGTGGCCAAGAGAAATATTGAATTTAACAAGAAATAAATTACTAATAATTATTACAGATGTAAGAAAGATTTCATTTCTTGAAGAATTGACTTCCAACTCATCACATTATTAACTTAGGAGAATTAACCTCCACTTTGTTTCCATGAATAGCATCAGAATTAACCCCCTGGACTGCTTTTATTTTTTTATTTTTCTATTGTTTTAAAGAAAAATAATATTTAATAAAAAAATTTAAAATTGCACTTAGAAAGGGATGTATGAGCAATAATTTTTTTTTGTAAAGCGGGACTAATCCAATATGACATACTTGACATGTCTACATGTAATTAGAATAGATTGAGTGCCCATAAAAACTTGCTTAAAAAGTCAATGTACAAATTGTTCATTTGAATGGTTTTCGGAAAAAAGTCAACTTTTTAATTATAAAATAAAATAAAATGAGTAGAATATAAAGTAAAAAGAAAAGAAAGACTTTCAAAAAAAAAAACAAAAAAAAAAAATTAATTAATCAACTTCATCCACCAACACCAACACCAACACCAACACCACGACAAACCGCCACCAATGCACCGTCGGTGGGATTTATTCCCACGACAATTTGAACCACCATCAGGGACGGATCCACATAGTGTCATGTTGAGTTAACTAATTATATAGATTTTTCACATATCTTTTTTTTAATTACCTTTTCTCTGGGCCATTTCCGAATGTTCACTGAAAATAAAAATATATTCCTATTAACAATGAAAATGGACTGCAAATGGGTAATCCCACAAAAAAATCTCCCATTAAAACTCTCCAATTCAGTCAAGGACTCCAAGATTGACATTCCATTCTTCCACAATTTCACTCTTTATCTCTTTCTTCTCCAATTTCTTTTTTCTTCTATCACATTTGTTGATTGGTCCGTCGAATTTTTTTTGTTTCCAGCTACAGCTGCAACATTTGAGGTAAGGTGATATGTGAATTAATTTTTACATAGAAGTTTAGTCCTATACCAACTTTTTATATCTTTTTGCATATTTTGAAATTTAGTTTAGGATTCAGGGTTTATAATAAGATCAGTTCATTTATTTGTTGAAATATGGTTTGAGTGCCTTATTAGAATTTCTGTCATACAATTTTCTACCATTATCTGTCATTGAATTTTCTGCCACTGAATTTTCTACCAATTAGCCATTGAAAGTTTCTGCCATTTGAAGTTGAAGTTTATTAGTTGAATTGAAAATTTATTTTATGTCATAGAGCTTTATTTGTTTTGGAAATTTTGTGACAATTGAAACGTGGTTTGAGTGCATTATTAGAATTTCTGTCATTGAATTTTTTGCCATTATATGTCATTAAATTTTTTACCATTGTTTGCCATTGAATTTTCTACCAATTAGCCATTGAAAGTTTCTGCCATTTGAAGTTGAAGTTTATTAGTTGAATTGAAAATTTATTTCTGTCATAGAGCTTTATTTGTTTTGGAAGAGACAAAATTTTTCATGTCGATTCATATGATTTTGATTTTAATGCACTTTGGATATGTCGGTTCATACTTCTTTGTGTTGCATAATTTATTTTCTGCTTTTGAGAAGGATATGTTAATTCAAGTGTGTGAATATTATCTCAAAGATTTTAAACCAATAGAGATCTTAGTATAATAGCAAGGGCTGAGCCAGGATATGGTACAGGGCTAGGCCGTGGTTTAAAATGGACTGACCATGCATAATATTTTTCTTTTTTTATTAACTATAAATTTTCATGAACATTTTCAGGACAGGGTTGGGCCTGGGCTCAGGATGGCCCAGCCCTGTCTCCGCCCTTGCATAATAGCACTTGATGAGCAAATTCAGATATATATTATTGATATGCCCACTCACGAAGATTTTGAAGGGTTACGAGGTTTTAGTGGTCTTGTAGAAAAGTTGGTTGTGACTGGAAAAAAAATGAGACGTACCCATTAGTTTACAAGCTTATTGTTGGCGGAATTTCTGTGGAAATGACCCAAATCAGTAAATCAAGAACCGAAATAAGGAAATGATGAATAAACCGAGGCAAGAGTTGAACTCTTTGTTCTTAAGTCAATATTGTCTCGCAAATGTGCTTTCGGTCTTTGGCAATTGATTCCCAAGATACAACGGCTTCCGCTTGTGTTGGTAGCACTTCCAAACACAAGCACAACGAACTGAAAATCGGTTTAGTACTCCAAAGATGAAATGAAAATGAAACCAGAATTTGGTTATGCACTAAATGCAATTACTTTGGTTCAAAAGATGAAGTATATGAATGTTTATTGTTTGCATATATTTTCTGTATCAAAATCTCTGCAAAAAGGACGTTCAGAGTCCCTTTTTAACGTTGAAGATCAGTTGGAGACGAAAAGGTATTGAACCAAATCGTGCAACACTTAAAAAGGACATGTCTGTTCACGCAAACCTATGCGATCGCATGGTTTAACCAAGCTGCGATCGCAAGGTACAAAAAATAGAACAGATCTTTTGCCTCCTGCGATCGCATGGAAGGACCAAAATACATTCTGCTAAAAATTTAAGCCAGTTGCGATCGCAGTGTACATTAACCATGCGATCGCATGGTCAAACTTTGACCCGATTTTGTCCTTTTTCGTAATTTCTCATTCATTCGATATTGGTTTCGAGATGTCAAATATATCCTTTAAACATACAGATAAATCTGAATTTTCTTTCCGAGGGCGTTGCCCCCGAGCTCCCACGAGGGGCGTTGCCCCCTCGACCCCCGCGACCTGACCGGGCAGGTCGATCCCCGTTCCGGGGGCGTTGCCTCCAAGGCGTCAAAGTGGCAAACAAATTTGCCTAAACGGATTGGGCCGGGTCTTGTATATTTGGCCAAGTTGACACTTAGTCAATTTCTCGATATTTTAAACCAATTTCCAACACTTATAACATTGGCATTGGCGTTAATTCTTTTAGTAGCTATTTTGTGCAATGAAGATTGTCAAGAACCAATTGGGTAATTGGATAGTAGATCAATGATTGAGTGATAGTTTAGTGACGTATATTGAGAACGATGTATTTGACAATATTGATAACGATGTAATTATACGACATTTTCATAGACTACAATTGTAGTAAAGTATCAACTTATTTTTATTAATGTTAAATTATTTTAAAAAAATTTATATCTATATTTTTGACTCTACAATAAAAAATATCGAACTCCGCCACTGATAAGCTCAGTAGGGATTCCTCCCACCCCAAGTCCTGCACAATTCGTGCTCTAACACCAATAAGCAATCAAATTTTTCTAATCTTCTTCCTCACTCTCTATGTAAAAACTCTGTTCAAAAAACGAATTCTTCATTTTCTTCAAGTTTATCTATATATAATATATAGATTTTGAGCAGAGATCTTCCACATGGTAATTCAAGAACTCTAATTCATGCGTCCAAAATATGAATTCCATTGAACACACGTGTTTAATTAGCAGATTCAGCACAAAGATGGAAAAATGTTTGAAAGTAGAAAGAAGAAAATTTGCCCAAAACCAATGATTTTTTGAAACTTGAAACCTAACTAAACTAAGAAATAAAAGATTCTCGATATTACACCCACTACTTGTGAATATTAAAATAATTCCAAATCTAACAACTTAACTTATTTATTTCAAAAATACTACATTCTTAAAAATAAATTAATTATTTTAATATTCAATTAATAATGGATAAAAAACAGTTTTAAAACCGTAAATTATGAATACCACTTTAACCCTCTTAAATTTACGCACTCTCTACAGTGAAAAAACTCCAACCGTGAAGAAATATTCCATTATCAAACTGGTGCAAGTTTTTTCAAATCTCTGCAAATCTTCGTCCCAAAACCCTAAATCGTAGTTAATTTTTTAACATTTTTCATTTCTTTTGAACAATGGAGACTCTAAACCGCAGATTGACATGGGTTGAAGGGAGCGTCGCCTAGTGGAGAAATAAACCGGAGTCCAATGTTTACAGTCTTCGGCGAATAACCTTATCTACACCCACTAAAGATTCCAAAACGAAAGAGACAACGAAGATGAAAGACAATCTAAACTCAATTAGGCGAGGAGAAATCTGTATGAAACATTTTTTTATTATATAATATGTATATATAGGTCTGTAACAGTACATTGTATATATTAATAGGAATTTGTTGAAATTTGGATTTGGTTTTAGCTGTTGTAACAGTTGTGACATATTCTTTTTAATATCAATGTTTGATGTTGTTGTTACAAATGATATTGTGTATGAATATTTGATACAGATGTTAGGAATGATGTTGTGAATCAAGATCTGATACAGATGTTTCAATTGATATTTTGTAGCAATTAATATGTTACTGAATATGTTACAAATTAAGTTATGTTATAGATTGGTTTATGTTATTAAATCACAAGTTAAATTTGTTCTCACTATTACATTCTGATGTTATAATGTGTCAATTTGTTTTAGAGTCCAGTATGTATGTAAATACGAAATTTGTTGAAGTTTATAGTTGGTTTTTCAGTTGTAACATTTGTAACAGATTCTTTTTAATATCATGGTCTGTTACAGATGTTACAAATGCTATAGTGTATCACTGTTTGATATATATGTTACAAACGATATTCTGTATCACTGAATATGTTACAGATGATATCATATTATTTTACTCAGCACATGTTACATATTTTGGTATTCTCTACCACTGACGTTACATATGTTACAATTGATAAAACCATGAGTTTTAATATGTATCACTGAAATGTAACATACGTAGATATTCTAAATGTAATAAATATCTGCGCAAACAAGAAACTTCCAAATGTTACAAGATCATAACAGAAATATTAAGTAACATATGCAAATGTTCTTACTGTAAGATAAACACAAAATATCATGAATTCTGATATTTTTTTGTAACATTTGTTTTAGAGTGATGATAACATAAAATCAACATCTAAATGTAACATACGGAAATGTAACATGTGCGATTGTAACATATACAAATGTTCTAAATGTAATAGACGTCTCTGCAAACCAGAAACTTTCAAATGTTACAAGATCGTAAATGAAATATAATGTAACATGTGCAAATGTTCTCAATGTAACATAAACATAAAATATCATGAATTTCAGAATTTTTTTGTAACATATGTATTCAAATAAAGAATTTTTTGGACTGCTACATATAATCACATTTATTCAAAATCAGATTACATATATTTGAATTGATGAACATGCTACAATAATTAACTTTATGTAATTATTTTCATCTTCACGTTCTGATTTTCTTTACTACACATTCTTCACGGACGGAAGTTTTTCACGGAATGATGTTCTTCGCGAACTAATCTTCTTCGCCAACTGATGTTATTCACAGAATGATGTTTGCCTGATTTTTTGACATTTTTTGTTTTTTATTTTGGCAAAGAATCAATTGAGATATCCAATTTAATAGAAATAACGGAAAATCCCCCCCTTTTGAAGCTTACTGTTATAGGTGGTAATTATAGCTTATAATTATTAATTAATATATGAAAATAGAATAAATATATTTAAAAAACAGTATTTTTAGAATTTCTGCAACAGAAAAGGCTTTTTAGAATTATTTTCAAAATGTAGCTCATTTATGAAAAAATCCCTAAAAGATTAAATGGATTGTCTAAAAATATGGGCTAGATTTGTAGGGCGGATATATTCATGGACAAGAGGGGGCTGGGACCCTCTCAATCCAAATTTTTTTTAGGCCACAAAAGACCTATTTCCTAGGCTTCTCTCAATTTATAAATAAAATTAAATTAAATTCGTAAATTCATCTGTAAAATTGAAGATTTATTCTGTGTTTTATCCGTATTTTGTAAACTATAAGCAAAAGTAAAAAATTTCAATTTTAGTTGCAGTCTAAAATTTAATCCATACTCTGTGTTGCAAATATTTTCAAGCAAAAGATTATTATTATCATCAAGATAATCCATAAGATAAAAATATCCATTTTTGCTTTAACCTCTCAAATTTCGGAGATCGATTAGTTTTTTAGCCAAATTCTTGATTTTTGTGTTAAATTGAAAATATAAAATCATCATATTTTTTGTTTGATCGGTATGACACCATTTTGTTTTGTTTTGTTTTTGTTTGAAATCTAATCTTTGACCGAACATTAGTGTCGAAATTCAAAACTGAAAGCTCAAGATAATTCCAAAATAATAAGGCCATGTTCTCTTTGGTGTTTTCAACCCGTTTTTCGTTTTATGTTTTTGAAAATAGTCAAAACGTCTTCTCTTTGTCATTTCTGAAAATGTAATTTTCAAAACATCCAAAAAATTGCAAAGGAAATAGAAAACGACATTTATGCCGTTTTTGCATTTTCTTTACAAAACTCGGGTATTTTTCAAAACAGCCAAAACGCGTGTTTTGGCCGTGGAGGTCCGCGTTTTGATTCCCAAATCCGGCCGTTTCTTTTTTTTTTCTTTCATTTTACGCTGATCAAAACAATAATGATTTAACCAATTTTCGCATTTTTTTTTTTATAAAATGCGGCTCTTATCCAAGATGGCTAGGCGCGCGATTTCCGTTTTGTTGGTTAGTGGTTCGATTTCCAGCATGTGCGGCTCCCTTTTAATTGTTTTTAAATATTTTTAATTATTTTTTATATATTTTTAATTCCATAATTAAATTTTTTTAATTCATTTTAAATATTTTAAATTGTTTTTAATGTTTTTATTGTATTTAAATGTTTTTGATTGTTTTTAAATGTCTTTAATTCTTTTTAAATGTTTTTAATTGTTTTTAATGGTTTTTAAATGTTTTTAATTTCATAATTAAATGTTTTTCATTGTTTTTAAATATTTTTAATTCTTTTTAATGGTTTTTAAATGTCTTAATTCCATAATTAAATGTTTTTAATTATGTTTAACTGTTTTTCATTGTTTTTAAATATTTTTAATTTCATAATTAAATGTTTTTAATTGTTTTTAAATGTTTTTAAATATTTTTAATTCTTTTTATGTTTTTAATTCTTTTTAATTGTGTTTAAATGTTTTTAATTGTTTTTAAATAATTTTAATTCCAAGTTTAAATTGTTTTAAATTATTTTTAATTAATAATTATTTTTAATTCCAAGTAAGTCTAAATTATTAAAAAATTTCAAGTAAACGTGTTTTCGAGTTTTCTGTTTTCAGAAACAATTTTTGAAAATTACAAAAAGAACGCATTTTCAAAAATCTCAGAATAAACACTCAAAACACAAAACACAAAATGAATTCAAAACTCAAATGCAAAGAGAACACCACCTAATCTTTTCTCATTTTAATAACTAGAAATACATTTTCCAATGAAAATTCAATCATTTGATTTCAATGCGCAAACTGATCCACTTATATTCGAGCTGGTGAAGTCAGTCACAAAATTACGGTTCAAGCGGCTTTTCGAGAAGCAATTTTCCAGCTTTTCTGAGAATTACATAATGCCTCCCCTTGACTGAAATCTTATATCTGCAACTGCTTGTTTCTAAACATAGTATTAAAACATGGACAATGGACATGATTCTAATACCTTAACTAGAACTTCTCAAAAAGAAAAAGTCTTATCATCTTGATTGCTATCCTTAATAAGTTAGGGTTCTCACCCTATAAATATTTGACCATTTTTGATTTAAAGGTACGCATTATTCTCTACTCTAAACACTAATCAAATTCATGTTGCTTGTCTCACCACACTCAAAACCCTTCGTACCATTCTGTACCGGTAATTGACTTGATTGTCGGAGTATCAGCAGTCGCTGACCCTTTTTCCTCTACGATTTTAGTGTTTAACGGTTGTCCAAGTGTGCAAGTAACATATGAAGAAGTAGGAAATCTGTTGAAACGTGGATAGTACATTTTTAAATGTCAACAATAAGATTTCTTAGTGCCCACAAATTCAATTCTATATTTTAAATAGACTCATAAGTGGGCACACTAAAACTAAATGCTGATGCGAATGTATGCAATGAGGATGACTACATTAGGATAGGTGCTATTATTCAGGACCGTCTATGTTCGGTTCTTGGTACTAGTCCTGTGGGGGCACATGGCTTCTTTAGTCCGAAGGTGGCGAAGTCATTTGTGTTGAGACGTGGCTTTCAATTTGCGAAGGATAATTGCTTTCATTTTGGGATCATTGAGAGTGAGGCGCAAAGGGTTGTTTAGAGTCTTCATATGCATCCCCCCTTGCACCGAATGTATTAATTCTGATATTGTAGCACTTTTTTATGAAGTAAGCGTTGGATCTTGTCGCTAATTACTCTGTACGGGAACATGATGGCCCATAAACTTGCTTTCTTTGCTACTACTACTCTAATTTCTTTAACTTGTTAGATTGTACCCCTAATTTATCTCATTTGCCATTCTGGGCAATATCTATTAATAAAGTTGATTGATATCTAGGACATAGTTCAGTTGGTTGAAAGGTGAGAGTGGGGTAGTCTCAGTTTCGCTGACAGCTGCAGAGTGGGAGTTCGATTCCTATTTTTGGTATGGAAGAGGCTCCTTGCAAGCGCAGTTAAAAAGCAACCTCTCAATCCTACTCCACTAAAGCATATTCTGCAATTTACATCTTCTACCAAGACTCCAGAACAAAAATGGTGAGAGCCGCGAGGTTGGGGTTCAACCGTATTAATAAAGTTGATTGAGTTGCTAAAAAAAGTTTACACATTGATTGATGCCTACTAATTTGTGTTGAAGAATTTAACAAATTGATACCCCAAGGATAATAGACTGCTTTGCTGACAGATTTGGTACGTAAAATTAGACTTCAAAATGTATTAATCAACAAATATTTTGGACACGGCAACATAAATGCTTTGAGTTAATTTTATCAATCATCACTGAAGTTTATAAGAAATTTCAAATTGGTTATTGAAGTATTTTTTAGGAAAATTTACAATTTTCATCTCATATTTTTGTAATTTGTTATAATCTACCATTAACCTTTTTTTAAGTACCAGACATCTCCACTTTTTATTTAATTGCAAATCACGTTCCCATTGACAGATTTTGACGAATTTGCTCTCCTCTTTAAATAAATAAAAATAAAAATAAAAATTACAAATTAATTCACATAAGTTTCAAAAAGTACAAAGTATATTCTTCTTCACCAACCTTACCCCACCTCCAATTGGCTCTTTCTATCAGGGAAAAGACAAGTTTAAAGTCGTAGAAGATCAAAAGTGGCAATATTTCAGCACAGTGCAGAAACAATTCTTGACACTTGTGTCAAGACACTTAGACATTACGAAAAAAAAGCTCGAAAATTCTATGGAAAACAATTGATATGGAGAGTGAAAACTTTGTCGAAATTATGTTAGTCGACATTTGCTTTATAATTGAGTTTTTTTTTGAGTTTTCGATCAAGAATCTAAGGCTTAGTTATGATCCGATATTCTTCATCACGTGCGAGAAATTTTTTCAATTGAGATGCGACGTGATTTTACTCGAAAATCAAATTCCTTTTAGGGTTATTCAGCAATTGTTTCACATTGTTGTTAGCAATGTAATAATATGTCTCTTGTTGAACTTGGTGACGATAACGGTGTAGAGGTGATGGCTGTGGTAGGATGAGGTGATAGGGGGTATGATGGGTAAAGAAGAAGATACTTTGTATTTTTTGAAAAGTTGTGAGATTTAATTTGCAATTTTCTCTTATTTTGAGATTTTATTTGTTTCTTTCATTTTTGTTTATTTAAATAGGAGAACAAATTCGTCAAAATTTGTTGATAGAGACGTGATTTACAATTAAATAAAAGGTTGGGATGTATGGTGTTATAAAAAAAGTTAATAGTAGATTAGTAACAAATTATAAAAGTTGAGGACGAAAATTACATATTTTCCTATTTTTTATTAGTCACTAAAGTTTATAACGTTTTCATAAATGGTCACTCGGTTAAAAAAATTAAAGTATAATCCGACGTATCACAGATAATTTTGATATATAGACAAATGAGAGTTATTTTGACGTGATGACAAACTCTTTGGATTACTTGGGTGTATGGGTTAGGGTAGAGGTATTAATCTAGGTCAGGCGGGGCGGGTCGGGTCGGGTCGGGTCGGCCCGTCTCCGATGAAGCTTGGTGACGGCTCGCATTAGAAACATTCGCGCCATAGGGGCTGCGGGCCGGGTCAACCCAGCCCACAAAAATTGAATACGAGCTCGGCCCACCCGTCGGTCCATCTGGGTCAAGCCCATGTGGGCTGCGGTTCAACCCAGTTCAGTCCGTATGAATAAAAAATTAATTTTTTTTGAAATTACTAAAAAAATTTAGTTACTAATTAAAAAAAATGTTTACATATATAGCAAAAAATGTGTTAAATTACTAAAAAAAAATAAATAACAATGATAAATTCATCTTTTTTAATTTTTTAATTCAATTTCTATTTTTTTTTTATATTTAAAGACAAACAACACGCATCTGTCACATCTTTCACTTTAAACGGCTCTCTGCCATTTATTAAAAAAAATCAAAATAGACTAGGGGTTAAAAGTCGAACCGCCTGGGCAGTGAACGGCCCGCCCGGTTCACGGGCCGGCCCGCGGTTCTAAGTCGAGACGGGTGGGCCGATGCATGTTCGACTGACCTGCTCGTCTTGACACCTCTAGGTTAGGGTTATGATTAGATATAACATATGAATTTGAGATTTTTCTCTAACAATTGTTGTGTTAACATTGAATTTAGCTAGTTGGATTAATGTCGTATAATTACCTGTGGCAATTAATGATGACATATTGAATTTACTTAGTTTTTTTCAATCAAGTGACAATTTATCAAACCGTTATAAACTACACTGGTTAATAGAATAAGAAAAATATTTTAATAACCAACTTAAAATTTCTTAGGAACTTATGTGACAATTGACGAAATTAACTATAAATATTTTGGACCATAGGGAAAAGATCTCCTGCCCCAGTGGGCAGGAAATCCTTGCCCACATGCTGAGTCAGCATGTGGGCTGTTGATGCAAAAAGCAACTTTTTGCATCAACAGCCCACATGCTGACAAGTCAGCAAGTGGGCACGGATTTGCTGTCCACTGGGGGCAGCAGATCAGGACTCTTGGACCGTATGGAATCTCATTTCTAAGGAAAAATTACATATAGGGTCCTCAAACTTTTGTGTGATGTATCATTTGAATCCCTAACAAGTGGTGGAGTTAGACTTTTAAAGTTAGAGGGTGGAGGGTGGGGGTGGGGGTGGGGGTGGGGTGAGGGGGAGGGGGGGGTCCCAAATGGGGGTGGGTCGGGGGAGAGGGGAATACATTACTGGGACATTCTTATGAGAATCTAATATTTTTATAAGTTACAGTCTTTAAAAATCTTACAAGAAGGCATTGCATAAAAATAGAATCTATATCTATTTTATTTAAAACTAAGTTATGTAGTCGATGGACACAAATTTAAACCTTTTTAATAGTGTTATATTCAATTATTATTTGAACACGATATGTATTAACAAGCAAATTGTCTTTATTAATTCTGTATTATCATTTGAGGAATTGGTTAATCATTTGTAATTTTGTATTATTAATTTTATTAGGCCAATAGGTCCAATTGTCTTACATTAATAAGAGTCAGTTTGGTCTAATTTATGAATTAGTTTATTTGACCAAAATGACTTATTTGATAAAAAAAATAGTTTATTTGACTAAAAAATTTGCTTTGGTAACCTAAATTTTTTTTACTATTCTATGTTAAACAAACTATTTTGGACAAATAAACTAATTTATAAACTATACCAAACAAGTTCTAATTGATATTGGGTTAATGGATCTAATTGTCATCCATTAAATTGATATTAGGTAAAAGTTGAATTATATATTAAAAAATTAAAAAATTTAAAAAAAAAAAAAGATACCCAAAAAGTCGGAGTGTCCAGGTCTCCCGCTGGGACCACCCCACCCCCACCCCCACCCCCACCCCCACCCCCACCCCCGCCAGTGTCCCTAACCTTTCAATTTGTATCACTTGAACCCAACACATGAATTTTGTCCATTCGAAGGTTAAAAAACAATCATATGCCAACAAGCGTTATGTAAATTTTTCTACCTATTCGTATTAAATTTAAAATGTCATGCACTGTATTGTAAGTACGTTTAGGAATGACAACTGAGCGAGATGGGAAGGGGCGAGCGGCACATTGAAGAGTTTCGAGAAGCGGGACGAGAGTGGGGCGGGGGGTGTAGATTAAATTATCATTATTTACCGTCATATTTAATTATTATTTATTTTTTAAATACAATTTAATTTTAAAGACATTAAAATAAAATAAAATAAATCGCATCCAATTTATCTAACTATTAGATAAACGAGACTGAATATTTTGTCATTTTTGAGAACATATTTACTCTAACATTAATTATTCTTCTTTTTGATAAAAAAAGTAGGGATTTGTGTTAGATATCATAATATGAAGTCCAAATCTCCTTTCCAAAAAACATGTCTTCTTAAATGTTCAATGTAAATTTTACACATCATCAAATAAATATACGAGTAGATTATAAATATGAAAAATCTTGAAAAGTGGACATACATGATACAACCCTCCCTTCCATAAATTTCCCTCCTGTTTTCTTGAACAGTCTTCATCCCTATCATATTTAACCCGTGATCAATCTCCAAACTCTCACCAAACAACCTTCTAATTCTCTCTCTACACTAACGGAAATTTTCGTGCATGCATTTATAATAGCAGTGAAATGGTCATTATTCTCTCTATATAATGTAACTGTCTTTTTGGTATCTGCAGAGCCCAAAATTGCTAACCCAAATCTGAGATGGTCAGTGATGGTTATTGCAGCGACACCATTATAGCCTCCGCGGCCCGGCGGCAGATAAAATTTGACAGGTTTATATCGCCGCGACCTATTATTTCCCTGTGATTTAATAGGGAGAACTGAAAGGACAGAGAAGTCAGTGGAGTTAGGAGAGAAGAAAGAGGAGGTGTAGGGATGATTTGATGTGAAGAGAAAAAGAATAAGACCCTCAAGTGTTCGATGAAATGCAAATCGTCATACTCATCCTCTTCCCCAGAAGAGTCAGGTTATGATCAAATCTATAAAGGGGTTGATTCAGTTTTTAATTTTTGATTCTTAGTTTTGTTTCTATTTTTTATTTTTAGTTTGTTTGATTATCGATGTCAGTCTGTATTCCAAATAAGTGAAACTGTTGCCAGTTGCCTTCATCTTTAAACGTAACAAGAAAGATGATGAACATGTTTGGATAATACTGGGATTTGATTTCTACCTCGGAGTCACCTAGAAAGAATAGTGAATGTTTCAATTCGTGTACTTGGGTACTCTTCTAGTTATCATCATTGTAAAGAAATAGACTTTCTATGCCTTCACTCTGAGCATTTGAGTCACGTTGATCTTACCAGCCAGACGAACAACAAAATATTTCCTAAACAGGATGGTACTTACGAGAACAAGATCAGTATTAATCGTCTTCCTTTGTTGTCCTTTTCGATTGGCTACGTCAAGCGAATGTCTTCCAGTCAACTATGGTGGAGGTTCACAATCAAATGAAAATGCTGCTTCAAAATTGCAAACAGAATTCCAAAATAAAGATCACAATACGCTGTTAATGCCATCTGAGTCCAGAATTTCTCGCTCTCTCTAAAACTGGAGCCGAAGAAGTTTTGTGCACTGAGAAACACGTTTCTCACCAATTTTCATCTTCAAATGACATTGAAAACTTATAAATTACTTTAGGCTATTGCCGATAATTGATATCCAAACAAGAAGATTTATAGACGACATAGAAGTTTAAGAATGGATCAACTTGAAGCTGAATTTTGTCGTCTGCAACTACAGATGGATAAAGAATACATGTTGGAGTGCACAAAGCAGCAATGTACGCAGGTATGATGCATTATTTTCCTTCCCCTTCGATGCTTTCTCTTGACGGCAGCATTCTGTCTTTTCCGTAATATTTCCCTCTGCTTTCACATTTCCGTAAAATTGTGCACTTTTGGTGAGTAATGAAGATGAAACGAAACAAGCAATGAGGTTACTTATTTTATTGATTTTGTACCCACACATCATAAAAAGTTCCATGTCCTCAATCTGTATTGCATATGTTTATGTCGGAAATATAAATCACCAAACTCGTTTATGCTCAGATTTAAGCTTAAACAACACTAGAAATCACAAATAAAGCTCGACCCACAAACACCTCTATTTTCCCCAAATGGTTAAGCTCACAAAGAACTAACTTAATCTCACATAAGAGAGAAACCAACAACAACAATGGCAGCCAGTGAAGAAGAAGAAGGAACAGCTGCTTATCTCTCTCTCACTCTCCAGGCACGCACAAGAAAATACAATGTTGCTGGAATGGAATAGAAAAGAGTCCCAGCACATGATTTAGTGCTTGTTTGGTATAGATTTTAATGGGTTTTTAGTTTTTCATTTTTTGACTTTTAAGAAAAAATGACCAAAATAACCCCATTTTCTAGTCAAATATTACGGCTACCTTGAAAAACAAAAGGTTATTTTAGTCATTTTCTCTAAAAAGTCAAAAAATGGAAATTAAAAAACCCATTAAAATCCTTATCAAACAAGCTCTTAATTAGGTTAGGTTATCACTTATTGGGCTTGTGGCCCAATAACACCAAAACCACTTACAACACCATATTTGGGCATATTAAATAGAGTGGACTATTGAGCAACTTTAAGTTAAGTCGTTCCAAAATAGCCCGCTAAGTTTTGGGTCGAGCTTTAATTGGATTCACTAAGTGTTGTCATTTTTTCCCTTAATTTCATTCATCGGCTAACGCCTATGAAATTAATCTTAAATTGTTTGGCAACAAATACCCAACAAACCTCTACCTTGGTTCCAAAGAACTCTTGAACAATGAAGTAGCACTTTCTTGTCTCCCTTCCTTAGCACCTTCACCTACAAAAAGAAAAATATCACTCATTAGTGACAACTCCAAAAGGAGAACCAATAAAACTGGAAATTATTTACCTCCACCGATATTTAGAAGATCCAAGCAACTTCTAAACTTCACGGAGGGCAACGCTTTAATGCCCATTTCCAAGGGATTATATTGTATAGACACTTTCTCAAGCTTTATCACTTCTTGTGACACAATATTTCTAATGAAATGCAATCTAATATCAATATGTTTGGTGCGTGCATGAAAAACGGGATTTTTACACAAATGTATAGAAGATTGACTATCCGAATATACTACCACATCATCATTCAAAACACAGAGTTCACTTAGCAATCTTGTAAGCCACAAAGCTTCTTTAATTGCTTCCGTGGTAGCAATATATTCGAATTCGGTAGTGGATAAAACAACTATGTATTGTAATTGAGATTTCCAACTAATGCAAGAATTAGACAAAGTAAACACATAAGAAGAAGTAGACTTCCTATTATCCCTATCCACCGCATAGTCCGCATCTACAAAACCCTTCAATTTTACTGATTCCTTACTACGACCAAACATTAGACGTACATTACTCGTCCCTCTCAAATATCTAAGGAGCCACTTCAACGCCTCCCAATGACTAGGACCCGGATTACACATGAACCTACTAAGGACACTTATAGCATAAGCTAAATCCGGTCTAGTACACACCATTAAATACATAATAGAACCTATCACATTAGAATAAGGAATCCTACTCATGTATTCAATTTCTTCCTCATTACAAGGAGCTTGATCTTTAGTTAACATAATGTGATTAGCTAAAGGCAATGTAACCGGTTTACATTTATGCATGCTAAATCTTTTTAACACTTTCAAAATGTAAGGAGTTTGATGCAAAAACAACGTAGAATTTGATATATCTCTTTCAATTTTCATACCTATGATTCTTTTGGCTTTTCCTAGATCTTTCATGTCAAGTTCACCATTCAAGGTTGTTTTTATCTTGCATATTCATTTAGAAGATGAACCAACTAAAAGCATATCATCAAACATATAACAATAAAAACTTATAGTCATTATTAGTTTCATTATGTTGGTGATATAAGCAATGATCAAACTTACTTCTTTGAAACCCTATAGATAATACAAAAGAGTCAAATCTTTTATACCATTGTCCAGGTGATTGTTTCAAACCGTACAAAGATCTTTTAAGGAGACACATAATCCATTTTTTTTTATCTTTAAAACCTCTAGGTTGATTCATGAAGATTTGTTCATCAATTTCACCATGCAAAAAAGCAGTTTTAACATCAAGTTGTTCAAGTTTCCAGTCAAAGTATGCAACTAATGCAAGCATGATCCTAATAGTAGTGTACTTAACAACAGGTGAAAAAATCTCATTATAACCAACTCTCTATTTCTGTGTGTAACATTTAGCAACTAATCTAGCCTTAAACCTTAAAGGCTCAGCTGTACTAGTACCCTCCTTAACCTTAAAAATCTACTTACAATCAACTGTTGACTTATTTTTAGGTTTAGGTACTAACTCCAAAGTTTGATTCTTTGTTAAGGAACTCATTTCTTCTTTCATTGTTTTAGCTACTCTTCTGATTGTTCACTCCTCATCGCCTCCTCAAAAGTATTTGGCTCTCTATCAGCTAACTCTTCATAGCTAGCATAGGCAAAAGCTAACTCGAACTCATATCCAAACCTCCTAGGTTCTCTCTATACTTACAATCAACTGTTGACTTATTTTTAGGTTTAGGTACTAACTCCCAAGTTTGATTCTTTGTTAAAGAACTCATTTCATCTCTCATTGCTTTTAGCCACTCTTTCAATTGTTCACTCCTCATTGCCTCTTCAAAAGTATTTGGCTCTCTATCAGCTAACTCTTCATAGCTAGCATAAGCAAAGGCTAACTCGAACTCATATCCAAACCTCCTAGGTTCTCTCACCTGTCTTCTCTCTCTATCTCTAGCTAATTGATAATATACTAAAGGATCTTCTTCAACAGGATGCTCTTCTATCACTACTTCTTCACCCTCTTCCTCGTGTTGTTGAATTTGAGTTTCCACCTCGCTAAAGGTACTAGGGATATCTGTACTAACCTTAATAGTCTCCAACTATCTACTATCACCCTCGTGTTGATCTCTACCTAATTTCTCTAAATCAGGTCCTAAACAAGGCATTTCAGATTCATTGAATGTAATATATCTACTCACTATGACTTTCACTCTCTTCTGGCTTCTATCCCACAACCTATATCCTTTCACTCCTTCGGGATAACCTAAGAAAACACATTTCCTAACTTTAGGTTCAAGCTTTCCCTTACTTTGATGAGAAAAAGCAGCACTGCCAAAAGTACGAAGCATAGAATAGTCAGCACATTTACCATACCATTTTTCATAAGGAGTATTACTATCAGTAGACAGAGTAATATTAATTAAATAACAAACAGTCATTACAACTTCACTCCAAAACGATTTAGGGACATTAGAGCTAATCATCATACATCTAACTTTATCGAATAATGTTCTATTCATCCTTTCAGCTATCCCATTCTGTTGAGTAATGTAAGGAACAGTTTTATGTCTTGTTATTCTATTTTCAACACATATCTTATCAAATTCAGCATTGCAAAATTCTAGTCCATTATCAGTCCAAATAAACTTTATCTTTTTAATAGTTATATTTTCTATCTTTTTTCTTCAATTATTAAAGCTATCAAACGTACTCGATTTATCTTTTAAAAGAAAAACCCATACTCTCCTAGAATAGTCATGAATAATAGATATAAAATATATTTTCCCACCCAAAGTAGGATTACTGGCAGGACCCCACAAATTGGAATACACATAGTCAAATATTCTATTTGTTTTATGAACATCCGTAGAGAAAGACAACTTATGATGGTTACCAAGCACACAATGATCACAGAAAGACAAATCAGACACACAATCTTTACCAAAAATATTTTTATCATTAATGAGCTTATGCCACTTAATACTCACATGTACAAGTCTACTGTGCCATTTAAGTGTGTGATCAACCTTAGTAGAAGAAATTGAGCAGTCTAAACCTCTTAGCACTTCTCTAGTAGTGATATATATATATATCATTCATTCTCGTTCCTTTACAAGTAACGAGAGAACCATTCATCAATTTTAGCATTCAATTTCCAATTTTACTAGTAAAATCAATTTTTTCTAGTTGCCCTACTGAAATCAAATTCCTACTCAACTCAAGAATAAATCTAACATTATTTAAAGTATACACAAAACCTGTGTCAAACTTTAAAGTAACATCACCAATCTTAGCAACAGTATAAGTAGAATTGTCACACAAAACAATATGTCCATCATCAGATTCATGCAAATTTTCAAACCAATCTTTATAAGATGTTACATGAAAGATGCACCAGAATCAAGTACCCACTCATGCAAACGAGACTTAACAGTTAGATTCAATTCAGCAGTATCAACAACAGAATTAATTAACATATAGACTTCACCCTGATCAGAATTAGAAGAGGACATAATGTTCACTTCATCTCTCCCTTTACCGGTTTGTTTGTTCTTCGCTTTGTGGCAATTTTATAAAATGCCCAATGTTACCACAACCATAATATTTTTTACCTTTCTCTCTAGATTTAGATCTAGACCAACCCTTGCTCTTCTTTTTACCTCCATTATTACTTGACTCACCACTGCTTTGATAGTCTGGGCTACCAGTTTGCCTAAACTGTGCTCTACCTCTCATCATATGAATTTCATCACTTTTCTTATCATGTTTTTCAGCTCTCATCTCCATCTCTTACTTCTAAGGGAGTCAATGACAATCTCAAGTGTTAAAGTGTCTCTACCATACTTAATTGTATTTTTCATTTCTTTATACATATCAAGAATAGAATTAAGCAATATTACGGCTTTATATTTTTCGGACACCTTTTCACCACAATTAACAATATCTTGTACAAGTTTGTTAAAAACATCCACATTGTCATCTAGATCCTTTGATTGATTCATTTTAAAACTGAAAAATCTCTCTAACAAGAAAAGTTTGTTAGGAATAGATTTAAGCAAATAAAGGTCCTCTAACTTATTCCAAAGTTCTTTTGTAGTGTTATGTTTACCAACTTTTCTCAAGACAGCATCTGACAAGTGTAATATTATAGCAGAGTAAGCAAGCTCATCTGAATTTCTTTTTGTTCTTTAGTGAAATCTATAGGAAAATTACCATTTAGCTTTTGAAACTTTTTGTTGTATCAAAATTTCTTTCATCTTTTATTACCAAATTGAGAAATCTCATTTTCCATTAAAAATAGCCACTTCAAAATTGTGAGTTGTCATTTTTAAGACTCAAATCAACCAAAAATATAAAAACACACAATTTTTCACAAGACTATTAAAATGGTCCAAAATTTGCAACAATAGAGATAATTCAGTAAAAATTTCTCACTAAAGCAATTTTCACACTAAAACAATTTTCACACAATAAGTTACACAAAACTTGTATCAACTGAACAAAAATAATCAGTAAACAATTTTGGCAAATAATATCTTAAGTCTAGCAACAGGCAATGGTTACCCCACATGGTAACCATAATCTTAATGATCACCCCACACGATGATCTGTATTGCGGAAAAATAAATGGCTACTCTACACAATAGTCTTGACTGCGAAAATTAAACAGTTAGAATACGATACTAGAGCAAACAAATCTGCTATTTGTATTCTAGGAGAGATGCAAAATTTTTATGCAATACAAGTGCAGCAACAACACAGCAATGCCAACTACAACTGGACAGCAACAAACCTGCCAAACGCAGCCTAAGGGAAAAATCATCCAGATTTTTGCACAATACACCCGTGACCAAACCAACACCACCAAAACGTCCCAAAAACAACAAAGAGTAAACTGCCTTTTTGGTCAGAAACCAGCAGACGACACAAGCGCCTCCATGCGCCCCTAACGCACCGCCGGAGTTTCCACGCGTGTTTCACACGGGCCGCCGCTACAGTGATGCACGCGCCGGATTGTCAGGATTGCCTCACCGTCAGGAGTTCAAATATGGTCTCCGTTCACGAAATGGACTCTTGGTTTGGCCGAAAAATCGATCGAAATTCTTGGTTTGTGTGAGTTCTCTGGTTTCTTGCTCAGTTTTTGATGATTTTTTCACACCAAGGACATTAAATCCTAACTCTGATAGCAATTTTTCGAAAATATAAATCACCAAACTCGTTTAGGCTCAAATTTAAGCTTAAACAATACTAGAAACCTCAAATAAAGCTCGACCCACAAACACCTCTATTTTCCCCAAATGGTTAAGCTCACAAAGAACTAACTTAATCTCACAGAAGAGAGAAACCAACAACAAGAATGGCAGCCAGTGAAGAAGAAGAAGGAACAGTCGCTTATCTCTCTCTCACTCTCCAGGCACGCCCAAGAAAATACAATGTTGCTGGAATGGAATAGAAAAGAGTCCCAACAAATTATTTAATTAGGTTAGGTTATCACTTATTGGGCATGTGGCCCAATAACACCAAAACAACTTACAACACCATATTTGGGCCTATTAAATGGAGAAGACTATTGAGCAACTATAAGATAAGTCGCTCCAAAATAGTCCGCTAAGTTTTGGGTCGAGCTTTAATTGGATTCACTAAGTATTGTCGATTTTTCTTTGGCAACAAATACCCAACAGTTCCCTACCTTCTTGTTTATAATTTCGCTATTTCTGCATATAATTTTCTTCGATCAATTTTTACCTCTCGGGGTTTCAATTAGACTGTTATTGATTATCAGGATCTAAATGCAGCCTTTTATATTTGCATTACCCTACCTAGTCATAGATGCACTACTTCTTTGGCTGGTTTCATTTCCACTGTGCAGGTTTTTCTGTTTATAACATTATTCTCTTTTCCACTATGTTTCTCACTTTGAATCTTTGTACCTCCATTTTGGCAGATGAATCTAGAGGACACTGCACCTGAAGAAAGCCTCAGTACAAGCTCTAAAGAAATTATTGACCAGCCTTAGTCGAGAGAATACTATGGAGTTCATCCTGGCGAACTTGCACATGCAACTGGTTGGATGGTATTTTGTTATATATACTCTTCATTTTCCTATCTTTTCTTTGTTATTCAGCGTACAATGAAATGTTCCTATCACAAGGATTATGTAGTTGAGTTTGAACATAGCGTTCTGTGTTATTGCTGTTTACAACAGACCTAACTTTTAAATTATAAAAACAATTTGATTGTTGAACTCTAATATCATATAGAGTGATGATACATAATACAATGAACATCTACCATATGTTTAACAAGGGTATTGTACAAAATTCGTCAGTGAATACTAATGTAGTATTGAAAGGTAACACTAAGTTTATATGAAAATTTGTAATTTGTTTATAAAGAAATTGGGATTAAAAATAAATTAAAGAACATGCACATTTTTCTGGTGAAATAGTACATAAGGAATCATTAGACACATTAGATTTCCTATACACAAACTCTAAGCTTGTTTACACACCAACAATAAATGATTGAATATTGATTACAAATTGACTTTAATAAACTATAATATCATCTTATCTCCTCTGGAAGTTGAATGACTTGATGGAATAGGCAAAAATGAAAGTGAAAAGAACAACAAATCCGAGAATTACTGCCGCAACTACACCAAGAAATTTGTGTCTGAATCCAAAGTAATTTCTCAGGAACTCTTCCACTGTTTTCCCTGTGTCGAGCCTATCCTGAATATCTCCAAATTGGGATGTTATGAAACCGTACAAGGTGTAAGCTACCGGTGTTGCCCAGTAGTACGATCTCCACCACACAGGAATCCTCTGTTATTAACAAGGGAAATGTCAGTCTATGTTTTCTTGAATTTATGCTCATCTTAATGAAAAATGTGATGTTGTTAAGAACTTACAGGTCGGGGGATAATGAATCCTGAAAAAAGATTCCAAATGGCATAGAAGAAGGATGATATAATGGCGGCGACATTGAGATTAGGAATAGCAGCCACTGTCATCATACCGTAGAGGACAAAGTACAACAAGGAGAAGATGAGGAAAAATAAGAACCATAAGAATTTCGCAACAGTCCATTCAAGTCCCATCATGGAATAGACAATGAGACCATATACAACTGATTGTACCAAGACATACGGGATTTCAATTAGAAACTGCAGCAAAGAAAAAAAAATATATTATAAGGAAATCTTAACTTTCAAAGTTTTCATAATTCCTATATTTTACATGTTTGTTGTAGTTGAAAAGGTTTTGCTAATCACCTGGCTGAAGGCATATGATAAGGCTGAATACATTCCGGCTGCCCTTTCTCTGTAAAAGACAGTTCTTTCGACAGCCACCACAGGTTGTACTGATGAACTGTATTGAAATCCAAGAAAGTTGATAGCAGCATACATGCAACCCATGGCATTAAATAGATCTTGTCTAGTATTCCTGCATCAAATGACACGCCAAAAGAATTAGTGTTTGACGTGTGAAAAACAATGGACATGTTTGAATTTTGCCTTGTCTTTATTTTCTTCTTTTTGACCATTTACCATTTACCATTTAGAGCCGAGGTCCCAAAACATTGTCCCGAAGATTAGGGCTATAAAGGTTGTGAACAGAAATCTGACTACTGTATAAGGAGGATTCCTCCAGTATGACCAGTGTGGTTTCCATAGGCAAGCAATGCATTGGGTGACGAAGGATTGGGAATATTGAGTAGGGAAATACAGGTCTTTTGTGCCCGGACAAGGCACACTTAATTCCTTAATCAGGGCTTTGTTCATCCTGCAATTTGTCCACAATATAACTTTAGCACTCAACAACAATATTATATGTTCCTGGGAAGTATTTCTTGATTTTGTACGAATGAACTAACCTGTACAGATCTGAGTTTTTGTAATGATCAGCAAAATCAACCCCCAAGACCAGTTCCTGTGATGAGGTAGTAACTTCCAACATCCAAGTAGCGGGATTGTAACCATCTTTGATCTTAGAAACTCCTTCAATTCCCTCAAAGTACTTGACCAAGTGGGATGACTGGTGCCCCAATGGTCCAACATATATCTCTTGTCCTCCACGTTTCATCAAAAATAGCTGCAAAATCATATTTTAGTATCTCGTAGAAATTAAATAATAGAAATTTATATAAACAATTTGTCTATAATGATCCTCACCTCGTCGAATGCTTCAAATATGTCAATGCTAGGTTGATGGATGGTGCATACAACTGTTGTTCCAGTATTTACAGTGTTTCTAACTGTTCTCATCACAATGGCAGCAACTCTTGCGTCGAGCCCTGAAGTGGGCTCATCCATGAATATGACTGAAGGGTTTGCGACAAGTTCAACTGTTATTGTAAGCCTTTTGCGTTGCTCAGTCCATAGTCCATTCACCCCGGGCAAGCCCACTAGGGCTCCTCTTAATGGGGTAAGTTCCACAAGTTCCATTACCTCCTCAATAAACATCTATAAATAGAAAGACACTTGATATTACTCATCTGTATCATACTGAACTATGAAGATTAGAAATACACAGCTTTTTATTGATAATATTAAGATCTACCAACCTTTCTAGTTTCAGGATCAACTTCTTGAGGTAACCTTAACCAAGCTGAGTAGACAAGGGACTCGTAGACAGTAGTAACATGTGGAGAATGGATGTCATTCTGTTCACAGTATCCAGAAATCCAAGCAAATGTTTCTTGATTCTTTGGATACCCAGAAATTGTTATATTTCCTTCAATGTATCCACCTGTTTTTCAACCAGCCAACACGTCCATCAAAGTTGTTTTACCAGCTTCGCTAACACCCATCAAAGCTGTCAAAACACCTGGCCTGAAAGCTCCACTTACACCCTTCAAGAGCTCCAATTTATCTTCAACAGCACCCCGAGCTTTCATTTCCTGCACATCATTTGACTGATTAATTGAAGATTTCCATGTGCTGAATAAGTTTAGCACCGAATGGACTATAAATCTTTTTTTGATCAAATAGATATAGCTTTCTACGTACCAGTGGCATATCAACAGAGTATCTAATGTCATCAAATGTGATGGAATGTGGTTCAAATGGAAGAATCATTCCTTTTTTGTTGTTCTGATTGGCTTCAATGGCATCAGTCTTTTGGACATCATCTTCACTTTCATTTTGTATGACAACCTGAGGCTTCTCAAATGCTGCACAATGTTTTGAACTTAATCAATTCCTGAACTTATTTTTCGATAAATTCACCAAAGCTCGGGAAGTAGAGACACTTACGCTTAAGATATGTTAAAGCAAAAACAAAGAGGATGTTAAATATGCATACAAATCCAAATAATGCCCCAACTCCTATCCAATACCAACGTGCTTGAGGAAAGAAACCTCGAGCCTTCATCACAGCAGCTCCCAATTGGGTTCCGTTTACAACCTTTGATGTAAAAGTAAATTCAAAATTAGTTTGATATATTTAGAAAGAAGCATAAAAGCACTTGTTGATGCATTGACTTACTTTGCTCCAACTGTTCCCAGTAAATTCATTCACTAGTATTGCATTCTGTGCATACATCAAAGGAGAGGACCAGTAACCTCATAACCACCATGGCTTCACATCCTCTAGAACATCAAAAGACAACAATGATGAGAAAACAAATTATCGGTTGAATTTATGAGGGAAATTTATTATAACATATGTTTTTCGTGTTATAGCTCGTGACAGAACAAAGCCCCCTAATGCGAAAAGCATTAGGAGTGCAAATAGGCCAAATGTATTTGCAACAATCATGTTCCGACCCACTGCCCCAATAAATCTGAATAATGCTGATGCAGACGCATTAGGAGTGCAAATAGGCAAATGTATTTGCAACAATCATGTTCCGACCCACTGCCCCAATAAATCTGAATAATGCTGATGTAGACTGGTGCATGTGCAAAAGTAGCAAGTACTGCTTCAATAATCTGCACCAAGAAATCCTGATCAATAATTATTTGAAGAATAAACAGTTTATCTGAAGCTGTAGTGCTATTACCTTCCAACATTCGGATCAAATCCAATTACGTTGTAAGTGAGAAATGTCCAAATGGCAACTTCAAGAAAGGTGTTTGGGATTTTCAGAATCCACGAGGGAAGAGCATATGCCCGGGGCGGGGCGGGGAGGGGAGGGGAGGGGAGGGGAGGGGAGGGGAGGGGAGGGGGGGTGGGGAAGAAAAAACATATCCCTTTGTTTGTAGAAGACGGGAAGTTTGTAAATTGTCATTGCGAGCTCCGACATTCCATTAAACATGATCATTACGACAGTAAAAAACAGTGCGCCAGTATATATCCCTCCGTCATCTATATTGTCTTTGGCATCTTGGTTCGTAAAAAGACCGACATCGCGATGAGTGCCATTACAGTTAACTGGTGATAGGTACAAAGAGCAGCATTAGTAATCACTTTTCACTTCAAAATAAATGGTTATTAGAAGCTAATAGGTAAAGAATCATGCTTGGAAGATCTTGAAGAAATAGACAAATGAGTTTCTCTTCATCAACAAGAGTTCTCTGTCACCGCAAGCTTGAAGAAGCTCTTTCTCTCCAACACCATACTTTTGGGTTGTTAAAGCTGCAGGATGGCTTTTACTTTTATCAATTGGGATTGCGAGTTCGTCCCCGAGTTTCCTTCCCACGCCGAATGATTGAAATGCCTCGGAAAATTCACTCACTGAGATGAACCTATAAGGCTCATCCTTACACACCTAATATTGCTGCTGATCTTTCTTTGATGTCACCTGAAAATTTAAAAAAATTAATTTCCCATTAGAACTAAAAAAAAAAAAAAAAAAAAATGGATTTGGTATATAGTTAAAAAGTATTGGAACTTTCTTTATCTGGTTTTCATTACTTACTTCCTGCAAGAAGTCTGCTACCCCTTTTCTATCAGGGCATTTGAAGCCCATATGTTCAAAAAAGTCCAGCACATTTTCTCGAGGGCCTTAATAGACAATCTGTCCATCAGATAAGAGAACAATGTCATCAAAGAGATTGTACGTCTCAGGCGCTGGCTGCAGGAGGGAGATAAAAGCAGTTCCTTTCATAATGTGGACATATTGTCTAAGGGTATTGACAATTTGGTAAGTCGTGGAACTGTCCAATCCAGTCGATATTTCATCCATAAAAAGTGCCTTCGCTGGTCCAACCAGCATTTCCCCTGTAAATTTCCATACAAGAACTTTTAGTATATGTTATGAAAACAAGTTTTTTCTTTCAGTTTAATGCTTAATATAGTTTGTTTACCAGTTGTGACACGTTTTCTCTGTCCTCCGGAAATTCCCCTTATCATTTCATCTCCAACCAAAGTATCTGCACAAACATCAAGCCCCAAAACCTTAAGAATGTAATCTGTAACCACATTTGCTTCGTCTCCTTCTGTGGCTGCCGCCTGTACAAAATTATTCGAAGTTAAGTACAATTGGTCCATAATTATAGCGTTATCCTAATAACAAGAAAATACAGAACAGAAAGCCGCCACGAATTCATTTTAACAAGAAAACCCAATATTGTTTTTCCAAGTGTATGACCATTTACTAACCTTCATGTAGATGTCAACATCACGGTCTGGTTTGATATTTGTTGCTCTCTCTCTTCTTTACAATTCAGCCAACATCTCTTTTAAATTTCAAACACAAACCATTAATAAGTTTAAGCTTAAAGAATCTAAGTTCCAACATCAAAATACAAAAATAATAAATAAATAAAAAATCTATTAGTCTTTGAACAAACCATAGCGTGATCCGACCTTTGGACTCTGGCTGAAAATGCTAAGGTTTCTCTCACAGTCATTTCTCCAATATGCAAATCATGCTGGCTAATATATGCTGCAGTTCTTTCAGGTACAAACTCTTCCATTCCATGTCCATTGTAAGTCACCCTTCCTGAAACCTGGTGAAATATTTTCAGTTTCATCAATTAAAAACGGGTTGATATAAAGAAGATACGTTTTGCGAAAATTGATCATTAGTGGAGGAAGGGAAGTTGCAAAATATTTACCTTCAAAGTAGGATCGAGTTTTCCAGCCAAAGCTAACAGAAGAGTAGTCTTTCCTGAACTTGGAGGGCCTAATAGCAATGTCATTCTGCAAAAAGTGCATAAAAAATTTGTATCAAATTCGGAGGCTTTTGTGTTTGTGTGTAGAGAAATGACAAGATATACAGAACCAAAATGAATCAAATAAACTTAATTATGTTCGCAGGGGAAGTTTATTTAGCCTTCTTACCTGGAAGGCTTTATGATTCCACTGACATCCTTAAGAATAGACAACGGCTTCTTTCTACTTGAAAGTATACCGAGGGAGTTCAAAATTCCCTTTTAGAAAGAGAGAGGCAAGTTAGATTGAGAATTGAAGGTACAAAAAATGAAATATGTATAACATTTAGAGAATGTTTGGTTTGCGGGATTTGTTTTTTTTTCTCTAATACTATCCAATATTGTACACCCCTCGTTATCAACACTGTTTCAACAAGTTCTTACCTCTATCATGTTGACATTGAAATTCACAAAAGTATGCAATGCCCTGCCTGCACTATAAGCTTCTGCATTGATATTTAGATGCTCATATCTAACTTCGATCAAAGGCAAATCAATCCCAACTCTGCAGAAAAAGAGAACAATCTGACCATAAAAAATGAAATCCAACTTCTGAACCCATGCGACAAGAAAAGAAAAAGGGAATTGATCAGTCACCTGTCAATTCTGTTCCTGAGCTTTAACAAGAACTTTTCATTATCTTCTTCTACAACTTTAACCAGACGTTGGACTAAATTCTTTTTATCCTCAAATCCAAGATTATGAACATCGATTTCATTCGAACCTTCTGATCCAAAGAGAATGCCTTTTCTAAGACGATCAAAAGTAGGGTGTTTTTCAAGAGCAGCCCATTTAAGTGCTTCTTCATCATCTTCTTCACGAGACGAACGCGAAAAAACTTCAATGCCAGTGTTCCTCCATATATTGGAACTGTTAGCTCTCAAGCTACTACTTGCTTCCATTTTCAATCAAACCAGCAGAAATGCTGCAAATTATATGTCCCAAAACAATGCCGAATTTAGTTTGTTTTTACTAAATGCAAGGCTGTAGAATCAAGAACTGCAAATCCCTTCAATAAAAAGCTATGAATGAATAAAAGAATATGTAAGGTTTTTCAATGTTTCAACAATGGAAGAATGGAACAAAATGTTAATGTTTTGGGAGGACTGTGGAGTATGTATATATAGGCTGTTTAATGTGTTATGCAAGTCAAAAGTGTATTTTTTAATGTCATTAAAGTGCACATTTCCAATATGAATTGAATCAATTGGAATTTGTATTCCACCTTCTTTGACCCTAATAAGATAATAAGAAATTGAAAAGGAAATATTTGTTGGCAACGAACTTCTAGAATATTTTTTCCCTTTCACTAAAGTGGGTCAATTCTTCTAGAAATGAAAACCTTTTCTTAAAGCTGTAATAATTCTTAATTATTTTAAAAATTTGAGCATTTACTTCAAAACAATCAACAATTTATGTTTCTTCAAAAAAATTATTTCTACTTACCACGAAAATAGATTTACTTCTATCTCATATTTCCTCCATCCAGATTTCGTTTTTCATACGAATTAAAATTATTAATTAATATTATTAAAAAAAACAAATTTTGCAAAAAAATATTCTTAGTTTACCATTATTTAAGTACTATCAATAAATAATAATTATTTAAAAATAATTAGTTATTAAATTATTGTTGAAAGTAATAATGAAATTGAATGATTTAAAAATTACACTATTCATAAACTCATACTCATAGCCCGCCACATTATATGGTGGGGAAATTGAAAAATTAATTGTCACATTATGGTTAATTTGATTTGGTTTAATCCCCTACACTATTTAAATTAAATTCATTAATAAATTTATGTCAATTCGTACTACATTTAAAAGAGTACAAGTTTATTTATGTTGATAACAAAATACATTCAATATGGGGTATATTAGAAAATGAAAAAAAAAATCAAATACACCTTCAACAAGGTAAATGGATTATAATTTGAGACGAACAAATAAGAAAAATTAGCCTATATAAATGGGACGGAGAGAGTACAAATTAAGAAAAATTAGGAGTGTCCTTAATTCATATTTTAATTAATTTTAAAAATCCATATAAATCGAAGTGTCATCAACTCAGATTTTAGTAGAATTCATTAAGATTTAAGTGTTCCAACTTGGATTCTAATACACTCTTTAAAACTTTAGATATCCTCAATAACTAGTGAATTTTGAAGAATTTCATTAATTTGATGAATTTTAACAGATTTCAATAAATTTGGAACCATAGTTATAACTACTATTTTTTAAAAAAAAAACAACTCTAGCCCCAAAACATTAAAATTTCAATTGGCTTCTCTCTCTCTCTCTCTTTCAAACATCCCACCTTTCATATACGGGTTTTGCTAGAAAACCCTTTTGTACCAATTGACGTTTCTTTCTTTCAAACCTCTCACCCTTTACATAAAATTTTGATGAAATCTTTTTGTACTAATTTATAATTCTTCACGTTCGTATACCGTTTTTCTTCAAATGCAGCCCATATTTTCAACTTTATGAATTTTTCTTTTAAATGACAAAGTTATGGGTTTCTTTCAATTTATGATAATGTTATGAATTTTATTTTTTAATCACAATGTTAAATTTTTTTTTTTTTGTATGATCTAGTCAGAAGTAATACCAAATTCTTATTTTATTTTTTCTTAAATATTCATATTCAATTTGTATACAACGAGTGATTAAAGTAAAAAAAAAAAAAAAAAATCATAAACACATTGTACGAACTCCATTAATTTCTATAGCTTAGAATATTGCTACAAGTAATAAACTTCATATGATATATATATCATTTATTAGTTGCCTTTTTTTTTTTTTTTTTTTTTTTTTTTTAACTATTAGTCTATTTTTTAATAAAAAAAATTGTGCGCTTTTATGGATAGATGACTTGTCGATATTAATTTTAGAGACATAATTTGGTTTGAAAAGGAAAAAATTTGACTTGAAATGATATGGTGATATTTTAAAATTTTCTACGAAGTTCCAGTTGACAAGTTGCTTTTAACAATTGAGAAGGTAAAAAATACAATTTTTAATAAAATGACCACTAATTCATTAAAATCAATGAAATCCACGAGAATCTATTAAAATCTATAATATAGAAATCTATTGAAATGTGTCTATTAAAATCTATAAGAATTTATAAATATTAAGAAATCCATTAAAATCTGAGTTGAGAACACTCACATTAATTAATATAGTTGAAAAAATAAATTTTACTTACATTTTTCTAACATATTCCAACATTTATATAATAGTACTTCATATTTGTTGATAACAATGTATATAAGCAATTAACAATACTATCAATAAGGAAAATGGACTATAATTTGAGAGAGATGAATAAAAAAATAAATCTACTTTTAAGGGATGGAGAGGGTAACATATAAAAGTGCAGAGTTGCAACAAGAGAAATTAGTATTACATTTAGTGGACCGTTTTTCATATCAATGAATTTGACAAATAATCACGACTCTTAATTTAAGCTAATTCAATATTTTAGATCTGTTAGAACCTTTAAAATTTTTATATCCACATTTAAACACATCTCAATAAATGTTTTAATAAATTTGGACCATTAAATTAGTTGAAATTAAAAGTCGTAATTATATGTCAAATACAAATATATTAGTAGATAAAACAGTGTTTTTATGTCTATATGAATTCTAATATATACTTTGTTGAGTCCCGTTCTCCTGCCCCTTGGGGGCAGGAGAAAATTAACCCACTGCTGACATGGCTTTGCCACGTCAGCAGTGCTCCATTTTTTTTTTTAAAAAAAAAAAATTTGTCCTCCGTTCCATTCTCTCCCAAAACCACCGCCAATTCTTTCCCAAAACCTTCGCCTCCAAATCTGCAGCGCGCCGGATTGATCGGCGCGCGACAAAGAAGAAACCAAAAAAAAAAATGAAAGGTTGCCGGCTCTGCGCTGAGGCGGCAGATCCAGCCGGATCTGCGCAGTGCCGAGCAGATCTCGCTGGATCTGTACGCCGTGTCGCGCAGGTCGATTTGATCTGCGCGGCCAAGGCACTTGGTCTCCGGTAGATAATTTTTTTTTTGGTGGTTGATGATGAATGGATTTCCGGTGGTTGATGGTGGTTTCTCCAGTACATTTTTTTTTTTTGAGTTTTTTGTATATATTTTTTTTGTGGTTGATGATGAATGAATTGCCGGTTGTTGATGGTGGTGTTTTGGTGGTTGATGATGAATGAATTTCATGCGGTTGATGGTGGTTTTCTCTAGTACATTTTTTTTTTTTTTTGAGTTTTTGTGGTGGTTTTCAGGTTGTTTTCTGAGTTTTTTTTTTTGAGTTTTTGATGGTGGTTGTTTTCACAGGTTGCCGATGGTTGTTTCTTGAGCGGGACAAATTTTTTTTTTTAAAAAAAAAATGGAGCACTGCTGACATGGCAAAAGCCATGTCAGCAGTGGGTTAATTTTCTCCTGTCCACTGGGGGCAGGAGAACGGGACTCATACTTTGTTGGGACATCTCAACTAACTATATAATGTATTAATTAATGGATGTAGTGTAATCAGAATTGAATAATATAAATTGATTTATTAAGATTCTAAATTTATTAAAAATAAAACTCAATCTATCGCTTCTAAAGGCAATCATTTTATATTTCAAAATAAATAAAAATTAAAGTGACGTTGATGAGCATAAATGTTGCAAATATGTTTGAATCCCCCATCCCCTTTTTTGGGTGGTTCGGGGAGAAAGACAACTGAAGAAGTGGATGAATATAGTCGGGATGGAAAGTTGGGGAAGATGTCGAATCCAAAGAGGAGAATAATGTGGGCTTGAGATTCGATGTATTGCACCGTTCACGTATGTACAATCAACATTTAGTGAATGTTTGAAAAAAAAAAATTTAAACTCATTTTTAATCATATATTTCATAGGACTCACAACTTTTATCAATTTTTTAACAATATATTTTACCAACTTTTTTTAAAATCTCCTAAAAAACAACTTTTAAAATTCACCAAACAAACACTTAGTAGACACAATTATTTACGTGTCTTTCTTCCAACTTTTTCTTTTTCGACGTGGATAAGTAACTAATACCATATTTACTTTATCTAATTATCATTTAAGCGCATCAACTATCTTTTTATTTTTTATTCTTTTTTTAGTTTGAGAAGTTACCCTTTCAAAGCTCATCGTTTTATCAACAACTGTGAGATCGAGAAACTAAGTATAATTTTCTACAAAATTTAGAGCCTATGTACGTTTTACATGATTTCATTGATGTGGGACGTCATAAATTGAAGACATTCTAACAAAATATTTTATTTGTCTTATAAAAATATGCTTACTTTCTTTATTTATTTGTCTTAAATTAGATGTCACTTTCCTGTTGATAGTATAGCTAATTTTTTTAATTTTTTAATATACTCCTATTTAATATGCGTTGTTATCAATATTCTAAAAAGCGTAAAGTATGTCTATGCGTGAAGGCCAAGTTTCAAGCTTTTTGTGCCTAAGTCTCGCCTAGGTGAGAGCAAGATAAGAGCAAGGTGAGGATGAGACGTGAAGTGTGGCTCCGCGCTTAGGTGGAACATAGACGAAACTTAAGTGAACTTTTTAGAATAGTGTTTGTTATTAACAAATATGAATTATTATTATATCAATTGTAGATGTATATTAGAAAAAATATAAGTAAAATTTATTGTTTTAATTATAATAATTAAAATCTTTTTAATTAATGTGAAAATAGAAATAAGTCTATTTTTATGAGACGAATGAAATATATGTTAAGATTCATATCACATGTGATTAATTAATCGAGTTGATTGTTATACGAAGAGGAAGTTAAGGCACAATTTTTTTTAAAAAGAAAGACAAAAGTGGACAAGAGAATTATTGAAAATACTTTTAATTATTACAGCTGCGAGAAAGGTTTTCATTTCTAGAAGAACCGACCTCCAACTCGTATGAAAGAAAAACAATTCTAGAAGAATTGACCAACTGGTCATGTGAGATAAATTTTTATTATCTTCGAGAATTAATTTCGACTATGATGATTTAGTACATGTTTGAAAGTGTTTATAAAAAATTTCTAAGTATTTCGAAAACATACTTTTAATTTAAGACGATTTATGTATTTCTTACACTATAGTTTAATTAAATGGCCTATCTACAAAGTTGTAGATGTAGGTAAACAATGTTTTAAAATTGACTTGAAAAAAATTCAAGAATTATTAGGTTTAATAACAGGAAATAGGTTTGACCTTTTCTTTTCAAATGAGCAAGGGGAAGAAATATTTGACCTTAAAAAAATAAAAAATTACAAGGGATAATAGACTTGTTGTGGTGAGATTTCTTGTTGGAATCTAATTGTAATTTTCTGGTATTAATCTGAATTATTTTTATGAGACATGTTTTAGTACATTGGCCAAGAAATAGACAAAAAAAATGATAAAATTTGTAGAGTCTGTTTACTGTGGATTATAAACTAATTTATTTGACCAAGAATGATCTAAAATATCATACTACAAACGTAAATTTTTTGGTCAAATAAACTATTTTATAATCTACACCAAACGGGATCTTAATTCAACATAAAAATATATAGACATTGTGGTAAGTTTTGTAAACAATTAATTTTGTTTTCAAATGTTTGAATTTTAATTATTAGCTCGAAAATATTAATCGCTAACAAAACGTGCCCGTTTGGTAGAGTTTATAAATTAGTTTATTTGACAAAAAAAATTTGCTTTGATAGTCTGACATTTTTTACTATTATTGGTCAAATAAACTATTTTGGGCAAATAAACTAATTTATAAACTCTACCAAACAGGCACCAAATATTTCATTTGTTCCACAAATGCCGGTTTACTTCTATTTTTTCTAATATACCCGAATAATGGCAGTTTATATTTGTTGATAACAAGACAAATTAAATAGGGACATGGTTGAAAACTAAGAAATCAACTAGAATCCCGAGAAAGAAAATGAACTATAATTTGAAATAAATGAATAAAGAAAGTAAACATAATTTTGTAGAAAAGAACGATCACAAATCAAACTTCGATACGTATATATGTGAGTGAATCAATTGACAAATAAAATTTCAATTTTTTTATAACCAATAAATAAATAAAATAAGAATTAAAGTGGCAACCAAATATTTCCTATAAGGGTCAAAGAAGGTGGAATATCATACTTCGCAGAAGCTACTAAAAATTTCAAAAATTCCCTTCAATTCACATTGGAAATATGCACTTTTTGACATTAAAAAATTCCACTTTGACTTGCACACACACCTATAAATACATACTCCTCCATTGTCCTTCCATAACATTAACATTTTGTTCCATTCTTCCATTGTTGAAACAGTAAAAAACCTTACATGTTCTTTATTCATTCATAACTTTTTATTGAAGGGATTTGCAGTTCTTCATTCTACATCCTTGTATTTAGTGAAAACAAACTAAATTCTGCTGTGTTTTGGGCATATAATTTGCAGCATTTCTGCTGTTTTGATTGAAAATGGAAGCAAGTAGTAGCTTGAGAGCAAACAGTTCCAACATATGGAGAAACACTGGCATTGAAGTTTTTTCGCGTTCTTCTCGTGAAGAAGATGATGAAGAAGCACTTAAATGGGCTGCTCTTGAAAAACTCCCTACTTTTGATCGTCTTAGAAAAGGCATTCTCTTCGGATCAAAAGGTTCCAATGAAGTCGATGTTCATAATCTTGGATTTGAGGATAAAAAGAATTTAGTCCAACGTCTGGTTAACGTTGTAGAAGAAGATAATGAAAAGTTCTTGTTAAAGCTCAGGAACAGAATTGACAGGTGACTGATCAATTCCCTTTTTCTTTTCTTGTCGCATGGGTTCAGAAGTTGGATTTCATTTTTGATGGTCAGATTGTTTTCTTTTTCTGCAGAGTTGGGATTGATTTGCCTTCGATCGAAGTTAGATATGAGCATCTAAATATCAATGCAGAAGCTTATAGTGCAGGCAGGGCATTGCCTACTTTTGTGAATTTCAATGTCAACATGATAGAGGTAAGAACTTGTTGAAACAGTATTGATAACGAAGGGTGTACAATATTGGATAGTATTAGAAAAAAAAAAAAACAAATCCCGCAAATCAAACATTCTCTAGATGTTATACATATTTAATTTTTTCTAACTCAATTCTCAATCTAACTTGCCTCTCTCTTTCTAAAAGGGAATTTTGAACTCCCTCGGTATACTTTCAAGTAGAAAGAAGCCGCTGTCTATTCTTAAGGATGTCAGTGGAATCATAAAGCCTTCCAGGTAAGAAGGCTAAATAAACTTCCCCCGCGAACATAATTAAGTTTATTTGATTCATTTTGGTTCTGTATATCTTCTTATTTCTCTCTACACACACAAAAGCCTCCGAATTTGATACAAATTTTTTATGCACTTTTTGCAGAATGACATTGCTATTAGGCCCTCCAAGTTCAGGAAAGACTACTCTTCTGTTAGCTTTGGCTGGAAAACTCGATCCTACTTTGAAGGTAAAGATTTTGCAACTTTCCTTTCTCCACTAATGATCAATTTCCGCAAAGTGTATTTTCTTTAAATCAACGCGGTTTTAATTGATGAAACTGAAAATATTTCACCAGGTTTCAGGAAGGGTGACTTACAATGGACACGGAATGGAAGAGTTTGTACCTGAAAGAACAGCAGCATATATTAGCCAGCATGATTTGCATATTGGAGAAATGACAGTGAGAGAAACCTTGGCATTTTCAGCCAGAGTCCAGGGCGTCGGATCACGCTATGGTTTGTTAATGATTAATAGATCTTTGTACTTTTTTTTTTTTGTATTTTAATGTTCACATTTAGATTCTTTATGCCATCCATATTAACGGTTTGTGTTTGAAAATTAACAGAGATGTTGGCTGAATTGTCAAGAAGAGAGAAAGCAGCAAATATCAAACCAGACCCTGATGTTGACATCTACATGAAGGTTAGTAAATGATCATATACTTGGAGAAACAATAATGGATTTTTCTTGTTAAACTGAAGTCGTGGCGGCTTTCTGTTCTGTAATTTCTTGTTTCTAGGATAACGCTATAATTTTGGACTAATTGTACTTAATGTCGAATAATTGTGTACAGGCGGCAGCCACAGAAGGAGACGAAGCAAATGTGGTTACAGATTACATTCTTAAAGTTTTGGGGCTTGATGTTTGTGCAGATACTTTGGTTGGAGATGAAATGATAAGGGGAATTTCCGGAGGACAGAGAAAACGTGTCACAACTGGTAAACAAACTATATTAAGCATTAAACTGACAGAAAACTTGTTTTCATAAAATATACTAAAAGTGCTTGTATGGAAATTTACAGGGGAAATGCTGGTTGGACCAGCGAAGGCACTTTTTATGGATGAAATATCGACCGGATTGGACAGTTCCACGACTTACCAAATTGTCAATACCCTTAGACAATATGTCCACATTATGAAGGGAACTGCTTTTATCTCCCTCCTGCAGCCAGCGCCTGAGACGTACAATCTCTTTGATGACATTGTTCTCTTATCTGATGGACAGATTGTCTATCAGGGCCCTCGAGAAAATGTGCTGGACTTTTTTGAACATATGGGCTTCAAATGCCCTGATAGAAAAGGAGTAGCAGACTTCTTGCAGGAAGTAAGTAATGGGAACCAGATAAAGAAAGTTCCAATACTTTTTAACTATATACCAAATCCTATTTTTTTTTAGTTCTAATGGGAAATTAATTTTCTTTTTTTTAATTATCAGGTGACATCAAAGAAAGACCAGCAGCAATATTGGGTGCTTAAGGACGAGCCTTATAGGTTCATCTCAGTGAGTGAATTTTCCGAGGCATTCCAATCATTCAGCATGGGAAGGAAACTTGGGGACGAACTCGCAATCCCAATTGATAAAAGTAAAAGCCATCCTGCAGCTTTAACAACCCAAAAGTATGGTGTTGGAGAGAAAGAGCTTCTTAAAGCTTGCAGTGACAGAGAACTTTTGTTGATGAAGAGAAACTCATTTGTCTATTTCTTCAAGATCTTCCAGGCATGATTCTTTAACTATTAGCTTCTAATAACCATTTATTTTGAAGTGAAAAGTGATTACTAATGCTGCTCTTTGTACCTGTCACCAGTTAACTGTAATGGCACTCATCGCGATGTCAGTCTTTTTACGAACCAAGATGCACAAAGACAATATAGATGACGGAGGGATATATACTGGCGCGCTGTTTTTTACTGTCGTAATGATCATGTTTAATGGAATGTCTGAGCTCGCAATGACAATTTACAAACTTCCCGTCTTCTACAAACAAAGGGATATGTTTTTCTTCCCCTCCTGGGCATATGCTCTTCCCTCGTGGATTCTGAAAATCCCAATCACCTTTCTTGAAGTTGCCATTTGGACATTTCTCACTTACTACGTAATTGGATTTGATCCGAATGTTGGAAGGTAATAGCACTATAGCTTCAGATAAACAGTTTATGCTTTGAAATAATTATTGATCAGGATTTCTTGGTGCAGATTATTGAAGCAGTACTTGCTACTTTTGCTCATGCACCAGTCCGCATCAGCATTATTCAGATTTATTGGGGCAGTGGGTCGGAACATGATTGTTGCAAATACATTTGGCCTATTTGCACTCCTAATGCTTTTCGCATTAGGGGGCTTTGTTCTGTCACGAGGTATAACACGAAAAACATATGTTATAATAAATTTTCTTTATATATTCAACCAATAATTTGTTTTCTCATCAATGTTGTCTTTTGATGTTGTAGAGGATGTGAAGCCATGGTGGTTATGGGGTTACTGGTCCTCTCCTTTGATGTATGCACAGAATGCAATTCTAGTGAATGAATTTACTGGGAACAGTTGGAGCAAGGTAAGTCAATGCATCAACAAGTGCTTTTGTGCATTTCAGCATGCCTTCTTTCTAATTATATCAAACTAAATTTGAACCTACTTTTAAATCATAGGTTGTAAACGGAACCCAATTGGGAGTTTCTGTGATGAAGGCTCGAGGTTTCTTTCCTCAAGCACATTGGTATTGGATAGGAGTCGGGGCATTATTTGGATTCGTATGCATATTTAACATCCTCTTTGTTTTTGCCCTAACATATCTTAAGCGTAAGTGTCTCTACTTCCCGTGCGTGGGTGAATTTTTGAAAATTAAGTTCAGGAATTGATGATGTTCAAAACATTGTGCAGCATTTGAGAAGCCTCAGGCTGTCATACAAGATGAAAGTGAAGATGACGTCCAAAAGACAGATGGCATTGAAGCCAATCAGAAAAACAAAAAAGGAATGATTCTTCCATTTGAACCACATTCCATTACATTTGATGACATTAGATACTCTGTTGATATGCCAACAGTACGTAGAAAGCTATACCTATTTCATCGAAAAAAGATTTATAGTCCGTTATGTGCAAAACTAAAGCAGCAAATGGAAATCTTCAATTAATCAGTCAAATGATGTGCAGGAAATGAAAGCTCAGGGTGCTGTTGAAGATAAATTGGAGCTCCTGAAGGGTGTAAGTGGAGCTTTTAGGCCAGGTGTTCTGACAGCTCTGATGGGTGTTAGCGGAGCTGGTAAAACAACTTTGATGGATGTGTTGGCCGGTCGAAAAACGGGAGGATATATTGAGGGAAATATAACAATTTCCGGGTATCCAAAGAATCAAGAAACATTTGCTCGGATTTCTGGATACTGTGAACAGAATGACATTCATTCTCCTCATGTTACTGTCTATGAGTCCCTTGTCTACTCAGCTTGGTTAAGGTTACCTCGAGAAGTTGATCCTGAAACTAGAAAGGTTGGTAGATCCTAATATTATCTATGAAAAGCTGTGTACTTCTAATCTTCATAGTTCAGTATGATAAAGATGATTAATGTTAAGTGTCCTTCTATTTATAGATGTTTATCGAGGAGGTAATGGAACTTGTGGAACTTACCCCATTAAGAGGAGCCTTAGTGGGCTTGCCTGGGGTCAATGGACTATCGACTGAGCAACGCAAAAGGCTTACAATAGCAGTTGAACTTGTAGCAAACCCTTCAATCATATTCATGGATGAGCCTACTTCAGGGCTCGATGCAAGAGCTGCTGCCATTGTGATGAGAACAGTTAGAAACACTGTAAATACTGGAAGAACAGTTGTATGCACCATCCATCAACCTAGCATTGATATATTTGAAGCATTCGATGAGGTGAGGATCATTGATAGACAAATTGTTTATATACATTTCAATTATTTAATTTATACGAGATACTAAAAGATGATTTTGCAGCTATTTTTGATGAAACGTGGAGGACAAGAGATATATGTTGGACCATTGGGGCACCAGTCATCCCACTTGGTCAAGTACTTTGAGGGAATTGAAGGAGTTTCTAAGATAAAAAATGGTTACAATCCCGCTACTTGGATGTTGGAAGTTACTACCTCATCACAGGAACTGGTCTTGGGGGTTGATTTTGCTGATCATTACAAAAACTCAGATCTGTACAGGTTAGTTCATTCATACAAAATCAAGAAGTACTTCATAGGAACATATAATATTGTTGTTGAGTGCTAAACTTATATTGTGGACGAATCGCAGGAGGAACAAAGCCCTTATTAAGGAATTAAGCGTGCCTCGTCCAGGTACAAAAGACCTGTATTTCCCTACTCAGTACTCCCAATCCTTCCTCACCCAATGCATTGCTTGCCTATGGAAACAACACTGGTCATACTGGAGGAATCCTCCTTATACAGCAGTCAGATTTCTGTTCACAACCTTTATAGCCCTAATCTTTGGGACAATGTTTTGGGACCTCGGCTCTAAATGGTAAGTGGCCAAAAAGAAGAAAATAAAGACAGGCAAAATTCAAACATATTAATTGTTTTTTACAAATCAAACACTAATTCTTTTGGCGTGTCATTTGATGCAGGAATACTCAACAAGATCTGTTTAATGCCATGGGTTCTATGTATGCTGCTATCAACTTTCTTGGATTTCAATACAGTTCATCAGTACAACCTGTGGTGGCCGTTGAAAGAACTGTCTTTTACAGAGAAAGGGCAGCCGGAATGTATTCAGCCTTACCATATGCCTTCAGCCAGGTGATTAGCAAAACCTTTTCAACTACAACAAACTTGTAAAATATAGGAATTGTGAAAACGTTGAAAGTTAAGATTTCCTTATAATAATTTTTTTTTCTTTGCTGCAGTTTCTCATTGAAATCCCATATGTCTTGGTACAATCAGTTGTATATGGTCTCATTGTCTATTCCATGATGGGACTCGAATGGACTGTCGCAAAATTCTTATGGTTCTTATTTTTCCTCTTCTTCTCCTTGTTGTACTTTGTACTCTATGGCATGATGACAGTAGCTGTAACTCCTAATCATAATGTTGCCGCCATTATATCATCCTTCTTCTACGCCATTTGGAATCTGTTTTCTGGATTCATTATCCCCCGACCTGTAAGTTCTTAACATCACATTTTTCATTAAGATGAGCATGAATACAAGAAAGCATTGACTGACATTTTCCCTTGTTAATAACAGAGGATTCCTGTGTGGTGGAGATGGTACTACTGGGCAACACCGGTCGCTTACACCTTGTACGGTTTCATAACATCCCAATTTGGAGATATTCAGGATAGGCTCGACACCGGGGAAACAGTGGAAGAGTTCCTGAGAAATTACTTTGGATTCAGACACGAATTTCTTGGTGTAGTTGCGGCTGTAATTCTCGGATTTGTTGTTCTTTTCACTTTCATTTTTGCCTATTCCATCAAGTCATTCAACTTCCAGAGGAGATAAGATGATATTATAGTTTCTTAAAGTCAATTTGTAATCAATCATTCATTGTTTGTGTGAAAACAAGCTTAGAGTTTGTGTATAGGAAATCTTAGGTGTAAATTTATTCCTTGTGTACTATTTCCCCATCAAAATGTGCATGCTCTTTAATTTATTTTTAATCCCAGTTCCTTTATAAACAAATTACAATTTTTCATATAAACCTCGTGTTACCTCTCAATACTGCATTAGTATTCACTACCAAATTTTGTGTACTATATCCTTGTTAAACATATAGTAGATGTTCATTGTATTGTGCATCATCACTTTATATGATATTAGAGTTCAACAATTGCATTGTTTTAATAATTTAAAAGTTAGATTAGTTGCAAAAAGCAATAACACTGTAGGCTACGTTCAAACTCAACTACATAATATACTGATATGATGTATAAAACAATTTATTATTTTTTATAGTTTTAAATGTGAACTACTTTTTAGTTTTCTTCTTGTTGCTGACTTTCTGAGTTGCATTTATTGATCAACTAAGTTTTTCCTGTAAAATAAAAATTATTATTATATCGATAATAAAAGCATAGTATTATTACCTAAGCATACAATGCCTACAAATTAAGACAATAAATCATTAAGATAATTTTTTATCCATACAAATTCTAGAAGTGCTATAAAGAACCTGTGCAAATTGCCAAAGCATTTCAATTATGATATATAGAATTATAGTCATTATTTGAAAATGAGCAACAAGAACGGTTGCTTATTCCAAAATTTCATTGTAAACTGAACAACAAACAAAAGATAGGAAAATGAACAGCATATAACAAAATACCGTCCAACCAGTTGCATGTTGCTGATCGAAATCTCAACTTTCGAGAATTTGGCTTGGGATCTTTCGCCTACTTCGACAAGCTAGTGACTGGAATGGGCTTATAAAGGTCGCAGTATCTTTCCACCAAGAGAGTTCTCTTTCTTTCTCATGAAGCTTGTGCATTGCACATTCTAAAGCTGACTCAAGCTCTTTTATCCTTTCTTGCTGTCTTTCTTCTAGAAGTTCGTGCAATCTACATGCAAGTTCGCCAGGATGAACTCCATAGTATTCTCTCAATTCAGGCTGGTCGATAATTTCTTTAGAGCTTGTGCTGAGGCTGTCTTCAGGTGCAGTGTCCTCTAGATTCATCTGCCAAAATGAAGGCGTTATAAACAGAATAACCTGCAGAGTGGAAATGAAATAATCTGCCAAAGAAGTTGTGCATCTATGACTAGGTAAGTTATTGCAAATATAAGAGATTGCATTTAGATTCTGATAATCGATAATGGTCTAATTGGAATCCAAAAATGTAAAAATTGATCCAAGAAAGTTAGATGCAGAACAATGAAATTATAACCAAGATAGAGGCGAACATATGCAATAAGGAATGAGAACATGGAATTTTTGATGATGTGTGGGTATAAAATCAATGAAATAAGTAACCTCATTGCAAATTTCATCTTCATTACTCACTAAAAATGCATAATTTTATGTAAATGAGAAAGCAGAGGAATATTATGGAAAAGACACAATGCTGCAGTTAAGAGAGACATCAGAGAAGAAGAAAGCATATGATGTGGCATACCTCTGTACATTGCTGCCTTTTGTACTCCGACATGTATTCATTATCCATCTGGAGTTGTAGACGACAGAATTCAGTTTCAAGTTCTGCTTCAAGTTGATCCATTCTTAAGCTTCTATCTCGTCTATATATCTTCTTGTTTGGATATCGACTATAGCCCAGAGCAATTTCTGACTTTTCGATGTCATCTGAAGATGAAAATTGGAGAGAAACATTTTCCTTAGTGCACAAAACTTCTTGAGCACCAGTTTTAGACAAAGAAAGAGAAATTCTGGACTCAGATGGCATTAACAATCTATTCTCTTGATTTTGGAATTCTGTTTGCAAATTTTGAAGCAGCATTTTTGTTTGTTTGTGCAACTCCACCGTCTGGCTAAGTTCATTTCTGCTTGCAGCAATGAGATAAATTAGACCAAATCCAATTCCAAGGTTGAAAGAGGCCTCTTTTGCATGTTCTGCTGAACAAATATAAACATAATTTGAGTTTGAACGTTTAGAATATCCAATAGATTAGTATGCCATGAACGTTTAGAATGAGAGTAGTAATAAATCATATGCCATGAATGTTTAGAATATCCAATAGATTCTGGGTAATGCACTATTGACATGTTTGGAATGCTAGCTGAACAGGGATTGGACTAGACAACTGACAAACTATCACATATCTCTTTTTCTTAATCCTATCAAATCTTATTCAGTCAACAGACATACATGAAAACCAAAATCAGATGACTTATCACAAGTACTTTTCCTATTGAATCTTACAAGAATAATATTACAGAACTTACTTCAAACCTAATATGAACTAATGATTAATTGCAAATCCCGTTGCTACTTGAAAGAGGCAGTTGATTAGGTGTAATGGTGACTATTAAAGTAGTTATGTGAGGCTTCAATTATACTCCTTTATCTATATCAAGCTTTGAATTGGTTTACTGAATAGTTATTCACAATGTGAAGGATAATTTCATAGACCGGGATGCACCAATAAGGGTCTGATTCCTCACTTAGAGACTCTCTTCCATCAGTAGATACTCCCAACGCAGCGACGATGTAATTACTTGTCGGATAAATAACCCATTGGAAGACCTTCTCTTGATTAAGCCTATCGAAAAAGACAACAAATTACAAAATGAGGATGATTAGCACTAATATGGTTCTCTTACTTATCTAGTAAGTACCATCCCGTTAAGGCCATATTTTGTTTTTCAAAGGACTGGTAAGATTTACCCACTCAAATGGTCAAAGACAAGGCATAAAAAGTCTATTTCTTGACATTGATGATCAATAGAATAGTACCAAAGTACCCGAAATAAAGCATTCACTATTTCTTTCTAGGTGACTAATATATAGAAATCACAAAAACGCATTTCTTTTTCTCGAATCTTTTTATTGAAGTAGGACCATGACACCGTAAAACAAATGATAACATCTTAAAAATTATATTCAGTCTATTGTTAATGGATGGACAGACGAGAGGTCTGTTCTCTGGACATACTAAACATGAGTTCCTAATGTTCTATGCCTGTCGTCATTTTATGTCCGAGGCAAATATTCTTGGCCTATATTTACACAGTTCATATCATACAAGTGACTGCCAGCAAATTAGAAATGACACAAACAAATAATGCGAAGTTTAGCTTCGCTTAAAAGCCAAAAATGGTGAAAAAAGGAACCATCGTTTTTGGCTCTTAAGCAAAGCCAAACATGCTCGCCAATCCCAGTTTTATCCAAACTCTGGCATCATCTACATCTTGTTACATTTAAAGATGAAGGCAACTGGCAACAATCTCTCTTATTTGAGATGGAGACTGAAATCAAGAATAGAATAATAATAATAAAAAAAAAAAAAAAAAGCTGACTCCAAATAAAATTAAAAACTTTGAATCAATCCAGTTATAGATTTGATCAAACTAACCTGGCTTTTCTGGGGAAGAAGATGACGATGAATGGCATTTCATCGAACACTTGACGGCCTTATTTTTGCTCTTCACATCAAATCGTCCCAACACCTTCTCTTTCTTCTCTCCTCTGTCCACTGCCTTCTCTGAACTCCTCAAGTTCTCCCCATTGAACCACCGCGAAAGAATCAACCGCGGCGATATACACGAAAAATTTGTCAAACTTTCTCTCTTTTTCCTCCCTCGCCGAGCCTCGCCGCCTATAATGGTGTCACTACAATAACCTTCACTGCCCATCTCTGATTTGAGCAACTAATTTTGGGCTCTGCAAGTACCCAAAACGATAGTCACATTACATAAGAGAAATACTGAGACAAAATTCATAGCTATTATAAATGCATGCCTAAAATTTCCAATTCGAAGGTTTTTTGCCGAAAGTTTCAACTCGGGACTATGGTAATGGCAGCACCACAAACTTTACCCCTACTCTTAAGTCTTAAGTCTCTGCAAATACCAAAAAAGATAGTTACATTATATAGAGAAAATGATGACCCAATATTCACTGGTATTATAAATGCATGCATGAAAATTTCCATTAGTGTAGAGAGAGAATTTGAAGGTTGTTTGGTGATTGATCACGGGTTAAATATGACAGGGATGGAGACAACAGGTGGGAAATTTATGAAAGGGAGAAATGTATGTACATTTTTCAAGATTTTTCTTACTGTGATATCTAACACAAATCCCTACACTGAATAGCATTAAATTATAGTAACTAATTTAGCAATGAATCTATACTTGCTATACTGTTCATGTTGGTATTTTAAATTAATATCTTTTCTGTCTTAATTTTAGTTTGAATTCTGCATTTATTATAACATTCTACAATAATAAAGTCTCAACCATTCATTCATGTTAAAAATATTCTAATTTTCATATTTTTTACCATTAACATATCAAATTTATTTTCTAATTTTATAAAATTTTAATTTTTTTTCTTCTTAAAATAACTATGGTAATGTTTTAGGTAAATATTTAATAATATTACATATTATTATAAAATTAAAAATAGATCTTACAATAATAATATTACATAAAGATATCATGATTAATAATTTCTATTTTTGTAATTGTATGCAAGCGCAACAATAATGTTCATTTTTTCTCAAACCCTCAAATAATGATTTTGAAATATATAGGAATTTTGAAAGAAAAATTTGCTAAACACTTAACGGATTCTTTGTACAATTGATTTTTTTCTTTTAAGCCAGGTTCTTTTAAAATTTAGAAGAAATTACACTCACTACTTACTATTTAAAAAAAATTAAAATTACAATCTGTATGTATTAATTTTAAAAATAATGTGTAATTATTTAATATTTTATTTATTTAAATTAAAAAAACTCAATTTTAATTCCAAACCCTAATAAAATACTCCAACACCACCACCTCCCTCATCCTTCTTCATACGCCTCCGACTACCACCATCATTATCACAATCGAAGAATCCACTCTAATCACCATGAGAAACCTCATCACTATCACCTATTAAATCTCTCGACCAAAAATCCATTGTCGGTCATCGACAATCGCCAAAAAAACACCACCAAATTTAAAACCATAAAATAATTACTAATCCACCCCGACGGGGAATCATGCGAATCATACTATCTTTTTTGTCCCATCATTGCGAGATCTACACAAAAATTTCATATATGAAATTTATATATGAAACATCATCTTCAGTTGGACTATTATCGCGACATACCCCCACAACTGCGATCCTTCACCACCATAAGGACCGCCACTGCCAAATTGGTATCGCAACCTACCAGCATTACTGTAATCTACCACTGCCATCAGATTGTGGTATTCAGTACAAAAACATTTTGATTGCAGCCTATTTTCAACATATAGTAGCAAAAACTTGTTTTATTACTGGTGAGACCATCATATAACTAATAGCATATCTAATTTTTCTAATTTTTCATATATAAATTTTAATCTATCTTGTACAATTAAATTAAACACATGACATATACAACGAATGTAAAATAAAATACAATTAAATTTTAGACTAAAATATTAAATTAATCTATCAATTACTATATTGTTGGGACCAGCATTATCAAATGTAAAATTACGAATCTTAGAAGTACATTTAAATTTATGTAACACACCCAATAAAACATGAAAAATATTAACTCCATCATCTATTTGTCTAAACGCTATTACTTTTTTATGTATTATCCAATTACCATCAATGTAGTGTGCAGTTGTAGCTATGCATCTCTTTTAGTATTACGTGTCTATAAGTCTGACGTAAAAGATAAAACACTGTTATAATTATTAATATCATTTGTAATAACTTCTTTTGTTTATTATTATTATATAAAATAATAGTGTCTTTATGAAGAATATTTCTAGAAACATTAACGTATCTTGGTTGGAGATATTTTTGGATGAAGTTCGTAAAACGAGGATTCCAAACTCAGTGTAAACTCGGCATTTGCCAGGAATTCCGGTAGTTCTTCGCGGATCATGATATTTTGTGAATATATCCAATTGTTGAGATTGAGACTACTAGACCTGGCTCTGGAAGATCCAAACTGGAGTTGCGCATGATTTGATTCCAAATCTCCGTGTTTGAATTGACATTTTTTGAAGTGTTTGTTTAGATGGGTCGTGTCTTTCCTCTTTTGCCAGGCTAACTTCTCTTTTATAGTGTTTATACTGTGCTTTGTGCTCAGGGACTTTGTCCACTAGTTTACCAGTTGGCACCAACTTAAAATGCTGCCAACACTTAATCTTTTGTTTGGTAGCTTTTCGTTTAGTGCTAGAATCTGTGGTTGTTTATGTATTGATATCTTTTTGAACGTCATCCAAATCAATTGAATCAGTGCTACCTCTAAACTGATCAATAATATCGTTTGGATTTAGAATGTCATTAAGACTACTGAAATGATCATCACTTTGATTATAGACCATTTGGAATAAAATAATGAAGAGAAGAGTAGAAGATGAAGATGTAGTAGAAAATAGAAATATAGAGAATTAGTAGAAAAGTAAAACTTAAAATTATGGAGTAATAACTAGATGATGAGATATGAGATACTAATTATAACACTAATATTGAGAAATTGAAATTTGAAAATTGTTAATGAATTGAGTATATAATAGATTGAGAGATTGAAGTGTGAAAAAATGAGTTTAGAATGGAGGTATTTATAGGAAAATAATTGAATTTTTTTTAAAAAATAAATTAAAAGCTGGCCAACGATTACGAAAATGTGATCGTTAGCACGAGTCACAAGCTGAGCGGCTCGTGCCTCGTGCACTTTAACTTGTGGGCACGAGCCCACGAGCTCGTATGAGTTGGCTTGTATTTTGGCCGGGGCTCGTTACTCTTTTTTTGGGCTTGGCCCTAGAGACGAGCCCGAGACCAATATGGGCCGAGCTTTCATGGGCCGAGCCAGAGAGTCGGTGAGCCCATTTTCCACTCCTATCCATCGACCTCTCTAGAGTAGCTCTGAGGTCAGCTCGGCTTATCTCCAAGGAAATCTCCAGCTTGGCCTTTTCCACCATCTCATCTTTCAACTTTGCGCCAATGCCTGGAGCTCATACTCTATTGCCAGGAGCTCCTCTCTTTTTCTCTTCAGCTCTATCTCAACCTCGGAACGGTGCCTCATTTCCTCATCCAGGTCAGCCAGAGCCTTCTGACCTTCTTCCTTCATCTTCCAAAAGTCTGCCAATGTGTTGCCCATCTTCTCTATAGCAGAGGTAAATTGAATAGCTGCCCTGGCATAGTTTACCAAAGTAGCTATGGCGGTCTCCATTGCTTCCATGCTGTCCATATACTTCTGTTGAGCTGCCAACTCTTAGCCATGATCCGCATGGCTTTTTTGGCAGTAGGAGAAAGCCCAAGGACGACGTCTCTGGTGGGAGAGTTCAAGTAGAAGAAGTCCCGAACTGGCTTAGGAAGAGTTCTACGAAGTTTCAGGTATTTTTCGTCATTCTCCATAGTCGAACCCACGTACGGGGCGAGAATTTTTAGAACGGTCTAGAACGGATTAGAGCAATAGTATGAACTGAAGGTCACCCCTGACCGAAGTCAAGAGCAAGCCTTGGAGGGCAATTGTTGAGATTCGACCTGACCTATTACGATCACCTAAGGACCACCTCCCCAACTCCAAGATGGAGGTCCTACCTAACTTCTACGAAGAAGAACACCCTTGTCCAAGAGGTCCTACCTCAAATATATCAAGTTCTACCTAACCTCCATAAAGAGGGACATCTTCGCCTTAAGAGGTCCTACTTTAATATATCAGGCCCTACCTTAATATCTCAGGTTACCTCCACGAAGTAAGATGCCTTCATCCATGGTGTCCTACCTATACACCCCAGGTCATACCGCAATCATTTACAGTCTCTAGAAGATTACATCTGCCAGGTGTCAAATGTTAGGCCGACCATCTGTCACTTGTAATTAATGCAGATGTCACATCATATTTAATACTCTAAAAAGGAAGTAAGGATTTAATGCCTAGCTTGTCATTACATACAAATAATCATTACACATCTCATATAAATAGAAGACTTAAATGTCTCAACAGAGAACATTCAAAGCTGATTATACATAGCACACTCGAAAAGAGCTTTCGAACACATATTCTATTACAATTTCTCATATCTAGTTCAGTTCGACCACATCCGACTTGGTTTCTTAACATTAAGTTGGCTTGAAAAGTGCCACGTCATTTCCTATCGTTAACAATACTAATATATTGGTTTGTTGTTACGATGATGTCCAAAAGGTCAAGGAATCAATTCCCAAAACTCCAAAATTTGAACATTTTAGATTACTGATAAATTTACAATAATCGTTTCACTAATTTTCAATTAAAACCCGTCAATTCGTCCAGTTAAACACCGAGTCAAATGTTAAATGATCCGAGTCTAATATCATGGTTTGCTGATGCACAATTAAGATAATCTTGATTCTATTAACAAAAACAATTATTTATTTCACAATCCGAGTTTAATAACCATAGTTTGCTAATGCACAATTAAGATAATTTTGATTCTAGTAACAAAAACAATTAATTTCATCTTAGCATATGTTTGGTAGTGATGAAATTATTTTTTAAATGCTTATATTATAAGTTGTGAGTAAATGTAGGTCATGTGAAATGTATGAATAGAAAGTATGTTCGACCAGTTTGACAAGCTAAAATTATAATTTAAACAATAATATAAAGAAAGTCATCCTCTTAGTGGGAGCGAAAGTCAAGAGGGAACTAAGTATTGACTTTGGCAATAATTGCAGTCACAAAAAAACATTATACATTATAAAAAGGAAGCGTTCTCATCATAAATACTTTATAATTCAGAAGGAATTCCTTTTCACTAATCCATGGCGTCCAAATTTTTGTTCTCATTCTTCGTAGTCATATTTTCATGGGTTTTTGTGGGTTTTTCTGCTGCTATTGAGGATAAATCTCTTTTCAAATATGGTAAATGCATATTTCCTATCTTTTCTTATTCTTTTTATTCGATTTTTTTAGTATGCTTTTTTATTTTTTTTCATTTTCCATGGATTAGAATGAGTTTCACATATTAATTAAACATGTATTGGAGTTCAACTTACATTTGTATAAATGAGCATTTCAGTCTCTAATTATTTTTCCAGTCATCCACCATACTTTAAATCGAAATCACAATCAGTAGGGACAATAGAGTGGGAGAATTGGAAGAGCCTAGGAGACAAGTCAACAATAAAGATAGGCGATGGGGCTCGAAGATGGTGGCGAGGTGGGAAAAATATCTTATTTTCTTTCTTTTATTAAGCACGGGTTTGGTGGAACTTTTTAGCAGATTTTGATAAAAAATTAATGAAATATATAATTGTAAAGTTGATAAAAATTATAGGCCACATGAAATGTGTGTTTCAAATTAATTGTTAATTTTTACTTTAATTTTTTAGTAAATTTTTAAGTTGTACTAAACAAGCTCTAATTTTTTTTTTTTTTTTTTTGTGAGACTTCGGGTGCTATTAAAAAAAGAATAGATTAAGAATTCAAATGCGACAAAAAAAAAAAAAAAAAAAAAAAAAACTAATAAAGGACTCAAATGCTTGCTTACGTAAACAATAGGATCCAAAAATTCACTTACGCAAACATTGAGACCTGCGTGCTAATTTTACTATTTTCAGTTGGGAGAAAAAAAAGTATGTTACGTTAACAAAGGAACCGTGCACACTACGCACCCCACTCATCCCTTTACTTTTTGTATTTATATTTCCTAACGTGATTTGTACCACCCGTGACCCCCACCCCACCAACATGTTTCACATTCTTCTTTGACATATTTTATTGCTGGTGAAAACTTATGATCCAGAGCAGAAACCACAAATTTCTGTTCTTCAAATATTCCTAAGCCCGAGATTTAACTCTGCAATTTTCAGTTTCTAAAATGGGAAATTGCTCTGATGATATGTTGAATCTTGATTCACTGAGAAAGATTTTGGTGAGAGAAGAAGACACCATTATTTTCAGTTTAATAGAGAGAGCAAAATATCCTGTGAATTGTCCATTGTACGATGAAAGGCCTGGGTTTTCGGGTTCTTTGTTTGAATTCTTTGTTAAAGAATCTGAAGCTGTTCAAGCCAAGGTATTGATTTCTGTTATTTTTCTTTGCATTCACTTTTCATATAAATAAGTCTTTTTTCCTGACTTATGACGTTGTTAACATTTTTGATTATATAGATTGTGATGTGTATAGCACTATAGATTTGTTGTTTTGCTGTGATGTTTGAATGCATTTACCAAACCTCTTTAGGAAGTAAAAGAAATTTACAATGTTTTGGCCATTGATAGGGCGTTCCATAAGGTGGACTTGATAACACCCGACAATAGTAAGAAGCTAAAATCTTGTTCATGTAGTCCAGTCCTGTCTACTAGTGCATACTAAACGGGCCCTGAGAGGGATGGTCTTTTCTCATGGAGAACTTCATAATCTTGTTTTGAACAGAGGGGATGTGTTCATTTTTTTGTTTTTTATTAGGCAATTTGAAGAATGATGGCATAACCTTTAGTATTCGACTATCTTTGTCTTACTAGATTGTGAATGGTAATGCTAGAAGAAAAGTTTGGATCGTAAAGAGGCTAGCGTTGATTTGCAGTCTAAAGTTGGTTGAAGTTTGTTTAAGAGTAGAACAGGTCAAGCTTGTAAAATTTTTAGCTTGGCTCCTTTAGCCAATTAGTATCACATATCTTGTTTATTAGTCAAGTTCCTCGAACTTGATCCAAATTCGGCTCATTAAGAGCTTGTTCAAGCTTGGATCAGATTGCAAAAGAACCAAACTCAAACCTTTTCTAAGGCTTGTCATGGTATCAGGACGAACTTGAGCTTCTTTAAAGTATAAACTTTTCTTGGTTATTGTCTTCTCGACCCAATTGAGGCAAGTTTGCCCTTTTTGAGACATTTGACATTTGTGTTGGTAGCCATAAATTGCAATGAAAATTATGAAATCTAGGAGTGTGCATCACAATCCAATTTTGGCTAGAAGTTGAATGCACTCAATGCTAATGTTGAACCAGTTAAAATATGTTAATAACATCCAAATTTATTTAATAAAAAAAAGTATATATAAATGCATCCTACACTTAGCACCTTTCTCCCAGTGCTTTTGTCAAAAACACAATTGTGGAATAATTTTATGATGATTTTCATTCATTGTAATTCTACAATATAAAAAAAAAGAACATACATGACCATTTACAAAGAAAGAATATATAGGGAGAAAATAAAAGCAATTACTGATTAAGAATATTGTCCATATCTAACCCTTAATTATAGCACACTCCTCAAGTTGGAGCATGGATATCACACATGCCTAACTTGCCTAAGGAATCATCAAAAGCTTTGCTGGCTATCGCTTTCGTAAGGACATGGCAAGTTAATAATAATAATCCCATTTTCAAGCTTTTCCTTAATAAAGTGTCTATCAACTTCTATGTGCTTCGTCCGATTGTGTTGAACTGGATTTTGGGCAATCTCTATAGCTAAAGTGTTGTTACAGTACAACTTCATTGCATCCTGAAAGTCAACATCCAAATCTCTTAACAAATTCCTCAACCATTGTAACTCACACACTCCAAAAGCCATTCCTCTTATACTTAGTTTTTGCACTAGACCTTGCTATTACCGGTTGTTTTTTACTTCTCCAAGTTACAAGGTTTTCTCCTACAAAAGTAAAGTACCCTGTCTTGTGTGAGCTGAACCTGCCCAGTGTAACCTTCTACCTTCAAATGATTATGATTATGCTTGGTGAAAAGTAACCCTTTACCCAAAGCAGACCTCAAATATCTTAATATGTGTTCCACGGCATCCATGTGAGGTTTAAGAGGATCATGCATAAACTGGCTCACTACACAGACTGCATAAGCAATATGTGGTCTAGTGTGGACAAAAAAATCAAAATTTCCACGAGTCACTGGTAACTTGCTTTATCAGTAGAAGTTACATCCTAATAATGAAACAACTTATGATTTTGTTTAATAGGGATATTAACAGGTTTACATCCAAGCATACCTGTTTGAGTTAACAAATCAAGAATGTATTTCTGTTGAAATAAAAATGTATCATTATTTGATCGGACTACCTCAATCCCAAGAAAGTACTTCAAATCACCAAGATGCTTCATTTCGAACATCAAGGCCAGATGTTGCTGTAAGCTTTCAATTTCATCTTGATCATCACCTGTCCCCACCATATGATCAACATAGATAATCAAGGCAGTAAGTCTACCAATTCAGTGCTTTAAAAAAAGTGTGATCTGTGTTGCTTTGTTTATAGCCGAAGTACTTCATAGAGTTGGTAAATCTGTTGAACCAAGCTCTTGGAGATTGCTTTAACCCATACGCCTTTTTGAGTTTGCACACTATTGAAGTTTTTGAAAATTTCTCTATACCTGGAGGAAGATCTATATACACTTCTTCTGATGCAAGAAAGTGTTTATATCAAATTGAAGAAGTGGCCAATCCCGATTAACCATCAAAGATAAAAGTACTCTTAGTGTATTAAGTTTGGAAACTGGTGCAAACGTATTTTGATAGTCAATCCCATAAGACTGTGTATACCCTTTTGCAACTGACCGGGCTTTGTATCTATTAATGGTCCCATCTGCCTTATGCTTGACCGGAACACCCATCTACATCCCCCGGTCTTCTTTATCTTTGGTAGAGGCACAACCTCCCAAGTAGCATTTTTTTTTCAAGTGCTTCCATTTCTTCTGCCATAGCTTGTGGTTCATCTAGTATCTGCTAAAGCTTCCTGCATTTTACTAGGAATAGAGACAGATAATTACTGCAGTACATAAGATGCATATGACTTGGACAACCTTTGGGAAGACACATAATCACTAATGGGATATCTAGTTTAAATTTTTAGATCAAGTTCATATTTAATGAGTGGTCTTCCACGATTAGATCGGAGTGGAAGACAATATTGAGACAATTGCAGAATTAGGATTAGTGGATACCTCTAATGGAATCTTAGAAGAAGATTGGCTTGGTGGTTGTGTTGGATTGGTAAGAGACGTACTATCATGGTGTGAGTTATCTTCGGCATTTAGAGTTGTCAGTTCAGCAATAGGGGACCTTTTTCCTTCATCTGGTCTACCGATAGTGTCATTATCGATTGACTGCAAATAATCTGAAATGCAGTCTTCATTTGTAAACTCTTAAGATGGAGAATTATTCTTCGTAGCATCTCTGAACGTCCGGATGTCTTCTCATCTGGTCGATCGGTGGTATCACTTTTCGACAAATCCAAAGGAAAGAACGCCTGTATTTCTATAAGATTAATCACTTCTTATCAATTCTCCACCTGAAGTGATGAACCAGTAGCCGGTGGTATGTAGAATAGTTCTTTCTCATGGATAATAACATCCATGGAAACATAAAACCTCCTAGAAGATAGATCATAACACTTGTAACCCTTTTGATGGATCCCATATCCCACAAAGACACTTCAAAGCTTGAGACTCAAGCTTAGTACGTTGATGTGGATGCAAGTGAACATAAACCACACACCCAAAAATACTAGGAGGCAAAAGTACCACTAGCAGAAGAGTGCAGTGATGAGAAACGGCATCCAATAGTCTTCCAAAAGTGAGGACACTAGATGGTGTACGATTATCAAGTAGACCGCTGAATTCAAGGCTTTACCCTATAATTGAGAAGGAACGTTTCCTCCAATCGAGAGAGACTGAGTGACTTCCAATAACTATCTATTTTTCCGCTTTGCAACACCATTTTGTTGATGAGAATAATGACATGTCGTTTGATGAATAATACCCACTGAGTATATAAATTCCGTCAATTCTTGCTTGAAATATTCTCTTCCATTATCAGAATGAAGGACTTTTACTAAAATGCCAAATTGAGTAGTCACCATTTTATGAAAGAGGCGAAAAACTAAGCACACATCACTCTTGTATTTCAATTGATAAACCCATATGAGTGGAATCATCCACAAAGTAAAAAACCATCCCATCCCATTAAGAGTAGAAATTGGTGTCGGTCCCCAAACATCCGAATGAACTAATGAAAAAGGGAGATTGATTTTATTATCACTTAAATGAAAAATAGTACGGTGACTTTTAGTCATTACACAAGTTTCGCAAATAAAATCCAAAAAGTTACAACCACTAAACAAAGAGGGAAATAATCTCCGAAGATAGCTAAAAGAGGGATGTCCTAGTCTCCTATGCCACACTCAAATCTACTTTTTCTTATTCATCATATCTTCATTTGATTAAGTGAGTTTGCCCTTTTCTGTTGAAATTGGAACTCATCTTCCAGATAGTACAATCCTTTACTTTGTTTACCACTATAAATTTTCTCCTTGGTATGGATGTTCTGCAAACACAGTGAGTAGGAAAAAATAGAGCAACACAATTATGAGATTTGGTTAATTGTTTAACAAAAACAATGTTACAATTTAATAATGACACAAGTAAGACTTTAATAGCTAAGGTAGAAGATAACAGGACTGTGCCAACTCCAAGGACATACACCATTGATATTAATAATGGTAATTTTGAATATTTATATGATAAGCTGTGATGCTCGGACTCTTCAAAATGGAGAAAGTACCCGTGTCGACACGATACGACACGACACGACACGACACGACACGACACGACACGACATGACACGGGTACGGGTATGGGATCCGGCTCGGATCCTTCAAATCCGAAGAGGATATGGCATAGGGACGACACCATTGGTAGATGTCCAAGTTGCAGAAAGGGAAGAAGAAAAAGGGAGGAAGAAGAAGATAAAATGCAGTGAAAGGAAGGAAACCCTAATTGTAAAATAATTACCATTGTTGGCTCATATGTTGCAGTGGAGTGAAGAAGAAGAAGACCACGGTGAGAAGAAGAAGACCATCACGCTGAGAAGAAGAAGAAGAAGAAGACGCAGAGACGGCAACTTGTTTTGATTTGATTTTAGGGCTAAAGTTTTAAATAGTATGGGCTTTTTGGGCCAAAATAGAACATGGGCCTTTTTTTGCCAAAAACAATGAAGAATTGGGTTGGACCAAGGTTTTAATTGAATTTTTTTTAATTGTAAAAATATCTTTATAATTTTCACATTAATTGTAAAAATGTCCATAAAATTTTAAAGATTGTATAAATAAATAAAAATAAAAAATATTTTACAATATAAAAATAAAAACAAAAATTAATAATTAAATTAAAAATACTTTAATATTAATTTAAATTAATTTCTATTAAAAAAAATTTTAAAAAAATTTATAAAACGTATCCCCGTACCTGTGTCCGAAATTTGGACTCTTTTTAGCTGTATCCCCGTATCTTGGATTTTAGAAGAAGAAGAATCTGACACTTAGATACGTACCCGTACCCGACACCCGTACCCGAGTCCGAGCAACATAGAAGATAAGTGGTTAAACCAAAAGCGATCACAAGTTATATGATGTGTTGCACCAGAGTCAATTATCCAATCACTATTTCTAGTAAAAGACATTTGATTTAGCACTAAATCTAGGAGTTGTGTCTAGATTTCCTTTTGGATTAGTGTCATTTTCCTTATCACTAAAAGACACATGTGCCGACTTCTTGCCCTTTGGATGCGATATCCATGGAGTTGAAGACATGTATCCACCGTATGACTATTATTGTTAGAGTGAATACATTTTAGATCCTTATTTAAGGTATGCATTTTTAGAGAAGCCAACATAGCCCATTCTCCGACTGTTCCTCCAAGCATAGCATCTTGGCGATTCGCTTCCGCACATACCATAGCATAAACAATTTGTATATTTAGAAGTGGTTTATTAGCAAGTACGCGACCTCGAACCCCATCTAGTTGAGGATCAAGGCCAGCCAAAAATATATACACACGTTGGAAATTAACCTTTGTGGCGTATTTCACAATGTCGTTGGCATATTCCAGGGTACAATCATCAATATCATCAAGTTCCTGCTATGTTTTTTGCAGTTTGGCAAAATAAGAAATAACAGGTTCTCCATGTTGGCAGACAGAAGTTACCTCGCAGTGTAGTTGATAGACCTTTTGATGCATCCTGGTCGACCGAATATGTTTGTTTGACCGCCTCCCATATTTCTTTCGCCGTAGTTAACCAAAGAAATAGAGATCTGATATCCTTTGTCATTGCATCAAGAAGCTAAGATTTTGACCACAGTTTTCATCCTCCCATGCTTCGTATTCTTCCGATTGAACATCATGTGATGCAACTTAGTGCCTGAAATAAGGCCCCAATGTTTTCTCCCATGGATTTTATTTTGGGCATTCAAAGACCACTCAACATAATTGGTACCATCAAGCCGTTCTGGAGTGATTAGAGAGAGTTTCCTGCATATAGAATCCAACCAATAAAATAATAGATTCGTTCTTCTTTAGAGAATTATCACCATTATTTTTTAAATTAGTCAAACTGATAAGATACATAAACAACAAAAACAACAATTTTGAACATAGAACCAAACTTCAATTCCTAAGGTAAAGAAAAAGAGATTGGAGGCTCTGATACCATGTAAAAAACACAATTGTAGAATAATTTTATGATGATTTTCATTCATTGTAATTCTACAATATATAGAATACATACACGACCATTTACAAGGAAAGAATATATACAGAATAATAATGAATAGGAAATATCCTCTAATTAATGGAGAAAATAAAGGCAATCACTGATTAAGAATATTGCCCATATCAATCCCTTAATTATAGCCCCTTAATTTTAGCAGAGTGTGAAGCTCAAATGAGAAAAGCTTTTGAGCTCTTTCTGGAAGCTCAAACTGCATAACATGCAATAGAACATTTTTACATAGTTTTATCTAATTTAGAATTGTTGTTTTCCTGTGAACTTAGTTGAGACTTTAATATGTCTAGAGTTCCAAAACTAGCTTTAAATTTTGACTTGTATAAGCTAATCTCATTGATCATCTTGCTGATGCTCTGTAAGTTTACTTGATGGTTACTACTACAGCTTTTCCCTAAATTGATCATGAATTTTTGATATAATGCAGAACTAATACACCTTATTAATATTTACATGATGTGCCTAGATCTAGATTCCTGAATTTGAGACAGAGCGTTTTGAGAAATCATGAGGAATAGCAAATCATAAACTGAGATTGTGAGCAATTTAATTAGGATTAGAACTTTTACACAGTTATAGTAATTTTCTGTGTCTGGTTTCTTTACAGGCTGGTCGTTATTTATCTGTAGAAGAGAATGCTTTCTTTCCGGATAATTTGCCACCCTCATTGCTGCCACCTCGTGGTAGTCAACAGGTAAATATGGATCAAAACCTGGATTGTTGAGTTTCAGAGGATGTTCTCTATACTGAAGCACAGATTTTTATGTTGTAATAATATCAATTGTAGGTACTGCATCCTCGGGGAGCTTCTATTAACATAAATGAGCAAATTTTGAATATGTATTATAAGAATCTGCTTTCACTTATTACGTCGGATGGGGATGATGGGAACTATGCAATCACTGCTGATAGGGATCTAGACTTCTTGCAGGTAAGAAATTTGGATGCTTGACTTAAAAAATGGATCACCAAATGTATATTTTCCATTAGTCGGTTCTTTCTTTTTACTTCTTTGAATGGATTTATAATGTTAGTTATTCTGAATTAAGCTCAATATTATTCTCTTTTAGGCTCTTTCAAGAAGAATTCACTTGGGAAAGTTTGTAGCCGAGATTAAATTCAGGGAATCCCCACAAGACTACACTCGAGCAATACTTGCCAAGGTATGAGTTATTTACAAATTAAATGTTGGGAATTAAATCAGACATGCAAACTGAAAATTAAAAATTTGATTTCTTACACCAGATTTACATTGATGTTGTAGCACGATTGGTGATAGAGAATTTACCTCTTGAAAAACAAATCTCACAAGTCTAAATTCTCTGGCTCAGCAACTGATCCCTTTTCGTCAGATCTCGATCTAGCATAGGTGTCCAATTGTCCAACCTCTAATAGTAATCAACACCGACAAGATCAGAAGATATATTCGTACTCACCAGTACAAGGGAGGGGTCAATTTTTCTCTCTACTTGGGACTAGGATTTCACTTAATTTTTTGATAGCAAAATTGTGTCATAAATTTCTAGACCCTTTACATCTATATATATATAGGTTTTTGCAAATCCTAATCCTATTAGGATAAGTAAAAAAGGGCCTACATTCAATTAATAAGCCCAATAATCAATTAACCCATTTAATTGATTTTTTGCCCACTAATAGTATTGTCCATTAATTAACATTAATTAATTATAAATGTCCAACATTTAACAATTAATTAATCTACCTATTTTATCTCCCAACTCTTACCATTAGTGTGTGACCCATTAGGTTCCCGATCATGATGGAAAATAACGTGAATGAATTCCATAAATTAATTAATCCACATTTATTTGTTCAAAATTGACATCTAAGAGCATCTCCAATAGACTCTCTATTTATAAAGAGCATATTTGACATTTTAGAGAACATCTATAAATTTAGAGAGTAAAATTTTTTAAGTGCTCCAACAATCTCTTTATCTTTTAACACTTTAAATTACTTCTTCCAATAAGTATTTATTATTTTTGCATTTATTTTCTTTTAACATGCCTCTCTCCTAATTATTATATGATTTTATTCCATTTTTTCTATTTTATTTTGTATACACTATTTAATTCAATTATTATTTGGAGTATTGAAAATTGAAATTGTTTGAATGCATTTAATTATAGAGAGTGGGTTTTGGAGAGCCAAATCCACTCTCTATTTTAAAAAGTTAATTTAGAGAGTCCATTGAAGCATAATTTTAAAGTTTGGCTCTTTAAAATAGAGAGAATCCTATGTTTAAAGAGTCTATTGGAGATGCTCTAATAATGTGTTAAGACAACATATGTGATGAAAAATGACGTGGTATGACAAGACTTTTAAATGTCTAGTTAGCATGAAATACAACCCCTTTATCAATTATGTCCCAATTGGTTGCGGGATATGGAATAGTGTCAATCAATTCCATCAATCATGTTTTCCGTCACTTAAGCAATCAATCTAATGAGTTTTATTTGAAGTTCCTTTCAAATCATTACTCCCCCGGCCAAGGAATTCTAGAATCGATACTTAAGTCCATGAATGTCAAGACATAGTCTCGTCTCTTACTATCTAAGAGCGATAACTCCCATCTTGAAACTTCATGTGATTCCCGTCATACCCAGTTAGTGTAGTATTAGCAACCTTAAACAAGCCACATCCAATCACCATAAAAGTATGACGATCTAAACATTAGATTCCATAATGATCTCAAGTTTAAGGATTAGTTTCACAACCGTCGTTTAGATATCCGCTGATACTAAGTTAATAGTCATTCATGTGGAATTTCTTCGGCGGGTCTCCAATATTGAACTTGTTCAACTAACAAGCATCTGCATATTTACTTGAGTGTCTCCCTACACTTTAGTTACTGAGATCGACTACTCTATTCTAAAGAGAGAAATATAATATATGCTAAACTATCCGGACTAATAATATCCGTATCTCATTAGTCCATACGGCTAGGGATATATAATTTAAGAATAAATTTACGTGATATATATCTCACTATCACAATCTCTTGTGAATATATATCAACTCGACTTTATTCTTGAGGCTCTATTAATTAATTATATATAAAACAGTAAATAACAGAGATGCCATAATTATAAATCGCATTGATAATAATAAAGTCGTTAACTGTCTCAAAGATTGGGCCTAAGTCATAACACCAACATTAATCAGCAGGTGGCCAACCAAATTAAAGTTTAAATGCATGTAAAAAGGAAAAGAAATAGCACATCGTAAATTTTTTTGTTTTTTTGTTTTTCAAAAATTTAAGTATCCTGTGGTTATTATCTTATGTCATTTTATGAACAGTTACTAAAGCAACTTCTGCAAGTTTTTGCATGCATTCTTATTGAAGTTTAGTGAACCACTAATCAATCGTTCAAACATTGCACGTACAAGATTCCCTCTAATGATTACCTATGTTTTTGCAGGACAAGGATACTTTAATGAAACTATTGACATTTGAAAGTGTTGAAGAGATGATCAAGAAAAGAGTAGAAAAGAAAGCGATGGTATTTGGGCAAGACGTGGATCTCAATGAGAATAATAATGTTGGAAATTACAAGGTTAATCCATGTGTAGTTTCTCGCTTATATGGAGAGTGGGTTATCCCTTTAACAAAATTTGTCGAAGTTGAGTACCTTCTTTGTCGTCTGGATTAAAACCTTTTAAAATCTTATCTTTGTGTTCAAAAGACTTGTCCCATTAAGATTATGATAATTTTGCAATTTTGATTTACTTTGGGAATAAAATTATGACATTTGCTATTTATTTTTGTTGGATCCGTACCATATTTGAAGGGTCCATTACAAATACAATTGGCACTAAGGACCAAATTGGCAATTTGGTTAAATCCTATTAAGGTAATAAGTTTGTGGTTGCATTAAGAATTGTCTTCCGCCTCAAGCAACATAATTATGGTAATTAAAACCTTCCTAATTATTCTATATAAAGAAGACAATTGGAGTAGCCATCCAAAAACAATCAAAAGAGAAAAAAAAAAAAAATGAGAGAAAAGAGAGAACACAACTTTAGCTTCAAAAATCAAAACAGCATTAAAATTTGCATAATTTTGGACAACCTGCGTAGCGGTGATAAAAAAGTGATATCTCAGTGCTCCGTGTCGGATCGTCGTGAAATTTTGACAGCAAGTTCACAACTGACCGTTCTTCAAATCCAACGGTTCATTCGTGAAGAATCTGAACAATGATGAAATTTGGTGAGATCTTTATTTGTTGGTTTTGAGTAGTATTCCAAGAATCTTCATTCTTGAGATAGGTGTGGTTGGATTAATTGTTATTATTGGTTTTTTGAGGAGTTCCGTCTTTGATAGACGAGGATTATTTGTGTGCCAAGAGTTGTTTAGTTCTTGATGATTTGGTGTGCCTCTAGTTTTATCTAAAGAAGAACGTTGTACCAATTATTGTTGATTATAGTAGATGATTATTTGGAGTTGGGTTGTAGATGTAGGCACATTGCTGAACCACGTTAAATATTGTGTCTTTAATTTTGTGCATTAATTTTTGGTTATTACTCTATTTGATTAATTCATATTAGATTCACACGAGAGGGGAGAATTAATTATATTCTGTTGCGTGATTTGTCTAATTGGTATTTTTCTCCCATCAAAGTAGTATCAGAGCTTGGTTAGTGTGTAGATTCTTCTGTTGAACGATGGAGGTTAATACAAGTAGAATAGTTACTTTGAATGGTTCAAATTATCACATTTGGAGAGGAAAGATGGAAGATCTTCTTTATGTGAAGAATTATTATCAACCAGTATTTTCTGAAGAAAAACCTGATAATAAGATCGACGATGAATGGAACTTGCTTCATCGGCAAGTGTGTGGTTATATTAGGCAATAGGTGTATGATAATGTGTTGAACTATGTTAGTGAAGAACCACATGCACGTACTTTGTGGAGTAAGCTCGAGCAACTATATGCTCGAAAGACTGGAAATAATAAACTTTTCTTGATCAAACAAATGATGGCTTTGAGCTATCGAGATGTAACTCATTTGACAGACCATCTAAATGTATTTCAATGTGTTATTAATTAGTTAGCTGCAATGAGTATTCAGTTTGAAGATGAAATACATGGATTGTGGCTCCTTGGTACTTTGCTAGACTCTTGGGAAACATTCAGAACATCATTGTCTAATTTTGCCCCTAATGGTGTGATTTTCATGGACTTGGCAAAAAGTAGTACATTGAACGAAGAAATGAGAAGAAAGACAACGAGAATCATTCGTAGTCAGAAGCTTTGGTTGTTGAGAAGTGGGGGAGGAGTCCGAATCGAGGTTTCAAGATCAAAGGAAAGAGCAGAAGCAAGTCCAACAAATTTGCCAATATTGAGTGTTATAATTGTGGCAAAAAGGGACATATAAAGAAGTATCGTCGACAGTTAAAGAGAGACAACAAAAATGACAAAGGTAAAGAAAAAAAGAAAGAAAGATGACAACAGCGATGGTGATCTAGCAGCTGCCGTAGCAGGTGATTTCTATCTTGTCTATGATAAAAATGTTATCAACTTAGCTTGTCATGAGACCTCTTGGGTGATTAATAGTGGAGCCTCCATTCATGTTACATCCCGTAGAGATTTCTTTATATCTTATACACCTGATGATTATAGAGTTGTAAAGATGGGAAATGATGTTCTAGCAAAAGTTGTGGGCATTGGAGATGTGGGCTTGGAGACGGACAATGGCTTGAGGTTGATTCTCAAAGGTGTGAAACATGTTCCTGATATACAATTGAATCTGATTTCTACTAGTAGACTTGATGATGATGGTTATTACAATACCTTCGGTGGTGGTAAGTGGAAACTCAGCAAATGTTCTATGGTTGTTGCGAGAGGTGAAAAACAATCATTATTGTACTTGTTGCAGGCAAAGCTCTCCAAAGATATTATTAATACAGTGGAGGACAATGGTACCATTGAGCTCTGGCATAAGAGGCTTGGTCATATGAGTGAGAATGGAATTAAATTGTTAGCCAAGAAGAATTTTCTACATGGAATAAAGAGTACAGAATTGAAAAAGTGTACTCATTGTATGGCAGGGAAGTAAACCAGATTTAGTTTCAAAAATTTCCATTCTTCAAGGGCGACATGTATACTTGATTTAGTTCACTCCGATTTGTGTGGTCCTATGAATATAAGGACAATTGGTGGAGCTCTCTATTTTGTGACCTTCATTGATGATCATTTAAGGAAGACATGACTCTATACCCTAAAGTCAAAAGATCAAGTATTGGATGTGTTCAAGCAGTTTCAGGCTTCAGTTGAGGGACAGACTGGAAAAAAATTAAAGTGTATCCCAACTGACAATGGGGGTGAATATATAGGACCGTTTGATGAGTATTGCAGAAAACAAGGCATTTGACATCAGAAAACACCGCTGAAAACTCCTCAGTTGAATGGCGTGGCTGAAAGAATGAATAGGACATTGGTTGAGAGAGTCAGATGTTTACTTTCGCATATATGGCTGCCGAATTATTTTTGGGGTGAGGCATTGAATACAACTATGTATTTGTTGAATCTCTCACCTTGCGTTCCACTGAACTTAGAAGTGCCGAATAAAGTTTGGACATGCAAAGATATCTCTTATGATAATTTACGTCTTTGGATGTAAGGCGTTTGTACATATACCCAAAGATGAAAGGTCCAAACTTGATGTCAAAACACGACAGTGTGTGTTTATGGGCTATGGTCAGGATGAGTTCGGTTACATGTTGTATGATCCGATTGAGAAGAAGATCATCAGAAGCTGAGATGTAGTGTTTATGGAGGATCAGACCATAGAAGATATTGACAAAACTGAAAAGACAGTGCCAGATTCTTCTGATGATTTAGTTGACTTGGATCTAGTTCTTTTAACACCAGCACCGACCCAAACACAGATTGAAGAAGTTCAGGATAACCAGCAGGGTACTAATGACGTAGATATTCCTGTTCAGTTTGAGACAGATGATGATGCTCATGAGCAGCCACCAATACTAGATGCTTCACCAGATGTTCCTCCAAAAAGGTCTACTAGGGACAAGCAACATTCCATTTGATATTCTCCTGATGAATATGTATTATTGACTGACGGAGGAGAACCACAGAGTTTTGAAGAGGCTATGGAAGATGAACATAAGAAAAAGTGGTTGAGTGCAATGACACATGAAATGCAATCATTGCACGAGAATCATACTTTTGAACTCGTAAAATTGCCTAAAGAAAAGAGGGCTTTGAAGAATAGATAGGTATACTGGGTGAAAGAAGATGGAGATAGTTCACGTTCACGGTATAAAGCTAGATTGGTTGTAAAGGGATTCACAAAAAAAAAAAAAAAATTGATTTTGATGAGATATTCTCTCCAGTTGTGAAAATGTCTTCTATTCGTGTAGTTCTTGGTCTGGTAGCTGGTATTGACTTAGAGGTTGAACAAATGGAGGTAAAAATAGCTTTCCTTCACGGTGACTTAGATGAAGAGATATATATGGAGCAACCAAAGGGGTTTGAAGTAAAAGAAAAAGAGAATTATGTTTGTAGATTGAGAAAAAGTTTATACAGCCTTAAGCAAGCGCCAAGACAGTGGAATAAGAAGTTTGAGTCAGTTATGGAAAATCAAGGCTTCAAAAAAACTACTTCTGACCATTGTGTATTTGTGCAAAAATTCTCTTGTGATGACTTTATCATTATTTTACTCTATGTTGATGACATGTTGATTCTTGGCAGGAATACCTCTAGAATATAAATGTTAAAGAAGCAATTGAGTCAATCTTTTTCTATGAAAGACTTGGGGTTAGTAAAGCAGATTCTTGGCATCCGAATCATTTCTTGGCATCCGAATCATTCGAGACAGAAAGGCCAAGAAGTTATATTTCTCACTGGAAAAGTACATCGACTAAGTGCTTCACAAGTTCAACATGGACAAAACTAAAGTTGTTAGGTCTCCTCTTGCTATTCATATGAAATTGAACGTTAAACAGAGTCCTTCAACAGATGAAGAGAAAGAAGTTATAGAAAGAGTTCCATATGCCTCCGCAGTGAGAAGTTTGATGTATGCAATGGTGTGTACAAGACCGGATATAGTTCATGCAGTTGGCAATGTTAGCCGATTTCTTGCTAATCTAGGAAGAGAGCATTGGAATGCAGTTACATGGATTATGCGATATCTTCGTGGCACTTCCGAGTTGAGACTTGGTTTTGGAAGTGGAAAACCAATGTTAGTTGGCTACACTGATGCAGATATGGCAGGCGATATTGATTCTCGTAAATCCACTTCGGGTTATTTGATTACTTTTTTTGGCGGGGCAGTGTCATGGAAGTCGAGATTATAGAAATGCATTGCACTTTCTACAATAGAAGTAGAGTTCATCGCAGCAACCGAAGCTAGTAAAGAGTTATTGTAGACGAAAAACTTTGTTAGAGAGCTTGGATTCAAACAGAAAAATTGTGTTGTTCTGTGACAGTTAGAGTGCGATTCACCTTGATAAGAATGTTGTATTTCATGCAAGATCAAAACATATTGATGTGATGTATCATTGGATTAGAGATGCTCTAAATTCCAAGTTGTTAGAACTTGAAAAGATTCATACAGATCATAATGGCTCCGACATGATGACAAAAGCTTTGCCAACTGAGAAGCTTGATGTTTGCCGTTCCATTGCCGAAATGATGACCCCTTTCACTATATGAGGCGGATGGGAAAATTTGTTGGGTCCGCCCCATATTTGAAGGGTCCATTGCAAATACAATTGACACTAAGAACTAAATTGGCAAATTTGGTTAAAACCTATTAAGGTAATAAGTTTGTGGCTGCATTAGGGATTGTCTTCCGCCTCAAGCAACATAATTATGGTAATTAAAACCTCCCTAATTATTCTATATAAAGAAGACAATTGGATCAGCCATTCAAAAAAAAATCAAAAGAGGAAAAAAAAATGAGAGAAAAGAGAGAACCCAACTTCAGCTTAAAAAATCGAAACATCATTAAAATTCGTATAATTCTAGACAACTTGTTCAGCGGTGATAAAACAGTGATATCTCAGCGCTCCGTCGTCGGATCGTCTTGAAATTTTTACAGAAAGTTCAGAACTAACTGTTCTTCAAATCCAACGGTTAAGATTAAGATTAAGATCTCACAGTTCATTCGTGAAGAATTACCATATGAACAGTGACGAAATTTAGTGAGATCTTTATTTGTTGGTTTTGAGTAGTATTCCAAGAATCTTTTTTCTTGAGATAGGTGTGGTTGTGTTAATTGTTATTGTTGGTTTTTGAGGAGTTTTGTCTTTGCTAGACGAGGATTATTTGTGTGCCAAGAGTTGTTTAGTTCTTGATGATTTGGTGTGCCTCTAGTGTTATCTAGAGAAGAACGTTGTATCAATTATTATTGATTATAGTGGAGTTGTGGATATAAGCACATTGTCGAACTACGTTAAATATTATGTCTTTAATTTTGCGCATTAATTTTTGGTTATTGCTCTATTTGATTAATCCATATTAGGTTCACACGAGAGGAGAGAATTAATTATATTCCGTTGCGTGATTTGTGTAATTGGTGTTTTTCTCCCATCAATTTTGGCATCAATTTTGGCTTAAATGATGTCATTACTCGCTTATATATTTCATCGGGGTTATGTGTGTGTATACATAACAAGATCCTGATCTCGTTGTGTAAAGGTTCAAAGTATCAATACTCATGCTGTTGGTATTGATACTTGTACTTGATACTTGTTCATCTTGTCAATTTTTTTCATGTATACCATTGCAAATCAAGTCCTAATGATGCCTATTTTGCCCGACCTTTCCGTGAATATATATATTTAACATACATAATATTATAAATAAGGCCTTAAAGATGAAAAAATTCACAATATCAGACGAAATCAAGAAATCACAAGAATTCACGCCTCATGTGCGAAATACACAAGATCTCTACTCAGAAATCATAGAGAATTTAAGTTGTACAATATCTAGAGGCAAAATTATGCAAAGGATGAACTCTTTCCAGTTCCAAGGCTCACAAACCATTTTTTCTTTCTACAAAGGGTTTTAAAGAACTCCTACTATATATGATTCTCTTCTATATATTTCTGTTGTGCGATTTAAATCCCGCAAGTGGACGGATCGTTTACAAGTAATAAAGTGATAAATAGAGTGTCGAACCCACGAGGATCAGATATTAATTTAACTAATTAATTTATAATTTAAACTTTAACAATATAAACAAACACAGATTTGAATTGTGGTTTTGTGATTCTAATACTATTTTAATGAAACCTAAATTATCAAACAATTAACTTTAAAAAGGTAAGAACGAATTCAAGATCTACTAACTCTAGGATTTGCGAATCCACCAACACTTTCCTTAATCAAATATCCGTTTAACTGTTTTAGCTTATAATTACCATAGATTGAAAATCAGCGTTCCTAAATTAATCGAAAGCCTCTCTCGATGGTCAATCAATTCTATATGTTATGCGAACTTCATTATCTCTAATTAAGCTTTGAACATAAACACATGCATTAAAATCTCAAGAACACCTAAATAGATTTCATAAAGCATAATAGTAATCTCTATCTATTATTGGACCCTATGTTATTCAATACCACGTGCTTAATCTATATTGAATCTCTCGACTTCAATATAGATCACAATATATTCTAATGGTGATCAGGCATTAAAATAATAGAAAAACTGCATAAAGAATAATCAACCCAAAAGCAATTAATCACTAAAACAGAAAAACTTCTAATTAATTAAAAATCATGAGGTTTCATCGTTCATCCTATAAAAAGTAAATTAGCCAGACATGATTTCGTCAATTATGACTATAATTGACTTCATCATAATCTGGCAAAAGAAAAAGAAAAAGAAGAAGAAATAAATACAACCCGTGACTCTGGATGAAGAATCTTCAATCCCGTGCCATGATCTTCGATTCTCTTCTTGTATCTTGTTCCCAAAATTCGTCTCCTCTTCTGGCTATTATCTGTCTTATTTATAATGTTCTCCAACCCTCTAAGACGTGTGTTTAAGTTGTTGTTTTATCTTGGAGTTGTAGAATTCTAGTCCCATTAGAAAACTACCCAAACTGGTGCCCGTTATGCCCTTCAAGTCTCTTTTCGTCTTTTTGTCAAATTGATATTTGAATTTGATTATTTCTTAAAATAATAAGAAAACAACATGCAATTAAACTAAAAACAACTAATAGTACTCATAATCGTCCCTTTTTGTGAGCCCAGATAAGTACAAAATTGTACTTATCAATTTCCAATAAATCGATCCACAACCACATATTTTTTATCGCATGACCATCACATGACTATCTCACAATTATGCACAATTATGGCACGATGTCAATGTTGTACCTGATATTAGAACTTAACCTAAATTAATCTATCCAAGCCTCATATAATCATTTTCAAGTTATCATAGATCGTACGTATTTATATGTTATACAATATATACATTATCTTAATCACAATTCACCAAATTGTAGTTCTCACCATTGTTTTCTTTTGTTCCACTACTTTATAAACACACTAAATAGAACACATTTCCGTTAATACAATACATTTATTTCACAAATATATCCCTTGTACAATTAATAATAATAAAGAGGTTGAGATAAAAGTTGCTAAACTGAATGTTGTAGTGCAGCCAATGTATCGAATCTTCATTGCCTTAGGTTGGAGGCAATGAAATTAAATCAGGCTATGAAGAAGATAAAACTGTTGGAGGAGCCTCAAATTTAGGATGCGACACAATAGAGGGGATGTTAAGCGGGTTACTAGAGAAGAAGACGAAGAGGTTTATGCGCTCTTTTTGAAGTTGTAGAGGACAATAGAGTTGGGATATGGGCTAGGAAGTTGATGGCAGAATCAATTAAAACTGATGGTGCAATGACTTTGACAAGTAGTGCTTTCAAGATAGAAATAAAAATGTCGAACAAGGTCGAGTTGAAGAGGGTTCCAAAAAGCTAAAGGATCTACTCGACCCATAGTTCTTTTGTGTGTGTGAGTTTTTATTGTAATTAAATTGAATAGGTTAAGGTTTTTATGTGCAAGACCTGTGATATATGTAAGAATCTAAGAATGAAAGAGAGGGAAAGAACACATATGTGAGTGAACAATGGGGGTGGTTATTTATGTCAATTTACTTTTGGCCATTTTAGTAAATTGTTAAATAACTTGTACTAAAATCTTAATTTGTTAGATACGGCCACTGATGTCAAATTTTAATTAATTCGCAAGTGTACGAATCTATTGGAATATAGAAAAGTAGTAACGAGGTCGATCCCACAGAGACTGCAATGAGGAAGGTCTAATTTAATCCAAATTAACTATTATTCTAAGCTAGTTGAGTCGAAAAAATTTTGGTTGAAATAATTTAACTGAAAGACTAATTAAATATGCTAAAAAGATGAATTGAAAAGTCAAGAAGTTTAAAGTACTAAGGTTTCAGAATCCACTATTGTTTAACTCAGCAATTATCCATTTATTGATTAATTCTCAAACACAAACGACAATTCAAAATCAATCAATCGTCGTCTCAAGATATTTATCAATTAATTTCAAAAGAAGAAAATCAAATATAGGCTCCCCTTATGCTTCAAACTTAAATTACTTAAGCGTTCTCCGTATCAAATTCAACTAAAAGAAAACAAAGAATCAAAGGTTTCCTAAGCATTCTATGTATCTCAAATTAATAAAAAGATAACGGAAAATCAAAAGAAATTAATAGAACATGTTTAAGCAGCAATCATGAATTAATTAAATCAATTTCTAACAATCAAGAATACATGATATTTAATATGAAAGAAATTTTATCTAATTAATTCAACAAGAACAAACCATGAACGTTAAAGCTCTAAAAAGGAATTAAACGAATAACAAAATAATCACTTTGTTTAAACAAGGTTTCATCGTCTACCTTGGCTCAAGAAAATTAGAAGAACATAATTAAATTACAAAGAAAAGAATTGATAGAACCCGGCATGGATTTAATGAGGAGAAATCTTCGAAAAACTCTTGATCGCCAAGTAGTTGTGTTCTCTTGTTTCTTCCGTCTTCTTCCAAGTTCGGCTCCCAAAAATCTAACTTTCCATAACCTCCAATTTGGCCCTTCAACTTTCAATTGAGTGCAATTAGATCCTCATACTTTTGAAATATCTTCAAATTTATTGCCCTTTTCGTCCAATCATCTCCAATTGTTCACAGACGAGTCCAAAACTGAAATAGAAACAATAATAACTAGATTAAGTAGCAAATCAACTATATGACGGGATAAATGCTTAATTCAAAGGCCAAAATAAATACACAAAATGCACTTATCAAACACCTCCAAACTAAACATTTGTTCGTCCTCGAACAAAAACGAAACTAAATATAGATTCAAACTAAGCCAACAGAATTAGTCAATGTTAAATTTCTTACCATATGCCTCAAGTTCGAAAATAAAGCAACACTTTTAGAAGAATATTAAACAACAACACAAAAATTATCACATATCCGATGCTCGACCTTTTGTGAGTGTGTGAATAGTCAAAAATTAAACTTATACATGTATTAGACCACGACCAATATTGTGTTGTTGATATTTTAACAATCCCGAACCTTTTGTAGTCATTTATTCCTCACACCTCTCGTAAATTCTCACACTTCCGATGCTTTTCTCTCTAATCCTGAGGTGTTCTAGCGAAATTGGTTTCTATTGATCAGCAGAATGCTTTTTCAAATAAAGTGGTAAAATTTATAACTTGTATTCTTAGAGTTAGGATGGTAATTGATTTCTAAATTCTCATCTTCAATATCTGAGGTTCTAACCTAGCAATCTTTACTGAGTACTTCTACCTCTTTTAATTTATTCAGCTCATGTTAACAGTCTTACATCCTGTACAATACTTCTCTTTCACTAGCTTTCTATGTGACCCTTGTAGCGAGCTTTGGGCCGATGATTCCCAAGTCAGATGACTATAGGGCACCAGATTTTAAAATACCATAACAGACTTAATTGCTTGAGTCCCACAGACTAATAGAGAAGTGAAGATGTAAATATATAAATATTTTCTTTTCAATTTTTATTTATTTATATATATATGACTCATGTAGCGAGCTTTGGGCCAATGACTCCCAAGTCAGATGACCATAGGGCACCAGGTTTTAAGATACCCTAACAGACTTAATTGCTCAAGTCAGATATTTTGTTTTATTTTATCAGCAGTGAGTAGTGCTCAGTTTAGATTCTTTGACTATAACCGATTCAACCAAAGATGAGACCCAGACCCAGAAAACCCAAACCATCAAAATTCTCAGAACAAAAGTAGTAACTTTAACACCCCCAAACTGTTCTCAAAACAGTTTGGTCACTAGCTTAAGGATGTAAGAACGAAATTTTTCATAATGATACTCAGTCAATAATATCAACACAAACACTCAAGTCATGTTTCCTATAAATGATAAGTCAATAGTGGCTATGTACTTTCTTAATCAGGTCTAACATGGATAAGTATTCAGATAAAAGAACGAGTTCAAGTGTTGTCTAATAGTCTACTAAAAATTTGCTCGATTTTGAATAGATATCATCATTGGCGGTAGGATATTCAACAATATCTAGACTTTTGTTTGTTTTTTTTTTGAAATCACAATTATTTCAGTTATACAGACCAGAGTGATAAACAAATTCAAAAGACAAATAAGTATCCTGACTTTTTATCCCACCCCAAACAGAAACTGTACATTGTCCTCAATGTAAGAACAAAATAAAGCAAATAAAAGGAGGAAAAATGTCAGATACTCCCCAGAGATAGATGTGAAGAAAATGGATCTGGCTGGCCGAAGGTCCGGTTGAACTCCTCTTTCAACTCAGGATCAGCTGTGACAACCCGCAGGCCTACCAAAAAAAAAAAAAAATAAGAAGAGAAAACACAAATATGGTGTTTTTGTTTTTTGTTTTTTGTTTTTTGTTTTTTTTGTTGGTTAAGATGGATGGGTAGGATCACCCAAATCAATTTCTTCCTCCCCCTCTCGAGAGTTAAACTCCAAATAAGGTTTTAATCTTTGGCCATTAACTTTAAAAATGTCACCATTTTTGGGGTTTTCAACCTCAATAGCTCTATGGGGATAAACTGTAAGAACAATAAATGGGCCTGACCATCTAGAACGTAACTTACCTGAAAATAAATGCAGGCGAGAATTGTATAATAGTACCTTCTGACCTGGGTTCAATGATTTTCTGACTATGTACTTGCCATGAAAGACCTTCATTCTTTGCTTGTAGATCTTTGCATTCTCATAGGCGTCGTTTCGAATCTCTTCAAGTTCATCTAGTTGCAATTTCCTTTTTGACCTTGCTTCATGCATATCAAAATTGAATTTCTTAATGGCCCAATAAGCCCGATGCTCGAGCTCAACCGCTAGGTGACAGGCTTTCTCATACAACAGTCTATAAGGAGACATTCCAATGGGTGTTTAAAAATTGTCCTATATGCCCACAATGCATCAGTAAGTCATAGAGACCAATCTTTTCTATCAGGTCGAACTGTCTTCTCCAAAATATGCTTTATTTCTCGATTTGAAACCAGTACCTAACTGCTAGTTTATGGATGATATGGGGTTGCAATTTTGTGTGTGATGGAGTATTTTGCTAGTAGGGTTTGAAAATGTTTATTGCAAAAGTGAGATCCACCATCACTGATAATGGCTCATGGAGTGCCAAGACGAGAGAAGATATTGCTTTTCAAAAATGCCACTACACTTTTGTGATCATTGGTCCTACATGGAATTGCCTCGACCCACTTGGAAACATAATCGACACCAACTAATATGTAAAGATAACCAAATGATGGAGGAAAATGTCCCATGAAATCAATCTCCCAGACATCAAAGATCTCAACTACAAGAATAGGATTAAGCGGCATCATGTTTCTTTTTGATATGCTTCCCATGCGTTGACACCTGTCACATGGAAAAGAAAAAACATAAGTATCACGAAAAAGAGTAGGTCAATAAAAACCACACTGTAAAATTTTGGCAGTAGTCTTTTTAGCACTGAAATGGCCTCCACAAGCTTGGTCATGACAAAAGGATATAACATTGTGGAATTCACTTTCTGGGACACATCTCCTTATAATTTGATCAACACAGTATTTAAACAAATAAGGATCGTCCCAAAAGAAGTTCTTCACTTTAGCTAGGAACTTAGTTCTATCTTGTTTAGTCCAATGTTCTGGAAGTTTGCCTGTAACAAGATAATTAACTATGTCAGCAAACCAAGGTACAACATCAATATTCATAAGTTGTTCATATGGAAACAACTCATTTAATGGTAGGATGTCCTATACAGAATCAAGCACTATACGAGATAAGTGGTCAGCTACAACATTTTCAGAACCCTTTTTATCTCTAAACTCAATATCAAATTCTTGTAAAAGTAAAATCCACAGAATCAATCTTGGTTTAGCATCTTTTTTAGTGAGAAGATATTTGAGGGCAGCATGGTCAGAAAAAATAATTACTTTACACTCTACAAGATAAGATCAAAATTTCTCTAATGCAAATACAACTGCTAGCATTTCTTTCTCCGTAGTAGAATAATTCAATTGTGCATCGTTAAGAGTTCTACTAGCATAGTAAATAACAGAAGGCAACTGATCTAATCTTTGTCTTAAAACTTCTCCTATAGCATAATCAGATGCATCACACATGAGTTCAAAAGGCAAATTCCAATCAGGTGGTCGAATGATAGGTGCAGTGGTCAACACTTTTTTTAGTCTTTCAAACACTTATAAGCACGAATCATTAAAGACAAAAGGTGCATCCTTAACAAGTAAATTGCATAAGGGTCTAGAGATTTTACTAAAATCTTGAATGAATCGTCTATAAAAACCAGCATGCCCGAGGAAGGATCTTACTTCTTTCACTGATTTTGGAGGTGGAAGATTGGAGATAAGATCTACTTTAGCCTTGTCAACTTCAATACCACTACTAGAGATAATGTGACTAAGAACAATACATTGTTTCACCATGAAGTGACTTTTTTCCAATTTAGCACTAAATTCTTTTCCTCACATCTCTGTAAAACTAAGGTTAGATGGCACAAACATTCATCAAACGAGTCTCCATATACAAAAAAATCATCCATAAACACTTCAAGAAACCTCTCAACCATGTCAGAGAAAATACTAAGCATGCATCTTTGAAAAGTAGCAGGTGCATTACACAAACCAAATGGCATTATTCTATATGCAAAGGCTCCAAAAGGACAAGTGAAAGTAGTTTTCTCTTGATCTTCTGGAGCTATGAGAATTTGATTATAACCAGAATAACCATATAAGAAACAATAATAATCATGACCTGCTAGCCTATCAAGCATTTGATCAATAAATGGAAGGGGAAAGTGATATTTTCTAGTGACTGAATTCAATTTTCTATAGTCAATGCAAACATGCCAACTTGTAGTTATTCTAGTTGGAACCAGTTCATTGTTTGTGTTAGTAACTACTGTGATACCTGATTTTTTTAGGACAACATGTACTGGACTTACTCACGTGCTATCAGAAATAGGATAAATAATTCCAGCGTCTAATAATTTAAGCACTTCAATTCTTACTACATCTTTCATGTTAGGATTTAACCTACGTTGCATCTCTCTAGTAGACCTAGAATTCTCCTCAAGATGAATATAATGCATACAGTCTACTGGATTTATACCTATAATATCAGTAATGGTTCATCCTAGCGCCTCTTTATGTTCAGTCAAAACACATAACAACTTACCTTTTTGTGCATCATCAAGGGAAGAAGAGATAATTACAGGTAAAGTGTCGGCCTCTCCTATGAATGCATATTGCAAAGTGTCAGGCAATGCTTTAAGCTCTAATTTTGGTGGTTGTTGGACTGACGGGATGTTCTTCTTCTCACTTATTGGAAGTGGCTCAATTTTCTGTCTTCATTTAGTTGTATCCATGACAGGTGCTTACTCAAGCAAAGTATTCACTTTATTTATAGCACTATCATCATCAAAATACGAACCAAAATGAGTTAAGAACATGTTTAAATCATCATCACAATTAGTATAAACAAAAGAATCATCATCTAATGCTTCTATCATGTCAACATTAGCAATATCCTCATTGTCATATGGTTGCTTGTTGACATTAAAAACATTCAATTCTATTTTCATGTTGCCAAAAGATAGCTGGATAACTTCATTCCTGGAATTAATAATGGCATTAGATGTTGCTAGAAAAGGACGACCAAAAATTACAGGAATATGTTTTGTAGAGTCTCGTACTGATTGAGTATCAAGTACAATAAAATCAACAGAAAAATAAAACTTGTCAACTGTATCAAAACATCCTCTACAATTCCACATGGTACTTTCACAGATCTATCAGCAAGTTGTAAAATTACAAATGTTGGTTTTAACTCACCTAGTCCAAGTTGCATAAACACAGAATAAAGAAGAAGATTAACACTAGCTCCTAAATCTAGCAAAGCTTTCTTAATCTTATGGTTTCTTATGATGTATGAGATAGTAGGAAAACCTGGATCTTTAAATTTTGGAAGGGTGTTGCTTTGAATTATAGAGCTAACCTATTCAGTTAGAAAGGCCTTTTTGCGCACATGTAGTTGTCTCTTTTTCGTACATAAATCTTTCAAGAACTTAGCATAAGCAGGTACTTGTTTAATAGCATCAAGTAAAGGAATATTTATACTTACCTGCTTGAAGATTTCCATGATATCATATATAGAACTACCTTGCTTTACCTTCGTTAGCCTCTGAAGAAATGGGGCTTTTGGAATGTAGGATGGCTCATTGTCTTCTTTGGGAGCTTCCTGGACTGAATCATCAGTTGGGGCAGTACCTGGAGAAATTGGTTGAGATGTGTTTTGCTTTGAAATATCCACTTTGTTGTCAAACAGTTTGCCACGTCTCAAATTCATGATGGATTTAGCTTCTTCCTGTTGGTTGCTGGAATCGGTCCCAATATTGTGCACTCCTTTAGGATTAGAATATGGCTGACTAGGAAACTTTCCCTTCTCAATGGTTGTTGCCAACTGTTGGACTGATGAGGCCAGTTGTCCCATCATGTTTTCCATATTGGAGATGGATTGTGCCTGTGAGTTCTGGCCAGTGCGTACTTCATTCTTAAACTCAGTAATGGTGTGATTCTGGTGCTCTAATGCAGCTTGTGTAGCTTTTGTCAAGTTTTGAATTGCCTCCTCCCATGGTTTTGGCTGTGAAAAATTTTGATCGAATTGTCTGGTAGTCTGCTGAGGGGCCTGACCTGCCGTACTATCCTATTGAACACCCTGTGACCAAGAAAAATTGGGGTGGTCCCTCCATCCTGGGTTGTATGTGTTAGAATAAAGATTGTAAGGTTATTTCCTCATCATGTTAAGGGCATTTGCTTGGTCAGAACATGCATCTGGTTCTGTAGGATTATTGGCTGTCAACGAGGTCAACTTGCGGAAAATATCTTCTATCATGCATTTGACTTCTTTGATTTTTAAGCTAGGTTCATTGCCTCGAATCTCATAAATTCCTCTTTTCTTTGGTTCAGTCCGAGAAGATCGACTCTGCTGTTGTGAATTGTCAGCCTGCTTTTGAAAGAAGCTCCAAATCTCTGTAGCATTCTTAGACATAAGCTCTCCACCACTTGTGGTCATCAACCATTCTTGAATATGTGATAGTAATCCTTCTAAAAAATATTGGCATAAGTGCCATTTTTCATAATCGTGATGTGGACATTTCATAAGAAGCCTATTGAGTATCTCCCAAGTTTCATAGAATGGTTCTTCGTCTCTCTGCACAAACTCTGAAATTTTCCTGCGAATAGCATTAGTTTTGTGAACAGGAAAATATTTATTCAAAAATTTAGCAACTATTTGTTCCTAAGATGTAATACGCAGGTAACGTATTAAACCATAATCTAGATCTATCTTTCAGAGAAAAAGGAAACAGACGAAGTTTAACATTATGAGGAGAAATATTCTCATATTTAAATGTCTCACATACATCATAAAAATCTGTCAAATGGTTATAAGGTTCTTCACTATCTAAACCATAGAAAGATGGAAGACAATTAAGCACACTCAGTTTTAGCTCAAAATTCCTAGCAGTTACTTGTGGGTATTGTATGCACGAGGTGCTCAAATTAGCCAATGGACTAAAATAGTCTCTAAAAGGTCTCTCCTCAATTTCATCACTATAGCGATTATTGCTTCGGTCCCTTCAATTTTATCTAGATTGGTGGCTCGTTTTCGTTGGTGAAAAGTTCTTTCAATTTCACTTTCTAGATGTTCTAGCTTAATTTTTAGAGATCTACGACCAAGCATGCACAATGAAAATTTTTGGTTTTTTTTTAAAATAAAAAATAAAATCCTAAATTATAACTAGTCAAGAATAAAATTAACTAAGATCAAATTAACCTTCAGACGCAGTCTCCGACAACGACGCCAAAAACTTGATGTCAAATTTTAATTAACTCGCAAGTGTACGAATCTATTGGAGTATAGAAAAGTAGTAACGAGGTCGATACCACAGAGACTGCAATGAGGAATGTCTAATTTAATCCAAATTATCTATTATTCTAAGTTAGTTGAGTTGAAAAGATTTTGGATGAAATAATTTAACTGAAAGACTAATTAAATATGCTAAAAAGATGAATTGAAAATTCAAGAAGTTTAAAGTACCAAGGTTTCAGAATCCACCATTGTTTAACTAAGCAATTATCCAGTTATTGATTAATTCTCAAACACAAACGACAATTCGAAATCAATCAGTCGTCGTCTCAAGATATTTATCAATTAATTCCAAAAGAAGAAAATCAAATATAGGCTCCCCTTATGCTTCAAACTTAAATTACTTAAGCCTTCTCCGTATCAAATTCAACTAAAAGAAAACAAAGAATCAAAGGTTTCCTAAGCATTCTATGTATCCCAAATTGATAAAAAGATAACGAAAAATTAAAAGAAATTAATAGAACATATTTAAGCACCAAGCACGAATTAATTAAATCAATTTCTAATAATAAAAAATACATGATATTTAAGATGAAAGAAATTTTATCTAATTAATTCAACAAGAACAAACCATGAACGTTAAAGCTCTAAAAAAGAATTAAACGAATAACAAAATAATCACTTCGTTTAAACAAGGTTTCATCATCTACCTTTGCTCAAGAAAATTAGAAGAACATAATTAAATTACAAAGTAAAGAATTGATAGAACCTGGCATGGATTTAATGAGGAGAAATCTTCGACAAACTCTTGATCGCCAAGTAGTTGTGTTCTCTTGTTTTTTCCGTCTTCTTTCAAGTTCGGCTCCCAAAAATCCAACTTTCCATAACCTCCAATTTGATCCTTCAACTTTCAATTGAGTGCAATTAGATCCTCATACTTTCGAAATATCTTCAAATTTATTGCCATTTTCGTCCAATCTTCTCCAATTGTTCACAGACGAGTCCAAAACTGAAATAGAAACAATAATAACTAGATTAAGTAGCAAATCAACTATATGACGGGATAAATGCTTAATTCAAAGGCCAAAATAAGTGCACAAAATACACTTATCAGCCACATGTATCTAATTTAAATCTTATCTCTTACATGTCCCCTTATGTATAGGCATAATTTAATTTTTCTCATCAATTCCTCTTAAGATTCAAAAGATTGAGATTGTTTTCTCTAGTGATACATGTCCCATGAAGATTATGATAATCTTGCAGTTTTGATTTACTTTGGGAATAAAATTGTGACATTCGATATTTATTTTGGCATTTTAGCATAAATGGTACATACATAATATCAAGACATTTTGAGAATGAAATATCATTTATAATTTGTTGGAGAAAATAGTTTCACCGGATCTTTATTTACTTGTAAGAACAACCGATTGGGCTCAGATTAATACTGTCCAACACTACAAAGGTAACACCAAGCAATAAGGACAAAAAAGAAAATGACCAAATAAGGAAGGGAAATGGCTGCAATTTTCACTAAAAAAACCTTTTGGTTGCTGCCTATCAGTGTAGTAATGTGTGTTCTTTTGCTGTCAAAACCAAGACAATATATATATATGGTATAATATAATAAATCCATATTATATTATACCATAAACCTAGCCGTCCCACTTTAAATTGGGTCAAACACACTGGGCTACTGAGCAACGATCCAAATGTACATTAAAACTTCCAAGTGACCCATTAAATCCTTAATTAATTTGGGCTGACACATTGTGTAGTGGACTATACAATTATCTTTCAATCTTGGGCTCAAAGACTATGAAGATATAACTGATTCGATTAATCATCACTGCCCCAGTTTTATTTGACATCATAAAAATTCCAACAACCTCCACCTTGATCCAAATATATCTGCAAACCCCAAAAATAAAAAATAGCTTAGTAGTTGCTAAAAAAAGGGATTCCAAACAAATTGGAACTTTACAAGTAATTCCGCAAGTGTACGGATCGCATAAGTAATAAAGTGGATGTTGAGTCCAAGTATCGATCCCATAGAGATTTAGATAATTCAGTTCAATTATACTAACCTTAACCGAATTTAATGAACTTTTGAAGATTTTGTGATTGAAAACTAATTAAACTATAAACTAAGAACAATTGACTAATTAATTATTAAACAATTTAGAGATGAAATTGATGGAAGATTAATTTAACTTTAGAAAAGAAAAAGCGTACTAGGATCTCGAATCCACTTATACCAATTCCCTTTAACCCGAACCGTTGAATTTGATAACATGATTTACTTATGAAGATCAATATTCCTAATTTAATTTAACAATCTCTCTCGAGTAGAAATAAATCTATCCCTATATGCGACCGGATTATATCTCTATGACGGATACGAACATACAAGAATGCATTAGAATTTGTGAATACTTAAAGATCACGTAAAGCACATCGGTATATCTCTATCTCCTATTGGACTCTACGACAAATGATACTATGTATAACCTATTTTCTATCTCTCGAAGGTAAAACAAGCCACAAGAATCATACAACTATTGCGCATATAATTGTAGATGAATAGAAAATCAATATCAATTATTCAAAATTTAAAACATGCTTAAATATCAAAAACTAGGTTCGAAGAATTAAAGATTCATGATACAAGCTTCATCATGATCCTAGCACTAAAATATTCTAGCCTAGCATACTAACAATAAAGAAATAAAAAGAAGAAGAAATTTTGGAATTCATGACCCAGAGACGAAGAAATCTTGAACGAGAAGAAATCTTGATCTTGATCTTCGTTCTTGGAGAGATGAATCTTGATCTTCTGTTTGATGTTTTGTGTAATGTTTTTCTCCCAAAAACTCCACCTCTAAAACTCCACCAAAAAATGACTCACTTGTTATGAGTTAATAGCTCATATTTATAGTTACCTAATTGTGCCCTAAAATATTTCAAAAAGTCTTAAAAATCGTGGGCCAAAAGTTACCTAATTGAAGTCCAACTAAAAAAGGAAAAAAAACTCCACGCATCAGAAATATAACACTGGACGATCTCCCACGCCTGGGTTTTTGCTCACTGCTTGCATTTTTTGTTGTTGGGCGCTCGCCCAGCTTAGTAATTTATGAATTTGCCTTTTTAGTCCTCCAAGTTTGGATGTTATCTTCTTTAGTCCTCAAAGCTTTTAATAACTTTCAAAATTGTCCTTCAAGCTTCAATTGAATATAATTTGATCCTTATACTTTCGAAATTTCTTCCAATTTATTGCTCTTTTCATCCATTCTTCTCGAATTGCTGTTAAATAGGTCCAAAACTGAAATATGAAGAATAAAACATTAAATTAAGTAAAAATTCAATAAAATGACGGAATAAAAGCTTAGTTTAAAGGTCCTAATAAGTGCACAAATTGCACTTATCACCAAACAAATTAGAACTTTACATACCTTTACCGATGTTTAGAAATGTAAGCCAACTTCTAAACTTTACCATTGTGAGCACCTTGGTGCCCATATCTGCAAGGTTATAAACCTTCAAATACCTAAGAAACAACTATAAAGCTTCCCAATATTTGGGATCGGAATAAAAAATGTACCTGCTTAAAATACTAACAGTAAAGGCCAAGACTTGCTTAGTGCAAAGTATCAAGTACATAACGGAGTTTTTACTCATAAACACTTTTTTCTTATCCTGTTCCTAAGAAAATATAAATTGGTTACCAAGAGGCATATAAGTGGGTTTTCAATTAACAATGCTAAATTTCTTCAAAATTTTAAGCACATAAGGAGTTTGATTCACAAATAAGCATGAATTTGACCAATCTCTATCAATCTTCATACCAAGGAACCTTCTAGCATGTCCTAGGTATTTCATGTCAAATTTTTTTCTTAATTCTATATTTATCTTGTTTACCACTTTCATGTTAGGTCCATCCAATAATATGTCATCTACATAAAGTAACAAATACACACAATGATTATTTGTGCTACCGTGCAGGTAATATGATAGAATGCATAATGGCTATATAAATTGTATTATTTCCTCATAATTCGATGATTACAATTGATTGTATTTTGTGTTTTGTGGATTATATGTAGGAGTTGAATCGAGTTGGACTCAATTTCACAAGTTTTGGATGGGAGAATTGAAGCTCGAAAAGATGCACAATGCAGAAGCGAACCTTACTTAAGGCATGTGCACGCTTGTTTTCCCAGTTTTTACCAACAGAAGCGAACTTTGCATAAGCCGTGGGCACGCCTTGATGACTCGAGCAGCCAAAGTCTATATGCACGAATTTTTAGAAAGCAATAATGGGACGACTACAAAAAGAGATCCGGATTGATTTACACCTATTTCTAGAAGGAATGAGAATATTTAAAGGGATTATTTTATATAATTTAAGAATTTTTAAAATCTTTGGAAGGAAGAGAATTAGACTAGAAATAGGAAACAAAATCTTACATTTTTCTCTCCCCCCTTCCTCCTAGAAAAGGGGTTCATCCTCTTCTAAAAAGACACGTTTTTTTGGCCCCCCTCTCTTATCTCTTAGGTTTTTTTGAATATTTTCATAGATTGCTAAATTTCTATTCAAGCATAAGGATAATTGAAGTTTTTATTCTTCAAGGATTGTGAGATCGAATTAATTTTCATTGTTCTTCTATTCTTTCTCTATTTATATATCTTTTGTGTTTCTTGAAATTATTAGTTTGATTGATTATACAAAGTGCACGTTGTTTGATTGTCAAAACGATATATCGTCAATTAGAAATCTAAATCTGTAATTGTTTAGATATTCTAATATTAGTGGTAAAATAACATAGTTGATTACAAATAGGGTTTTCAATTTACGTTATGGAGAAATATAATCTAGCTTAAATGAATCACGCTTGTGTATTTGTTGGTTAGAATTGGTAGTCTCTCTAGAGATTAATGCTGTTGGTAAATTAAATCCTAAGATCGTGTCTAGGATTGTTTATTGATACGAGAAATAGTTAAAGAGCGTCTCTTGATTATCGAGAAAGTAAGGAAAGATAGGTTATTACATCGTATCAATGACCATAACCAATTTGGTGAAAGAATAAAAGATTTTATTTTTGCATCAATGATCAATTCTCCGAATCAATTATGAGATTATACCTTGGGCTGAATATTTGACTAATATTGATATTCTCTTTAATTTGCATTATAGAAAAATTACTTTAATTTAATTTACTTTAATATAATTTGCTTTAATTCACAACAATCTAAAACCCCCCCTTTTTTTATTGTTTTAATTTTTCGAAGAATTAAATTTAACCAATCCCTGTAGATACGACCTTGCTCACCGCTATCACAAATTATACTTTAAAAGCGAGAATTTATTATTGGTTGGATTCGACACCTATCATAATACAAACAATTATCAAAACCAATAAAAAGAACATATGAATCAAATATTTTATACCAATGTCCCTTGGTTACTAGCCTAGACTCGTATCTCACATGCTCATTCTCAGTGGTTCTCCTTTTCACCTTATAAATCCATTTGCATCCTACTATGGATTTATCCTTAGGTTTAGGAACTAAATCCTATGTTTGATTCTTAACAAGAGAACTCATCTCTCCTCTCATGGTACTAAACCATTCTATGGACTTTTCACTCTTTGTAGCCTCCACATAGGTATTTGGCTCCTTATCAACTAGTTCCTGATAACTAGCATAGGCGGTGAAGGCGGATGGTCTTTGGGATTCCCTACATGGTCTTCTCTCTCTATCTTTGGCCAATTGATAATCAGCCAAAGGGTTTTGTTCAACGGGGTTTTCTTCTATCGCATCCTCGTTACCTTCTACATCTATGTTCTACTGATTTTGATGTGTGTCACTCTTCACCTCACTAAGGGTGATGGGGATGTGGGTACTCACTTTCTCCACCTCAACTAGGGACTCTTTCATAATAGTTTTTTGCTATTTTTCACTTTCTAAACAAGGCATCTCTGACTCATTAAAAATGACCTCCTGACTAATGACGATTTTCACACCCTTTTGACTCATATCCCACAACCTATACCCCTTAACACCCTCTGGGTATCCTAAGAAAACATTCCTTGTCTTAGGATCTATTTTCCCTCCACTCTAATGAAAGAAAGCAGCACAACCAAATGTCTTAAGTATGGAATAATCAGCACATTTACCATACCATTTTTCATATGGTGTATCACCATTTAAAATAATAGAAGGAGTCATATTAGTCAAATAGCAAGCAGTTATAACAGCTTCACCCCAAAACAATTTAGGCAAACCAGAACTCAACATCATACATCTAACCTTATCAAGCAAAGTACAATTCATCCTTTCAGCAACCTCATTCTGTTGGAGAGTGTAAGATAGTTTTATGTCTAGTAATGCCATAGTCATTACACAAGTTATCAAAATCAATATTGCAGAATTCAAGACCATTATCATTACGCAAATATTTTATCTTTTTACTTGTTTGATTTTCCACTTGGACTTTCCAATTTTTAAATTTAATGAAAGTTCCACTTTTATCTTTCAATAGTTAAACCCACACACGTCTAGAGAAATCATCAATAATAGACAAAAAATATTTGTTACTACCAAAAGTGGGATTGCTCCCGGGACCCCACAAATCTGCATGAATATATTCTAACACTGTAGATGTCTTATGTGTGCTAGATGAAATGATATCCTACAATGTTTTTGTTGACATCGGAACCTACAACGTCCACATGTCAATAGATCTTCAGTCACTCCTCTGCCAACTCGTATGTTACCTGCACACTCAGACAATTGTTAGGCACCAAGATCTCCAGAGAAAAAGGGTCCGGCAATCATTGGTACTCCGACGATCAAGTCAACTGCCGGTATAAGGATAATACACGGGGGTGAAAGTAATTGGATGTGGAAGGGACAAGCAGACAGAGATTTGAGTAGAGTTTAGGGTAAAATTTTAAGTGTAAAAAGAAGTGTACCTTGGAACAATCAGAGACGTTGTATTCATAGCACAAGAGTCCTAATTGATTTAGGAAACAAATCAATCGGATACCCGATCGGATCCTCCTTCCTTGCGGGATAGGGATCATCCATTGTCAAGGAAATCTCCAAGATTATCTACCTTACTTGAGTTTATCACGTTGCCTAATTTCTAAGAGATTATGATTTGGTTTCCTTGTGAGGATCCGTGTTCCAATCCAACGCAATCTGTCTTCAATTAACTCTCTGGTCATTCCAGAATATCATGCTGCCTGCTAGTTATGGTAAATACAAGGTCCAGCGAGGCCCTATGGGTCGACCATGAATGTCGAGGCCCTTTCTGGGCCCTGCGGTATTATAATTCAAGAATGCTAAGATGTCTGATGGGCCTCCGAGCCCCTTTTAGAATTTATGAGGCCCTCGCTGGGCCTTTATGGGGCTCCCGTTGGGCCTTTGCTAATGTTGAAGCCTTATCAAAATTGGGTAGTAACAATAGTCCTCCAAGCCCAAGCCTATTATTTATAATGGGCGTGGGAGTTTGAGAATGAGAGACGAAATTTTGGGCAAACAATTTTTTTTTTGAATTTCAATGGATTCTGCAGAGTGTGGTCTTCGTACATTGAATTATGGACTGAACTTACCCAGTATAGTCCTCCTAGTCTGAAGCTGAACATTTACGATGGGTGAGGGCTTAAAGAGACCAGACCTTGGGTGACGTGTCTACGGTTGGTGTGATTCTGTCAATCAAGGCTGTTAATTTGTGGCCAGGCAATCATGAGTGAGATGATGTATGTATTTAATGCAATGGTGCATGGCAGATAGCAGAGGCACATGCGTTCTTGTTTTAATAAACACTTGGGGTTTCGTTTCCCACCTGTTGCCCTATTTTAAAACACGCGTCTACTAGCCAACGGTTCAGATGTAACGCTTGGGAGTTGGACGGTGGAGATTGGAATGCCTCAATCTATAAAGCTTGGCACCCTCCTTCATTACAACTTCTTCTTAATTCTGTGCTTGTTGTGAGTATTGTGGATGCCCTGTCGATAATCAAGAAATTCCAAGCGTGTGCATTGTTCTAACTGCATTTCTAAGATAAGCGCGCCGAGAGTTGCAGTGATTTGTCTCATAGTTTGCTTTCGTGATTATTTCTTGACTCTGTAGTTTGGGGATTATATCTGTCGCATGTTTCGACGACAATAGAAGTATCAACTTTCGGGGTCGCGAGGGGTTGTAATGTCGTCCAGAAATGATGACTCGCAGAATCAATCGGACGCTCGGACAAACCCTAGTATTCAGGGTGAGTCACCATCATCCGCCTCATCATCTTCATCATCTGAGGTCATAGGAGAAGTGAATCAAGCACCCTCAGCTGCACGCTCGTCGACTTCGTCTACAAGTGAGAGAGGGGCTTGTCCAACCGCACCGTCGAAAGAGACTGTAGAGAAAGAGAGCCCAGACACTGGGGTACCTGAGATGAGGGGATCGCTTGATAAGAGGGATATCCCAGAAGCCAAGGTGCTTAACAAGGAGCTCAAGTGGTCGGCTACCGAAGCATCCATGACCCGTTCGAGGATCGCTGATGGAGAGTTGGAGGATATGCAGTTATCCTGTGATATTCCCACGTCCGTAATACTCAGGGCTCTAAGCCCAGAGGAACACACCGACGACCCTTCTGAAGGATTCGTTGCGATTTACGAACCTGCGATGTAGTAGGGCCTTCGTCTGCCCATGCATCATTTTTTTCACGAGGTTCTGAAAGACTGGAATTTGGCCCCTTGCCAAATAACAACGAATGGTTGGGGGCAGATGGTGGCCTCGTACCTATTGTAGAGCATTACCGATGCGGGAGGAAACCTAACCTCGAGAGAGTTTGAGTCTATATACTGGCCCTACCGATATGCAGGTTGGTACAATATTTCTCCTCGACCAGGCCAGAAATGGGAGACGACCACCGACAGTCCCAACAAAGTGTATAACTGGAAGGAGAGGTTCATCTTTGTAGGCAGAGACTGGGAATTTTTACCGGAGGACCCTCTTTCCTACATGTCTATTCCTCGTCAATTCAAGAAACTTGGTATATACTGCTGCATTTGTGTGGATTTTGACCATAGTTCCTGACTTTATGTATTGCTTATTTTTGTAGACTGCGGGAAGCCACCAATCCTGAAGGGGACCAAAGAGAGCTGAGATCGAAGTGGAACAAGGTACGAGCTCTTAGCAGCGACTTCAGGAGTCTCAGCAACTTGTTATAGGACTACAACTTATTGGCTAGCTGCGGACTGATGGGTGAGTCTCGTAAATTGTGATACATTGGTTTTGCTATGGAGAGTTGCCTGAATGAGCTCCATATTGGTGTTTGTGTCAATAGCTTTCAGGTTTAAGGAAATTCCTGCGCTCTGCCTTGCCCACCCTACCACGCCAGTGGAGAGAGTTCTTCGGCTCCGGCTCCGGCTCCCCCGCAGGAGGTGTCCAGTCCGTCGCAAGAGGTCCAAGATGCCACGTCGTTGAGGTCAGTCCATCCTCCAACCTCTAATGCCCAGTTCCTGGTCGGAACATTTCTTCTCCACCTCCGCCGTTGTCCTCCTGCCCTCCACCTGGCTCTGCTCCACCCAAGGACAAGGGAAAGAGAATTACCGAGGACACGGGTGATGCGACCTCCCGAAAGAAAAAGGCTCCCACAGGCGAGGGTGGGTTTATGAGAGATGCTTGTAAGACGAGGTGGGCTGATGGAGGGGCTGAGGGTGCGGAAAATTCTGGCTCCTCGACAGGTCAGGAGAGTCGAGTCTGCATCTCCCAGCGTTGAGGAGAATTAGAAACTTCTGTAATAGAGATGCTCTCAACCCACCCTGCGATAATGGCGGCGAGCGCGTACAAATACTGGACCCAGAAGTGGGAAAAAGTAGCCGAGGAGGCCACTGTGTGCGAGCGGCTACAGATGGCAGAGATTAACATGATACGGAGACTGGTTATGACCAAGGAGTTATTCAGCACCCTGGAAAGCTTTGATGGCCAGTGTAGCAAGGAAGAGGCCAAGTCCAGTAAATTGGTCGAAGACCTGAAGGCCATGAGTCTCGAGAAAGCGCAGCTGGAGTATGAGAAGAGGGGCCTTCAATTCAAGCTGGACTTGGTTGTGACGAAGGATGCCGATATGAGGGCCAAGTTGTTGAAGCTTCTCAGAATTGTGCCGAGGAGGCTCAGAAGTTGGTCGAAGATCGAACCCTTGTAGCTAAGACCGCGCTGGCCACCGCGAACAGCAGTCTCGAGGTCGTCGTCATGGAAAAGGAGAAGTCGCTGGCCGCGGCGAAGCAGGAGTTAGAGAGGGTCAGGGTTGAGCGCGCAGATGCTGAGGCCAAGGTGGTGGAGGCGTATCAAGATGCGTTCGTGGACACGTCTGAGTATTATGACCTCTTCCAGCAGCTGGTAGAGCAGATAACGAAAACCCATCCAGAGTGGGATATTTCGTTCCTTCGACAGGCTCCTACCAAGGATCTAGCGATAGACATCCTTCCAGAAAATACCGACGATCAAATCCCTCCACCTGGTGTGGAGGAAGGCCCGCAGTGTGTCGACCCTTAGAGAGGCGGCGGGGCATTTGAACTTAGAATCTGGAATCTTGTTATTCTCTTTTGCGTATGTTTCTGAATTAACTGTCAAATTTGTTTTCCTAGCATGCCTCTGTTCCAGCATTTAATTTTACAAATGATTGTGCACTAACAGCGCATTAAGAGCGCTAACTTTTAGGACATTAACAACACTAACTTTTTGTAGAATCTGAAGAGTTAGCGTCTTTAATGTCCCGATAAGTATGAGGGACAGCACAGTCGTGTGGCATTCTAAATACCCCCGGGGCAGTTGCATTTATTGCCTTGTGACAATTACCCATGCATCCTTTATATATATGAAAGGAAATAAAACTAAGGGCCTTTCATGTGTTCCCCATGTATGCACAATTCCAGTAAGTTGCGTGAATTAGCTTCCAGCGTCATAATTTTGTCGAGTCGTGTGACTATAACTATGGAGGTGAGAATAAAGAATCGGCATCCAGAATGCCCACTAATTGGAGAATCAACATTCAGAGGACCAAATGCCCAGCCAATCAACGTTCAGAGGACCAAACGCACGGAGGGGTTGGGCTAGTAGCCTTAGCCCGACTATGCCCCAAATGGCACATCCCTAATTTGGTTGATGGGGCGGAGAGCCATCTGCTAGAAGGTGTCAACGGTATTTTTTGAGCAATGTGGCCTAATTAGTTACCAAATCAACTCGTATTGATTTTGGGAGACTCCCGATCATGGTGGAACCAGATCCCCATCTCCTGGAGAAGTTTGTGGTGACAAAGACTTACGAATAGACTCAGTAAATCCAATAACCCAACATGTACCGACCCGAAGAGGCGGCGGGGTTGTAGGATAAAAACCATGCATATTTGTTTCTGTCTTGTACTCCGAATTATGTTGAAGAAAATACGATTACCAAAATTTCCATAGTTGTGTCGTTTGTGCATACTGTTGGTGGTGTTCGAAGCGGGCGATTTCGGTGGTTAGCGAAGGTCGACCATTGCCTGCGTGCCATTCCAGAGTTATGGTGTTCGCGCAAGTCTTTGCTTCCACGAAATCGCGAAGTTAATGGGGCAAGACGCCCTTGCGAACCTTGCGAGGCTCTCGCTCTTTATGCTTCTACGTGGGATAGGTTTTGGCGGTGTCTCCATGCAGTGATGACTGTACGATTTACGAGGCACGTGTCCGCACGTGCCTTTTTACATTTTTCTAGGGTTTATTTGAGGTGCATTCATTCCTTCCCCAATCGTTTGTTTATCCGACTGTTAGAATTCTGCCGCATTTACATATATGTGCTTGCGGGACTATACTTTATTTTTCCCATCTTTGCTCTCCTGCTGCCATATTCAGATCTTGGTCGTTGTTAGCCATGTCGAGATTTTACTTTTCTGGCGTCCCAAAGCTTAAGATAAGGCGCCGAGAAGAGAGAGAGAGAGGGGGGGGGGGGGTTGTGGATGATATTCCTCCTCCACCCTCAGCACCTTATGCATCACCTATTCCAGGGGTTACTGCTCTGCAGACACCGGAGACAATGGTGGCAGTTCTCTCCTTATCTCTCTCGTGCCGGAAGTGACATCAGAGGCACCTTTTACTCCAATTCCCACGGGACCTGTGCCTTCGCTAGAAAACTCAAGGCGATCAAGCAAGAGAAAGGCAGAAATCGAGAGCAGGGAGGGGACGTTCCGAACCCCTATACCTCTCTCTGTCGAATGTATCAGCATTGGTTTTTGTCGGGATGAGTTGGACCCAGCAGTGTTGGGAAAACTGCCGGCCCCAGCTGCCATAGCAGCGGCCTCAGTGTATAAGTATTGGACTACTACTTTCGACAAAGCTGCAGATAACGCAGAGCTGATGAAGCTACTGAAACTGGTCGAAATGTATACTTCTCAGAGTTAGGTGCTTAACTGTAAGTTGTACAAGGTACTAACGATGAAGGTTGACGAGTTGTGTTCCACTGTTGGGATGGATGAAGATGTCGGTGCACTGCGTGCGGAAAACAAAGATCTTCGGGAGCAGCTCGTATTTTTCGAGGATACGAGGGCTCGTGCAACGTATGACGTCACTAAAGCCAGGACAATCCAAAAGGCATGTGTCGATACCTAGAAAAAGGCTGAGTCGTAGCTGAAATCTTGCCAAAATTTGATTCATGCCAAAGACAAAGAACTGACCGAGGCGCTGAGTGAGCTGTCGAAGGCCCAGGATTTGTTGGCTGGAAACCACACTCTCTCGCTGCCGAATTTCTTTTACTTGTTTGAATGCGCGTTTAATGTTTATCCAGCGAGTTGACAGAGTTGGCCGTGAGCCACACTCCCTCGCTGCCGAATTGCCTTTACTTGTTTGAATGCACGTTTAATGTTTATCCAGCGAGTTGACAGAGTTGGCCGTGAACCACACTCCCTCTCTGCCAGATTGTCTTTACTTGTTTGAATGCGCGTTTAATGTTTATCCAACGAGTTGACAGAGTTGGCCACGAACCACACTCTCTTGCTGCCGAATTACCTTTACTTGTTTGAATGTGCGTTTAATGTTTATCCAGCGAGTTGACAGAGTTGGCCGCGAATCACACTCCTTCGCTGCCAGATTGCCTTTACTTGTTTGAATGCACATTTAATATTTATCCAGCGAATTGACAGAGTTGGCTGTGAACCACACTCCCTCGTTGTCGGATTACCTTTACTTGTTTGAATTCGCGTTTAATGTTTATCCAGCGAGTTGACAGAGTTGGCCGTGAACCACACTCTCTCGCTGTCGAATTGCCTTTACTTGTTTGAATGCGCGTTTAATGTTTATGTAGCGAGTTGACAGAGTTGGCAGCGAACCACACTCCCTCGCTGCCGAATTGCCTTTACTTGCTATGGTATGACAGGGACACATTTGTTTACAGAAATAATGAACTTTATTAAAAAAAAATACGGTGTCTAGAGACGCCGGAAACAATGCTGGAAAACTTAGGAGTGCAAAATAAAACTACTGATGGTATGGACGCAGATGGGCGATAATCCAGGGATGTCTCATTTTCCTTCCTTCTGAGTCTTCTAATCTGTAGGTTCCAGGCCGAATTTCTTCAATTATTTTGTAAGGGCCTTCACAGGTTGGCCCGAGGGTTCCAACTACCACCTCTCTATTAGCCTGGAATACCTTCTTCAAGACGAAGTCATTGACGAAAAAACTCTTGGATGACTTTGGAGTTGTAGTATCTAACCATTTTCCTTTGATAGACCGCCAGACGAAACTACGAGTCTGCATGTCTTTCATCCTACAAGTCTAGATTCGCCCTGCGTAGATCGTCGTTTGTTACTTCGTCGAAGTGCAAGTGCTTGGGAGAGGGTATCCCTACCTCGATGGGGATCATCACCTCCGTCCCGTACGCCATGGAAAAAGGGGTTTCGCCCGTTGCCGTCCGAGAAGTGGTTCGGTAAGACCATAGAGTCTCGGGTAATTCTTCAGCCCATCCTCATTTGGCAGATTTTAGCCTTCTTTTAAGGGTATGTTTGGTGATCTTGTTTACAGCTTCTACTTAGCCATTAGCCTGGGGATAGTAGGAGGTGGAGAAGTCCCTCCGTATACCTAGATCCTCGCAGTTCGAGTTAAACTTCTTCCAAGCAAACTGCGTGCTGTTGTCGAAAACAAGAGAGTGGGGGATGCCAAAGCGGCAGATGATGTTTTTCCATAAAAACATCCACATATTTTCCTTCGTGATCTTGGCTAGGGGTTCAGCTTCACACCACTTAGTGAAGTAGTCCACTGCTACGACTGCGAACTTGACCCCACCCTTTCCAGTTGGGAGGGGACCTATGAAGTCCATCCCCTACTTGGCAAAAGGCTAAGGACTAGTGACCGGGGTAAGGTTCTGAGCCGGGAGCTTTGGTATAGTGGCAAATTTCTGGCACCTGTTGCACTTCCTTGCGTAGTTATAGAAATCTTTTTTCATAGTTGGCCAATAGTACCTCTGCTTCAAGGCTTTCTGTGCTAGGGCCATTCCTCTTGAGCGGTTACCGCAGATCCCCTCGTGTATCTCTTTCATTACGTACACTGCTTCTTCCTATGTCAAACAGCATAGAACGAGATGGATGAAGCCTCTCTTATATAGGAGCGCTTCATATTTTGCAGCGTTGTTTGAGGCTTTGAACTTCAGCTGAAGCGCACAGTTGAGATTGTGGCCATCAGGGCTGACTAGAAAAAGCCCGGCTCCAGCTCTGGCCTCGCTCAATGATTCATCAACATATAGCTTCCTTGTTGGTACCTTCTGGGGCTGGGCCTCAAGCGAACCTTCGGGGATATGGGCGAATTCAGCCACAAAATCCTCTAAAGCCTGGCCTTTTATAGAGGGTCTTGGCTTGTAAGAGATATCGAATTGACTGAGTTCGACTGACCATTTCATCAGCCTTCCTGAGGTGTCCAAATTTTGGAGTATTTGTCTCAGAGGGAGGTTCGTCAATACATCGATGCTATGAGACTGGAAGTATGGCCGGAGTTTTCGAGAAGCGATGATCGAAGATAGGGTGAGCTTTTCCATGTCTGGGTATCTTGTCTCCGCATCCTGGAGAGCTTTGCTCATGTAGTAGACGGAAAGCTGCACTGGGCCTTCTTCTCGGATTAAGACCGAACTTACTACCTTTTTAGACACGACGAGGTAAATGAGCAACGTTTCTCCATTCTTTGGTTTGGACAGCAGCGGGGCCTTCCCGAGAAGGATCTTGAGGTCTTGGAAGGCTTTTTCGCACTCTTCGGTCCATTCGAACCTCTTTCTTCCTTTGATGGTCTGAAAGAAGGGCTAGCAACGATCTGTTGCCTTGGATATGAACTGGTTCAGGGCCGCTAACCTTTCCGTCAGGCTCTGAACTTCCTTTGGAGAGGACGGTGACCGCATCTCGATGAGCGCCTTAATCTTCTCGAGATTAGCTTCTATCCCGCGTTGGTTGACCATATAACCTAGGAACTTCCCGGACGCAACTCCAAAGGCACACTTCAGGAGATTGAGCTTCATGCGGTATTTGCGAATGACTCCGAACATTCCTCTCAAGTGCCCTATATGGTCTTCAGCGTTCACGCTTTTCACTAGCATATCATTTACGTACACCTCCATTGTGTTCCTGATCTGTCATGCGAACATGCGATTTACCAGCCGCTGATATGTGGCTCTTACATTCTTCAAGCCGAAGGGCATCATCCTATAACAATACAACCCTTGGTCCGTGATGAACGAAGTGTGATCCTCATCGTCCACAAACATCGGGATCTGGTTGTAGCCCGAGTAGGCATCCATAAAACTAAGTAGCTTATGGCCGGAAAGCTATCTTTAGGACACGCCTGGTTTAAGTCTGAGAAGTCTATACATACTCTCTATTTTTTGGTGCTCTTTCTTACCAGCACTGGGTTAGATACCCACTGGGGGTAGACTGCTTCCCTAATGAACCCGTTGGCTTACAGCTTGTCGACCTCTTCCTTCAGGGCACCGTACCTCTCGACGGTTAAAGGTCTTCTTTTTTGTATCTTGGGGTGCATCTTTGGATCCACCTTTAGGGCATGGCATGCCACAGATGCGTCGATCCCCACCATGTCACTGTGCTTCCATGCGAAGATATAGGTGTTCTCCGCAGGAACTGCTTCAATTCTTCCTTCATCTTTTCTTCGAGTTTCTCTCCCACCTGCAGTACCTGGGTTGGTTCTGAGGGATTCACCAGAAATGCTTCCAGTTCCTCTGCCAGGGAGGCTAGAGAGTCCGAGCCTATGATTCGGGGGTCTAGGCCCTCGTCCATAATCATTTCCTCGTCCATCTTTTCGTGGTCAATGTCCATTGGCTCCGAAATGTATGGTCATTACTGCCGGGGCAACATCTTCGCACTTTGCCACTTTTTGTAATGCGTTCATATAGCATGCCCCCGCCTCTGTCTAATTGCCGCGAATCTTGGCGACACCTCCCGTCGTCGGGAATTTCATGGCTAAGTGGTGTATGGATGTGACCGCCTGCAAATCTTTCAACGCAGGTCTTCCGAGGACTCCATGGTAGGTAGAGCGGGTATCCACTATCAAAAATTCCATGAACTTTCTGAGGTGGCATAGGGATTCTCCGAAGTCCACCGCGAGGGTAAACCTTCCTCGCAGGACGAGGCTATCTTCCGTGAAACCGAACAGTGGCTCGACAATGGCCGTTAGTTCATGATCCACATCTATTTGATCGAAGGCACTGCCGAATAGAATATTGACGACACTTCTATTATCGACTAACATCTGTCCTAGTCTGTACGGACTACCAGGGCATCACAGTGAGGGTAGTGTATACCGATTTCATCTTTCTTAATGAACAAGATTTGTGGTGCTCTTGGTCAGTGTCCATGGACCTGCCAACTCTCCATGGGCTCTTCTCTTGCTGCCTTTGCGTAGTTTTGCTGTGAGTTCATGGTGTACCTTCTGACATAGGGCCCTCATATGATCGTGTTTATTTCTTAGACTGGAGGGCTCCTGCAGGCCCTTCTGCCCTTGGCGGGTCCCTGTTTCTGTCATTTCTTCCTACGTTGCAGCGAGGTCCATCGTCCTGGCATCGAGGTGGAGGTCTTCGCCCTTGGATGGGTGGCCCTCGACGTCCTCGTACGGGTCGATTCTTCTCTTCCTGTCCATGGTTTCTGCGATTGATCAATTCCCTTACGTCTGGGCAATCCTCATTGTTATGTACTCTAGTCCTGTGTATATGACAGAACTTGGGTGGTATTGTTGCCGGCAAGAGGGCCACCGCGAGTGTTTTAGGATGGGGGACAGGGGCCACCTCTGTCTGGTTGAACCTCCTATAGTGGTGGTTCGGCGGTCCCAGAGAGCGCCTTTTCTGAAAGTGGTTGAAACAGGGTTTGGGGGAGCATCGCCTCTCTCTTCTGTAGCGATCTCCTCTTTCTTTTTCAGCCTTCTTCCTATTTTCAATCGTCTCCTCCGACCAAATTTCGCACTGGACCAAGTCTACCAGCTAACTGTAGGTCTTTGGTTGACTGTTCTGTACGTCCCTCCAGAAGAAAGTGCGCATGTGAAGTCCAGTCACGAGTGCGTCCAAGGCTTTTTCATCGGTTACAATCTCGATTTTGTTGATAACGTTACTGAACCTCTTGAATAGCTCTTGACGGTTTTTCCTTCCTTCTGTCGGATGTCATTGAGTTGGGCAATGTTCGCTCTCATCGTTCGATTGCCAATGAAGGCATTGACGAACTCCCTTTTAAGTTGATGCCAGCTTCGGATGCTCCCTGGCTTCAGTTTATTATACCACATCTTCGCGTCAGATGCGAGCGTGGTATGGAAATTTCGACACTTCACTGCGGGGGATTGGCCTTGGAGCTTCGTCTTGTATGTATTAATGTGATCCGAGGGGTCACCTCTCCCGTTATATTTGTCCATAAGGGGCATCCAAAAGTTCGTGGGTATCTCTATGGCCTTCACATAATTAGTGAACGGGAGATTCTCGTCGTCGTCATCCTCATAGCATTTTAGCCTCTCCTTATCCTCTTTGGGTATTGCGTAGCTTTGTTTCGGGCCCTTTCTTTTTTCTGTGCAGGCTTCGCTGTGTTCACTGCACCTACTGTGTACTGGTAGGGGTGGTGCTATGGAGGATCCCACCCAGCCTGTCAAACACGCTAACAGCAGGAACGGGCCAGTTTTTCCACATCGGAAGAGGTCTCCTCCTCTGGTCGCCTTGCGAAGGCTTCTAAACAAGGTTCCAAGGATTCCAACCGTTTGAAACGGGCGGTTCATCCTGAGACCGACGGCTCTCCATTGAGTTGGACTGTGAGGGGCTTCTCCAGGCACGATTGCGCTTGGGTCCGTGTTGGAGGGATTGATTCTCCAACAGTTCAAGGGCTGTCTTCATCCGTGCGTTGTCCAGCCTCAAGTCCTGGTTTTCCTGTTCTACCGTTTGCTTTTGCCGTTGTCTTCTTCTCTTGTGACGAGTTACGTTCTGTAGGTCCTGAACGCTCTCCTGCCGCAGGTCAGTGTGGTGGGATTCGACTTCCTCTTCCATGGAATGTTCAGTTGCCATGCTCTTCCTGGTAGAAAACATGTTTTTACCACAAGTTTTAGGTTGTGTAACGTCTTTCGTTTTCCACAGATGGCGCCAATCTGTTGATTCAGAACCTGCAACGTCCACGTGTCAACAGATCTCCAGTCACTCTTCTGCCAACTCGTATGTTACCTTGGACAATCGTTAGGCACCAATATCTCTAGAGAAAAAGGGTCTGACGATCGTTGGTACTCCGACGATCAAGTCAACTACTGGTATAAGGATAATACACGGAGGGTGAAAGTAATTGGGTGTGGGAGGGACAAGCAGGCAGAGATTTGAGTAGAGTTTAGGGTGAAATTTTAAGTGTAAAAAGAAGCGTACCTTGGAACAACCGAAGACGTTGTATTTATAGCGCAAGAGTCCTAATTGATTTAGGAAACAAATCAATCGGATACCTGATCGGATCCTCATTCCTTGCGGGATAAAGATCATCCATTGTCAATGCAATCTCCAAGATTATCTACCTTACTTGAGTTTATCACGTTGCCTAATTTCTAGGAGATTATGATTTGGTTTCTTTGTGAGGATCCGTGTGCCAATCCAACGCAATTTGTCTTCAATTAACTCTCTGGTCATTCCAGAATATCGTGCTGCTTGCTAGTTATGGTAAATACGAGGCCTGGCGAGGCCCTATGGGTCGGCCGTGAATGTCGAGGCCGTATCTGGGCCCCACAGTATTATAGTTCAAGAATGCTAAGATGTCTGATGGGCCTCTGAGCCCCTTTTAGAATTTGCGAGGCCCTCGCTGAGCCTTTATGGGGCTCCTGTTGGGCCTTTGCTGAGGTGGAAGCCCTATCAAAATTGGGTGGTAACAGTTTTCCAAGCACACAATGATCACAAAATGAGATATCAGATACCTGATCCTTACCAAACACACCCTTGTCGTTAATGAACTTAAGTCCTTTAACACTAACGTAAGTTAACCTATTGTGCCACTTTTGTGTGTGATCAGTGTTAATGGAAGAGATAGTAGAATTTAGACCACTCGTCACTTCAGCATGTGTAATATATATGCCATTTGTCCTGGTAGCTTTAAAAGCTCTAAATGTACCCTCTTTACACATTCTAATAATGCCATCACCAAGCCTACCAATGAACTTATACTCTCTAACTCGCCTACAAAATCAAATTTCTACCGATATGCGGAACATATTTGACTTTCCTTAATATATGCACAAAGACACTGTCAAATTTAATAGTTACATTACCAACAACAGCAATTCTATAAGCAACTCCACCCCATGCAACTACACGTCCATGATCAGACTGATTCAAATGATCAAACCAAAATTTATTAGACGTAACATGAAAAGATGCACCAGAATCAAGAATCCGCTCATGTGTATGGAAGTTCATAGACATGTTAATTTTAACTGGTTCAAATTTTAAAAACATGTAAACCTCACTAGATTCATCACTAGAGGTCACTACATTTGTCTCTCTTTGATCTTCTCCTCTCTGTTTGTTCTTTTCTTTATAACAGTCACTAATGAAATGTCTTATTTTTCTACACACCTAACATTTATTTCATTTTGCCCTCACCTGTGACTTAGAACGACTTCTGCCCTTTCTATTTCCACAACTATTTTGCCAACCTCCACTTCCACTCCCATCCTCTGACTGAAGTCTATCCCTTACAAAATAGACATCACCATTTTTTCTCCCGTTTCTTTCAAACTTCAACTCTCTTTTCTTACTTTTTAAAGTGTCTATGGCAATGTCAAGTGTAAGAATCTCCCTCCCATACTTAATTGCATTCTTTGACTTCTTTATATGAATCAGTAATGACATTTAACAAAATTATAGCTTTGTTAATTTCAGGGACAATTTTACCACAGTTTGTAATATTTTGCACAAGCTTATTAAAAACATCAAGATTGTCATCCAAATCCCTGAGGGATCAATTTTAAAGCTGAAATTTTTTTCAAGGAGATAAATTTTATTTGGAGTGGATTGAGTTAAATAAAGCTCTTCTAATTTTTTTCAAAGCTTTTGTGTAGAATCAAATTTTCCAACTTTTCTCAAAACAGGTTATGATAAATGCAATATGATAGAAGTATAGGCAAGTTCATTAGAATCCTTTTTCTCATCCTCATTAACAGTAGGACCAAAAGAATTATCAATAGCTTTTGAAATTTTTTGCAAAACCAAAATACCTTTCATTTTCTATTGCCAAATAGAAAAATCACCTTTACCAGTAAAGACATCCAAGTCAAAACGATGTGCAGACATCTCAACAAATAAGAATACACACCAACAAGCACCTCCTAGATAATTCTTTTGGTCCTACTGTTACTGAGGATGAATTCTATAACATATACACACCAACAACTAAGAATACACACCAAAAACTTATACACACGTTGGAAATTAACCTTTGTGGCGTATTTCACAATGTCGTTGGCATATTCTAAAGTACAATCATCAATATCATCAAGTTCGTGCCATATTTTTTGCAGTTTGGCAAAATAAGAAATAAAACGTTCTCCATGTTGGTAGACAGAAAATACTTTGTAGTGTAGTTGATAGACCTATGATGCATCCTTGTCGACCAAATATTTCTTTTTGACCGCCTCCCATATTTCTTTCGCCGTAGCTAACCAAAGAAATAGAGATCTGATGTCCTTTGTCATTGCATCAAGAAGCCAAGATTTTGACCAAACAATTTTCATCTTCCCACGCTTCATAATATTCTTCCGATTGAACATCATGTGACGCAACTTAGTGCTTGAAATAAGGCCCCAACGTTTTCTCCCATGAATCTTATTTTGGGCATTCAAAGATCACTCAACATAATTGGTACCATGAAGCCGTTCCGGAGTGATTAGAGAGAAATTTTTCTGCATATAGAATCCAACCGATAAAATAGTAGATTCGTTCTTCTTTAGAGAATTATCACCACTATTTTTTAAATTAGTCATAGTGATAAAGATTAAAAAAGAACAAAAAAAACAATTTTGAACATAGAACCAAACTTCAATTCCTAGGGTAAAGAAAAAGAGATTGAAAGAGGCTATGATACTATGTAAAAAACACAATTGTGGAATAATTTTATGATGATTTTCATTCATTCTAATTTTACAATATATAGTGTACATACACGACCATTTACAAGGAAAGAATATATTCAGAATAATAATGAACATGAAATATCCTCTAATTATTGCCCATTAATGGAGAAAATAAAGGCAATCACTGGTTAAGAATATTGCCCATATCAATCCCTTAATTATAGCCCCTTAATTTTAGCATAGCGTGAAGCTCAAATGAGAAAAGCTTTTGAACTCTTAAGCTCGAACAACATAACGTGCAATAGAACATTTTTACAAAGTTTTATCTAATTTAGGATTGTTGTTTTCCTGTGAACTTAGTTGATACTTTAATATGTCTAGAGTTCCAACCTGAACTATCTTTAAATTTTGACTTGTATAAGCTAATCTCATTGATCATCTTGCTGATGTTTTGTAAGTATACTTGATGGTTGATACTACTATAGCTTTTTCCTAAATTGATCATGAATTTTTGATATAATGCAGAACTAATACATCTTATTAATATTTACTTGATGTGCCTAGATCTAGATTCCTGAATTTGAGACAGAGCGTTTTGAGAAATCATGAGGAATAGCAAATCATAAATTGAGATTGTGAGCAATTTAATTAGGATTAGAACTTTTACACAGTTGTAGTAATTTTCTGTGTCTGGTTTCTTTACAGGCTGGTCGTTATTTATCTGTAGAAGAGAATGCTTTCTTTTCAGATAATTTGCCATCCTCATTGCTTCCACCTCGTGGTAGTCAACAGGTAAATATGGATCAAAACCTGGATTGTTGAGTTTCAGAGGATGTTCTCTATACTGAAGCACATATTTTTATGTCGTAATAATATCAATTGTAGGACTGCATCCTCGGAGAGCTTCTATTAATATAAATGGGCAAATTTTGAATATGTAATATAAGAATCTGCTTCCTGTTATTACGTTGGATGGGGATGATGGGAACTATGCAATCACTGCTGATAGGGATCTAGACTTCTTGCAGGTAAGAAATTTGTATGCTTGACTTAAAAAATGGATCCCAAATGTATATTTTCCATTAGTTCGTTCTTTCTTTTTACTTCTTTGAATGGATTTATAATGTTAGTTATTCTGAATTATGCTCAATATTATCAGACTGATTGTTAGTTTCCATTAGCTTCCTACTGTTAGAGTAGTGGTCAAGATAGTCCAGATCGTGTCCTTCTTGAGTTTAAAGGTCATAGTTCAAGGACAACAAAATGACTCGAGAAAGAGAAATTGCAGGATCAGAATATGACCTGGAATTCAGGCTAGTTTAGAAAACAGAATCAAGGTCCCAACAGGAAAAGTCAAGAAATCCCAATCCTCAGTGCCCTAAGTGTAAGATGAATCATTGTAGTGATTGCCACTTTAGCTAAATCGTCTTCTATCGGTGTGGCGAGCAGGCACTACGTGTCACAATGTCGGGTAGTACTGTCAAAGGCTAATGATCTGGTGAACAAAGGAAAATCTAGAGTGTTCGCCATGACTCATGAGGAGGTCGTCCAGAATCTGGACATTATTACGAGTATGTTATCAGACTGATTGTTAGTTTCCATTAGCTTCCTACTTTTAGAGTAGTGGTCAAGATAGTCCAGATCGTGTCCTTCTTGAGTTTAAAGGTCATAGTTCAAGGACAACAAAATGACTCGAGAAAGAGAAATTGCAGGATCAGAATATGACCTGGAATTCAGGCTAGTTTAGAAAACAGAATCAAGGTCCCAACAGGAAAAGTCAAGAAATCCCAATCCTCAGTGCCCTAAGTGTAAGATGAATCATTGTAGTGATTGCCACTTTAGCTAAATCGTCTTCTATCGGTGTGGCGAGCAGGCACTACGTGTCACAATGTCGGGTAGTACTGTCAAAGGCTAATGATCTGGTGAACAAAGGAAAATCTAGAGTGTTCGCCATGACTCATGAGGAGGTCGTCCAGAATCTGGACATTATTACGAGTATGTTATCTATCTCTAGTGTACCTGTTTACATTCTTATTGATTCTGGCACGACGCATTCATTTATATCTGATGCATGCCTAGCTAAAGTTAATAGGTTATGTCAAAAAACTGGCAGTGTACTAGAGGTTAGTACGCCATCAAGAGGAACTATAGAGATAGATAAATTAGCTAGGACAGTTTAGATAGATTTTGATAGGTTGGTTTGTCACCAGACATGCATGTTATAATTATGAAATCTTTTAATGTTATTCTGGGAATGGATTGGTTGGGTAGTAATCACGCTACCATCATATGTTTTGAGAATGAAGTGATCTTTCGAAGATTAGGAGAGAAAGGAGTTCAAAATTTATGGGTCGAAGATTAAAGCACTTCTCCGCCTCATCTCATCTTTCCAGGCAGAAAAGTTGCTAAAGAAGAGAAATTATCAATGTTTTTTGTTAATCTCACTAGCACTTCGTCTGAAGAAGTATCTTTGGATAAGGTGCCAGTAGTTCGAGAGTTTGCTGATGTGTTTCCAGATGACCTAGTAGGTATCCTGTCTAATAGATAAGTGGAATCAATGATAAATATAATACCTGGAGCTGCACCCATATCAAAGGCTCCGTATGGGATGACCCAAAAAAAATTGCAAGAGTTAAAATACAATTGGAAGAGCTTCTGGATAAATTTATCAGACTAAGTTTTTCTCCGTGGGGAGATCCAATTCTCTTCGTGAAGAAAAAGGATGGGTCGATGAGAATGTGTATCGACTATCGTGAGTTGAATAAATTGACGATAAAAAATAAGTATCCAGTTCCAAGATTTGAGGATTTGTTTGATCAATTGAAGGGTTCATCAGTGTTTTCAATGATCGACTTGACGTCAGGCTATCATCAACTGAAGATCGACATTCTAAATTCGCTATGGGTATTATAAATTTACAGCAATGCACTTTGAACTGACGAATGCTCTGGCAGTGTTTATGGATTTAATGAATCGAATTTTTTGATAATTAGATCGGTTGGTCATTGTATTCATCGATGATATCCTGATTTATTTTCAGAATCTCGAGCAACATCAAGAGCACCTGAGGACAGTAATGGAGACCTTGCAGAGAGAAAATTTGTATGCCAAATTCAAGAAATGTGAATTTTGGCTGGACCGAATAGGATTCCTTGGTCATGTTGTGATGGCTAAGGAAATTGAAGTAGATGTATCAAAAGTTGACTCGAAAGGGTTAAGTACGTTTGGTTCGAGAAGTGTGAACGATGTTTTCAAGACTTAAAGGACTAGCTAGTGTCTGCACCAGTACTAGCTTTACCCGAAGGTTCAGAAAGCTACACAATTTACAGTAATGCATCAAAGTTCTGTTTGTGATGTGTGTTGATGCAAAATGGAAAGGTAATAGCTTATGTTTTAAGACAGTTGAAACAATATGAGTACAATTACCCAACACATAATCTTGAACTTGTGGTGGTAGAAAGAATAGATACAACTCTTAATCTTTAATTACTCCAAAATCTCCAATTGCACCATGACGAATGTTGCCCAAAAATTCCTATTTTCCTTACTCTTGATTTCCATTCCATTCTCTCAAATGTGTAGCCCCCTTCAAATGACCAAGAAGAGGCCTCTTTATAGTTATTGAGATCTCTTGAAAGTTGTGTCCCCAAAGAGCCCTAATCCGACTCAACTTTAGAAAACATCACAAATAACCTTCATTCTGCATAGGTTGCACTTAGTTCGCACAATGCAATGCATCCTCCAGTCGGTTTGGTGCAACCGCACGTAGGTCGCACAATGCATTGTGCTACATAGGTGTGACTTTTTTTAAAAATTACAATTTGGTCTCCAAATTAACTTTTATTTTGGTCTTTTGTTCCTTAAATTTTTTCGATTCAATCGAAAAACTTCCAATGGTCTTCTAATTGGTCCTCACCCTACTACAATATTCCAAAGTGGAATTCCAAAGATTCGAAAGTGTGATAATTAGTCCCCAAACCTTTCAAAATCTGATTTTTTTTACTCCAGAAACCCTTGAATTCACTTCACTTGCTTTCTAATAGCTTCAACGTATGTTTGTGCCATCTAATTGAGCGTCAATTAAGCTTCAAACTCTTCTTTTTCGCTCCAAGATCATCCAAATTGGGTTTTTTACCCACATAGACAATAATTGAACTGAATTAGATAAAAATCCACCATATACTATGTTTACAAGCATAAATAAGCGGGTAAAACACACTTATCAACATGATAAGCTTTTAAGTTGTAGGGACACTGAAGTTGGGATGTGGGCCATGAGAGCTGAAGGGAGAAGTAGTTGAAACTAATGGTAGAATGACTTTGACGAGTGGACATTTGAATTTAGAAATGAAAATGTCGAAGAAGGTCGAGTTGAAGAGAGTTCTAACAAAGCTAAACATTCTACTCGACACATTACACAAGTTCAAATCATGTCCCAATTGATGCCCAATTGGTACAGCCTTCCATGAATATATTTAACACGTTCTTAAATATATAAAACACATCAAAAATATAATAAATCCCATTCCTATTTCAAATTTATACATGCGTAAATCGATATATTTAGGTCATTAATTCATGTTCTTTTTGGAGAAATCATGGGGTATCCCTTCATGTCAAAGGTTTAACCAAATCATAAAGGTTCAAAATTCATTTTCAAACATAAATAGTATTATTATTTGCAGAAAGTTTGTTTCAGAACCATATGATTATTTCAGGCAATGCTTTTCAAAGTTCAACCATGAACTAGGCGATGACATTATCATCTTTTGATGAGTCCTTGATGTTGAGCTTGTCTTAATTGAGAATCGGAGAAGATGTCTCCCAAAGCAAGACTCAAGTGAATGAGGTACCATGAGAGTAGAGGAGTCGAGTATATGAGATAGCACGACACGACAAGACAATTTTTGTTACATGTACGAGGGGTATGTTGTATCTGAAAGTAACGTAAGGCAGTTCTTCTCTAGGTCTTGGGTAACTGCATAGAGTCTATCTACATGCAAGAGGTGATGCCTGATGAACAAGAGCTTTATTCTATAATTTTGCTACTTCGACCAATCTTCATTCGTGCAATTCTAAATGGTCAAACCAAGGCCAAATTTGCATTCAATGAACAACATGTGTGGATGTGCAAGTTTGTGCCAAAGAATGAGAGATCCTCACTACCACCAGCATCACGTTAGATATTATGACATCAACGTTCTCTGTGTTTTTCCTGTACTAGTTTATGTCGTACTTTTCTTTCGTTATTTTCTTTTAGGGTTTCGGGAGATTGGGTGGTGGGGTGGGGGTGCATTCTAAGCATAGAATTTCCATCCAGCATACTTTTCAATTTGCTATCCAATGAAATTTGTTGTTGGTGCATTGTTAAAAATATCTGCTGTTACGGTATTTTTTTGTTACTATGAATTTTAGTTTTGAACTTTGGGTACATAAAGTTGTTAGTATTATGCCTGATATCCAATTGTTGTGAGGGAATAATTACTACATTATTAATATCAATGTGTTTATTCATTATTATTGAAATCTCTGTTATATACGTATTACTTAAATTTATTAAATAATGGAGTCCGAAAAATAAGTACTAGAGTAATATTAATTACAAATAGTTGCGATAGTGAAATATATGTATCGTTGTTTTATTATTGAATTGTCCTTAGGCGTATGCACTAATGATGATCGAGAAGAAAAAGAAGAAGAATTGATACATCCCTTAATTTTGATTTACTCTAAAATCTTAGATTGCACCATTACGAATGTTAAACTTACTCTTGATCTCCATTTTCTTAAATGTGTAGCCCCCTTCAAAAGACCTAGAAGATTTCTCTTTATAGTTATTGGGATCCTTGGAAGTTGTGTGCCCAAAAAGTCCTAATCTGACTCAACTTTAGAAAACTGCACACATGACCTTCTTTCAGCGTAGGTTGCACTTAGTTCGCACAATGCAATGCATCCTCCAGTGGTTTTGGTGCAACCGCACCTAGGTCGCACAATGCATAGTGTTACCTAGGTGTGACCTTTTTTAAAAATTACAATTTGGTCCCCAATTTGACTTTTAGGTACGGTTTTGGTCTTTTGTTCCTTAAATCTTCTCGATTCAATCGAAAAACTTCCAATGGTCTTCTAATTGGTCCACACCCTTCTAAACTCTTCCAAAGTGGACTTCTAAAGATTCGAAAGTGTGATAATTAGTTCCCAATGCTTTCAAAATCTGATTTTTTTTAACTCTCGGAACTTTTGAATTCAATCTAGTTGTTTTCTAATAGCTTCAACTTTGGTCTGTGCCATCTGGTTGAGCGTCAATTAAGTTTCAAACTCTTATGTTTCGCTCCAACCTCATCCAAATTGGGTTTTGTACCCACATAGACAATAATTGAACTAAATTAGATAAAAATCCTCTCATATACTAAGTTTTACAAGCATAAATAAGTGTGTAAAACACACTTATCAACACGATAACCTTTTAAGTTGTAGGGACACTAAAGTTGGGATGTGGGCCATGAGAGCTAAAGGGAGAAGCAGTTGAAACTAATGGTGGAATGGCTTTGACGAGTGGACATTTGAAGTTAGAAATGAAAATGTCGAAGAAAGTTGAGTTGAAGAGAGTCCTAACAAAGCTAAACAATCTACTCGACACTTCACACAAGATCAAATCAAGTCCGAATTGATGCCTACTTGGTCCAACGTTCCATGAATATGTTTAAGGGTTAATTTCACAAACGGTCACTCAAGTTTGAACGAAATTCTAAAACGGTCACTAAAGTTCAAAATTTACTCTATTGGTCATTAACGTTTTGGGCGCTTACTATAATGGTCACTATGTTAACACCATTAACCCCCGTAGCTGACGTGGCACTGTTTAATGTGAATGTGGCATTCACTCCGTCAATTGGTTCGCCACGTTGGATAAGTTGCTTCACCATGTTGGATAAGTTGCTCCGCCACGTTGGATAAGTTGCTCAACATGCTGTCAAAAAGATATTCTTACCCTTAATTTTTAACTAAAAACAATAAACAAAAGAAAAAGACAAAAAAAGAAAGAGAAGAGAAAAAAAAAGTTAATCTTCTCCACCCCACCCCACCCCACCCCCTACCCAACACACCGCGCCGCCGTGATGGTTTTCTAAACACCGATTTTTCTGGTTGAACCGGCTGCCCCGCCAAGCCAAGCACCCATCTAACATACACCGCCACTGCCATGCCACTGTAAATCTAGATCTTCCAATTTTTTTCGGCCACCACCGCTACGCCCCCCTCTCCCAAAATTTTCCGACCACCACCACCATAGATCTAGATCTTCCATATTTCTCTCTCACTGGATACCACAACCACCACAACAAAAAGGGGACCACAAATTTTCCAACCAACACAACTTGCCACCTCAACCACCAGATCTTCCAGATTTGCAGGCTTCAACAAGGAGACCCTTCAGTCCAATTCTTCTTCTTCGCTGTCTCTTTTGGCTCACCTCAAGAAACTTCAGCTTATAAATGGATCTCCAATTTTCTTCATTGGCACTGCGACAGCCATTTCCTCCGCACCTGTGGAGAACCACCACCAGTTTCTATCCAGATTGTAGCCTTGCTATGGTGATGGTGGCAGGCATTCCATAAATGTGGTGGTGAGTGGCAAAATTTGAGAAATGGGGCGTGGTAGTTGCTGTGACGGCGGTGCAGTGTGTTGGGTGGGGGTAGGAGTGGGGTGGGTGTAGGAGTGGGGTCGGGTCGGGTCGGGTCGGGTCGGGTGGGGCAGGACGGGGGTAGGTGAAGAAGATGAACTTTTTTTTCCTCTTCTCTTTCTCTGTCTTTTTCTTTTGTTTATTGTTTATAATTAAAAATTAAAGGTAAGAATATTTTTTCTGACAGCATGTTGAGCAACTTATCCGACGTGGCGGAGCAACTTATCCAACGTGGCGAACCAATTGACGGGGTGAATGCCACATTTGCATTAAACGGTGCCACGTCAGCTACGGGGTTAATGGTGTTAACATGGTGACCATTATAGTAAGCGCCCAAAACGTTAATGACCAATGGAGTAAATTTTGAACTTTAGTGACCGTTTTGATATTTCGCTCAAACTTGAGTGACCGTTTGTGAAATTAACCCATATGTTTAACATGTTCTTAAATATATACATACATAAAAAACGTAATAAATCCCATTCTTATTTTAAATTTATAATTGCATAAATCGACATATATAGGTCATTAAATCATGTTCTTTTTCAAGAAATCACGGGGTATCCCTTCATGCCAAAGGTTTAACTCTATCATAAAGGCTAAAAATTCATTTTTAAACATAAATATTATTATTATTTCCAAAAAATTTGTTTCAGAACCACATGATTATTTCAAACAATGCTCTTCAAAGTTCACCCATGAACTAGACGATGACATCATCATCTTTTGACAAGTCCTTGATGTTTAGCTTGTATTAATTGAGAATCAAAGGACTTAAGTAAATGAGGTACCACAAGAGCAGAGGAGTCGAGTAAATGAGATAGCACGACAGGACAAAACAATTTTTGTTACATGTTCGAGGGGGTATGCTGTATCAGAAAGTAAAGTAAGAGAGTTCTTCTCTAGGTCTTGGAGAACTGCATAGAGTCTATCTACATGCAAGAGGTGATGTCTGATGAACAAGCGCTTTATGCTATAATTTTTCTACATCAACCAAGCTTCATTCGTGCAATTCTCAATGGTTAAACCAAGGCCAAATTTGCATTCAATAAACAACATGTGTGGACGTGCAAGTTTGTGCAGAAGAATGAGAGATCTTTACTACCACCACCACCACGTTAGATACTGGGACATCAACGTTCTCTGTGCTTTCCCTCTACTTGTTTATGTCGTATTTGTCTTTCAATATTTTCTTTTAAGGTTTCGGGAATTGTGGTGGTGGGAGTGGGGGTTCATTCTAAGCATTGAATGGGGGTGCATTCTATGCATATAATTTCCATCCAACATACTTTTTAGCTTGCTATCAAATCAAATTTTTTGTTGGAGCATTGTTAAAAACTGGTGCGGTCATGGTATTTTTCACCTTAGTTACTATGAATTTTCGTCTTTAACTTTGGGTACATTAGGTTGTTAGTATTATGCCTAATATCCAATTGTTGTGAGAGAATAATTACTACATGATTATTATCAATGTATTTATTTATTATTAATAAAATATTTGTTATATACATATTTCTTTAATTTATTAAATAATGGAGTCCAAAGAATAAGTACTAGAGTATATTAATTACAAATAGTTGCGATAGTGACATATATACCGTGTTCTTTTATTCTTGAACTGTCCTTAGCCGCATGCACTAAAGAGACAGACATGATTCCTATGAATAAAGCAATAATAATGAAATAAATTGTGATCCAGAAGAAAAAGAATAAGAATAGATACAACCCTTAATCTTGAATTATTCCAAAATCACTGATTGCACCATGACGAATGTTGCCCAAAAATTCCACTTTTCCTAACTCTTGATCTCCATTTTTTCATTTGTGTAGCCCCTTCAATAGAACTAGAAGAGGTCTCTTTATAGTTATTGAGATCCCTTGGAAGTTGTGTCCCGAAAGAGCCCTAATCCGATTCAACTATAGAAAATCGCTTATATGACCTTCTTTCAACATAGGTTGCACTTAGTTCGCACAATGCAATGCATCCTCCAGTCATTATGGTGCAACCGCACCTAAGTCACACAATGCATTGTGCTACCTAGGTGTGACCTTTTTTAAAACTTACAATTTGGTCCCCAGTTTATCTTTTAGCTACGATTTTGGTCTTTTGTTCTTTAAATATTCTCGATTCAATCGAAAAACTTCCAATGTTCTTCTAATTGGACTCACCCTTCTAAACTCTTCCAAAGTGGAATTCCAAAGATTCGAAATTTTGATAATTAGTCCTCAAACCTGTTAAAATCTTTTTTTTTTACTTCAGAAATTCTTGAATTCAATCTATTTGATTTCTAATAGCTTTAACTCATGTCTGTGCCATCTGTTGAGCGTCAATTAAGCTTCACTCTTCTTTTTCGCACCAAGCTCACCCAAATTGGGTTTTGTACCCAAATGGAACTGAATTAGATAAAAATCCGCTCATATACTAAGTTTACAAGCATAAATAAGCGTGTAAAACACACTTATCAACACGATGAGCTTTTAAGTTGTAGGGACACTGAATTTGGGATGTGGGCCTTGAGAGCTGAAGGGAGAAGCAGTTGAAACTAATAGTGGAATGGGTTTGACGAGTGGACATTTGAAGTGTGAAATGAAATTGTCGAGGAAGGTCGAGTTGAAGAGAGTTCCAACAAAGATAGACATTCTATTTAACACTTTACACAAGTTCAAATCAAGTCCAAATTGATTCCTAATTGGTCCAACCTTCCGTGAATATAGTTAACATGTTCTTAAATTTATACACACATAAAAAATATAATAAATCCCTTTCCTATTTCAAATTTATACATGCATAAATTGACATATATAGGTCATTAATTAATGTTCTTTTTGAAGAAATCATGGGATATCCCTTCATGTCAAAGGTTTAACCAAATCATAAAGGCTCAAAATTCATTTTTAAACATAAATAGTATTATTATTTGCAGAAAGTTTGTTTTAGAACCATATGATTATTTTAGGCAATGCTCTTCAAAGTTTAACCATGAACTAGGCGATGACATTATCATCTTTTGATGAGTCCTTGATGTTGAGCTTGTCTCAATTGAGAATTGGAGGAGATGTCTCCCAAAGCAAGACTCAAGTGAATGAGGTAGCACGAGAGCTAAGGAGTCGAGTAAATGAGATAGCATGACAGGACAAGACAATTTTTGTTATATGTACGAGGGGTAAGGTGTATCTGAAAGTAACGTAAGGCAGTTCTTCTCCTGGTCTTGGGTAACTGCATAGAGTCTATCTACATGCAAGAGGTGATGCCTAATGAACAAGCACTATATGCTATAATTTTGCTACTTCAACGAATCTTCATTCGTGCAATTCTAAATGGTCAAACCAAGGCCAAATTCGTATTCAATTAATAGCATGTGTGGATGTGCAAGTTTGTGCCAAAGAATGAGAGATCTTCACTACCACCAGCATCACGTTAGATACTGTGACATCAACGTTCTCTGTGTTTTCCCTGTACTAGTTTATATCGTACTTTTCTTTTGTTATTTTCTTTTAGGGTTTCAAGAGATTGGTTGGTGTTGGTGGGGGTGCATTCTAAGCATTGAATTTCCATCTAGCATACTTTTCAATTTGCTATCCAATGAAATTTTTTGTTGGTGCATTGTTAAAAATCTGTGCTGTTACGGTATTTTTCTCTTTAGTTACTATGAATTTTAGTCTTGAACTTTGGGGACATAAAGTTGTTAGTGTTATGCCTGATATCCAATTGTTGTGAGGGAATAATTACTACATTATTAATATCAATGTATTTATTCATTATTTTTGAAATCTCAGTTATATACGTATTACTTTAATTTATTAAATAATGGAGTCCAAAAAATAAGTACTAGAGTAATATTAATTACAAATAGTTGGGATAGTGAAATATATGTCTCGCTGTTTTATTATTGAACTGTCTTTAGCCGTATGCACTAATGAGACACGGACATGATTCCTATGAATATAACAATAATAATGAAACAAATCATGATCCAGAGGAAAAAGTAGAAGAATTGATACAACCCTCAAGCTTGATTTACTCTAAAAATCTGAAGCCCTCAATCTTGATTTACTCTAAAATCTCTGAGCCCTCAATCTTGATATACTCTAAAATCTCTGATTGCACCATTACGAATGTTGACCTTACTTTTGATCTCCATTTTCTTAAATGTTTATCCCCTTCAAAATACCTAGAAGAGATCTCTTTATAGTGAGATCCTTGGAAGTTGTGTGCCCAAAGAGTCCTAATCTGACTCAACTTTAGAAAATGCACACATAACCTTCTTTCGGCGTAGGTTGCACTCAGTTCGCACAATGCAATGCATCCTCCAGTGGTTTTGGTGCAACCGCACCTAGGTCGCACAATGCATAGTGTTACCTAGGTGTGACCTTTTTTAAAAATTACAATTTGGTCCCCAATTTGACTTTTAGGTACGGTTTTGGTCTTTTGTTCCTTAAATCTTCTCGATTCAATCGAAAAACTTCCAATGGTCTTCTAATTGGTCCACACCCTTCTAAACTCTTCCAAAGTGGACTTCCAAAGATTCGAAAGTGTGATAATTAGTTCCCAATGCTTTCAAAATCTAATTTTTTTTAACTCTCGGAACTTTTGAATTCAATCTAGTTGCTTTCTAATAGCTTCAACTTATGTCTGTGCCATCTGGTTGAGCGTCAATTAAGTTTCAAACTCTTATGTTTCGCTCCAACCTCATCCAAATTGGGTTTTGTACCCACATAGACAGTAATTGAACTCAATTAGATAAAAATCCTCTCATATACTAAGTTTTACAAGCATAAATAAGTGTGTAAAACACACTTATCAACACGATAACCTTTTAAGTTGTAGGGACACTGAAGTTGGGATGTGGGCCATGAGAGCTAAAGGGAGAAGCAGTTGAAACTAATGGTGGAATGGCTTTGACGAGTGGACATTTGAAGTTAGAAATGAAAAAGTCGAAGAAAGTCGAGTTGAAGAGAGTCCTAACAAAGCTAAACAATCTACTCGACACTTCACACAAGCCCAAATCAAGTCCCAATTGATGCCTAATTGGTCCACGTTCCATGAATATGTTTAACATGTTCTTAAATATATACATACATAAAAAACGTAATAAATCCCATTCCTATTTTAAATTTATACTTGCATAAATCGCCATATATAGGTCATTAAATCATGTTCTTTTTCAAGAAATCATGGGGTATCCCTTCATGTCAAAGGTTTAACCCTATCATAAAGGCTAAAAATTCATTTTTAAACATAAATAGTATTATTATTTGCAGAAAGTTTGTTTCAGAACCACATGATTATTTCAAGCAATGCTCTTCAAAGTTCACCCATGAACTAGACGATGACATCATCATGTTTTGACAAGTCCTTGATGTTTAGCTTGTATTAATTGAGAATCGGAGGACTCAAGTAAATGAGGTACCACGAGAGCAGAGGAGTCGAGTAAATGAGATAGCACGACAGGACAAGACAATTTTTGTTACATGTTCGAGGGGGTATGATGTATCAGAAAGTAAAGTAGGGCAGTTCTTCTCTAGGTCTTGGAGAACTGCATAGAGTCTATCTACATGCATGAGGTGATGCCTTATGAACAAGCGCTTTATGCTATAATTTTTCTACATTGACCAAGCTTCATTCGTGCAATTCTCAATGGTCAAACCATGGCCAAATATGCATTCAATGAAAAACATGTGTGGACGTGCAAGTTTGTGCAGAAGAATGAGAGATCTTCACTACCACCACAATCACCTTAGATACTGGGACATCAACGTTCTCTGTGTTTTTCCTCTGCTTGTTTACGTCGTATTTTTCTTTCATTATTTTCATTTAGGGTTTCGGGAAATGTGGTGGTGGGGGTGGGGGGTCATTCTAAGCATTGAATGGGGGTGCATTCTAAGCATATACTTTTCTGCTTGCTATCAAATGAAATTTTTTGTTGGAGCATTGTTAAAAACCTGTGCGTTCATAGTATTTTTCACCTTAGTTACTATGAATTTTCGTCTTGAACTTTGGGTACATTAAGTTGTTAGTATTAAGCCTAATATCCAATTGTTGTGAGAGAATAATTACTACATGATTATTATCAATGTATTTATTTATTATTAATGAAATCTTTGTTATATAAGTATTTCTTTAATTTATTAAATAATGGAGTCCAAATAATAAGTACTAGAGTATATTAATTACAAATAGATGCGATAGTGACATATATGTCGTGTTCTTGAACTGTCCTTAGACGCATGCACTAAAGAGACAGACATGATTCCTATGAATATAGCAATAATAATGAAACAAATCATGATCCGGAAGAAAAAGAAGAAGAATAGATACAACCCTTAATCTTGAATTATTCCAAAATCACTGATTGCACCATGACGAATGTTGCCCAAAAATTCCTCTTTTCCTTACTCTTGATCTCCAATTTCTCAAATGTGTAGCCCCCTTCAAAATACCTAGAAGAGGTCTCTTTATAGTTATTGAGATCCCTTGGAAGTTGAGTCCCCAAAGAGCCCTAATCTGACTCAACTTTAGAAAACCGCACACATGACCATCTTTCAACGTAGGTTGTACTTAGTTTGCACAATGCAATGATTCCTCCAGTCGTTTTGGTGCGACCGTACCTAGGTCGCACAATGCATTGTGCTACCTAGGTGTAACATTTTTTAAAACTTATAATTCGGTCCCCAATTTGACTTTTAGGTACGGTTTTGGTCTTTCGTTCATTAAATCTTCTCAATTCAATCAAAAAACTTCCAATGGTCTTCTAATTGGTCCTCACCCTTCCAAACTCTTCCAAAGTGGACTTCCAATGATTCGAAAGTGTGTTAATTAGTCCCCAAACCTTTCAGAATCTGATTTTTTTAATTCCAGAAACTCTTGAATTCACTCCAGTTGCTTTCTAATAGCTTCAACTTATGTCTGTGCCATTCGAATGAGCGTCAATTAAGCTTCAAACTCTTTTTTTCTTCCCAAGCTCATCCAAATTGGATCTGGTACCCATGTAGACAATAATTGAATTGAATTAGATAAAAATCTGCTCATATACTAAGTTTACAAGCAAAAATAAGTATAGGTTGCACTTAGTTCGCACAATGCAATGCATCCTCCAGTCGTTTTGGTGCAACCGCACCTAGGTCGCACAATGCATTGTGCTACCTAGGTTTGACCCTTTTTAAAACTTACAATTTGGTCCCCAATTTAACTTTTAGCAACAATTTTCGTCTTTTGTTTCTTAAATCTTTTCAATTTAATCGAAAAACTTCCAATGGTCATCTAATTGGTTCCTCACCCTTGTAAACTATTCCAAAGTGGACTTACAAAGATTCAAAATTGTGATAATTAGTGCCCAAACCTTTCAAAATATGATTTTTTTACTCTAGAAACTCTTGAATTCAATCCAGTCGCTTCCGACTTATGTCTGTGCCATCTGGTTGAGCTTCAATTAAGCTTCAAACTCTTCTGTTTCGCTTGAAGCTCATCCAAATTGGGTTTTGTACCCACATAGACAATAATTGAACTGAATTAGATAAAAATACTCTCATATACTAAGTTTAAAAGCATAAATAAGTGTGTAAAACACATTTATCAACACTATAACCTTTTAAGTTGTAGGGACACTGAAGTTGGGATGCGGGCCATGAGAGCTAAAAGGAGAAGCATTTGAAAATAATGGTGGAATGGCTTTGACGAGTGGACATTTGAAGTTAGAAATGAAAATGTCGAAGAAGGTCGACTTGAAGAGAGTTTTAACAAAGCTAAACAATCTACTCGACACTTCACGCAAGCTCAAATCAAGTCCCAATTGATGCCGAATTGGTCCAACCTTCCATGAATATGTTTAACATGTTCTTAAATATATATGTACATCAAAAATATAATAAATCCCATTCCTATTTTAAATTCATGTTCTTTTTGAAGAAATCATGGAGTATCCGTTCATGTCAAAGGTTTAACCCTACCATAAAGGCTCAAAATTCATTTTTAAACATAAATAGTATTATTATTTGCAGAAATTTTGTTTCAGAACCATATGAATATTTCAAGCAATGCTCTTCAATGTTCACCCATGAACTAGACGATGACATAATCATCTTTTGACAAGTCCTTGATGTTGAGCTTGTATTAATTGAGAATCAAAGGAGATGTCTCCCAATGCAGGACTCAAGTAAATGAGGTACCATGGGAGAAGAGGACTCGAGTAAATGAGATAGCACAACATGACAAGACAATTTTTGTTACATGTTCGAGGGGGTATGCTGTATCAGAATGTAACGTAAGGCAGTTCTTCCCTAGGTCTTGGAGAACTGCATAGAGTCTATCTACATACAAGTGGTGATGCCTGATGAACAAGCGCTTTATTCTATAATTTTGCTACTTCGACCAAGCTTCATTTGTGCAATTCTCAATGGTCAAACCAAGGCCAAATTTACATTTAATGAACAACATGTGTGGATGTGCAAGTTTGTGCCTAAGAATGAGAGATCTTCACTACCACCACCATCACGTTAGATATTGGGACATCAACGTTCTCTGTGTTTTCCCTCTACTTGTTTATGTCGTATTTTTGTTTCGTTATTTTCTTTTAGGATTTTGGGAAATGTGGTCGCGGGGGTACATTCTAAGCATAGAATTGCCATCCAACATAGTTTTTTGTTTACTATCAATGTATTTATTTATTATTAATGAAATCTCTGTCATATACGTATTTCTTTAATTTATTAAACAATGGAGTCAAAAAAATAAGTACTAGAGTTATATTAATTACAAATAGTTGCGGTAGTGACATATATGTCGTGTTGTTTTATTCTTGAACTGTCCTTAGCTGTATGCACTAAAGAGACACGGACATGATTCCCATGAATATATCAATAATAATGAAACAAATCATGATCCAGAAGAAAAAGAAGAAGAATAGATACAACTCTTAATCTTGAATTATTCCAAAATCTCTGATTGCCCCATGACGATTGTTGCCCAAAAATTCTTCCTTACTCTTGATCTCCATTTTCTCAAATGTATAGCCCCCTTCAAAAGAACTTGAAGAGGTCTCTTTATAGTTATTGAGATCCCTTGGAAGTTGTGTCCCGAAAGAGCCCTAATCCGACTCAACTATAGAAAACCGCATAGATGACCTTCTTTCAGCGTAGGTTGCACTTAGTTCGCACAATGCAATGCATCCTCCAGTCGTTATGGTGCAACCGCACCTGAGTCGCACAATGCATTGTGCTACCTAGGTGTGATCTTTTTTAAAACTTACAATTTGGTCCCCAATTTATCTTTTAGCTACGATTTTGGTCTTTTGTACCTTAAATCTTCTCGATTCAATTGAAAAACTTCCAATGGTCTTCTAATTGGTCCTCACCCTTCTAAACTCTTCCAAAGTAGAATTCCAAAGATTCGAAATTGTGATAATTAGTCCTCAAACCTTTCAAAATCTTTTTTTTTTGCTCCAGAAACTCTTGAATTCACTCCAGTTGATTTCTAATAGCTTCAACTCATGTCAGTGACATCTGTTGAGCGTCAATTACACTTCACTCTTCTTTTTTGCACCAAGCTCACCCAAATTGGGTTTTGTACCCAAATTGAACTGAATTAGATAAAAATCTACTCATATACTAAGTTTACAAGCATAAAGAAGCGTGTAAAACACACTTATCAACACGATAAGCTTTTAAGTTGTAGGGACACTGAATTTGGGATGTGGGCCATGAGAGATGAAGGGAGAAGCAGTTGAAACTAATGGTGGAATGGGTTTGATGAGTGGACATTTGAAGTTAGAAATGAAATTGTCGAAGAAGGTCGAGTTGAAGAGAGTTCCAACAAAGCTAGACATTCTATTTCACACTTTACACAAGTTCAAATCAAGTCCAAATTGATGCCTAATTGGTCCAACCTTCCGTGAATATAGTTAACATGTTCTTAAATATATATACACTTCAAAAACATAATAAATCCCATGCCTCTTTCAAATTTATACATGGATAAATCGACATATATAGGTTATTAATTCATGTTCTTTTTTAAGAAATCATGGGGTATCCCTTCATGTCAAAGGTTTAACCCTATCATAAAGGATTAAAATTCATTTTTAAACATAAATAGTATTATTATTTGCAGAAAGTTTGTTTCAGAACCATATGATTATTTCAGGCAATGCTCTTCAAAGTTCACCCATGAACCACACGATGGCATCATCATCTTTTGATGAGTCATAGATGTTGAGCTTGTCTTAATTGAGAATTGGAGGAGATGTCTCCCAAAGGAGGACTAAAGTAAATGAGGTACCACGAGAGCATATGAGTCAAGTAAATGAGATAGAACGATAGGACAAGACAATTTTTGTTACATGTTCGAGGGGTATGCTATATCTGAAAGTATCGTAAGGCAGTTCTTCTCTAGGTTTTGGGTAACTGCATAAAGTCTATCTACATGCAAGAGGTGATGTCTGATGAACAAGCACTTTATGCTATAATTTTGCTACTTCGACCAAGCTTCATTCGTGCAATTCTCAATTGTCAAACCAAAGCCAAATTTGCATTCAGTGAACAACATGTGTGGATGTGCAAGTTTGTGCCAAAGAATGAGAGATCCTCACTTCCACCACCATCACGTTAGATATTGGGACATCAACATTCTATGTTTTCCCTGTACTAGTTTATGTCGTATTTTTCTTTCATTATTTTCTTTTAGGGTTTCGGGAGATTGGGTTGTGGGGGTGGGGGTGCATTCTAGTCATAGAATTTCCATCCAGCAAACCTTTCAGTTTGCTATCCAATGAAATTAGTTGTTGTTGCATTGTTAAAAATTTATGCTGTTACGGTATTTTTCTCCTTGGTTACTATGGATTTCAGTTTTGAACTTTGGGTACATAAAGTTGTTAGTATTATGCTTGATATCCAATTGTTGGGAGGGAATAATTACTATATTATTAATATCAATGTATTTATTTATTATTATTGAAATCTCTGTTATATACGTATTACTTTAATTTATTAAATAATGGAGTACAAAAAATAAGTACTAGAGTAATATTAATTACAAATAGTCGCTATGGTGACATATATGTCGCGTTGTTTTATTCCTGAACTGTCCTTAGCCCTATGCACTAATGAGACACGGACACGATTCCTATGAATATAGCAATAATAATGAACTAAATCATGATCCAGAAGAAAACGAAGAAGAATAGATACAACCCTTAATCTTGAATTATTCAATCTCCAATTGCATCATGACGAATGTTGACCTTACTCTTGATCTCCATTTTCTCAAATGTGTAGCCCCCTTCAAAAGATCTAGAAGAGGTCTCTTTATAGTTATTGAGATCCCTTGGAAGTTGAGTCCCCAAAGAGCCATAATCTGACTCAACTTTAGAAAACCGCACACATGACCATCTTTCAACGTAGGTTGTACTTAGTTCGCACAATGCAATGTGTCCTCCAGTTGTTTTGGTGCGACCGTACCTAGGTCGCACAATGCATTGTGCTACCTAGGTGTAATATTTTTTAAAACTTACAATTTGGTCCCCAATTTGACTTTTAGGTACGGTTTTGGTCTTTTGTTCATTAAATCTTCTCAATTCAATCGAAAAACTTTCAATGGTCTTCTAATTGGTCCTCACCCTTCTAAACTCTTCCAAAGTGGACTTCCAAAGATTCGAAAGTGTGATAATTAGTCCCCAAACCTTTCAAAATCTGATTTTTTTTATTCCAGAAACTCTTGAATTCACTCTAGTTGCTTTCTAATAGCTTCAACTTATGTTTGTGCCTTTCAAATGAGCGTCAATTAAGCTTCAAATTCCTCTTTTTTGCTCCAAGCTCATCCAAATTGGGCTTTGTACCCACATAGACATTAAATGAACTAAATTTGATAAATATCCGCTCATATACTAAGTTTACAAGCATAAATAAGCTTGTAAAATACATTTATCAATACGATTAGCTTTTAAGTTGTAGTGACACTGAAGTTGGGATGTGGGCCATGAGAGATGAAGGAAGAAGCAGTTGAAACTAATGGTGGAATGGCTTTGACGAGTGGTCATTCGAAGTTAGAAATGAAAATTTCGAAGAAGGTCGAGTTGAAGAGAGTTCTAACAAAGCTAAACAATCTACTGGACACTTCACATAAGCTCAAATCAAGTCCCAATTGATACCTAATTGGTCCAACCTTCCATGAATATATTTAACATGTTCTAAATGAAAATGTCGAACAAGATAGAGTCAAAGAGGTTTCCAACAAAGCTAAATGATCTACTCCACACCCTAAACCCTAAACTCTAAACCCTAACTGCTTACTGGTGATACATGTTCCATGAAGATTATATAATCTTGGAATTTCGATTTACCTTGGGAATAAAATTGTGACACTTGATATTTATTTTGGCTTTTTAGCTTAAATGGTACATTATATCTAGACATTTTGAGAATGATATTGCATTTATATTTCATAGGAGCTATATATTTCATATGTGTGGATCTCAAAATTATATATTTCATCGAAGTTCAAAGTATCGATAGTCATGCTCTGGATATCAATACTTGTACCCAAACTTTTCGACTATGTTCGTGTTGTCGGTTTCCTTTTGATGTTTACAATCGTAAATCAAGTCCCAATGATGCCTATTTAGTCCAACCATCACATGTTCTCATATATGTATACACATAAAAAACATAATAAATACTGTTCCTCATTCAAATTAATGTATGCATAATCAAGATATGTAGGTAAATTCATGTTCTTTTACAAGTAATCATGGGTATCCCTTTACGTCACAGGTTTAATCCTACCATAAAGGCTTAAAAATCCTTTTTAAACATGCATAGTATTATAATTAATGCTTGAAATTAACAAAATTCACAATAATGAGCCCAGGAAATAAAAAAATAACCCCGTGCGTGCGAATTACATAAGATCTCTTTCAAGAAATCGTAGAGAATTTATGAAGTTGTACATTATCTAAAGGAAAAAATTGTGCAAAGGTTGAACTGTTTCTATTTCCAAGTCTCAGAAATCTATGAAGGGTTTCAAAGAACTCAAACCATATAGGATTGCCCACAAAATTCTTCTAAATATCTCCAATAAATTGTTCTACAACCACATATTTTTTATCGTACGACCATGACACGACTATCGCACGATTATGTACAACTATAACACGATGTCAATGTTGCACCCAATATCAGAACATAACCTAAATTAATTTGTCCAAACCTCGTATAATCGGTTTCAAGTTTTTATAGATTGTATTTATATGTAATACAACATATACATTATCCTAATCCCCATCCACTAAATGGTATTTATATTCCCACCACTCTTTTATTTTGTTCCACTACATTATAAACACTCTAAATAACACACATTTTTTTAATGCAATACAACTATTTCACAAATATACCCCTAGCACAATTAAGAATAATAAAGAAGAGGTTGAGATTAGATAAAAGGTGTTGAACTGAATGGTATAGTGCGGCCAATGTGCATTGACTCATCATTGCCTTAGGTTGGAGGCAATGAAATTAAATCAGGCTGTGAAGAAGATAAAGTGTTGGAAGAGCCTCAGATTTAAGATGCGAGACAACAGAGGGGATGTTAAGTAGGTTACCAGAGAAGCAGGCGAAGATGTTTATGTGCTCTGCCTTGAAGTTATAAGAGTGATATTAGAATTGGGATATGGGCCAGGAAGTTGAAGGCAGAAGCAATTAATACTGATGGTGCAATGTCTTTGACAAGTAGTGATTTGAAGATAGAAATGAAAATGTCGAATAAGATAGAGTCGAAGAGGTTTCCAACAAAGCTAAAGGATCTACTCCACACCCTAAACCCTAAACCCTAAACCCTAACTGTTTACTGGTGATACATGTTCCTTGAAGATTATGATAGTCTTGGAATTTCGATTTATTTTGGGAATAAAATTGTGACACTTGATATTTATTTTGGCTTTTTAGCTTAAATGGTACATTATATCTAGACATTTTGAGAATGATATTGCATTTATATTTCATAGGAGCTATATATTTCATGTGTGAATCTCAAAATTATATATTTCATCGAAGTTCAAAGTATCGGTAGTCCTGCTCGGGATATCGATACTTGTACTTAATACTTTTAGACTATGTTCATGTTGTCGATTTCTTTTTGATGTTTACCATCGTAAATCAAGTCCCAATGATGCCTATTTAGTCCAACCATCACATGTTCTCATATATGTATACACATAAAAAATGTAATAAATACTGTTCCTCATTCAAATTAATGTATGCATAATCAACATATGTAGGTCAATTCATGTTCTTTTACAAGTAATCATGGGTATCCCTTTATGTCACAGGTATAATCCTACCATAAAGGCTTAAAAATCCTTTTTAAACATGCATTGTATTACAATTAAGGCCTGAAATTAACAAAATTCACAATAATGATTCCACGAAATCAAAAAATAACCCCGTGCTTGCGAATTACATAAGATCTCTTTCAACAAATCGTAGAGAATTTATGAAGTTGTACATTATCTAAAGGCAAAAATTGTGCAAAGGTTGAACTGTTTCTATTTCCAAGTCTCAGAAATCTATGAAGGGTTTCAAAGAACTCAAACCATATAGGATTGCCCACAAAATTCTTCTAAATATTTCCAATATATTGATCCACAAGCACATATTTTTTATCGTACGACCATGACACGACTATCGCACGATTATGTACAACTATAACATGATGTCAATGTTGCACCCAATATCAGAACATAACCTAAATTAATTTGTCCAAACCTCGTATAATCGTTTTCAAGTTATCATAGATTGTATTTATATGTAATACAACAAATACATTATGCTAATCCCCATCCACTAAATGGTATTTATATTCTCACCACTGTTTTATTTTGTTCCACTACATTATAAACACTCTAAATAACACACATTTTTGTAATACATTACAACTATTTCGCAAATATACCCCTAGCACAATTAAGAATAATAAAGAAGAGGTTGAGATTAGATAAAAGTTGCTGAACTAAATGGTATAGTGTACCCAATGTGCATTGAATCACCATTGCCTTAGGTTGGAGGCAATGAAATTAAATTGGGCTGTGAAGAAGATTAAGTGTTGGAAGAGCCTCAGATCTAAGATGCGAGACAACTGAGAGGATGTTAAGCAGGTTAACAGAGAAGCAGGTGAAGAGGTTTACGTGCTCTGCTTTAAAGTTATAAGAGTGATAGTAGAATTGGGATATGGGCCAGGAAGTTGAAGGTAGAAGCAATTAAAACTGATGGTGCAATGACTTTGACAAGTAGTGATTTGAAGATAGAAATGAAAATTGTTGAAGAAGGTCGAGTTGAATAGGGTTCCAACAAAGCTAAATAATCTTCTCGACACAGGGTTGTTTTGTCGTGTGAATTTTTACTCCAAATTGCACATGTTAAGGTTTTTATGTGTGAGACTTGTGATCTACGCAAGAATGAAAGAGAGGGAAATAACATATACATGTGTGTACAATTTGGTAGTTATTTATGCCAATTTACTTACGGCCATTTTAGTAAATTTTTAAATAACTTGAACTAAAAGCATAAGCTATTAGGTAAGGCCGCGCGTATTTAATTTAAATCTTATCTTTTAAATGCCCCCTCATGTATAGGCATGCTTTATTTTTTCTCATTAATTCCTTACACATTCACAATTTTTAAAACCATTTAAAATCTCCATCTTAATATTCGAAAGATTGAGATTGTTTTCTCTGGTAATACACATTCCATGAAGATTTTGATAATCCTGCAGTTACGATTCACTTTGGGAATAAATTGTGATATTCGATATTTATTTTAGCTTTTTGGCTTAATTAAATGGTACATAGTACCGAGACATTTTGAGAATGAAATTGCAGTTATATTTCATAGGGGATATATGTTTCATAGGTGTAGATCTTGAAGCTATACAAATCTCAAAACTATATATTTCGTGGTGCAAATGTACAAAGTATCGGTATTCATGCTTTGGATATAGATACTTGTTCTCAATAATTGTCACTATGTTCGTGTTGTCGATTTCCTTTTGATGATTGCCATAGCAAATCGAGTCTCGATGATGTCTATTTAGTTCAACCTCCACAAATATATTTAAAATCCTAAATATATATACACATTGAAAACATAATAAACATTGTCCCTCTTTCAAATTTATGTATGCATAATCAACTTATATAGGTCAATTCAAGTTCTTTTACAAGCAATCGTAAGTATCTCGTCATGTCAATGTTGGAGACCGGGATCTAAACATAACAAAAATTAATTTTCTGTGATAATCATACATCCCTCCACAAGATATGATTTATTTCGTGCATTCAACTGAATTAAATAAAACTGCAAGAACACATAGGTGTTGAAGAAATTACCTTTGTAGCATGTTGTTCTTTAAACTTCCAAAGCTACAAACCCTCAAGCCTTCCCCAGTGTTCTCCAAGAGAAGCTATACTAGTGTGTGGTCACCTCTCTGGTTCTAGGTTATACTAGGGTTAGGGTTAGGGTTTTCTTTGTCAGGAGAAAATATACACTTCACACTTTAGTGTGTGTCCCGCCTCTAGATTTAGGTTGTGTAGAAAAACAGTCTTATGAGACTATTTATAATCTACTTACACTCCAAAACCCTACCAACCCTAGTACCATAACCCAGGTCCATTTCTGCACAGCCCAAAATAGGTAATAAGCCTATTTAGCTCTATATATTGGAGCCACTGAGGAGACTTGATCGGACCCAATTAAACTAAGCTCTAATAAATTAATTTTGACTCGGTCAACTCTTCATCAGTCAAAATAATTTATTAATCAGGTTCTATTCCACTAAAAGAACAAGACTGCACTCTTAGTCTAATTGAAATTACTGAAGCAACAATCAATAATTATATCCTCCGACTTATCGATCCTACTTGTTACCCCCGTCGATCAACTCGAATATTCAGAATAAGTAAAATGACCAAAATGTCATTATTCGAATATTCACAAATTCTCAACTCTCATCTTCTATCTGACAGTTCGATGTGATCACATCACATCATTGAATTTAACAATCAATGTCGAACTACTAAGCTCAGATTAAACTGTATACTAGAAGAACCAGTGAGATCATGATCATACCTTAAAAGTGACGGATTCCATATTACGAATATATGTTCCTCGTTAGTTCACTCTAATTCCAAAAGTATCGAGATATTGATGAGCAATTTGATCTCACTCATTGACACCTCAGAGTACTTCAAGTTAGTAACCGAAGTTCATTATCCGCTCAGGATTAAGGTCCCATGTACGATAGTCAAGTGAAATTAAATTTGTCTGGTCAATATCACAAATTAATTTCACGTGGTCCCGTTCAATACAATCCAAATTTTATTACCAAAGTCAAAGATAGACTTTAATAAAATCGAGACAATCTTATGAAAATAAATTGTCTATATTTATTTACTCATCGTGAATGATAATTTTAGATCGAATTACAGATTGAATCTTTTTGTGTTTAACAACCCAAACACTCTATTTGTAATATCAAATCGACCTATGGATAAATGTAAGCTCAAAATAACATAATAAATATATCAATCAATTTATTAATTTTATTTCAAAATGTCACGAGTACAAATAATTTACTCGACGGGCAAACACAACCTAACAGTCAAAAGTTTAATCCTACCATAAAGACTTGAAAATTCTTTTTAAACATGAATATTATTATAATTAAGGCAGAAGTTAACAAAATTCACCACAATGATTGAACGAAATCAAGCTATAACTCCGTGCGTGCGAATTACATAAGATATATTTTAAGAAATCATAGAGAATTTGAGAAGTCGTTCATATGAGGCAAAAATTATGCGAGTTCCAAGGGTAAGAAATCATTTTTCTTTCTATAAAGGGTTTCAAAGAACTCCTACCATATAGGATGCCCACATAATTCTTCTCTATATTTCCAATAAATCGAACCGCAGCCGCATATTTGCTGCTCACATATTTCTTCTATATATTTCCAATAAATCGATCCACAGTCGCATATTTTTTAACGCACGACCATCACACAACTATCACACAATTATGCACAATTATGGCATGGCCTCAATGTTTTATCCATTATCTAAATTAATCTATCCAAACCTCATATAATTGTTTTAAAGTTTCATAGATCGTGTTTATATTACATACAATACATACATTATCCTAATCCCCATTCACCATGTGGTAGTTATATTCTCACGACTGTTTTCTTTTGTTCCACTGCGTTATAAACACTAAATAACACACATTTTCGTAATACAATACATCTATTTCACTAATATACCCTGAGCAGAATTATGAATAATAAAGTAGAGGTTGAGGTTAGATAAATGTACATGAAGGTATATTTCTATTACGAATTCAATCTAAGTACAAGGTTGATCCGGTTTATAGAATTACAGACTTAATTATGTCAATTCTTTACCTTGCACAATTTTAGAACTTTAGGATGACTAGGGAGATTAGGGGACCAATTTAGAAGATTTTGGGAGTTAAGGGATCAATATTGAAGGTTAGGAGTGAAAAGGACCAAAACTGTATGAAAAACTTGAAGTTTGGAGAAAAGGAACAAAATTGTACAAAAACCTTGAAGTAGAGACAAAATTGCAAATTGGCCCAAAGTTGGCAAACTGAATTTTATGTTTGGTACGGTCCTGCAGCAGTAAAAACAACAGCAGCTAGATTGTGGCAAACATAGAAAATGATGTTTAACGCAGTTTGAGACTCGGTTTGTAAACCGCGGCCCGATCGTGACCCGTCTGGGCAAAAATTTAAGTTTTTTAGTTTGTACATGGGGGTTATTTTGTCCTTTTGCTAGGCACGAGTTCCAATGTTGATTAAACACTATATAAAGACCTATTGTAGCTCAAATGAAGGGGGCACGAACATAGAGATGATAGGAGAATTACAACGAAGGTTTGAAGACTTTAGCATGAATAATGAGAATTATTAGTGCAAGATATTCAATTCTTTGTCATTTCTTTTTTAAACTCGTGATGAATTCTAATTTTTTTTTTCTTCTTCTTCTTTTATGATAAGTAGCTAAATTATTAGTTGGGACAAACGTTATGTAACCTAGTTTTGAACATTTAATTTCAAATATCAAGTTTTGTGTAACTAATGGATTCATGTATTAATTTTGCTTCTTTCTTTCATGATTGATTTACTTAATCACTAATTCATTAATGTGTACATTTTGACGAGTCGAGATATGAGTTATAAATTTAGACATATATAGTAACATTCGACAATTAGGTAAAAGGTAGAGATATATTTTCGCTATTGTCGCGGCCTTTAATTGAATTCTTAGGTACTTAAATACGTTTAGTTAAGGCTTATTCAGATTCAAATAGAGATATAGTGAGTTAACTTAACTAAATAGAAATTTGAATACAACTTTAGTAATTGATTTGAGAGGCGAGATTAAATGTGATATCTAAGGTGAAATCCTAATCCCGGCACTATAACTGTTGACCTCCAAAAATGGCTGCTAACAGGAATCTCACGCTTCCTCTTTCTACGTGTATTTTTCCTCTTGTTTAGATTGCCACGTGGTTTATTCAACCATGTAGATAAGTCTAGGACCGGGTGGATATGTAACAAAAGATAAAGAGAAACACATTATGGTAGAGGTAATAGCTTGAGGACTCCTAACTAACGATTTCCTAAATGGTTATAACACTTGAAGAATAATTAGTATAGAGGACTTGATATTTCTTGTGAGAGTAATGATTTCAACATCCCACTCTTGTTGGAATGAGTTTGCTATTAATAGAGAAATCTCAACTGATAGACCCATTTGGATGCGTGACAAGTGGCTCAATCTTAAGGATCATTGCGTCACATTACTAGCATTTATGAGGAAGTCCCTTTCAGCTGTAAGCTAAGTGACTATGATTGCGACAAGCCACATTGGTAGGTTGTCCAATCAGTCATTTTCAAGACTGAATTGCAGGTTTGGTTGGGGAGGCTTTCTCAGACCGCAACTACGGTCGAACTTTTACAGCCTCGGTTGCCAAAGCTCCTCGGCATAAATAGCTTCGGTAGTCTATGCTCCTCGGTATACATAACATCGGTAGTCTAAGCTCCTCAGCATAAACAGTCTCGATTGACTTTGACCGTGCCCAAGTGGGATTGTCCTGTCCACGTAGGATTGGAGCGTAACAATAGTCTCCCAAGTTCAGGACCTCTATCATTTATGAGAGGTGCTGGACTTGGTAGCGTTCGAAAAGTGACAGATTCGTAATTGGGAGATTTAGTCCCACAAGGTCAGGACCTCTCATTTATGTGAGGTGCGGAGCTTGGAGTGGGTGAGAAATTTGAAGCGTACACGTTGTGCTAAGTGATCTCCGTAGCTTGGAGAAGTTTGCTGCGGAAGAACCTATTCCCAAGTGGGAGAGGCTTGGTAGCAGAAGCGAGTCTCTAAAGTTGGAGAAGCTTGCTGTGGAAGAGCCTATTCCCAAGTGGGAGAGGCTTGGTAGCATAAGCGAGTCTCCAAAGTTGGAGAAGCTTGCTGCAGAAGAGCCTATTCCCAAGTGGGAGTGGCTTGGTAGCAGAAGCGAGTCTCCAAAGTTGGAGAAGCTTGCTGCGGAATAGCCTAGTCTCAAGTGGGAGAGGCTTGGTAGTAGAAGCGAGTCTCCAAAATTGGAGAAGCTTGCTGCAGAAGAGCCTATTCCCAAGTGAGAGAGACTTGGTAGCAGAAGCGAGTCTCCAAAGTTGGAGAAGCTTGCTGCGAAAGAGCCTATTCCCAAGTGGGAGAGGCTTGATAGCAGAGTCGAGTCTCCAAAATTGGAGAAGCTTGCTGCGGAAGAGCCTATTTCCAAGTGGGAGTGACTTGGTAGCAGAAGCGAGTCTCCAAAGTTAGAGAAGCTTGTTGCGGAAGAGTCTAGTCCCAAGTGGAAGAAGCTTGGTAGCAGAAGCGAGTCTCCAAAGTTAGAGAAGCTTGCTGCAGAAGAGCCTATTCCCAAGTGGGAGATGCTTGATAGCAGAAGCGAGTCTCCAAGTTGGAGAAGCTTGTTGCGGAAGAGCCTAGTCTTAAGTGGGAAAGGCTTGGTAGCAGAAGCGAGTCTCCAAAGTTGGAGAAGCTTGTTGTGGAAGAGCCTATTCCCAAATAAGGAAGCTTGTTTGCAGAGGCCCTTCTAATATCAGATGAGACATGATAATGGGCTTTTTCCAGTTGGTGCCATGCCTTAATAAAGAGGCTAGGCCCTTGTGTGGGTATGACACTTCTACAAAAACTAAGACCCAAATAAGGGAGCTTGTTTACAGAGGCCCTTCTAATATGCCGCTAGTACCTCTTCGGAGAGGCATATGATAAGATTTTACCCCAAACTTGATTAGGCACCAGTGCCTCTTTTTAGGGGTTGCGTTTACAAATCAAATGATTGAACGAAAGACTTGGCACTTCTATAATGCCAGCGCCTCTTCTTCAAAGCCTCAAACAAGCAAACAATCGAAACTTAATTTATAAATAATCAAATGTCGGTGCCTCTTCTCAAGAGGTGTCACCTAGGCTCCAACGAGATACAGGCAATGTCTTAGGAAATTTAAACCATTAATCAAGTTAGATAAGCTCGTATGTATAGTTTTCGAGTGCCTCTTCTTAGAAGCCTCAAACAAGCAAACAATTGAAACTTGATTAATGAATAATCAGATGACGGTGCCTCTTCTCAGAGGTGTCACCTAGGTTTCAACGAGATACATGCAATGCCTTAGGAAATTTAAACCATTAATCAAGTTAGATAAGCTCGTATGTATAGTTTTCGAGTGCCTCTTCTTAGAAGCCTCAAACAAGCAAACAATCGAAACTTGATTAATGAATAATCAGATGCCGGTGCCTCTTCTCAGAGGTGTCACCTAGGCTTCAACAAGATACATGCAATGCCTTAGGAAATTTAAACCACTAATCAAGTTGGATAAGCTCGTATGTATAGTTTTCGAATGCCTCTTCTTAGAAGCCTCAAACAAGCAAACAATCGAAACTTGATTAATGAATAATCAGATGTCGGTGCCTCTTCTTTGAAGGACCTACGCTAGCCCCAATTAGTACTTGCGCAGTGTCCTTTCTTCAAGAAAACTCATTTGTTCAATGAGGTTTATGCTTTTGATCACGTTCCACTCGTGGTTGAATGTGTGGTTTCCCACAGACAGCGCCAATCTGTTGATCTCCAAAAATGGCTGCTAACAGGAACCCCACGCCTCCTCTTTCTACATGTATTTCCCCTCTTGCTTGGACTGCCACGTGATTTATTCAACCACGTAGATAAGTCTAGGACCGGGTGGATATATAACAAAAGATAAAGAGAAACACACTATGGTAGATGTAATAGCTTGAAGGCTCCTAACTAACAATTTCTCAGGTGGTTATAACACTTGAAGAATAATTAGTATAGAGGACTTGATATTTCTTATGAGAGTAATGATTTCAACATCCCACTCTTGTTGGAATGAGTTTGCTATTTATAGAGAAATCTCAACTGATAGACCCCTTTGGATGTGTGACAAGTGGCTCAATCTTAAGGATCCTTGAGTCACATCACTGGCATTTATGAAGAAGTCTCTTTCAGCCGCAAGCTAAGGGGCTATGATCGCGACAAGCCGCATTGGTAGGTTGTCCAATCAGTCATTTCAAGACTGAATTGTAGGTTTGGTCGGGGAGGCTTTCTTAGCACGCAACCAGGGTCGGACTTTTACAGCCTCGGTTACCAAAGTTCCTCGGCATAAATAGCTTCGGTAGTCTAAGTTCCTCGACACAAACAGCCTCGGTTGACTTTGAACGGGCCCAAGTGTAGCCCAAGTGGGATTGCCCTGCCCACGTGGGATTGGGGCGTAACAATAACCATCATTTTTTTTTTCATTTAATTGTTTTCTTTTCATAATTATTCGTACTAGCTATCAAAACTTTGCTGAACATCATGTTTACAGAAAATAAGAGGTAGTTTTAGTTAAATCAATATTTACATAAAATAGTCTTCGTGGACGAGAATTCGGACTCTTTAGGTCTATTTTACTACTTGTTTAATTGACATCAAACACATGCAATTTAAACACAACAATTTCTCGTAAATCAACCCACAATCACTTATTTTATTATCGCACGTCTATCGCACGATTTGCACGATCATGGTGTGATCTCATTGTTGTACCTAAAATAAGAACTTAACTTGAATTGATCTATTTAAACCGCATATAATTGTTTTCAAGTTATCATAAATAGTATTTATATGTTCCATTATCTTATTCATCGAAGGGTGGTTATATTGCCACTACTGCTTTCTTTTATTCCACCAGCAGTGCAATAACTTTTACAAGTATTTCTTTGAAGTTAGAAATAAAAATATCGATGAAGGTTTAGTTGAAGAGAGTTCCAACAAAGATGAAGGATCTACTCGCACGTCACACGAGGTTGGTTTTTGTGTTAACTTTTACTGCAAATAGTATATGTAAAAGTTTTTATGTGTGAGAGTTGTAGTGTATGTAGGAATAGAAGAGAGGGAAATAACATATATATGATTGTAGAATAGGTGGTTATTAGATAAGGCCAGATGTATATATGTCTCCTCACGCGCGTAGGTGGATTCATTTTTTCCATTGATGGCTTACACGTGCACAATTTTAAAATATTGGTGACAGCGAGACTTAAACCTAGAACATTTGCTTGACGCCATGTTGAACTATTTGACCTAAGCCCTTATGTATATCATGTAAATCTTATCTTCAACATAAATAAGAAATTTTGATGACAATATAAATCTTATCTTCAACATAAAACTTATCTAGGAACAAAAAAAAAAAAATGGTGATGACAATATAACTACCCTTCACCAAAAGTCTCAACCATATTGATTTGCATTGTACATCCCGATGGCAAGCTGACAAAGACGGATACAAATAAGCACAAAGCATAAGTATTAATCCTTTGTTAATTTTATTCTTTTTTTATCTATTATTTACTCTTAGATTCCTTTTAATAGTTCTTAGGAGATTAGGGACTTAAGAGAAATTTTAATCATTAGACAATTAGTAGGTTCTGTTTGGCTCGAATTGATTATGGAATAATTTAATTGTGAGTGTTTTCTCCAATTTTCGATCTAATCAGCCTTCGAAAGAAACAATGATTTGTTGATCTTGTGTTCTTCAATTATTTTACGTTTCCACTACATTAGTTTGTATCAAAGTGTTGTTATGCTTGTAGCAATGACACAGAGAGCACGAACTTTTGTTCATGACATACATCCAATAATTTTTTCATTCAAACCTTTCAATTTTCATCAGTCCATAACACGCAAGCACAATTACTTAATAAACCCATTAGACACAAGTTTAGAGTTTGAAATAGTCAAACATAAAGTTCGTATGTATAACTCCTATTTTCTCTACAAAAATTCCGTCAAAGGACGGGTCATGCTCGCCGTTAGACATTATTTTTACATCTTCTTGTTCACTCTATCTTGGCCCCAAACGTATCAAATACATGTTACATAAAAAATAATAAGGACTTGCCTCCAAATTTTATTATATCTCTATTTATTTCTTGTTGGATTAGCTATAATGTGCTGAATGTGGGGAGCCTATTATACTCTACATTTTTTTCCCTCGATGCAAGATTACTATACATGTATTAGGCCACCCTAAATTTTCTTCTTATATAAAGGGTAGTGAAGAAATGAGAAAAATGAAAAGAAAATTGTAACCTGAGAATAATATTCGAGAGATTATCAATGTATATTTGCTATTCTTACTTTTACAAAATGAATTAAGAGTGCCTATTTATATACAATTATACATACAATCTGCTATATAAATATAGCTGAATATAATTAAAGTGAGAACGAGGAAGCTACTGAGTGTATTCTGTTACAACAGCCAGCAAGTGGAGAAGCTTCTATTCTCTTCTAATTCAACAGCAATCTGGTTTCAGCTTTCACGTTTTGCTTTATCATCATTTGCTTTTCTGATTTGATCATTTGGGTCCATGATCTTTTCTTCTCTAACACCCCCCTTCAAGCTGGAGGCAACTTCAATTACTCCAAGCTTGCTGCGTAGATACAGATGTCTGGAGTTCATCAGAGGTTTAGTTAATATATCTGCAGTTTGATCTGCTGTATGGACATAACTTATTACCAACTGTTTAGCTAGAACTTTATCTCGAACAAAATGCATATCAAGTTCTATGTGCTTGGTTCATGCGTGATAGACAGGATTAGAAGCCAGTGCACTTGCCCATAAGTTGTCACACTAGATTCTAGGAACTTGAGTCTGTGTTACGTTTAGTTCTTGTAGAAAGGATTGAATCCAGATAATTTCTGCAGTAGTGTGAGCTAGAGTCCTATATTCTGCCTGAGTGCTTGATCTTGCCACAACACGTTGTTTCTTTGAACGTCAAGAAATCAGATTATCACCTATATAAACACAATAACCCATGCTGGACTTCCTGTCATCTGGGCATGATGCCCAGTCAGCATCTCCATAAGCAACAAATGTTGAGATCTTGTGCTTCATGAATGATCAATCCCATATCAAGAGTCCCCTTTATATATCTGAAAAGTCGCTTTAGCAAATTCCATTGAGCATCTGTTGGATTTTGGAGATATTGGCTAACTCTATTTACAACAAATGTGATATCTGGCCTTGTATGAGTCAAGTATTGAAGTGCCCCTACTGCACTTTTGAACTGAGTTGGGTTCTTTAAGGTTACTCATTCTTCTTTACCTACTAGTCTTCCAGCTGCCATAGGAGTGATACTAGATTTCAAATTCTCAAATCCAAAGCTCTTCAATAAATCAATTGCATATCTCTTCTGTGACAAATGAAGTCCAATTTCATCTCTATAAAATTCAATTCCTAAGAAGTTCTTCAGATTTCCCATATCCTTTAAGGCAAATGATGTATTTAACTTCTCAATCAACTTTTGTAACTTTGTTCTGCAATTTCCAGTCAATATAATGTCATCAACATATACTAGCAAGTAGATTACATGATCTTATGATACCTGATAAAACATTGAGCTATCAGCTCTGGATTGTTTAAGATCCCATTCCAGAAGTGTCTCCTTCAGTGTTTCATGCCAAGTTCTAGGGCCTGTTTAAGTCCATATATAGCTTTGCTGAGTTTGCATATGAAGGATGGTTTATTTTGATCTATAAAACCATAAGGTTGTTCCATATAAACTGTTTCCTCTAGCTTTCCATTGAGAAAAGCATTGTTAATGTCTACCTGCCTTATCTCCCATCCTTTTGAAATTGCAATCGTAAGGATAACTTTTAAGGTTGGTGCTTTGGCTACTGGACTAAATATTTCATAGTAATCAATACCTGAAGTTTGTGAGAACTCTTTTGCCACCAGCCTAGCTTTATGCCTCTGAATTTCTCCATTTGTACCAAATTTCAGTTTGTATACCCATTTGCATCCAATGATCTTCATTGTAGGTTCAAAAGGGACTAACACCCATGTTTGATTTTTGATCAAAGCATCATATTCTTCCTTCATTGCTTTGCACCACTTTTCACTCTTCAGTGCTTCATCCAAGCTGTCTGGTTCTATTTCATCTAGAGAATGTGAGATAGAATCAGCAATATAAGTTTTTGGTTTTACAATCCTTGCATTTGACCTAGTTACAATAGGATGTTTGCATTTATCTGCTTCATGCTCAACTTCTGGCATATCCACCCAAATTTTTATTCCAACCTGAGACTCTAAGGATTCAGGCAATATATCTCTCTGTTCAAGTTGCTGTGGTTGTTCATTAATCAATCCTTTATCATTTTCTATCACCTCATCATTTTCAACACAAGGTCTGTGTGCAGATTCATCTATAGAATGTATTATATCACCTGAATCTGAGGTTGTTTTGTAAGAGTTAAATTCAAAAGGAAGATAATGAAGAGTTGTAGGGGACCACTTGGGTTGCTGTATTTTGTTGAAGAAGCCTTCTTTGAAGGGAAAAGCATTTTCATCAAAGACTACATGTCTAGAGATATAAGTTCTACCACTAGAGCTTAAGCACTTGAATCCTTTGTGAGATGTACTAGGTTCTAGATAGACACACTTTTGGGTATGGAAATCAAATTTGTGTTTTTGATATGGTCTTAGACATGGGTAGGCACATCCAAAAATTTTAAGAAGTTTGTAGTCTGTGGTGTGTTTGAATAAAGCTTCATAGGGTGATTTCTGTTGAAGGAGTAAATTAGGCATTCTATTTATAAGATGTGTTGCAGTTAAGAAGGCTTCCCAACATTAGTACAAGGGCATATGTGCTTGGGCTAATAGAGTTAGATCTATTTCAGTTATGTGTCTGAGTTTTCTTTTAGCCCTCCCATTTTGAGCAGACGTATAAGGGCAAGAATATCTGAGGTTAATGCCCAATTCAGATGCTAATTTGTCAAGGTTTTTGTACTCACCTCCCATATCTGATTGTAAGGCTTTAAATTTCCTTTCAAATTGATTTTCAACTAAACTTTTGAATTGTGTAAAGTAGTGTAAAACTTGAGATTTGTGTTTTAAAGAATAAATCCAGGTGTATCTAGTACAATCATCCACAAACAATACATAGTACTTGAACCCTGAGGTAGAATTAATGGGAGATGGTCCCCAAACATCAGTATGGATTAAATCAAGTGGCATTTGTGCATGAGATGATGATAATTTGAAGGGTAATGCATGTGAGTTTCCAAACTGACATGTTTCACAGAAGGAAAAACTTTTATTACTGATAATTTTGAATTTATTACAAGATGACTTTAAAACCTGTTGTAAGACAGAAGCAGTGGGATGTCCTAATCTTCTGTGCCAGGTTTTAACTTCTGAATCTAGAAAATTATCACTAGTAGACTTAGTAGGCTGGTTCATGCTGGTGTTGAGAAGATTATGAGTATTGTTTGGCTGATGGTAGATGATTGAGCTTGTATTTGATTGTGGTTGGGCAGATTTAGTTGATATAATCCATCCTCAAGTTTCTCCTACACTAGAGTTTTCCTTGTTGGTAGATCCTTCACAACACAGCCATTAGAAAAATTCAATAGATTCATTGTTATCAGCAGTTAACTTAGATACACTTATGAGATTTTTCTTGATTCTAGGTACATGCAACAATTTATTCAGAACCAGCGTTTTATCATAATCAACATCAAACCTTTTAGAACCAATGTGAGATATTTGCAATGAATTACCATTACCTACCACCAGTTTTTCCTTACCTTCATACTCCTTTGCTTCATCAACATTCTCCTTATCAGTAATGACATGATGACTGGCTCCAGAATCAGCATACCAGGCTTGATCCTCTACTGAACTTGGACTTGCAATGTAGGCAGAAGGGTCAAGCTACGGTTATGATCAGTAGGCCTTTTTCCATATACTTCTCATCAAATATGTTATAACACCAAGCAGCAGTATGATTGCTTAAACCACATATTTGACAAGGATGTCCTACTTCATTAGATCTTCCAAATCTCAGTCTGCCTCTTGTTCTATCCCTGAAATTTGAGCTTCTTCCACCTCTATTTCATCTTCTACTATAAGAGTTTGCATTCTATGGGTTTCCTTGAGTTAGATTAATTGTTCCAAAGTTTCTCCTTACTTGACTGAGATATTCCAACCTGCTTTCAAAGGTCATAAGTGTAGAAGATAACTCATGCCAAGACATTTGATCTCTGCTATTCACCTGCACCACAATGGGAGTATATTCTTTATCAAGTCCAGCTAGAAATTGAGTTACTAGATCAACATGATCAACTTTCTTTCAACCTATTTCAAGGTTATCAGCAAGCTGTTTAACAGTGCTGAGATACTGATCTATAGTCATGGATCCTTTCCTAATTCTCTGCAATTCAGATGTGAGGAATGTCACTCTGGACCTGTTGAGAATGCCATAATTTTCATTTATGGCCTTCCAAAGCTCGCTTGAGCTGTTACACCCCATGACACGCACCATAATTTCTAATGTCATGTAGGAATACATCCACCCCATTAGGAGTTGATCAACAGATATCCATCTGGAGTATTCTGGATTAGAAGACATCTCCATTGTTGTTCCAATTTCAGCTGTGACTTGAGAGCTGATGAATTGTGGAGGACATACCTTAGTGCCCAGTAGATATCCTTATAGGCCATGACCCCTTACTATAGGCATTATAACATTTTTCCACAAGAGGAAGTTGTCTTTGTCTAATTTCACGAATGCTGCTTGAGTCAGATTCATGCCAAATGGAGCAAGATTACTCACATGAGTTGGAGCTTGAACCATGGAGTTAGAATATGAGCTTTGAGATTGGTTACTGGGATTGAAATTCACCATTGAGTGGCTCTGATACCAAGCAAAGAAATGAGAAAAATGAAAAGAAAATTGTAACATGAGAATAATATTTAACATGAGAATAATATTCGAGAGATTATCAATGTATATTTGCTATTCTTACTTTTACAGAATGAATGAAAAGTGCCTATTTATATACAATTATACATACAATCTGCTATATAAATACAACTATATATAACTAAAGTGAGAACGAGGAAGTTGCTGAGTGTATTCTGTTACAACAGCCAGCAAGTGGAGAAGCTTCTATTATCTTCTAATTCAACATCAATCTGGTTTCAGCTTTCATGTTTTGCTTCATCATCTTTTGCTTTTCTGATTTGATCATTTGGGTCCATGATCTTTCCTTCTCTAACAAGGGTATTAGGGAAAACCTCGTTTCCTTGCGATATAGTAGTTAGAAATTAGAGAGGCATGAGCCCAAAATACATTGTAATCCTCTTCTTAGTACAGTGATTATGTAGCAATATTAGGTGGATATAGCTCTTTGAGAGTAAACCACCTTAAATTGTTTGTTTTTCTTGCTTTCGTTTTTCAGCTTCTCATTATTAATGGCTTTCGGTCATATGGATTATTCGTTTTATCCATAACTTAAGAGAAATTGGCGCAAATGGTCCCTAACGTATGCCATTAGTGCGCAAATGGTCCATAACCTTTCATTTTTGGCAGAATGGTCCCTAACCTATCCATTTAGGTGCGCAATTGGTCCTTTTTTACGGATTCCGTTAAAAATCCGTTAAAACCTTTCCAAAATTGGCGCAAATGGCCTCTCTCATGTTTTTTTAGTCTTTATTAGTTGGGGTAAAATTGTCAAATTACATTTTTTTTTCCATTGGCGTAAATGGTCCCTAACCTTTACCTTTTTTGGCGCAAATAGTCCCTAACCTATAATTATATTTTGGCTCACAATTGGTCCTTATTTGATGAAAAAGATAAAAATATCCTTACTTTTAATTAAAGAAATTTACAATTGAATTCCTAACCTTTAAAAAAAGTGAAAATAAGTCCGATACTTTAATTTTTTATTAAAAAAATTAAAAGAAAACTAATAAATTGACAATATACTAAATTATTTTGTATATTTTACAAACTATTATAAAATAACTAAAATTTAAGCTCATAATTATTAACGAATGTGCTAATTAAAATTGTTTTATTATTATTAAGTAATCATATTATTAAAAATTCAAACTTTAATTTTATCGTTACAATATAAAAAAATAACTTTCTCACAAATAAAAATTTTAATTACTTTCCAAACAGCACATATCCGTTGAACCAAACAAGATCTATTCATGTAGCCAAACATGAGTCTTCTTCTTAGTTGAATTTTCTTCTTGTCCAAACAACCAACCACCACCGGATAACCGTCCAAAACTCAAAAAAAAAATCCACCGGAGAAAACCACCGAATGTGCGCTGGTCATCTTCTCCACAGATCCAATGGATCTTGAACCAGATCTGTGCGACCGATCCGTGCAGATCCAACAAAATCTGCGCAGGATCTGTGCGACTCCAGTAGTGCAGATCGAGCAGAATCTACACAATTCCGATTGCGCAGATCTAGTTAGATCTGCGTGGCCACCGTGCAGATCCCATTGAATTTGTGTGATTCGGTGGTACAGATCCCGTCGGATCTGCACGAGCCACCAGATAGGAGTCGCACAAATCCAACGAGATTTGCACAACCGCGTGCAGATCCATCCGACAGTGTCCTTTTTTTTAATTCATTTTTGTTTTTTTTTCGACCTTCAATCTTCAAGATCCACCAGATCTGCAAGGAAAATGACCGGGGTAGATCCAGTGGAAATTTGTTTGAGTTTTGGATGGGTTATCTGGTGGTTGTTGGTTGTTTAGACAAGAAAAAAATTCAACAAAGAAGAAGACTCATGTTTGGTTGTTTGGTTCAACAGATAGGTGCTGTTTGGAAACTAATTAAAATTTTTATTAGTGACAAAGTTATTTTTTTATATTGTAACGTTAAAATTAAAGTTTGAATTTTAAATAATATGATTACTTAATAATAATAAAATAATTTTAATTAGCACATTCGTTAATAATTATGAGCTTAAATTTTAGTTATTTTATAATAGTTCATAAAATATAGAAAATAATTTAGTATATTGTCAATTTTTTAGTTTTCTTTTAATTTTTTTTAATAAAAAAATTAAAGTATCGAACTCATTTTCACTTTTTTTAATGGTTAGGAATCCAATTGTAAATTTTTTTTTTTATTTAAAAGTAAGGATATTTTTGTCTTTTTTATCAAATAAGGACCAATTGTGCACCAAAATATAATTATTGGTTAGGTACTATTTGCGCCAAAAAAAGTAAAGGTTAGGGACCATTTGCGCCAATTGAAAAAAAATGTAATTTGACAATTTTACTCCCACTAATAAAGACAAAAAAAAATGTGAGATGGACCATTTGCGCCAATTTTGGAAAGGTTTTAACGGATTTTTAACGGAATCCGTTAAAAAGGACCAATTGCGCACCTAAATAGATAGGTTATGGACCATTCCGCCAAAATTGAAAGGTTAGGGACCATTTGTGCACTAATGGCATACGTTAGGGACCATTTGCTCCAATTTCCCCATACTTAATGCTTACTAAAATCAACGGTATATATTATTATTAATTCCACTTCCGGCATTTTTCCAACCTTGTACGCGATACTTTTTAATATGTTTGTGTTGTCGGTTCTATTTCGATGTTTACCATTGCAAGTCAAGTCCCAATTGATGCCTAATTTTTCCAACCTTCCATGAATATATTTAAACATGTTCTTAAATATATATGAACATAAAAATCTACAAATCTAAGCATGCATAAGTCAACATATGTACGTAGGTCATTAATTCATGTTCTTTTTCAAGCAATCATGGGGTATCCCTTCATGTCAAAGGTTTAATCCTATCATAAAGGCCTAACATCCCTTTTTAAACATTAATAGTATTATAATTAAAGATTTAAGTTAGAAAAATTTACATTAATGATCGGACGAAGTCAAGAAATGACCATTCCTGTGCAAAATACATAAGATCTCTTTTAAGAAATCATATGGAGAAATAAGAAGTTGTACCACATTAGGATTGGCCACATGTTATTCTATATATTTTCCACAAATTGACCCACAACCACTTATTTTATTATCGACTATTGCACGATTTTGCACAATAATGGTGTGATCTCAATGTAGTACCCAAAAGCAGAATTTAACCTAAATTGATGTATTTAAACCTCATATAATCTTTTAGAAGTTATCCTAAATCGTTTTTATATGTCATGCAATATATCCATTATCCTAATCGCCAAAGAATGGCTATATTGCCACTACTATTTTATTTTGTTCGACCACTTTAGTGTCTGTTTGGTAGAGTTCAAAAATAGTTTTTTAAGAGCTTTTGAAAAAAGGTTAGTGAAATGTGTGGTTGAAAAATTGATAAAAGTTGTGGGTCCCATCAAATATATGGTTGAAAATGAGTTTAGAGGGAAAAGAATTTTTCAAAAAAATTATACTAAACATGCTCTTATAAACTCATACTAATTAAACACATTCTTGATAATACACAACAAAAATTTCACAAATATAACCTTAGCCTAATTAAAAATTAATGAAGTTGAGGTTGAGACAACAGTGGCTGAACTGGATGATGGTGTAGTGCAGTCAATGCACATTGAATCATCATTGTCTCTGGTTGGAGGCAATCAAATTAAATCGAGCTGCAAAGAAGATAAAACAGTTGGAGGAGCCTCAGATTTAGGATGTGAGAGAACATGGCGATGTTAAGCGGATTATAAGAGAAGTAGACAGAGAAGTTTACACGATCTGCTTTTAAGCTGTAGAGGCACTAAAGTTGGGATCTCGGCCTGGAGAGCTGAAGGAAGAAGAAGTTGAAACTGACGATGCAATGACTTTTACTAGTAGTTCTTTGAAGTTAGAAATAAAACTGTCAAAGAAGGTCGAGTTGAGGAGAGTTCCAACAAAGATAAAGGATCTACTCGTCACGTGCGTCACACGAAGTTGGTTTGTGTGTTAATTTTTAATGCAAACAGTATATGTTAGGACCTTTGTTTGATACCATGTTGAACCATTTGACCTAAACCTAGATGTATATCATTTAAATCTTATTTTAACATAAATAAGAAAAGTATTTTAAAAGTGTGGTGAAATGAAAAAAGAAAAATAAATCGATATGACAATATAACTACCCTTCACCATCAGTCCAACCATATTGATTTGTATTAGACATCCCGATGGTAAGCTCACAAAGATGGATACAGATAAGCACAAAGCATAAGTTTTAATCCTATGTTAATTTTATTCTTTTTTATCTATTATTTACTCTTAGATTCATTTTCCATTAGATCTGTTTTAAGAAATCATGGAGAATATAAGAAGTCGTACCTCATTAGGATTTGCCACATGATTCTTCTATATATTTCCCATAAATCGACACACAACCACTTATTTTATATTCGCATGACTATTGTACAGTTTCGCATGATTATGGTGTGCCCAAAATTAGAACTTAACCTAAATTGATCTATTTAAACTTCATATAATCGTTTCAAGTTATCATAAATCGTATTTTTTTGTCATACAATATGTACATTATCTTAATCACCAAAGGATGATTATATTGCCACTACTGTTTTCTTTTGTTCCACCACTTTATAAACACATACAATTCAAACACAATCACAAATATAGCCACAGCCATATTGAAAAATATTGAAGTAGAGGTTCAGATAACAATTGCTGAACTGATTGATGGTGTAGTGCAGTCAATGCACAATGAATCATCATTGTCTCAGGTTGGAGATTTGGGCCACGAGAGTTCAAGGGAGAAGTTGTTGAAACTGGTGGTGCAATGGCTTTGACGAGTAGTCCGTTGAAGTCGAAATTTCGAAGATGGTCGAATTGAAGAGAGTTCTAACAAAGCTAAAGGATCTACTCGACACGTCACACAATGTCAAATCATGTGCCAATTGATGCCTGATTGGTCCAACCTTCCATGAATATATTTAACATGTTCTTAAATATATATACCCATCAAAAACATAATTAATCTCATTCTTATTTCAAATTTATGCATGAATAAATTGACATTCATGTTCATTTTCAAGCAATCATGAGGTATCCCTTTATGTCAACGGTTTAATCATATCATAAAGGCTTAAATTCATTTTTAAACATAAATAGTATTATTATTAAGGCCTTAGTTAACAAAATTCACAATAATGATCAGAAAATCCAGAAATCGCCCTTCAAGTGCAAAATACATAAGATCTCTTTTAAGAAATCATGGAGAATATAAGAAATCGTACACATAAGGATTGGCCACATGATTCTTCTATATATTTCCTATAAATCCATTTCCTATAAATCGACCCACAACCACTTATTTTATTATCGCACAACTATCGCACAATTTTGCACAATTATTGTGTGATCTCAATGTATTACGCTAAATCAGAATTTAACCTAAATTGATCTATCCAAAACTCATATAATCGTTTGCAAGTTATCATAAATCATATTAATATGTCGTACAATATATACATTATCTTAATCACCAAAGGACGTTGGTTATATTGTTTTTTGTTGTTCCACGACTTTATACACACAATACACTACATCTATTTCACAAATATAGTCGTAGCCTGATTAAAAAATAATGAAATAGAGGTTGAGATAACAGTTGTTGAACTGAATGATGGTGTAGTGCATTCAATGCGCATTGAATCATCATTGCCTTAGGTTGGAGATGGAATCAAATTGGGCTGCAAAGAAGATAAAACTATTGGAGAAGCCTCAGATTTTGGATGTGAGAGAATATGGAGATGTTAAACGGTTATTAGAGACAAGTAGACAGAGGTTTACATGATCAGATTTTAAGCTGTAGGGATCGTAAAATTGCAATCTATGCAAAGATAGTTGAAGGGAGAAGACTTCGACAAGCAGTCCTTTGAAGTTAGAGATGAAAATGTCGAAGAAGGTCAAGTTGAAGAGAGTTCGCATAAAGCTACTTGACACGTCACACGAGGACGGTTTGTGTGTGTGAAGTTTTACTGCAATTAAGGGTTTTTTATGTGTGAGACTTGTAGTGTATTAAAGAATAAAAGAGATGAAAATAACAGATATATGAGTGTACAATAGGTGTTTATTAGATAAAGATAGATGTATATCAGTTATCATTTTTCACATTAATGGCTTACATGTGCAAAATATTTAAAAATTGGTGATCAAGAGACTTAATTTAGGACCTTTGCTTGATACCATGTTGAACCACTTGACCTAAGCCCAAATGCGCATCATTTAAATCTTGTTTTCAACATAAATAAGAAAACTATTTAAAAGTGTGGTGGAATAAAATTTTAAAAAAAATATTGTGATGACAATATTACTACCCTTTACCAAAAGTCTCAACCTTATTGATTTGCGTTAGACATACTGATGGTAAGCTGACAAAGATGGATATTGTTGATATTTTTGCATATTCAACTAAAGTTGCATTTTGGAAATGCGTTTTCTCTCAACTTACACTTATAAGAGCCCTTCTCTTCAGATTCTAGGGCATAACTAAATATTGTTGCTCTCTGGTTTTCGGCTGCGCTCTCTAATTCTTCTCCTTCATCTCTTTTTATCTTTTCTTTAGTTTTCTCTGAGTGAAAAAGGTGTGGAAGGATGGTATTCTATTTAGATACATGAACAATGTTATGTGGTGAAGGTAGGGGTTCTGTTTGAGTGTTGATCTCAGTTGTATATTGTACACTGGTTTCTTTCTTTTAGTGCAGAGAAGCCATAATTCCATTTGTCCAATTGCCTGCCTAACTGACAAAACAAATCTTGTGTTCTTAATCTTCTCTTTACATTTTTCTATATTACTTTGTGTGCTTCAAGATATGATACATGTTTTGATCTGTGTGTGAACGCTTAACATAGGTATCAGAGCTCGGGAAAAACCCTAGGGCAAATTAGTTGTGTCTCCTTTTTTGCTAAAAGGAACTTAAGGTATTATGTTTAAACTCATTTTTTATAATATATACAAATCTTTGTGTTGTTTGATTTCTTGGTTGAGATATGTTTCAGTGTTTCTACTCTTTTGTGGTCGCATGCACTATTTGTGAAATTATCAGTAAAGTTTTTTGACTAAATCGTGTGAATAATCTGTCTATTACTTCTCAAGCATCAGCATATGGGGTGTGGTTCTTATCCTATAGATTTAGGAGGAAATTACTGAACTTTCATGTTTGTGCTCTCTTGAAAAGCCTGATTTTGGAGTTCACAATTGTCCTTGGGTGGTTCATTCATCTTCATTCATTGCATATGGTTCTTTTCTTTTTTCGTCTGATAATGTGAAAACTTTTTTGACTATAGTGTTAAGTTGTATTATCTTGTTTTCTTGATTTTTTCTGTCACACCATTATGACTTCCACAAAATTTCAATTGGAACTTTTTAATGGAAAATGTGACTTTTCAATTTGTCAACAAAAAATGGAAGCCATATTAGTGCAACAGAAAGTTGCAAGAGCTTTAGATGGAAAATATCCTGATTCCTATACCAAGGATCACTAAGGATAAAAAAGATGAAGCTGATGAACTTGCATATACATCCCTCTGACTCTGTGCTTAGAAAGGTAGGAAAATTACTTTCTGCTAAAGCTCTGTGGGATAAACTTACTAAACTTTATTTGATCAAGTCTCTACCAAATAAAATGTTTCTTTTAAAACAATTGTTTTGTTTTAAAATTGATCCTTCAAATGATCTTGATGAGTCTTGATATGTTCAATTATATTGTCCAAGATATTGAAAATAATGGGGATAATGTTCTTGATGATTAGAGAGCCATTATTCTTCTAAATTGTCTTCCAGAATCTACTAGAGAGATAAAAATGCTATTAAATATGGAAGAGATGTTTTAACCCATGATATAGTTGTTAATTCTCATAAGAGTAGAAAGTTAGAATTAGAGTTAAAGTCCACAAAAATTGATGGTGAGGGGTTAATTGTCAGAGAGAGGAATACCACTATGGCTTATCAGCTAGATGAGTCTAGTAAAAAGGATAGATATAAGTCCAAGTCCAGGGCAAAGCATAGAAAGTGTTATGGATGTGGTAAGATGGGTCATTTCATAAAAGACTGTTACAAAAGAAAAAATGAGTTAAAAGAAAAAAGCTTCTCAACAGGGAATGTTGCTGAAGTTTCTGAAAATCTTGCAGAAATGTATGTGACTTCTACAAGTGATTATCCACAATAGTGGATATTAGACTGAGGGTGTACTTTCCATATGACACATAAAAAAGAGTGGTTTAACACCCTGGAAGAAAAAGATATGGGTCAAGTTATTATGGGAAATAGTATGTCATGTGAAGTCACAGGAATATGAAGCATTATTCTAAAATTGGATACTGGAATAGTTTACAATTTTGAGAAAGTTAGGTATGTCCCTAGCCTAACTAGAAATCTTCATTCTGTTGCTTCTCTAGCCAAATGTGGTTGGTCTAGTAAGATTGATGGGGATCATATGAAAATGTTTAAGGGTTCTTCAATGTACATGAAAGGTTTCATTAGAAATGGCCTTTATGTTATCAATGTAGAACCAGTCTTAAGTACTGGGGCTGCCATTACAATGCCAAGTATTGATAACAGCAACCTATGACATAGAAGGTTAGGACACATAAGTTTGAAGGGTCTTCAAATTTTTAAGTCTCAAGGCATCTTTGGAAATTATCACATAAATCCAATTCCCTTATGTGATCATTGCCTTATAAGAAAATAGCATAGGTTGAAATTTGCTACTGGAACTCATAAGTCAAAGGCTCTTTTGGAATATTTAAACTCTGATTTATGGGACCTGCTAGCAAGCCCACTCTTATGGAAAATAGATATTTCATGTCTATTGTAGATGACTATTTTATGATGGTTTGTATTTTCTTATTAGAACACAAGTCTGATGCTTTTCAGAATTTCAAAAACTAGAAAGTCTTAATAGAAAATCAAATTGGAAGTAAGGTTAAGGTCCTTAGGACTAACAATGGTCTAGAATACTGTAATACTGAATTTGATCAATTCTTTAGTGAAAATGGTATTTTAAGACACAAAACAGTTAAGCACACACCCCAGCAAAATGGGGTTGCTGAAAGGATGAATAAAACCCTCGTTGAAAGAGTCAGATGTATGTTATCCAGCTTTGGTTTGACTCAAATGTTCTGGGGTGAAGTTGTTATGACAGCTTGTTACCTGATAAATAGATCTCCCTCCTCTGCCATTGATGGAAAAACTCCTATTGAGAAAATGTCTGGCAAGGTTGCTAACTATGACACTTTAAAAGTGCTTGGATGTGCTGCATTTGCTCATCAAAATATACGAAAGTTAGAACCTAGGTCTAAGAAGTGTGTCTTCTTAGGATATGCTGATGGGGTTAAATGTTATAGGCTTTGGGTTAAAGATGATGATGGTTTCAAAGTTGTTATCAGTAGAGATGTCATTTTTAATGAAGATGACATGACATGTTTAAACAAAAACATCTCTTCTCAGCCTAAAAAATTTAATTCAAACAGTGATTAGGTGGAGCTTGTTTCACCTGTTGTTACTGCCATGAATGATGTTATTCATGATTAGGTGGAGCCTGATCAGAACTTAGATGAGACTAAGTCTCAGGAAATACAACCTGATGATGATAACCTTGAAAACAATAATGATGTTGACGCTCATCCTTTAGCTAATTACCAACTTACCAGAGATAGAAATAGAAGACAAATAAGACTTCCAAATAGATTAGGCTATTCTGAGTGTGTTTTTGCTGCCTTGTTATCCATGCATGAACTTCTTATATTGAACCAAAATCTTATCAAGAGGCTATAGAAAGTTAGCAGTATGAGAAGTAGATTAGTGCAATGAAGGATGAGATAGCTTCTCTACATAAGAATAATACTTGGGAATTAGTTCCTAAAGTTTACAACATGTCCTTAGTTGACTGTAAGTGGTTGTTCAAAGTAAAACTTAGAATTACTTCAAATGAACAAGCCAGATATAAGGCTAGACTTGTTGCTAGGGGTTTCACTCAAAGTGAGTGAGTTCATTATCACGAAATCTTCTCTTCAGTAGTGAAATATACTACCATTAGAGTTATACTTGCCTTCACTACTCACTTAGGCTGGAATTAGAACATTTAGATGTAAAAACAGCTTTAGTTCATGGTGATCTTGAAGAAACCATTTATATGTGTCAGCCTGAAGGTTCTATTGAATCACATAAAATTTGATATGGTGTGCTTATTAAAGAAATCCCTTTATAGTTTAAAACAGGCTCCCAGACAATGGTATAAGAAATTTAGTTCCTTTGTTTTAACTCTAGGTTTCAAAAGAAGTGATTATGATCATTCTACATACTTCAGATTACAAAGTTTAAACTTTTTGCCTGTCTATTTGCTTTTATATGTTGATGATATGTTACCGTGTGGCCCTTCTTTTGAAGATATTGATAGAATTAAAAATGCTTTAAATCCTAAATTTGAAATGAAGGATCTGGGAAATGCTAAGAACATTCTTGGTATGAATATCATTAGAAGTAGAAGAGCACACACTTTATCTCTAAATTAAATTGATTATATTGATAGTATTGTAGATAAATTTGGTTTGAAAAATGCTAAAGTAACCTCTATTCTCTTAGGAAATTATTTTAAACTTAGTAAAGATTTTTGTCCTTCCTGTGACGAAGAAGAAGTTGAAATGAGAAATGTCCCCTACTCTAATGTAATAGGATCTATAATGTACACTATGGTGTGTATGAGGCCTAATGTTGCTCATGCTATTAGCTCCTTAAGCAGATACATGTCTAACCCTGGGTTAGTACACTTGGAAGCTCTAAAGTGGCTTATAAGATATCTAAAGGGGTCTAGAGAGGTAGGCCTAACTTTCAGTAAAAGTCGTAAAGGCATAAAACATAAGGGATTTGTTGATGCTGACTTTGCTAGTGATAGGGATAAAAGAAGACCCACTACCTATTATTTGTTTACCATATGTGATTCTTGCATAAGTTGGAAGTCTCAATTACAATCCATTGTTGCATTATCAACTACTAAATCAGAATATATTGCCGTTACTAAAGCAGTCAAGGAAGCAATATGGCTTCAAGGTTTGTTAAATGAAATTGGATATTTAAATCAACCTGCTACTCTCTTTTCTAATTCTCAAAGTGCAATTCATCTATATAAAAATCCCATGTTTCATGAACGCACCAAGCACATAGATATAAAATTACACTTCATTAATTAGTTGCCAACAATGTGATACAACTTGATAAGATTCATACTGATGTGAATCATGCTAATATGGGAACAATATGGGAACTAAGGTACTGGAGACAATGAACCATGGATGATTACCCTTTCTACAAAACTAATACTTGAAGATGTGATCTACAAAAATGGTGGAGATTGTCGATATATTTGCAAATCAACTAAAGTTGCATTTTGGAAATGCGTTTTCTCTCAACTCACACTTTCAACAATACTGACTCTTTGCTGGACCGTTGGATCACAAGTGATAAATCTGATCCGTTGATTGTGTGTATATAAGAGCCTTCTCTTCAGATTCTAGGGCATAAATGAATATTGTTGCTCTCTGGTTTTTAGCGGCGCTCTCTGATTCTTCTCCTTCATCTCATTTTATCTTTTCTTTAGTTTTCTCTAAGTAAAAAACATGTGGAAGGATGGTATTCTGTTGAGATACATGAACAATAACTTGGGGTTGTTATGTGGTGAAGTTAGGGGTTCTATTTGAGTGTTGATCTTCGTTGTATATTGTACACTGGTTTTTTTCTTTTAGTGTAGAGAGGTCGTAATCCCATTTGGGAGCCTCAAAGGTAGGGTAGACATTTGTCGAACTGTCTGCCTCACCAGCAAAACAAATCTTGTGTTCTTGATCTTCTCTTTACATTTTTCTGTATTACTTTGTGTGATTCAAGATATGATGCATGTTTAGATCTATGTGTGAACGCTTAATAGATACAAATTAATAAGCACAAAGCACAATTTTTAATCCTATGTTAATTTTATTCTTTTTTATCTATTATTTACTCTTAGATTCTTTTAAATAATTCTTAGAAGATTAGGGACTCAAGTGAAATATCAGTTATTGGACAATTACGTTTTGTTTATAGACCAGGTCGTGGCAGTGGGTGTTGTTCGGCTTCAAATTTTATTATATTTCTATTTATTTGTAGTTGGATTAGGTACTATATGTTGAAAGTTGGCAGCCTAATTTACTATACATTTTTCCCTTGAGACTAGATTACTATGTACTATGTGCCCTATATAATTTTCCTCATATATAAAGGTTATTGGGGGCAAACCTCCTTTCCTTGTGACATAGGAGTGATAAAATAGAGAAGCGTGAGTTCAAAACACATTGTAAACATCTTCTTTAATATAGTGCAATTGCGCAGCGGTATTAGTTGGATGTAGCGCTTTGAGAGTGAACCACCTTTAAATCGTGTGTTTTACTTGTTTTCATTTTTCCATTTACCGTTATTAATTGCTCTAGGTTGTACAGATAATTCGTTTAATCTATAACATAATGCTTACTAAAAGCATTAATAGATATTATTAATAATTCTACATCCGGCATTTTTCCAACCTTGTACTTGGTACTTTTTTACTATATTCGTGTTGTCAGTTTTCTTACGATGTTTACCATTGAAAATCAAGTCCCAATTGATGCCTAATTGGTCCAATCTTCTATATATATATATATATATATATGCACATCAAAAGCATAACAAATCTCATTCCTATTGCAAATTTATGCATACATAAATCGACATATAGTGGTCACTAATTTATGTTCTTTTTCAAGCAATCGTGGGATATCCCTTCAAGTCAAAAGTTTAATCCTATCATAAAGACTATAATTAAGGCCTTCAGTTAACCAAATTCACAATACTGATTAGACGAAATCAAGAAATCGCCCCTCATGTGCAAAATACATAAGATCTCTTTTAAGAAATCATACCTCATTAGGATTGGCCACACAATTCTTTTAGATTGTTCCTATAAATCAATCCACAACTATTTATTTTATTTCGCACGATTATGGTGAGATCTCAATGTTTACCCAAAATCAGAACTTAACCAAAATTGATCTATTTAAACATCATATAATTGTTTTCAAGTTATCATAAATCATATTTATATGTCATACAATATATACATTATCTTGACCACCAAATGGTGGTTATGTAACGACCGAGATCTCTTTAGTCAGAATCTTACCCCAGCTGATACTCATCCATATTGTCCTCTTTGGGAGGGCCTGAACCCTCTTACCCTCTCACGGATTTCTTTCGCGTCCCCAGTGATTCGAACCCAAGACCTCTCCTTATGAGACACTTATACTAGTATTCAACTTAAGTACCTCATAAGGAGAGGTCTTAGGTTCGAATTATTGGGGACGCGAAAGAAATCCGTGAATGGTTAATTACAAGCCATCCCAAAGCGGACAGTATGGATGAATATCGACTGTGGGTAAGATCTCGACTAGAGGGATCCCGGTCGTTACAAAAAAACGTGCATTTTTTATAATGACTGGGATCCTTCTAGTCGGGATCTTACCCCCAGCCGATACTCATACATATTGTCCGCTTTGGGAGAGACTCAACCCTTTTAACGCCTCACAGATTTCTTTCGCGTCCCCAATGATTTGAACCCAATACCTATCCTTATAATGAGGTACTTAAGTTGAATACTGGTACAAATTGGGCGAGTGATGTAACACCCCAAAAATTTAGAATTTTATTTCGAGTTAAGTAAAATTCTTAGCAAATAATTATAGCCACATGTCCGTCCAAAGTCCAAATGGGGTCCAACATTAATAAACGACACGAGTCCATTAGACAAAATATCCAACGATTTTTTAGATTTATTTAATTAATTAATTTAAATCTAATTAATTATTTTTCTTTTTATTTTTCTAAAAATGGAAAGAATGGAAAGATATTTTAAAATTATGGTAATTTCACCATAACAAAAACTTACCGTCTTCCAAATAGGTATGTGCTTGCAAGAGGATGGAATAAACTCCAAAATCCTCAAATTCATTCCTTCTTTCCCTCTCCCCTCTCAAATTTGGCCCTCCCCATTTCCCTTTCACTTACACACTTAAGCACATTTTTACAAAGAAATAAAAGAAGAATAAAAGAAATGAAGAAGAAAAGAAAAGAAGGAAGAAAAGAAGAAAGATTTTTCAAAAGGTTTTTCATTCTCTTTCAAGAAGCAAGATAGAAATACTTTTTTATGCAAGTGATCTAAATCCCTTTTTAGTATTGTGGTTATGTGTATGCTATGCTAAATGATTTATGTTTATGGCCATCCAAATATGAATGAAGTTTATTCCTTTGGAATAAACAATAAATGATGTTCATCCTACTTTGGATGTAAATGAAGAATGTTTATGCTTTTAAATCCCTTGGGATTAAGCCTAAGAAATAATGTTATTGGTTTTTAAATCATTTGAGATTAAACCTAAGAATGAATTTGGAGTTTTGACCATTGAGCTCACCAGAAATATGAATGTTTGCATGGTTTACGTACATTTTAATTGCAGTATTTTAAATTGGAATTTGCATATTTTTAAATGATGATATTCCTATTGAGTTTTCTCCAAACTCACCTCTTTCCCATTCATAGATTGATTGTAGGGTTGGATGGAGGCTCGATGATGAAGGATTGAGCCATGGAAAAAAGAGATTTCGGTCAAGAAGACGAAAAAATATCAATTTCTTAATTTATAATGTTATGGTTTCTGAATTTTACATGTTATAAAATAATTTTGATATGAATGTTAAGTGTTAATTTGGCATAAATTTTCTTGGAACTCTATGAAATGATATTTAAATCTTGATGATTGTTAGAGGATGTTTGAATGATATAGTTGACTGAGATGTAGTTGTCCAGAATTTCCAGCTTGCAAGTCCAGTTTCAAATGGACGTCCTGAATGGTAGACTTCAGGTTTTGAGATGACATTTGGTGGAATTGATGACCTATTAATTTCGGTCCTTCGAAACTTAGAATTACCTCGTTCGGATGTCTGTAGAGCAAGGTATGCAAGTTTTGGAAATGACGGACAGTTCTACTCGAGAACTGTCTTCCATGTTTTAGAGGTTAATTTGGAGACCTTACATATTTTATTAAATTCTAAATTTTGGATATGAGTTAAAATATTATGTTATGTTTTATCCCTGAAAATATTAGAATTTTTCAAGATCAGATGATAGGACAAATTTTGGATAAAAGAATGAGTTTGAAAGCTGTCTAATTTCTGTTTTTCGTGTACTCTGTATTCCCTTTTAATGGCCTTAACTATTTCTGAAAATTGTGAAATCTTAGTATGTATTAGAAGGTTAACTTATGATTATCTGGTTAGAATTTCATAAGTTTATATGACCTTTGGGTTGCTCGTTTTATTGCATAAGAAATAAAGGGCAGTAAACTTATGTTACATTTAAATTAACTAGAAGTTTAGACTTTAAAGAAAATCCTCTAAAGGTTGATAACTTTGACTTTAAAGCCCATATAGTTGATAAGTTCACATTTGTAAAATATTTGAATAATATCTTGAATTCCACAAAAGTTTTTAGTTTACTTTCGGGCTTTAAAAGGTATGAATAGGATAAACGTGTCGGGACCTCGTAGAGGAGGTTTTGAGGCGTCACAGCTTGGTATCAGAGCCCAGAGTTTTAAATCGGTTCTGTAGACTAAGAAAAATTTAGTAACCAATAGAGAACGAATAAAAAAAATTTCCCTCGAGCGGGCTCCGCTCGAGTGAACACTGTTCATTTGTAAAAAAAATGCATTTATTTAAGTGTATGATGGTATATGATGATTTCTTGTATTACCGAAATATGTTATATGATTACATTAAAGTTTGTATTCTATCAGTAATAGAGAAAGTTGAAAATGTAAAGATTCTCCATGGCTATCCTACTTCATCTGACGGCTACCATCCTCAAACCCTCATGTATGATTTTAATTGGGACATGAAAAAATTGTTTCAATGTCTTCTAGCATTGATTTTGCTAAGTTGAATGCATAAGGTTATAATTTTTGCAAATAATAGAATGCCATTTATTTTGATTGAAAGTTTCTTAAATTTCTTTGGACTTATGTTGGACTGGACTTAGTATAAGATGGCTAAAGTGAGACATATCGCCTAAAAGCCTACTGGTTTAACCCATCACCTAAGACCAAAAGCCTTAGCGCTATGAGCCTATGATAATTTTGATAGACATTTCTCTACCTCAACACATTGAGAAATTCCTTCTTTTGTGGTGAAAGGCGACGAGTCATGGAAATAAAATTGGTAATGTTGAGGCTATCGATCACGTTTTGCGTACCTTTATCCCATATGGAGTAGAGACGGGTAATATGATCAAAAACAAAATGTTGAAAGAAGACCCAAACCATATCGATGTCGAGACATTTTGCTAATCTGAGCAGAAATTTGAACAATTATCCAAGTATGCATCTCACCTTGTTGATACTGAAGCTAAAAAGATCAAAATGTTTGAGCAAGGATTAAGCATAGATATAAGCTTAATTTTCCTATCCCATAGCTTCACTTCTTACAGGGAAATGCTAGCTCGGGCCAAGACAGTTTGGTACCGTAAAGCTAGTTCAGATCAGTGTCTCCCTCAAAATAAGGATTTTGTTGGGAAGAAAGACTGAAGTGGACAGGACAAAGAAAAGGAAAATGGTAAGAAAAGAAGCCGAATATCGGATCCAACAATGTCAAGCTATTAGCGTACACTCCTCCGTGTCCAAAATGTAACAAGACTCACCTAGGAGAGTGTTTGTTTGGGAGAAACGTATGTTACCGGTGTGGAAAATCAGGCCACATGATCATGAATTGTCTAGAACCACCCAAAAGAAGAGATGGAAATGAGAAAGAGTGAGATAGAAACAAGAATAAGAATGAAAAAGGGTGAGTGTTTTCTCTTACTTAGCAAGAAGCAGACGAGAATCCCAACGTGATACCAGATACCCTTCTGTTGTCACATTTTCCTGCTTACGTGCTTTTTGATTCTAGAGCAACTCATTCTTTCATCTCTGCATCTTTTATCACTAAAGCTAGGCTTGCGTGTGATAAATTGGCTAGTACACTAGAGGTTAGCATCCCTTCAGGCGAGTCGCTTTTTACGAATCAACTAGCTTAATTAGTTAAGATAGAAATTGGAGGGAAAGTCCTCGAAGTAGATTTGTATATTTTAGAAATGAGAGACTTTGACGTAATCCTAGGCATGGATTGGTTGAGACATAACCATGCGTCTATCCAACGCCATGAAAATGAGGTAGTACTTTAGAAACCAAGAGGAGATAAGTTTTGTTTCTCAGGGACGAAATGGTCAGGTAAAAGAAAATCTTTCAGTGCCTCAAGTAAATCCCAACCAAAAGTAATTGTTGAAGACGTAGAGGTGATAAGAGAATTTCTCGACGTGTTTCCTGAAGATCTACCAGGGATTCCACCGGACAGGCAATTGGAGTTCACGATTGACTTAGTCTCTAGAGCGGCACCGATGTCTAAAGCACCTTATAGAATGGCACCAAAGGAATTACAAGAACTAAAGTCCCAACTTCAAGAATTGTTGGACATAGACTTTATCTGACCAAGTGTGTCACCGTGGGGTGCACCAGATCTTTTTGTGAAGAAGAATGATGGATCGATGAGAATGTGCATTAACTATCGAGAATTAAATTAGTTGACGATAAAGAATAAGTACCCTCTTCCAATGATTGAATATTTGTTTGAACAACTAAGAGGATCAAAGGTTTTCTCTAAGATTGACTTGAGATCCGGGTACCATCAATTGAAGATTAGGGTTAGCGACATACCGAAAACAGCTTTTCGAACTCGTTATGGGCATTACAAGTTTGTGGTTATGCCTTTCGACTTAACCAATGCACCAGCAATGTTCATGGACCTAATGAACGGAGTGTTTCATGAATTCTTGGACAAGTTCGTCATAGTTTTCATCGATGACATCTTGGTATACTCTGAGAATCATGAACAACATGAAGAACACCTCACAATAGTGTTGGAGTTATTAAGAAATGAGAAATTGTATGCCAAATTCAAGAAGTACAAATTTTGGCTAGATCGAGTAGGTTTTCTTGGGCATGTAGTTACGGTCCAATGGATTGAAGTCGACCCGGCCAAAGTGGAAGCAGTAACGAATTGGAACCGACCAACCAATACTGGAAAAGTACGTAGTTTCTTAGGGTTAGCTGGTTATTACTGAAGAATTATAGAAGGTTTCTCTAAAATTGCTAGATTGTTAACTCAGTTAACCAAGAAAGGAGTAAAGTTTCAGTGGGATAAAAAATGTGAACAAAGTTTTCAAGAACTTAAACAACGTTTAGTCATAGCCCCAGTACTGGCAATACTAGAAGGATCAAAGGATTTGTCATTTATAGTGATGCATCCAAACTAGGTTTGGGATGTGTACTTATGTGGCATGGAAGAGTGATCGCCTATGCTTCGAGACAACTAAAACCGTATGAACAAAATTATCCAACGCACGACCTAGAATTGGCTGCAGTAGTTCACACCTTGAAGATATGGCATCACTATATGTATGGTGGCAAGTGTGATATTTATATGGACCATAAGAGTCTCAAGTATTTCTTCACCCAGAAAGAGTTGAATATGAAACAATGAAGATGGTTGGAGTTAGTGAAGGACTATGATTGTGCAATCCATTATCACCCAGGTAAAACCAACGTCGTGGTTGATGCCTTGAGCAGAAAGGCAGTAGGGCAGTTGAAGTCAATATTCACAATACATGAACAACTAGTAAGGGACTTCGAGAGACTACAGCTAGAAGTTTTAGCACCGTCGAGTAAAGTTACTACAAGAATAACGTCCTTGATGATTCGACCCACTCTCAGAAATCAAATTCAAAAAGCACAAGATAAAGACCCTTTTCTACAAAAGATCAAGGCCGATGTTGGTACAAATAAACGCAAGGATTTTAGTTTGAATTTAGACGATGCACTCATGTTCAAGGGAAGATTATGTGTACCCAAGGATGAGAAATTAAAAAAAGAAATTTTGGAGGAAGCTAACTCAACCCTTTACACAGCACATCCTAGAGAAACGAAGATGTATTGTGACCTCCGAGACACCTTTTGGTGGAGAAACACGAAGAGGGGTATAGGGTTGTTTGTGGAAAAATATTTAGTCTGTCAACAAGTCAAAGCAGAACATCAAAGGCCATCAGGGCCGTTGAATCCATTAGAAATACCAGAATGGAAATGGGAACACATAAACATGGACTTCGTAGTAGGTTTTCCGAACTCAACAAGAGGTCACAATGCCTTTTGGGTAATAGTGGACTGATTGACCAAATTGACCCATTTCTTACCAGTAAAGATGACTTTTAACATGGATCAATTAGCGCAACTATACCTTAGAGAGGTTGTCAGGTTGCACAGAACCCCCTTATCAATAGTGTCGGATAGAGATATGAGGTTTACATCAAAATTTTGAAAGAGTTTGCAATCAGCCTTGGGCACCAAGCTTAACTTTAGTACTGCATATCATCCTCAGACAGATGGACAGTCCAAGCGAACTATTCAAATTTTAGAAGACATGCTTCATGCATGTGTTTTGGACGTAGGCGGCAACTGGGAGTCCCACTTGCCATTAGTGGAGTTTTCTTACAACAACAGCTTTCAAGCTACAATAGGGATGGCTCCTTACGAGTCACTTTATGGCAGAAAATGTAGATGATCTCCAATACATTGGGATGAAGTTGGAGAAAAGAAAGTGTTAGGCCCTAAAATTGTTGAACAAACACTTCAGGCTATCGGTACAATAAGAGCTAGAATAAAATCTGCCCAGGACCGACAGAAAAGCTATGCAGATAAAAGAAGGAAATTTTTGGAATTTGATGTTAGTGAAAAGGTTTTCCTCAAAGTAGCACCAATGAAAGGCGTTCTCCATTTCGGTAAGAAAGGAAAGTTAAGACCTAGGTTCATCGGACCTTTTAAAATACTTGAGAGAATTGGTAATGTCGCTTACCATCTCGCTTTGCCTCCGGAACTCTCAACGGTGCATAATGTCTTCAATGTGTATATGATCAGAAAATATGTTCATGACCCCGGACACGTGGTAGACTATCAGTCTTTGGAAATGCAAAAGGATCTAAGCTATGAAGAAACTCCAATCTATATTTCAGACAGAAAGGTTCATGTTTTGAGAAATCGAGAAATGTCGTTAGTTAAAGTTCAATGGTGAAATCATGGAGTGGACTAGGCCACTTGGGAGAAAGAAGAAGAGATCAAAGCCAAGTACTCCTCGTTGTTTCCATCATAAGGTAAATTTCGAGGACGAAATTTTTATAAGGAGTAGAGGATGTAACACCCCAAAAATTTAGAATTCTATTTCGGGCTAAGTAAAATTCTTAACAAATAATTGTGGCCACATGTTCGTCCAAAGTCCAAACGAGGTCCAATAATAATAAACGATCCGAGTCCACTAGACAAAATATCCAACGATTTTTGAGATTTATTTAATTAATTAATTTAAATCTAAATAATTATTTTTATTTTTATTTTTCTACAAAAGGGGAAGAATGGTAAGATATTTTAAAATTATGGTAATTTCACCATATCAAAAACTTACTATTTTCCAAATAGGTAAGTGCTTGCAAGAGGATGGAATAAACTCTAAAATCCTCAAATTCACTCCTTCCCCTTCCCCCTCTCCCCTCTCAAATTCGGCCCTCCCCCTTTCCCTTATAAACTTAAGCACATTTTTACAAAGAAAGAAAAGAAGAAGAAAAGAGAAGAAGAAGGAGGAAAAGAAGAAAGATTTTTTAAAAGGTTTTTCATTCCCTTTCAAAAAACAAGGTAGGAATATTTTTTTATGCAAGTGATCTAAATCTCTTTTTAGTATTGTGGTTATGTGTATGCTATGCTAAATGATTTAATGTTTATAGCCATCCGGATATGAATGTAGTTTATTCCTTTGGAATAAACAAGAAATGATGTTCATCCTACTTTGGATGTAAATGAAGAATGTTAATGGTTTTAAATCCCTTGGGATTAAGCCTAAGAAAGAATGTTATTGGTTTTTAAATCCTTCGGGATTAAACCTAAGAATGAATTTGGACCCTTGAGCTCACCGTAAATATGAATGTCTGCATGGTTTACGTACATTTTAATTGCAGTATTTTAAATTGGAATTTGCATATTTTTAAATGATGATATTTCTATTGAGTTTTCTCCAAACTCACCATTTTCCCATTCATAGATTGATTGTAGGGTTGGATGGAGGCTCGATGGTGAAGGGATTGAGCCATGGAAAAAAGAGATTTCGTTCAAGAAGACAAATAAATAATAATTTCTTTATAATGTTATAATTTCTGAATTTTACATGTTATAAGATGATTTTGATATGAATGTTAAGTGTTAATTTGGCATAAATTTTCTTGGAACTCTATGAAATGATATTCAAATCTTGGTGATTGTTAGAGGATGTTTGAATGATATAATGATGACCGAGATGTAGTTGTCCAGAACTTCCAACTTGCAAGTCCAGTTTCAAATGGACGTCTTGAATGGTAGTCTTCAGGTTTTAGGATGAAATTTGGTGGGATTGATGACCTATTAATTTCAGTCCTTTGAAACTTGGAATCACCTCGTTCGAAGGTCTGTAGAGCAAGATATGCAAGTTTTGGAAATGACGGACAAAACTACTCGGAATCTGTCTTCCATGTTTTAGAGGTTAATTTGGAGACCTTACATATTTTATTAAATTCTAAATTTTGGATATTAGTTAATATATAATGTTATGTTTTATCTCTGAAAATATTATAATTTTTCAAGATCATCTAATAGGGAAAATTTGGGATAAAAAAATGAGTTTGAAAGCTGTCTAATTTCTGTTTTTTGTATACTTTGTATTCCCTTTTAATGACCTTAACTATTTCCGAAAATTGTGAAATCTTAGTATGTATTAGAAGGTTAACTTATAATTATTTGGTTAGAATTTCATAAGTTTATATGACATTTGGGTTGCTCGTTTTATTGCATAAGAAATAATGTACAGTAAACTTATGTTACATTTAAGTTAGATAGAAGTTTAGACTTTAAAGAAAATCCTCTAAAGGTTGATAACTTTGACTTTAAAGCCCATATAGTCGATAAGTTCACATATGTAAACTATTTGAATAATATCTAAATTTCCGCAAAATTGTTTGGTTTACTTTCGGGCTTTAAAAGGTAAGAATAAGAGAGATGTGCGGGGACCTCGTAGATGAGGTTTTGGGGCGTCACAGGTTATATTGACACTATTGTTTTCATTTGTTCCACCACTTTATAAACACATAATAATTAAACACATTCTTGGTAATACACTAAAACTACTTGTCCAATTACCACTGGACAAGTGTCCAGTGGGTGTTATAACTCCTCCCCACTATGGGGAGGAGATCACCACCCTCACAAATATAGCCCCAGACTAATTGAAAATAATGAAGTAGAGGTTCAGATAATAGTTGCTGAACTGAATGATGGTGTAGTGCAGTCAATATGCATTGAATGATCATTGCCTCATGTTGGTGGCAATGAAATTAAACTAGGCTGCAAACAAGATAAAACTCTTGGAGGAGCCTCAAATTTAGGATGTGAGAGAACGTGGGGATGTTAGGTGGGTTATCAGACAAAGAGGACTACACGATCAGCTTTTATGCCGCCGGGACATTAAAGCTGGGATCTGGGCTAGGAGAGTTTAAGGGAAAAACAGTTGAAACTGATGGTGCAATGACTGACAAATAGTCCCTCGTAGTTAGAAAAGAAAATGTCAAAGAAGGTGGAGTTGAAGAGAGTTCCAACAAAGTTAAACGATCTACTCGATGTGTCACACGAGGTCAAATCAAGTACCAATAAATGCCTAATGGTCCAACTTTCCATGAATATATTTAACATGTTGTCTAATATATATACACATAAAAAACACAATAAATCTCATTCATATTTCAAATTTATGCATGTGTAAATCGACATATATTGGTCATTAATTCATGTTCTTTATCTAGACATCATGTGGTATCCCTCCATATCAAAGGTTTAATCCTATCATAAAGGCTCAAAAATCATTTTTAAACATAAATATATTATAATTAAGGCCTTGAGTTAACAAAATTCACAATAATGATTGGACGAAATCAACAATCACCCCTCATGTGCCAAATACATAAGATCAATTTTAAGAAATCATGGAGAATATAAGAAGTCGTACCACATTAGGATTGGCCACATGATTCTTCTATATATTTTCCATAAATCGACCCACAACCACTTATTTTATTTTCACACGACTTTCATACAATTTCGCAAAATTATGGTGTGATGTCAATGTTGTATCCAAAATCAGAACTTAACCTAAATTGATCTATTTAAACCTTATATAACCGTTTTCAAGTTATCACAAATTGTATTTATATGTCATACAATATATACATTATCTTAATCACGAAAGGATGATTATATTACCACTATTGTTTCTTTTGTTCCATCACTTTTTAAAGACATACTAATTAAACACATTCTTGATAATACACTACAACTATTTCACAAATATAGCCTAACTAAAAAAAATGATGTAGAGGTTGAGAAAACAGTTGCTAAACTGAATGATGGTTTAGTGCAGTCGATGTGCATTGGATCATCATTGCCCCAGGTTGGAGGCAATGATATTAAATCGGCTGCAAAGAAGTTAAAACTGTTGGGTAGCCTCAGATTTAGGATGTGAGAGAACATGGGGATGTGAAGCAGGTTATGGGAGAAACGGACAAAGAGGTTTACACGATCAACTTTTAAGCAGTGAAGACATTAAAGTTGGAATGTGGGCCACGAGAGTTGAAGGGAGAAGCAGTTGAAACTGATGGTGCAATGGCTTTGACAAGTCGTCCTTTAAAGTTAGAAATGAAAATCCCAAAGAAGGTCGAGTTGAAGACAGTTCTAATAAAGCTAAAGGATCTACTCGACACATCACACAAGACACAAGGTCAAATCATTTCCCAATTGATGCCTAATTCGTCCAACGTTCCATTAATATATTTAACATGTTCTTAAATATATATATAGACATCAAAAACTTAATAAATCTTATTCCTATTTCAAATTTATATAGCATAAATTGACATAGATTATATATAGGTCATTAATTCATGTTCTTTTTCAAGAAATCATGGGGTATCCCTTCATGTCAAAGGTTTAATCCTACCATAAAGGCTAAAAATTCATTTTAAAACATAAATAGTATTATAATTAAGGCCTTGAGTTGACAAAATTCACGATTATTGGAAGAAATCAAGAAATCACCCATTCTGTGCAAAATACATAAGATTTATTTTAAGAAATCGTGGTGAATATAAGAAGTCGTACCTCATTAGGATTGGCCACATGATTCTTCAATATATTTCCCATAAATCGACCCACAACCATTTATTTTATTTTTGCACGACTATCACACAATTACTTTGTGATGTGTGATGTCAGAACTCTACCTAAATTGATCTATTTAAACTTTATATAATCATTTTCAAGTTACAATAAATCGTATTTATATGTCATACAATATAAACATTATCTTAATCACCAAAAGATGATTGTATTGCCACTATGTTTTTCTTTTGTTCCATAACAAATTAAACACATTCTTGGTAATACACTACAACTATTTCATAAATATAGCCATAGCCTAATTGAAAAATATTGAAGTAGAGGTACATATAACACTTAGTGAACTGAATGATGGTATAGTGCAGTCAATGCGCAATGAATCATCATTGCCTCAGGATGGAGGTAATGAAATTAAATCGAGCTGCAAAGAAGATGAAAGTGTTGGAGGAGCCTAGATTTAAGATGTGAGAGAACATGGGGACGTTAAGCAGGTTATGAGAGAAGCAGACAAAGAGGTTCATATGAGATCATCTTTTAAGCAGCGGGACACCAAAGTTGGGATGTGGGCCTTGAGAGTTGAAGGGAGAAGCAGTTGAAACTAATAGTGGAATGGCTTTGACGAGTCATCCTTTAAAGTTAGAAATGAAAATGTCAAAAAAGGTCGAGTTGAAGACAGTTCTAAAAATGCTAAAAGATCTACTCGACACGTCACCCAAGGTCAAATCAATTATATAACAACCGGATTTTTTTTGCTTTTAATTTCAAGTAAATAAATTTTTACTTTCGGCGCCACCACGAATCTCCTAGTACGTTTTAAAATATTATTATTAATATTTATTTATTTTTTTGGTCACGTTAAATGTTGCCCACGTTCGCTTTAAATTTTATTTGACAAATATGGAATATTATTTTATTCGAGCCTCGTTAATTTTCTTAGATCGGATAAGTTATCTTGAGTTAAATTCTCGATAAATTTATGTCAACCATCTAAATTAAAAAACTAAGCGCAAACGTTTAACGTTCTTTTATTAATGTCGACCCATTTTAAACTCAATAAAAAAAACCCGGTCTCCTCTAGCCCAACAATTGACTTTCTTTCAGCCCAAAGGTCCACCTATATTTAGCCCAAAACCCAGTACGTTTCGGCTTCAACAAATTACACTAATAACCACCACTTTGCTGAGGAAAAACTGCTCCAATTCCCCACTTCCTGCCCATTATCTCACTTCCAAAAGTCAGCCAAACTACCTCCCACCTTGCTGAAGAAAAACCGCCCAACTTCTCCACTTCCAGCCCCATTTTCCCACTACAAAAAAGTTCAGCCAAACTGACCCCATATTCCCTAATGTAAACCGCCCCAAACTGCCCATTATTAGCCCCGTTTTCCCTAAAGAATTCGGCCACCACGAAACCCCAAACTCTCCTCATTTCAATCAAAATTAAAATAGTCCAGCAGTCCCTGTGTCCCTCATATTTCGGCCAGCAATAGTGCTCCTCTTCAAATTATTTTACAGTAAAGATCACATACTCTCTTCTCTAAAATTCCACCAAAAAGGTCCCAGAATTCGACCCCCATCAACCCCAATTTATCTCCATAATTCAGCACCAAGAAGTCCAGCATTTCCCTCCTTTGCACTCCAGTTTCGGCCCCCAGTTTTAGCCCCAACATTCTAGCACTTTCCACCATTTTTCCCTCACTTTTAGCCCACAAAAAAACTGGTTTTCTCACCCCAAATTCGTCCATACAACCTCCCACAAACCATTCCCTAAGTTAAGCAAAAACTCCATTTTTCCCTCATTAGTTTCGGCCCCAGCAGTTCCAGTTCGTACTCCAAATTTCAACAGCAAGAATCATTTCTTCTTCTCTTCAATTTTGTGTAGCAAGAAGCCCTGGAACCTCAGTCTAAATCACCAAAAAATTTCCAGCATTTATCCTTCTTTTCCTTCAGATTTTCGTCCAACAAACAACCTCATTTTTCTGCATTTTTCAATCCCAAATTTCCAGCCTTTCTCTCTTGCTTTCGGTTCAGTTTTTGACCAGCAGTGAAGGTTGTTAACCTTGCTTTTTAATTCACAAAATTTCCCCACATATATATATTTATATAGTGTACAGGTTTGGATTTTTGGGAAGCTGCAGAAACATTTTTTTTTCTTCATCAAAGCTTCAACCGAAAACTCGTTTTCGAGGTAGTTTTACTTACTGTTTTTAGTGCGATTTTTAAATGATGTTTTGGAAAATTATGATGTGATATAAATGTCATGCAAACCTAATTACGAAGGAACTTTATGATAGTGATTGAAGGTAATCACTTTAACATGTTAGTGATTGAAGGTAATCACGTATGACGTTATGTGGTGCCGGCTACCAATTTTTATGTTCTTATGTACGTTTCAAAAGTGATGGCATGTCGAATTTATGTTTACGTATAATTTTTCCACATGTTGTAAGTATTTCTATTGAGTGTTTCTTATGAAATACTCACTCCCAAAATAAACAAATTTTCAGATTGAACTGATTGACGTTGATGCGATGGCGGTAGGCTAACGAGCTTGTCATGGAAATTCTTATTTAGTTTAAGTTTTGACGTCGAGATGATCAAGTCAATTATTATGTAAATACTATATTTTAAGTATTTGATTCAGTATTTAATTATGTAATATGTATGGAAAACAAGATGTTGGTTTGCTTGCCGTTCAAAATTTTAAATTAGAGATTTGCCTAGTTTCATTTTCAGAATTTTCAGCTTATTGTCCCCTTTTCGAAAAATCATAACTTTTGCTACGATTGGAGTTTTTAAGTTAAATCAGTAACTATGTAAAGCCCTATATGTGGTCTAATAACATAAATTGGAATCACTCAAAAATTTCATCGTATGAATTTATTATGGCGACAGGCAAAATCATGGAAATTTTAAGAAAAATCCTCTTTCCCTTGCACGCTTGTTATTTTCCGCAAATGTTATTTTTTTAAAGCCTTTCAAGGGCATGGGAAATATCATTTAGAGTCTTCAAATATATTTTAGAGATTATTTTAGTGACTCTCCGGGTTGAGAAAATCCGGGGCGTTACAAATTTCCAAACGATGCCTAATTGGTCCAACCTTCCATTAATATATTTAGCATGTTCTTACACACACACACACACACACACACACACACACACACACACATCAAAACATAATAAATCTCATTCCTATTTCAACTTTATGCATGCATAAATCGACATATATTAGTCATTAATTCATGTTCTTTTTCAAGAAATCATGGGGTATCCCTTCGTGTCAAAGGTTTAACCCTATCATAAAGGCTCAAAATTCATTTTTAAACATAAATAGTATTATTATTTGTAGAAAGTTTGTTTCAGAACCATATAATTATTTCAGGCATTGCTCTTCAAAGTTCAACCACGAACTAGATGATGGCATCATCATGTTTTGACGAGTCGTTGATGTTGAGCTTGTCTCAATTGAGAATTGGAGGAGTTGTCTTCCGAAGGAGGACTCAAGTAATTGAGGTACAACGAGAGGAGAGTAGTCGAGTAAATGAGATAGCACGTCAGGACAAGATAATGTTTGTTACATTTTTGAGGGGGTAATATCCTGTATTTGAAAGTAAAGTAAGGCAGTTCTTCTCTAGAGTATATCTACGTGCTAGAGGTAATGCCCGATGAACAAGCGCTTTATGCTATAATTGTGCTACTTCGACCAAGCTTCATTCATGCATTTCTCAATGGTCAAACCAAGGCCAAATTTGCTATCAATGGAAATCATGTGTGGATGTGCAAGTTTGTCCCAAAGAATGAGAGATCCTCACTACCACCGCCAGCACGTTAGACACTGGGACATCAACGTTCTATGTGTTTTTCCTTTACTAGTCTATGTTGTATTTTTCTTTCATTATTTTCTTTTAGGGTTTCAGGAGACTAATTAGGTGGTGGGGGTGGGGTGCATTCTATGCATAGAATTTCCATCCAGCATACTTTTCAATTTGCTATCCAACGAAATCTGTTGTTGGAGCATTGTTAAAAACTTGTGTTGTTATGATATTTTTATCCTTAATTACTATGAATTTTCATCTTGAACGTATAGGTACATTAAGTTGTTAGTATTATGCCTAATATGCAATTGTTGTGAGGGAATAATTACTACATTATTATTATTATCAATGCGTTAGTGAGATATATGTTGTTTTATTCTTGAACTTTCCTTAGCCGTATGCACTAATGAGACACAGATATCATTAGCGCGGATAATATAGCACATATTGCACACTTTTCTTTCGAAGAAAGTATTTGATCTCGCAAATACGTAAGATCTCTTTTAACAAATCTTAGAGAATTTAAGAAGTTATACATTATCTAGATGGTTTCAAAGAACTCCTACCATATAGGATTCACATAATTCTTCTATATATCTCCAATAAATATTGCACAACCACATATTTTTAATTGAACGACCATGACATGACTATCGCACGATTATGCACAATTACGGCATGATGCCAATGTTGTACCCAATAACGGAACTGAGCCTAACTTAATCTATCCAAACCTTATATAATCATTTTAAAGTCACTACAAGAAATGAGGTCAATAGCGGCGACATATGTCGTCCCTGAATCATCAAAAGTCGTCCATTTAAATGTTTAGAGACGACAAAGTCGTCACTTAATGTCGCCGCAATAGGTTAGTGTCTCTAGATATTTAGCGACGACAACTTCGTCGTAACAATGTCGTGGTCTATATCTCGAAAACAGACAAAAAGGGACGACAAAGTCATTGGCAATGTCGTCGCTGTCATACGAAATAATAGCGACGTAAAATACGTCGCTATTATCTCGTCGCCATACGTCATTCTCATATAGTCGTCGCTAAAACTAATTGTTTTCTTTTACTACAGCGACGACAATGTCGCCACTATAAACTTTTTGAATTTTTTTTTTATTTCCAAATAATAGAAATAATTTATAAAAAATTCAAAAAATCTACGGACCCTCCAAACCCTCGTCCTCGTCCCCGTTCTCCTCCTCGGCAGGCACAACTGGTATTCTACTTTTCACAATCTCAATTTCACGCTGCATTTGGCGTAGCTGATCCTCGTACATAGCAAACCGAGGATCGTTATTCTGAGAGTCTCTAGAGAATTGATGGGAAGTTCCTTGTGGGGCAAACGATGCAGCAATCGAATCTAGTGAGATAGAGGTGCCCTTCGGAACCGGACCAACACCACGGACGTGACGTCGTCGTTCTTTGAAAACCTTATTTGCAATAGCACGCTCGTCTAACGACGCGCCATTGAAGGCGACCTGTGTATATTGAGTCTCTCTCAACTCAACAAGTTTATCATGTTTAGAGAAAAAATAATAATAAATAATAATATCATGTCAAATAAAATTATATTAACATAATTTAAAAATCCTCACATAGTCACTAGCTGCCTGCTGGTTCACCCAATTGCCATCCCGGAAGGTGTGAAACGTCCGGAACGATTCAATAATCCTCGGCCACTGCTGGGTCTCGGGGTCCCGCTACGACAATTTAAACGTGAAATGTAATTAGTAGACATTTTTACGTAATGTAGTGAAGATTTGTATAATGATATTGAAAATTTATATGTTGTACCTCATCGTAACGCGTGGCAAAGAAGCTCTTCGACCCCTGCACGCTCGGGTATTTAGCCTTACCCCGATTGGCCTTATTTTTGGAGACCGTTCCTGAAAGTATAACATATAATTGATTAGCAAAAAATGCAATAGTTAAAAAAGTATATAAAATATCGTAAAAAATATATAAACAATACGTACCACGAAAGTAGGACTGGTGAAGAAGTCAATGCACTTCTGCCAGTCCTCGGCGGACATCTCGCTGTATGGTCGGCTCAGTCCTACGCTTTTAAGTGATTATGCGCCTTGAGTTTGTAATCGTGATAACGATCGGCCGCCAGACGATCTACAGCGGCACATACTGCCCGGTACTCGTCGGGCGACCGATCGCCCTACAGATCGAAGTAGCTCTGCAAGAGTAAAAAAATTATGTTAATGTAGAAGTCGTGGAACAATTCTTTATTAAGTGTACTAATAACAAAACTACTTTAAGTTCATACCTCGATAATGCTACGTAACCGTGCCCGCTGCTCCTCTGGAACCTCTGTACATGAAGGGTAGCACGGGGGCACGGTGAATCTCACTTGGTTCCCAACCAAGCGCGTGAAGTACTTCGCGTTATTCCCGATCGACTACATTGTGCGAGTGGCATCTTCCCGTTAGCCTGCCAAACCATCTCAAGGTTGATGCCTCGAAAGATACCCCGTCGCTTTGGCAGGAGTGCTGAAAATGAAAAAATTGGAAATTGTATTTATCATACGATTTTCAACGATATGTATAAAATAATAAATAATTAAAATTTGAACGAAAAGTGTTACCAGACTCGTAGGCCGAAGCGAGCCGGTGAGAGGATCTCCTGCATCATCACCTCCGTGCGACATCACGTCAGTCATACTAACACATGAAATAATTGCGAACATCAATTAGTGCGGAATAGGTCCCTACATTTAGTGAAATTGATCCTAATAAACTTTTTTCTTTATTTCAAATAGGTCCCTGATGTTTGAAGGTTTTCAAAGTTTCTAATAAGATTGAAGTTGATGATGAATAGGTCCTTCCACTTCTACTTTATTGTAAATAGGGTCATCAACTGTGACTATATTTTAGAGTTGTCCCTAAACTTTTATTTTATTTCAAATAGGTCCATGAACTTTGACATTTTATCTAATATGTCCCTCAACTTTGATTTTTATCTTCATTTCTAATAAGTTTCAATTTGTTGATAAATTGGTCCCTCAACTCATTCCTATGTCAAATAGGTCCTTACAATTTGAATGTTATCGTAATTTCTAATATGTTATAATTTTGTTATAATTAGGTCCCTAATGAAATTGTTCATTTCAAATATGTCCATATACTTTGACTTTATTGTAAATAGATCCATAAAAATTTTATTTTATTTCAAATATATCTCTGAACTTTGAAATTGGTCATAGTTTCTAATAAGTTTGAAGTTGTTGAATAATTGGTCCTTAAACTTTGAATTTATGTGAAAATTTGAATTTATTATATTTTATTTCAAATTGGTCCCTAAACTTATTTTATTACAAATAAGTCCCTAAACTTTGAATTTATGTGAAAATTTGAATTTATTTTATTTTATTTCAAATTGGTCCCTAAACTTATTTTATTGCAAATAAGTCCCTAAACTTTGAATTTATGTAAAAATTTGAATTTATTATATTTTATTTCAAATTCGTCCCTAAACTTATTTTATTACAAATAAGTCCCTAAACTTTGAATTTATGTGAAATTTTGAATTTATTATATTTTATTTCAAATTAGTCCCTAGACTTATTTTATTGTAAATAAGTCCCTAAACTTTGAATTTATGTAAAAATTTGAATTTATTATATTTTATTTCAAATTGGTCCCTAAATTTATTTTATTGCAAATAAGTCCCTAAACTTTGAATTTATGTGAAAATTTGAATTTATTATATTTTATTTCAAATTGGTCCCTAAACTAGTCCAAAAATAAGCTACTGGCAATCAGTCCCTAAACTACTGGAAAATTACAAATAAGCAAAAATTAGTCCAAAAATCAGTCCAAAATTAGTCCAAAAAATTGCAAATAAGCAAAATTACTGGCAATCAGTCCCTAAAAATTCAGTCCACTATTTTTCATAAAATCATAAAAAAAATTCCACAAATTCAGTTCCAAATTCAATGCAATATACAGTGCAAAATTGTTAACAGCAATTTCAACATCTAATGAACCTAAAATATATCTAATAATTAAAAAAATTCAAAGTCGAATGAACTTAAAAATTGAAAAAAACCGTGACATTTAAGCTACAAATTCAGGTTCAATGCCAACATTAATCGAGATGGATCTTGGAGAAGAAGGTCGTGGAGTGCATCCCTCAACCGACTCTGTGTGCTAGCTTCAACCTTCTGGCCAGACGGTGGATGAAAAATCAGCGAAAAAACAAAGAAGAAATGAGAAATGGGGAAGAAGAAGGTCTGCCGCGTGAATTTTAAGGGTCAAATCTACAGCGACAACCTATGTCGTCGCTATTACTTTTTAACGGCGACACGAACTTAATTTTTTCGGAGCACGCGCCTAAATAATGGAGCCCAATTTTCACTCTATAGCGACGACATGTCGTCGCTATAAATGTCGTCTCTATATGTTATTTGCAGTTAGGTCTTTCAATTTTAAACATTTTTCATTTGGGTCCTCATATTTTTTCTTTAATTTCAATTTCATCCAATTTCATTTGCAACATAAGTCCTTCAAGTTTTACGAGGTTAGATATAATGGTCCCCAGTAGCATGTTTTTGTACAATTGCAGTCCTTTTGTGTCCTACATTCTGTCCACAAATGTTGAAACTCCATCCAAACTCGCGTTTTGACCAATAGCAATGATAGTATGAACGAAAAACATTCAAGCTGAAAATAGTAACAACAACAAGAACATGCTTTATTATAAATTTATTTCATAAAATTTAGTGACGCACAATAACATTTCAATCTGATTCACTATCATGATACGATTGATCCTCATCATCGTCACTGACGTCCTCATTGATTTCACTCGATATTTCGTCATCCTCGTATTATGCATTTGTATCGTCTTCCACATCATCGTCATTTATAAACAAAGTTTCTCCTACAGTATCAGACGAGGCTCTCCTGATAACTGATGCTTCTATCTCATCAGCTTCATCATCATCCCGGTGCAAGGATACATGATCTATGTTGCCAAGATCAACGACTAGAGATAAACCAGAAGAGTAGTTATTGTGGATCAGGTCAATCTCTGTGATGTTAGCTCCCACTGTGTCCCATGTGCTCCTGTGATGGACAATTTGTATTACTCGCCAGTTCGGACCACGAGATAGATCTTCAATGTAGAACACTTGTTGTGCTTAGCTCGCAAGTATGAACTAATCATCCTTGAATGCCTCTGTACTGATATCAATACTGGTAACATTATTCTGAGTTACCATCCGTCTCCCATCATACCTAAACCACTTGCATCGGAACAGATAAACTGAAAGTTTTGGTCTATACTGTAGCTTCAGTATATCTTGCAGCTGCCCGTAGTAAATCTCACCCCCAGTCCCTAGGACGGACACACCACTGTTCTGAGTTTTTCTTCAAATATCACGATCATATGTCAGGAACCGAACTCCTTTGACAATACAAGCCGTGTATGACATAACCTGCTAGTAACATCCATTGGCCAACGCAAATAACTCATGAGAAACTTGATGGTTGTGGCTTTGGCACATCGCATATAGCTGCATGACGAGAATTATTCTCAGTTATTGAAAGAAATTATGTTGAAATGTTGCAATTTTATTCAGTCGATGTTCATTTACCTTTCTGTAGAACCAACTGTTAAAGTCTCTTCTATGCACTAGTTCGATGTTTGGACAGCCATTGTTCAGTAGTTCCTGCCTATGTTCCCTGAACAAAGTATGGAAGATCAAAGTTCATTAGTTTGTTTCAAATGAGAAAGTTTATTCGAGATGAAGGAATAATAATCAGGATTTAACGCCGTTTTACTGCAAGAATGGCTCAACTTCATAACAGTTGTTCAGGACGTAAAAAATCGCTTGATTTCGAACTTAAATAGGAAACATCATTGGTGACTGCTTTCCAAGTGGGCGACACTGCGACTGAAAAATAGAAAGTTGTGTCTGTGGAACACTAGCATCCTCGTTTCTGTCTGGTCGGTCGAACCTTGTCCCTATGTCATCGAAGTACCTCGAACAAAAACTCAATGCCTCGTCCACAACATACCCTTCAGCCATTGATCCCTTGGGCCGAGCTCGATTTCTGACATAGCTCTTCAATTTCTTCAGGTATCGCTCGAATGGATACATCCATCTCATGTGCACCGGACCTCCAAGGATTGCCTCTTCTGGTCAATGCATTATGAGGTGAATCATGATGTCGAAGAAGGCTGGCGGAAATATCCGTTCTAACTTACAGAGAATGAGTACCAGGTGATCGGGGGAAGCTATCATGTCGCTAACCTTTAGTATTCTTGCACAAAGCTTTCTAAAGAACGTGCACAGTTCAATAATTGCTGTGGAAATTGTTTTATTCAAGAACGCCCGACATCTGACTGGCAATAACCGTTGCATGATAATATGGCAATCATGTGACTTCAACCCGATAATACAGCTGTCATTAGGAGCAATATTCTTCCGAAGATTAGAAGCGAAGCCATCTGGAAACTCAACCGATCGGATAAATTTACAAAACTTCTTACTATTTAAAGACGACATGGTGTAACATGCGGCAGGCTTCATCCACCTATTCCTGTTCTGATACAAGTGCAACTCCTTTTTGATCCCTAATTGCATTAGATCGCACCTCCCATTGACTATGTCTTTTGATTTGAATGGATCGTCCATAATTGTGCCGAGCAAGCTATCATAAACATTCTTCTCTACGTGCATGACATCGATGTTATGTTTGAGCTCTGTAAAAGTCCAATACGGCAACTCATAGAAAATGCTCTTTTTTTCTCCAATTTAGCTCGTCATCACTTCTCTGAATTGTAGCACCACCGTAATTAGGGTGCTTTCCTGGACTTCTTTATATGACACGGCTTAACTGTGCTAAAATGTCTGTAGGCGTTAATCGACGCGGAGGTGGTCGCCTCTCTGTCCTTCTATCGAAGTCTAAATTGCTCCGAAAATGATGCATGGATGGCAGGAACCGACGGTGACCCACATAAGCTGTCTTACCTATCACACAGACTGAAAGAGTATCCTCGTTGCACGTAGGACATGCTTTGTACCCCTGACCACTCCAACCCGACAAACTACTTCTCGCTGGAAAATCGTTAACTGTCCACAACAACACTGCACGCAGTCTGAATAGCGACTTCTTGTTAGTTCCACTGTCACCCGTGTCAATCCCATCGGCCCACAACTCCTTCAACTCGTCCACTAATGGTCATAAAAATACATCAATGTCCTTACCTGGTGCTTTAGGACTAGGTATCAATAGAGAAAGCATGAGGTATTCGAGCTTCATGCATAACCATGGTGGCAAGTTGTAAACTGTTACAACTACTGGCCATATGATGTACGACAGACTCACGTCACCGAATGGATTGAATCCGTCTGCAGCCAAACCTAACCTGACATTCCTAATCTCACTTGCGAACAGTGAATATTTCATGTCAAAATCCCGCTATGCCTTTCCATCAACGGGATGCTGCATTTCATCATCGTCCCTATACCTTCCTATACTGTGCCACCTCATAAGTTTTGCAGCATCCTTCGTCGCGAACATACATTTTAATCTGGGGGCCAAGGGAAAATATCGCAACACCTTATGCGAAACATTCTTCATGTTCACTTTCCCAGAAGTGTACACCCAACGACTTTCTTGGCAAATCGGGCAAGTTTGTCTATCAGCATGTTCACCCCAAAATAGTGCACAGTCGTTCTTGCAAGCATGAATAGATTTGTAACCCAAACCAAGCGTCGTCATCAGCTTCTTAGCTTCGTAGTGAAAGTCAACCAGGTTCATGTTTGGGAATGCTAACTTCATCAATTTCAAAAGATCATCGACAGACTTGTTTGTCCATTTGTTCATAACCTTAATATGCATCAACTTGACTAAAAAATTTAGGGATGAAAATAATAAAACTCTCGGGTACAGTTCTGAATGGAGAGTCTGAAACAATTTGTCATAGTAACCATCGGTGCTTGTACCTGCATGCTCATCGCCAGCTACGTCGTCCATGACATTCATGATCTCATCCTCCACACCAGCTCGCTCATTCTGTCTATACACATTCGCAGTATGAACATCGGTCTCGCTATGATACATCCAGGTGACATAACTCTCGGCAAAACCATTACGAAATATGTGAGCCTCGACAATTTCCAATAGATATGTGAGACCGTTTAAATATTTTTTTCACAGACATTTAATCCTTCCTCTGTCATTAACGTATGGCCTCGCCATATTTCTAAATGCTTGCAAATCGTTCTGAAAATCTGCAGATTTTGTACGATTTCTAATTGTTGTCCAACTTTTATCAATATTCATACGTGAAAAATACTATATTCTTACAAATACAGTAAGGATAATAAATGAAGATGAAGAAATAAAATGTAAATAATATGATTATGAAGGAAAACAATAGAATTGCAATTGAACAGGGAAATGTGGAGATGGAGAAGAAATTTTTTTGTGTGTAGCCTGCAATACAGAAATACGGAGATGGGGAAAAGAAAAAGAAGAGTCTATAGCGGCGACATTTGTCGTCGCTATATGTAACAGTCGTCGCTACAAGATCCTTCCCACTTTATGAGAAAATTAATAACTCACGTGCCTACCAAAATGATCAATGTGTATATAGCGACGACATGTGTCATCGCTACAGACAACAATTGGGCGCCAATTTTTTCGCTTAAATTGATCTAGGTGTATAGCGACGACATATGTCGTCGCTATATATCTCATCGCATTTTACGAGAAAATTCATAATTCACGTGACTGACATCATCATCTGCAACTCAATTGCGACGACATATGTCGTCGCTATTTATGCATCAAAATGCCGCCATTTGTTCCCGCCATTTTCGAAACTAATTGGCGAGGACATTGAAAGACGTCGTTATAGATTCTATTTAATAGCGACGACTTATAATCTATTGCGACGACATATGTCGTCGCTATAAGTTTTGCATATGTGGCGACGACATTTCTTTGTCGTCTCTACTGTATAGAATCAATAGAGACGACTTTGTGTCGTCGCAATTGGTGTCGCCGCTATAGACGGTTTTTGTTGTAGTGAGTTATCTTATGTCATATTTATATGTCATACAATACATACATTAGCTTTATCACCATTCACCAAATGTTAGTTATATTCTCACAATTGTTTTCGTTTGTACCACTACTTTATCAACGTAACGTTTTTGCCTTTTTGGTAATACAATACAACTTTTCACAAATATACACCAAGACAATTAAGAATAATAAAGAAGAGGTTGAGGTAATAGTTTATTGAGTCGAATGTTGTAGTGCAGCCAATGTGCATTGAAACTTCATTGCCTTAGGTTGGAGGCAATGAAATTAAATCAGGCTGTGAAGAAGATAAAATTGTTGGAGGAGCCTCAGATTTAGGATGCGAGACAGCAGATGGGATGTTAAGCGGATTACCAGAGAAGCAGGCAAAGAGGTTTACTCTCTCTGCTTTGAAGTTGCAGCAGACAATAGAGTTGGGACCTGGGTCATGACGTTGAAGGCAGAAGCAATTAAAACTGATGGTGCAATGATTTGACATGTAGTGCTTTGAAGATAGAAATGAAAATGTCGAAGAAGGTCGAGTTGAAGAGGGTTCCAACAAAGCTAAAAGATCTACTCGACAAATGGTTGTTTTGTGTGCGCAAGTTTTTATTGTAAATTGCATAGGTTAAGTTTATTATGTGTGAGACTTGGGATGTACGTAAGAATGAAAGAGAGGGAAAGAACACATATATAAGTGAACAATGGAGTGGTTATTTATGTGAATTTAATTTTGGCCATTTTAGTAAATTTTTAAATAACTTGAATTAAAATCCTATGCTTCTAGATACGGTAATGCCACACGTGTATAATTTAGATCTTATCTTCTAGATGTCCCCTCACATATAGGCATGATTTATATTAATCATTAATTCCTTTTACACGTGCACAGTTTTTAATACCTTTTAAAAGCTCTATCTTAAAGTTCAAAAGATTAAGATTGTTTTCTCTGGTGATACATGTCCCACGAAGATTATGATAATCTTGCGGTTTCGATTTACTTTGGGAATAAAATTGTGACATTTGATTTTTATTTTAACTTTTTAGCTTAAATAGTACAGAGTATCAAGACATTTTGAGAATGAAATTGCATTTATATTTCATAGGGGCTATATATTTCATAGATGTAGATCTAAAAGCTATACAGATATCAAAACTATAAATTTCATCGTGCAAAAGTTCAAAGTATTGAGATTCATGCTGTGGACATCGATACTTTTACTCAATACTTTTAGACTATGTACGTTCGTGTTGTCGATTTCATTATGATGTTTACCATGCCAAATGAAGTCCCAATGATGTCTGTTAAGTCCAACCTTCCATAAATATATTTAACATGTTCTTTAATATATATATACACCTGGGAAACATAATAAATATTGTTCCTCTTTCAAATTTATGTATGCGTAATCAACTTATGTAAGTCAATTCATGTTCTTTTACAAGCAATCGTGGGTATCCCTTCATGTTAAAAGCTTAATCATACCATAAAGGCTTGAAAATCCTTTTTAAACATGCATAGTATTACAATTAAGGCCTGAAATTCACCCCAATGATCAAACGAAATAAAGAAATTACCCCGCGCGTGCGAAATGTTAAACAGCGAACAAAACAAAGCAGGACCTAAAGCAGATTTACAGTATGCTTAAGCAGTAAAAATAACAGCGATGGATAGGCAAATAAAATCAATGCCTTGGAGCCGGGGCCTGTGTTCAACACAGTGTCCTTAAAGCAATATTCGCCCCCTCACCTAAGTAACGCGAGCGCTTGCTTCCCAGGATACAGCGGCTTGTACTGCAACTGAGCAGTTGAACTGAGAATATGCCGGAACAGAATCACCAAGCGACTGGAAGTAGTCAGGAATGATAATGCAGAGAGATTTCGTGGAGTAAGAATTGTTGTGTTTTGGACTGAAGATTGTTGCTGTATATACAGGCAAGGAGGAGCCTTATGCATTCAGTACACTGCCTTTACTCCAGACGTTTTGGAGTTACAGAATAAATGGATATAAGTTTGTAAAATAAAATTCCAAAACGTAGCTTGCACTTTGTGGTTCTCTCGGTCCGACATTCGTGTACGCAGGACGCGCCCGCACACAAGTTCAAGGCTCGAAGGCCAAGTCAATCCAAGATTTGCACCCCCCCTGCGGGCGCGTAGGCCACGGAGGAGTCTCTATGCAACAAATGGTTACACTTTACAAATTGGAAACCATATATAAATTGGTCCACAATCTTATTTTTATCCGATGTGGGACATTTCCATATTATATCCATTATTCCAATGTGGGATGGAATATTTATAGTTTCCATAAATTCCCACTATTCTATTTGTAACCAATGTGGGATTGTAATCCCTTTTAAGGCTCCTCTCCCAATCCCACTTCTCAAGCAATGTGGGATTCAATTTCACTTCATTAGTGAAAATCTATTTTCCTCCAATATATTTTTCAACACGAAATACATAAGATCTCTTTAAGAAATCATAGAGAATTTAAGAAGTTGTACATTATCTAGAGGCAAAAAATTTATGGATTGAGTCCAACTCTACTTTGGCCATTCATTGCATCACCAGAGGTGGGGGACCTTGGTCTATTCAGGTCAATCTTCGCCACATCAAACATCTCTTTGCCTTCGACCGTGACACTATTTCTCATATTTATCGTGAAAGCGAAAGCAACCAGGTTGGCTAACTTACTTGCTTCAGAGGATTGGGATCGTTCAGAGAGTTGGGATCGTCATTGCTATTTCGAGTACAGCGCCCCAAGACTTACTGCAATGTTACCGCAGCTTAGTTCAGATTGATGGACATGGACTTCCTACAGTTATGGGTTTGTACAATCTTTTAGGAGTATTTGTCTAGTTAGTACCTCATTATTTATTGATTTATTATTTATTCATTTATTGATTTGATTTAGCTTTATGATTGGATGTCAGGTTTTATGCCCCCCTCCTATGTATTTTTTAAGAGTTATATATATGGTTGGGGTATCCGAACTCCCCCATCATTTTCTGGTGGAGGCCTGAAAACTATATTGGGGATGTGATGGTGTGTTGAATAAAAAAAATAAAAAAATCTAGAGGCAAAAAATCTGCAAAGGTGGAACTCTTTTGAGTTCCAAGGCTCAAAAACCATTTTTTCTTTCTATAAATGGTTTCAAAGAACTCCTACCATATAGGATTGCCCACATAATTCTTCTATATATTTTCATTAAATCGATCTACAACCACATATTTTTTTATTGCACGACCATTGGTGGTAGAAGCAATTAAAACAATTGTCCTAAAACATTATTTGATGTCTACGAATACAGAATAATTCATTCAATTTCTTTTCAATCGACAAAGTAAGAAATAATTAAATTCGATCAACCAATTAATGTATTTAATTCTGATCCGAACATCATTTTTCTTTTACTATTCCATCGAATATTTAAATGTAGTACAATTATTAATTTAAAATATTATTCCAGTTATAATAATAATTTACCACATCAAAAAAATTATAAATTAAATTATTTTACCAATTAATTAAATATGAATTAGCAACAATTTAATAAATTTTAAATAATAAAAATACTTATGCACAAATTTCAAATAATCGATTTCCATCTTAAAAATTTAATTCGTGCTCAAAATTTCACCAAACTCTAAAAATTTCATTTTCTCACACCATTTCTCACTTATGCACAAAACTCACACACCATTCCCTGGCTCTTATTTGAAATCCCTATCCTCGCGTGCACCGCCTCCCTCCTACTCTCCCTGTCTCTCATCATCTCCGCATCGCCCTAGTCTCCTCCCCCCCCCCCCCCCCCCTTTCCCTCAACATCGGCGGCAGCGACTCCTTCATCCCCGTAGGCAGCTATACTCCTCGGAATTTTCATCTGCAACTTCAACTTAGGACTTCTCCGAGGATCAACTTCCATCATATATATCTTGGCAAATTTTTGATTTTATGTGGTTTGTTTTTGTGTTCTCTTTTTAGGGATTTTTAGTTTTTGGTACTGTTGGTTTTGTGCCAAATTCCCAAGACAATGAGGAAAAATACGTTCATAACTAGACTTGTGCCTTAAATTAAAATATACAATATGTTATCTCCCACACTAATGTATCGAGTCATTGATTGTTTCAATTGAGAAGATAAATCAGAATCGTGGTAGTTGGGTCGTTTTGGATTTTGGATAACAGTCACTTTTGAGGTGTAACCGGTTGTTGTTGCTCAAGTGATCGAATCTGAACCAACCTTATCCTTTTGGTTATAAATGGTAGTTTTAGTCTAGAGTTTTACCTAAATCTCTAGCCTAATTTTACTTATAAGTTGAGGATTAAAAATAAAATAAAAAACCACCAAAAGGAGCCCTACCACCCACCCCAAAGAAAACCCACGCCCCAGCATTGTTTGCTGTTCCCTTTTTCCATTTTGCTCCCTGCCTCATTGCTGTGATCGAAAAATGGTTCTTTCTTCTTCTCTGTCCACCGTTCTTTCTTAGTAAAAACATTTCCATTTAATTTGAAACTTTTTTTGGACTTTAGGTTGAAGATTGTGATACATTTAATGTGGGATTAAGGTTTTAATCTGAGCCTTGGATTGAAGAAGAACAAATTCTTACTTTGCGTCCATTTATTTTCATAACTTCTTTGATTTCTAATGATACCGATTATACTGCCACAAATTGGTATCAAAGCATTGGGTTCAAGTGTTTAGACTAGGAATTAAGAAACAAAGAAAATTTTGGGTGAAATTTTTTTCTTGCAACCGAGTCTGAAATTCAACTTTTGAGACTAACCGGTCAGAGTTAAGGCTCGTGGTGGTACCATTAGATTCCCGACGAAGTGGGCTCCATCTGTAGACGGTGCGTGCAGCATGTGGTGGACATCAGGTGGCATGTGTGGCCAGAGCCGGTTCTAATATTTTCGGGGCCTGAAACGAAGTCTAAAAATTAGGCCCCCCAATGGACCCGTATATTGCATTAGCTGTTATGAAATTAATTACAAATTTAAAACTCAAAAAAAAATAACAAACTAAATATATTATACAAAAATATTATATTATAATCAAATAACAAAGTCGAAAATGCTCTAAAATATCACTTAAATGGTTTTAGAAGAAAAATATTAATCTAATTTAAGTAATCTTATTGTTCAACCATTTTACAAGGCCACAATCACATATAAGCCGGCAAGACATCAACTATATGTAATAAGTCAATAAATAAGCTATAGATAACCATTGCTAACTTGAGATTGAACGGTGAAAATGATAGAATATGAAAAACCAACTTCTCCTTTTTTATTGGAGGTTTTAAAGCTAAAATAAACAATCATATTCACAATTTAAGATGAAATCAACTTTAATCATATTCAGAATATTCCCAGCACAAATAAACAACCATATTCACAGGCCCAGTGAATCAATTACAATTACAATTACAATTGACCCAATAACTCACAATATTTAGAATTAGAAGTGTCAATCAACATTAACTCATTACCCAATACCCATTAACAAAGATTAAGAAAAACTAAAAAAATAAAAAATAAAAATATGGGACCTGACCGAGTTGAGACGGGGAGAAAGAGACAGAGACGGAGGGAGATAATATTATTCTGGGTTCTGACGAGCTAAGATTTGTGTGTGTGTGTGTGTGTGTGTGTGTGTGTGAGAGAGAGAGAGAGAGAGAGTTGTGTTCGGCCTAGTGTGCTTTTTTTTTTTATATCCAAGTATCCCAATTTACACCAGACTATGTCCTGGACCACCCATCTCCGGCCCCTCAGTGATGGGTGGAAGTAAATCGCGGTATATGCCCAAGTTGACCAGAGTTCGTGCACCCTTTATACTCCTGGCCCCAAGGGAGCCTTCCTCCATGGATATTACATCACCAAGCTGCTCCACCCATAATTGAGTATTACATCACTCAGCTGCTCCATCCAGGAATCGAACTCCCCACGCTGAGGTTGCGAGCCCCGCAATGCCCGTCCTTTGCCAACTTGGCTGTGCCCCGGGGGGCAACTGTGCTTCTTTTTATCTCATGTGTGTTGTGTGTAAAGTGAGAAGAGGTTGAACAGAGAAAAATGAACAAAGATGGAGTCAGGGAGACGGGAGTAATACTAATTTGGGCTTCAAATTAATTTGTTGTTGGCTTGGGTTGCTGTGATGTGTTCTTTATATATATATATATATATATATATATATATATATATATATATATATATATATATATATTTGTTACAAACTTTGTTTTAGTTTTGGCCTTTGGGCCTGGTAAGGCTATGCTATTTTTTTTATTTCTTTTTTCTTTTTTTGAAAAAATGGGCCCCTTTTGGTTTTGGGCCCGAGGCGGATGCCTCACTCGCCTAGGCCCAAAACTGGGCCTGTGTGTGACGGTGTGTGGTGGAGCGTGACAGTAAATTGTTTACTGTTTGTGACCTGTTTGGCATAGCAATTCTTGTTCATGGAGTAGAAATTGCAAAAATTAAAATATAGGCGAATATTTGTGGCCCTAGAATTAAAAAAATTAAAATTTGCATCTCTCCAGTAATACGAACACGCGGATATTGTTCATTATGGTATATCTGACCTTTCTTTTAATTTTTCAGTTAAATATAACTACATTGCCAGTAGCAAACTGTTATTAATTGCTTGGGATTACGTGTTGAATTGCTACCTTGTCGGTAGCAAATTGCTTTGCTGATTAATTGATGTTTGTGTTTTGTTTTTCTATCTGAATTATACTTCTTTAGTATAATTATCAGTTAATTATATTATTCTGCTTCGTATTGCTTATTATATTAAATTAATAATTAACAAATCTCCAGACTAGCCTGATTTAAAATTTTCCTTGACTTAAGAACCTGATTCTTACATAATCCTATGGAATATAGGACATGGTATAATTTTGTGACCATTAATTGCAAGATTACTGATCTATTTGATCATTGTTTTTCCTTGTGTTAATTTTAATAATTTTACACTTGTCTAATGTTGTTTTGAGAAAAGTTGGTAAACTTGATTCAACGCAAAAACTTTGGAAAAAGTTAGATTGTATTTATGAATTCCTAATAAACTCTTTTTACTTGAATGAATCTTTAGTTTTAAAATTGATTATTCTAAAGATCTGGATGATAATTTGGATGACTTTAACTAACTAGTTCAAGATATTGTTAATTGTGGTGAAACTATATTTGAAGAATACAAAGCAATTATTTTGTTAAATGATATACCTGCGAAAAGGTTCAAAGTGTCATTAAGTATAGAAAAGACACGTTAATACCTAAAATTGTCATTGATTCTTTGAGAAGTAAGGAGTTAGAATTAAAAGCTCAGAAAATGGAAAAATTAGGTAGATAAGTCAATATGGTAAGGGTATATCTCAATATAGGCAGGGTGAGAATCACGAGAGTCAGAATAGTAGTGATAGTGGTAAAAAAAAAAAGGATAAGGGCAAATCTAGGTCGAAGTCTAGGTCAAAATGAAAGAAGTGCTATTGATGTGGTAAAACTATAAAGGATTGTTGAAAAGTATTAAAAACAACTAGGGAGAAAAAGAGATAGATGAAGTAAATATGGTGTATTCTAATTCTAATTCAAAACTAGTGAGGTTTATGTTTTAATAAACTTTGTTAAAGACTCACGTACTAATTGCCCTTGCACTGATACCACCTTGGCTTTTCAAATGGATGTGACCCGCCGACCTCCTATAGTTGCTCGACCCCGAAGGGCTGCTTTGTTTGAGTCGTATCCGTGCGTAGAAAAATCCATGTTCTTCTTCTTCGAACCCTCTACTTGTTGGGATTGAATGAACTATCTAAGGCGTTGATGCGCAGGTGTGAGACGTGAATGCGAGTCTCAACGGTTGACGTGAGTATGAAAACGCTTTAACGAGCGAGATTTAAGGCTCTAGAAGAGCCCATCTTTTTTCCTGCGAAGATTGGATTGAGTGTGTTACTTTTTTAGTTTATACGCAAAAACATATAAAGGAGATGCTATTCTGATGTATCAAATATATGGGCTGAGGAGTGAACAACAAATGGATCATGAACCTCTAACTCTTGGAGGAAGATCTGCTTGAAAGCATCGAATCGTTGCTGCTTTTGCTATTGGCCTACAAATTGCTGCAAGCAATGTCCCGAAAGTTGCCTCTATCCTCTTTTGAGTTACACCAGTATCAGTTGGTGGGCTAATGCCTGTTGAAGTTCAATTCCTAATCTGCAGCATCAATAGAAGCTACTAAAATGGAAGACGTGAAGTGAGTGGACTGAAATATACGTGATGTGGTTACAGGCCTAGCTCAAACAATTTTATTATAGTGGCTCTAAAAAATAAGAAGGCTACAAATTCTTAGAAAAATGATCGGTTAGAAATGCTCATTCGAGAAAGGTGACTCTTTTTAAAGAAGCAGATAGTGGACTCTTAAACAAAGTCAAGCTCTTAGGATCTCAAATAAAGAGGGACCGGTGCTCTTTCGCCTCAATCGAAAGGAGAATAAGTATCTTACCTTCTTTCGAAGCTAGTTGAACAAGCGATAACAAATGCAGATAGGAGAGGTAAGCAAGTTCTTCTATCCGTTCTATCTATCTCTCTCTCTCCGACTAATTAATTGTAAGGCATCGCAGCTACTGTTCGTTTAGTTCCTTCGAGATGAAATGAGAGACCAACCACCATGCTAAGCTCAAGAGAGCATTTTGAACAATAACAAGAATTTTCCTCTGAGCCACTGTACAATCATTTCAATTAGGAACTCCACCAGTAGCTCTCAGCCACTACAATTGCTTTAGTGGGAGCAAACGGTAGAAAAAATGGTGGTCAACCCCTAACCTACTCTGATTCGATTATTCAACTTCGAGTTAGCGCTCTGTAGGCTACTCCTACTCCAACTACTTTCATTAGGAAATGTCGACATCTACTCGAAATGGCTTGACATTTGAGAACAGGAACTTTACTCATATTGCTTTAATGCCCACAGTCTGCTTTGCTGCACCTGAGATTACATCACCTCGTAAGAGTTAAACATCCCTTCTTTCATAACGAGTTCTTTCGATGTGGAATATAATCCCAATGTAACCCCTTGGATTTTCTCAACTCGAAGGGTCATTAAAAAAATCTCTAATTAATATTTCACAACTCCAAATAATATTTTCCATGCTGGTTTTGCCTATACCGTGATTGGTGTCGCCACAATTTATTTGATCATTCAAACAAACTCAAAAAATTTCAAAAATTGAAATCTAGATACTTGGGACTACAGACTACAACATGTCAAAATTTCAAACCTTAGCTACGTCATTTGTTAGGTAAAAATGTTAGCCAAATTTGCTTGAAAAATTGTCCCGGTGCCTTAAGGCGGCCCACTAAAACGTTCATAATAAATTCATACGATGGAATTGTTGAGTGATTCTAAGTGCTACCATTAGACCACATATAAGGCTTTCTATAGCTACTAATTTTACTCAAAAACTCAAAATGTACAGAGAGTTATGCTTTTTCAAAGTAGGGGTAGTAAGCTAAAAATTCATAAAAATGATACTAGGCAATTTTTAAGTTAAAACTTTAAATGGCAATGAAACCAACATCTTGTTTTTCATACATATTACATAATTAAAAACTGAAAATCCACACTTCAAATATAATATTTACATCATGATTGACTCGATTATCTCGACGTCAAAACTTAAATTAAATAAGAAAATCCACTTCTATTTGCTAGCCTACGCCATCGCGTCAACGCCACCCTTTTCAATCTGAAAATTTGTTCATTTTGGAGTGAGTATTTCATAAGAAACACTCAGTAGCAATATATACTAACATGTGGAAAAAATTACACGAAAACATAAATGCTCATGCCATCATTTCAAACGTACATAGGAACAATATAAATGGGTAAGTGGCACCATGAACTTAAATGTGATTTCCTTCAATCACCATCATGCATATGTGATTACCTTCAATCACAATCATAAAGTTCTTTCATAAAAAAATTTACATGGCATTTACGTAACATAATAATTTTCCCGAACATCACTTAAAAACTATCTCAAAAATGAGTTTTTGATTAAAGTTGTGTTGGAATCGTTACTACACCATTTTCAAAACCAAACCCGCACACTATATATAGATGTATATATAAGGAACTTGCGTGAAGTTTGAAGCGAGGTTAAAGCCTTTTATTGCTGGCCAAAAATGGTTCCTCAAAGAGAGGAAAAAAAAGATGCTGGACGAAATACAAAAGAAAGCAAATTTTGAAAGGGAATGTATGTTATCTTTGTGGTTGATTAAAGGGTGGAGAGTGGGGGATAAAGGGAAGAAATTGGAGACTAAATTGGCATTTTTTGTGACGATTCCTAAATTTTCGATAAATTTTTTTGGGGTAATTAGCACATTTCGTCCCTATCCTTTAAGTCTATTGCGCAAATCATCCCTATCATTTGAATTTTGGCATTTGGGTCCTTAAATCACTCATTCTTTGTACAAAAGGTCTTTACCGTCTAATTTTGTCAACTATTACCGTTAAAGATAGCGTGTCATCTGCAATGTCTCATTCTATGAAGGGCATTTTCGTCAACTCACCAAATATATTGTTCACGCCAAATCCAACCCATGGCAAGTTCACTATTTCTCTGTAAGAAACTAAACCCATCATTTTCTTCATCTTAATTTTGCTTCTTTTGAACTTGTTGTCATGTTGTGACCCTTCAAGCGGCGGCGGCGGTACCACCACCACCTCCTCCTGGTTCTCCAAATATTCTTGAGGGTTTTCACTTTGAAAACTGTAGATGGGTCCCAAATTTCATTACTATCAATCAGATCCATGTACCCAAAATTCTCCATAACATTCATGCAATCAACATCACCTATGGCGTCCTCAGGTGGTGGAGGACAAGGCGGTGGGCTCTAGTTTAACCTGATCACACTTATACTTCGTAAATTTTCCCCTCTCGTGTGTGTCTTCCTTCGCGTCTGACTTTAGAAATGCGAAAGCATCCTATCGAGAGGCCGACGAGGCAGAGGAAGAAGACGTTGTGGCTGTGACCATTTTTTTCGGTGCTTGGGTTGACGAAGAAGACGAGGACGAAGACATGCACGGAAAATCAGGAAGAGGCAAAAAATCATTGTAGAACAATAATGGGTTAGTGGAATTCTCATAGTTTGTGGCACTGATGGCGCCGGAGCTTTTGCCTGTAAAATCGCCGTACACGAAAGAGCAATTGAGGCAGTTGTTTAGGATGTTTGACAGGGATGGAAACGGGTATATCACAGCCGTCGAGTTGGCTCACTCAATGGTAAAACTCGGCCATGCCTTGACTGCTGAAGAACTTACTGGGATGATCAGAGAGGCTGATATAGATGGAGATGAGAGGATTAGTTTTTCAGAGTTTACGCAAGCTATTACCTCTGCTGCCTTTGATAATTCGTGGGCTTAATCTAATAGCAAGCTTTTTCTTAGGTATATATACATTCATTTGAGTTTATTGTTTCATTTCCTACTTCTCAGAATTATCTTTCGCAGTGTCTCTTTATTTAATTTTGCAATTGATTCATGTCGCCGCCGCTTGAAGGGTCACAAGAAGTTCAAAAGAAGCAAAATCAAGATGAAGAAAATGACATGTTCAGTTTCTTACAGGGAAATAGTGAACTTGCCATGGGTTGGATTTGGCATGAACAGTATATTTGGTGAGTTGACATGTCTATATCTGTTTTAAGTTTATTAGTTTAACTCTTAATACTCAAATTAAAAATATAATTTACGATCCTTAAGTTTAAAAAATGAGACAAGAAATAAAACTTTAAAACATGTAGAGACGTAATTATAAAAGCTCGAATATGAAAAATTAAAACAAACATAAGATTTCCATTTCTTTAAGTACATCGGGTTCCTTTACTTTACAATAATCATTTATCCCGACTATCTCCCAAAAACAAAACAGCATCATCTATTTCATCTTTACATACATTCTTATACATGGTATTGATGATGCCAAGGAAATCCACAAAATATATTGAACATCTAAGACTGACCATCCATCATGTGATGAACAATAGTGTTCTCAAATGCTCTAATGTCATAGTATTGTAGATGGAGACCGTCTTGTAGGTCCTCTCTTTTATATATAACCCAATAGGGATGGCAAAAGGGTCGGGCTGCTCGTGGGCCCGTCGGCTTGGCCCTTGAATGTCCAGCTCGTCATGGACCAGTGCACGTCCAAGGACAAGCCTAGCCTGGCCAAAAAAAAGGGCTGAGCTTCCGGCTCATGGACTAGTCCGTGGGCCAAATTGGTTCCCAACTTAAAGCTGGGGACCAATTTTTCCAATTAGCAAAGGTTGGTCTCCCAGCATTTTTTTTTTCAACGGCAATAATTTTTTTCCCTATAAATACCCCCATAAACTTTCCATATTCTTAACAAATTCACAATTCTCTCAACCCACAACAATTTGAACAAATTATATTGTCAATATAAGTTCTTTTATTGTGCAATTTATAGTTGAATTTCTAAATTTCTAATCTTCAACATTTCTACATTTTTAGTTATCTACATTCTACATTTCTAATTTTCTATTATCTACAATTCTACATGGATCAATACAATTTTCAAGGAAGTGCCGAGTCTGTCGAAAAATAAATTCATGATGATTTTAGTGGGTTAAATGATGTTCGAATTCCTTAATTTGGTGATGATTTTAGGGTTGGGAACACTAGTCCAAGTATTGATTTAGATGATATCGACGAAGAGTTAGAAACGACCAACAATACTGCGTCGACTACTAAACGAAAAGTCGCAAAACAAAAGTCTCGGTGTTGGGATCATTTCAAGTTAGTGCAACTGCAAACAGACAACCAATTTTCAAGGCAGTGTGTAAATATTGTAAACAAAAGTTTGCATGGAAAAAAGGTGGTCGAACGAGTCATCTAAACTGACATTTTCCTAAGCGTATGCAAAAGCATGGAGGAGTTGATACCAATTAAGTTCAACTGCAGTTCAGATCTCATGGTGGATCTACTAGTTCTTCTCCGAATCTTAACAACTGGGTTTATTCAAAGGACTCTATGCGTCGTGAAGGCATGACTCAGTTGGTGGCCAATGGTGAGTTCTAGCTTAGCATAGTGGAAAGCCCTCACTTCACATGGTTTGTACAAAAGTATCTTAAACCAAGGTATGTGCCCTTTGCTAGAAACATTTTTCGTGTTGATACTATTACTTCATTTAATAAAATGAAACAAAATATAAAAAATGATTTAAGTAAGTATTCTGGTGTTGTATCATTCACTTCGGACTTATGGTCCGGTCAAAATCATAAAGGATATATTGCGGCTACTTTATATTATATTGATAAACTATGGATTATGTATGAAAGAAATAATTGTTTTTAAAGTAATTGACTACCCTCATAATAGGATACAAATTTATAATTATTTAATGGCAATTATTAGAGAATTTAATTGCGAATCTAGAATTTGCAGTTTCACATTTGACAATAATGCGCCTAAGATCAATTACTTCAAGAATTAAATCTAGATTTCAATGGAATTTTATTTCATGTTAGATGTGTATGTCATATTTTTAATTTAATTGTCCAAGATGGTTTAAAGTATGTAGGCCCACAATTAGAAAAAATTAGGTATGCATTAAATTATATTATTGCTTCACCTGCTAGAAAACAAGTGTTTGATGAATTGTGCGTAGAAAATTCCCTTCCAACAAGATATTTATGTTCAGATACACGCAATAGGAGGAACTCTACTTATTTAATGCTTGAATCAAGTGGAGGTTATGAACAGTGTGTAACTACATATTATAATGGTTGACATTCACACGGTCCCAAATACGATTTGCAACCATATGATTGACAAATTGCATTTCATGTGAGAAAAGTTTTAAAAGTATTTTACGATGCCACAAACGCATGTGTTGGCGTATACTACCCTACTAGTCCATTAGTTTTAAATCATTTTTATTTTATTGCAAATAATTTAAATGAGTATAAGACAATTGCAATTTTTCCTGATATTGCAGTAGCAATGGAAATTAAGTTTAGAAATATTGGGAAGAACTACCTATGTTGTTCCCGTTAGCGTCAATTATGGACCCCAAAGTAAATTTACAAGATACTAAACATACTATTTCGAAAATTTCTAATAACTTAAGTTACAGTAATCCATTAACTTATGGTAATTTACAAAAAACATTATGTGAAATGTGCATTTTTTATGCAAAAAAAAACCGGTAGGGATGTTAGAAGGCCTCCTGCACCAATCCCTTCTTCATCATCAAATAACCATAATCCTAATGATTATTGGAGTTTCCTTATTTTTAAGGGAACTCAACAATCTAGTTCTTCTTCTTCTTCTTCTTCTTCGCTTTCCCGTGCCACAAATGTAGAAACAAATATTAGAGACGTATCTTTAGAGTTAGCTAGATATTTTGGTCACGACATGCTTAATTTGTTAGATGAAGATGAGAGTAATAATTTTGATATACTTAGGTGGTGGAGACAAAACGAGGGTCAATACCCAATTGTTTTTATTATAGCACATGATCCACTAATACATCCGGTATCCACTGTAGCATCGGAGGCCGCTTTTAGTCCAGGTGGTAGGATTCTGAATGATACGAGGTCAAGACTTAAACCAGACATATTAGAGAGTTTAATGTGTTTATAAGATTGAGATGATGCATAACTTCGAATCCAAGATAATGTAAGCCTGATATTAGCCAAAGAGATGGACAACTGGGTACATAAAATGTAAGTATATTTTGTATAAATTAATTTCATTTTTATTCATTTTAACTTTTTAAGTGTTGATATTTAAAGTTACAAAAAATTGTACACATAACAACTTGTTCGTGTACAATTTTAACTCCGCCTACGCTAATGTTAGCCAATCCCAAGCCCGGAAAAAGGATGAGGGTTTTTGAATTTTTAATTTTATCATAACTTATTTCTTTTTAACTTTTCAAAAAAAAGTTCATGTGTGGCGAGCGGACCGGCCCGTGTGGCCTGCGGACCACGGGCCAGTCTGAGCTCTCCTTTCCTGGACGAGCCGAGTTATAACCCAGGCCATAAAGAATAGTGGGTCCAAACATCCCTCTTTGTCATAACATGATACTTTCATCCATCATTCGACGTTCTCCCCCATGTCCTTACCACATCGGTATATCCTCGATCCATTTTTTACAAAAGTCATAAAGCAACAAATAAGTCACATAGATGAAGAACATGTTATCATTTAATTCATGCATTTCAAGAATACTTTGTTCATAATCACTTTACCCCTTAAATTTAACTTATAGTTCCATACAAGCTAAGAAGAAATCAACAAAAACAGCCAAGTACATAAGGGAAAAGTCGTCTTCATATTGATCATCACATTTATATACATGTAAGGAAAATATAAGGCTGCACTTGTAACACTCGAAATTTTTCGCACTTTAATTTCAAGTAAATAAATATTTTATCTTACTCTTGGCGTCGCTTCGAACCCTATAGTTCATTTTAAATATTTGGTCATATTAAATTTTGAGCGTGTTCGTTGCAAATATTTTTTTTAGTTCGACGATTTTGGAATTAATCTGAAAACGAACCTTGTTCTAATTTGATTTGGTAAGTTTGAAATTTCAAGTTGAACGAGAAATAAATTATAGCTAGCCTAAATCTTAAAAATTTTGTTCTCCGATTCTATCTAAAAAAATTTGGCCATTTATTTTCGAGTTCTTAGCTAAAACTCGATTTACTTTTCGACTCCAAAAGTTAATCAAAACCCCCACCCAAACAACACCTCAGATTCCACCGAAAATCTAGCCAAACAATCCCTTAACCCCAACCATTTAGCATCAACCAAACAGGCCCTCCATGATCTAAAGGAACCGCCCCCCCTCCCCAATCAGCCATTTCCAGCAGTTAGCCCCTTCCAACTACCCATGATGTCTCTCACTCTTCCATCACCAAGCAATTGAATTTATCCACCTCCTTAATCAGCCATAAGATCACGTCCCCCCCCCCCCCCCCCTCCTCTTTTGTCCCAAAAATCGCCCCTGCAACGTGTATTATTCTCCCAAAAATCAGCATTTAAAACTAAGCACAAACCTCCATTTTTCCCTCTTGAAATTTGGCCTTCATCCATAGTTCATCAGCTTTTTGTTTCTCGTTTACATTCCAGCAAGAACATCCTCATTTCCAGCAACAAATCTTCCATTTTCAACATTTGTTTCTCTCTCTTTTCTGTCAAAAAAAATTCGGTCCAGCAATGAGAAATCTCCAGCAAAAGATCCTTTCTTTTCCCTTCAATTTCATGCAATAAGAAGCCTTGAAACCTTATTCTCAATCACCAAAAATACTCTAGAATTTATCCATCTTTTTCCTTCAAATTTTCGGCCAGCACACAGCCTCCATTTTCTGCAATCTTAGTCACCAATTTTCCAGCAATTTCCTTCATTTCTGTCCTGATTTTTGGTCGTAGAAAAAGGGCTTTAACCTTGTTTTAACCTTCATAAAAGTTCCTTATATATACATCTATATATAATTTGCGGGTTTTGATTTTTTGGAAGCTTCATAAACAAATTTTCTTCATCAAAACTTCAACCGAAAACTCATTTTCGAGGTAGTTTTACTTACTACTTTTACTGTAATTTTTAAATGACGTTTGGAAAATTATGATGTGATATAAATGTCATGCAAACTAATTACAAAGGAACGTTATGATAGTGATTGAAGGTAATCACTTTAATATGTTACTGATTGAAAGTAATCACGTATGATGTTATGTGATACCGACTACCAATTTTTGTGTTCATATGCACGTTTAAAAATGATGGCATGTCGCATTTATGTTTACGTATAATTTTCCCACATGTTGTATGTATTGCTGCTGAGTGTTTCTTACGAAATACTCAACCCAGAATGAACAAATTTTTAGATTGAATTGATTGGCGTTGATGTGATGGCGTAGGCTAGCAAACTTGGCATGGAATTTCCTTTCTAGTTTAAGTTTTGACGTCGAGATGATCGAGTCAATTACGATGTAAATACAATATTTTTAAGTCTTTGATTCAATATTTAATTATGCAATATTTCTGGAAAACGAGATGTCGGTTCGTTTGCCGTTAAAAGTTTTAAGTTAGAAATGTATTGTTTCATTTTTCTGAAATTTCCAGCTTACTGTCCCTATTTTGAAATATCATAACTTATGCTACGGTTGGAGTTTTCGAAAGAAATCAGTGGATATGGAAAGCCATATATGTGTTCTACTAACAACAATTGAAATCACTAAAAAATTCTATTATGTGAATTTATTATGAACGTTTTAGCGGGTGCCTTGATAGTTTTTCAAGTAACTTCGGCTATCATTTTCACCTACCAAACGATGTAGCTAATGTTTGAAATTTTACCATGTTGTAGTCAGTAGTCCCAAATATCTACAGTTCAAATTTTGGATATTTTGAAATTAGTTTGAATGGTCAAATAATTTGTGACGACTATCTACTGGTAAAATTTTGAAATTTTTGGAATTTGTTTGAATGATCAAATATCTACAGTTAAAACAATAAAAATTTGAAGTAAAATCATTTTTTCCTTGCGCGCTTGTTATTTTCGCAGAAGTTTTATTTTTAAAAACCATCAAGGGCGCGGGAAATATTATTTGGAGTCGTCAAATATATTTTAGAGATTATTTTAATGGCCCTCCAGGTTGAGAAAATTCGGGGCATTACAGCACTTAACAATAATCTGCATTCTTAAAATGAGAATTTGGTTCACATAACACATACCCGAATATTGAATGCGTATGCAACCGATTTTATCTTATCTTTGGGCCCGTCCCATAAATAGAACTTGTACACATAGCGCTCAAACATTGTGCATAAAATAGAACTAAGGTCACCATACTTTCTTAGAGAATTCTTTGCTCATTGGGATCCCAAAGGCTCTATGGCCTTAACTCCTCAAACAACCCTTGTGGCTAGGAGCTTATAAAAGGCCCTTGTGGCCTTAACTTTCATATGGCCCTTGTAGCCGGTGACCTTACTGATTGAACCCTATGGTCCATGAGGGAACTTAATGAATTGTCATGATCTATTTTATTCTTGCTTGGCCATAAGTTAAGACTCTTTAATGATCATGATTACAAGAAACATAAGAATCATGCTTGAATGAAAACAAGAAATAGAATGTAACACATGTATAATTTACACATGATATTCCTGTGAGAGGGCTACTAGAAGCACGAATCCAAGGAACACTTTGAACCAAAACATCTTAGTGGAATTTATCATTAAATTTAACAATCATAAGGAAGGCAAGTATCTATTCTAAGAGTAATTCTAAAATCAAATAAGGCACTTGCTCGAGCATATAGTATATGCAAAGTGAAAGCCTTTGTAAATAATAATAATAATAATAATAATAATAATAATAATAATAATAATAATAATAATAATTTACTTAAGAAAATGAATGGATTGTCATAGAATCAAGACTTGAACTATAAATACATACCATTTATAATTTCTCAAATAATATAAATTAGAGTTGTTCAAAGTAAAAATATTGAATTTAACTAACACCAAAAGTTAAATTAAAGTGATATGAAACTTTGAAACTTTGAAAACACTAAAATTCTATAATTTGTTATAAGAATTCAACCAAATGAAGAAGTATAATTGCTCGTGATAAAAACTCCATGAATTAATTACATGTAAAGCAATAAGCTAACCTTTTAACACTTTAAGGATTTCTGGATTTCATTTACCCCTTTCTAAATAAGTGAAAACATCATGTTTTAAAGTAAGAAATGAATCAGAAAACAAGTGCAAGAAACAACCTACTGTAAATGATGGAAAGTGGTAAATAATTGCAATAACATAGTTGCTGTATTTGCTAGAAAGGATTGAAGAAATTGCTGGAATATTATTGGTAAGGAAGATAATTAAGGAAATTTTCTAATTCCAACATAGGTAGAGCAGAATTCTAAAATCCAATGTAAACAATAATTTATTAAACATAACTAACTAAGGAGTAAACATGAATAGATTATGAATTACTGCAAAAAAAAATTTGAACTTATGAACAAAATGAACACATAGAGCAAGTAAATGCTTTACTCACCTTAACTTACCTTGGCTGTGGATTTTTTTTTCTATTGCTGAAGTATTCTATTTATAGCGAGAGCTAGAGGTGGTGTTTGGTTTTACTTATTTCTATGCTTCCACTTATTTAATGTTTGATTGTCCCAATTTTGGTTATTTTATACTTAATAATTACATATATAGTATCGTACTATTAAATTAATTTATTTTTGTATTTTAAGTACTGCCAAACAGCCCCTAAATGGCCATGATTACATTTGGACATGTGTCCCCAAATTTATTATTTTAATAGGAAAATAGGCAGATTTTTTCATGTTGAGATGCAATGTTCGGGTCAACATTTGAGGATCCTAACAAGATCCAAACCAAGAGAACTTTATATCATTGCGAAGTTCTAGTTACGAGCTTCGTAGCGCACACAAAAACAATAGGAATGGATCACCCAACTAGTCGTACGACTCACTCAAAGTAGGCTGCTTGACCACAGAATTTTATACTTACACCAATTTTCCAGATTTTCTAAAATTTCATTCGACTTTGGCTCAACTTTGGCTCGACTTTCTGTGCTTATCCCAACTCAAAAAGTCTATAAATTTCATACCAAAATGAAGGTCTCGACATGAATTACGAGATGATATGACATGCATCGCCTACACGTCATTGTGCTACTCACTGAATGCTTATAAAGTAGGCTCGAACACAATGGAAAAACCGTAATTTATTTCAAATTTCCAGATTTTAAAATTAGTCCTGCTCCCAACTATTAAAGTATGATTAATTTGGTCCTAACATTCCAACTTCAATTTCCTCTAATTTGGTCCTTAAAACTTAATTTACACACTTTTTTCTCTACTTTTACATCATACACCATTGAAAATTTTCATTTCTTAAAGAAATTGATCTTTTGAACTTGAAGTATACTTTTATATATTTAATATATGATAAAAATTTAGACATTAAATTTTCGGGACGTTATAGTTTTCTTCAGAGAAAGTGATGATTAACCTGGAGTTTGAAGTAAGACAAAGTAGTTGATGTTAAGAGGGAAAAAAATGGGACTGCTGGCCGGTTTTATCACTAATCATGGAGCATCCTTGGGCATGTTTTGGCAGCTGAGGGAGGGGTCTTGGGACGGTTTTTCTTCAGCAAAAGTGGGAGAGAATGGCTGGTTTATGGAGTGGAAGAGAGGGTTGGAAGTGGGGTTATATAACTATAAATTGTTGGTTGAACAATGAAGAGGAGAAAGGGACTATGTGGCTGGTTTTATCACTGATGATGGAGCAGTTTTGGGGAGCATCCTTGGGCACTTTTTGGCAGCTGAGGGAGGGGTCTTAGGAGGTTTTTTTGGAGGTTAATTGGCTGGTTGTTCATTTGAAATATAGGGTGGAAGATGTAGGGGAAAAGGATGGGTAATGGGATGAAGTGGGAGAGATCATAGGTGGTTATGATTTTGGATTTTAGGAGCTGTTTGGGGCTGATTTTGGAATGAGAATTATGGGCTGTTTGGGTGTTTAATTAGGAATTAAAAATTTTGGTTTTGTGATTTACAAAATTCCTTTTTGTTTGACACGAAAGATAAGGTAAACACGTGGGGAAAAAAATTCTAACACAAAATAAGTATTAAAATGCACTAGGATGTTCGGAATTACGCCGAAAATTATAATATATTTTTCATAAAATTTTAAATGTCAAAAAAAATTTCCGGTCATTACAACCCTCCCTACTATAATTAATTTCGTCCTTGAAATTTAACTTACTTAGTTTACGAGGTCCGGATACTTAACTAAAACATCTTCTTCTCTTTCTCAAGTGACCCCATCCTCCTTGTGTCTACCTCACTGAACTTTGACTAAAGAGATCTCCCGATTTCTCAGAACATGGACTTTAGGATTAGTGCAGGCACTTCCTCATCATAAGTCATATATATCATTCCTTAAATCCAACGACTCATATTTTACCACATGCGTAGGATCATGCACATACTTAATTGTGTTCGACTCCAATTATGAAATCTTTTGGGACGCGATTTTAATGATTTTTTGGGATCCTTTTGGGCACTATTAGGGAACTATAAAAATGAGTTATTAACTCATAATTAGATAGCCGAATTAGAGCCGAATTTTGAGAGAAAAACAAGAGAAGAAACAAGAAACGAAGATTCAACCAAGATCAAGATCTATTCTTTTGAATATTCAACCAAGATCAAGATTTCATCTTTCAAGTTTTCTTCCTATTCAGGTGATGGCTTCTATATTATATTTTTATTTTCTTCTTCTTAATATGTTAGGCTAAATTCTTTAGTGCTAGGATCATGAAACATGTATCATGAACGTTTAATTCTTTCAACTGAGTTTTTTATATTGAAGCATATTTTTAATTTTGAATAATTGATATTGATTTCTTTTCTATAACTATATGTGCATGATTTGTATGAGTCTTGTGGCTTATTTTACCATCGAGAGATTGAAAATAAGTTAAACATAGTATCAATTGTCGTAGAGTCCGATAGAGGATAGAGATATACCACTATGCTTTATGTGATTTTAAGTATTCACAAATTCTAATACATTCGTGTATGTTCGCATCCGTCATATAGATATAGTCGAGTCACATATAGGGATATGTTTAATTCTAATCTAGAGAGATTGTTAAACAAATTAGGAATATTGATCTTCACAATTTATTTATGCTATTAAATTCAATGGTTCGAGTTAAAAGGGATTGGTATAAGTGGATTCGAGATCCTAGTACGCTTTTCTTTTCCAAATTTAAAGTAATGCTTCATAAATTTAATCTTTGTTATGAAACTAGAAAAATAGAGGAGAATAGAAAGAGTCAAAACTCAAGTGTGTTAATTTATTATAACAATGACCCTTATTTATAGGGTTCCAAATAGAGTTACAATCTTATTAGAATACACTCTTCTGGAGTAAGTAGATAACTACATAGACATTTAGATATCATTCATCATTATCTATAATTTTACAACACTCTCCCTTGAATGACTTATTATACAATAACTACTTCGTTGTTTGGCAAAAACCTAATGGGACAAAAATACCAATAGAAAGAAAAAATTATCAAAAATTGGAGTACTCAAATGCTGCCTCATTAAAACCTTGTCAGGAAAACCCAGTGGGACAAAACCTGAGCAAAGGAAAAAGAGTACAGCTAGTCTATCTAATTTCAAATAATGAAAAAAAACTTGTATCGAGCGATCTATATCTTGTGCGTCAATGTCTTCAATGTCGCCATCTTGTTAAAATTTGTATAAAACAATTCTGGTGAAATGTGCTTCATGTTATAACCTCCAGCAATATCATATTCATACATTATCTGTGGTTGACTGTAATCAGCATGATGGTCTGATGCAATTATATTAAAAATAGATCTTGTTGTTGTTCTCTTCAGGGGTCTCATATACAATTTATAATACACTATCTCTGGTTGACTGTAATCAGCATGATGGTCTGATGCAATTATATTAAAAATAGATCTTGTTATTGTTCTCTTCAGGGTCAGCAATATCATCTTCATACACTATCTCTGGTTGACTGTAATCAGCATAATGGTCTGATGTAATTATATTAAAAATAGATCTTCTTGTTGTTCTCTTCAGGGGTCTCATATACAATTTATAATACACGGAAGTATAACCATATGGTTATGATGTGGGTAAAATATTTTGTAGGTTATGGACATCCATAACTATAATATTTATACCACTTCCAATTGAATGTTATTTACAGAAAGAATATGCCTCATTAAAACCTTACTAGAAAAAAAAACCCAGTGGGCAAAAATTCTAGTGAAAAGAAAAAGAGTACATAATTATTTCATACGCCATTAAAGTTGTCTCATTAAAAACCTTGCAAGGAAAATCCAATGGGACAAAACTTTGGTCAAGGAAAAGAGTACAACGCGTATTTACTCCCCCTAATTATAATATCACTTTAGGTCTGTAGTTTGATTGATTGAGTTCTAGAAAACTTGAACTATATGCTTCAAGCATATTAAATCCTCCAGAGATATATATACATAGTTTTATTATTAATGTCAGGCTAACAAGATATCGACTTATGATTGCTTTACACAAGCCTTTGCGAAATTCATAATGTTAAAAGTCGTGCATTACATGTTACGACTTCATTTTTCCATTTCTTTTTCGTATAAGTGTACACCTTTAGGTACTCCGACTATAGGTCCAGAAACTTCAGGTTTCTCTAGTCAGTTCAATTTACTAGGATTGCATCCTTTTATTTGCCGAATTAATTCTTTGACATATTTCTTTCAATATCCTCGTTACGTTTCATAATATGAAGCGTTTCTTTATATACAAAAGTGTGTCAACAACATTTATTTTTGAATCTATTTCTTTTTCATAACGACATAACTTACCGAGGTCTTTTCGTTTTATTATTTCAGCTAGTTAAACCTCTTCTGGAGTTTTTATAATTAGTTATGTCTATATACACTCCAAGAGTATACACCTCTTCAATAAGACCATCTTTATAATTGGCTCCATTTTTAATTTGAGGATTTTTTGGAATCAAATATCACCACACTTCAGGTGTGTCATTAATTTACCATATATAATGTTAATGGATTGTCCTTCAAGGACGTTGATATAAATTGGAGCATTTAGAGCTGACATGTGAGATTTGATTTAATCTCTTTGGTCAGTAAATGCATCTGTCAATTGTATAACTTACAAATAAGTTATTTGTCGAACTTCTGGTTCATATTGTCTTGTGCAAGGATCTTGAAAACATAATATGCTGCATTTTCATGTGTTCTTTCCATCTAATTAATTTCTCTTCCATAATGTTGAGAAAACTGTTTTATCAAAATGACATTCAAAAAACCGTATTATAAAATATCACCAGTTAAAACTTAAGATATTTTATAATGTTCCAAACTAAACATGTATTCTCAATATTTTTTAATGTCCATCTCAGTGCACTATGGTAGATCCGATTGTACATATATTGCACTATCAAAAATTATTAGATGGGTAATATTAGGCTTTGACCATAAGTCAACTATAGCGGGGATAACTTTGATGTTGGCATGATGCGTATAAGTGTTTCTGCATATAAAATAACATTCCATAGATAAAAATGGGAAGCACTTTGTTCTTAATAGTAATGGTTTAGAATTTAATTAGATGCGTTAACAAACAATATTGATAAACCATTTAACATCATCTCAACTAACATTTATTAAAAGTTTGCGATTTAGTTTCACTAGCACTGACAAGACACACCACCGTTTTAGATGTATAATCTGAAAATTATGCTCATAATTTAAAATTTGAGTAAGTAATCTCTCAAACTTCAAGTTGCGAATAATAACACCATACAATTATCTAGTAGATGTATCTATTAGATACAAATAATATATAGAAGGTCAACATGGAGGGTGATGGGGCCCCATAAATCACTCTAAATAATTTTTAGAAATACAGAGAATTCAATTCCGATTTTACAGTTCATATACCAAGAGAACAAGCATTACGTGATAATTCCTTATATTGAAAAATCTCCTAGTTTTCAATAAATATTCTCATTAATAATTCACATCATATTGATCCGGGATGATCTAACCGTATTGCCAATCAATAAAATTTTGAAGTATTGAACTTCTGGTTCAATACAATATTTTAGCAAGTATATTTTTCATTTATTTGGGAAACAAGTTTATGTTCCTTTTCTCACAAGAATGGAGAAATGAAGAATGTAGAATTGTCTCATAAGTTTATTGTACTTCCCTAAGAGTATTAATAAAATAATTGTATAAATATTAATATACAAATAATTGTTCTAACTAAATATTCTTTTCTAAAATATTGACATGTATAAATTTTATGCTTCTACGGAACAATAAAATAATATTTCTATAAAATATTAAAATGATCATCGGGAGCAATAACTTAATATTAAATCTTACACAATTACGCTCTTCGAGAGCAAGTAATTTTCTACTGGAATATTAATATAATATTGTGCTGCTTCAAGAGCAACAATAAATTGTTATTTAGGAATATTAGATTATGTAAGAATTTACTCATCATGAGCAAAAACATAATAAATGTTTAGATATTATACAATTATGCTATTCGAGAGCAAGTAATATTTTGTCAGAATATTAATATAATATTGTACTTCTTTAGGAGAAACAACAAATATTTTAAAATATAAAACTTTATAAAAATTTGTTCTTCAGAAACAAATAGTTTAATATTAAAATACATAAATTATAGTCTCCGAGAGCAAGTCATATTCTGTCAGAATATGAATATAATGTTGTGCTTCTTCAAGAGCAACAATAAATTATTTTAAAATATTAAACTTTACTCTAAAGTAAAGATTTGATCTTCAAGAACAATATTATAATATTCTTATAAAGTATTAGATCTTATAAAATTAGGTTATTCGGAAGCAATTAATATTCTACTAAAATATTAATATAATATAAAATTGTGCTACTCTGGAGCATCAAAATATGCTTATATAATATTTATACGTTAGGTCGTGAAATATAAAACAACATTCTTCTGGAATATTAAATTAATTATTTCATGCTATTTAGGGACAAATAACATTCTTCTAAAATATTAATATAATATTGTGTTCTTCGGGAGCCTTAACATAATTATCAAACTTAGACTTGTATAAAGTTAATCTTTAGGACTAATATAATATTGTACTAGAATATTGATTTGTATAAAATTTTGATTTCTTCAAGATTAACCAAAAAATTATTTTTCTTGAATATTTATTTAATTGTGTTATGTTTCTTCAAGAATATCAACACATTTTTAATTATTTAAAAGTATTTAATTTGTTAAAACAAAAGATTTAACTGATAAAAAAATTCATAAATCATGTAAATCCAATGTTACAAAATATAATTAAAAGATTTGTAAGAATAAACTTACTTGGAATAGGAAAATAGTCATTTGTTGAAAGTAGTACCAATACAAAATATGCTATTATTCACGAAGCAATTTCTCACGAATGAACCGTCGGATCTTAATTATAGCCGTTGGATTTCAAGAACAGTGAGTTTTGAAGTTACTGTCCAAATTTCACAACGATCGGACCATGAAGAATTTTGAAATATCAATGTTGATCAGAGCCATGCATGCTGTCTAGATTTTGCGAATTTTCTAAATTTAGTTCTCGAATTTTCTATCTATTTTGAATGAGCTCATTCGTGCTGATAACGTGTTATGAAACTAGAAAAATATAGAAGAATAGAGAGAGTCAAAACTCAAGTGTGTTAATTTATTATAACAATGACCCTTATTTATAGGGTTCCAAAGAGAGTTACAACCTTATTAGAATACACTCTTCTGGAGTAAGTAGATAATTACATAGATATCTAGATACAACTAAATAGTCATTCATCATTATCTATAATTTTACAACAATCTTTTAATTATTTGAGTTATAATTATTTAATTATTCTTATTTCATATTTTAGTTAGTTTAAAACACCAAATTTCAAAAGTAATTTGATTCGGTTAAGGTTATTATAATCGAAATTGAACTATCTAAATCCCTGTGGGTACGATACTTAGACTCAAAATCCACTTTATTACTTGTTCAATCCGTACACTTGCGGTAATAAACATAAATTCGTTAACATGCAGCAGGAGAAGAAGAAGCGGGCCACGTTGGGACCATTACTTGGTGTTACTCAAGATATTCCTAGGTTCAAGGTATATATGTTTGTTCAAAAAAAAAATTATTATTTGGCTGTTCAAAAAAAATTCAATGCTAAAGTTGAAGAATTTGCATGCAATATTGAACAAGAGATTCAGTCAGACTGATGTATAACCATTTGATTCCTTTCAGGTTTATCATTCTTTTCCTCTAATTATATTTAAGTGCGTTTCACTTTATGACCATATGCAATTTCACCTTGTTGAACTATGGCAAGTTTTTTTCTTATTGTTGCACTATATTGGTGGATTACACATTCTTACATAGGGTGTTGATTCTGTGTTAATGTTAGTATTGGACAAACAACTGGTATACAACCAAGAATGTCAAGGGCTAGTGATATAAGATGCTGCTTGTTATGGAGCATGAATGTCACTAAATTGTACAAGTATTTTAGTTATTTTCAACTCTTGTTATTGGTTTGATGCTATCAGGTGAGATCATAAGTTGGTTTCTTATTTCATGTTCTATTCTTGGTTTTATTCGATGCAGATCAATTACAATTTACACAACTCACAAATACCAAAGATCTGAATAACAATCAAATGAAGAGTTCTTGTATAAATTTCAAACTAAATTTCTTGACAAAAGATTTCAAACTAAATTTCTTCTGACACAAGATGAACTTAATTAGTTAGGATTTCTTTTTAAAGTTTTGACGGGATTCATATTTTGAGCTACTTCATATTCCTTGCAATCTTAAATTTCTAAAAATCAACGAGGAAAAGTGAATTAAGACAAAGAATCTTCTTATGTAAGGCATGTTTAGCAGGAAGACATGCATTTACTTAGAAAATGTGGGATAGCTAATGGACAATGCGAAAGTTGTGTATTAGGAATGGAGACCTAATTTCCACATATATGGAAAGTTAGGGATTTAAATGGGACAAAAGATTAATTGGAGACTTAAGTATTCACTTATGCAAAGGTTAAGAACCTGGTGCCAATCTCTTTTATTCTTTCGGAAAAGGGACATTTCGAAGTCAAAGTAAATAGAAAAAACAGAAGTAGACCACAAATTCCACAATTATGAGCCCCAACACAACCAGACACAATAAAATCAAAGATCATGTAGTTGCAAAGTCAGTCATTAGACTTATCTACCATACAAATAAAGGAGTCGATTCGTTTCACCTACCAATGTATTTGATAAATAATCACAGTTCTTAATTTTAACTAAAATTACGGTCTAGATGTATTAAAAAATTTATTGAGATGTGTTTGGGTGTGAGTATAATGATTTCAAAGTTTCTAATAGATCTAGACCGTTAGATTAACTTAACTTAAAAATCGTGATTATTTGTCAAATTCATTGGTAGGATTATATCTTTTTTTTATTCTTTGAGGGATCATTTTTTCATAGGATTCATCCTTTTTTAATTCCTCTTTTTAAGAGCTGAGTTAGAGTTATGAATTATAACTAAAGTTGAAATGGAGTGATTTAATTGAAACAATCAATCTTAGCATACTCATAATTTTTAAAAGCCATGTCGGATTTTCGCATTAGTTGGACTAACAGAAATGAATTATGTGAGCAACTTTGAGATAACGTGAAAATTGGATGACTTGATTAAAACATGTTTAGTCACCCCCATTGTTCTAACACATTGTTTTAACTGGATGGGTGCAATTGCACAGTTTATTACATTGTGTACAATATTTTATGCAAACTTTTGTGGCTTATATTTGCTCCCAAACCTAGACTCATCCATGATATGGATATGAAATTTTTGACAGTCAAATGTTCTAGAAAAAGTAGAATTTTAAAAGCAAATGCAATTATAACATTTCATGGATGACAAGGTAAAAGTTTCTATATATTTTCTAGAGAGAAGAGTCTGTTTTACATATATCGAGGCAACTTCAAATAATTAATTACTGTAATATTTTCAATCTTTAAACATAACAAAATCAAGATCAAGGAAAAAAAACAAAATGTTGAATCAGGCATGGTATCTAATAATATATGTCCATCATCGTATATTGATGTGTTGAGATGGTAAAAGAACTGTAGAAGATAGTTTAAAAGGCAGGCATAAATATGATGAACCGACTAGGCATGACTTAAAGATTGTGTACAATACAAATCAAACTTTCTGTGGAGAAGTTCTTTAGTTTGGTGCATGAGCTTTGACAAGTAATTTCAATTCAGATTAATTAGTCATTGAATGCAATGTATCATTTAAAAGAATTTTTTCTTTAGAATTGACCTGTATCGCATTTTCTTATGGAACCTTTTGGAATATATAAATCCTAAGCAAGTTTTACAAGTATTTAAAGTTAATGCAAGTGTTCTAATTACTTGGTTTAATTTGGTTGCAAAATCAAGTCATTACACTATCTTGCATGTTAGCAATTTGTTTTGTACTGCAAGTGTACGGATCGCAGAAGTAATATAATGGATTTAGAGTCCAAGTATCGTACCCACAGGGATTTAGATAGTTCAACACAATTAAATTAACCTTAACCGAATCGAATTAACTTTTGAAGTTTTGTTGCCTAATAATTAATTAAAGTGTTAACTAAAAATAATTAACTAATTATAATTTAAACAAATAAAAGATTAAGTTCACGCCGAATTACTTTGAATATGAGAAAGAAAAATACTAGGATCCCAAATCTACTTATACCAATTCCCTTTAACTCGAACCGTTGAATTTGATAACATGATTTAATTATGAAAATCTTCCTAATTTGTTTAACAATCTCTCTCGAGTAGAATTAAACATATTCCTATATGTAACCTGACTATATCTCTATAACGGATGCGAACATACAAGAATGCATTAAAATTTGTGAATGCTTATAGATCACGTAAAGTATATATATCTATCATCTATCGGACTCTACAATAATTGATACTACTTATTGTTAATCTCTCGATGGTAAAATAAGCCACAAAACTCACACAACCATTGCACATATAGTTTTAGAGAACCTGACTATATCTCTATAACGGATGCGAACATACAAGAATGCATTAAAATTTGTGAATGCTTATAGATCACGTAAAGTATATATATCTATCATCTATCGGACTCTACAATAATTGATACTACTTATTGTTAATCTCTCGATGGTAAAATAAGCCACAAAACTCACACAACCATTGCACATATAGTTTTAGAGAAAAAAGAATTCAATATCAATTATTCAAAATTACAAAACATGCTTGAATATAAAAAAAAAACTCGGTTCAAAGAATTAAAGTTCATGATACAAGTTTCATCATGATCGTAGTACTAAAGGGATTTAGCCTAACATATTAAGAAGAAAAAACAAAAAGAAAATATAAAAGCTATCACCCAGATAAGAAGAAAACTTAAAAGACTTGATCTTGATCTTCGTTGAATCCTCGAAAGAATAAATCTTGATCTTCGTTTCTTATTTCTTCTCTTGTTTTTCTCCCAAAATTCCGCTTTAAATTATGAGTTAATAGCTCATATATATAGTATCCTCATTGTGTCCCAAAAGATTCCAAACAATCATTAAAAATCATGGGTCAAAAGGTTTTCTAGTTGAATTAAAACTCAAAAAGGTAACAAAATTCTGCTCGTGCATAAAATGCACCGAACGATCACCCTGTACAAATCTGGGCTGTACAAATCTGGGCGATCACTCAGGCAAAAATAAAACTCTATGCTACCAAAAAACTAAGGCTGGGCTCTAGCCCAACTATAAACTTGGGCGATTGCCCAGCTTATTTTTTCTAATCTGCGGTTGTTTTTCAAATGGTCATAACTTCTTGTAGAAAACACCAAATTGAGATCCGTAAAAAGTGTTGGACTTGTAATTCAATTATATTTTCAATGGTATATCATTTGCCTTTGGGAGATTTTAATACCAAAATTTGTGCTCTAATTTCCCCCACATGCTTCGATACGTAGTTTCTCAATTTGGTTCTTTGGCTTTCAGGAGTTTGATCCTTTGCTTCAACTCTTCATTATCACTCCAACACACCTTAAAATTATTGATGTTATCTTATTCCTCATCCTCTAATGTTTGACTCTTTTAAGTTCCAAATGAGTGAAGTTGAGTCATCATACTCTTTAAACATTCGACAACTTGCTGCTCTTTCCGTCCATTCTTCTCCAATTACTTATAAACGAGTCCAAAACTGAACTAGAAGGAACAATACACTAATTTAAGTTGAAATTCAATAAAATAACGGAATAAAAGCTTAGTTTTAATTCCCGAATAAGTGTACAAAATGCACTTATCATTGCATATGAAACTTCTATTTCAAATTTATAATATCAAAGCATCTTCTCTCAGCCTCCCCCTCCCAATGGGAAAGAATGTGATCTTCTCCCAATGGGAAAGAATGTGATCTTTACATTATTGGCAATGGTTTGCTTACTTATTTGCCTTGTATCATCTATCAAACTTCTTCATTTAAACATCCTTGAAAACTTTAAAAACTTTAAGCAAATACAAACTTATGAAGGGACTAGATCTGGACCGTGGTCAATGATATACAAAACAAAGATAAAAGAGTCGGCAAAATTTCATGTGTCCTCTTGATAACATATCTTCATGCAATGGGTCATTTGACCAAGTCTTCAATAATATCAATTTATTTTATGTTGAGTCTTTGAGTCTATTTTATTTGTCCTATTCTTTATGAATCTGATTATTGTTTCATCACGTGGTTATGTGTTTAAGATACTAATTTAGTTGTTACCATTTTTTCTATCATTCTGTTTATGTAATGCCTATATAAAGGCCCACTGCTTATTTAATAAAGTGACTATTTTCCCTTTCTCTCTTTACTTTATAACAGTGAGTGTTTTTGTCGACTACCCTTAAACTGCATAAATCAGTTTAGGAATCAATATGCAATCCCTTTCCTGATGCAGCCTTAACTTCCTTTGAAGAACGAACTCCAAGCATAGTTCAAAGCTTCATAAAAACAGCTGCTTAAGTGGTTTAGTCAAGATATGTGCAATTTGTTCAAGAACTAGAAATTCCTGAAACTGTGATCTCTAACCAAGAACAACTTGAAGATACTAATTTGAGATATTATCAATTAGTGAGAGATAGGGAGAGAAGATAGGTAAGACCAAATTTGAAGTACACTTCTTCTAATTTGATGGAGTTTGTCCTACTTTTAGGTGAAGTCTTAGAGTCAGTTGAACCTTTTTCTTATGAAGAAGCGGCTAACTGTAAAAATTCTGAAAATTGGAAGAAGGCTATGAGAGAGGAGATTCATTCCTTAGGCAATAATGATACTTGGAAGTTGGTTGAGAGACCAAAGAATCAAAAGGTAGTCCATTGTAAATGGATCTACAAGTTGAAGGAAGGAGTAGAACCTAATGACCCTTTAAGATACAAAGCTAGGTTGGTAACCAAGGGATTTACTCAGAGATAGGGGATTGATTATAATGAGATATTTTCCCCGGTGATTAAGTATAAGACTATCAAATTAGTATTGGCCTTAGTTGTCCAATTCAATTAGGAATTAGAGCAACTAGATGTTAAGACTGCTTTTCTTCATGGAGAGTTAGATGAGGTCATTTACATGTCTCAACCTCAAGGCTTTGAGGTAAAAGGGAAGTCTGAGCTTGTATGCTTGCTTAACAAATCCTTGTATGGTCCTAAGCAGAGTCCTAGGCAATGGTATAAATGTTTTGATGCTTATGTGTTTAAAATTGGTTTCAAAAGGAGTGAATTTGATGCATGCTTATATTATAATAATACTAAGATAGGCTGTGAGGTTTATTTGTTATTATATGTTGATGACATGTTGCTTGCTAGTAGTAGTAAAGCTAATGTCATAAAAATGAAAAACCTTTTGAAATCTGAATTTGACATGAAAGACTTAGGATGTGCAAGAAAAATTATTGGTATGGTTATTAAAAGGAATAGGGCTGAAAATAGGTTGACTATTAATCAAGAGTCTTATTTGGAAAAGGTAATAACCAAATTTGGTATGAAATTTGATAAGTCTATCAATGTACCATTAGCTGCACACATGATTTTATCATCTGCTCAATGCCCTAAAACTGAAGAAGAAAAATAGGAAATGAGTAATGTCCCATATGCTAATGCCATTGGTTCCGTAATGTATTCTATGATTACCACTAGACCTGACCTAGCTTATGCAATTAGTTTTTTGAGTAGATTTATGTCTAACCCAGGTAAACATCATTGGATTGCTCTTAAATGGCTATTGAGATACCTAGCTGGGACATTAAAACGGGTTTAGTGTTCAAAATGAGGGGTGATAAGCTTGAGCTTAAGGGTTATGTAGATTCTGACTTTGCAGGGGATAAAGATTAGAGGAAATCTACCACTTCTTACTTCTTCATGTTAGGCGATAATTGTATCACTTGAAAATCACAGTTGCAACCTTTAGTTACACTCTCCAGCACTGAAGCTGAATATGTTGCACTAACTGAAGCCTTTAAAGAATGTATGTGGCTGAAAGGCCTTTTATGTGAATTGAACTTCTTGAATGAAAATGTCATGATCTTTACTGATAGTCAAAGTGCTTTAATGCTATGTAAAAATCTTTGTATCATGAAAGATCTAAGCATATTGAGGTGAAATACCATTTCATTAGGGAGAACATAGCTTCTGGTGAATTTAAATTGCTTAAAATTGCAACTAATGATAACTCTGCAGATGTTTGAACCAAAGTACTTGCTGCTGGTAAGTTTAGTAAGTGCATATCAATGTTGAATATTGATACGGGTTAACTTATGACAGATACTTGCTGCAGTGGAGGATTGGTAAAGTAGGTACCAGGTTGGAGTGGGCGATGATGATGAAATAAGACAACAAAAGGATAGCACTTGTAGCCAGGAAACTTGGTAGTGGATTTGTGATTCAATGTGAAGTTTGTGAGAATATGTGGGTCACTAAATTCACTTGGCACAAGTTCATTGGACAATATGGTTTATTGAGTGTAGACCGTTAGATGAAATAGATGGATGAGATCTTACTAGGATTATATATATATTCTAGGTTTTCTTATTTTCTAGGTCAGAATAGAGAGTAAAGAAAAGTGAGGAGCCGTCTTTCATTCTTTTGTCAAAAAGTGAGATTGGACTGAGTGTTTAAAAGTCTTAGTCATCTCCGGTGGGTTGGTTGGTGAACAAATTCGATTGCCGCTCCCTTGGTTGCAGTGTAGTGTTCTTTGTGGTAAAAATCTGAGCCCACAAATTTAACCAAAAACAAATGAGCAACAAATGATAGTTTTTCTTGTATTTTTAACATTCAAACGAGATTATAATGATTGTTATTATTTTCAATCTCAACAAAAAGCATAATGGGCAATTGTATCATTGTTATCAGATTGAACACCAATTACCTCCTAATCTTGCATCCATACAGGCCTCTTTCAAACACGGCAACATCATAATTCAGCTACATCAGTACCTTCTGCTTCTATTGGTGAAGTTTTAGCGGTTGTTGGAGCTGCATTTGTTGAAATTTCAATTTTAAAAACTGCATGAATTTCTTGTTGTAAAGGATGACGCCTTTCTTCTTCAGCATCACTGTCAAAAATTACTTGAGTAGCTGCTGCTCATTCCAATTCCATGTTCTCTCCTCATCAAAAATAACATGTCCTCTAGTCACAATCTTCTTCTTTAGTGGATTGAACAATTTATATGTTGTAGATCACTTCAAGATTTTTTATGAGAAAAGGAATAAGCTTGATGATAAGAGCGAAGAATGTGTCATGCTTTGTGTCGAGTTATATATTTTGTAAGTTACTCATGACTATCCTTGTATAACAAGTTTTTTCATATTGTAAAAATGGCTTATAAGCAATTACTAAACACTTCTAGTGAACTGACAAGTACACTCAGCTAATAATTTAAATTAATTATTCTTAGTAATCATAAAAAATTTCTTGTATAAAAGGGGAATTCAAGCTATATTTTGCCTCAAATAGATAAAACCATCAACGATTTACGGTTTTAAGTATTTGACGAGATCCACATTTTTAGCTATTTTTATTTTCTTAAATATCCACTTTTATATAAATTAAGATAAAGAAAATCTTGACATTCTTCTAGAAAATGTGGAGTATTGGTAGACAATGAAGGCTCCAAAAGTTAATTATTTCTTTTTGGATTATTTAAAGAATACAACTCTCATTCGTGGAAAAATTTCCACATTGAAGAGAGAAAAATCTATGCATCCAATGGATTTCTCCAGTTGAGTAGTCAAGCAATTTTTGTTTTATTTATGGAAAGTAATGGAGCGATGAGCACCACTCCCTCAAGATGAAAACCCCAAGCAACTCTTAACCATAGATTACCTTATACTCTTATCTTGCAAGAAGCTTTTATTCTTTATATATATATATATATATACACACACACACACAAATATACTTATATGAAACACCTTATTACAACCTTAATCTACTTTATGCCGTTCAAATTAGCCATGGGAAAGAATGTGATCTTTACATTGCTCACAATGCTTTACTTGTTTATCTACGTTGTTGCATCTCTCAATAGCTCCACTGATGAGTATGCTCTTCTAGCCTTCAAATCTAAAATTTCTGATCCAAATAAAATATTGGCTAACAACTGGTCACAAGGAACCTCGTTTTGTAATTGGATTGGTATTACTTGTGGCACGAGACTTCAAAGAGTTAGAAGCATAAATCTATCGAATATGGGTTTAGGAGGTCCTATTGCTAAAGAAATCGGTGGACTCTCTTTTTTGAGATCTTTGATTATTAGTGAGAATAGTTTTTATGGATTTATTCCTGATGAAATGGGTAATTTAAGCCAACTTCGAGAAATAGAGATGCAGTACAATGAGCTAAACGGTACTATTCCAACAAGTCTTGGATTTCTTGAGAATCTACAGAAGTTAAATCTCTCCTATAACAAGCTCATTGGAGATATTCCTAATAGGATTTTCACCCTCTCTTCTTTGGTAGAAATTAGTTTTGGAAACAATAGTCTCTCAGGAAATCTTCCTACGAATATCTGCTCCAATCTTCCAAAGCTAGAGATGCTAAGAATTTCAGGGAATCAAATAAGTGGCAACATTCCTCCAAGTTTGGGAACATGCACGAATCTTAAATTACTCTCTCTTTCGCACAATAATTTTTCTGGAAGCATTCCAATGGAAATCGGGAACTTGTCAAAGCTTCAAATTCTCTATCTAGCGAATAATAATTTGATAGGTATGTTTAAAGCGTTGATCATAAATATGCATACATATACACTATATTCCAAAATTTGTGAAAATTGACCAATATTGTTGTCCCTTCACATCATAAATATTTCTAGATGCATAGTGATCCGTGTTGATGCCCACGGAATATGTCTTTGACGTGGCTATGCTAAAAGTTATGTACTCATCCCAAAACCTGGATTGTGTGTTTTGAAACTGGGAACCAATTTTGGCCAATAGATTATTCGTGAAAAATCATGTAGAAAAGTCGACCAACAAACTTATATAAAGAATTGAAGATATAATCACATGATATTAAACAAAAAGAAAGATGCATATTCTATATGACTTGACGGACTTTTTTTCGTTTGTAAAGTGTGGAATGACCCACTGTACATAACAATAATTTCTACATATTGCCTAGATTCTTAACAGAGGGCATGATACCTATATGGAGTCAAATAATACTATGTTACAGTTTTATCGCACTACACCGGCTCCATCTATTATGTCAATCATCGCTTTTGTGCTCTCATTCATTTGGGGCAAATATCAACTTAGTAATTATTAAGGAGATACTATATGTCTGTGATTATAAGGTATGTTTTGTAGGAGACTTACCTTCAACTATCTTCACTATCAATTCTCTACTGCGAATATCGATCCAATATAACAAAATTTCTGGAAAGTTTCCTAATTATCCGTGCAACCGATCTACGATGCTTCAGTTCTTACAACTTGGCGACAACAGATTTCATGGAGAGATACCTCCAAGTCTATTTCAGTGTCATGCACTTCAATGGTTAGATTTGAGAAATAATGGCTTCACAGGTACTCAATTATCCATGCTTAAATTAGTTGATACTTCTTCTCTTTCATTAGATCTATTTCGTGTTAATTTAACATTTGATATTTTAAAATCTATATGTTTCAATGGATTGACAGGAAATATTCCAAAAGAAATTGGAAACCTATCAGCACTTGTATTTTTACATTTGGGTAAAAACTGCTTCAATGGTATGTAACTTGATCTCCGCGACATTTCAATCATTTTACACTCTTTTGAGAAATGTGTTTCAGCTTGTGATGAAGATGGACACCGCTAGCCTCATTTTAATGTTTCGTCAGGTTTTTTATCATCTTTTCATTATTAATTAGATTTAGTATTTTTTTAAATAATTTGATAATTTGAGGACCTAGGATGCAATTCCAGTTATGATTAATGATTAGGTTTTTCTTTATTAGCTGCAAAGATGAGCTTTGTGCTTGGGAGTATTTTGATTAAAAATTATACAAGTTGTGAGATTTTTTCTTCTACAATTTTCGACCTGAATTGGTATTTAATGTAATCAATTATTTGTCAATTTAGATTATTGCCAATCAACGAACTATTGTTTTCCAAATTCACAGGCTTTCTGAGAATTAACATGTTTTTAGGTTTATTCTTCATTGTATATTGTTGGTTTTGCACTACATCAACTTGTTCACTCAATAACCTAATATTCTAAATTAATTTATACATTTGTCATTCTAAAATCATTCTTATTTTACCAATAAATATTAGAGCCACCAATATCTGAATTTAATAGTTTGATATTCTAAATAAATTTATCTTTTTATAATATCGGTATTATTATTTGATAATACTTTTTTGATATTTTAAATACTTGACTTCGGGATTTCAATTTTTAATAGTCTAAAATGTATTGATAGGAAGCATTCCAAATGAAATTGGAAACTCATCAGCACTTGAATATTTATATTTGAATTCGAATATCTTGACAGGTATGTATGTGCTACTTATTAGTGGTACTTTATATCACCAGTACTTTTGGTATATATTTGAGTGCATTGACAAACACCACATTACATTACAGGAATAGTTCCATATTCAATTGGCAGTTTATCACATTTGAAGGAATTGGATATTGGTGGTGCCAATAGTCTTCATGGTCAAATACCTAAATCCATCTTCAATCTCTCCATGTTACAAATACTTGATTTTTCAACCAATAATATATCCGGCAATCTTCCGTCGTCAATAGCCAATGGGCTCCCTGATCTCAAAGGTCTCTATCTTGGTGGCAATCGATTGAGTGGAGAAATTCCTGGCTGTATTTCAAATTTTTCTAAGCTTACTATATTGGATCTTAGTGACAACTCCTTCAGTGGACGTGTACCAATGAATCTTGGGAATTTACATAATCTACAGCGTCTAATCTTTGAGTATAATCAGTTGACAAATGATCCTTCAATGCTCGAATTGGATTTTCTTATTTCATTGACGAATTGTAGGCAATTGGAGCATATACGAATCAGCGGAAATTCTTTTGACGGAATGCTTCCAAGAGCCTTAGGTAATTTGTCAGCAATATCTATTGAAGCTTTCACTGCCGGTTTTTGTGGTATTCAAGGTATAATTCCTAATGAAATTGGTAACCTAAGCAACTTGATCGAGTTAGACATTGGAGGCAATAAATTGACAGGAACCATTCCTGACACATTGGATCAATTAAGAAAAGTGCAAAAGCTGAGACTTAATGACAATAAACTAGGGGGATCAATACCAGTCAACCTCTGCAATTTGGTAAATATGTATCACCTTGATTTGGGGAATAATCATCTCTCTCGACAGCTACCGACTTGTTTAGAAAATCTTACTTCTTTACGAGAATTAAATTTATCTTACAACTCATTGACTTCCACTATCCCTTCCACACTGTGGACGAACAAGGAAATTCAAATAATGGACCTATCATATAATTTGCTCAATGGTTCGCTGGCTCCAGAAATTGGCAGCGTGAAGGGGATGAGAGAGTTATATTTATCAACAAATCAGTTCTTAGGCGAGATTCCAAGCACTATTGGGAAACTTCAGAGTTTGGTAAATCTAACATTATCAAACAATCGATTACATGGTCTTATACCTGAGCCATTTGGTAATTTGACTGCATTGAAACATTTGGATCTATCCAAGAACAATCTGTATGGTGTAATCCCCAAGTCATTGGAGAAACTTGAGGACCTTGTGTACTTCAATGTTTCATACAATGAACTCAGCGGTGAAATTCCAGCTGGAGGGCCGTTTAAGAACTTAACGTCAGATTTTTTCATAGGCAATAGAGAATTGTGTGGAGCATCTCAATTTAAGGTCATGCCATGCAAATATAATACAACTACATCATCAAGCAAGACTAGAGTTTGGAAGTATATTTTACCATCAATTGCCTTGGTAATGAGTTTCGCCATTATTAGCATTTGTTTGATGAGACGTCGTAACAGAAATACACATGTTCCAACTCAGTCTAGTTCCTCCATTGCCTACAGCCTCAAGAGGATTTCATATTATGAAGTTCTTAATGCTACCAATAAATTTGGGGAAGAGAATATGATTGGTAGAGGCAGTACAGGGTTAGTGTACAAGGGAATATTTGACAATGGAATGATTGCTGCTATTAAGGTTTTTAATTTAGATTTGGAAGGTGCAAACAAGAGTTTTGATACTGAGTGCCACATACTGTGCAATATTCGTCACAGAAATCTTGTCAAGGTAATTACGAGTTGCTCTAACCTTGATCTTAAAGCCTTGGTGTTGGAATATATGCCTAATGGAAACCTTAACAAATGGCTGTCATCTAGCAACTATTTCCCAAATATAACTCAAAGATTGAAAATAATGATAGATGTGGCATTTGCACTCGAGTATCTACATCATGGGTATCCCTCTCCAATTGTTCATTGTGATTTGAAGCCCAGCAACATACTTCTAGATGAAGATATGGTTGCCCATGTTGCAGACTTTGGCATTGCCAAGCTTTTCAGTGAAGACCAGAGAATTTTGATGACCAGGACGTTGGGCACCATTGGATATATGGCACCAGGTTAAATCTTCTTTCTAATATTTATATATAGAGTTAAATGTCATACATGTAATTGTTCAAAAATTTTATGCTAACAGTATAATTAGTGTAAACGCACCACACTTGCTTTCATACCTATGGCTGTCTTTTATTCATATCCATACAAATAGGGCAAACAGATGATTGCACTTATTCAAAAAGCCAATAGTGAATCACATATAAAAGATGATAAAGATAATATTTGAAGGATAAAAATTTTAGGGACTTGCAGGTTGATCACATATATTAATACGTCTTGGGCATAGCCATGTTGTGCTTTCTTTCTAGTGTTCTATTTATCATTTACTTCATTCTCATTTATTTATTTGTAAATTAACATTTCACTTGTTAACTTGATCACGTCCCAATTTTGTAGAGTATGGATCAACGGGATTAATATCAACTATGGCGGATGTTTATAGCTATGGGATTATGCTGATGGAAACATTTACCAAAAAGACGCCATCGGATGATATGTTTGTTGGAGAATTCACCATGAGGAGATGGGTGTTTGAATCATTCCCGAATGCAATAATGAAGATAGTTAATGTGGATCTAGTGAATGCATTTGAAAACAATATTAGAGCTAAAGAAAGTTGCTTTAGATCAATCATGGGACTAGCGCTAGAATGCACGGTTGATTTGCCCAAGGAGAGGCTCACTATGAAAGATGTTCTAACAAGGATCAAGAAGATCAAAACTGAATTTTGTCAAAGCACAACTGAGGTGGAATAAAACGAAGAGGTTTGTTTCTTTATCACATTTGATTTTTCCATCTAATGAGAATACAAAAGATGATTATTTGAAGTAAAAATTCATTAATGAAATCAAAAACTATTTTGAATAATCTCTGAGAAGCTTATTATATGTTGCTATTGCAGAAAACTTAGCAATCATTCGGAAGATTTTTAAGCTCTGTTTGGATTCCATTGGTGTGTTGCAGTGTATTATAGCTTTGTTGTGGCAATCAAAGTAATTTGTTTGATGAATAAATAATTTTATGTAGTTAGTGTACAAAATTTAAACAACATTTAGGTATTTGGTTACCTTTTGTTCTTATTTAATTCAAACATGCAACCAATTATTTTGATGTAATCACTCTAATGACATTCTTTCTTCCTTTGTTCTGCCTTTTCCTGAAAAACATTCACCATTCACATATATATGTTAGTAGAATCAAGGAGCAAATCTCTTTAAGAGCTAAGGTGCGTTTTCGTCTAATACTTTGCATTCAGTGCTTGTTTGCCATTGCTTAAATTATAATTTTAGTTAGTCAAACTAGTCAAACATATTTTTTATCCACACATTTCTTAGGACTCGCAACTTACTACCCATTTATTATCTATACATTCTATACGACCCACAACTTATAAGCACTCAAAAAATAATTTTAGCAACAGTACCAAACATGCGCTCAGGCTATATTCTCTCACCATTGATGGTTGGATAGGAGCCATCTAATTTAGTTTAATTGGTCAAAGCACCGTCCTCTATTACAATTTCACCTTAAAAAAATCCGTGTTCTCTATGATTGCTGTGATTTGTGTGTGTTAATTGCTTATAATTCATATCAGGGACACAAGAAGGTGGCAATTTGCATGCTAAAAGCTACTACATGGTTAGAATTGTAAGGAGGACAAAGTTGGAGAATATAAGAAAATGGCTACATTTGATGGTTGGCCAAGATAAGTAGGATTTAGTTAACTCATTTGTTCTTTATATATATATATATATATATATATATATATATATATATATATATGAACATCAGACCTCGTTCTATAATTTTAATTTTACACATGATACTCTCTTGTATTCATTGAGTCATGAGTATTGCAAAAGTACTTCCCAATTAGAGTTGCTCATAGTTCGACTCACTATATTTGCTACTCTATTAAAAACTTAACATATTGTCTCAATTTCTAGCATCGAAAAATTATCAAAATTTCTCCACAAGTTCTGGAGTGATGGATATGACTTTTTCTGAGCCTTCAACTTCTCCATATAAGATCTCCAATGTAACCTTTGCCTTCATTAAGTCATATATTTTTGAAAAAGTCTCTTTGCTCACACCTTGTTGTATGTACGACATATAAGATTTTTATTGCTTCAAATATTGACCTTCTAAAATTTATATTTGCTTTTCTTCATATCCATCCTCAAATTTTGACCTTCTAAGGATGAAGCTACCGGCCTGCTAGAAAATTAATAGCAGAACAACTATACAACGGGCGATTACACTTGGATTGTAGATAAGTTAGTTTAGGTAGTTGATTTTACTCGTTGCTTTTGTCCTCTTTTTGTAACTGTAGGGAATTTTAGTTCTCTTTTGTTGAAAACCCAAGAATTACAGATACAGGCTCATGACATCCACAGTCACTATGTAATACTACATGTCGGAAAATTCTAGTAGCATGTTTAGTACATTGTATTCAATAGTTTTGTTAAGTGTCTTTCAATGTAATAAACATGAATGGCCGAGTGATTCGACACAATAATATAGATATCAAGCTATTTTTAAATGGTCACAAAATTACTAAGTTGCAGAGATCTTCGGCAAATGTCCCTAGAAAAGGCCTTAAGCCTTATCCTTGTACAGACGGAAACACTTGTCAATAATGAGGAATTTTTCATTAGGAGAAATGAATTATGTTTCTTTTCATCTCTTCACTTCTGGAGGCCTTAAACTCGTCACATAAGGAGCAATTATTACCGACAGACATGTTTATATTGGTATTTTTGTTGGAAAATTTTTTGAATATTCACTAATTTTGATACACACGATTTGAGAATTTTCATTTTAATTTTAATGAGAAACATCTGGAATTTTTGTTAAGGACAACAAACAATTCACTGAAATTCACCATCAGCCAATTTTACAAACTATTCAGCCATACAGGAGAGTATATTAGGACTACATCCCCAAGAAGTCACATAAACGTACGTGTTGTTTCTGTTAGGAAAAAGAGTTTTAATATTCTTTTTAATACTGCAATTTTAAACTAACAGAAATTAAATGGCTTAATTGCAATTTGAAAAAAATGAAATTTGATCGACACAAGAGTTTGACTCTTTGTCCTTCAAACGAAATGATCTCTTTTTGTGACATCAGCACTTCAAATCACATGAAACAACAAATCGAAACTAGTTTTGTACTCTTCTATAAAAATTTAAAGATGGAAAGTATGAATTATTTATTCTATAGAAAAGTGGGTTCTATTTGTAATAAGCCAAAAATTATGTCTGAAAAGACAATTCAAAGAAAAGACATGTTTGAAAAGATACATCTTTTCTCGACCGGTAATTTGTCTTTAAACAGGCATATGTGTCTGGAAAAAAAAACAGATTTTTGGACAAGTATTCAACAGACACATTATCGAAGGACACGTACCACATTCTGGAAGATCCAAATACGAAATTGATTAATAAATAAAATAAATTATTTATTATTTTATTTCACCAAAAAATATATATAGTCTCGACCCAAACCAACTATCTATGACCCGTGCCCGTGCTTGGAATGGTACTCATTTTCCTTATTATGTAAATTTATCCCACAAATTAAAACCCTAGAAAATCTAGCATTATTCATCACTTAGTAGTTTACTTGCTTACTTCTTAGATGAGAACAAAATGATGAACCTCAAACTTGAGTCAGTGCATCTCTCTACCATTTCGATCGACGATATCATATTTGTGAGTGTTTATGAGTACTTGTATACTTTTCAAATATTCTTTTAATCACACACTTCGTAGGATTTATAATTTTTATCTATTTTTTATCCACACGTTATTAAAAGTTTCAATGTCTATAATAATTAAAAAAAAAAAAAATTTACCAAATAAGTACAAATAAAAATATTGGCTCAAGACATCCTTTGCTGGGCTCACCACTTTCCCCAATAATTGCAAGTAAACCCCTTTTTTCTAAATCTATTCATTACATACCCAATTATTTCCATAATAGCAAAATGGCCCAAAATAATGTACACTAACTCATTTAATCCCTTATTTGACTTGGACTTTGTCTAAATAATTATTATTTTGTTTTTATTATTTTGTTTTATCATACCTCAATTATGTTATGTATCAAATACATATTACATAAGAAGGAGCCTGATCTCCTACTCAAGGTGGGTAGAAGATATAATGTCCACCGATGATGTGGCTAAACATAATTAGTAGAAATCATGTGTGAGACCATGAACTACCAACCATATGATGTCACCTCAACATTGGCATTATAAGTGGATACAGACTCACCTTTAAATTATTGTGTCTTCATTGGTTTCTATCATGGGCGAATTTAAGAGCTTTAGTTCAGTGCAACTCCAGCCCAGATGTAATGATTGGAAAATTTTTGTTGGCATTTAAAATTTCACAAAAAATAAATTTCAATTTTTGGCGTCGTTGCAAAGTTCCTAGTACATTTTAAACATTTTAGTCACGTTAGATTTTTTTTCATGTGTTTGTCTTATCTTTTGTGGCAAACAAGCCAGACTTTATAGGAGACTTAAGAGGCGGCTGCCTCAGGCCAAAAATATTTGAGATCCCATTGATTTTAAAAAAATGTGTTGTATTTGTTTTTTTTATTTTAAAGCATTGATCTAGGATATCTCAAGTCCACAACTGACAAAAAAAACTTACCCAACTAAAAAGTCAACTCCAAAATCCATCTTCTCCTCAATTTGAAAGTTAAAACCTTTCAAAGTTCAGACCACCTCCCTCTCAAATCCAGCAAAAATCCACTATCATAGGTCACTTCGAATTAATATAGTTATTAGAGTTGTAAACGATATTTCTATTTTACTTATTCTATTTCATTTTAGATCATTTATATATTCCATGAGTTAACATATTATATTTTTTGATAATTATTGAACAATTTGAATTGATTAAGCTATACTTGATTTTGACATTTCTTGTTGACATTATACTTTGCATCAGTGAATTTTTTTCTTCAAATATGTCTATATACCGACAAAATTATTGCAAAATTGATTATGATAAAAATAAAAATAAAAATTCATAACACTCTTTATTGTTGGGTATTACATTTTGTTTATTGTTTTATTGTTGAATTTTGAGTTTATAAATTTAGTTCTGAAAAACTCTTATGAAGAAAAAACTATAAATACACTATGATTTGAAGGCTCATTTTTAAAATTATGACTCAGGTATGCAAAACCTAAAGTTCCGGCCTTGGTGGCAAACAAAAAAGATTTTTGTCAATCACCAAAACTAACTTTTTTTATGCTAATTAAACACCCAAGAAACCCCTAATCTCATGCCAAAATAATCACCCAAAAAGCTCATAATCTCATGCCAAAATCAGCCCCCAAACAGTCCCTAAAATCCAAAAACTTAACCACCAATAATGTCTCTCACTCAGCCCATCACCTACCCATTTCCCCCCACATCTTCCACCCTCTATTTCAGCTGAACTACCCGCCTTTTACCCTCCAGAAAAAACGTCCCAAGCACACCCTGTGTAACGCCTCAAAACCTCCTATACGAGGCTCCAGCACGTCTCTCCTATTCTTATATTTTAAAGCACGAAAGTGAACTAAAAATGCAGAATTCTTGATGTTATTCTAAAAGTTTACAAATGTGACTTATTAACTATAAGGACTTTAAAGTTGAGGTTAAAAAAAATCTTTAATGGTTTCCTTTAAAGTCGAAACTTCTAGTTAACTTAATTGTGACATAAGTTTACTGCCCTTTGATTCCTTATGCATAAAATGAGCAATCCAACGATCACAAAAATTTATGATGCTTTAACCAAATAACCATAACTTAACTTTCTAACACATACTAAAATTTCATAATTTTATGGAATGGTTAAGGTCATCTAAAGAGGATACAAGTACACGAAAAACAAAAACAAGACAGCTTTCAAAACTCGGTTTTAATCTCAATTTTACCCTATCAAAAGACCTTGAAAAATTCTAATATTTTCAAAGATAAAACATCACATAATGTATTAACTCATATCCAAAATTTAGAATTTAATAAAATTTGTAAGGTCTCCAAAATAACCTCTAAAACATGAAATGTAGATTCCCAAATAGAACTGTCCATTATTACCAAAACTTTCATATCTTGCTCTACAAACATGTGAACTAGATGATTTCAAGTTTCAAAGGACCGATATTGATATCATCAATCCCACCAAATTTCATCGCAAAATCTGAAGTCTACCATTCTAGACATCCGTTTGAAACTGGATTTGCAAGCTAAAAATTCTGGACAGTTTTTATATCGGTCAACATTAAACCATTTAAACATCCTCTAATACTCAACAAGATTAAAATTATCATTTCATAGAGTCCCGAAAAAGTGTATGAAAATTTCACAATTAACATTCATATCAAAAATCATCTCATAACATATAAAATTCAGAATTTATAACATCATAAAGCAACTGTCATTTATTCATCTTCTTGACCGAAGTCACTTTTCCCATGGTTCAATCTATGAATGGAAGAATGGTGAGTTTGAGAAAACTCAATAGGAACATCATCATGTATTAATATGCAAATCTCAATTTATATATTGCAATTAATGTAAATAAATCATGCATACTTCAAATTCCACTGAGCTCAAGGGTCGAAACCCCAAATCATTCTTAAGTTTAACCCCGAGGGATTTAAAACCATAAACATTTGTTTTTATACATCCAGAATAGGATAAATATCATTTCTTGTTCATTCCAATGGAATAAACCACATTCATATCCAGATGGCCAAAACATTCATTTCTTTAGATTAGATTGTACATAAAATTTCAATACACAAATAGAGATTAAATCACCTGCATATAGATATTCCTACATTGCTTCCTTGATTAAAAAAAATGATGAAAAGCTTTTGAAAACTTGTTTTCTTCTTCCTTCTTCTTCTTTTCTTTTCTTCGCAAAATTGGCATAATGGTTTGTTATGGGGGGGAGCCAAGTTTGGGGAAGAAATGGGAGAAGAAAAAGGGGAAAATGAGGGTTTTAGGCTTATTTACTTCCTATTGCATGCCCATCAAAGAACATACCGAATTGGAAATTTGTAAGTCTTTGATATGGTGCAAAATACTATTTTTAAAACATTCAACCAATCTTGCCTTTTTTAGAAAATAATTATAAATAATTAAATTAATTAATCTCAAACATCGTTGGATATTTTCTCTAGTGGACTTAGGTCGTTTATTATTATTGAACTTCGTTTGGACTTTGGATAAACATGTGGCCACAAATACTTGTTAAGAATTTTACTTAACACAAAATAAATTTTTAAATTTTCAGGGCGTTACATTCTCTACTCTATATAAAAATTTCGTCCTCGAAATTTACCTTACAATGGAAATATGAAGGGTACTTGGCTTTGATCTCTTCTTCTTTCTCTCAAGTGGCACCATCCACTCTGTGATTTCGCCATTGAACTTTGATTAACGGCACTTCTTGGTTTCTCAAAACATGAAATTGTCTATCTGAAATACAGATTGGGGTCTCCTCATAGGTTAGATCTTTTTGCATTTCCAAAGACTAGTAGTCTACCACATGTTTGGGGTCATGAACATATTTTCTGATCATAGACACATGGAAGACATTATGCACCGTTGAGAGTTCTGGAGGCAAAGCGCGATGGTCAGCGACATTACCAATTCTCTTAAGTATTTCAAAAGGTCCGATGAACCTAGATCTTAACTTTCCTTTCTTACTGAAATGGAGAACGCCATTCATTGGTGCTATTTTGAGGAAAATATTTTCGCCAACTTCAAATTCCAAAACTTTTTTTTCTTTTATCTGCATAGCTTTTCTGTCGGTCTTGGACAGATTTTATTTTAGCTCTTATTGTATCGATAGCCTGAACTGTTCGTTCAATAATTTCAGGACCTAACACTTTCTTTTCTCCAACTTCATCCCAATGTACTGGAGATCTACATTTCCTGCCATAAAGTGCCTCGTAAGGGGCCATCCCTATCGTAGCTTGAAAATTGTTGTTATAAGCAAACTCTACTAACGGCAAGTGGGACTCCCAAATTCTACCTAAGTCCAAAACACATGCCCGAAGCATGTCTTCTAAGATTTGAATAGTTCACTCGGACTGTCCATCTGTCTAAGGATGGTATGTCGTACTAAAGTTAAGCTTGGTGCCTAAGGCTGTGTGCAAACTCTTCCAAAATTTTGATGTAAACCTCGGATCCCTATTCGACACTATTGATAAAGGAGATCTGTGCAACCTGACAACCTCTCTAAGGTATAGTTGCGCTAATTGATTCGTGTTGAAAGTCATCTTTACTGGTAAGAATGGGCCGACTTAGTCAATCGGTCCACTATTACCTAAATGGCATTGTGACCTCTTGCTAAGTTCGAAAAACCTACTACGAAGTCCATGTTTATGTTTTCCCACTTCTACTCTGGTATTTCTAATGGATTCAACGGCCCTGGTGGCCTTTGATATTCTGCTTTGACTTGTTGACAGACTAAACATTTTTTCACAAACAACCATATACCTCTCTTCATGTTTATCCACCCAAAGGTGTCTTGGAGGTCATGATACATCTTCGTTCCTCCAGGATGTGCTGTATAAAGGGTTGAGTGAGCTTCCTCCCAAATTTATTTTCTCAATTTCTCATCTTTGGGTACACATAATCTTCTTTTGAACATGAGTGCACCGTTTGTATTCAAAATAAAATCCTTGCGTTTATCTGTACGAACTTCGACCTTGATCTTTTGCAGAAAAGGGTCATTATCTTGTGCCTCTCGAATTCGATCTCTGAGAGTGGGTCAAATCATCAAGGACGTTATTCTTGTAGTAATTTTACTCAACGGTGCTAAAATTTCTAGTTGTGGTCTCTCGAAATCCCTTACTATTTGTTCATGTACTATGATTATCAATGTCAACTTCTCTACTATCTTTCTGCTTAAGACATCAGCCACGACGTTGGCTTTACCTGGGTGATAATAGATTGCAAAATCGTAGTACTTCACTAATTCCAACCATCTTTGTTGTCTCATATTTAACTCCTCTTGGGTAAAGAAATACTTGAGACTCTTATGGTCCGTATAAATATCACACTTGCCACCATACAGATAGTGACGCCATATCTTCAAGGCGTGAACTACTGCAGCCAATTCTAGGTCGTGTGTTGGATAATTTTGTTCATACGGTTTTAGTTGTCTCGAAGCATAGGCGATCACTCTCCCATGCTGTATAAGCACACATTCCAAACCTAATTTGGATGCATCACTGTAAATGACAAATCCTTCCGATCCTTCTAGCCAGTACTGGAGCTGTGACTAAACGTTGCTTGAGTTCTTAAAACTTTGTTCACATTTGTCATCCCACTAAAACTTTACTCATTTCCTGGATAACTGAGTCAACGATCGAAACCTTCTATAAATCTTCGGTAATAACCGACTAACCCTGAGAAACTGCACACTTTTCCAGCATTGGTTGGTCGATTCCAATTTGTTACTGCTTCCACTTTGGCTGAGTCGACTTTAATCCCTTGGGTCGTAACTACGTGCTCAAGAAAACCCACTAGATCTAGCCAAAATTTGCACTTCTTGAATTTGGCGTACAAGTTATTCTTTCTCAATATCTCCAACACTATTCTGAGGTGTTCTTCATGTTGTTCATGATTTCCAGAGTATACCAAGATGTCATCGATATGACGAACTTGTCCAAAAACTCATAAAACACTCTGTTCATTAGGTCCATGAACACTGCTGGTGCATTGGTTAAGCCGAAAGGCATAACCACAAACTCGTAATGCCCATAACAAGTTTGAAAAGTTGTTTTCGGTATGTCGCTAGCCTTAATCTTCAATTGATGGTACCCGAATCTCAAGTCAATCTTAGAGAACACTTTTGATTCTCTTAGTTGATCAAACAAATCTTCAATCCTTGAAAGATGGTACTTATTCTTTATCGTCAACTGATTTAATTTTCGATAATCAATGCACATTCTCATCGATCCATCATTCTTCTTCACAAAAAGAACTGGTGCATCCCACAGTGACACATTTGGTCAGATAAAGCCTATACCCAATAATTCTTAAAGTTGAGACTTTAGTTCTTGTAATTCTTTCGGTGCCATTATATAAGGTGCTTTAGACATCGGTGCCACTCTAGGAACTAAGTCAACTGAACTCCAGTTGCCTGTCTGGCGGAATTCCTAGTAGATCTTCAAGAAATACATTGAGAAACTCCATATCACCTCTACGTCTTCAACAGTTACCTCTGTTGTGATTTACCTGAAGCACTGAAAGATTTTCCTTTACCTAACTTTTTCGTCCCTGAGAAACAAAACTTCTCTTCTCCTCATTTTTGAAGTACTACCTCTTTTCGTGGTATTGGATAGATGCATGGTTACGTTCTAACCAACCCATGCCTAGGATTACATCAAAGTCTCTCATTTCTAAAATATACAAATTTGCTTATAGTACTTTTCCTTCAATTTCTATCTTAACTGATTTAGCTAGTTGATTCGTAAAAAGCAACTCGTCCGAATGAATGCTAACCTCTAGTGTACTAGCCGATTTATCACACACAAGCCTAGCATTAGTGATAAAAGATGCATAGATAAAAGAACGTATTGCTCCAGAATTAAAAAGCACGTAAGCAGAAAAATGTGACAACAGAAGAGTACCTACTATCACGTTGGGATTCTCGTCTGCTTCGTGTTGAGTAAGGGCAAACACTTACCATTTCTCATTCTTATTCTTGTTCCTATCTCCTTCTTTCTCCTTTCCGTTTCTTCCTTTGGACAGTTCTGTACAATTCATGATCATGTGGTTCGGTTTTCTACACCGGTAACATATGTTTCTCCCAAACAAGCACTCTTCTAAATGAGTCTTGTTACATTTTGGGCACGAAAGAGTGTACACTCCTGGCTTGAAGTTGTTGGATCTGGTATTCGGCTTCTTTTCTTGTCATTTTCCTTTTCCTTTGTCATGTCCACTCAACTTTCTCTTCCCAGTAAAATTCTTATTTTGAGGGACAAACTGATCTGAACTGACTTTACGGTACCAAATTGTCTTGGCCCGAGCTAGCATTTTCCTATAAGAAGTGAAGCTATGGACAAGAGAATTAAGCTTATATATGTGCTCAATCCTTGCTCAAACCTTTTGATCTTTTTAGCTTCAGTATCAACAAGATGAGGTGCATACTTAGATAATTGTTCAAATTTCCGCTCATATTCTGGTAGTGACATGCTGCCTTACCTTAGCTGTAAGAATTTAGTTTCCTTGTTGTCCCTTAGTGCCTGCGGAAAATATTTCTCCCCCAGCTCCTCCTTAAACTGGCTCCAAGTTAGAGCGTCCTGCTCTGCCTCACTTCTAGTGCAGGACATAGATTTCCACCAATGACTGGCTTCACCGACGAACATGAATTCCGCGCACTTAACTTTCTGCATATCAGTACTTGCAGCAATCGGAAGATGCGCTCCAACTTAAACAGCCACTCCTTTGTTGCTAAGGGTCTTGAAGAGCTATCAAACGTAGGGGGTTTGTGCCTACAAAAATGTTCTATCGTGGCGGCATGATTGACAACCATTGGAGTTGAAGATTAGGTAGGAGGTGGGGGGGAGAAGCCTGACTTTGTTTGGCCAGGTCCTACATTGCTCTTAGGAGATCTCTGATCGGGTTGTTTTGAGTTGAGGTGCCATTTCCTTTAAACAAAATAAAGGTTGTCCATCAGGCAACAATAAAACTACTATATCAAATGACATAAGGAAAGTTGGAATTTTTATTAGAATAATCTTCGACAAAATGTCAGAAAACTGCAATTGTTTGAAAAGAAATAATAATATGGAAAGTAGCAAGGGCAAAATTAGATTACAACTGCAAATCTAGAAAGTGCTCACAAGGAAAGTCTAAGGGAGAATAACATAATGGAAATTAAGAAAATGACGCCTAATCTTAATCTTCTTCCCGATTGGGCGTTGGTTGATTGACAGAAGTCTCTAATTCCGTATCTGACTTCTTCGTTACTTGCAAATTTTTCATTCACATAATCTTCATGACAGTGAATTAGGGTGTAGCAATATGTCTCAACATCGATATGATTTGAATTTTCTTTTAGCATTTTGTTCTAGATAAAATTACTCATATCTACTACAGATGAGGTAAACGTAGGCAAAAGGTGATCGATAACCTCAACGTTTCTATATTTCCAGGTAATTATATATTATAATGAATTAAATAATAATTTTTTATAAACAGTATTTTTAGAATATATGTAAAATGAGTGACTTTTTGTAATTCTTTTCATAAACAAGTTTATTTATGGGGAAAAAATGCAGAACCAGGTAACGTGGCTTGTAACCCAAGTGGGGGCCTTGAGTGTTGGAACAACCGTTTCGGCCCAGATGGTAGGGTTAAAGGAGACTTATTGACTGGGCCACCCTGTCCAAGCAAGGAGTTGAAATATTGGGCCTGGAAGAAGGCCCATGCCCACTGATTCATAGAGTGGAGGGTACCGCCTCGGGCTGGTTTAACAGAGCAGCGACTACCTACCACTCTTTGCAGTGGAGGGATAATGGGCTGGTGCCTCCAGAGCCCATTAATACCTCATTGGCCGACTCTAATTGGACCAAATACTTTTTCAAATTTTGGATTAAAGATCAAGGATTGTTAAAGCCCAAAGGTGATTCATTGCATGTGAAGCCCAGGAAAAAAATTACAGATAGGTTTCATCATTGTTGTGCTGCACCTATATCTGGGATTTAATTTCTTGTCAAGAAAAAAGACATTTAATTGGGGTTAAAACACTTTGGGTAATTATATTCATACCATATTTTTTATTAATTACACTATATTTTAATTACAATAAAAGTCTTCAACTATTGTTCATTTTTACATTTATGTCTCCTGCCATTTTTTATCGCATTCTTATCATCAACCTCTTAATTTCCACATTTTATCTTTGTGTTTGATGAAGGTTTTTATTCAAAAAGTTAATTAAGATAACGTAAAAAGATTTTTTTTTCCTCTCGTACTTTTAAATAAGCAAAATAAATAACAAATATAAAAATTTGACAAAATATTTACCTCTCATTTCAATGCACATTAGCATAATATTTGGATAAAAATCGTCATAAGAGACAAGATGTAAAAATTAATTGAAATTTAATAATAAAAATACGACAAAAAAGAGTTAGGGATGTAAGTTCCAATATATCAAAAGTTGGGGATCATCATTGCAATTAAAACGTAGCATAGATAATAAAAATTGATGTGTGGATAATAAAAATTGATGTGTGGATATAATTTGAACAGTAATACGTGCATCGCACGAGGCTACACTAGTACTATATCTAAAAGGTCTTTAAAAAGAAAAATATTTTTAGACTTATTCTATTCTTACAATTTTTTTAAATTTTCATATTCATTCTCAGTATTCATTAATGTATAATTATTTTTTAACATTTTTTAATACTCTTTTATTGTTCATCATTATTGTACATTAAATTTTCAACAGTTTACTAAATGTACAATTAAAATTTTTAAACATTTAATTTATTAAATTAATTTTTTTTTTTTTGCATTACGTAGATGAAAAGAAAGATATATGAGTTTCAACCAAAAAAATTTGTAATTTTGATTATTACCGCATTAAAATTTAAATTATGGTTGTCAAAATTGAAATGGAGATAAAAAAAAATTATTTTTAATACATTAGATTACAGTGATTACGAGCATGTTTGGTTCAATTTTTTTTTAATTCTGTTTTTTTCATATTCATTTTCAACCATACATTTTACCAATTTTTTTCAAAATCTTTAAATCTCACCAAACATATACTATATTTTAGAATTAACTTATGAATTTTTTTTATTTTTAATTTAATTTAATTTAATTAATATATATGTAGAACGTTCTTCTCATCTTACTTGTGTCTGTCAACAATATTCTTACAACAATTGACACTTCTTTAATTTTTGTTTCTTACTCACATTTATGATGTTTCATTTATGTCGTCAAATTAAACATGTCTAATAAAAAGAGAACATACACAAAGAATATTGTTCACAAGGTATTACTACTCCAACAAATGTACAATATTATGCACTGTTCTAAAAAGTCCGCTTAAGTCTCGCTTAGGCTTGAAGCTCGGCCTCCATACATCAAGCATTACTCTCGCCTTGTCCTTATCTCGCTCTCGGCTAGGACTCGTCTAGGCCTAAAAAGCTTGAAACTCGGCCTTTATACCTAGCCACGTTTTACGTTTTTTAGAACATTGATATTATGTAGTCAATATCATTACATTCTCTTACAATAAAATTAGTATTTATTAATTTTATTTTTCGTAAAATACAGCCCTGTGGATCATTAATTCCATAAGATTTGATATTAAGAGTTCGTCAATCACCAAAGTTTAAATCACCAAAAGGTCATCACTGGGTTCAAGTTATTGTTGCTATTATCACTATATAAAACTCATCTCTTATTGTAATTGTACTTACATAAATATAATTATCTTTTAATATTTATTTATTACTCTTTCATTGTTTATTATTATTGTACATTAAATTTTAACAAATTATTAAATGTACAATTATATTTTGTAAATATTTAATATATTAAATTAAATACAAATGTGAAAAGATGATCTTTTTTTTTTTTTGCATTACGTAGATGAAAGAAATGAGAATTGGATTTTTAAAAAAAATGAATAGAAAATTTGTAACTTTTTTTATTATCGCATTAAAATTCAAATCATAGTTGTCAAAATTAAAATTGAGATGGAAAGATTGTTTTTAATACACTGGATTACAGTGATTATAGTTCACAACTAACATTTAAAACTTTTTTTATTTTTAATTTAATTAATAATTATATATATATATATAGAGAGAGAGAGAGAGAGAGAGAGAGAGAGAGCGCGTTGACAATTCTTTAATTTTTGTTTCTTACGTTTTCATTTACATTGTCAAATTAGACGTGCTTAATAAAAAGAAAATATATACAAAGAATATTGTTTACAAGGAATCACTACTCCAACAAATTTACAATATTATATAGTCAATTGTGGTTCAAGTTACTATTCGTATTATCACTATATAAAACTCATATTTGATTGCAATTGTATTTCTATGTATATAAATAAAATATCAGCATCGAACAATACAATACAACATATTATCAACAATCATATTTTTTATTTTTATTGCAATTGCTACTTTAATAATTTAATTATTAACAATTTAAAAATAAAAAATTTGAAAATATTATAAATTGACAATATAATTACAAAAGCACGTGCAACGCACGCGTGTCTAACTAGTAAAATAAAATAGTTCGATAAAACATTACAGTACTCAATCTAATTCAGCAACACCAACTGGACACAAAAACTTAAATCACCCCACACACACAAAACTGAATTCATCTAGTATTTCATGTGCATTACATAACTTCACCAAATAAAAATATCCAGAAAAATGACTATTTTTTCAAGTAAATCTCAAAATACAGAACCAAAGACAGATTAACCAAATTTGCAGGCCTTATACAAAAATCCAGAGCCCTGCTTTTGGAATCCCATAAATCAAGTATTTACATCTCAATATAAAAAATTAAAAATTAAAAATTAAAAAAATTCCCAAATGGAACCAAAAATGAAAACATGGAGCTAATTACTCTTTTTTTCTAGTTTAAGCCATCAATACTACATTACCTTCCTTAAATCCTGCTCTGTCATATGCATTTGACAGAATAATCTCTTTCAGAACCAAATCTTTCTTATATTATCTTCCTCAGTGAAATTTGGCTGTAATTTTCTCAAAATCTCACTAAAGAGTTTCAAATGAATAAAGGCAAAGACAACATAAGGATGAAATGATATTTCTTGTTTATCAATTGTTCATACAGGGGAAGTATATATACACTCTCAATGCAATGGTAATAAGGAATTGTAAGGCCAAGAACCATTAGTAACTTTCAAGAAGATTAACATTCAACAAATCTAAGTAACAGAAACAAACATAAAACTGTAAAGAACACAAGGAATTTTTCGGCCTAAGCCCCAGAGGTTCGGTGACCAAATCTAACACCTACATCCTCTGTTGAGTATCCACAATGTGGAATATGCTCCAAGTACCATTAAAATAACCAATCGGCAACCAAGTACAGAGTATATCAAATATTACAGACTTCCCTTAAACCACAAAAGTTTAACTCTCCATAAACCACAAACATGTACAGAAATCACCCCTGTTACTGTTCACTCAAGAACAACACAACTCAGTTTGATTCGGCAACTAAGCATAAAAGTCAGAAGACTTTTATCTATCACCAAGAATCATCAACTGATGATCTTTTAACAAAAGAAAAAGAATGAGAAGAAGATTTCACAGATTTCAAAGACAAGAAGACACAGAGAAGACGAAGAGCATTATCACAAAGAAGCCCTAATTTCTCTCAGCCAGAAGTGAAGTTTCCAGATGAATTGAAGGAGTATATCATACGCCAGATTCATCCCAAGGTTGAAATGCCTCCACGTGTAATCATCAGATCAATTGCCTCCACTTACAAAGGCGTGTTTCACTTAATCAGAAAATGAAATAACAATTCTGGTGGCACACGTTTTTCCCAACAGCTCCACCTTGCTACCAGAAATTGGTTATCTTTCAGACACTTAGAACATTTCCTTACTGTTTCATTGCTCAGAACCTGTTAAGAAAATTAAAAACAAATTAAATGGAGGGAAAACAAATCAATCAGACTCGACCTGATCAATTGAAAGAATCTTTAGACAATTCTTAAACTTATTCAAAGGAATTACTTTTGTTCCCATATCAGAGGGATTAAATTGAGTAGCAATCTTCTCAAGTTTCAAAATGCCTTTTGAAATAATATCTCTTATGAAATGATATTTAACATCTATATGTTTTGATCTATCATGAAACATAGGATTTTTACTCAAATGTATGGCACTTTGATTATCAGAGAATACAATAGCATTTTCATCAACAAAACCAAATTCCTTTAATAAACCTTCAAGCCAGATACCTTCCTTTACTGCATTAGCAGCAGCAATATACTCAGCTTCAGTAGAGGATAGAGCTACTACCTTTTGAAGTTGTGATTTCCAACTGATTACAGTTCCACATAAGGTAAAGAAATAGGCAGATGTTGATCTCCTATTATCTTTATCTCCAGCAAAGTCAGAGTCTGTATAACCTCTAAGGGTTATACCTTCTTTGCATTTTCTGAAGATCAGACCCATATTTGAAGTGCCTTTCAAGTATTTGAGAAGCCACTTAAGAGCTTCCCAATGGCATTCACCAGGGTTAGACATGAATCGACTCAATACACTAATGCTGTATGCAAGATCAGGTCTAGAACAAATCATCAGATACATTACAGATCCAATCACATTAGCATAAGGAACATTTTCCATTCTATCATATTCTTCTTTTGAATTTGGACAAAAATCAGAGAACAACTTAAAATGATTTGCAAGAGGTAAACTAACAGGCTTAGTATCAGACATAGCAAATTTCTCAAGAATTTTTATCACATAAGAATGTTGATTCAAAATAAGCATGTCATTTTTCTTATCCCTTTTAATTTGCATTCCTAAAATTCTTTTTGCAGATCCTAAATCTTTCATGTCAAACTCAGAATTCAGTTTATCCTTTATGCTTTTAATTTCATCTTTATCATGACTAGCAAGTAACATATCATCAACATACAATAAAAGATAAAGAGAATTTGCACCTCCAGAGCCTTTACAGTAAAGACATGAATCATATTTGCTCCTTTGGAATCTCAGATTTTGTACAAAAGTATCAAATCTTATGTACCATTGTCTAGGAGCCTGTTTCAGACCATATAAAGACTTCTTTAGAAGACAGACCAAGTCAGACTTACCCTTTTTCTTAAAACCTAAGGGTTGATTCATGTAAATGGTTTCATCTAACTCACCATAAAGGAAGGCAGTTTTCACATCTAACTGATCCAACTCCCACCCAAATTGAGTTACCAGAGACAAGATGATTCTAATAGTAGTATGTTTTACCACAGGTGAAAAAATTTCAGAATAATCAACACCCTCTCTTTGTGTAAAACCCTTAGCAACAAGTCTAGCCTTAAACCTGACTTTGTTAATACTACCTTCACTTTCTTTCAACTTGTAAATCCATTTACAATCAACTACCTTCTGATTTTTAGGTTTTTCAACCAAAATCCAGGTATTGTTCTGCATTAAGGAAGACATTTCTTCCTCCATAGCAGCTTTCCAGTTTAAAGAGTCTTTACAGTTTACTGCCTCATCATAAGAGAGAGGCTCACTTTCTACCACATCCTGATATGTGAGAAAAGAGACAAAATTATCATCATTGAATCTAGCAGGTGGTCTGATCTGCCTTCTCTGTCTATCTCTTGTGAGTTGATACTCATCAATAGGCAGAGTTGCTGTATCAGTATCACCTTCTACAGATTCTTCATCATTTTGAAAAGTTATATCTTGATGATTTATATTTTCTCTTTCTCCCATATCCTCTCCAATCCCTAAACTGGGAGACTCCACCTCAATCCTAACATCTCTATCTCTCAGATTAGGAGTGGTGTCCTTCAAGCATGGCATCAAGGATTCATTAAAGACAACATCTCTTCTAATTATTACCTTAAATCCTCTCTCTTCTTTTACCCAAAGTCTATACCCTTTTGTGTTTTCTCCATATCCTAATAAAACACACCTTAGAGTCCTAGGCTCTAATTTTCCTATATTTTGGTGAGCATAAGCAGCACAACCAAAGACTTTAAGATGAGAGTAGTCTACAGGTCTTTTGGTCCAAACAGATTCTGGGACTTTAAAGTTTAAAGCACTGGAGGGACTTCTATTACATAGATAAGCAGCAGTTAAAACAGTTTCACCCCAGAATAGTTTAGGCAGACCAGAAGTTAAGAGCATGCATCTTACCTTATTTAGGAGAGTTCTGTTCATCCTTTCAGCAACTCTATTTTGCTGAGGAGTATAGGTAACAGTTCTGTGTCTAACAATACCATGCAAGTGACAGAATTCATTAAATTCATAATTGCAGAATTCAAGTCCATTATCTGTTCTTAAGGTCTTAATCTTAAGATCAACTTGATTTTCAATTTGAGTTTTCCAAGTTTTAAAAACAGAAAAGGTTTCATCTTTAGTTTTTAACAAGAAAACCCAAGATTTCCTAGAAAAATCATCAATGATTAACAGATAATATCTAAAACCAGATTGAGTACACACAGAAGCAGGTCCCCACAAATCAGCATGCAGATAATCAAGAATCTTTTCAGACTTGTGAGTTCCCTTTGAAAAGGGGAGCTTTACCTGCTTACCTAAAATACATGTTTCACATGAAGTAATATCACACAGATTTACATTCTCAAAGACACCTTGTTTCTGAAGAGAATTAAGTCCTTTATTGCCTATATGACCAAGTCTTTCATGCCATAGTTTTGAGAGAAATAGATTTTTATCTGAAGTAGCTGCTGTTAAACTGTGGATTGACTTGGTTTTTAGAAAATATAAACCATGTTTCTTCTCAGATTTGATGATTAAATCACCATCTTTGAAGATATTGATTTGTCCCTTTCCAATCCTAATATCAAACTCCATATCATCAAGAACTCCTAAGGATATAAGGTTCCTCTCAAGATCAGGTACTAGTCTGGTATTATGGAGAGTCAAACTGGTTCCATTTTCTAAAACTATACTCACACTGCCTATTCCCTTAATGTCACAGGTCATATCATTTCCCATAACCACATGGCCCCCATCAGAATTCTGAAAGTTGGTGAACCAGTTTTTATTTGGGCACATATGAAAGGTACAGCCTGAATCAAGGATCCATTCCTGATTTAGGTGTCTTTCAGAATTTACAAGAACAACACCATTTTCAGATTCTTCATTATTATAGGCTAAAACAGCAGTACCTTCCTTTGTACCCTTGTCTTTTAGCTCATTTTGTCTCTTGAAGCAATCTTTAATAAAATGCCCTGTTTTTCCACAGAAATAGCATTTTTTCCCTTTGGCATTATTCCTATTCTTTTCTTTACCCTGACCCTTCTTTTTTCCCTCAGATTGATCTTTCTTAAAATGGAAACCAGATTTTCCAAAGTTTTTCCCTTTAACCACTAAGGTCTCACCTCTCAAGTTCTCCCTATTTTCAGATTTGAGCTCTAGATCCTTGTTTCTAAGGGCACTAATAATAATGTCAGTGGTTAAGGTATCCCTTCCATACTCTAGAGCATTTTTCAAATCTTTGTGCCTATCACTAATTGAATTTAGGAGAACCACAGCCAATTGATCTTGTGAAAGCTTTTCATCACAATTGGCAAGGTCTTAGGATAGTTTTGTAAATCTGTTCAGATTTTCATCCAAGTCAAGGGAAGAGTCCATTTTAAAAGAAAAGAATTGTTTTAAAAGATAACATTTGTTTGGAATAGTTTTTGACACATAATGTGTCTGTAATTTGGTCCACAGTTCAGCAGCAGTACTAGTCTCTCCTATGGTTCTTATCACATTATCAGATAAGTGTAAAAAGATAGTACTCCAGGCAATTTCTTCTAGTTCAGACTTCTTAGTTTCAGGCATATCATCAGGCCAAGAATCATTAAGAGCTTTAGCACATTTTTGTTGCATCAAAATAGCTTTTAATTTTTGACCCCATATATTGATATCCCCCTTCCCATCAAAGATATTCAACTCAAATCTTGTTGTAGACATATTTCAAAACCTTTTGAAAACACTTTACAGAAAGTTTACTTAGCAAACTATAAGAGAATAAATTCACAAAGAAGATTTTCAGATTATAGTCAAGTTCAGCAGATCATATACACAATATGAACAGGCTAATCTATACAGATCACTCATATACACAATATGAACAGGCTATTCAAACAGATCACAGAAGTTTTGTCTCCAGCAGAAAACAACTCCAGGATCACACCCGTACTGGATTTATCTCAGATTCCCAAGGCCTCTTATGGAGCCTTTGGACAAAGAATAGTCTCCAGGGGGTTTCTTTGTGAACGGAGTCAATTTTAGGGAAACAAAACACAAGTAAACCTATCTATTTAACAAGAACAGTTAAAGAAAGGTTAGATCTCACCCAAGGATACCTAAATCTGTACAGAACGTTGAAGATTTTCATAGATCCTCTTATACGAAAGTAGAATCCAGAGCTCTGATACCACTGTAAGGCCAAGAACCATTAGTAACTTTCAAGAAGATTAACATTCAACAAATCTAAGTAACAGAAACAAACATAAAACTGTAAAGAACACAAGGAATTTTTCGGCCTAAGCCCCAGAGGTTCGGTGACCAAATCTAACACCTACATCCTCTGTTGAGCATCCACAATGTGGAATATGCTCCAAGTACCATTAAAATAACCAATCGGCAACCAAGTACAGAGTATATCAAATATTACAGACTTCCCTTAAACCACAAAGGTTTAACTCTCCATAAACCACAAACATGTACAGAAATCACCCTCTGTTACTGTTCACTCAAGAACAACACAACTCAGTTTGATTCGGCAACTAAGCATAAAAGTCAGAAGACTTTTATCTATCACCAAGAATCATCAACTGATGATCTTTTAACAAAAGAAAAAGAATGAGAAGAAGATTTCACAGATTTCAGAGACAAGAAGACACAGAGAAGACGAAGAGCATTATCACAAAGAAGCCCTAATTTCTCTCAGCCAGAAGTGAAGTTTCCAGATGAATTGAAGGAGTATATCATACGCCAGATTCATCCCAAGGTTGAAATGCCTCCACGTGTAATCATCAGATCAATTGCCTCCACTTACAAAGGCGTGTTTCACTTAATCAGAAAATGAAATAACAATTCTGGTGGCACACGTTTTTCCCAACAGGAATAAATATATAAAGGAATAATTGATTTCTTAAGATTAGAAATCATTGCCAGCTTTTCTCTTTAGATTGATTATGTCTATATAGTTTTCCTTCCAATGCGTCTCCATGATTGTTGGTGATATTAGTTTCCATATTGGATGAGATCTTATCAGCCTCTCTCAAGGTTGGCTGTGGAACAAGGTGAACGCCAAGCTTGAAACGAAAATCTTCTAATGACTTGCGTGGAAGTGCTTTAGTAAGGAGATCGGCAATCTGTTTAGATGTGGGCATGTAACGAACTTCAAAAGCATGTACAGCAACTTTTTCTCTAATAAAGTGATAGTCAAGCTCTATGTGTTTTGTTCGAGCGTGAAAGACCGGGTTGTATGTCATGTGAATTGCACTCTTGTTATCGCACAACAATAACGGTCGGCGTTCAAGTGGGATGCCAAGATCTTGAATAAGATATTGAAGCCATGTAATTCCTGCTGCTACTGTTGTTGCCATTGATCTATATTCAGCTTCAGTGCTTGATAGAGAAATAGTAGGCTGTTTCTTAGATGCCCAAGATATACAACTTAGCATGTGGTGCTTCTTCGGGTTGTTAGACAGCTAGTCCAATTTGCCTAACAAAAAGCATTTAGTGTGATAGAATTCTGAGATAAATATCTAAGACAATGTGTTAATGGCCTTTGATGTAACGCAAAGACAATATAAGGGTGAAATGATATTTCTTGTTTATCAATTGTTCATGTAGGGGAAGTACATATACACTCTCAATGCAACGATAATAAAGAATAAATATAGAAATGAATAATTGATTTCTTAAGAATAGAAATTGTTGCCAGCTTTTCTCTTTGGATTGATTCTGTGTATATAGCTTTCTTTCCAATACATCTCCATGATTGTTGGTGATATTAGTTTACATATTGGATGAGATCTTATCACTCACTAGTTGAGAGGTTAAAACCAATAATTTTGATTCCTCTCTAGACCTTTGGCTGGACCAAGACTACACCTCCCAGTCCCATATTTTGCTAACGCGTCCTTGAATTTCTTGATCTGCAAACAATAATGAAATCTTAGAAAACACTTCATTTTTTTCGTAAAAGATTCTCAAAAAATTTAAATTCGATTATATGATTCCCCCCCCCCCCCCTTTCTCTCTAGAATGAATATAGTATATATATATATATTCTCTAATATTCATTTAAAAGTGGGAAAACTCATTAAGATTGTTATTAGGGTAAACTATTTTTTTTTCCCTTTTTGTTAGTTAAAAAAAAAAACAATAAATATAAATTTTGTTAGGTCAAAGAAAACTCATTAAGTGTTGTTATTATGGGAGTCCGAGTTCATGTCATGTTGTTGGTTCTATTATGTTTTCTATGGTCTGTAGTATACTTAATGTGGCCCATTCTATTAGTGTGATAAGTAGATACATGTCTAACACTGGTCTTACTCATTGAGAAGCTTTAAAATTGATGTTAAGATACATAAAAGGGTCTTCAAACTTGAGCCTTACTTTCAGACATAGTTCTAAAAGAATCAAATTAAAATAGTGTGTCGATGCTGATTATGCTAGTGATTGGGATAACGAGAAATTTGTAACTCCATATGCCTTTATTGTATGTGATACTTGTATCGGTTGGAAATTCCAACTCCAACATATTTTTGCCCTTTCAACCACTGAATCTAAGTGTGTGGCTATTACTAAAGTTGTCAATGAAGCCTTATGGTTGAAGGAAATGTTGAAAGAATTTGGTTATGAAAGTAAGTTTCATATTATGTACACTGATAGCGCTATTCACTTGTGCAAAAATCCTATTTTCCATGAAAGAACAAAGCACATAAATTTTAAATTTCATTTTATAAAGGTCATTGTTTCAAAAGAGTTAGTTAAATTAAAAAAAGTTCTCTCCCAATTTAATCTAACAGATATGGGTACCAAAATAAACTTAAACAAGGATGCATGTTAGTTAAATATAAAATCAATTTTTTTTGTTTTCTTTTGATTAGTTTATTTACTAACTGTTTTTGTTTAGTGCACGTACATGAAGCAAATGAAACTCAAGTAGGGTAAGGCAAATATGCATTAGTATTTAACAAAGAGGTCAAGGATGTATGTCCTCTATTTTTAAATCAAGGTGGAGATTGTTAACATGTGATCCAAACTTATTATTTGGTTGAAGTTGTTTCTCCTATTAAAGTCGCATAAGGGCAACACGGTTTTTGCTTATGGGCTGCAACTTCATATGGACTATCCATTCTGCTTATTTAACCTGAGCTGTTGGATTTGGATATTCAATAGAGGTGGCAAAACTGGTCCAGCCCGTGAGTTGGCCCATGTAACCTAGAATTTGGATTGAGTTGGGTTGGGTTGAGTTGGGCTGGCCCAGGCCCAAACAAAACCTGACCTATATGGCTCGGCCCGTCTAACCCGCCGCAATACATAATCCAAATAATATCAATCTAAAATGGTCTAAGCCCGTCTCCAACTTAAGTTGTATTTTTTTAAAATATTAGTCCAAGAATACTAAATTCTAACATAAAATTGTTTATATTTAATTAAAATTTGGTTTAATTCAAGTTTCAATTCAAATTATGTTTGGTGTGACAAATAAATTATTTATTTTAAATTTACTTATAAGTAAACTTTTTAATTTAAACCAAACATGCTTATATCTCAAAGCATTAAAATTAGCATGCTTTTATTATTTATATTTTTAAAAAATGTGTCAAGAAATAGTTTACAATTAACCCAAAAAATATTATTATTTTGAAAGAAAATTGATGTTTATCTATTGACTAATACATGAGAGTCTCAATTTTATAAATTAATCTCTTTAAAAATCTCAAAATATATATTGTCTAAGTTTATCTAAAATTGTATTTGATGAAATGTATTAGATTGTATAAAAAATTTATATAAAAATAAAAAAATAAAATTAAAACCGAGTTGGGCCAACATATTTCTGACCCGCACAAAACTGGGTTGGGCCAACCCGATTCAGTTTCAAGTGTGGCCCTGCTTTGCCGGACTGGCCCGGCCCAACCCAACCCAACCCAACCCAGCCCAGTCCTTTATACATTCATTTGCTATCAGATGGAAACCATAGTTCTTGGCTCATCGCTCATCTTCTTCTTTTGCCGTAAAAACTCTACTCTTCTTCTCTTTTCTAATCCGTTTTCTCAATGAATAGTAAGTGTGTAGTGATTATACTCTCTTTGTGAGAGTTTATTCTTTGTAGTGTTTTAGAGGTCAATCTTTGATTGACTCTTGATCTGCAAAGGAGTAAAGGTTTTTTGAATCTTTGTAATTTGTAATTGTAATTTTTGAGACGTTTTAAAAATATTAATGCATTGAAATCGAAATCCACTACTTGGAGCTTCAATGGAAAATAGCCAAATATTAGGTGAAATTGAGTTCTTCATGACAAAAACTTCTAGTTTTCTTTTACATTTTCACACTATTTTTCTTGTTTATGTATTGAATATAGTGAGAGCATAAAACGTAAATAATCCCCGTGAAAAAAAGAAAACAGAAAAAAATAGAAAGCGTAGAGTGTCCGCCATTGTTGAAACTGTTGATAATTAATTAATCTCAATATCAGCCAAAACTTGCTTTTTCCCCACAATTCACGAGATTACTGTACAGCACACGAGAAAAGAGACCGGAATTCATGGCTTTTTCTTCATTTCTTAATCATTTCTCTGACCCTTGAAGCATCCAATGCTAAATAACATTGGAAATAAAAGTCAGAGCTTTGGATTCTACATTTTGACTTTAAATACTGACAAAACTAAAATATTATACTCCACTAAAGTATTTGTATAAAGATAAATTCCATGCACGAGGGGAGGTTAGATGCACGGAACATTTACAGAATGTCAAACTTTTTTTTTTCCAGAGGAATGAAAATGCTAGTTTTTGCTTTATGGAATTACTCACCCCCTTTGACACATATATTCAATATTTTTCCTTTTTTTTTTTTTTTCCCTAATCTCGTGTTTATCTACATTTTTGGCATCTTCGTATTAATTGTGTTAATTACGTAGTAATCTTCAAGTCGACTTCACAAGAAAAATAAGGGGACAAACAAGATCGAAACTCAAGAATCAACTAAATAATATGAGGCATGAAAAGAGAAATGAGAAAAGAATTACAAAGATTGAGCATAGGGTCCCTTTGTAATGTTCTTTTGTTACAAGAAGTCAGCAAAACCCCAGCGGCGCCGGGATGAGAGGGACTTCTCCTTTCTTGGGTTCTGTTGCGGCCTTAACATTACCTTTTTGGCTTTTTCTTTTTTCTCACATTCCCATTTCCACCCGTGACAACAAATATTTTTGTCAATGCATTCTTCAACTTTACTCTTTGTCAACCCCAAATTCTAACTAGATAAAAAGCCACTCAGGAAACTTCCTACCTCCTCACACACCCCTTCATATTGTCCCCTTCCAACATACTCCAATCTTGCATTTTGTACTTGTTAGTCACACCCCACAAAAGCATATACCCCCCCCCCCCCCCCCCCCCCCAAACAACAGATACTACTTGGTAGCTGAATTTGAAGTTAATTTCTTGATTAAGTTCAAGAAATGGAGAGAGGTCAAAAGAGAAAACCAGAAATGTTTGGTGATGAAGGTGGAAAATTTCCATTGGATGAGCTCAATCAAGATCTTCTTGAAAGGGTTCTTTCATGGCTGCCAACATCTAATTTCGTTCGCAATACTTCAGTGTGCAAGAGATGGAAATCGGTAGCAGATTCTGCTACTTTCAAGCTTGCTTGCTCCCAAATTCCAGCCCGGGATCCCTGGTTTTTCATGGTTGATTTTCAACCCCACCTCAATTACCACCCCATTGTCTTCGACTCTACCGAAAAAGCCTGGAAAAAACTCAATTTCTTGCCACTCCTTCAAGAAAATGAGTACCAGGCCCCTTGCTGCAATTTCATTCCCGTTGCAGCATCAGGCGGACTGATCTGTTTCCACCGTGCACCCGGTGAATTCATAGCCTGCAACCCCGTCACTGGCTCGTTCCGTCAGCTAGCCTCATTGGTTTCTCACGGGCAAAAAAGCAAACACCTTCAGGCCATAGCAATGACCTCCACAACTGCATCCTTCAAGCTCGTGTCAGTCTCTGGGGAATACCCATATTCAACACTCTCTTTCAGAATCTACAACTCCAGCACTGATCAATGGGGAGAAAACGCCATCCTCAATAGAAAGATTGAAAATCCTGTTGAAACAGAAACCGAAACCGACGATGATTTCTCACTGTATTTCTTGAGCAAGTGTGGGAATGTAATTTCAACCAATTTGCAGAGAAACCCATGTAAGCAGTATTCGTCAGTAATCATCCTTAAAGACAACGAGGAAATTCTATATTTCCTAAGCTCATCTGGAACAGTGGTATCCTGCAATCTTACACACAAATTCTTCTTCGAGTATCCAAGAATACTGCCTGTCTTCTCCGAGTACGCAATCGACATAATCGAATGTGGAGGAGAAATTTATGTTGTCGTCCTTCACGAATTCCTCGAAACTGCCACCCTCCGTGTGTGGAAATGGGATGAGAAAAATCACTTATGGGTTCAGATTGCGGCAATGCCACCGGCAATGTCTCATGAGTTTTACGGCGAGAAAGTGGATATAAATTGCAGCGGCACAGGCGCCGGCGCCGGCCACCAAATGCTAGTCTGCCTGAACTCTGCACAAAAGTATAGCTATGTTTTGTGCAATTTGGTGACAAATGAATGGATTGAATTGCCCCAATGCTATATGAATGGGGAAGCCAAAGAATTGGTGTGTGCATTTTCTTTTGAGCCTAGGATTGAAGCTTCCTTGTAGTTGGATTAACTAATCCATGTTCTTGTTCAAGATTTTTTAATTTCTTTGATGATGTCGTGGGATTATTTTTGTTCTTTTTCATGTTGTTTGCTGTGAAATAAGGTTGACTAGAAAGTGATAAAAGTATATGAAAACAAAGGGATTCTTTGTATACCAGTTCAATGTATTCTTGATTAATTTTGCATTTTTTTTTTATTTATAATAAATTATTTTGTTTTGATCATTGGGTTCGATTCTTAAGCAATAACTTGGAGTGTACTATCAACATAAGTAAGAAAAATTACGAGATATGGCTAAAATAAAAATTATGAGATATGGCTAAAATGAGTTAAGACGTGAACCTAAATTAGTCCCGTCCTTGCTATTAATGGTCGTGACATGATGATTAGCTCAAGGCTCAAGGATACTATCGAAAATAAATAGGACAAACTTGACAAGTGTCCTATTTTTTTGTAAAAAAAGTTGAAAAATACATTTTTTTTAATTTTTCAAAAAATGCCTCATTTTCATGGTTTGCTTTAAAAAATACCTAATTCCATTAAAATCAATATTTTATAATCTAAAAAAATACATTATTTTTATTTAAAATCTATATTTCAGTTTTTCATTATCTAAAATTATATTAATTTTTTTAAAATTTATTTTTTTCTTTTTTCATTATCTAAAATTAAATTATTTTATCTAAAAAATATATTATTTTTAGCTAAAAATACCATATTTGTATACTATTTTAATTATAACAATAATTATAATTATATTTTACAATTTATTTTCTTTGACAATTGTTTAAAAATATATTATTTTCATTAAAATCAATATTTTAATTTTTTTTTCATTTGAAAAATAATATTTTTACACAAGTAACATAGGTGTTACTTCATCATTTTCATTGAAATCAATAATTTATAATTTACTCATTTTATTATTTTATTATTTTTTTAAAAAAATATTATTTTATTTAAAATTAATATTTTAATTTTTCATTGATGACATATATGTTGCTATGTTATTTCCACATTTTTCATTAAAATCAATAATTTACAATTTCTCACTTTTAATAATTATTTTTAAAAATATATTATTTTCATTTAAAATTAAATTTTCAATTTTTTTCATTTGAAAACAGATTTCAACACGTGTAACATATGTGTTACCATATGTGTTACTTCATCATTTTCATTAAAATCAATATTTTACAATTTATATCTTTTTATAATTTTTAAAAAAATACATTAGCTTGATTTAAAATCAAGAATTCAAATTTTTTTATTTAAAAACAAAATTTTTACATAGGTAACACATGTGTTACTATATGTTATTTATTTGTTTTTATAGTTTTTTAAAAAAAATTTATCTTCTTTTTATAGTTTTTTAAAAAAATACATTATTTTCATTTAAAATTCTTATTTCAATTTTTTTTTTTTTTTTTAAACAACATTTTTACACGAGTAACGTAAATGTTACTTTATCATTTTCATTAAAATCAATAATTTTTATACTAGTAACATATTTGTTACTATTACCAATCGCAAATGTTACCACCACCAACACTGCTACCGCTTCACCACTACTAATTTAAATTAAGGTAACACATGTAATATTACTAGTATAATGCTGATCGGTGGAAATCGATCATTATAAAGTAAATGAAGATTAACAGGAAGAACAAGTTTGACAAGAATGGAAAAGATTTGGAGAAGAATGTTGGAGAAGAATAGTGGAGAAGAAGAGAATTGGAATGGAGAAAAATGAGAAAATTGGGGAAAAAATTAGGAGTGAAGACAGACGTATATATTTGTTTTTGGGTGTATGGGGATGAAAAAATCTCCCTACGGTCGATTTTGATAATTAAAATTAGAGTAACACATGTGTTACAATCACCATAATTTTCTCTCACTACTGCGTGGCTCTAGTACCACCATTTACACGGGTAACATATGTGTTACTATATGTTATTTTTTCTTCTTCATTAAAATCAATAATTTATAATTTATCTTCTTTTTATAGTTTTTAAGAAAATACATTATTTTCATTTAAAATTCATACTTCAATTTTTTTAAGCCAACATTTTTACACGAGTAATATATATGTTACTTCATCATTTTCATTAAAATCAATAATTTTTATATTCGTAATATATGTGTTACTATCACCAATCGCCTTCTACCACTAGTTTTATACCACCACCACCACCACCACCACCACCACCACAATCGTGTTCAAATCTGCTACCACTATCCACAACTATAATCACATCCACTCCAAATGTGGTAACACATGTGTTACTATATTTTAAATTAGGATAACACAAATGTCACCACCACCAACACTGCTTCACCACAACTAATTTAAATTAAATTAATACATGTGTTACTATAATTAAAATTAGAATAACACTTGTGTTACAACCACCACAATTTTCACCCACTACTGCGTGGCTCTATCACCACCATTTACACGGGTAATATATGTGTTATTATATGTTATTTTCTCGTATTCATTAAAATCAATAATTTATAATTTATCTTTTTTTATAATTTTTAAGAAAATACATTATTTTCATTTAAAATTCATATTTCAATTTTTTTTAAACAATATTATACACAAGTAACATATATGTTATTTCATCATTTTCATTAAAATCAATAATTTTTATATTGGTAACATATGTGTTACTAATATCAATCGACTTCTACCACTACTACCACTCATCTTATACCACTACCACCACCACAATCTTGTTCAAATCTGCTACCACTATCCACAAATGTAATCACATCCATCACAAATGTTGTAACACATGTGTTACCACATTTTAAATTAGGATAACACAAGTGTTACCACCACCAACATTGCTACAATTTCACCACTACTAATTTTAATTAAGGTAACACATGAGTAACATATATGTTACTATATTATTTCCATATTTTTTATTAAAATAAATATTTTACAATTTCTCTCTTTTAATAATTATTTTTAAAAATACATTATTTTCATTTAAAATCAAATTTTCGATTTTTTCATTTGAAAACTGATTTCAACACGTGTAATATATGTGTTACCATATGTATTACTTCATCATTTTCATTAAAATCAATAATTTTACAATTAATCTTTTTTTATAATTTTTTAAAAAATACATTAGCTTCATTTAAAATCAATATTTCAAATTCTTTTTTTAAAAACAACATTTTTACACGGGTAATATATGTGTACTATATGTTATTTACTCGTCTTCATTAAAATCAATAATTTATAATTTATCTTCTTTTTATAATTTTTAAGAAAAAAAATTATTTTCATTTAAAATTCATATTTCATTTTTTTGTTAAAACAATATTTTTACACCGAATAACATATGTGTTATCCTATGTTACTTCCTCATTTTTTATTAAAATCAATATTTTACAATTGCTCTCTTTTTGTAATTTTTTTAAAAATATATAATTTTTATTTAAAATCAGTCTTTTAATTTTTTTATTTAAAAACAATATTTTTACACAGTAATATACGGGTAACATATGTGTTATTATATGTTAGCTCCTTATTTTCATTAAAAGCAATATTTTAAAATTTGTCTCTTTTTATAATTTTTTTAAAAATACATTAGCTTCATTTAAAATCAATATTTTAATTTTTTTTATTTAAAAACAATATTTTTACACGGGTAACATATATGTTACTATATGTTATTTCCTCGTCTTCATTAAAATCAGTAATTTATAATTTATCTTCTTTTTATAGTTTTTTAAGAAAATACTTTATTTTTATTTCAAATTCATATTTCAATTTTTTATTCAAAAACAACATTTTTACACAAGTAACATATATGTTGTTTCATCATTTTCATTAAATGCAATAATTTTACAATTAATATCTTTTTATAATTTTTTTAAAAAATATATTAGCTTCATTTAAAATCAATATTTCAAATTTTTTATTTTAAAACAACATTTTTACAGGGTAACATGTGTTACTATATGTTATTTTCTCGTTTTCATTAAAATCAATAATTTATAATTTATCTTTTTTTATATAGTTTTTAAGAAAATACATTATTTTTATTTAAAATTCATATTTCAATTTTTTATTTGAAAACAATATTTTTACACCAAGTAACATGTGTGTTACCCTATGTTAATTCCTCATTTTCATTAAAATCAATATTTTTTAATTTTTCACCGTTTATAATTGTTTAAAAAATAATTTTTTTTATTTAAAATCAATATTTCAAAACACGACAATCTTGAAAATCATTACTTTCAACAACTCCACTTTATTATCCTTTATTATCCAATACCTCAACCTACTCCATTTTACTATCCAATGCTACAACCTACCCAGTTTCAATTAAATGAAGTTTCAGATGCACCATTGCCATAATCGTCTCCACCACAATCGAATAATACAAGTGTTACTCTAATTAAATTACGGTAACGCGTATGTTACTTATAGATAACACATATTTTTACCTTATTATCCATCACCACCACCACCACTACTACCAATCGCCTTATCCTATCACCATCACTACCACAACCGGATTTCAATATGCCACCACCATCCACACCCATAATCACCTTCACCACAGTCAGTTACCACGTGTTACCCTAATTTTACATGTAGGATAACACGTGCTTTAACTTGTACCTTCCTCTTAAACCCCAATATCATCTCTCACTATCAATATCGTCTTCACCATCATCATCTCCCACCATCATTACCGCTCAATTGCATACTGGAACGGTAAGAATGGATTCGCTGAATGTAGCAGACGATATAATAGGAACAATTAGTCTGTCTATTTAGGGGAGGCATGGAACAGTTCAAGAGAACCGAACTGAACTCTTGGAAATTTTTCTTCTCTTTCAACGAAGAAACAAATTCAGAGAATTCCTTTACTTTTGAAAATAAAGAAAGAAGAAAAACTAAACAAAAATGTCAAGAATGCTGGTGAAACGTGAAAGCCTAATCAACAAGGTCAACTGCACACTGGAACTTGAAATCACAAATGAATAATGAAAAAACAGTGCTGTTTCACTTGTTTAAATTGAAAAAGGAACTAAACAAGAACAAAAAATAAACTTCATTATTCATCTCGCAGACTTCAATTGAAGTCTGTATCTCAATTCCTTGTTCAACAAATGTAAATATATTAATGACTAAACTACATAATCAATAAAATTTAAATACACTAAAAATTCATCATCCAACAAGATTAATTAAACGTTCAATTTACACTAAAAATTTCAAATATCATGAGATTCATAATACCACTAAAATTTAAATTAAAAAATACGTTAACTTGGATATTTAAATATCATTCAGCAAGCATTAACTATAAATTAATTAATTATTCACTTAACAACTAATAATCCTTAACAAAATTAACTATTAAAAATAATCTTAAGTGTCAAGCCTGAAATTGAAAGGAAGGCAGTGTCCAATCGTCAAATAAAATTGATAAATAGATAGAACTTTGAACGTTTACCTTATTGAATAAAAAATAATGTGGAAGAACACAGATAAAGTGATAAACACAGATCTACGAGAAGGTGTTTTTTTTTTTGTTGAATGGACAACAGCGGTGATAGAGGTGGTCATCGGCGAAGGTGCGAACTCCACATCTGAACTCTACGTAGGTCGATATTTCAGATTTAAAAGAATGAGGAGTAAGTAAAAATGATTGTTTTGACTAAGATTTTATGGTGGCGGTGGCGGTGGCGGTGGCGGTGGTGCAAACTCCAAATCATGACTTTACATAAGATTATGTTTCACATCTAGAAGAAGAAAGAGGAGGAAGATGAAGAGAATGAGGTAACAATGGCGGTTTGCGGCGGTAGCGGCGGCAAAGTGGTGGTGGTGGTGGTGGTGGTGGTGGTGGTGGGTGTTTGATAATGTGGATGAGAGAATTTAGTGGTTTTGTGTTAACGTGTATAGATAATGATTTTGAAATTTATTTGGCCCTCTAATTAAATTAAGGTAAATTTAGTAATTATTTTATTAATTTAAGGTAAAAATCATTAAATATAAAAATAGGGTATTTATCAACTTTTTTTAAGAAAAAGTGTACTGTAGCTAATTCTCCCAAATAAATAAGTACTAGTGTTTATGGCTCAATTTGAAAACTAAACACCACTAGAAACTTCAAGAAAAGCTCAACCAAAAACATCTATATTGACCCAACTCAAGTGTAGCTCATTAAGAACTAAATAATCTCACCAAAGAGAGAAATCAACCAACAATAGAGGCAGCCACAGTGAAAGAAGAAGAAACGCAGACGGCAGCTCTCTCTCAAGCAAAACAATTGTTGCTGGAATGGAAACAAATGAATAGGGCAGCAACCTTTTGATCATGCCGACGAATGAGCCAAACAATTGGGCCACAAGTCCAATTAGACAAAACATGCAATTTGGGTCTGAGTAATAGAGTGGACTATTGAGCAACTATATAAAATAAGTCATTCTAAATGGCCCACTAAATTTTGAATCGAGCTTTAATTGGATTCGCTAAGTGGTGTCGTTTTTCCTTAATTTCAATAATCAACTAACGCCTATAAAATTAATCCTAATCATCATTGTCCGCTTGAAATTGTTTGACATCAAATACCCAATAGACACGTAACACAACTCAAGCATAATGCACAATGTCACTATGGAGTTCATAGTCAATTTCATTAAAATGTATGTAAGCAGTTCCATGGGCTCGGGAGCCACTAGCCTGTGGAATATAAAGTTGGACTAAACATGATGATATGATCGATAGCTATGTCAAGTATTTAAAAGATGTTCAGAAAGTAAATTTGTCATTTTAACAAGACTCACAAAAAATATGCATAAGGTATTGTATTTTATTTCCACAAAATTTGTTACACCATTTTTTTAATTAGACTAGAGGTCTTCAACTTTTGTAAACTGTCGTACTTGTGTCTCTAACTTTTTTTTGTCACCAATTTTTTAGCACCAAACATCCCAACCTTTCAGTTTGTTGCAAATCACGTCTCCGTTGATATATTTTGACGGATTTATCCTCATCTTTAAATAAATAAAAATAAAAATAAAAGCTAAAAACAACTGAAAATTAAAAAAAAAATTGCAAATAAAGTCCCAAAATTGTCCTAATTACTACATCATGTTTTCATTCTCTGTTCTCCCTCTTAATGGAAATAACTGTGTTTTTCCTATTAGACTGCATAGAGGATATAGGAAAGAGAAGATGTTGGAATATAAAATTGTTGGAAATGGTCCATTGGACGACCACTTTGACATAATAATTGGGTGGGACCCAAGCTTCGATTTATCAAAATAAATAGTCGATTAAATTATACGTTTCGAGTAGATAAACGTAATATATTTAATTGTGCTAATCCATTCCATTATGAATGAGAAATCATGGTTGAAAGTTGGACAATAAATGAGGAACAAAATGTGATATAATTGAAAAATATTTGTCCCACATTGGTTGCAAACCTAAACTTGAACCACTTAATAAACTCAAATTTTGGAAATGGGTTTGGGCCCCAAGGGGCATCGCAAGTCTTTAGAGGAAGAGGACGTAGGCATGCTCATAATCAAGCAAAGTCCACACGCGCGCCGCCGCCGACCGGCCGGCTGGCTCGGCACGTGCACGTGCACGGGTCCTGGCCCTAGGTCGGGCCTTGTAAAGCATTAATTTTTTGGATAAATTTTATTCAAATTAATTTCCTTTTCCTTCTAAATGATCAGCATGCTAAGTGGTGATGCACGGTTTCTTCATAACTGTGCACATGAATGGGGTCAGTGGGAGAGTGGGAAGGTTCAACCGCCACCTCCATTATCTGTCTTCAAACCGTCCCTTCCTCATCTATAAAATTGAGTCCTCAGCATAACAGGAAAATCGTCCAGAGCATACATACAGTCAGTTTTCTTTCACTGCTTTTCAACATCTTCGTTCTTTGCATTTCAGAGAGTGCTCCTTCCTCTGGTTCGCTGTTCTTGCAGTGTACGGTGCTAACCTGCAAGTTATTCGATCGTTGTATCTTAGGAGACGCTTTACCATATACCATAAGTATCGTGTGACGGGGTAAAAACGTCTTAAGGACAGAGAACATAGTTCTCGCCTCGATCCTTACTAAGTTTCGGATTTGTCATACTTTCTGATTCAGTTTCATTTGTGTTCTTCTGTAAATACAGAAAACCTTTAACCTGTATAATTTTCTTTCTGTGCTAATCTATGATATAGTAAACTTCCAACAAACAACAACTTAAGACGTTTTTAATATTTAGTTGTTTAACCAGTTCATGGTCTGTGCGTCAAATGTTTCTGAAAATTATGCTGTAATGTTTCTGAAAATTATGCTGAAATGTTTCATGAAAATTTCCATCATTTTAATCCAATCCCTGTAACATTTTCGAAAACATAATTTGCACGTTTCATGCAACTTTAAAATTCTAATGTTGTCCCACTGGAATTTTGAAAGCCTGCTATGCATGTTCTTATCTTCTTTTTTCCAATGCTGTTACTGTATAATTCGTATGCTGTAGCTGTACATTCATTCTAGTCCAGATTAATGTTGTTTGATTCCAGTCAAATTTGATATACATGCAAATTGCTAGACTTGCTTACTGCTGACATGATTACAGTCCAGTTTGTTTTATGTGATGTCCAGCTTGAAATGTTCTTTTCATGCTTACTGTTAACCTTTAATTTTTAGATGCTCTAAGTCAAGTTTTGAAATTTTATGTGATCTCTATTAAGTTCTGAAAATTTCCTTTTCTAACATTGCAGTTTCTAGTTTAGTTTACAAAACTGAAAGTGCAAATTTTCCAAACTATATACTTTGAATTAAATTGTCGTGTTCCTATCATTTGCAGATTTTGGTTAATTTTCAAAACTGAAATTGATGATTTTAATTTGTTGATCTTCTGTTTTGAAAACAGAAATGGCTAACACTATTGGGACAAATGCAATTCATCCTAATGTGGCACCTACTGTGACGCCTAATGTGGCACCGACTGTAACACCTACTGTGGCAAATATTGTGACGCCTACTGTGGCTGATCCATCTGCATCGACTCATATTCCTCACAGAGAGAAACCTGAAAAATTTAATGGAGTCGATTTTAAGAGATGGCAGCAGGATATGCTGTTTTACTTAACTATGCTAAACCTGGCAAGGTTTCTCACGGAGGATCCTCCTTCTGTTCAACAAGGAAAAAATAATCGAGCTTCGATTATTGCCTTGGACGCATGGAAACATTCTGATTTTGTATGCAAAAACTATGTACTAAATAGACTGAATGATTCACTATATGGTGTATATAGCCTAATGAAATCTGCAAAAGAATTATGGGAATCTTTAGAGAAAAAATATAAAACAGAAGATGCTGGAACTAAAGTTTCTTGTCGGTAAATTTTTGAAATATAAAATGATTGACTTTAAATCTGTTATTTTCCAAGTTCAAGATTTGCAGGTACTACTCCATGATTTACATGCTGAAAAAATGACTGTAAGTGAGTCATTCCAAGTAGCAGCTGTAATTGAGAAACTCCCACCTTCCTGGAGAGATTTTAAAAATTACCTCAAACACAAGCAGAAGGAAATGAACTTTGAGGAGTTGATTGTGCGCTTGAGGATAGAAGAAGATACTAAAAAATCTGAAAGGAGGAATGGGGACCAAGCATGGAAGCTAAGGCAAACATTGCTGAATCGAGTTCAAAGAAGAACATGAAAAGGAAGCACTCAAGTTATGCTCCTAAGAAAATTGAGAACAACCAGAAGAACAAGAAGTACAAAGGAGATTGCTACAATTGTGGCAAACCTGGACATCGCTCAATTGACTGTCGCAAGCCTAAAAAGCAAAATGATCGTGCACGTGTAGTTGAAACTGATAATCTGACTGAAGGTGTTCAAGAAATGCACCTATCTGCTGTAATAACTGAATGTAATTCTGTTGGATCCTAGGGAATGGTGGGTGGATACTTGTGCTACTCGCCACATATGTGCTGAAAAAAACATGTTTTCTGATTACAAAACAATCAACGGAGAACAACTATTCATGGAAAATTCCTCAAGCTCAAAGGTTGAAGGACAAGGAAATGTAAACATGAAGATGACATCTGGTAAGGAACTCGTCCTCAACAATGTGCTGCATGTGCCAGATATTCGGAAAAATCTTGTTTCTGGTTCTCTTCTTAGCAAGAATGGGTTTAAGTTAGTTTTTGTATCTGACAAATTTGTACTAACTAAGAATGGAATGTATGTGGGAAAGGGATATATGACTGCTGGGATGTTCAAAATGAACGTCCTTACTATTGTACCCAAATTGAACAAGATTAATGAAGCTTCTACTTCTGCGTATATCGTTGAATCTTCTTGTTTATGGCACAATAGATTAGGACACGTAAACTTTAAATCTATGCACAAATTAATGAACTTAAATTTGCTACTTTCCATAAGTTTCGATCCTAATCACAAATGCGAAACTTGTGTTGAGGCTAAGTTAGCCAAACGATCGTTTCCTTCTGTTGAAAGAAATACTTCACTTTTGGAATTAATTCACAGCGATATATGTGACTTGAAATTTGTACAAACTAAAGATGGGAAAAAGTATTTCATTACCTTCATTGACAATTGCACTCGGTACTGCTATGTTTATTTATTAAGAAGCAAAGACGAGGCTTTGAAAATGTTTAAACATTATAAGAATGAAGTTGAAAATCAACTTAGCAAAACAATAAAAATTGTTCGAAGTGATAGAGGTGGAGAATATAGAGCGCCGTTTGAAGAATTTTGTTCTGAACAAGGCATTATTCATCAAACAACGGTTCCTTACTCACCTCAATCTAATGGTATTGCGGAACGAAAGAACCGCACACTTAAAGAAATGATGAATGTTATGTTGATTAGTTCTGGTCTACCCCAGAATTTGTGGGGGGAAGCTATCCTCTCGGAAAATCACATTCTTAATAAAATACTACACAAAGTAAAGGATGAAACACCTTACGAGTTATGGAAAGGTCATAAACCTTCATATAAATACCTGAAAGTGTGGGAGTGTTTGGCAAAGGTAGAAGTGCCAAAACCTAAACAAATAAAAATAGGACCGAAAACTGTAGATTGCATATTTATTGGATATGCTCATAACAGTAGTGCATATCGCTTTCTTGTGCACAAGTCTGATATCAATAATATACATGAAGATACTATCATTGAATCAAGAAATGCAAGTTTCTTCGAACATGTTTTTCCTCGTAAAGACAAAATTGATGTAAGTGTAATAAAACGAACTTACGATACTGCAAATGATAGTGAAAATGAAGAAGAACCCAGACACAATAAAAGGACTAGAAAGTCTACGTCCTTTGGTTTAGAATTTCTAACGTACATGATCAAAAATAAACCTAAGACATTCAGTGAAGCAATGTCAACACCAGAGGCTCCTTTGTGGAAAGAAGCTATCAATAGTGAAATTGAGTCAATAATGCAAAATCACACTTGGGAGTTGGTTGATCTCCCACTTGAAAATAAACCTCTAGGTTGCAAGTGGATTTTCAAGAAAGAGTTAAAATCAGATGGATCTATTGATAAATACAAGGCTCGTTTGGTAGCAAAAGAATATAGACAAAAAAAAATGTCTTGATTTCTTTGATACTTACTCACCAGTAACGAGGATTACTTCGATAAGAATCCTTATCGCAATTGCTGCGATACACAATCTAGAAATTCATCAAATAGATGTTAAAACAGAATTTCTAAACGGTGAGTTAGAAGAAGAAATCTACATGGAGCAACCTAAAGGATTTGTTACTCATGGACAAGAGAAAAAGGTTTGCAGACTCGTTAAGTCATTATATGGATTAAAACAGGCGCCAAAGTAGTGGCACCAAAAGTTTGACAAAACGATGTTGTCAAATGGATTTAAAATTAACGAGCATGACAAATGTGTGTATAATAAAAGTACACCCACAGCATATGTCTTAGTATGTCTATATGTGGATGATATGCTAATTCTAGGTAGCAATCATGATATTATCATGTCCACCAAGAAAATGCTAACAAAACATTTTGACATGAAGGACATGGGTGTAGCAGATGTAATTCTTAGAATTAAAATTTCTAAAACACCAGATGACCTTGTTCTCTCACAATCTCATTATGTTGAGTAGAGGTGTACCTATACATCAATTAAGATATTCTCAGATTATTGGAAGTCTGAGGTATTTAATGAACTGCACACGTCCAGACATTGCGTTCGCGGTTAATAAATTGAGTAGGTTCACATGTAATCCAAGCAATGATCACTAGAAGGCATTGAATAGGGTACTTCGATATTTGAAGCATACCTTAAAATTTGGATTACATTATATGAGATATCCAGCAGTATTAGAAGGATATTGTGATGCAAATTGGATATCTGATATGAAAGATTCTAAATCCACAAGTGGTTACCTATTTATACTTGGTGGTGCAGCTGTGTCTTGGAAATCTTCAAAGCAAACTTGCATAGCTCGACCAACAATGGAATCGGAGTTTATATCATTAGATAAAGCTGGAGAAGAGGGAGAATGGCTTCGTAACTTCTTAGAGGATATTCCGTGTTGGATTAAGCTGGTACCTGCAATTAGCATTCATTGCGACAATTAGTCGGCTATTGCAAGGGTACAAAATTGCATGTATAATGGTAAGTCTAGACATATACGTCGTAGACACAATACCATAAAACAGTTGATCTCCAATGGTATTATCTCTATTGATTATGTGAAATCAAAGGAGAATCTCGCGGATCCGCTTATAAAAGGCCTACCAAGAGATCAAGTATATTATCTATCAAAGGGAATGGGATTAAAGCCTAATATGCATGAATCTTAATGATGGTAACCCAGCCTTGATGACTGAAGATCTCAAGATCTTGGTTCAATGGGACAACTAAGTTATTAAGACTCAGTTAAGCACTTATCTATTCATCTATAAAAGTGCTATCTGCAGAATGTAAAAGGTTAAGTTATAACTTTTAATGATTCCTATAGCTTGGATAAATCAAGTGGAGTATAGCAGAATACTCTTCATAGAAGATTACCTATATAAGTGTAAAGTGGGGCCGTTTCCGTGAGAATTTGAGGCTTAAATTCTCTAGAGCACTTATGAATCCTAAGAATTGTTCAGGGCCAAAATGAACACAACTATGAGAACCAAAAAATTGATAGAAAGGTTATTATGTGGATACTGTTGTCTTGGTTTACATTGAGAGCTAAGCAGTTCAAGACATCAAGTTCACTGAATACTAAGTAAACTCGATAGTATTGTGTGGATACTGTTGTCTTGGTTCACCTTGCCTGATGCAATAAGCCTTTCACTTGTACTCTCTGAATCCAGTCTGCATTGCATTTAGCATATTCGTGATAATTTTCATTCATGTGGGGGATTGTTGGAAATGGTCCATTGGACGACCACTTTGACATAATAATTGGGTGGGACCCAAGCTTCGATTTGTCAAAATAAATAGTCGATTAAATTCTACGTTTCGAGTTGATAAACGTAGTATATTTAATTGTACTAAACCATTCCATTATGAATGAGAAATCATGGTTGAAAGTTGGACAATAAATGAGGAACAAAATGGGATATAATTGAAAAAATGCTTGTCTCACATTGGTTGCAAACCTAAACTTGAACTACTTAATAAACTCAAATTTTGGAAATGGGTTTGGGCCCCAAGGGGCATCGCAAGTCTTTAGAGGGGAAAGGACGTAGGCATACTCATAATCGAGCAAAGCCCACACGCGCGCCACCGCCGTCCGTCCGTCCGTCCGTCCGACCGGTCAGCTCGGCAAGTGCACCTGTTCGGGTCCTGGGCCTGGGTCGGGCCTTGTAAAGCATTAATTTTTTGGATAAATTTTATTCAAATTAATTTCCTTTTCCCTCCAAATGATCAGCATGCTAAGTGGTGATGCACGGTTTCTTCATAACTGTGCACATGAACGGGGTCAGTGGGAGAGTGGAAAGGTTCAACCGCCACCTCCATTATCTGTCTTCAAACCGTTCCTTCCTCATCTATAAAATTGAGTCCTCAGCATAACAGGAAAATCATCCAGAGCATACATACAGTCAGTTTTCTTTCACTGTTTTTCAGCGTCTTCGTTCTTTGCATTTCAGATAGTGCTCCTTCATCTGGTTCGCTGTTCTTGCAGTGTATGGTGCTAACCTGCAAGTTATTGTTGACCTATGGTTAACTTTAAACCTTAATGTTTTGATTATAACAAACAAATTGGTTATGTTTACTAACAATCTACTTTCAAGCAATATTCAAGGCACTACAAATCGAACTCTCATACCTTGTCATGATCAAGTCAAAATCAATTCAAGAATTCAAGTTTCTCAAAGATCCGAAATTCAATATTCGAAGATCAAGAATGAAGAATAGATCTTTAGATGAAATTGTAAAGGTATTAACCCTTTAATTCTTAGCAATTAAAATGAATGAAAGCTCAAAATATTTTTATGCACAAAACATATGTCATTATTACTTGCATAAAATATTTTTATCAAAGCCAAAAATCATTTTTCAAAACTGTGGAAACGGTCATCCGTTTGGTCATCCGTTTTGATCATCCGTTTGAACCGATCGACCGTTTTACATGAACCGGTCGACCGTTTGACTGACACTTTTCAAAAAGCGTCCGTTCTGATTTTTTGCAGTTCAACGGCTAGTTCTGACCAATCTGACAGGTCGACCGTTTGGTCATCCGTTTGGTCAGAAAGTGACAAAAATTTATCTCTATAAATACCATTTCATTTATTATCATTCTACAACACTTACAAGAGCATTTATAGAGAGAATCATATTGAAAAACATCATTCAAAGCTTCATTGCATTCATATCTTCAATATCTCTCTTTGAAAAACTTTGTTTGATTAAATCAAACTTTTGATTCATCTTTCTCAACAAAATTTTCTTCTAACACTTGAGCTTTCCTCAACAACTACTATTCATTAAAGTGTTAGTCTCTCTTAGAGCTAAACTTGTATCCATCATCCATCTAGAGAGAAATACTCAAATCAATCTCTTTATTTATTTGGGTCATATTGAGGTCCCTTGAAAAGCTCAATATTGTAAAAGGATCAATGCTCCTTGCTTGTAAGTCACCGGATACATTGTAAGGGTTTGGATTGCACCATAAGTCAATCAAAATAGTAGAAAGGCCGTGCTCGTGTTGGAAAGCTTGGTAACGGGGGACGTAGATCATTGGTTGGATCGAACCTCCATAAAAATCGTTTGCACTCTCTCCTCTCTTTTATTTATATTGTGCTTATATTATTGTGAATCTATTTTTATCTCTTAAATATCATTTTTGAGAATATTTTTCGAAAAAGTTTGAGAAAACCAATTCACCCCCCTCTTGGTTAGTTATTCTTGGGCTATCAATTGGTATCAGAGCAAGGTGCTCATTTTTTTTTATTACACAATCTTGAGTAATGGCTAACCAAAATTTTCAAAACCTTGAAGGTCACTCTACAAATCGTCCTCCCTTCTTTAATGGCTCCCACTACAATTATTGGAAAACTAGAATGATGATTTATATTCAATCAATTGATTATAACATTTGGGAAGTCATCGAGTTTGGTCCATATGTGCCTACAAAAATTATCAAAGTTGATGATAAACCGGACCAAACTATTTCTAAGCCTAGAGAAGAATATGATGAAGAGGACAAAAGAAAATTGTCTTTGAATGCTAGAGCCAAAAATTTACTTTATTGTGCTTTAGACAAAAATGAGTTTAATCGTATTAGCACATGTGATTCCGCATATGATATTTGGCATGCATTAGAGATAACTCATTTAGGTACCAACAAGGTTAAAGAAACCAAAATAAATCTTTTGACAAAAGATTTCGAAAATTTCTTTATGAAACAAGATGAACCTATTGTTGATATGATTACTCGTTTCACCGATATTATTAATGGCCTTAAGGGCTTTGATCGAAAATTTACTAACGGTGAACTTGTGAGCAAAATGCTTAGGTCTTTATCGGAAGATTGGAACTTCTTGAGGATGTTGATAGAGAATACAAAAGATATCAACACTTATCCATTGGAGGAGCTATATGGAACATTGATGACATATGAGCTCAACAATGCCGAAACAAAGGAGAAAACAAGGAGAAGCAAAGAAGAGATGAAGGAGCTTCCAAAGAAGCAAATTGCTTTGAAATCAACAAATGATGAAGGTTCATCCAACACAAACTTGAGTGATGAAGAACTTGATGACTTAGTTCTTCTTGTCAAGAAATGGAGAGGATTTCGAAACAATAGGCGATTTCAAAAGAAAGAAGACAAAAGTGAAGAAAAGAACAAAAAGATCATATGCTATGATTGTGACAAGCCCGGTCACAAGAGGACCGAATGCCCAAACAAGAAGAAGTTCAACAAAAAGAAGGCACTTCAAGCTACATGGGATGATAGTGATGAAGATGATCAAGAAGATGATGAAATTCAAGAAGAAATCGCTAATATGTGCTTCATGGCTATTGAGGATGAGGTAAGTACAAACAACAATGACTCTTACATTGACTTATCTACCTCTTATGATGAAATTCTTGAAGAATTTGAGAAACTTATGTCAAAATACTCCATTCTTAACAATAAACACTCTTTGTTGAAAAAGGTAGTCAAGAAACTTTTTATTGCACAAAAGGACTTTGAAAAGGAAAACGATGATCATAAGTCCTTGATTAAAGAAAATGTTTTATTGAAAGAAAAAGTGGTTGATTTAACAAGCATTATTCACAAATTCACCCAAGGAAAGAAAAACTTTGAATTAATGCTTGGTGAGCAAAAATGTGTGTTTAATAAAGGAGGAATTGGATATAAACCTCTCTTGAAACAAAAATCCCTTAAAACCATTTTTGTAAAATCATCCAACTTTTCTCAACAAAACATCACATGTAGTTTTTGCAAGAAAGATGGTCATGTTGCTTATAATTGTTTGACTAAAAAGAAACTATACTTTGAGAAGAAACATAAGTGGATAAAAGAATCCACAAGCACTAACTATCAAGGACCCAAACTTATGTGGGTACCAAAAATCAAAAATTAAAATTATTTTTGTAGGTACTACAAAAGATCAAGAGCAATTGGTTCTTGGATAGTGGTTGCTCGAAATATATGACGGGAGATCGATCATTACTATCAAATTTCAAAAGAAAAGATGGAGGTCATGTGACTTTTGGAGACAATGCCAAAGGAAAAATCATAGGCATTAGAAATATTGGTAATCGTTCTTCTTCCTCTATTGAAAATGTTTTATTAGTTGATAACCTCAAACATAACTTACTTAGTATAAGTCAATTGTGTGATAAAGGTTATCTCATTAAATTTGATTCTTCCAATTGCCTCATTGAGGATGCTATATCTAAAGAGGTATTGTTTATGGGGAGCCGAAGCAAAGATGTTTACATCATATCAATTGAATTTGAACTTGAAAAGGAAATAAAATATTTTTCAAGTATAAAGGATGATTCTTGGCTATGGCATAGGAGATTAGGTCATGCTAGCATGGACTTACTTTCAAAAATCTCCAAAAATAACTTTGTGAAAGGGTTGCCAAATATAAAGTTTGAAAAAGATAAAATTTGTGATGCTTGTCAATTTGGAAAACAAGTAAAGAGTTCTTTCAAACTTAAACAACACTCTTCTACTTCAAGACCTTTGCAACTTCTCCACATGGACTTATTTGGACCATCTAGAACCGCTAGTTTAAGTGGAAAATATTATGCATTTGTTATTGTTGATGATTTTTCAAGATTTACTTGGGTCATTTTCTTGAATTTAAAAGATGAAGCCTTAAATGCGTTTAAACATTTTTGCAAAAGAGTCCAAAATGAAAAAGGATACACCATTACCACAATTAGGAGTGATCATGGTGGAGAATTTGAAAATATAGCCTTTGATGAGTTTTGCAAATCCAATGGATATGAACATAATTTTTCGGCTCCTAGAACTCCTCAACAAAATGGTGTAGTAGAAAGGAAGAATCGAACATTGCAAGAAATGGCTCGGACCATGTTGAATGAAAACAATTTACCAAAATACTTTTGGGGCCGAAGCCGTAAACACTTCATGTTATATCTTAAATAGAGTTTTGGTAAGTCGAAAGAAAACCAAAACTCCATATGAGCTTTGGAAAAATAGAATTCCTAATATCGGATATTTTAAAGTTTTTGGTTGCAAGTGCTTTATTTTAAACACAAAAGAAAATTTGGGAAAATTTGATCCAAAATCCGATATTGGAATTTTTCTTGGATATTCATCTACTAGTAAAGCTTTTAGAGTTTTCAACAAAAGAACTTTAGTAGTTGAAGAATCTATGCATGTTGTTTTTGATGAAACTAACTCCTCTATACAAGAAAAAGTTATTGATGATGAAGATTTGGAAATCCCATTTGAACAACTAAGTGTTCAAAATCAAGACAAAGGGAATCCAAATAACATTGAAAGTCAACATGAGGAGGAAACAAGTATGCAACAAAATGATGAAGAACATCATGAAGATCCCAACACTTCATCATTACCAAAAGAATGGAGGTTTGTCCCATCTTACTCAAAAGATCTCATCATTGGCAATCCATCAAAAGGGGTAAGCACAAGAAATTCTTCTAGAAATTTTCATAACAATTGTGCATTTCTTTCTCAAATTGAGCCAAAGAACTTTAAAGAAGCCGAGTTTGATGAATTTTGGATCCTAGCTATGCAAGATGAACTAAATCAATTTGAAAGAAATCATGTTTGGGATTTAGTTGCTAGACCAAATTCACAAACCGTAATTGGCACAAAATGGGTTTTTCGAAACAAACGAGATGAAAATGGTATAATTGTGCGTAACAAAGCTAGATTAGTGGCTCAAGATTACAATCAAGAAGAAGGCATTGATTTCGAAGAAACTTTTGCCCCGGTTGCTAGATTAGAATCAATTCGCATGCTTCTTGCTTTTGCTTGTCATAAGAATTTTACTTTATTTCAAATGGATGTCAAAAGTGCATTCTTGAATGAAGTCATTCAAGAAGAAGTTTTTGTTGAGCAACCACCCGGTTTTAAAAATCATAAGTATCCGGACAAAGTTTTCAAACTTAGAAAAGCTCTTTACGGTTTAAAACAAGCTCCTAGAGCATGGTATGAGAGATTAAGTAAATTTCTCTTATCAAATGGTTTTTTAATGGGTAAAGTGGATACTACATTATTTATAAAAACCAAAAAGAATGATATGATAGTTGTTCAAATTTATGTTGACGATATCATTTTTGGTGCTACTAACATTTCCCTATGTGAAGAATTTTCTAAGTGCATGAGTAGGGAATTTGAGATGAGCATGATGGGTGAACTCAAGTTCTTTCTTGGTCTCCAAATCAAACAAACCAATGATGGAATATTCATTAGTCAAACTAAGTATATCTTGGATATGCTCAAAAAGTTTGAAATGGAAGACTTGAAGCCAATGAACACTCCAATGAGCTCATCAATCAAACTAGATAAAGACGAGCAAGGTACTTCCGTTGATGTAACAAAATATCGAGGTATGATCGGATCCCTTCTTTATTTAACCGCTAGTAGACCCGATATTATGTTTAGTGTATGCTTATTTGCTAGATATCAATCTAATCCTAAGAATTCCCATCTTAGTGCCGTAAAACGCATTTTCCGTTATCTTAGTGGAACTAGATCTTTAGGTCTTTGGTATCCCAAAGAAACTCATTTTGATTTACTTAGCTATTCGGATGCCGATTGGGCCGGTTGCACAATTGATCGTAAAAGCACTAGTGGAACGTGCCATTTTCTAGGCTTTGCTTTAGTTTCATGGTTTAGTAAGAAACAAAATTCCGTTGCCTTGTCAACCGCCGAAGCCGAATATATCTCCGCCGCTAGTTGTTGTGCTCAAATCCTATGGATGAAGCAAACTCTAAATGATTATCACATTTCATTTGAAAAAGTTCCTATTATGTGTGATAATACTAGTGCGATCAACTTATCAAAAAATCCCGTTTTTCATTCTCGTACCAAACACATCGAGATTAGACATCACTTTTTACGAGACCATGCACAAAAGGGAGATATAACTTTGGAGTTTGTAAACACCGAAAAACAATTGGCCGATATTCTCACAAAACCATTAGCACTTGAAAGATTTTCTTACATTCGACGAAATTTAGGTATAATTGATGAATGTGAAATATGTGGCTAACTCCTTATATTTTCTATAATTGATTGCATTTTATGTGATAAATATGTTTCAAAATTATTTGACAAAAGATCAAATCCATGATTTTTATAAATTTTTGCAAAACTTGCCCAAACGGACGACCGTTTTATAAACCGGACGTCCGTTTCATGTCAAACGGATGAACAATTGTTCAAATTCTTTTGATCATCCGTCTAACCAGAGATTTTTGCAAAAAATTAAAAAGTTTTAACGGTCATCCGTTTCATTTTAACGGACGTCCGTATTATTTCAAACGGACGACCTTATGTCATCCGTCTAATCATCCGTCTGAACAGAGAATTTGAACTTCAAAAATTCAGTCAAAACGGTCGACCTTTTGAGTGTTCCGGTCGTCCGTAATAGCGGAAATCAGGGTTTTAAGTTGGATATTTTTCAAATTTCTTCATTCCAACTTCGCGCGAACTTACGGTTTTCACTCCCAATCTCTTCCCATTCACCAATCATCCTAAAATCTTTCCATTTTACACTCAAAATCACAAAACCCATATCTTTTTTACACCAAAAACCGAAAAATCCCCAATTTTTATCCATCAATTTTACCCTTTCCACCCAAACGGACGATCTCTAAACCCTAGGCTCCAAATCCGTCTTCAAAATCATGCCTCGAGTGAAAATGGCAGCCAAACGACCTAGGAGGGATAGGCAACCTACTCCATCATCTGAAGAAGAGGATTCTCCCTCGGAAATTCGGATTGCCAAATGTCCCGTCCTCATCGGTAAGAACGTGGACCTTGCCTCTTTTACTTTTGAAGCCCCTTCCTTTCATATAGAGGATCTTTTCATAGGTATGGGTTGGGTTGGCATTTTCACGTTGAATGACAAAGTTTACCCTTCCATTGTCAAAGATTTCTATAAAAATATGTCTTCCTCTCCAAGGTCAGAAATTTCTTGTCTAGTTCGAAATAAACAAATAAGAATCACTCAAGACTTAATTCGATCACTTCTTCATCTTGAGGAAGGCGGTATTCGCATGTACACCACAAAAACAATTCATCATACTCAAGATTACGACCCAATCGCGGCCTGTTGTCATGTCACCGGCAAGCAATTTGAGGCTGCCGTCCGTCTTCGCACGAACCAACTTACTCTTCCATGTTGAGTCCTTCATAACATCATCGCACATATTATTGTTCTTCGTAAAGGTCACTTAGATGAGGTTAATCACTATGATGTATTTCTTCTCGACTCTATCCTCCGTGGGCGTAAACTTGATTTTCCATACATAATGATCCAACACATGTCATCCGTCCTTAACGGCACTAGGACTAAGGGGCTTCCCTACGGAATGTTTCTCACTAAGATTTTTCAACATTTTGAAGTTTCCTTCCGTAACTCGGTTGCCACTCTTCCCAAACCCACCGACACCATCAATATTCTTACCCTTCGCCGTATGAAAATAGTCAAGGAAAATGGGCAATGGGTGGCAAAATCTAAGGGATTTGACGATGAGTCCGGCCCCTCGACTTTACCATTTGAGGATGAGAAAGAAATGGACGAAGGTGGCAATGCCGAAGATGCTCCGCCTCCGCGGCGACCCCGATCATCTCAAAGGCCGTCGTCCTCTACCTCCGGCTTCAACGAGGACCAGTTTAATCTTCTTAATGGCCGGATCGATTCACTTGCATCTACCGTCGATGGCCTACAACATGCCGTGAGTGACCTAAAAAATACGGCGGCTAGCATTCAAACTACGGTTGGTGGATTGCAAACTTCGGTAGACGGCATCACATCCTTGCTTCATGCTCTTCACTCCCGTCTCGGCACCGGATTTCCTCCGCCTCCTCCTCCGGAGATCTAGATTATATATATATATATTTTTTTTGTTTTGTTTTGCAAACAATCACTGTTTATGTATTTTTTTTTTTTTTTGCCATCTTGAACTTTGTTTATCTTTACCTCCATGGATGACGTATTACAACTTTTGTTTTTACCTTAAATGTTTCGATTATGTCTTTTTGCTTATGTCAAAAGGGGGAATATATGTGATGTGAGATGGATATATGTGATGTGAGATGGACTTGAAATTTATTCTATATTGTGATGAAAATTTGATATTATTTGACAATCAAATTGGACATTTGATATGTATGATAAAATTTAGCAAATCAAATGAAAATGATATAATGTAATACAAATTCATCAAATCATGTTTACTTGAAAAAGAAAAGGGGAATATATATGCTTTATTGTATCTTATTATTCTATATTCTCACATTGTTTGTCATAATCAAAAAGGGAGAAATTGTTGACATATGGTTAACTTTAAACCTTAATGTTTTGATTATAACAAACAAATTGGTTATGTTTACTAACAATCTACTTTCAAGCAATATTCAAGGCACTACAAATCGAACTCTCATACCTTGTCATGATCAAGTCAAAATCAATTCAAGAGTTCAAGTTTCTCAAAGATCCGAAATTCAATATTCGAATATCAAGAATGAAGAATAGATCTTTAGATGAAATTGTAAAGGTATTAACCCTTTAATTCTTAGCAATTAAAATGAATGAAAGCTCAAAATATTTTTATGCACAAAACATATGTCATTATTACTTGCATAAAATATTTTTATCAAAGCCAAAAATCATTTTTCAAAACTGTGGAAACGGTCATCCGTTTGGTCATCCGTTTTGATCATCCGTTTGAACCGGTCGACCGTTTTACATGAACCGGTCGACCGTTTGACTGACACTTTTCAAAAAGTGTCCGTTCTGATTTTTTGCAGTTCAACGGCTAGTTCTGACCAATCTGACCGGTCGACCGTTTGGTCATCCGTTTGGTCAGAAAGTGACGAAAATTCATCTCTATAAATACCATTTCATTTATTATCATTCTACAACACTTACAAGAGCATTTATAGAGAGAATCATATTGAAAAACATCATTCAAAGCTTCATTGCATTCATATCTTCAATATCTCTCTTTGAAAAACTTTGTTTGATTAAATCAAACTTTTGATTCATCTTTCTCAACAAAGTTTTCTTCTAACACTTGAGCTTTCCTCATCAATTGCTATTCATTAAAGTGTTAGTCTCTCTTAGAGCTAAACTTGTATCCATCATCCATCTAGAAAGAAATACTCAAATCAATCTCTTTATTTATTTGGGTCATATTGAGGTCCCTTGAAAAGCTCAATATTGTAAAAGGATTGGTGCTCCTTGCTTGTAAGTCACCGGATACATTGTAAGGGTTTGGATTGCACCATAAGTCAATCAAAATGGTGGAAAGGCCGTGCTCGTGTTGGAAAGCTTGGTAACGGGGGACGTAGATCATTGGTTGGATCGAACCTCCATGAAAATCGTTTGCACTCTCTCCTCTCTTTTATTTATATTGTGCTTATATTATTGTGAATCTATTTTTATCTCTTAAATATCATTTTTGAGAATATTTTTCGAAAAAGTTTGAGAAAACCAATTCACCCCCCTCTTGGTTAGTTATTCTTGGGCTATCAGTTATTTGATTGTTGTATCATGGGGGACACTTTACCATATACCGTAAGCATCGTGTGGCGGGGTAAAAACGTCTTAAGGACAGAGAACATAGTTTTCGCCTCGATCCTTACTAAGTTTCGGATTTGTCATGCTTTCTGATTCAGTTTCATTTGTGTTCTTCTGTAAATACAGAAAACCTTTAACATGCATAATTTTCTTTCCGTGCTAATCTGTGATATAGTGAACTTCCAACAAACTACAAAAATTTGGTCCAAATTTTTATTTATTTTCCCTTAATATAGCGACTGGGAAAATTTACACAATAATTGCTACATTGTTTCACCATCTAATGTACAACGGGAACCTTTATTTTATGCAATGCTTATCCCTCGAAGTTCATTTTCTCATTCATGGATTTTTCCAATTTCTTTCAATTTTGATCTCGACCATTCTTGTGGTGTTATCAGGTAGCTAAAGAAGCTGTGAATATCTTCCACCACTATACATGTGAAGGGTCTTGTCAGTGGTGGTGAAAGAGATGTTAGAGTGGAAGTGATTTGACCATGGAGTGGGGTAGGTTTTTGAAGAAGATTAAGTTATTTTGTGCTTTTTAAAAGTTATGGGACTTTATTTATATTTTATTTACATTTTATTCTTATTTTTAGATTTTAGATTTTTCCTATTTTTGTTTATTTAAAGAGGAGGGTAAATTCGTCAAAATATGTCAATGGGGCATGATTTGTAACAAACTACAAAAGTTGGGAATGTCTGGTGCTAAAAAATTGGTTATGGGTAGATTAGTAATAGATTTGAAAGATTGGAGACCAAAATGATAAATTACCCTTAATTAAAATCTGGTCCCGGATGATGGTTTTTGTCAAAAATGTTCGTTAAAAAGATATAAAAAGATTTATTTGTCTTTCATATTTTTAAATAAGAAAAAATGCATCAAAAACAAAAGTGAGATAGAATATTTGTCCTTCGTTTCAAAGTATGCTAATAGAATATTTGGATACAAACTATCATCGGGGACCATATGTGATAATTGATAGAATATGGAGTATAAGAACGTGACAAAAAAATATGGAAACATAAGTGACTATGAACAAAGATTTGAGGCTTTTAGTACAATTAAAATGCGTGTGTAACACGTAGTTTGTGATAATATTATTATTATTTGTTGAAATTTTGAAATAATAATAGTTAGAAACATGCTTATGGTCAGTGGCAGAGTTAGACATTTTAAGTTGGGGGGTCCCTTGTGGGGCGAGCTTGAGGAAGGGAAAAGCCCTCATGGCTGTCCACGAATTTTTTTTTCCTCAAACCACAATTACTGAGCCCATTTTTTATAGAATCTAATGTTTTTTTTTATGCGTCATAGTTTTTAAAAAGCTTGCAAGAAGTCATTCCAAAAAAATATTCAAGATTTAAAACTAGTCAAACTCTTCTTATTCATGTTGCCTTCTATAAAATTATCTTCCAAAATAGAAAAATTCAATTACAAATAAAATTAAATATTACTCAAAATAAAATAAAATAAAAAATCAATTAAACACGATATGTATTAACAAACAAAATGCCTTTATTAATTTTGTATTATCATTTGAGGAATAAGACAATCATTTATAATTTTGTATTATTAATTTTATTAAGTCAATAGGTCCAATTGCGTTACATTAAATTGATATTAGGTGAATGATTCAAATTGCCATCCATCAAATTAATATTAGGTTAAATTTTAATTGCATATTAAAAAATTTAAAAAAAAAAAAAATTCCAAAAAAAGTGGAGGGTCCAGGTCTCTCCCCTGGGGGGTTTGGAGGGGGGTTGGACCTGACTACAGTCTGGGCCAGGCCCAGCCCAGATCCAAATGCCATGTATATGTATATATTTTTTTTGAAATAGCCCATGTGGAAAGAAAAATTAGCCCAGGCCTAAGTTCTAATTTCAGCCCATGTCCTAGCTAAAACAAAAAAAAAATTAGCCCAACTACCCAACCCATATAAAATGCCCAACACCCAAGTCCCAAGTCCCAAGTCCCAACTAAAATCAAAAATATTCAGCCGCAATTCCAATTTCCCATTTCTGCCGAAACCCTTACGTGCTTCCATGAAGGCTGAAGCTCCATTTTTTCGATTTTTTTTATTTTTGTCAAATTGAAATTTCAATCACTGAAAATAAGTTGGAAATCCGTTAACCGAACTTGGTATCTTGTTTCAACGGCCATAAATCATTCCGAAATCTATTTTTCCGCCGAAATGGTTCTCAAGAACAGGTAATTTTGATTTTTCATTTTTTTTTTCACATTTTTGTAAAGTTGATATTATTTTGCATATTTTATTTTTGATTTTATACCAGATTATGAAATGACTGAGTCTGATTGTATATTATTTTGTTTACTTTCAATTATTGGAAAATAAAAAAGTGTAAGAAAATCAGCAGGTTAGTGGTAGATTGAGTGCAATAAAAACGAAAATCAAATGACTAATTAAAGTTCAATAATCAAAGTAAAAGTATTAAATTACTCTTCAATAATTACAGTTACAAATTCTGAGAAACAAGGGAAATTGGTCCTGAGAGATGAGCAGCTTAATATGTGGAGAAATAGCTTGTTTAAGGAATAAACCTTGGACCATGAAGTTTCAAATGTTATGAACATTGCTTCCGAGCCGCTGTTGTTTCTGCCATCATTGGGTTTAAAATTAACAAATTGTATTAATTGAATTGAAATATCAACTTAATTACTAATTAATATTACAATATTTTATAGCTCTATCATGCGAAGTCATGTCGTGTCCTTTAAGCGGCCGACTTGTAATTATATTATTCAATAAATAATGCCTATTTTTATTTCTATGAAAAATTGTAAAATTATCAATTGACTTATTTTTATTGTACAGAAACAAATTAGCGGGTAGCGGCCAACATGAGAAAAAAATAAAGAAAAATACCCTTCTGCCAAGAGACTTACTTACAGGTATTTTGTTAATTCTCTTGCAATAGTGTCATTAATTTTTGTTGCCTTGCCGGCTTATGTTTAAAGCTTTGTGTTTTTATTATTTAATTATTGTGTCTTGCCGGCCTATTTCGTATTATTGAATTGTTGTGCCTTGCCGGCCTATATCGTATTATTGAATTATTGTGCTTTGCTGGCCTATTTGTGGATTGTTGATAGATTGTTAATTTATTTATTTTTTTTAGAATTTACAAATGGAAGGTCAAGCTTCTGCCAAGAGAAAAAAGACATTGTTTTCATTCTTTAAAAAGACAGACCAATATAGTGAAAGTACGCCTTCTGATAGATTAATTGAAGAACAACCATCAATTCCTACCGTTCAACTTCCTCCAATTTCATCTCCAGAAACTGTACATCCTTCAACTTCAAATTTTGAATTACAACTGACTACTAGTATTGAACGAGATCCAGACATTCCAGACAGATTCAAAAAGATTGGAAAAATTCCTTCAAAAAAGAAAACTCTAATTATCCCAGACATTCACCTCCATGATTTTCTCCATCTAGAGGAAGAAGCAAGAACAATTGGAGCATCAGCACCGGAAAAGAACTATTACGGAACTCTTGATAAGAAGTTTGGACAGTTCATTTTTCTAGAAGGAGCAGAACCGACAATGGTACAAACAGCATTTCACTGTGGACTTATCAAAATGATCATCCCAGGGAAAGAATTTGAAGAACTTAAACTCATCGACAGTGGTTTACTCCAATCTTTAAAGGATTTTAGTAAATATGTTATTAAGGATCAAGATTTGCAAATGATTCTTAAGATTAACAGCACAATCCCATTTTGGGACAGACAACAATTTGGTGAAAGGTTATCACCACATTCAAATTAAAACAGCTCATGAAGCTTTCCTTGACAGGCCAAACGAAGGAGAAGCAACATGTGTCAATGACCCAATTCTTAATGAATGGAGAGCTTTGTCTTTTCTGAGAATTCTTACAGGATTAAAGACTATCAACGGAGAATCAAAAGTTAAGGTGAATCACTCTTCTAAATTCATCTTGATGACAAGTAAAACCAGTTCACAGATTTCCACAAAAAGTATTAAGATACTTTGTAACTTCGAGAAAAGTTTTTACAATGTATTCAATACCCCCAGCCAGTTATAAAGGACAATTGTGCAGTGCCCTGAAATCAAGCTTGGGTAAGTATCATGCCTGTCAGTGGTGTGAAGGAACAGATAAAAAAGCAGAAATCATGAAGACATTCGTGGATGCCGAAACCTCGAAGTTGGAATCTGCCCACAGTGCAACCGACAGTGGTGACCAATCAGAATAAAAGAAAGACTGTTTACTTTAATAAAGTTAACCTTTACTGTTGATAATGGACATCAACTTTCACTATTGATGAGTGAGTAAAGTTAAAGCAAAGGACAATCATCTTTTGCCTTTTTCAAAAGGTAAGACAGTTGTATGGAGGGCAGAAGAAAGGGATCTTTCGAAGGCCTATATAAAGGGGAGACAGAAGCAGAAGAAAGGAAGAGTTTTTTCTGAAGAAGAATTTTCTTGTATTTCTTCTCTTTCATTCCCCATGATGTAGAGAGGTTAAAAATCTCACAGACAGTGGATCCATTTGGATCAATCTTGTAACTAAATAAGCTTAAGAATATTTGTTCTAAGCCTTCTATTGAATAAAACTATCATGTTTTAATTCATCTTCTTCATACACTTTACATGTTAAAAGCATACGCTGTACGGATCCATACATGTTGAAAGCCTTCTAGTCGATATTGCTGTAGACATATCTACATCAACTTCAAGACTCAATTTTCTGGGCTCTGGGCTACTTCTAAAGAGTTATTTTTTGCGTGCAAGAAAATAAGAATAGAAATCTTCAAACAAGCAATGGAGAACATAAAGAGCATCGTAGCAAGGCATTTGATTACTTGAAAAAATTTCAAAGATATTATGGGCATGACATGATTTCAATCCAATGGATAAGAATGATCATGTAACCAAAAATTTGTCTGAATCTTTCAACAATTGAGTAGGAGACCTTATAAACAAGTCAATCTGAACTCTTGTAGATGATCTTAAGTCAAAGATATTTGGAAAGTTACATCAAAGGTTTCACAATGGGAATACTTGGCCAAACCAAAAGTTGTGGAGATACTTTATTAATTTGGTTGGGAAACAATCACGTAGATGCACTTTGTTTCTTGCGGGAAATGATGGGTTTGAAGTTGTTGATGGCACTGGTGGAGTCAGAGGGTCTGGGGCACAAACCCCCAAACTTCTTTGATATATAATTTTAAATTATTTGTGACCTTTAAAGATTGGAGTTATTAGTCCCCAATCCTTTATTTTCATTAGCATATTTTCTCATTTTTACATAATTTCATTAACGTTAATTTCCTCACATGAGATGTACAATTTAATTTTTTAAGGGTGACAAAGCATTATGCTTAACATCTAATATAATCTTTTAAACTTAAACGTTTTCTTCTTTTTTAATTTCAAAATTTTCATACGCAAACATTCTACATTTTTTAAAATGGTTTATGTTGCTTTAACTTTATACGACTCAAAGCGTGCGGCTTTAAACAACTAATATTAATATTAAGTTTTATGGGTTAAGTTGGTCTCTATATTTCTTATCTTGTTACAGTGAAATTGTATATGTTTAATTTTTTTACATGTAATGTTGATATTTAGTTTCATAGATATTCAAAGACAACAAATTAATAATCATGTAAAGATTTAAAGTATGTTTGGTAAAGTTTTTTTTAGATTATAAGTAGTGGATCTTGCGAAATGTATTGATAAAAATTGTAGGTCATACAAAATTTGTGTATAAAAATGATGTTTGACCATCTTATAAATATTTAAAAGTGCATTACAAAACGAAAAACGTTTCAAACCTAAAAATGGATTGGCTAGACTTCGGCTTTTAAGACTAACTCGTAATGCATTCTTAAAACCTCCATTTGGTATACCTAAATTCAAGTCAGGTCAAGAATGCATTAGCTTGTTGGAGTTAAGGTCTTCTGTGCACAACATATGTGCTTTATTTTATGGAATTGATTATTTATCGACTTGTTATGGAATTTTATGGCATTTTAGGCATTGTCAACTTAGAGGAGAAGACATGTAACTTCAGAGTTTTTCAGATGGGCGGCATCCCTTGCAAACATGTAACTTTAGGAATTGCACACAAACTAGATGTTCTAGAAAGGGGTGGATCTAGGATGAATAAATTGAGAGGACTTGCAAATTAAATTTAAGAAGACTTCGACAATATGAGAAATTGAAAAGACGAAATGGTGCACAAGAAGCCTTATCCTTCAATTTGTACATTTAACACACTTTATTAACTTAAAAGTCAAAAATGAAAAAAAAAATACAAAAAAACGTACAATACACATACTTTAAAACACTAATTAAATCGCAACTTAATTAGGCCCCCGATTGATTGTACCATAGGGGCCGATGATAGATCAAACTTATCAATGATTAACTTTCTATCAATAACAAGAACTAAAATATACAAATTCAACTAAGAATCTCAAATTCTCAATTCACAAATTTAGTTAAAAATAATAATATACAACTGGTAACGACTCGAAAATTTATTATATTTTTATATTCAATTATTCAAGTCAAACGTGTATCATTTGAAGTCAAATAGAATTTTATTTAAGTTCATGTCGGAGTTAGCAGGAAAAAATAGGATTGTTAAACCTATTTTAAGTATCCATCTTTGACTAGTTATTTTAAATTCACCATTTAACGATTTTTGGTTTCAAAATATACGTCGCATAACTGGTCTCGAGTTCTTTGAAATAATACTAAGAACTTACCTCGACGATCAAGAAATATAGCTCGAAAATAAGCTAAAATAGGCGATGATCACGAATTAGTTTTATTGAACCTATTTTGTGTAGCTATTTTTAACTTGCTATTGCTACTTTATCACTTAACGGTTTTGCAAATTGAAATATTCGTTACGAAGTACGTCGTGAATACTTTAAAATGGTATCAACGACCTTTTCTAACGTTTGAGATTTGTCATCCAAATATGTTTCACAAAATGACTTGGTGAAATGAAAAAAACACTTTTTTTTAGCCCCAATGGCTAGAATCGTCACTAGACACTTTTAAAAAACTACAATAATCTCATGTGTACTGAGGGAAATATACGCAAAACTTATACTGAAGCCATACATCTAATCGCTGATGAAAGCTTTTGGCGAAAATATCCAACCTACCGTGCTAACGTGCTTCCTTCATTTCTTAAAAGGCATCTAGGAAGGCCAAAAGAATGAGAGAAAAGAAGTTGGTGAAGAGATCTTCAAAAAAGAGGACAGCTATCTATTGTATTCTGGCCCCAGTTAGTGCTAATTATGTATGTTCAGCATTAAAATATTAGTTGCCAGTCACATGGGCTTACGATCCAACGGAGCTCGTTTGCAAAAGCTTAGAGGTTGGACTGGTAAACAGTGAAAATTACACCTACTACTTATCATTCTAACAATATTTTTAATTTTGCAAATTTAAATCTTTTATTTTAAAAATATTGCCCATATATTATTATATTAATAAATTAAATCAAAACAAAATATAATTTTATACAGAACGTTTCTTTAGTCCATGGAATTCGTTATTTCCAAACACACCAAAAATGAAAACTACCCATAAATCATGTGAAAATTTGTTATTTCTAAACATACCAAAATCCTATTTTTTATATTTAAATTTTCTTGATTGAATTATTACCTGAAAATACAGATTATGTTACACAATTTGTTATTCTATAACACTGACTACGAAAGATGTTGCAACTTATTATTGGTTAATTGCATGTAACACATATTGTTGATACATTGTTTAACTGTTTTGTAACACTGATGTTATTATGATGTTTTGATTGAACTTTCTATTTTTTATATTTATATGTTCTTGATTAAATAGTTACACGGTTTATGTTATATAATTTGTTATTATGTAATACATGTTATACGATTGGTTATTATGTAATACTGACTGCTAAATATGTTACTACTCGTTATTGGTTAATTGATGTTTAATGTAATGTTTTGTAGCATTGATGTTTAATACGATGTCCCCACCCCCACCCAACAATTGATATTTTGTATCACTGAGTTTTTTGTGTGACAAACTGGTATTATATATTACATCTCAATTTGTAACACAGATGGTTACAAATGTTGAAATTGAAGAGATAATGACCTCTGTTTGTAGTTGTAGTTGTTACAGCTATTTTTGATACAAATGATATATATATTTAACAATTGTAACAGTTAAAGATTCGATTACTATAATTAACAATAAAAAAATTATATAATATGTGAATTCCCATCAATTTCAATAATTAATAATTAAGTTACTATATGTAATATATAATATAATAAATTAGTATACCGTTTTTTTTTTGCAGTAGAATTCGACCGTAGAAGATTTTAATGGATTGAGGAGTTGAGACGAATGAGAGAGATAGATAATTTTGTTTGAGGAGAATTTGATTTTGATGAATATAAAGAAGAATATGGAGAAATGGAGAAATTAAGAGAGATATATGGGTTTTGGTTTGAGAGGATGAAGACGTAGTGACGAACAAATAAATTTTTTTTTTGTTTGTAGTGGAGTAAACCTCCATACGGTCGGTGATTAAAATAATAATTTTCAAAAAACAACATTTTCAGAATAGATGTAACAATAATTGGTTTTTGAAATTCTTTTCAAAAAATAGCTTAACAAGGCTACCCACTTTTGACCCAAAAAAGATATTTGGTCCGCTAAGCAAGAACACTACGTTACCACCCCCGTCTGGTCTGGTCCAGTCCGGTCCCATCCCGTTCCGTCTCGTCCCGTCCAGTCCAGTCAAGTCAAGTCCAGTCCATGAGCCTTTTAGTCCACAACAAATCACAACATATTTGTTAGTGCTTAAAAATATTTATGAATTGATTAAATATTATTTTTATTTACATATTTTATAGAATTTATAATTTTTATCAATATATTTTATAAGATCTGCTATTTATAATTTATAAAAATCTTTACCGTAGTTTCACTATTTTGGACCACGGTCCACAGTTTGTACACAAATTCCCTTCTCTCTCTCTCTCTCTCTCTCTCTCTCTCATGATGGATTAGCTTTGAGGCCTTCTTATTGGTTGCAAGTTGTCACTCACTGCCATAAAAGACTCCGTTCATACTTCATACTTGACAGCTTCACATTCTAGAACAGATCCTCACAATATCATTCTCGATTGACATGAAAAATTTAAAACTTCATAAATTTTTACAAACAACTTTCAAATTAGCTAAACCTTTGTCGTTCTTAAGTATTCACTTTTGGAACTCAAATATCAACCTTCGAAAAAAATTATTTTTAGGAAAAGTGTCAATTATAAACTTGAAAATATTACACCCATTACTTACTAATCTAAGAATGATTCCAAATTTAACAATTTAACAAATTTATTTTAAAAATACTACATAATTAATATTATATTAATTCATAAAATAATGAATTAATTATTTATACGATAAGTCATCTATCTTTATAATATCTCTACTTTAGTCCCCGTATTTTCTCTTTCATTTCAATTTCGTCCTGTTTTATTTACAACTCAAGTCCTTCAACTTTTATATTTTGAATAAAAGAAGACAAAATTGAAATGAAACAAGAAGTATAGGGACTAAAGTGAAAATATTATAAAGATAAAGACTTATCATGCAAATAATTAATGACTCAAAAAAAATTTGAGTGAATTCACGTAGAAATATCTTTTGAGGTATATATTTGATTTTAATTTATTATTTTATTAATTAATATAATTTTAAGAATGTAGTATTTTTAGAATAAATTTGTTAAAGTTGATAAAATTGAAATTATTTGCAAAAAGTGGTTTATTTATAAAAAAATCCTTATAAACTTTTTTGAAGTCGTCTTTGTTGGGTTGTATATGTTTAAATAGTATAGTTTTGCTGTAATGAGATGACAATTTTATATTGAATAAAATTTTGGTTGGCATTTATTTATTATTATTGCATTTGTTTCATATTGAGCATGTAAATAAAGTGTCGATGATCACTTGTGATAATATAAGTTGGGTACTTGCGTTGAGAAGCATATTGTGATACAACTTATATTTTAATTTGGAATAAAATTGTTCACAATTAATGAGTAATGGTTGGCGCCTTGTAACGTAAGGTAGTAGTGTTGACTATTTAATCATTCAAGTATGCAATTTGTCATTATTGCATAAATGATTTAATGGTAACACTAGTACACTTGGAGTGCATTGAACGGACCACGTGTCGAATTTAATTATATAGTATGACCGTGCGAATAATTAAATTCTACTTGATCACCAAGTATTTTATCTAAATCCCTTGACAGGACTGTGTATATCTTTTCGTTAGTTTGATGGTTATTCGATTCACCAATATGTGATATCAATTTAATTGATCAAATATTTCAGTGAATTGGGAGCTTGAGAATGAGCAAAGTAGAGAACATGAATTCGTGTCGAGAACTGTCACCTTGAAAAATGGTCGAATGACAACTTAAGTGTTTTCTGTTGACCGGTTATAAATCTGAGCTCGGCATTTAACGACGGCTAAACGTCAACATATGTGAATTAGTTCACAGGATCGTTGAAGAAAATGTAGCTTAAAATAATCAAGAATAATTAGAAGGATAAAACAATCATTTATGCCCATACCTTATTATCGAATCTCATACAGGGATGAATTATATATACGGTATGTCAGAGGAAAGTATTATAGCTTTTGTAATTTTATATATTTCGAGAGTGCAGTATCTGGCTTTTAGTGGAAAAAGTAAAAACTAATAATTAGATCGAGGGGTCTAGAGTCGACTAGACATAATCTAATTATTGGAGCTTGAAAAATATATGTACGGACAGGTCCTGTGGTAGCTCTATAAAGTTTTGGGCTTAATCACAATTACTATGAAAGTTTTGGACTTGATTGTAATTGTGATATAAGTTCAGGAATTACATATGTAAGACTTGGATGCAATCAGGACTCTTGTCATTGTTTGCAATCAAGACTCTTGTCATTGTATTTATATTACATTGCATGTGACGTAAATTAATTCGAACGATCAAGAAAAGAGAAGAGAAAAAAATTCTTAAATCTTGTTTGATTTGAATTTTATCTTCTTGGTTTTCTAAATCAGTCTAATTTAGAAATTAGTTTTTTGATTTAATTAAAAGGTGCCCGCGCGTCGGTGTAATCTATAATTAGTATAATATCATAGAATACTTGAACGTTGGGAGCTTCAAGTTTGTGAATAAAAAAGCGAAAAGTTCGTGAATCAGATCCAGACCAATATTATTTATCGATTCAAATATAAAACTAATCTATTAGTATTTAATTATAATAAATACGTGAACGCATAGTAAAAATCTTGATTTATTGAATTAAAAAATTTATTTTTATTTTTCGATTAATTCTCGTACTAGTTTTCAACAATTTTTATATTAAAGGTATCAAAGTGGTTCAAGACACGTTATAACATACTCCCCATTGACAAAAATTCCATTACTTGTTGTAATTAACAATTAACCTTGATTAATTTAGAACCGTTAGAATTTGGATCATTTAATACATACAACATTTAGTTGAAAATTTTATGATGTTTGGGGACCAAATGAAAAGTCTCCTCTGGGGTACGTTGTGCATGTAGGTGGGGGCAAAACCAAAAATTGAGATGGTCACGTAGCGCCAGCCCACCCACACACCCACCCACCTATGGCGGATAGGGACCTATCACTTTTGAGACTGTGAAAAGGAGAGGGGGTGGGTGTGGTGTAGGGAGAAATGCAGTATGCATCTTCAGTCAATTTACTATTTATTTATTATTAAATTGATTAAATATATTTTTGTAAGATTTACAATTTATTACTAATTTATTATTCACGCATTCTATAATATACAAAATTTATAAGTACTTAAAATATAATTTCAACACTGTCAAACATACACTTGTTGCTATTGCTCGTTATCTTGTAAACTTTATTACTTCTAATAATGACTTAAGAATTTTATTAATTATTTTCTAATAATGACTTATGAATTATACTTGAAATATGAGAAATAAAAGGTTGTACGTTTTAAAATCAATACTCTAAAAAGCGCGCCTAGGAGCCTAGGTGCGAAGTGTGACCTCCACGCCTTGCTTAGGCCGTAGACACGCGCTTTTTTGGTCAACTATTTTTTTAACTAAAAAGCTTGCGCCTAGGTGCACATAGTCTCGCCTATGCGCGCTTAATTATGCCTTCTTGTTTAGACGCGCACTTTTTAGTTAAAAAATCTATTTTTATCTTTTTATAAAAAAATATTTAAAATGATATTAAAAATAAAAAAATATTTTTTCACGTTTTGCTCTCGCCTAAGCCTCGCCTAAGTCCAAAGAACTTAAAACTTAGCCTATACGCCTAACTACGCTTTATATTTTTTAGAATCTTGTAAAAAACGCCTTAATGCCTTAATAGGTTTATACTCATCACAATATTTTTTGAGACGTTAGATTAAACAGTGATGGTTAGATAATAACTAAACATTTCATAAATTTTGTTTGAATTGACTCTTTTTATTTAGAAAATTAAATTACATAATGAATTTTGAATTTCTCAGTATTTAGTATTTACCTCTTTAGACCAAATAGTACAGAAATTATCTTTTAAAAAATAAGAAATAAAAACTTGAATTCTCCTCTTAATTGGGCTTGCAGGCTTTTTATGAAAATTCGCGGAAGGCAGAGCGTGGACGTGCGCGGCCTGCTCGCTTGTTCCTTTCCCACGTGGCATCACTGTAAGCTCCGCATTCGATAACGGCCGTAGATTTATGATCGGTCACATCCGACCCCTCAGTCTTTTCAGATGGTCCCACCACTTTCATTCTTGTAATAACCCCCTTGTTTAAATGAAAATTTTGCTTTTGCCACCTTCCCCTTCACATGTTCATAAATGTAAAATTTTGTAAATCCATAGCCAAATTTGTAATCAACTCCAATTTTAGAGCATCTCCAATATATATATACTAGTCTTAGTCACGTGTAACGCACGTAAGTGAAAAATATAGAAAAAAAATTTTAAATTTTGAAAAATGTAAAAATATTTAAAAAGAATTGTGTACAATTTGCTTATAAGATAAAATAAAAAAAATAGTAAAAAAGTAAATGAAAATCTATTTACTACTAAACTCTAAAAAAAAAAAACACACACCAAAAAAATCTATTTATGTTCCGTAAATAATAAATCTTTAAGTCTTATAAGATGAATATTTTGGATTACATTTGCAATAAAGGGAGAAAAAAATGCTTATTCTTCTCCATCTCTCTCTTCCTAAATTCTTATCCTCTCTTGAAGATCTCTATACTCCTCCTTACTCATCCTAAAATCAAAAGACAATCTCAACCCGTACTGGAAGGCAGAAAAAAAAATAATCTCTCACTGGTAACACTTCAGCAGTTCAAATTTAGAAGTTCCAATAATATAAAAATATTATTTTAAATTACAAGCTCCAAATAATATAAAAATAATCTTTTAGTTTGGTAGCAAAAGACCTTCGAATTATAAATATGTGCCATCGAGTCAAGAAAGCTCCTGATCAAAGTATTATCAGATTAAGAAGTAAAATGTTACGGTCACCATTTATTTTGAGCAGATATATAACACAAAGGTTGTGGCGCACAAAAACATTATCATGGAAACAGTGAACAAATTAAGGAAAAAATAATAACATTTATTTAGAATAATTTGTAAATTTAAAAGGTAAAATAAAAAAAAAAAACAAGATTAGTAAAAAATTGAATGAAAATTAAGTGTAAAAGAAAAATAAATAAGAAAAATAAATTAAAGAATATTTTTTTTAAGGTTATGGGCATATCCCAACCATTTTAAAACAATAGGGACCTTTCATGCAATTATTCCTAAAATAAAATTAAAAATGACAATGCCCAACATGTTTGAAAAAAAAAATTTGTCCCAACACATCACTCGACAACACTGTGTTAAAAAAAAATTCCAAACACAATGTTTCCGAGTTGCTCGGCAACACTGTGTAAAAAAAAAATTAAATACAATGTTGTCAAGTTACTCGGCAACAGTGTAAAAAAAAAGAATTTCAAATGCCAAAAAAAAAAAACTTTCAAATACAATGTTGTCGAGCTACTCGACAACATTGTTAAAAAAAAAAAAAAAATTCAAATTCAATATTGCCCAGTTACACAACAACACTTAAAAAAAAAACAATTCAAATTCAATGTTGTCGAGTTACTCAACAACATTATAAAAAAAAAATAATTCAAATTCGATGTTGTCCAGTTACTCAACAACACTTAAAAAAAATAATTCAAATTCAATGTTGTCGAGTTACTAGACAACATTATAAAAAAAAAAAAATCAATTTGCTTAAGATAAAATAAAAAAGATCACAACAAAAAATTGAATGAATAGGTGTAAAATAAAAACAAATAAGGAAAAATAAACTGAAGAAAAAAAAATTGTGAAAAAAAATTGGAAAAAGTCAAAAAAAAAAAAAAAAAAATCTCATGAACAGTAAAATACTGTTCATTGCCGAGTTAAGTAAAAAAAATTGAAAAAAGACAAAGGAAATGGAAAAGCCCACATTAAAAAAAAAAATTCTCGTGAACAGCTCGGCAATGAACTGTTCATTGCCGAGAATTTTACTGTTCACGAGAATTTTTTTTTTTAAATAGGACTTTTCCATTTCCTTTGTCTTTTTTCAATTTTTTTTCACTTCACAAGATTTTATTTCTTGTCTAAACTTTCGAAAAAAATGTTAGCTTCCAATGTTGGCAGTTTAACTATATTAAAAACTAATAATTGATTTTGTCTGTTGGTCTTTTCTGCATCAGCTTGTATATGAACAAGGTTGTTAGTTTTTTATGTCTAATTTTATGCCAGTCAATTATTTTATCACAATTAAGCTGTTGGAATTTGTTGCTTGGCTGAACTTATCTAGGTATGGTCATTAATTGGTTACATTTTTTTGGGTGAAATGGTGGTTACATTATATCTCAATTGTATGGTTTAATAACAATGGAACTGGATTTGGTGCTTTTGGGCCGTCTGTTGCAAGTTGCAACATCTTCAGTTTGTGTTATGTCCCTGTTATGAATATTATCACACTCTCTTGAACACATGCACTATTACAAGAGAGAGAAACTCCAGTCCACTTCCTACAATAGATTGATATTTTCTATTTTCCATTTATATCAAGAAGCAAGGATGTCATGCCGGTAAAAAACTTTTGATCATGAGTTAGTCACTAAGCAACGGTGATAGAGTCTCAAAAAGTGTCTCGAGCCTTATCTCTAAGAGGGAAGAGCCAACATCGGGGGCCTATTCTATTATATTGTCCCTCCTGAAACTCTATATTCAATACCATATGATTGTTCAAGAGCAAACCAAATACTATGTGGTGCTATTTGGCCGACTAAAGATGTTCCATTTAGTGCTGCTATCATAAATTTGCTGGTATATGCTATTCCTTATCAATTCATTCTGTATGAAGAAAGCAATGAAAATCTAAGTCCACTTTCACCAGCTAAGTCTAGAAGGGTTTATCATGTTCTTTAACAGGCTTTCGCTCTGTTTTTTGTGAAATTAATTAATATGACTTTGATAAAATTGCTGGGAAGTCAAATGATTAACTGATTGTAAATTTCTACTGGGGAATCACATATTCAACTCATGAGAACTTTGTTATTCTTTTTTGCTCGTTTTTGAAGTCAAGACATGAGATTTCAATCTTTTATTTTGCAGCTAACTTACGCATGTTTTTGTTAATGATTCCTACGGTGTTCCCTTTCCAAGGACAACCACAAAACAAGTTTGGAACAAATCACTTCCTACGTTGTTCTCTTAGCAATTAAAACTCTAACCCAATTTTAATTTAAGTAGCCTAAATTTGATTTGATCAATCGTAGTTGCTGAGCTACTAGGCAACCAATTGTGGTTGCGAAGCAGCTCGACAACCAGGCATGGTTGTCGAGCTGCTCGGACTACAAGCTGATGAAAACAGTTTGGCCATATTGTTGGTATCTTACACTTTTCATGATTACATGGCTTTGTAGTTCGTTGAGTGGGAGTGAATACCTCACTAAAGCTTAGATGACTGACGTTGAAAGGAAATATTGGTACCCCAACAATGAACTTGGCATCCTTTGAATGATCTTACACTTCAATAGACACCCCAAAATTCTTTGTTCTGTACTTCTTGGTTTTACACTCTGTCTTCTCATACTCTTTGCATCAGAGTGTTTTTATTATCTATTTTTAATGAAGCTGCTAAATTTATATGTGTTTTCAATTTCTCTCTGAAAGTTAGAAACGAATGCTGATGAAGTTCATTGTCGAGTAACTCGACAATGAACGAGATTTTTTTTAGCTCGGCAATGAACAGTATTTTGCTGTTCACGAGGAATTTTTTATTTTTTTTATAGTTAATAGGTGAAACTATTTTTCTTTTTGCATATTATTTTGTTTAATTGCACATTATATTTTCAGGTTCTTTTAGTTTTTTATTTCTGAAATAAGAAATGAGTATTTTAAATTACAAGCTCCAAATAAGGACGAACAACATGGAATGAAATTGTTGTTAAACAGAATGAAGTTCTGCTTCAAAAATTTGTCATTATCATACAAATACACTTACAGAACTTGATAAGAATTCTGAATTAGAAGCTCCAATGAAAATTATGGACAAATAATAACACAGCTAAATCAATGGAAGCAATGGCTTCTGAAAAGGTGGAAAGTAAAAAGGAAGAAAGTGGGTGAATGAAGTAGGTAAGAGTGCTGTAAAACGATGACGTGTTGGACGAAAAAATGAACAGTAAAAAGTTTAAGGCTCTTATATTATTGTAAATATATATATATATGGTCTAAAATTTTGTTTAAAATAAAAAACTCTGTTAAATATGGTGCATCAATAAAATTTATATTTCATATTCATATTTAGATATGATAATGTTTTTATGTAAAAAAAATAAAAGACACATAGACACTATTATTTAAATTTAGATAGAACTCGATTTTGGACTGAATGTTATCTAAAAGTCTTTGAATTTGAATACCACTTAGATAGTTCTAAGAGATTTTACTTTTGATAATGATAATGCGTTTAAGTGCTCTAGCTGCTCTTTAGTTCTCAAACCCGTCACAATTCCACAAAAGGCAATTACACTATCTGTTTTGCTATTTCTCACTTCTCATTTGCCTAAGATTACCTTATTGTGGAACCTGCCCGAAGGACTCATTCGAGAAAAAAAAAATTATTAATTACATTACGAATTAAATTCATTTTCGCGTAGTTTTTGTCTAAATGTCAATATGTTTATCCTTCAAAATACAAGGAAAAGACTTTCAACATTTTAAAATCAATGTTGTCAAAACTATATTAAACCGACTAGTTCAATCGAAAAAAATAATAATTAAAAACCAGTTTGATTATATGCAAAAAGTTGAAATTTTGTAACCGCTAAAACAAGTTAAGAACTGGCCAATTTATTTGGGAAAAATAAATTAACTGATATGACCTCGAATTGGCTTTGACATTTTATTTTTTCAAGTTGATGTTATACCTTTTTTTTAAAATATGGGTTAATTACAGTTACAATCTTTATTTTTTCAACTTTATAATAATATTATTTACATTCAATTTTATTTGCAGATATCGTCTTTATCCTTTCATTAATTCGCATAGAAGATCCCAAAATGGTCATTTTTGCTCCTAACTTAAATAAACTAAAATAACAGAAAAAAAACATAATAAATAAATTACAATTAAAGTACTTAATTTTTTCAAAAATGCAAAATAATCTATTTACATTTTATTATTTAAAACCAAAAAAAAAAAAAAAAATCACACTCCTCCCCCACCCCCACCACCACCCCTACCCCTGGTTTCGCGCCAGGTAAAAGGTTTGATCAAGTTTTTATATCAAATGCATCAACAAAATTCTCATAATTGGAATGAGATCTTTTTAACAAAAACTTAGGCAAAAAATCAATTATTTTATCTCTCATTTTCCTAACTGTAACCCTCCACAATTCAAATAGAAGTCCCATTTCTCACATCATCATGGTATAGGAAAATAGGCGCAAATAATCTCTAACATTTGCCCTCACTACAAAATGGTCACTAACGTTTATTTTTAACACATAAGTCCCTAACATATTTGTTCTTGTGCGTAACTGATCCTTATTTAATGAGACAGATAAATATGTCCTTATTTTTGTATTAGAAAAAATTTTAATTAGATTCCTAACATTTGCAAAAACTACAAATAGATCCTATACTTTTATTTTTTTTTTAATAAAAAATTAAAGAAAACTAACAAATTCATAATACACTAAATTATTTTGTATATTTTACGAACTATTATAAAATAACTTAAATTTAAACTCATAATTATTAACAAACGTGTTATTTAAAATTATTTTATTATTATTAAATAATCTTATTATTTAAAATTTAAAATTTTATTTTATCGTTACAACATAAAAAGAAAAATAACTTTGTCACAAACTTGATATTTAAATATTTTTATTCAATTGAGCTATTCATTTATTAACTACAAATATTAGAGCTCAAATTGTATTCTTCATATTTTAATATATCGTTTTATTATCTATCAAAAATAAAGAACACATAATGTGTAAATTAATTTTTATTAGTATTTTATGTAAATAATAATAATAAGATTGGTTTAATGTCATAAAATTATATACACAATTTTGTTATTTATTTAACTTAATTTTTATTCAAGTTTTTCACATCACATATCAATTACATATACCTAAAGCGCAATAATTTAATTTTTTTCTCTTATAAAAAATTCAATTAATACGACTATTGTGACATATTTAATATGCTAAATTAAATATTTTTTTAATAAATGTATCAGATATTTTTACAACATTTTGCAAATGTTAGAAATCCAATTACATTTTTATTGAATTAAAACTAAGGGCATATTTGTTTATTTAATCAAATAAGGACTAATTACGCTCAAAAAAAATATAAGTTAGAAATCATTTCCACATTTAGGACAAATATTAGAGACCATTTGTGCCAATTTCCTTTATGGCCTAAGAAAACTGAGTTCGTGCCTCTTCATCTCCAGAAATAAACTGGAATCGAACCGGCCAGCATGCATTCAAAATAAGCAGAAATCCAAATCCAAAAATGCTTCAAATAAGAAGAAGAAGATGAGAAGATGATGTTTTTTAAAAAAAAAATTTATTTTAAATAATAAGATGTAAAGTTAGAGATCTCAATTGTAATTTTTTCTTTATATATATTTTTTCGTTATTTTAATTTATTTAAGCTATGAGCAAAATCGCCATAAAAAGATCATTCGGAGACCATCATTTCAATGAAAGAATATGAACGATATCTGTAAATAAAATTGAATAAGGATAATATTGTTATAAAATTCAAAGAATAAAAATTGTGAACATAATTTACCCTAAAAATATTGATTAAAATCCAATTTCAACTTGAAAAAAATTACATTCAATTTGACTTTCAAATTAATAACTCTCAAATTGGACCACTTCACTTTGTCTCATTATAACCACTCGCAATAAAATTTACAGCCATTAATGGACCACCTCTCAACTATATCTATATAATTAAATTTAACATAAATGTGAAGTTGCAGCCTAATTTTTTTTGACCAACTTAATTGTCAACTTTTTCGTGAGTAACAGACATAGAAAGAAAAATCATATTATTAAAACAAAACGTTTAAGTATATCAACTATCTTAACTTTAAATTTTAAGTTTAGTCCTCAACATTCGACAAAGTGAAGTTTCAGTCACCAAAATTTTACTAACTTAAAATAAATTTTAAGCTCAGTGATAACATTCAACAAAGTAAAGTTTCAGTGACTAACACGAAGTTTTACTTTAGTTTTTAACCACCCAAATCCCCCACTCCACACTGCCAGCCGAAAAGTGGAAAAGGAAAAAAAAATGAAGTTATTGTAGTAATATCTTTAGATTAAAATGTTATAAAGCATTTTGTGTTATTTTAATGCTTTTATGATGTGGCTTATTGATAATTTGGCATGCCACGCAACGATTACGTAGGAGATGTATTGTGGTTATAGGTTGCCTATTATGAATTTTTCATTAAAGTTAAGTGAGTTAGTTGAGACAAATAAATTTTAGTAACCCAATTAAGATTTCGCTAAAAGTTAGAGGCCACATAAGAGATTTACCCATTGTAGATAGGATTGAACATAATTAACGACTAAAAGAACTTTAAAATCTTATTTGTTATTTTATTCAATTTTATTTAATATTACATGTCGCATAAGTGTTAAGAGATAAATTTTATATTAATTATTGATAAAATAAATAAATAACTAACATATAGAATACTTCTCTTAATAAAGTTGATCTTTTAAAATATAACTACAAAACTATACATGGTAAGCTCGTGATTCTCAAACGAACCATTTAATTTCAAGATTGATGTTCTTAAACAAGCTACTATCTTGCAGGTTGGGATGGCTACTAGGCATGACCGATAAGGCTCTCCTAGTCCCGCCGAGGGTTTTCAAAAAGCGGGACGGGGATTTAAATATCCTAATTTCTTGACCCATTTACTTATTCTTTTGTAAGTATGATTTATATTTAAAAATATAAAATAAAAAGTAAGTGTTGGGTGCGGGTTCAGGCAACGACTATGTTTTCTGTCCTTGTCTCGATTTTTCTGATTTCCATTTTGCCATCTCTACTTGTGGTAATGTTAGGAATAAAATTTTATGTCTGAGTAAATGTCGATATTGTAAACAACATACAAGGAATGTGTTACTTCTTTTAACAATGTTGATTTCTTAAGATAGATATTGAAGTCTCAAAGTAGTTTTAGAGTACAACAAACTTAAACAAGTAATTCGATGTATCTAAAGCTTAATTGAGCAATTGAATTCTAAGATTAGTTTTCTCAAACAAGCCATCATCTTGTTAAAATATCGTAAGGATAAAATTTAAACTCGTTTAGATATAAAAATACTAACACATATATGAATTTAGGCTAGCAGTCCTAACAAGAATGATATGATATTATGGTTCATAAGGTTGAAACGACTGTCTCAAAACTTAAATAAACAATTAAAGTCATGTTCGGTAGAGATTTTTCTCAAAAAAATTTATTTTTTTGCCTACAATTTTTGACTTGTCAACTTTTTTTACACTAAAAAAATATTTGAAAAGTCAAAAAGTAATTTTTTCCAAAAAAACTCTACCGATCAAGCCCTAAATTTCAAATTTTATGTTTTTAAACAAATTATAATCTTGACAAAATTCAACATCAAATAAATATAAAAATGGCATTGGCAAGAATGATAGAGATGGAAGAGATAAGACAAGAAGACGGTGGTGGAATGATATGAAAAATGCAACCGTACCATTTATTGACACCATTAAATTAGGAGTTAATTACTAGGGAGTCCTAATTAAGAGACTCTGCTCCTGCCATTTATGAGTCACAACTGTCAACTCCTTCAAATCTATCTAAAATGGCAAGGGCTGGTTATTTGATTGACTTATTGTTTGAAACAAAATTAGAAAAATTAACATAATCTGGTCTATATTAATCTACACTTGGATCATTTTAGTACTAATCTAATCTATTTTCTACCACAATAATATGATTGTGAAACAAGTTCTTGTGTTCCTAGTCCTATATTGAACATTCATTGGACATCATCTTTTTATATGCTCGTATTAAAAGTGAACTCGTAAATGTGATTGTAACAACAATACTAGAGCAAGAAATCCTTCTTAAAGTAAATTCTCGTTCCAATTGCGGAGGCCTCAAATGGCCAGTTTCCATACGAAGTTTTACGTTGAAACTTGATTTAAGGGCTCGTCATTTGTTATATTCATTCAAAGTGTCTATTTGGTTTTGCTGCAAATTAATTTTTTAGTAAATTTTAATAGAAATTAATAAAATGTGTTGATTTTAATTTTTAATTTTTAATAATTTTTAAGTAAACCAAACAAACCCTGAGGATGTGATCATGTGAAAACAAAAGAAAGAGAGTGAAGAACACCCGCCAATCCATCAGACCTGCAAATTCATCAGTGATAGTGACTGAATAAAACCAGTCGAATCAATATCTCATTTCCACTTATAATCAGTTGCCCCCTACATTTGGCAACTTGATTTCTATATTAATAAACGGGAGCGGCAGTGTAAATGGAATCCAAAGAGCAGCGGGACTATCTCTCACGCACACGCACAGTATGTGTGTGTGTGTGAGAAAGAGAGAGTAATCTAGTAATGGTAAAATGGTGGAATTGGAATGCCATTTGTCAAAATCAGCCGGCAGAAGGGCGTTTCCCATTGGTGGAATCGCTCAGCAGAAAAAAGAAGCTAATGCGTTCATGGATGTTATCCACAAACAGCAGCAGCAGCAGGAGTCAGGCCTGTTTCCTCTTTTCATTATTTCATGACTTCATCTATTTCATGCTTTTACCCCCAATTTTATTATTATTTATTCAAATTCATCTGTCTCTCTCTCTCTCTCTCTGTGGAATGTATATTATTTCACTCTTGTGGTGAATTAAACCTATTTTTCGCCATCAATACAGTTTGAATCTAGGGTTACTATGACTTATTGAATCTTCTAAAAACTACATTCAATTTGTAGAATTAAAATTATGAAAATTAATTAATTTTAGGATGTAAATTTTCAGTTTCGGATTGAATAACAACTTTTAGACCCCTTTGTCGGATTTAGGTTAATTAGTGTTAACTAAGAGTGGCACGATCTCATTTGGTCAAAATTGACATGATTTATTGTCGTTGATAACGAGTTGGTTGATTTGGATCTTCGTCTTATGGTGAAGTCTAGAAGGAAATGTGACTCGAGGAGAAACATTCGAGGGAAAGAAAGTGGGGCTGTTTTAGTATAATTTTAAGAGAGATCCATTTCTTCTTTTTGGAAATTAATATAGATTCGTGTTTTCCTCCGCGAAAAGATCGAGATCATATATTTAATTATCCAAAATAATATTCGGGTAAATGAGAAATTGAACAATTTAAGTATGTCCTACATTAAAAAAATGATAAAGCAATGACTAGTATATATGGTCACGTTTTATTGAATGTGTAATCTTGTATAGCATAGATATTCTTTTTTGCGCGTGCACGCAAGGTGGAGTGCAAATCATGATCCAATTTGCACTTCTGGCCATTGAACTTGTAGGCTTTTCATTTATTTATAGATGTCCTCCCAATTTATGTAACAACTCCAGACGGTTGTGACCAGTTTAATTATTTAGTGACCAGTTTAATTATTTACTATCACAGCTAAATAAATTCATTTAACTAAATCAATATAATTAGTGAAACTTTTGTATAATTATATGGAGATTAATTGGATTAGTGAGAGAGCTCATTGGTACTCGTACAGACGGGTGCCCTTTATGCAGATGATGGAACATTGCCATGCTGCAATAACCCAGTTCTGCATTGGTACTTCACACTCGATTTTATCATGTAAACAGAAAGTTAATCTTGGCAGCAGCAGCAGCAGCAGCAGCAGCCTTGTTGCATGTTCTATATGTATTCCAAATTAAGCCACACATATATTGATTAGATACAATGTTAGCACTGGTCGAGGGGCATTCGTAGTGACGGAAGAGATGTCAAAACTCGAGAGATCAAGAAGTGAGTTGATCCATTCCCTCAAGGCGTGTGTGGAAGTTTTTTTTTTCATCGATTTTGACCGATTATGAGTAGTACAGTTTATGAGATTATGAGAGGTTGGGAAAAAAAGTTAGTTTTTTAAGACACTGATTTTGCATAGTATATGTTGGGGTCTATTCCTCAATCCCTCAAATTGGTAGTTTTTGGTTGTATTTCAAATTACATTTTTCAAATTTTATACTTTCTAAAATAATTATTTACAAATCTACCCAAAACCTAAAGTAGATGCTTCCTCTTCCTCTTCTCTCTTAACGTACATTTTGCCTCTTCTATTCAAACAATAATTTTTGTATGTCCCATTGAATTATTCTAGAAATCTTTTGCAGTCTTGTGTGTGTACTTTATATTGTTTACACATACCTATATTTTTTAATATGTATTTATATATATAATTTTATTCTTTTAAAAAACTTTTAGAAACACTGGATAATAAACTCTCAAGTATGGGTTTGACTGTTTTAAAGATCGCTAGTGAAACTACCTAAAATTGGACCCCTCACAAACACCCAAATCGATACTTTAAAAAACTCTTATAACCGATACCCAAAAACTCCCAAACAAACCCTCAGTTTGAGAAGTGATGAATATTAAATTTAGGAGACTCTAAGTACTATAGATCTACTTGTTAGAACAATATTCATTAGTGAATCTCATCCTCAATCGACTCTCCTTTTCCATTCCCATCCTACCCTTCCGGTCTTAATATTATCTAATAGTGTCATTGTAAATTTATCAAAAATACCACAAGTTGTTAGAAAGAATGGAAACTTATTTACTTATTTATAATTTATCTTCTATGCTCCATCATGTGTAGGATATTTTTTTTTTCCCTTAATCAAAAACTTGACATATGAAATTTTTATATATGAGTTCTAGGACACTTAGGGCTCGTTTGTAATTGATTTTGGAGCCCAATTTCTGATTGTCAAAAATTGTTTTAAGCATTTGGTAAATTTTTAAAAAGTAATTCTAAAAGAATCTGTATCATCTACAGCAGAATTTGAGAAGTAGCAAAATTATAACTTTTCAGATTCGACTTTTAGCTTTTCTATGAGTGGTTATATTCACACTACAATTTGTTATAAGTGTACCACAATTTAATTGTACTAAATATCCTCAATTTTTGTTTATTATTGCAATTATGTTCTTAACTTTTTGTCATCGAATTCTTATCTTCAACTTTCATTAATTCACACATTTCATCATTGATGATGGTTTTTGTAGAGATGTTTAATTTACGTATTTTAAAATGAGGAAAAAATATTTTATTTTACTTTTGTGTCTATTGTTTTTTAAAAAATATGACAAACAAATTTTTATGAAAACCGTTATCAAACACAAGATGTGCTAATTAATGAAAAGTTAAATATAAAAATGTGATAAAAAAAAAGTTGAGGATGTGAGTGATATAATGTTAAAAGATTAATGATGTTAAATGTAATTAAAATGTGGTGCAAAAAATAAAAAGTATTGTGTGAATATAATTACCCTTTTTCTATCTATTTATTATTAAAATACCAATTTTGACCTTAATTAATTAAAGTCATTCCTTTATGTCACAGATTTATTAATATTCTAATTATAATATATCTCCACAAATAATTTAAATTTAAATTTAATTGATTTGTGTACAATATTATTATGCTTTTATTTTTTAATGTTTTAAATTTTTAAGATTTAATAGATATATATTATTCTATTTTAAAATAATTATGGTAAATGCATTGTTTTGAAAAAAATATTTGATAATATTACACATTATTATAGAAGTAAAAACAATACTACTCATTATAATAATAATACAAAATAATATTATTATAATCAATGTCTATTTTAATAATCTTATACAATCACAACAATAAATTACCTTTGTTACCAAACGCTTAAATACTGATTTTGAAATATACAGCAATTATGAAACAATGGTTTACCAAACACTTATCTGATTTTTTTCACAACTGATTCTTTGTGCACCACAACAAAAGTTGATTCTCTTAAAAGCACATCATACCAAACCAAGCTTTAATCTACTATGATACTTATATTAAACCGATGAATTAAATTGACAGATAGTGCCAGAAACAATTTTCAGTGCTGTTGCTGAACCCTTCCAAAAAAACCCAGAAAATAAACAAGAAAACTGTTTGGCCATAAAGGAGCATGAGAAGAAATTGAAAACTGATAAAAATGAGAGGAAGGTATGGAGCCCTTTTGTCTTTAACAGGCTGTGTAATAAAAGGTCCAAGTTCTTAGTTTCATCAACTGATTAATTACATTGAAAATTTTATATGGAAAGTATTGGATGCTACATGTATATATTATAGTTGTGTACACAAAAATATTATTTTATTTATTTATTTATTATTATTATTTTTTTATGATGAGAGGAGGTTACAACAGTAATGAAGATTCTCCTGTCAGTTTCTGTAGTTTTGATGACGTTTTTCAGAGCCTTGTCCTTAGTGTACAAGCTTGCACAGACGAAATTGATCGAAATTGATACAAGTTGATACAGCCTACAAAAATTGGACCAACATCCCTTTAGGGATAGTTTTGAAGGTCCAAAATATATTACAAATTAGTCTTTGGTCAATCAATTCTGATTTTGCCAAATTGCCCTAATTTGGTAAGTGTGAATTCATAAAAAAAATTTATACTTGTTTCTATATTTATATATATATGTATGAGTGAATCTATAAACTTAAAAAAATTGTTTGTGTATTTCGATTTTTTATTTTATTTTTTCATACACATTTTCTTACATCACTAGTCATGTTTATTTACTTTCTTGTTGAGTAACTATAATCATGTACTTACTGGGTAAAAACTGAACAAGCTTGACCATGATCAATAAACGAACTCAAGCTTTGGGGGCCAACTTAAAGATCGTGCCTTTAACGGACATTTTTATTTTTGGTGCCTCTGTTGTAGTTATTTGAGAGTTAACATCGAAGTCTCATTGTACTTCACAAGGTACAATTTTTAACATAATCATATACCATTCAAGAGTTTGTAATGTTCTAATGTACAATCTTACTAAAACAACGTACCCCAACATTAAATATCCAAGTGTTGCAATTGTATTTTATTTAATGACTCGATAAATTGCATAGTCATAAATTCCATACAGTCAATTCTATTTTCTTCTGATATACATTTATGCAGGCAATTTTATCCCCATTTACACGTTAACATAATGTTGAAGTTGCCATTATTATTTGACTAGTATATATGCTTGTCGTTATTAAATTATTTGATAAACATGTAGGGGGAGAGGATGAGGGTGCAATTCCACTAGGTGACATTTTTATGACGCAGGTGGCCATGTCTAGAAAGTCATAAGATGTATATGCAAGTCGGTTTGCTTTGATCATGTAGAAGTAGGAGAAGATAAGGGTTGATTTATAGCAAACCACCCATCTTTTTTCTTTTTTCTTTTTTCTTTTAATATTGTTTACCAAGTGGCTAAGAATAATAACTTTTAGCCTTTTGTATCTCGACTCTTAATTCTCGACTCTTTATTTGATTAATTTGATTAACAGTAGAATAAACACAAATTTTGTACTTGTGTATGGTGTGATCTTAAATGGAACTCAAAGAATCAAATAAATGGAAAATGTTTACTATTGATCTTCAATATGTTGTGTGATAACAAGTTGGTCTCTATTTTTTTAAAAGAACAATCGATCTTCACCTTTCACTATATATGCAAATTAATCCATCGCGATCAAAATTGTAAATTGTCGTGTTATTTTCACATTTCCAATATTAAGAAGCTAGATTTTGTTATCTAACTTGAGTTGATGCCTTAAAACTTAAGGTGAAGCTTACGCAATGAATTAACGAAAATTTAAAAAAGAATTGATAATGTTATGGTTTTTTGAAGTAAAAGAGAATTAATTAACAAGCTAAGAAAATTCCAAAAGAATTTAAAAGCCCTAGATTGTGTCGCCATCTATTTATAACACCCACGAGTCCCCTCTTCCGGACCTCTGCTATCTGCATTCTGTACTTTGCGACCCAGAAAACTGAAAATATAATACAAAACAAAAAAAAAAATGAGAGGAAAATCTTCTTCAAACCAAATCAGTGCTAAAAATGGTGGAGTAGAATTAGAAAATCAAGAAACCCATCTCTCTGGTTCTTACATTCGTACCCTTGTTAAACAATTAACCTCTTCAAGAACCAAAGAAAATAAGAATTCAGATGCACAATTGAGTTCTTGTAGCAACCAGAATTCAGCCAAAAATGGAGATGGATTTGCTGAAAAACCTAAAAAACAAGTTAGGAGAAGACTCCACACTAGCAGGCCTTATCAAGAGAGGCTTCTGAATATGGCTGAAGCCAGAAGAGAAATTGTTACTGCCCTTAAGTTTCATAGAGCAGCCATGAAAAAGGCCCAAGAAATGGAAAATCAGCCATTAATGGAGTCTTCTTCTCAAGAAATTTGTTTAGAAAATGAGGCTAAATTGAAATCCAGGAGGAATCCAAGAATTTATGCCTCAAATTCTACTTCAAATTTCTCTTACTGTTCTTCCGGGCCAGAATATTCTTGGCCCGTTTCTCCAATTCCTCCACCACCACCACCCATTTTCCAAGACAATCTCAACTTTTCACTGCCAAATCAAACCTTGGGACTGAACCTCAATTTTCAAGATTTCAACAACTTGGACACCACCCCTTATTACAATCCCACCACTCCTTCATCATTTTTTCCATCCTCTTCTGCCTCTTCTTCTTCTTCACCTCCATTTTCGGCCGTCACCGCCACCGCGGAAACTCCATGCATGGCGGTGGCTGTGGCGGAATCCAGCTTACCGGAAATGGACTTAGATTTGCATCCAGCAATGGATGATAAGGAGATGGCTGAGATCAGATCAATTGGAGAACAGCATCAAATGGAGTGGAATGACACCATGAATTTGGTCACTTCTGCTTGGTGGTTCAAATTCTTGAAGGCTATGGAAATTTCTCCTGAAGAAAAAACTGAAGATTATGGATTATTCTCTCCATTTGATGAAGTAATGGAATTTCCAGCTTGGTTGAATGCAAATGAAAGCTGCTTGAATGATTATTGTTCTGATGACTACTTGCAGGATCCTGCTTTGCCATGGTAATATTTTTTATTTTTTATTTTTTTTAATTCTTGAGGAGAATTATGTTATTCTATATTTTTTCTTCTCTGGTAAGAGATGTTTTCTGTTTTTTTTTTTTTTTAGAATGAGCAGCACTTTTGTTACCTTAATTTTTTAATTCTTTCATTCTACATTTTCTTTCAGAATATTACTTTTTTAAATTAACTACCTAGGCCAAAAGTATTAAAAAGGTTAATAAGAAATTACATTTATTTATTTAAATTTAGTCATCAAAGCACCACTTCACGTTCATATTAGATTTAATTTTATTGAAGAACTCACTAGTATAAAATTTTAAAAAATAAGTAGAGTCGAGACTTGAGAATAATACAATTGCTTATTCTTATACATTTATTAATTTAAAATTTTAGTGTAACTAGTGGTGCCGCGGTGAGATGTTGAAAAATGTCAACTAATCAATAGACGCGCATACAAAATTTGAGCAGACCTAGCAAAGGGTAGAATTTTTTTCCATATTCGGTAAAATTATTTAAAAGAATTGTGAGTAGAAATAAATTTTATACAAAAATAATGTATTTATACTTCTTAAAATTAATTTACTTAAAATAAGGTTTCAGACCGTTATACATGCATGCCTAAGTGATGGCTTCATTGTTTGGTTGGGGAAAGAATGTTACATATATATGGCAATTGGGCAAAATCAAATAAAGTCCAAGAAAATCTTTCCCATTATACTTTGAAATATGCATAAGTTGACATTTTGTTTAGAAAATGATTATTTTATCTAATTTTCTAGTGCGAGTATTTAATGATTTTCCAGGATTTCATTTGTAGATATGGACCATATCTTTAATTTTTTTGCTTTGATTCAAAATTATAATTACTCTTAAAAAGGGTAGTATGGTCGATCTCGAGTACAAAAAAATTGAACGTTACGGTGTTCAATATAAAAAAAAAAACACCATTAAAGTGTATATTAGAAGACCGACAATCCTATAATTGCAATTACTCGACACACTCTCTTGTTAAAAAACCCTTCACGTGCTTGTGATTTCTCTTTTTAATCACGCTCTTGTTTTTAGTTTATATATATACACATACAGTCTTCTTTTCTCCCTGTCTATACTAACAACTTTTTATATTTTTCTTGTAAATAATGCAGCATGGAGATTGAGGAAATTGAAGGAATGGATGGGGACTGGTTAGCCTGAGAAAGATTTTTTTTTTTTTTTTTTTTTTTTTTTTTTTTTTTTAAATCTTTGGCCTTCCCTTCTACTGGCCTTGGATAAGGGCCCCAAAATTTTATCTCTCTTTCTTTCTTTCTTTTTTTATTTTTTTAAACTTTTCCTTTTCTCCAAATAAGACTTGCTTGTGGTGATGAACATGCAAAGCAAAATAACAGTGTGAAGAGGAAATTATTAAATTCCTCCCCTCCTATTTTAGAGAATTTTACAATTTTAGAGTTTTATTATATCCATGTTATTTCCATGTTGTTAATTATTATTTGCAGTTACCCGGGGGGAAAAAGGACTCGTTTATTCATAATTTTATTAAGAATAAAATTTAATTTCATGTCTAAATCTTTTAGATAAATTGTACGTGCTACACTCTCCACATTGTTCTCAAACATTGTCCTTCTTCAATCGATCTTATACTGTGTACTATCTGAGATTGTTCAAATTAAATTTTTTTCATTATTCCAAGTAATTTTTGGTGATAATTTCACCATACATCACAAAATATAAAATAATTTAAAAATATTATCTAACTTTTTTTTTTATTCTAAAAATACTATTTTTTTTTGTAAAACTTGGTACATTTGTTATGTTTGTTAATAACAAACGTAACATATTTATTGTAACCAAAATAACAAATATAACAAAAAGTGTTATAAAAATTTAAAATAGTATTTTTATAATAAAAAAAAGTATGACAGTATTTTAAGAAATATTTTATTTATTGTAGTTATTTGTGAAAAGACCCATTTGGTGATAATTTCACCATACACCACAAATATAAAATAATTTAAAAAATACTATCTAACTTTTTTTATTTTAAAAATACTGTTTTTTATTTTTGTAACACTTGTTGTTACATTTGTTGTGTTTGTTAATAATATATGTAACACATTTATTGTAACCAAAATAACAAATGTAACAAAAAGTGTTATAAAAATTGAAAATAATATTTTTATAATAAAAAAAAGTATGATAGTATTTTTAAAAATAATTTATTTATTGTGGTTATTTGTGAAAAGACCCCTATTTTTATTTTATTTTTTAATTGTACTTCAAATTAAAGTGTTATCATACTTCTGGCATTACATTGGGTTGAAAGTCTACATATTTGAATAGTTTTAGTTTTATTTGTGTCCATATCGAGCCCAACTCTATTTAAAATTAATTTTAGAGTTCAACTTCTTACTTTCAAACAATTATAAGCTATTTTAGCAGTTCAGTAAAATGTAAACTTAAAAAAATGATTATGGAACAATTTATACCATATGTCATTAGATATTGAGAAGTAACAAATTAGTAGTTTCTCAAATTCTGCTTTAAGCTTTTTCTAATTATCCATCATTAACATGTCAATTTTAACTCCAATAAATAAAATTAATTCATTTTATGTTATAAATTTGTTAGTATATATTCTACGTTTATTGATATTATACCATAATAAAGCCTCATCCATAATTCAGGTAAAAAATATTATTCTATTGTCTTTTCTTTTCATTGGTCATTGGAATATCAAATATACTTTTTAATTATTATTTTATTTTTCTTTTAAAATAACTATGGTGAATATATTGGCTAAAATAAATATTTAGTGCCGTAGATGAAAATTAGATTTTTAGGAGATTTGTATAAAAGTTGATAAAAAATTGTGGTTCTCATAGAATATATGGGATCGGAGGATGAGTTTTAAAAAATAGGAGCCAAACATAAGAACTTAATAATATTACATATTATCATAAAAACTTTTGGATATCCTTCTTCATCAATCATTGACATCATATCATATTATCATCCACTATAACATTTAAGTTTTTTACACGTACAATTATTGAATTTTTAGCATTTGAATACATGCACAATAATTGATTTTTTTTTACCAAACGCTCAAATGTTGATTTTGAAATATACAGCAATTTTGAAACAAAAATTTATAAATTTATCAAACACTTAATTAATTGTTCCCGCAAGTGATTATTCCTCCATAGATAAAACTATTGCTCCTTTCCCAATTTGATTAATTTGGGTCCATAAGTTTATGGAACCTTGGGCCGAAAATTAAAGCCGGAATTAAAATAGGGAAAAATTAGTATCTACTCAATTTTAACATAACCTTTTAAGAAATCTTGTTAGTTTAAAATACTTTTCTAAAAAGTCTACTTAAGTTTCGTCTAGGCTCCACCTAGACATAAAGTTTGATCTCCATGTCTAGCCACGCTTCACGCATCGCCCTCGTTTTACCTTCGTCTCGCTCTCGCCTAGATCCAAAAAGTTTGAAGTTCGATCTTGACGTCTAGTCACGTTTTACACTTTTTAGAACATTGGTTTAAAATAGTTGGAAAAATCAAGACATTGGAATATACCAGTGATTTTTGTGAAAATATTTTTTGTAACCAATATGTAATCGAATAGATGGTTGATAAGGCAATTATCGTAATATGTGATTAAATTAATATTTTATCTCTTTTATAACTAACTATAAAATCTCGTTCCAATTAGTTATTTCATTTTTAAACAAGATTTTAAAAATTCTATTCATTTTCCACCAAAGACGAACCTCACGGCAAGCTATTGCTCCTTTCCCAATTTGATTGATTGTACCCTTATAAGAAACCGAATGTGACCATTAATTAGAAGACGTGAATGTCAAATTTTAAAAATTGCATTTTGGGTTTTCTATTAATTCTGACTTGATATCTTAATTGATTGTACATTCCTAAATTGTGTCTTTTATGGAAGTGACATTGTCTAACGTTGTTGCTCAACTCGTGACCTTGAGCATCCCCACCTTTGATTGGAAACTTGGGCATGACATAAGTTTTGATCTATAAAATAATTTTGACTCAAATTTTGATAAATCGTGACTTGTTTGATTAGTTTTTTGGGTAATTATATTCACACTATATTTTTTATTATCTACACAACATTTTAATTGCAATAAAAGTCCCATAACTTTTTATATTTAGATAGTTGCGTCTCTAACTTTTTTTATCGTATTTTTATCATTAACTTTCATTTAGTTTTCACATCTTGTCTCCTACGAAAATTTTTGTCTAAATATTTTTCTAATGTGCATTGAAATGATACAAAAATATTTTGTTAAACAAATATAAGACGTGCAAATTAATAGTTTGATGAAAAAAATTTGCTAAAAAAAAATTAGACGTGACAAATAGTTAGAAACTTTCAATGCAATTAAAATATGGTGTACTTAACAAATAATGTTATGGTAATATAATTACCCTAGTTTTTTTCCCCCTTTAAAGGGGCATAAAAAAATTTCAACCCCCACCCCCCCTTTTTTTTTTCAAGAAGAGGCTCGAATCCAATGTTTTAAAAACCGACCCGGGTATCGACCCGAAAAAGTGAAATGGTCAAGGGTTAAAGAGTCGAACCGGAGTTGACCCGGTGATTTTTAAAAAATTAAAAAAAATTAAAAAATGTACAAAAAAAATTAAAAAAATGAAAAATAAGGTTTTGAAAATCACAAAAATTGCTCAAAAGTAATTTTTTTAGTTTTTCATTCTTTTAATCCATTTCGTGCAAGGAGAGAGATGAATTTCAATGGTCAGTTACAATTAATTGTGGAAAGAAATGATTTTTAAAACCAATAAAACCGGGAACGGGTCAATGGGTTTTTGAGCAAGTTTTTAAATAGAGGATTTTTTTACATAACCAGCCTGGTTTTGGGACCGGTTCTCGGTTTTACCAGTTGACCTGGCCGGGCCGGGCCGGGCCGGGCCGAGTCTGATAACACTGCTCGAATCTAGTCACATTTGTCTGGAAAGGCGTCACTCTTTCATTGGAGATCTCTTATCTTCCTAAGTTGCGAGTTGTTGATTAAATATGACTTGTGATCTTGACTTGTCTGCCTTAAATTGGAGATGTTAGGTTTTGAATACATAATTGTGACCCATTGTATATAAATAATATCCCAGTGACGTATAGAAATCTTGTTCGCGTACGTTTTGGATTGTCGATAATTGTGACTAGCAATTGTTGTGTGTGACCTTTAATTTGAAGATGTTGCTATGATATTTTGATATCTATATTGTGATTGTTTGATTAACTATGATTTAATTCTCTTGGTGTAATCTTCCTTAGAGCATTGCCTTCAATGTACTTTGTCTATTCTAATTTATATGGCAAGTAAAATAGACAGACTTTTCGGTCCATGTGGTACTACATCTATTGAATAGATGGTTAAATTATAAATTCGTCTCTAATGGGTTCCGTCTAAAATTTATATTACTGCTTATGTGACTTAAATTTTTTTTTTAAATTGACAGGTCTTTAATTTATATTTTTCTTGTCTGAATTTTTTTAAAATAAAATGCTGAGATTGATTTAAATTTACTGAGTCACTTCGTCTAAATTTAGAAGATGGAGTCCTCGTCAGCATATATTAGAGAGGGTTTTTTATAACTCCGTCTATATATGCTTATATGACACGTCTAAAAAGTAATAGACGAAGTGCATTAGAGATACTCTTATAGTTTAGAGAATTATTATGTCTCATTCATAGTTTATGGTGCTTGTATTTATTGTTCTCTTTGTCTCACAAAGGTATACTATTGTGCACCAAATAGAATTATTTTCTATTATTTGTAATAATTTATTTAGAAGATATAGAAAATGTTGTTGTAAAATTATAGATAATGATGAATGATTATTTAGTTGTATCTAGATGTCTATGTAGTTATCTACTAACTCCAGAAAAGTGTATTCTAATCAAGTTGTAACTCCCTTTAGAACCCTATAAATAAGGGTCATTATTATAGTAAATTAACACACTTGAGTTTTGACTCTTTCTATTCTCTTCTCTTTTTCTCTCTATGTTTTTAGTTTCATAACACGTTATCAGTACGAACAAGCTCACCCAAAATATAGAGAAAATCTGAGTGCAATAGTTTAAAAAATTCGCAGAATCTAGATTGACTGTGCAGCTGTGATAAAATTTTATTATCTCAATACTCCGTGATCCAATCATTGTGAAATTTGAATAGTAACTTCAAAACTCATTGTTTTTAAAATCCAACGGTGGAGATCTAGATCAAACGGTTCATTAGTGAGAAATCTCTGTGTGAACAATATGAATTTTGAATTCGTTGAAGAATTTGGGCAACCTGCGCAGTTATGATCAAACGTTGATATCTTAGCGATCCATAGTCCGATTGTTTTGAAATTTGGACAAAAATTTCAAAACTTATTGATATTCAAATCCAACGGTTAGAATCAAGATCCCATGGTTCATCTGGACAAAAAGTTAGTATTCTCTTTACTATCGTATTTGATTATACATTTTTCTGTATTGATAAATAGTAGATAAATACTTTTTGAACATTGTTAATTATTACATATCAATATTTAAAATAATATTGTATTTATCAATTTATACAAATTAATATTCCTGAAGAATATTTCGTTGGTCTTCTAGAAGAAGTACAACTTTATATTAATATTTCAGTAGAATACACTTGCTCTCGAAGAGTATAATTTGTTAGATTTATTATTAAGTTATTGCTCCCGAAGAGCGTAATTTAATAAATCTAATATCTTATATGAGAATATTTTATTGCTTCAAAAGTAGCACAACGTTATAATATAGTAATATTCCAATAGAATATTAATTACTCCCGAAGAGCATAATTTTATAAGATCTAATATTCTATAAGAATATTATAATATTACTCCTGGAGAATAAATATTTACATCAAAATAATGATTTGTTATAGCTTCTGAATAAGCACAACTTTATAATATTTTGACAAAATATTAATTGCTCCTGAAGAGCATGGCATTACAATTTAAATATTCTAGAAGAGTATTGAGATATCACTCCTGAAGAGTAAATTTTTATACAGTTCAATTTTTCAAAATAATTGATTGTTGCTCCTGAATAAGCACAGCGTTACTTCAATATTCTGGCAGAATATAAGAGCATAATTCATAAGATCTAATATTAAGCTATTGTTCCTGAAGAGCAAATTTTTATATAGTTTAATATATTTAAAATTATTTGTTGTTGCTCCTGAAGAAGCACAACATTATATTAATATTCTGGTATAATACTTGCTCTCGAAGAGCATAATTGTAAAAGATCTAACTTCTAGTATGATTTTGCTCATGATGAGTAAATTTTTAAATAATAATATGTTGTTGCTCATGAAGTAGCATAATATTATATTAATATTCCAGTCGAATATTACTTGCTCTCGAAGAACGTAATTTTATAAGATCTATTATTTTATAAAATATTGTATTAATACTCCTGAAGAAGTATAACGTTATGAATATTAATATTTAAAAAAAAATGATATTATTGTTTTTGAAGAAACACAAAGTATAGAAAATATTCTAGAAAAAATATCGTGCTCTTGGTCTTGAAGAATCACAACTTTACAATTTTAGAATATTAATGTTGTGTAATATTAGAGTGTTGATACTCTTAAAGAAGTACTATATTAAACCAAAAGTTCAATGTCCTTAAAATTTAATTGATTGACATTACCGGTTAGACCATTCCAGATCAATATAATGTGAATTATTAATGAGAATATCTATTGAAAATCAGAAGATTTTTCAATATAATAAATTCTCACGTGATGCTTGTTCTCATGGTATATAAACTAGTAGACATTCACTAGCTAAAATCGAGACTGAATTCCCTGCATTTCTGAAAATTATTTAGGGTGATTTATGGAGCCCCATCATCCTCTATGTTGACAATCTATATATTATTTGTATCTAATAGATACATCTACTAGATGATTGTATGATGTTATTATTCGCAACTTGAAGTTTGCGAGATTACTTGCTCAAATTTTAAATTATGAGCATAATTTTCAGATTATACAACAAAGACGGTGATGTGTCTTGTCAATACTAGTGAGTCTAAATCTTAAACTTTTAATAAATATTAGTTGAGATAATGTTAAATGGTTTAGCAATATTGTTTTTCAACGCCTCCAATTAAATTCTAAACCATTACTATTGAGAACAAAGTTTTTTCCATTTTTGTCTAGGGAATACTATTTTATATGTTGAAATACTTATACGCATCATGCCAACATCAAAGTTATCCCTGCTATAGTTGGCTTATGGTCAGAGCATAATATTATCCATCTAATAATTTTTTATAGTGCAATATATGTACAATCGGTCCACCATAGTGCACTGAGATGGGCTTTGAAAAATGTTGAGAATACATGTTTAGTATGGAACATTATAAAATATCTTAAGTCCTAACGGGTGATCTTTTATAATACTGTTTTTCGAATGTCATTTTGATAAGACAGTTTTCTCAACATTAGGGGAGAGAAATTAAGTAGCTGGAAAGAATACTTGAAAATGCAGTATATTATATTTTTCTGGATCCTTGCACAAGACAATATGAACTAGAAGTTCGACAAATAACTCATTTGTAAGTTATACAATTGATAGATGCATTTACTGACCAAAGAAAGTAAATCAAATCTCATATACCAGCTTTAAATGCTCTAATTTATATTAGCGTCCTTGAAGGACAATCCATTAACATTATATCAGGTAAATTAATGACACGCCTGAAGCATGGTGACATTTGATTCCAAAAAATTCTCAAATAAAAAATTCAGCCAATTATAAAAATGGTCCTATTGAGGAGGTGTATACTATTGGAGTGTATATAGACATAACTAATTATAAAAACCCCAGAAGAGGTTCAGCTAGTTGAAATAATAGAACGAAAAGATCTCGTTAAGTTATGTCGTTATGAGAAAGAAATGAATTCAAAAATAAATGTTGTTGACAACATTTTTGTATATAAAGAAGTGCTTCATATTATGAAAGGTAGTGAGGATATTGAAAAAAATCTGTCAAAGAATAAATTGACCAAATAAAAGGATGCAATCCAAGTAAATTAAACTGATTAGAGAAATCTGATGTTTCTGGACCTATAGTCGAAGCACCTAAAGGTGTATATTTATGCGAAAAGGAAATGAGAAAATGAAGTCGTAACATGTAATGCACGACTTTTGAATTTCACAAAAGCTTATGTAAAGCAATCATAAGTTGATATCTTGTTAGTATGTCAATGCATGACATATATGCATATAATGAATTTTGTTATAATCAACTTATCTGGCATGATTAATAAAACAATATATATAAATCCCTGGAGGATTTAACATGCCTGAAAGATATAGTTCAACTTTTCGAGAACTTAATCGATCAAAGTACAGACCTAAAGTGATATTATGATGAGGGGGAGTAAATACGCGTTGTACTTTTTTCCTTGACCAAGGTTTTGTCCCATTGAATTTTCCTAGCAAGGTTTTTAATGAGACAATTTTAATGGCGTATTAAAAGAATTATGTATTCTTTTTCCTTCACTAGGATTTTTGCCCACCAGGTTTTTTTTAGTAAGGTTTTAATGAGGCATATTCTTTCTGTAAATGACATACAATTGGAAGTGGTATAAATATTTTAGTTATGGATGTCCATAACCTATAAATCATTAACCCTCATCTTAACCTTATGGTTATACTCCCGTATATTATAAATTGTATATGAGACTTCTGAAGGGAACAACTACAGGATCTATTTTTAATATAATTGCATCAAATCATCATGTTGATTACAGTCAATCAGAGATAGTGTATGAAGATGATATTGTTGGAGGTTATAACATTGATCACATTTCACCAGAATTGTTTTATACAAATTTTAACAAGATGGCGACATTGAAGACATTGACGCACAAGATATAGATAGCTCGATAGAAGTTTTTTTTTCATTTATTGAAATCAGTTGGAGTAACTGTAATTTTTTTTCCTTCGCTCAGGTTTTGTCCCACTGGATTTTCCTGACAAAATTTTAATAAGGCAGCATTTGAGTATTTCAATTTTTGATAATTTTTTTTCTTTCTATTGGTATTTTTGTCCCATTGGGTTTTTGCCAAATAACGAACCAGTTAATGTGTAATAAGTCATTCAAGGGGGAGTGTTGTAAAATTATAGATAATGATGAATGATTATTTAGTTGTATCTAGATGTCTATGTAGCTATCTACTTACTCCAGAAGAGTGTATTCTAATTAAGTTGTAACTCCCTTTAGAACCCTATAAATAAGGGTTATTATTATAGTAAACTAACACACTTGAGTTTTGACTCTTTCTATTCTCTTCTCTTTTTCTTTCTATATTTTTAGTTTCATAACAAATGTTATTTAATTTTAGAGAAATTTGCACTTTTTGTCTAAAACTTTTGCAGTTTGTTAGTAATCTACTTTTAACTTTTTTAGCACCAGACATCTCAACCTTTCACTTAATTGTAAATCACTTTCTTATTAATAGATAATGACGAATTTATCTTCCTTTTTAAATAACAAAAAAAAAAAAAGCTAAAAAAAAAAAATTGTATAAAAAGTATCATAACGTATGAAAAAGTACAAAATATCTTCTTCCTCACCTCTAATCACCCCCTCATCCCATCAAGCTTAACGGTTAGCTACAATTCTTAGTTCTTTTTTAATATGGTGTTGCATCTGATAGGCTTTTTAATATTTGCAGCTTACCACGGAATCTGGTCATGTTGGTCCATCCAATCCTGTAATTAATTGAGGATTCCTAGTCAATAAAATAAATACAAACCTGTGTGATTTAGATAAAATGCATATAATAATTTTTTGGATCATTTCCTACGGGCTTCTATATGACTTTTAGTTCTCACTTAGTAGGATTAACTTACTTCTTTTGCTTGATAGAGATGAACTTAGGTTGAGTTTAAATTGTTTCTTTAATTTACAATCGTACCGAAAAGGTTTATTCATACTTCTTGCGTGAATGGTGGTGGCGTGGAGGTGATGGCTGCAGTGGGTGGATGAGGGGTTGGGTAAGCGAGGAAGAAGATACTTTGTGCTTTTTTAAAAAGTTACGAGACTTTCTTTGTAATTTTTTCTTATGTTTTTGTTGATTTTAAGTTTCTTTTATTTTTGTTTATCTAAAGAGGGGCGCAAATCCATCATTATCTGCCAATAGAGATGTGATTTACAATTAAGTAAAAAATTGGAGATGTCTAGTACTAAAAAAAAGTCAAGAATAAATTAGTAACAAACTGCAAAGATTAATAACGAAAAGTACAAAATTCCCTTAATTTTAACCTATATCTAAAAAGGATCTTTATCATATTTTTCAATTTTATTTACATTGAAAAAATAAATTTATATTGAGATCCATATGTTAGTTATCATTGAATTGTAGGGAAAAATGACAAATAGGCCAAATAAATAAATACAAATTGAATACAAACTGTACAAAAAAGCTTATGAGACAACTACTGTATAATCTTCGAAAATTACTGTTTATTCTCTTCAGCCAACGAGATCACGATTATCAATTATCGCAATTTTCGGAAATATTAATCGCACAAAATCCGCCTTGATAATTACACATCTTCTTCCATAACGGCCGAAGAATAACACTTTGTGACTTCCATCTCCAACAATAGCATAATCGGACGAGGAGATATGAAATTCTTCGCCGGAAAATTATGATCGTCAACCAAATTTGAAAGTAATAGCTAGAAGTAGTAGGTAATGTAACTTCTAATTTCGTGCCCATTATATTGTTGCTTCTATAAATTCCTAATTTACCGGCCAAACCCGTCTTCTCGTCCTCCCGCACCCCTAGAGTGGCACAATCTATTACCTTTCTCTCATTATCCTGCCTCGCCTTTCAACTTTAAGAAGCCTGGTAATAATTTTTTTTTTTGAATTATTACGTAGGTTATTTAAATCTTTTGATAATTCTTGATTTTGTGAATTTTGTATATTTTATCTGCTGTAATTATGCTCTGTTTATAAGTTAAATAGTTGTTGTGTTCTAGTAAATGATTTTGGTTGAACTATTTATTGGAGTTTTTCACCATGACGATAAAAAGAACATTTTGGAATCAATCCTCAAATCTCTCCTCAACTCCGGTTCTCTTTGCCATCCCAACAGAACCTCTCTAACACGTAAGAATCTCTCATCTCCTCAAATCTCTTCGATTCTATCAATTTCTATTTTTCCATATTTATCGTTTACTCACCAACTTCTATCAATATCTATTTTTCATATTCAATGCAAGCAAAGTATTCTCCTACCCACCTAATTTTTATTTTTATACATGCGAATCCACTGCATAAGTGGGTATACTAGTTTAGTCAATTTGTCTTTAACAACATTTCTTTAATTTATTTTTTCCCTTTTCTTTTGTGGGAGGAGGTGTTGAACTATTTATTTAGTCAATTTGTCTTTAATAACATTTCTTTAATTTATTTTTTTCCCTTTTCTTTATTGGGAGAAGGGGTTTGAAAAATAAGTTCTTTGGGTTAACATTATTTTGACTTAGATTGAAAGTTGAAGTTAAAGAATTGAATCAGAAATGCCAATTAACCAAACAAAAGTTGTTCTCAATTAGTTACACAAGGGATTGAACGATTCTAGCAAATATGGAGATCTTTTAGTTTTGTCGCACTCATTCTGCTGTATTGATTTGATAATTGTGAGTTATGTATTCAAATTAAAAAGGTTTTACAGCTTGTCTGCTGATTTTCATTGCATGCAGTACTAATATGATATTTCAAACTGTGTGAATCCTACATTTTCATGGCATGCATCAATTCTGTTGCTGGTTTTTTGGCCGTTTTTCGTTGCCTGTGTTACCCTTGGTGTTATTTGATTAGGTTATTCGAGCAATGTGTATCCTACATTTTAATAATGTCACATATTGGTTGTTAGTTTTTTGTTTTGTTGTTTTTGAAAAGGTCACACATACTGTTGGTTGTTTATTTTTTGATTTGTTTTGGTAGCTGCATTAAAAAGTCACATAGAGTATGCATTAAAATTAACGATTATTAATACCTTTTATTACAAATGACTCATTCTATCTTTCTGTATTATTAAAATTCACAATATTTATTTCTTTTTCAGTAGAAAGTACCATTATTTCAGCAATATTATTAAGTTTGATGTCAACTTCATGTTATATGCTTGAGATTTTGTTGATTGCATTTGCATTCTGCTCTTGTTGTTACTTCCCCGTTTATTTTTTTGTTTGATTCTCCGCTGAATTTTTTTGCCCTTCAATTTCTATTGATATTTTTTGACTGAACAATTAATTCACAATTGCTTAGGGTGCGTTCTCTTTGTGTTTCAGTTTTGTGTTTTGAGTTTTGAATTCGTTTTGTGTTTTGTGTTTTGAGTGTTTGTTTTGAGATTTTGAAAATGCGTTCTGTTTGAAATTTTTGAAAATTATTTCTGAAAACAGAAAACTCGAAAACGCGTTTACTTGAATTTTTTTAGAAATTTGGATTTGGAATTAAAAACAATTTAAACATAATTAAAAACAATTAACTATGGAATTAAAAACATTTACAAACAATTAAAAACATTTAATTATGGAATTCAAAATATTTAAAAACAATTAAAAACATTTAATTATGGAATTCAAAATATTTAAAAACAATTAAAAACATGTAAAAACAATTTAAAACAATTTAAACTTGGAATTAAAAACATTTAAACAAAATTAAAAACATTTAAAAAAAATTAAACCATTTAATTATGGAATTAAAAATATTTAAAAACCATTAAAAAGAATTAAAACATTTAATTATTTGGAATTAAAAACATTTATTAATTACAAACATTTAATAAAAATTAAAAACATTTAAAAAGATTGGAAAGGGAAAGGGGAATTGAACCCCTAACCTTTACTTTGAAAATGGTGTACCTTGCCACTTGGACTGGGAACCGCAATTGTTAAAAAAACGCGGACAATAATTAAATCATAACTCACCCGCGTAAAATGAAAAAAAAAAATGCCGTGCCAAAGAATCGAACCCTTGACCTCCATGGCCAAAATGCCCAAAACGCGCGTTTTGGCCATTTTGGCCAACTCCGCGTTTTGTACACAAAACGCTCAAAATGATGAAATACCGTTTTCCGTTTTCTTTGCAATTTTGTTTGGTGTTTTAGAAAATGCATTTTCAAAAATGAGGAGGAGAACGTGTTTTCATTATTTTCAAAAACTAAAAATGGAAAATGGCCTCAAAACACCAAAGAGAACGCACCCTTAGTTTTTTGTTATTGCACACTCTGTTTTCAATGGCTAGTATGAATTACAGCTTGTTATTAGAGAAAGGTCACATACTGTAAGTTGTTTATTTTTTGGTTTGTTGTGGTGGCTGGAAATTGGAGTGTGCATTAGAATTCACAATTTTTTTTTCCTACTTTTCACTAAAATGGCACAATCTGTGTGTTAATTGTACCATTAAACTTCACAATATTTGTTTCTTATCTTGAGAAACTACCATTATTTAGGTAATATGAATAATATTGATACCCTTTTTTATCTCTGACTTTTTTGCAGATATGGAGTACATTAATGTCTTCGTGCAGTATGGTGGCAAATGGGATCGATTCAACAACTACAATCATTATTCAGTTTCTGGAATTTTGGTCCCAGTGGAATGCACATACAACAAACTTGTTGAGATGATAGCGAAAGAGTTAAATTGGGATCCAACAAGAGATGCAGTAACACTACAGTATCAAGTTAACAAAAACATGCCTCTCATGAAGATTTCCAACAACAGCTCTGTCTCATTTTATTTAGAACTCAAGAAAAAGGACCAAGACGTCACAAAGTTTCCATTATGCGTTGATGTTGGACAAGTAGCACATGGTAACATAATTTTTTAAGATTTATGTTGATTGCCTTAGCATTCTGCTCTTGTTGTCATTGCATTGTTATATGTTTTTGTTTCATTCTCTGCTGAATCTTTTTGCCCTTCAATTAATGTTGTTATGTTTTGACTAAACAATTGACACGATGGTTTTTGTGGTCTAATAAAATTGCACCACGTTACTTTTATTAGAAAATTATCCTACTTTTTTATTATTGCATACTTGTTTTTACCTTTTAAATGGCTAGTTGGAATTGCAGCTCATTATTCTGTTGGGTTTTTAGAGAAAGGTCACATTTGTTACTTGTTTATTTGTTTTGTTGTGGTGGCTGGAAATTGGAGGGTGCAATAAAATTCACAATTTTTGTACCTTTCACCAAAATGCAACAATCTGTGTTACTGATGTACCATTAAATTCGCAACATTTGATTCTTTTCATTAGAAAGTACCATTATTTTGGTTATATTAAATATTAAATAATACTGATACCTTTTTTATCTCTGATTTTTGCAGATATGGAGTACATTAGTGTCTTTGTCCACCATGGTGGCATATGGGATGAATTCAACAACTACAATGATTATTCAGTTTTTGGAATTTTGGTCCCAATGGGATGCACATACAACAAACTTGTTGAGATGATAGCGAAAGAGTTAAATTGGGATCCGAAAAGAGATGCAGTAACACTACAGTATCAAGTTGACAAAAACATACCTCTCATGAAGATTTCCAACAACTCCTCCGTCTCATTTTATTTAGAAGTAAAGAAAAAGGACCAAGACGTCACAAAGTTTCCATTATGCGTTGACGTTGCACCAGTATCACACGGTAATAGAACTGAAACATTTCAAGACGGTTCACTTTCGCAAGTTGCTTCTTTTGAAGGATGTAATGTGACGCAGCTACAACTTCGTGGAAGACATTGTTCGGAGACTTCACCTCCAAGGCTACCAACAATTGAGGACATGGCTTCTGAGATTTGTGAGAACATACCGGGACCTGAAGAAATGAATGATGAGACAGAAACTAATGTGATTTCACATCCTACTGTCGACGGGATTGCAGAAAACCAAATTTACCGGAGTAAGGAATTGTTAAAGACAAGTATTGCCTTGTATGCAATACAGAACAAATTTCAATTCAAGGTGTATCGGTCGGACAGGAAGGAGTATGCGCTGAAATGTCTAGATGACAATTGCAGCTGGTCTTTTAGAGCTTCAAAACTCGGAGAAACAAACATGTTCAAAATAAGATACATCAGAAACAGTCACACATGCTCGTTGGATATCATATTGGGAGATCACCGCCAAGCAACAAGTTCGTTTGTGGCTAGTTGCATCAAGTACAAATATATCTCTGCAAGGACCATTTACACTCCCGGCGACATAATGAAAGACATGATGAATACATACGGAGTGTGGATGAGTTACGAGAAAGCTTGGAGAGCTCGAGAGCATGCACGACAAAGCTCGGTAGTAAGCACTGGAGAGCTAGAGAGCATGCTCAAGGATAGGGTGGTTTTACCTTCGACGCCAAAGAGAAGATCCGGAAGGCCTAAGGGAAAAAGAACACAGTCAACAGAAGAGAAAGAGCAAGTTACAAGGTGTGGAAGATGCGGGGAGTACGGTCACAATCGAAGAAGCTGCAATGACCCTCAGCCGTCAAAGTCAAAATCAGGCAGGAAAAGAAAATCACAAGGTTCTTTGACGAATGAGGTAAGATATCCGACATGATTAAATTACACAGGTTAGTTGGAACTTCTAGTACTTTCTATGCAAATTACTGTGAACAATGGTCATATCTATTAGGTCTGGTTCTATCTCGATATTATTGAATTAAACACGATTAAATTAATTAGAATAATCAATTGTTTTGTGGCTGGAACATTGAACGCCTCCTTATGGGGAGGCTTGGGATCTAAATGCCTTTTTAGTGTTTGTGTTGTAAGCCTTGATATTCAGTGCTCCATGCTTTCTAGATTTGAATTTCAACTTGTGGGGATCTTCCTTTTTTTACCAGACTTATTACTTTATGTTGTGTTGACAGGATCAAAAGAAAAACTGCAGTGAACCAATTTGCACTGCTGTTGATGAGACGCGACCGATCTTGTAGTGTATTTGTATTTTGTGTATTTAGTAGATTAAAGCAACATAACAAATGATGTGACTATTCGAGCAAATTACTGGGGCGGTCACTTCCATTTATTAATTGTTGATTTTAATTGAATTTTTAGGCTCGTTGTGGTTTTTAATAAACGTTTGTGATAGTTTTAGCATCGATCATCTGTTGAAAGTTGCCACGAAACATTTTAATGATTGGAAGTGCTTCTTGTCAGGGTTTAGAACAAGTTAAAAAATTCAAAACTACATACAGTGAGAAAATTGAAACACTTTTCCTTTTTAGGGTTTGGAAAAGGTTACTTTTGCAGAGTTAAAATTGTACATGAAGATATTACGTGTGTGTGTGTGTGTGTGTGTAAAGGAAAAACTAACGTAAGCGATAATTACAAATTTTTATTTAAAATTTTTGAGATCTTCAACTATTATTGTGTATTGGATTCGATACTCTACGTCTTCTCAATTCTTTAAATACATTAAATTTTCTAATATGTCTTCTTTGACATTTGTTCTGTAATAAGACGGAACCCTATCACGTGCTCTATAATCAGACTCCGACACTAAAGTAAATACTTGAGGTGTTAGTAAATCACGTGCTATCGTTAAGACAATTGTATATTGTCGCTCAATAATTCTCTATCACTTTTGTATGTCAAAAAAATTTCTTTCTTTTTCGTAAAAAATACTATACATGTCAAGAACAAAATATATAACTATCTCTAACAAGACTTCACCCGTACATAGATTTGTGTTGTGTGCAAAGGCGGAAGAATGACTAGATTATTGCTACATTTACAAAAATTTAAGTGAGTCCATAAATCGTTGTTGTCTTATAACGACGAACTAGCCTTTGCTACATAGGACCATCAGACGTTCCTACAGTTTTTTTGGGGCGTACTGCTCGTACATCTCACATAAAGTTTTCTCCAGATTACCATGTGTAACTCGAGTTCCATAAGTTAAGTTATTTTAAATTGCAGATCCAATATTTTTTGTATCGTCTTAATTACACCTATGATCTATTACAGAAGTCAAAGGGAACAACGTAGACAAATCTCTCCCAATATTTTCTAAACTTAGTTTTCATTACTACTATAATCTCAGCAAAAATGAAAAATATTTTATACCTAATAAAATTATCAACAATATAATGAAAATGAAGACTAGTGGTATAATATAAGCCTGCAAATGCATTAGTAACGTCGAAAAACAGTTTCAAAATTTTGTTCACATGAAATTAAATATCCCGACCATAATCTTCTAAATTATATACACGACTGTGAGAGTCGGCCGTTGAAATAATCAGTAATATATTTTTCATAACATTTAAAAGATTGTAGCATTAAATAAGTGGAGTTCCACATATGACCTATATCTATGACAAATGTTCTCTCACGTAGTCCATTTTCGGTACAAAAACCATTGAATACTTGTTTTCTGACAAGTCTCGTAAGAAAGTTTAGAGCATACCTAATTTTTTCTAAGTGATATGTAGTTCATCTTGCACAATTAAATTGAAAATATGACAAACACAACGTACATAAAATAGTATACGACCAAATTTGGGATTAAATTATGCAATTAGTTTGTCAATGACTACTTTGTTGACCGTCACATTTTCGAAAGTAAAACTACGAATTTTAGATTCGCAACTAAATTATGTATTAAGCTTCATTAAAACATAAAAAATATTTAGTCAATTACTTTAAATACAATAATTTTTTTTTAATGTAAAATTTATTGTTTATCTATATAGTTTGTCATAACACAAATGTAATATTTATGATTATTATCGGTCCACAAGTCGGAACCACAAGTCATATGTAAAAGATAAAACAATATTATATTTATTTATATAACTTATTATGCATGCCTTTTTTGTATTGTATAAATTAACAACATATGAACGAAGAGTATTTCTAGATAAAGTTTGTACTTGGGTTAGAGATATTTTTGTGTGAACTAGGTCGTGGAAACGATGTCTACTACACTAAGCGGAAATTCATTACCAGCTACGAACATCGCTATACCTTTGCGCATCCGCTCTTGTTATTAGATACATTTGCTAAGACTAGTACTAAAACCTGCACCAAGAGAACAAAACTGAAGTTGTGTCTGATTATTTTCCAAACCTCCGTGTTTGCTTGTACATCTTTTGGCGAAGTCGTGCTAATACCCTTATGCCAAGTTAATTTCTCTTTACAGTATTTACCTATTGCTTTGTATCTTGGTTGTCCATTTACTACACCCACGGACACTATTTTGAAGTGCTGTTAAGTAGACAGAAATAAGCAAATTTAGGGAGAAGAAAATTTTAGATTGCACAATAAAAGAGCTAATACGAAGATTATAACAATTGCAGTTTACGAATGTAGAAATTAGAGTAAAAAATTGAAGTGAAGATGGAATTTACTATAGATGTTCATAATTATAACCGCGTGGGGAGTGGCCCATGAGTCACGAGCCCAAAAATAGCTGAGTGAGCTCGGCTTGTGAAATGAGATTCAAGTTCGACTCAACTCGTGACTTTTTTTCACAAGTCCAAGCCACCCATGGGCCGAACTCAAACGAGCCGAGCCCACGATTCGCTCGGCCCGTTTCTCACCCTTACCTAATGGTATGTGGATCTCAATAATCACGAAGAGGTCTTAGATTTGAGCCTGATCAATTGTAACATTTAGGAATCGGTTGGATGAACTAAACCGGTTCATTGGTTTTTTATGATAAATATTTTTCTCTTCATTCAAGCACGACTGTGACAGTGGTGGAGACATGCATAAAATGGCGGGGCTTTTTTCTCCCGTGTCCACTCAAGTGTGATAATCAGTATATAATTAAAATATATGTGCAGAATAGCAATACGGAGTGTATAAGAGTTGTGTGTTTTGTTTTACCTGGAGAGTTGGTCTCTATTTATAGGAATGGCATGCAGTTATTGATGACGTGTGTTCCTTCATTTGATGACGGGTGTCCCTTCATCTCTATCATTATTAACAGTTAATGAGGGATGTTTAATCTTCTCAATTGCTGGTGTTTTATCTTCCCAATTGTCAATGGTAATTGTCATTTTATGGGTCGCCTGTCTAGCTGGCCTAATGGCAGTTGGGTCATTGTTATCTATCTGTCAGAGACGAGCTTATGATACCAATGAGACGGACGAGTCAGTAAGGCGGGCGTACCAAAACGTGCCACAATTGGTAGACAACATATAACACCTGTCATTATTTCTATCATAATAAGTCCTTCTACTTTTCATAGACTGTCGTCAATAGAAAGTAGAAATAATCTACCACACCTGTTTTTCTCCAAATTTTTCAGACAGAGGCTCATCGCCTTGATTTTTAAATAGAGGCTCATCGCCTTGGTTTTCGGACAGAGGCTCATCGCCTTAATTTTTAAACAGATGCTTATCACCTTGTTTTTCAGACAGAGGCTCATCGCCTTAATTTTTAAACACATGCACATCGCCTTGATTTTCAGATATAGGCTCATGATCTTGACTTTTAAACATAGGCTCGTTGCCTTGTTTTTCATACAGAGGCTCATCGCCTTAATTTTTAAATATAGGCTATCGTATTGATTTTTAAACATAGACTCATTGCCTTGTTTTTCAATAGAGCTACCGTCTTGATTTTTAAACATAGGCTCATCGCCTTGATTTTTAAATAGAGGCTACCGTCTTGATTTTTAAACATAGCCTCATCGCCTTGTTTTTCAATAGAGGCTACCGCCTTCATTTTTAAACATAGGCTCATCGCCTTGTTTTTCATATAGAGGATCATCGCGTTGATGATAAATATAGGCTAATCACCTTAATTTTTAAATAGAGACTATCGCCTTGATTTTTAAACATAGGCTCGTCGCCTTGTTTTTAATAGAGCTACCGCATTGATTTTTAAACATAGGCTCATCGCCTTAATTTTTTAATAGAGTCTATTGCCTTGATTTTTAAACATAGGCTCATCACCTTATTTTTCAATAGGGGTTATCGCCTTGATTTTTAAACATAGGCTCATCGTCTTGTTTTTCAATAGAAGCTACCGCCTTGATTTTTAAACATAGGATCATCAGTTTGTTTTATGGACAGGACTTATTGCCTAGCCTTTTTTTTTAAATAAGGTCGGCTCGCCTCTTCTGGTGGCTCGGCTCACCTCTGCTTGGTGATTCACCTCGCCTCTTTTTTTTTTTTTGCTTGCCTTGGCTCGCCTTGTTTGACTATCACAGTAGTTGCGAATGTTTTTGTCGCAGGTCAGGTACAATAGGTGTATCAGGACTTCCCAGCTAGCCAGATCCTTCCTTGGTACACTCATTGTTTATCCGCCGTAGATGGTTTATTTTCTGCTTGCCTTTATTATCTCGAGATTCGGGCTCGTTCCCAGTCTTCCTTTTGTTAGACTCAGGTTCTTTTCAATCTTTCATGCTTTTGGTAATGAAATATGCTTCCTCAGCGTCCACATACTTATATCCACTTCTTATTAACTCATGCATCGTATTCGACAGATTTTTGGAGTGTGACATCTTGAAAGTGCGTCTTCGAGTTCCAGCAAATCTTTAATTCCAAGTGTGATTCTATTGAACCGGGCAATGAAATCTTTCAATAGTTCGTCCTTGTCCTGGGTCAATTGCATCATACTGATGGCATTTTTCTTAGCACGTTTGCTGCTGGCAAAGTATGCAGCAAAACACTTAGAAAAATCATCAAATGTATGGATCGATTTTGGGAGAAGAGTGGCTACCCAGTCCCTAGCCTCCCGGCTAAATGTTGGCGGGAAAGTCCTGCACATAATTGCATCAGGGGTGGCTTGCAATCTCATCAAGTTGACAAAAGCCTTGAGGTGATCGACAGGATCAGAGAATCCATCGTACTTCTCTATTTTTGGCTGTTTGAAGTCTCGAGGCAAGAGGACTGTAATCACTTATAGGAAAAAAGGATCTTCTTCCAACATCATAGACTATTGCCTACTACTTTTGTTAGACATAGCCTCAGCTATTTTACAACCCATCATGTCTTCTGATCGCTATTCCAGGCTTAACATTAGTGTTCCAACCAACGTAGCCGTGGTCATCTATGACAGTTGCTCCCAATGTGGATTTGGGCCAGATGTCAATGAATGGAAGCAGGGTGCGGAAGATAGAGCCAAAGAAACTAGAGCTAGCTTTGGAGCTGCCGTTGGCGGTGTTTCCATTGATAGAAAGTTAGGAGCCTAGGGAGGAGCCCCTAGAGGTGAGGGCCCTATTGGTGGAGGGTTAGGACTCTGGGGCGGAGCCACTGGTGGTAATGATCCTACCGGTGGAAGGCTAGGACCCTGTGGTGGCTGAAAAACTACAGCATTCCGATCCTGGAGTAAAGCCGTTAAGGCCGCCACCTGAGCTTGCAGTGCTGTAAGTTGAGCGGCAGAGGCAAATTCTTAATGTGGGTGGTTAGTGGCAGCATTGGACTTTGTGTCAACATCCCCGACAAGGGGCTAGGGAAGAGGTTACATTTTTAGCCCTTCTAGTTTGAGCCATAACTTTTTGTGCGGAGTTCCCACAGACGATGCCAAAATGATGATAAATATTTTTCTCCTCCTTCGAGCACGGCTGTGACAGTGGTGAAGACATGTAAAGATGTCGAGGCTTTTTTCCCCACGTGTCCACTCCGGTGTGATAATCAGCATATGATTAAAATATATGTGCAGAATAGCAATATAGAATGTATAAGAGATGTGTGTTCTGTTTTTACTTGGGGAGTTGGTCTCTATTTATAGGGATGACTTGCAGTTATTGATGACGGGTGTTCCTTCATCTCCATCATTTGATGACGGGTGTCCCTTCATCTCTATCATTATTAAAAGTTAATGAGAGATATTTAATAATCTCAATTACTAGTATTAATTGTCGATGGTAACTGTCATTTTATGGGTCGCCTGTCTGGCTAGTCTAATGGCAATTGGATCATTGTTATCTATTTGTTAGAGACGAGCTTATGATACCAACGAGGCAGATGAGTCAGTGAGGCGGGCGTGCCACAATTGGCAGACAACATATAACAGCTATCATTATTTCTATCATCAGTTTTCACAAAAAAAAAACAGATGGTTAATAATATGCGAAATGGTCGCAGTATGATTTGGTTCATTGCTTTTCTATTTCAATCCGAATTTAATGACTAACGTCTTAACTTTGAAGATTATTCTAGATCTTCCTCTTATTTTTATTAGGGATAGTTTCCTATTAACCACAAAATATATAATAATTTAAAAAATATTATCTAACTTTTTTTCATTCTATTTTTGTAACACTTGTTGTTACATTTGTTACGGAGAAATTGGTGCAAATGGTCCCTAACATATCACGTTAGTGCGCAAATGGTCTATAACCTTTCATTTTTGGCGTAATGGTCTCTAACCTTCTACTGTTGGTTGCGCAATTGGTCCTTCTTGACGGATTCCGTTAAAAATTCGTTAAAAACTTTTTTTTAGGTGCACAAATGATCTCTAAATTTTTTTTGTCTTTATTAGTAGGGGTAAAATGGTCTTTTCAACCTTTCAATTGGTGCAAATGGTCCCTAACCTTATTTTTAATATAGAAATTTACAATTTGATTCTTAATCTTTACAAAAAGTGAAAATAGGTCCGATACTTTAATTTTTTTTATTAAATTATTTTTTATTATTAAGTAATCATATTATTTAAAATTCAAATTCAAATTTTATTATTACAACATAAAAAGAAAAATAAATTTGTCACAATTAGAAATTTTAATTATGCTCAACCCAACCCAATTTTATACGGTCTCATATTTACTAGGTCAACTCAGCCGACTTTTGAGCCACAGGGTTACTGGGTAGCCCAATTTTAAATTTTTATTTATTTGTTTATTTTTAAAAAAAACAAACAAACACTGAAAATGCCAATTTTAAATTTTAATTTATTTTTCTTTTTTTAAAAAAAATTTCACTCCACTCCACTCCACTCCACTCCACTCCACCCCAAGTCAACCAGAAAATGGGGTATATTTCTCCCCCCCGATCGTTTATGCCGGGGAAGAAATATATCCCCTGGTCGAAACCAAGGAGATCTTCTCCCTGGTTTTGGTCGCAAAAACAAGGGAAAAATTCCTCCCTGTTTTTGTCGACCAGAAAATGGGAGAGATTTCTCCCCCCAGTCGTCGACATCGCGTTGGCGGCCAGTCTCCCCCCTTTTTTGGTTGACTTAGGGTGAGGGTGAGGGTGAGGGTGATGGTGATGGTGATGGTGATGGTGAGGGTGAGGATGAGGTGGGGTGGGGTGTTTGCTCTTTTTTTTTTTAATAGAAAAATAAATTAAAATTTAAAATTGGCATCTTCATCTTCAGTGTTTGCTTTTTTTCTTTTTTTCTTTTAAATAAAAAAATAAATAAAAATTTAAAATTGGGCTGCCCAGCAATCCTGTGCCTCAAAAGCGGGCTGAGTTGACCCAGTAAATATAAGACCATATAAAATCGGGTTAGGTTGAATATAATTAAAATTTCTATTTGTGATAAATTTATTTTTCTTTCTATGGTGTAATGATAAAATTAAAATTTTTATTTTAAATAATATGATTACTTAATAATAAAAAATAATTTAATAAAAAAATTAAAGTATCAGACCTATTTTCACTTTTTGTAAAGATTAAGAATCCAATTGTAAATTTCTATATTAAAAATAAGGTTATGGATTATTTGCGCCAATTGAAAGGTTGAAAAAAATATAATTTGACCATTTTACTCCTACTAATAAAGACAAAAAAATTTAGGGACCACTTGTGCACCTAAATAAAAGGTTTTTAACGGATTTTTAACGGAATCTGTCAAAAATGACCAATTGCGCAACCAACAGTAGAAGGTTAGGGACCATTGCGCCAAAAATAAAAGGTTAGGGACCATTTGCGCACTAACGTGATACATTAGGGACCATTTGCGCCAATTTTCCTTTGTTACGTTTGTTATATTTTTTATAAAAAATGTGTATTATATTTGTTACTTTTTAAAGTTTAAAATGTTAAAAGTGTTGTAAAATTATAGATAATGATGAATAACTATTTAGTTGTATCTAGATGTCTATGTAGTTATCTACTTGCTTCAGAAGAGTGTATTCTAATCAGGTTGTAATTCCATTTGGAACCCTATAAATAAGGGTCATTGTTATAATAAATTGATAGACTTGAGTTTTGACTCTCTCTATTCTTTTATCTTTTCCTCTCTTTTTTCTCTAGTTTCATAACACGTTATCAGCACGACATTCTAACCAATAAATTAGCAAATAGGTATTATTTTCTATTCCATAAAAAAAAAAAAGGGAGAGTGAAGCAAAACATTCGGCAAAGACATGATTTCATAACCCAAATTCCAATTTATTCAACAGGTATTCTTTTTGTTATAGTACGGTGGTTGAATGATTTTTATATTTCAAATCTAATCTGCAACTGAGGCATGGGTATGTTATCATCAATCATAATATTATAGTTAAAATAAAGTAATGTTTATGTTTTAAATTTGTCATAATTTTACTTAACTGTTATACGATCACAAGACGTTTGTTAATGTATGTTGATTTTGATGATTCATAATAACAATTAACAACAATGTCAATCCGAGCCAATTCTAATTATCTATGATTGTATATTCATTACTTTCAAAATTCATATTCTCTCCTTATTTTATTTCTGTAAATCCCATAATTTTGGATTATTTTCTTTTTCTTTTATAGAAACTTATACAAATCTTAAATTGATATATATATATATATATATATATATATATATATATATATATATATATATATATATATATATATATATATATATATATATATATCATATTATTGCTTCTGAAGAGCATATATTCATAATGATATGTTGGTGTTCCTGAAGAAACACAACGTTAATATTTTGACAGAATCATATGTCAAACTTAACATATAAATATTCTAGAAGAATATTTTTTTTGTTGCTTCATAATAAGCAAAGATTTATATTACATTAATATTCTAGTATAATATTAATTGCTCCCGAAGAGCCTAATTTTACAAGATATAATATTCTATAAGAATATTATAATATTACTCTTGAAGAGCAAATATTTACTTCATAATAATGATTTGTTGTTTCTTCTGAAGAAGCACAACGTATAATATTTTGACAAAATACTAACTGCTCGTGAAGAGCATAACATTACAATTTAAATATTCCAGAAGAATATTAATTGCTCCTAAAAAATATGGTGTTATAATTTTTATATTCTAGAAGAATATTAAGCAGTATTCGAAATAATATTTTATTGTGCTCTAGAAGAAACACATATCTCGAAGAATATCATATCACATCACATAATTAAATTGTGATATAAATGAGTAATTAATCAACTAATGCTTATTCTCGAAGGAAAGCATATAAATCATGCTATGTTAACATTGATTAATGCGAATCATATAATAATTGATCAATTTTTTTAGTGAAAACTTTTATTTAATCGATAAATTATTTTGTATTGTGTCGTTGCTCTTGAAGAAGAACGACCTTATATTCAATCAATATTCTAGGAGAATACTGCATTGTAACTCCTAAAGAAACACAATATTACATATATTAATATTTGGAAAATTGGCGCAAATGGTCCCTAACGTATGACCTTAGTGCGCAAATGGTCCCTAACCTTTCATTTTTGGTGGAATGGTCCATAACCTATCCATTTAGGTGCGCAATTGGTCCTTTTAGACTGATTCCGTTAAAAATCAATTACAAACCTTTCATTTAGGTGCGCAAATGGTCCCTCTTATTGGTTTTGTCTTTATTTGTAAGGGTAAAATAGTCAAATTATATTGTTTTTCAACCTTTCAATTGGCGCAAATGGTCCATAACCTCAGTTTTAATTAAAAAAAAATTGCAATTAGATTCCCTAACCTTTACAAAAAGTGAAAATTGGTCCAAAACTTTAATTTTTTTTATAAAAAAATTCCATCATCTTCCTCAAATACCCCACCCCCACCCCCACCCCCACCCCCACCCCCGAGAAGGGGGACTTTTCCACCCTCCTTTCGCTGGTCACCGAAAAAAAAAACTCCCTCCGTCGCCGGCAAAGCTCCCAATCATCGGCAACCTCCACCAACTGGGCACACTCCCGCACCATTCTCTTCAATCACTGGCCAGAAAACACAGCCCCCTAATGCTTCTCCACTTCGGAAATGTGCCTAGCCTCATCGTTTCCTTCCCAAACGCCGCCATGGAAATTATGAGGACCCATGATGCCCGATTCCAGCGTTGCTCGGCAGCTTCTCTACGAGGGAAAGATTTATCAATTGCCCCATATGGAGAATACTGGAGACAGTTTAAAAGCATATTTGTACTCCAACTTCTGAGTAACAAAATGGTAAAATCCTTTCATGTTGTAAGGGAAGAAGAAACTTCCCTGACGATGGAAAATATTAAGAAATCGTATTTTTCTTCACTGGCAGCCGCGACCAGAGTTTTCCCCCCTCTTCACCGTCACCGGTGATCGGCGAAGATGGGGGGAGAAATCCCCCCCCCCCTCTGGTGGGGGTGGGGGTGGGGGTGGGGGTGGGGGTGGGGTGGGGTGGGGTGGGGTATATGATGAAGATGGTGGAATTTTTTTTAAAAATAAATTAAAGTTTTGGACCCATTTTCACTTTTTGTAAAAGTTAGGGAATATAATTGCAAATTTCTTTAATTAAAATTGAGGTTAGGGACCATTTGCGCCAATTGAAAGGTTGAAAAACAATGTAATTTGACTATTTTACCCTTACAAATAAAGACAAAACCAATAAGAGGGACCATTTGCGCACCTAAATGAAATGTTTGTAATTGATTTTTAACGGAATCAGTCCAAAAGGACTAATTGCGCACCTAAATGGATAGGTTAGGGACCATTCCGCCAAAAATGAAAGGCTAGGGACCATTTGTGCCAATTTCCCTTAATATTTTGATATTGCTTCTGAAGAAGCACAAATTTATATTATATTGTATTTCAATACCTAGATATATAAATATTCTAGAAGAATATTTTATTCATTCTGAAGAGCGTAGTTTGTTAGATTTATTATTAACTTATTGCTCCCGAAAAGCGTAATTTTATAAATCTAATATCTTATAAGAATATTATGATATCACTCATGAAGGGTAAATTTCTATAGAGTTCAATTTTTCAAATTAATTTATTGTTGCTCCTGAAGAAGTACAACGTTACTTTAATATTCTGGTAGAATATAAGAGCATAATTCATAAGATCTAATATTAAGCTATTGTTCCTGAGAAGCAAATTTTTATAAAGTTTAATATATTTAAAATTATTTGTTGTTGCTCTTGAAGAAGCACAACATCATATTAATATTCTGGCATAGTACTTGCTCTTGAAGAGCATAATTGTAAAAGATCTAACTTCTAGTATGATTTTGCTCATGATGAGTAAATCTTTAAATAATAATATGTTGTTGCTCATGAAGTAACACAACATTATATTAATATTCCAGTCGAATATTACTTGCTCTCGAAGAACGTAATTTTATAAGATATATTATTTTATACAAATATTGTATTAATACTCCTGAAGAAGTATAATATTATGAATATCAATATTTTAAAAGAAAATGATATTATTGTTTCTGAAGAAACAGAAAATATAGAAAATATTAAAAAAGAATATTGTGTTGTTGCTCTTGAAGAAGCATAACTTTACAATTTCAGAATATTAATGTTGTGTAATATTAGAGTGTTGATACACTTGAAGAAGTACTATATTGAACTAGAAGTTCAATGTCCTAAAAATTTTATTGATTGGAATTACCGGTTAGACCATCCCGGATTAATATGATGTGAATTATTAATGAGAATATCTATTGAAAACCAAAAGATTTTTCAATATAATGAATTCTCATGTGATGCTTGTTCTCATTGTATATAAACTAGTAGACCTTCACTAGGTAAAATCGAGAGTGAATTTCCTGCATTTCTGAAAATTATTTAAGGTGATTTATGGGAGCTCATCACCTTCCATGTTGACCATCTATATATTATTTGTATCTAATAGATACATCTACTAGATGATTGTATTTTGTTATTATTCACAATTTGAAGTTTGCGAGATTACTTGCTCAAATTTTAAATTATGAGCATAATTTTCAGATTATACAACCAAGACAGTGATGTGTCTTGTCAATACTAGTGAGTCTAAATCTCAAACTTTTAATAAATATTAGTTGAGATAATATTAAATGGTTTAGCAATATTGTTTTTTAACGCCTCGAATTAAATTCTAAACCATTACTATTGAGAACAAAGCGATTCTCATTTTTGTCTAGGGAATGCTATTTTATATGTTGAAATACTTTATACGCATCATGCCAACATCAAAGTTACTCCCACTATAGTTGGCTTATGGTCAGAGCCTAATATTATCCATCTAATAATTTTTGATAGTGCAATATATGTACAATCGGTCCACCATAGTGCACTGAGATGAGCTTTGAAAAATGTTGAGAATACATGTTTAGTATGGAACATTATAAAATATCTTAAGTCCTAACGGGTGATATTTTATAATACGATTTTTTGAATGTCATTTTGATAAGACAATTTTCTCAACATTAGGGGAAAGAAATTAAGTAGCTGAAAAGAATACATGAAAATACAGTATATTAAATTTTCTAGATCCTTGCACAAGACAATATGAACCAGAAGTTTGACAAATAACTCATTTGTAAGTCATAGAATTGACAAATGCATTTACTGACCAAAAAGATTAATTCAAATTTCATATACTAGCTCTAAATGCTCCAATTTATATTAACGTCCTCGAAGGACAATCTATTAACATTATATCAGGTAAATTAATGACACGCCTGAAGCGTGGTGACATTTGATTCCAAAAATTTCTCAAAAAAAAAAAAAGGAACCAATTATAAAGATGGTCCTATTGAGGAGGTGTATACTCTTGGAGTGTATATAGACATAACTAATTATAAAAACTCCAGAAGAGGTTCAGCTAGCTGAAATAATAAAACGAAAATATCTCGTTAAGTAATGTCGTTATGAGAAAGAAATTGATTCAAAAATAAATGTTGTCGACAACATTTTTGTAGAAGCGCTTGATATTATGAAAGGTAGCAAGGAAATTGAAAGAAATCTGTCAAAAAATAAATTGGTCAAATAAAAAGATACGATCCAAGTAAATTGAACTGACTAGAGAAACCTGAAGTTTCTGGACATATAGTCGAAGCATCTAAAGGTGTATATTTATGCGAAAAGGAAATGGAAAAATGAAGTCGTAACATGTAATGCACGACTTTTAACATTATGAATTTTGTAAAGACTTATGTAAAGCAATCATAAGTTGATATCTTGTTAGTCTGTCAATGCATGACATGTATGCATATAATGAATATTGTTATAACCAACTCATCTGGCATGACTAATAAAACAATATATATAAATCCCTAGAGGATTTAATATGCTTGAAGCATATAGTTCAACTTTTCGAGAACTCAATCGATCAAAGTACAGATCTGAACTAATATTATAATGAGGGGGAGTAAATACGCATTGTACTCTTTTCCTTGACTGAGGTCAATTTGCATGGCGTATTAAAAGAATTATGTATTCTTTTTCCTTCACTAGGATTTTTGCCCACCGGGTTTTCTTCTAGTAAGGTTTTAACGAGACATATTCTTTCTGTAAATGACATACAATTGGAAGTGGTATAAATATTTTAGTTATAGATGTCCATAACCTATAAATCATTAACCCTCATCATAACCTTATGGTTATACTCCCGTATATTATAAATTGTATATGAGACCCCTGAAGGGAACAACTACAAGATCTATTTTTAATATAATTGTATCAGACCATCATGCTGATTACAGTCAATTAGAGATAGTGTATGAAGATGATATTGCTGGAGGTTATAACATGGAGCACATTTTACCAGAATTGTTTTATACAAATTTTAACAAGATGGCGACATTGAAGACATTGACGTACAAGATATAAATAGCTCGATATAAGTTTTTTTTTCATTGACTGAAATCAGTTGGAGTAGCTGTACTCTTTTTCCTTCGCTCAGGTTTTGTCCCACTGAATTTTTCTGACAAGGTTTTAATGAGGCAGCATTTGAGTACTCCAATTTTTGATAATTTTTTCTTTCTATTGGTATTTTTGTCCCATTGAGTTTTTGCCAAATAACAAACCAGTTATTGTGTAATAAGTCATTCAATGGAGAGTGTTGTAAAATGATAGATAATGATGAATGACTATTTAGTTGTATCTAGATGTCAATGTAGTTATCTACTTGCTCTAGAAAAGTATATTCTAATCAGGTTGTAACTCCATTTGGAACCCTATAAATAAGAGTCATTGTTATAATAAATTGAGAAACTTGAGTTTTGACCATCTCTATTCTCTTCTCTTTTTCTCTCTACTTTTCTAGTTTCATAACAAAAAGATAATTGTAAAATTTTAATAGAAAATATAGTAAAATTATCACTTTTTTATTATTATTTTTTCTACAATGATACCAGGTTGCGAAAATTACTCCAAGAAGTATTGCTGTTCAAAATACCACTGAGGTTGCTGATCATAATTAAAAAATTCTGATCAAATTGCAAATATTTAATTTGAAATGAATGATGAAGCATTTACTCCAGAGGAAAATAATTTTCAAATAAGATAAATTACAAAAAATTTGAAAGTAAACTATTTGGTCGAGATAAATGGATGGCTAAAAAAATTTCGCACACTTTTTGCAATAAATGTAAATATTTTTTTGAAATATAATAAGTTATTAATTTTTTTTAATAATTTCTAAAAAGTATTAATTTTGTATTTATAAGGGCCGAACTGGGTCGAACTGTGGCTCATATGGGCTCGACTCGGATGGGCCCGACTTGTTTTCAATTTTCATGGGCTGAGTTGACCCGGCGCGCAACCCGCTGTGGTGCGGGCTTTTTCTGATGTGGGCCATCACCGAGCTTCATCGAAGGTGGGCCTACCCGACCCACTTGACCTGAATTGACACTTCTAACTATATTGATACTATTAATAAATGGGCCACACATGAAACCGAGCTTGACTGGCCTTATCCCAACCCAGTTTTGGGCCACCGGGCTAGTGGGACAACTCTGCTTTAATTTTATTTTATATCTATACTATAATATAAGTGTCTATGACCTGTTTACTATTCACCCTTCAACCAACGCAACGTCGTTTTGATGTTGTATTAGTCTTAATTTTGTCCAAATCTCACCATTTTGTCCTAATCTTTTGACACTTTTTGTATATTAAATTAATATCTTTGGCCGCATTTTTTGACTTCTTCATCTTTTCTTTTCTTTTATTTGTTTTAATATACATATATTAGTGTCTTTTAGCCGTAATTATTGACTTCTTATATATTATAGTCAATATATATTCATTTTTCTCTTAATAAGTCATCAAATTTGGTGCTTTTTTATCCCCAGTTGCTATGGAGAACAAATGACGAAATACAATCGATTCTTAAAGGTTTTGCTAAATTTCATTTTCTCTAAACTGCAGTTTTTTTTGTCCAACATAAATATTTGCTACATTTTATACATTAAGTATTTTTACATAATTCCAGTTGGAGACGATATCCCTATGGGTTACCTAACCATTGGATTTGGTCTCACATAATTTCATGTTGTATAACTCAAGGTATGGATATTTTTGTAAACTGCGACAGTATGAATCCGAGAAACTGACTTAGATGTTTTGGTGATCATTTTAGTATGTCGAAACATGCCGTCGGACTATAAAATTTTTATATGTGGTAGCTACATGGGTATTCTACGTTCCTTGAAAATTTCATATTGTTCGGTGATCGTTTTCTATGTCAAATAATTTTTTTTTATTCCATGACCGGGTGAATTGTTTCTCTAAATTGTCTTTCTGTTCACCAACTCAAATATATATTGCACCTTATATATTAAGTATTTTTACATAATTCCAGTTGGAGACAATAGCTCTATGGGTTACCTAACCATTGGCTTTGGTTTCACATGATTTCATGTTATATAACTCACGTTATGGACAATTTTGTAAATTGCGATAGCATGAATCCGAGAAACTGCCTGTGATGTTTCGGTGAGCATTTTAGTGTGTCAAAACATGCCGTCGGATTATCAATTTTTTATATGTGTTAGCTACATGGGTATTCTACGTTCTGTGAAAATTTTATATTGGTCGGTAATCGTTTTCTATGTTAAATAAATATTTTTTGCTCCATGACTGGGTGAATTGTTTCTCGAAACTGTACTTTCTGTTGACCAACTCAAAAATATGCTGCACCTTATATATTAAGTATTTTTACATAATTCCAGTTGGAGATGATGGCTCTATGGGTTACCTAACCATTGGCTTTGATTTCACATAATTTCATGGTATATAACTCAAGTTATGGACAATTTTGTAAACTGCAACCGCATAAATCCGAGAAACTGCCTAGCGTGTTTCGGTGAGCATTTTAGTAAGCCGAAACATGCCGTCGGACTATCAGATTTTGATATATGGTAGCTAAATGAGTATTCTATATTCCCTGAAAATTTCATATTTTTCGGTTATCGTTTTCTATGTCAAACAAATTTTTGTTACTCCATGACCGGGTGAAGAAATTTTTGTAACAGTGCCCTTATTTTGAAATTTTTATTCACCTGGTCATGGAGTAACAAAAAAATTTTTGACATAGAAAACGATCACCGAACAATACGAAATTTTCAAGGGACATAGAATACTCAGGTTGCTACCACATACCAAAAATTAGTAGTCCGATGGCATGTTTAGGCATACTAAAATACTTACCGCGAAACCTCCTAGGCTGTTTTTCAGATTTATGCCGTCGGCGTGCCGGATTCGCTATTATAAACCAATAAAAAAACTTTAAGTAGTGTAAATATCTTCTTAAAATTTTGTGGACCTTGGTTTACTGGTAGTTTTAGTGGATTCCCATGTTTTGGTTACACGTTAATGATGTGAACTTGAAAAGTTTTGCTAAACTTCATGTTTTTCTAAGATACTGTTTCTGTTGTCCAACTCAAACATTTACTGCACCTTATATATTAAGTATTTTTACATAATTCCAATTGGAGACGATAGCTCTATGAGTTACCTAACCATTGGCATTGGTTTTACATAATTTCATGTTATATAACTCAATTTATGGACAATTTTGTAAACTGTGACAGCATAAATCTGAAAAACTAACTAGGATGTTTCGGTTAGCATTTTAGTAAGCTGAAATATGCCGTCGGACTGTCAAATTTTGATATGTGGTAGCTACATGAGTATTCTATGTTCCTTAAAATTTCATATTTTTCGGTGATCGTTTTCTATGTCAAATGAATTTTTGTTAATCCATGACTAAATGAAGTTTTGAAATTTTTTTTCCCACGTACATGCAATGGAAAAGTTACTATTTAAGAAAAAAAAAAATTTCCCCACTTTGCCGAGTAGGCAAAGTGGGGGAAATTTTTTTTTTAATTTATCCCACTTTGTCGAGTTACTCGGCAAAGTGGGAAACATTAATTTTTTTTTTTTTTTTTTGTAATTTGCACTTTTAGTCCACATTCTTTTCATTTTATAACAAATTTACGCATAACCTTTTTTTTGGCTTTGGCCATCCCCGACTTTTAAATTTCGTTACAAATTTTATTTTGTCCACCTCTTTAAATAATAAAAAAAAAAAACAAATAACAAACAAATAAAATAAAAATGTATATGAAGTCCTACAACTTTTAAAAAGTAGCCCAATTTTATTTTGACATTTTTTAAATTTTTTTTTTTTAAATTTCTCGAGTTATTCGACAAAAAAATAATTTTTTTTTTTTTTTACATTTTGTCGAGTTCCTCGAATTTAAAATATATATATATAGGTGCGAAGAGAGAGACTCAGCCACTGGCGTAGAAGGGTCTTTCTCAAGGTTAGTCAGCAGAGTTGGCAGAGTTAGCAGAGTCTTGTTTAATCTGCTTAATGCAGAAGTCTTTTAAAATTCTATTTCTTACAATTTCTAATTCTTTTTTATTTTTTTTTAACAAATGACTAAATTCTTCAAGAATTTTTGGAGGCAGTATAATATAAATATTGCTTGATAAAGATGGTTCTGATGTAGAGGCTTCGTCTGTTTTTGATTGGTTCATAAAATTTCGTTTTTCAAATTTTTTGTAATATCCTACTCGGTACTTCCCTTTTCATAATTCTTTTAAATGTTCTAACAAATCTCCATTTTTTTTTTAACGGAAATATAAATACCAAAAACAAATATCACCACCTAAGACATGTTAACTTGAACCTGATTCCTTTTATTAAGGTTACCACTGGCACTCCCTTAATAAATTCCTAAATTAATTGATTCCCTTTCCCCAACATCTAAAGGATATCACAGGCTCACTCCGGCCAACAATCCTTACTCATTTGGGTCACTCAGGTTAATTTAGAAACAGTATGGCTTCTAAAAATCAAGTTATGCTTTTATAACATGCATAGGATGAAATGAATGATACAACAAATATCAACAAAACATTTCAACAATAAACTTTATAAAACTTCATAAAAAATTACATAAATTAAACATTTTTTGGAGATCTGCTAATACATAAAAGAAATTACTACTAAGGATTTCCCTTTCGGAAAATCCCGAAATCTAATGAAAAACTAAATTACAAACTTCAAAATAAATTGTACCTGATTACAAGCTTTCTACACTTTTGGATTGAGAATTTTTCTAAGTATAAGGAAAGATTTTCAAATGAGTAAGCAGTGTGTGTTGTGTGTTTTGAACCGTTTGAACCATGCTTACTACAAATGAAATATTTCTCCTTATATAGAGAAATTCTTGGGAGCAAAACAACAGTCTAAAAGTAAATCTAAAAAGCAAGTTTCCACGCGTCCTTGCTTTATGTCTTTTCTCCTGTTCATCATTGGCACGCGTTTCACCGAGAAACTTCTGGCCAAAGTCTTGCAATGAATTTCTTCTGAAAATGTACCTGGCTATCTTTTTTTCAAAAGTTGAGTAGAAACTGTCTGAGCATCTTTTGAAATTTGCGTCTTGCTTTTTCTTCTTTTCATAAAGTAATCTGTCTTCAAGCAATTCTTTCAAAAAATTTTAAACAGTTTCTTCTTTGTCTTTTCTGCAGCTTTTTCAAAAGTAAATGTCTGTCTGTCTTTTTCTGGCAGAAATTCTTGAAGTAAATTTGGCATTTTCTTCTTGGCAGAGCATCTGAAAAATCTTTCTGAATAATGCAAAGATTTATCACGAAAAAATCTTCTAAGTGTCAAGATTATGGAGGGCTGTTGGAGATAGTGGCATTCCACTGTCTGAATTATTGAATCCGTCTCTTTCTCCTTCATACCTGTCTTCACTACCACTACCTTGAAATGAGTCATCTGGTTCTGGATTATTTCTGTCTTGACATTGAATCTATTTTTCTTTGTTATTTTCTTTCTTTGTAATGACTTTTTCTAATACCTTTTCAATTTTTTCTTTGAGATTCTTATCTTCTTTCTTTTTACTTTTCTTCTTTTTTGTAACAATTTTTCTTTTTAAAAATTTCTCATTTCTTTGATACTTTTCAATCTGTGAAAGAAGTCTTTCAATAGAAATAAAATCATCCTTTGGGTCTTGGCTGTCTTGGAGAATTTCTTTTCCTTTAGAAGTCTAGGTATTTTGGGCTTCTGAACTTTGGTTCTGAGATAAATGTTCTTTTGATGGGCTTTTTGAATAATCTACAAGGATGTCAAATTTGCCACTGGGCTGGCCAAGAGTGTCCCAGATTTGAATCTTTTCTAAATTTGTAGGGAAATCAACAGTTCCCTGAGTCTGTTGGACTTTTGACAAGTCCATAGCCATCAACGGATTTGATGAGTCTTTACCAGCCACCGTTTGAACTGGACTAGCTATTGACTTCTTGGGCTCAATAGTACCCTTTGGATAAGTCATTCTCAAATTCACAATTTGCTATTCTAAAGCAGAAACTTTCTTTTGTAAAGATGTTCTTTCAGCTAACAAATTCTGATTAGATTCATTAATGATCTTAAAATTATTTTGCATACATTCGCAATGGGTGCAAAAGATCTTTTTGTCTTTGCTAGGAGAAAAATTTTAAAGGTGGATCTTCAAAATTCTTAAGTGAAGGTGAAATATAAAAATTTAATCCTATCAATTGCCTAGCAGAATCTAATGCTTCTTGATAGTTAGAAAATCCTTTGTAAAGGGGGTCTTTACAATCTTTAATGCAGTCTAAAACTTCTAGCCATGAATGAAAAACTCCTGGATTTTTACATTTGACTACAACATAAAACTTAAATTTTTTACCTTGATTAAAATATTCTGAAAGTGCATTTAAAGATGCAAGAAAATACTTCTGATCTTTGGGGTTCTTATTAAAAGAAATCCATAAATTATCTAAAAAATGCATCTTTCTTCTTTAGAAACGGAAATATGCGGTAAAACTTTGAATGAAATATTACTGTTAGGAAAACATAGAAGTTCTTGATTACCAAACCTTAAACGGTCTTGATAAAAAAGTCTGTTCTGACTACTCGAAGTCTGTAATAAAGCTGTAGAAGCAAAAGAATTCCCAGGGGGAATTCCTGGTCTTAATGGAGGTCTGGACATCTGTAAAGGAACACAAAACAGTTAGATCAAAATTCTTTAGTAGTAATCATCCTACTTAATATATCTGCTGATTTGTTATCTACTCCTTTAATATGTTCAAAATCTATATTAATTCCTGTATTTGTAATTCTATCTACAAAATTTAACCATCTTCTTTTACTGCTTTTCTTAGAGTCTAGCTTAAGCTTATTATAAAAAGAAACAATAGCTGCGCAATCAGTTCTAATCAAAATTTCTTTTTTAGAAACTATAAACAATTCAAAGCTATCTAAAGCATAATTAATTGCTAATAATTCTGCATCTATACTACTTAGATTTCCTTTTTCTTTGTAACTACCACTATTATACCTACAAATTCTTTCTGTAGATTTGTCTGCATATTTATTAGGCTTACAAAGAAGTATAGCTCTCCATCCTAAAATACTACCATCTGTTTCTATTATTAAGAAATCTGTATCTAGGGGCATTGCTAATTCTGGAAGACTTCTGATCTTATTTTTAATTTCTTGTACTAGTTTAACATCTTCTATATTAAAATGTCTTTGCCCTGTAGGAGAAGTCTTAGAATATAAGGGTCCTGCAATTTTTCCTAAGTCTTTAATAAAAGGCCTAGCATAATTAACTAATCCTAAAAATTTCTGAATTTGTTTCAAGTCTTCTAACTTGTCAGGAAATTCTAAAGCTTTCTGTGCTATATGAGGCTGAAGAGAAATCTTTCCTTGTCCTATTTTTACTCCTAAAAAATCTATGAATTCTTTAAATAAAACCATTTTCTTTTTACTGATAATTAATCCGTGATTAATAAATTCTGAAAAAATGATTTGTAAGTGACATCTATGTTCTCTTCTATTCTTGCTGAATACTAAAATATCATCTATGTATGTGACTACAAATTTGCTATGCTTATTAAATATACTATCCATCTTTCTTTGGAAAATACCTGGTGCGTTCTTCAAACCAAAAGGCATGACTAGCCATTCAAAGTGTCCTTCTGGACAAGTGAAGGCTGTCCATTCTATACTATCAGGATGCATCTTAACTTGCCAAAATCCTGACTTTAAATCAAATTTACTAAAGATCTTACAGTTCTGAATTCTATTAATGAGAACAGTCTTATCTGGTAATTTATAAGCATCATCTATAGTATTATCATTTAGTCTTTTATAATTAAATACCATTCTACTTTTACCTCTTACTATCTCTGAATGTTTTCTGACTATGAATGCAGCTGATCTATGAAGACTGTCTGATTTTCTAATTACTCCTAACTTGAGTAAATCTTGTGTATGCATTTTAAAGTCTTCAAGATCTAAATTTGTTGCTTCAATATTTTTACATCTAATTATGTATTCTGGATTCTTAATCTTAAGCTCGCATGTTACTTTGTCTTTTTCCCAATATTTAAGAACATTCTCTCCTAAAATTTCCATTTTTTCTAATTTAGATATTAAACCTTCTATATCTTGTTCTGTTACTAGAGTAAAATAAATCTTTTCATTATCTAAAAAGTCTACTGGATCAAAATCAGATTCTTCTAAATTATTGAATTCATTTTCTAATTCGTCTTCTTCTAGATTTTGATTTTCTACTAACTGACATTCTCTTTCTGATTTACAGGGGCATTCTTTCTTACTACTACTACCACCACGCTTCTCGGAGCACTCTGATGGGAAATAAATAGTCTGTGTAGGACTAAATAATGTATGTTTCTGAAAATGTATAAAGTCTTTTGTAATTGTAACACTACCATTGTCTTTTAATAAAAAACTTAATCCTAAGATAAAGTCTGAATCCTTAAGATTTAATGGTCTTACCCACGTTGAATCTCTAGGTAAAGTATATTTTATACTTAATCCACAATTTGTCTCAAAACTAATCTTACTATTTGGCCTTAATAAATCTGTATAAGTATAATGGTTTCCGTCCATTTGTTGGGCTTCAATTGGACTTCTAGATTTCTCTATATATCTATCTGGAATTAATTTTTTATTGATTATACAATTACTACAACTTGAGTCTATTAATCCTAAACATTTTATGACATATTCTCCTATTCTAATCTGGCATTTAACTTTAATACTTTTAAGTTTTTCTGAATTACATACTATCTGAACTAATTCTGGATTTTCTGGAATTGATTCTTCTATCATTATTGCTTTACATTTATTATTAGATTCTAAGATTTCTAATCTTTGAACTAATAATTTCTGCATATCCTCTACATTTTTTATTCTTCTTCTAAGAATTCTTATTTCAGAAATCTCAATTTGTTCTGTTGTAATTTCTGGCTTAATTTCTTCTTTCTCAATTAAACCGTTTCCTTCTAAACATTTAATACAAGCTTCTTTATAACATTCTAAACATTTAGCTCTAAGCTTTCTAGCTGGATACCAATTACATAAAAAACATGCTGTACTATCAGCACCTATTCTTTTTAACCAATTATGATTACATTCATCTAATAAAGTTTGCACAAAATCTAAGTCTTCTTCAGATTCTTCACTAATTTTAAAATTCGAGAATTCTTCTAAAATTTCATAGTCTGAATTCTCTTGAATTTCTATATTATCTTCTATAGAAACAATACTATAAATAGATTCATTATCTGAGATATATTCGTCTAATTGAATTAAATCTTCATTAGTACATTCTACTAAAGTGCTTTTCTTATCATAACTATTAAGTCTTTTAGGACATGTTCTTGCTAAATGTTCATTACTATTGCAAACAAAACAACTAAGTTTATTCTTATAAGTTCTGTCTGGTTTAAACTTTCTAACATGTTTACTTTCGTCTAGATAAGGTTTTCTCTTATTAGATTTTCTAAGAAAGTATCTCTTCTTAAAAGGTCTTCTTTTACCTTTTTTATCCTTTCTATATTTTTTCTTTATGGGCTTTGAGGCACCATAAGTCTGAGGTGTAAAAATAACTTTGCAAAACTTATAATCCGTCTTCTTAAGTTGTTTCTGAATCTGTAAAGTTACACATTTTTCTTCTAAACATCTGATTACATGTTGAATTCTATGTCCTATGCTCCACTTTTTATCTGGAAAATCTTTTACTGAAGTTAATTCATTCCATTTATCTGTAATCTCTAATCCTAATGGGCCTGGCAATTTATGAAATAACTTCTGTCCTAATTCTTGGTTAAAAGTATTACCTGAGATGGAGACTAAATAATGGTACTCATTTAAAAATTGTTTGACATATTTACCCTTAGTCCATTTGTATAGACTAAGCTGTTCTAAGTCTCTCATTGCCTTTCTTTGTACATTCATCTGACCTGAATTTGGATCTGATCCCGTAATAAGTACTTGAATCTTATTAACAAAATTATATGGGTTACTTCCTAAGGCAACTAATTGTTCAAATTCTTCTTTCTTATCTTGCTTATAGGCTTCCCACATAGCTTTTGTACTTTCTCCTAAAAATGTTTCTAAATATCTATACATGTCTATAGGTTCCATGTCTTGAAAACTTCTAATGTAATGACCTATTATAGTATTCTTCCATACCTCAATTACATTTGTCCACATCTGCGGATCATGTGCAGTCAAATTTAAAATTTGCGCTTTTGCAGCAGATTGGAATTCTATCTTATTTTCTAATGGTCTTTCACTACCTTTAGCTACATATCTAGAGTCTTCTGGAATTTCTTCATACTTATTATATGGTCTTCTAGGAGGAAATCCTGGTCCGTATGTAAAAGGTTCATGTTTTACAGTCTTATCAAAAGGAGTATCGTCTATAGTCTTATAAGCTTGTGTATCCATAAAATTCTTTTCACAACTTATTTCTGAACTACCATCATTAAATTCTTCATGAGTAACTCCTAGTCTTATGTTCTTTTCTGAATCATAATATAAGTACTCATTTTCCTGAATTTGTTTATTTAAAAACATTTGATCTTCTAGCTTAAGAAGTTCTTCTTTATTAAGATCCATTCCTAATTCCTTAGGAAAGATAATTCTATCCATATCTTCTCCTAATAATTCTATACGGACATTATCTATGAAAGGCTCACTGACAGATTCGTTTTCTTCAGTATCTTCAATCTGCCTTTCAATCTGATCGTAATTTATAAATCTTAAACTAGTTTTACCATGAATGTCTTTATAAGTTAAAGATTATGTAGGGGCAATGGTCGTCTTATCTTTTTGTTCTAAGAATTTATCCATGTCCCATTCTAATCCTGCTAATTGTTCTGCCGAAAATTCTTTTGGCTTAACCATATTTATACATTTACTACTCATTAAATTTACTACTTTATCTATGTAAATTTTATATTTACTCTGAGCACTTACAGAACATCTGCCTAAAATTCCTATATGAACTAAGAGGTTATCTCCACTGTCTACGTCTTCATAACCTTTAGTCTGGATTCCTATTTTTATCTTTTCTGAAAAGTCTTTAATAGTCATTAAAAAATCTGGATTACAATAAATTATTCCAATGTTACTATTCATATCTACTTCCATGCTGGCTATTTGACTCTTATCTATATTGTTGAATCTTTCATCATATATAGTAATCAAAGTCTTACAACCTAAATTTTTCCTTGCTAATCCTCTAATTCCTATGACTATTAAACCTAGATGCATAAATTTATAATTTCTCTTTTTTAATTCTTTTCTAGAATCATCTGAAATTAAATTTAATTTTCTAACTTGATTACCTATGCATTGAAGGGGAACTTGTCTATTATGTCTAAAGAACTGGGTTCTAGATTCAAAAATTTCTCTGTTGTATAAAACTTCTGGACTGAGTAATCTTAAACCATGGGTCTGGAATCTTTGGTAATCTTGATCTGGATCTAAAATTTCTTCGATGTTCTGATCATTTTGTTCTGTTCTTCTTAACAGTCTATCTAACAATGTTCTATCCATACTGGATGTACTTGGTCTAGAGGCGCTTTCACTGATTGTTCTAGATCTGCCTAAAAAGGGAGTTGACAAACTCTTCCTAGAAATTTAAATTCTTTGGGTAATTTTCTGGTTACTTTTTCTTTACCTGAAGGCTGTAGGGTAAAATTTCCTAATTGATTTGTTAATGTTCTTAAATCGTTTTCTATACTAGTTGAAGAAGTTGCTAACTTAGTTTTATCTAAACTGTCAATCTTCTTATGTAAAGAAATTAACAAAGTAATAATAAAATTATTTTGCTTGATTAAAATTGATTCTGAAGTCTTAGGAGAATCTAACTTTGTTATTCCTTTAGATTCCTTATGAAAATTATTGCAAAATTCTAAGGCTTCAAGATAATTCTTATCTAAGATATCAGTCTCGTTCATTAACTAAGGATTAAGCTTCTTAAATCTTTAATAGATTCTTCTGTTTTAATAAAAATCTTTTTTATTTCTGACTCTGTTTCTTTAGATTTATTAAAATCTAAAATCTTTGTTATTTGGGAAAAGTCTACTTTAGAAATCTTTTCTAAAATAACAGAATTTTGATTTTTAATAAAATCTAAACTTTCTTTAATATTTTTGAGTTCTAAATTTAAATAGTCTAAGCTTTTCTTACTATCTATGGCTCTGATACCAATTTGAGAGGGGGGGTGCGAAGAGAGAGACTCAGCCACTGGCGTAGAAGGGTCTTTCTCAAGGTTAGTCAGCAGAGTTGGCAGAGTTAGCAGAGTCTTGTTTAATCTGCTTAATGCGGAAGTCTTTTAAAATTCTATTTTTAATAATTCTGATAGTTTTAGAAGAAAAAACAATAAGTCAACTATATATATATATATATATATATATATTTTAAATTCGTTGAGTTACTCGACAAAAAAATAAAAAAAAAATAAAAAATTTTTTTAAAATTTTGTCGAGTTACTTGATGTTAAAAATTTTTTTTTTTTTTTAAATTTGTCGAGTTACTAGCCAAAAAATAAAATAAAAACATTTTTTTTTTTAAATCTTGTCAAGTTACTCGAATTTAAAAAAAAAAAAAAATTTAAAAATGTTGTCGAGTTACTCGAATTTTAAAAAATATATATATATATTTATATTTTGTCGAGTTACTCGAATTTAAAAAAAAAAAAAATTTTAAATTTTGTCGAGTTACTTGAATTTTAAAAAAAAAAAGTTAAAAATTTTATCGAGTTACTTGAATTTAAGAAAAAAAAAAAATTAAAATTTTGTCGAGTTACTCAAATTTTTTAAAAAAAAAAAAAATTTCTTTACTTTTGTCGAGTTACTCGAATTTAAAAAAAAAAAAAATTAACTTTTGTCGAGTTACTCGAATTTAAAAAAAAAAAATTTTAATTTTTTGTCGAGTAACTGGACAAATTTTGAAAAAAACAAATTCTTTTTTTTTTTTCCGAAAAAGTTTGTCGAGTTACTATTCAACTCGACAAACTTTTTCGAGATGAATAGTAACTCGAAAAAGTTACTGTTCATGAATTTTTTTTTTTTTATTTTTTTTATTTTAAAATTCGCAAAAGTTTGTCGAGTTACTATTCAACTCGACAAACTTTTTCGAGGTGAATAGTAATTCGAAAAAGTTACTGTTTATGAAATTTTTTATTTTATTTTATTTTTTTTAAAATTCGAAAAAGTTTGTCGAGTTACTATTCAACTCGACAAACTTTTTCGAGGTGAATAGTATCTCGAAAAAGTTACTATTCACGATTTTTTTTTTTTTAATGGTGAGCTTTTACATTTCTAATTTTTTTTTTCAATGAAAAAAATCAATAATATAATTTATTTTTTATAACTATTAATTATAACATTCTTACTAATAATGTTATAAATTAAAATTTGATTAGAGTAAGTGTAAACAAAAATTAATTATATTATGACCCTCTTTCTCTGTATATTTTTTCACTTTTTAATATTTAAAATTATTCACAAGGAAAAAGGGAGGATTTTTGTGCAGCTTTGAGAGTTCATGCGTGCATATCTAAGATGATTCACTGAAAATGCTAAGAGTTGTATTATTTTTTGTCGCTGCTTCTGGAGAACTGATTATTAAGCTTATTAGATTATTAAACAAAGAGTTAGAATTTTTTAACTTAGCAAGGGCATTGGACAATTAGAAATAAAATTCCACCATTGGAACAACATAACTTTACAAAAATTAATGAGTTCATTATTTGACAAGTACAAAAAAATATTTAAATTCTATCAAAATTATAATAACACAATCGCTTTTAATTAGTAGATTATCACAGACAACTTACGTGCATAGCACATACATATAACTAATACAAGCACAGGCACGCACGCGCACACAGATGCGGCATAAATAAAAAACAACTTGATACTTCAATCAAAGAACAATAAGCTACCTTCTTCTCTGTCTTGTCCAAGTCAATCATGGCTTGATCAATTTGAGCTTGGAGAGTTGGATCCATACCGATTCAAGCTTCAGATATTTTCTCATTAATATTCTTGACAGCCCTACTCACACCATTTCCAAGATATGTTCCTTTGTCTCCATCTCGCAATTCAATAGCCTCGTACCTGGGTATAAAAACATATAATGAAGTTATACCCCTCTGCCTGGACTTCAAAATTTCGATTACCTTCAAGATCTAGCATCTGACAAAATGTTTGACTTGTGTATGAAAAAAGATACAATGTCAGAATACTGGAAAAAAACCTTCATTTGTATGGGTAACTATGCAATGTACTTCTACGTATGAAATTATCCCAATCTCAAATCGCTCTATAAAGTCAATGTCGTAATTGAAATCAACAACCTGCTATAGATTCAAGGTAACCACCTATTATTTTCTATGTAGCACTAATAGTTCAAACAGGCACCAAGAAAGTCAATCAAAAGCATTTGCTAGCCGCTAAATAAGATAGTTTTTGAAACAATAGAGAAAAATTATTGTTCTAAGAGTTTCCCATGACAATAACAATATCCACTTCATAAACAGGCACAACTACACCTATTGAACACAGCAGACAGGTCAAGGACCAAATACTCATAGCATTTCTCGAAAACCTCATTCTATGTTTGGCAAAAGAAAATTTTGACTTTGAAGCTAGAATTCCATTAAAGAACAATTGAAATCTGAAGCTGTATTTTCAGTTTTGGATTACAAGTTCAAGGGCCTGATTCCCATAACTATCCTTAATATTTATACATTTGAAAGTGAAACTATCCTTTACTATTTTATCCATGGGGTTCAATAGAAGCTTTAACAAACTTTTGTTCATTTCACCAGATGATGATGATTTCTCCATTTTATAATCATAGATGTTAACAACGAAAAACTAATCATCTTCAAATTTATATGTTTCAGAAGATTTTGTTCGGTAATCGTTTTCTATGTCAAATAAATATTTTTTGCTCCATGACTGGGTGAATTGTTCCTCGAAACTGCACTTTCTGTTGACCAACTCAAAAATATACTGCACTTTATATATTAAGTATTTTTACATAATTCCAGTTGGAGACGATGGCTCTATGGGTTACCTAACCATTGGCTTTGATTTCACATAATTTCATGGTATATAACTCAAGTTATAGACAATTTTGTAAACTGCGACCGCATAAATCCGAGAAACTGCCTAGCGTGTTTCGGTGAGCATTTTAGTAAGCCGAAACATGCCGTCGGACTATCAAATTTTGATATGTGGTAGCTAAATGAGTATTCTATATTCCCTGAAAATTTCATATTTTTCGGTTATCGTTTTCTATGTCAAACAAATTTTTGTTACTCCATGACCGAGTGAAGAAATTTTTGTAACAGTGCCCTTATTTTGAAATTTTTGTTCACCTGGTCATGGAGTAACAAAAAAATTTTTGACATAGAAAACGATCACCGAATAATACGAAATTTTCAAGGGACATAGAATACTCAGGTAGCTACCACATACCAAAAATTAGTAGTCCGACGGCATGTTTAGGCATACTAAAATACTTACCGCGAAACCTCCTAGGCTGCTTTTCGGATTTATGCCGTCGGCGTGCCGGATTCGCTATTATAAACCAATCAAAAAACTTTAAGTAGTGTAAATATCTTCTTAAAATTTTGTGGACCTTGGTTTTGTGGTAGTTTTAGTGGATTCCCATGTTTTGGTTACACGTTAATGATGTGAACTTGAAAGGTTTTGCTAAATTTCATGTTTTTCTAAGATACAGTTTCTGTTGTCCAACTCAAACATTTACTGCACCTTATATATTAAGTATTTTTACATAATTCCAGTTGGAGACGATAGCCCTATGGGTTACCTAACCATTGACATTGGTTTTACATAATTTCATGTTACATAACTCAATTTATGGACAATTTTGTAAACTGTGACAGCATAAATCTGAAAAACTAACTAGGATGTTTCGGTTAGCATTTTAGTAAGCTGAAATATGCCGTCGGACTGTCAAATTTTGATATGTGGTAGCTACATGAGTATTCTATGTTTCCTGAAAATTTCATATTTTTCGGTGATCATTTTGTATGTCAAATGAATTTTTGTTAATCCATGACTACATGAAGATTTGAATTTTTTTTTTTCCCAACGTACGTGCAATGGAAAAGTTACTGTTTAAGATTTTGTTTTTAAAAACAAAAAAAAAAAAAAAAAAAAAATTCCCTACTTTGCCTAATTTATCCCACTTTGTCGAGTTACTCGGCAAAGTGGAAAAATTAAAATGGGAAACATTAAATTTTTTTTTTTGTAATTTGCACTTTTAGTCCACATTCTTTTCATTTTATAACAAATTTACCCATAACTTTTTTTTTTGCTTTGGCCATCCCCGACTTTTAAATTTCGTTATAAATTTTATTTTGTCCACCTCTTTAAATAATAATAAAAAAAATAAATAACAACAAAATAAAATAAAAATGTATATGAAGTCCTACAACTTTTAAAAAGTAGCCCAATTTTATTTTGACATTTTTTAAAAAAAATTTTATTTTTAAATTTCTCGAGTTATTCGACAAAAAAATAATTTTTTTTTTTTTTTACATTTTGTCGAGTTCCTCAAATTTAAAAAAAAAATAAAATAAAATATATATATATTTTTTAAATTTGTTGTGTTACTCGACAACAAAAAAAAAAAAAAATTTTAAATTTGTCGAGTTACTAGCCAAAAAAAAATAAAAACATTTTTTTTTTTAAATTTTGTCGAGTTACTCGAATTTAAAAAAAAAAAATTTAAATCTTGTCAAGTTACTCGAATTTAAAAAAAAAAAAATTTTTTTTTTAAAAATTTGGTCGAGTTACTCGAATTTAAAAAAAAAATTATTAAAAATTTTTATCGAGTTACTCGAATTTTAAAAAAAAAAAAATTTTTTTTTTTTAAAATGTTGTCGAGTTACTCGAATTTAAAAAAAAAAAAAAAAAAATTTGTAGAGTTACTCGAATTTTAAAAAAAAAAAAAAAAAATTTAACTTTAAATTTTGTCTAGTTCCTCGATTTTTAAAAAAAAAAAATTTTAACTTTTGTCGAGTTACTCGAATTTAAAAAAAAAAAAAAATTAAAATTTTGTCGAGTTCCTCGATTTTTAAAAAAAAAAAAATTTAAAAATTTGTTGAGTAACTCGGCAAATTTTTTAAAAAATTTTTTTTTTTTTTAAATTTGAAAAAGTTTGTCGAGTTACTATTCAACTCGACAAACTTTTTCGAGGTGAATAGTAACTCGAAAAAGTTACTGTTCATCAGAATTTTTTTTTTTTTTTTTTTTTAAATTTGAAAAAAGTTGTCGAGTTACTATTCAACTCGACAAACTTTTTCGAGGTGAATAATAACTCGAAAAAGTTACTGTTCATGAATTTTTATTATTATTATTTTTTTTTAAAATTCGAAAAAGTTTGTCGAGTTACTATTCAACTCGACAAATTTTTTCGAGGTGAATAGTAACTCGAAAAAGTTACTGTTCATGAAATTTTTTTATTTTTTATTTTTTTTTATGGTGAGCTTTTACATTTCTAATTTTTTTTTCAATGAAAAAAATCAACAACATATTTTATTTTTTATAACTATTAATTATAACATTCTTATTAATAATGTTATAAATTAAAATTTGATTAGAGTATGTGTAAACAAAAATTAATTATATTATGACCATCTTTCTCTGTATATTTTTTCACTTTTTAATATTTAAAATTTATTCACAAGAAAAAATGGAGGATTTTTGTGCAGCTTTGAGAGTTCATGCGTGCATATCTAAGATGATTCACTGAAAGTGCTAAGAGTTGTATTATTTTTTGTCGCTGCTTCTAGAGAACTGATTATTAAGCTTATTAGATTATTAACCAAAGAGTTAGAATTTTTTAACTTAGCAAAGGCATGGGACAATTAGAAATAAAATCCCACCATTGGAACAACATAACTTTACAAAAATTAATGAGTTCATTATTTGACGAGTACAAAAAAATATTTAAATTCTATCAAAATTATATTAACACAATCGCTTTTAATTAGTAAATTATCACGGACAACTTACGTGCATAGCACGTACATATAACTAGTATATATATACACATACATATTTGTAGATTTAAAAAATTAAAAATGAAAAGCCTTGTGATCAAGTTTATACATTTAGGAAGTGCAAGAATTTAGTTTTAGAATTCCCTTGTACACAGTAGAGAAATTACTCTTTCCCAGTAAATTCAGAGGGCTTTGAAAAATATTGAGTCAATGATTAAACCTCTTCCAAGTTAAACTTGAGGACGTCTAAAACTCGTGACATATACCGTTGGAATCTTGAGAAGTGATCGCAAAATCCCATCTATTAGAATACTCAAGATATACAAGAGAAGAGGGACTTTTATTGTAGACTTCTTTTGCCTGGTCGATGCTAGTCATCAGAAGTATCAAATGTGTTCCCAACTTTCTAAAGAAACATATTCTTTTTCTCTTCCTCCCACGCTAGCGTCTTGCTAATTAGATTATCAACAATATTTTAGATCCGAAAATGTTACTGATTTGCGCAAGATAAAACAACATTAAGGCTACAAAAATTGCACGTGGAATCTTATTTATTGCACGTTTTTAGGTTTATGTGTGCACCTCGGCCATCAGTGTAACGGTTCTCATCCTGATAATCACTAACAATAATCATAAGATGACAAGGAAATACTTTTAAATATTATTTTATTTATTTACTTATCAAGGGTAGAATAGTCTTTCCAGCTTAACCTATATATAGTTTACTTGTAATTAGGTTTTATTATGACTTTGTATTACTTTTCATAATGAGCAAAGAACCCTAGCCTCTTCTTCTTCTTTTGATTCTTATTGTCCTTTGTATTTGGCTATTTTATATTGTTTAACATGGTATCAGAGATAGGTATAATGGGTAGAAGTTTAATCTAAAATACAGCTTTCGCGGATTATTAAAAATATTTTTCTTTTGGAGGTAGTTTTCGACAGTTCGGCAGATTGCTTCAGTCCGGCAGTTTGGCAGTTTGGCAGATTGCTTCAGTCCGGCAGTTCCAGCAGTTTCGGCAGTTCGCTTCAGTCCGGCAGTTCCAGCAATTTCGACAGTTCGCTTCAGTCCGGCAGTTCCAGCAGTTTCGGCAGTTCGGCAGTTTCCCAGATTGCTTCAGTCCGGCAGTTCCGGTAGTTTCGGCAGTTTCCGGCACTTTTCGGTATTTCGGCAGTTTCCATTTTTTTTCTTTTCTCGTTTGGTTGTGCTTCAGTTTTCGCCTATGATTTGATGTTCTGTATTTGAGGTATTTGTTTTGCATTCGTTCATTGCAATTTGGTATTTCGTTGCATTCCTGTCTTGTGAATTTGATTATGGCTACTGAAAAAGATGATTCCCTTCAGTCTGTGAGTGTTAGGTTGGATGGAAAGAATTATTCGTATTGGAATTATGTAATGAGAAATTTTCTTAAAGGTAAAAAGTTGTGGGGATATGTTAGTGGCAATTGTGGGAGACCTGTGAATACTGCTGAAAATTATGCGAATTTGATAGATACCTGGGACGCCAATAATGCAAAAATAATTACTTGGATTAACAATTCTGTTGAGCATTCCATAGGTGTACAATTGGCTAAGTATGACACAGCAAAGGAGGTTTGGGATTATCTACAGAAGTTATACACTCAGTCAAATTTTGCAAAGCAGTATCAATTGGAAAATGACATACGAGCTATTCAGCAGAATAATATGAGTATTCAGGAGTTTTATTCGGCTATGACAAATCTCTGGGATCAACTGGCTCTTACAGAAGATGATGAACTAAAAACTGTTAATGTCTACATTGCTCATAGAGAGCGGCAACGGTTGGTGCAGTTTTTGATGGCCCTTCGTGGTGATTTTGAAGGACTTCGAGGTTCTATTCTACATCGTTCTCCGCTTCCTTCTGTTGATTCAGTTGTCAGTGAGTTGTTGGCTGAAGAAGTCCGTCTAAAGTCTGGTGCCGAAAAGGGAACTCTTTCGACTCCGACTCCTTCTGTGTTAGCAGTACCTTCTCAGCCACCCTCTAATAATCAGAATAGGCCTTACAACACAAGGCCTGCCTTCGACGAGTGCAGTTTCTGTAAGAAGAAAGGTCATTGGAAGACTCAGTGTCCTAAGTTGAGACAGCAGAATCAACAACAGCAGCAGCAGCAGCAATCTCAGACTTGGAGGCCTGGCTATCAGTCACCATCTCATGGTTATAGACCACCTCAGGGTTATAGACCACCTCAGGGTTACAGACCACCTCAGTCTAATACTGCAGCAGTCGCCTCATCAGGTCCTTTCACTGATCCAAGTACTCTGGCTGAGCAATTTGAGCAATTTCAGAAGTTTCTCTCCCTTCAGCCACAAGCTATGTCTGCCTCCTCTTCCGTAGGTCATTCCTCTCCTAGTGTGTCAGGTATGTCATCTTCTTTATGGGTCTTGGATTCCGGTGCTTCACATCACATGTCTCCAGATTCTTCGTCTTTTGCATCTGTGTCTCCTTCGTCATCTATCTCTGTTATGACTGCTGATGGCACTCCTATGCCTTTAGCAGGTGTTGGTTCTGTTGTTACTCCTAACTTGTCTCTCCATAATGTTTATCATATTCCACAACTCACATTAAATCTTGCTTCTGTAGGTCAGTTATGTGACTCTAATTGTTTTGTTGGTTTTTCCTCTTCTTCCTGTTTTGTTCAGGATCTGCAGTCTCAGAAGCTGATTGGGACAGGCCGTAGGCAAGGGGGGCTCTATGTTCTAGATGAGTTAAAAGTACCAGTTGCTGCCACTACTAGTGTTGATTTGTCTTCTTTTCGTTTGAGTCATAGCTCTTCTAGTTTTTATTTATGGCATTCTCGTCTTGGTCATGTTTCATCTTCTCGTTTGAGATTTTTAGTGTCCACAGGGGCTTTAGGCAATTTGCAAACTTGTGATATTTCTGATTGTAGTGGATGTAAACTGGCAAAATTTTCAGCTTTACCTTTTAATCGAAGTGTTTCTGTTTCTTCTTCTCCATTTGATTTGATTCATTCTGATGTATGGGGACCTTCTCCTATTCCCACTAAAGGAGGGTCTCGATATTATGTTTCTTTTATTGATGATCATACACGTTATTGTTGGGTTTACTTAATGAAACATCGTTCTGAATTCTTTGAGATATACACCGCTTTTCGAGCCCTTGTCAAAACTCAGCATTCTGCTGTTATCAAATGTTTTAGGTGTGATTTGGGTGGGGAATACACTTCTAACAAATTTTTTGAGTTGCTTGCCTTAGATGGAACTATTCACCAAACTTCTTGTACAGATACTCCTCAACAAAACGGTGTTGCAGAAAGAAAACATAGACATATTGTTGAAACCGCTCGATCTCTCTTATTGTCTGCCTTTGTTCCTAGTGCGTTTTGGGGTGAAGCTGTTCTAACAGCAGTGACTTTGATTAATACTATCCCATCTTCTCATATTTCAGGTATCTCTCCTTTCGAAAAATTGTATAGGTATGCCCCAGATTACTCATTCTTTAGAGTTTTTGGTAGTACTTGCTTCGTTCTCCGCCCTCATGTGGAACGCAGCAAGTTGTCCTCTCGATCTGCTCTTTGTGTCTTTCTTGGTTATGGTCAAGGTCAAAAAGGGTATCGGTGTTTCGATCCAATTACTCAAAAACTTTATGTGTCTCGTCATGTTGTTTTTCTTGAGCATATACCTTTCTTTTCTATTCCGTCTGCTACTCATGACTTGACTATACCTGATCTTATTCGTATTGATCCTTTTTCTGAAGATTCTGATAGTTTGTCGTCACAGGTTCCTACTACATCAGAACCCACTTGTCGTGTCCTTCCTCCGTTACCTTTGTATTATACTCGTCGAGTGCGTACTAACACTTCTACAGGTACTGAAGCTCCCTCTTCTCCTACGGTCCCTCAAGCTTCGTCTGAGATTGTGGATCCACCTCTACGTCAGTCCACCCGCACTCGTAAGTCCACAAAGTTACCAGATTTTTCTTATTCTTGTTATTCGTCATCTTTTACTTCCTTTTTAGCTTCTATTCATTGTCTCTCCGAGCCTTCTTCCTACAAAGAGGCAATTATTGATCCACGTTGGCAGCAAGCTATGGATGAGGAACTTTCTTCTCTGCATAAGACAGGTACTTGGGATTTGGTTCCTCTCCCTTCGGGTAAGACTGTTGTTGGTTGTCGCTGGGTGTATAAGATTAAGACTCATTCTGATGGGTCTATTGAGCGATACAAAGCTCGATTGGTTGCAAAAGGATATTCGCAACAGTATGGTATGGATTATGAGGAGACTTTTGCTCCTGTTGCGAAAATGACTACTCTTCGTACTCTTATTGCTGTAGCTTCGGTTAGAAATTGGGGTATCTCTCAACTTGATGTTAAAAATGCCTTCTTGAATGGAGATCTTCAGCAAGAGGTTTATATGGAGCCCCCTCCTGGGGTTCCCCATGGGTTTGGGTATGTTTGCAGGCTCAAGAAGGCTTTATATGGTCTCAAACAAGCACCACGTGCTTGGTTTGAGAAATTTTCTGTTGTGATCTCTTCTCTTGGTTTTGCTTCTAGCAGTCATGATTCTGCACTCTTTGTTAAGTGCACTGATGTAGGTCGTATTATTCTTCTGTTATATGTTGATGACATGATTATTACTGGTGATGATGTTGCTAGTATTTCAGTTTTGAAGACAGAGTTAGCTAGACAGTTTGAAATGAAAGATTTGGGCCCTCTTCGATATTTCTTGGGTATTGAGGTAGCCTACTCGCCCAAAGGTTATCTTCTTTCTCAGTCGAAGTATGTTGCAGATATTCTTGAGCGGGCTAGACTTACTGATAATAAGACTGTCGATACTCCCATTGAGGTTAACGCCAAGTATTCTTCTTCTGATGGTATATCATTGTCAGATCCCACTTTATACCGTACTATTGTTGGAAGCTTGGTTTATCTCACTATTACTCGTCCTGATATTGCATATGCTGTCCATATTGTCAGCCAGTTTGTTGCTTCTCCCACTACAGTTCATTGGGCCGCTGTTCTTCGCATTTTGCGATATCTTCGAGGTACAGTTTTTCAGAGCCTTCTACTTCCATCAACCTCTTCCTTGGATCTGCGTGCATACTCTGACTCTGATCATGGCAGTGATCCGACAGATCGCAAGTCTGTTACTGGTTTTTGTATCTTTCTGGGTGATTCTCTCATTTCTTGGAAGAGCAAGAAACAATCTATTGTTTCTCAATCTTCCACCGAAGCGGAATATCGTGCTATGGCCTCTACTACCAAAGAGGTTGTTTGGTTACGTTGGTTACTTGCAGATATGGGAGTTTTTCTTTCTCGTCCCACTCCTATGTATTGTGACAATAAGAGTTCTATTCAGATTGCTCACAACTCGGTTTTTCATGAACGAACCAAGCACATCGAGATCGATTGTCACCTTACTCGTCATCATCTCAAGCATGGCTCCATCACTTTGCCATTTGTTTCCTCTTCTTCGCAGATTGCAGATTTCTTTACTAAGTCGCATTCTATTTCTCGTTTTCGTTTTCTTGTTAGCAAACTCTCGATGCTTATCGCTGCTACATCGTGAGTTTGAGGGGGGATGTTAAATATTATTTTATTTATTTACTTATCAAGGGTAGAATAGTCTTTCCAGCTTAACCTATATATAGTTTACTTGTAATTAGGTTTTATTATGACTTTGTATTACTTTTCATAATGAGCAAAGAACCCTAGCCTCTTCTTCTTCTTTTGATTCTTATTGTCCTTTGTATTTGGCTATTTTATATTGTTTAACAAATACAACTCATGTCTAGCAGCTATATTTTCTGGACTACTAGAAATGACTTGAGTGCATAAACTAAATAAAGGATTGCTTATTCCTACATTCATCATAGAGTTAATAAACTACATTTTGAGATTACTTGAATATAATTCTCTATCCAATTTTCTTCATCGCTTGCAGCAAGCCAATAAACATCATATCCATCAAGCTTTATTTGAATGGCATTCACAAGGATCCACCAGACCTGCAGAAGGCATTCACAAGGATCCACCATACCTGCAGAAGATGAATGTTTCATACTTGTCACCTTGTGAAAAAATGTGCAGGAAATAAGAGAAGAGAGAAAATAATTGAAGAACGAGATTTCCAACCAGAATCAACTGCCCTTGTTAATATCCTTTACTCTGACAATATCTAGAGTTGCTCAAACAATCTTTCAAAATCATGTATGAAACTTTTATCTATAATGTCTCATAAGTGAAAAAAATAGAAGAACATAATGCCGTTATAGAATGCAGGAATATAAAGAAATCAACTTACCAGAAGACACAACTCCATAAAGAGTATTATTTTGTACATCCAATTGGGGAACATTCACCAATCTAATATAGATAGTTGATTGAAACTCAAATAAAGCCTTTTGAGTCATCCCAAATTTCCTAAGCTTTCAGGAATTTACCCAGTTAGTATATTGTTTTCTAATGCAAGAACAATCAACTTTTTTAAGAACCTAATCTCTTTAGGCAAGTTTTGTTAACTGGTTACAACATAGGTGTAGCACATTAAAAAACAACAAATTTGAATCATAACAAAGCAAAGTTGGAAAATTGCGAAATCTTGAAATTAAAATAATAGAAAAATAAAAATAAGTGCAAAACCCGCACTTATCACTTGGAGTTGTCAATAAAATATTTTTTTTGTCTATTCTTGTCAAATCTAAGTGACAAGTGTGAGTTTTATACTTATTTTGACTACTAAAAATGAACATTTGTTAGTTCTATCAAGTAGTTTATTTTTTAATTATGTTATTTTGTTTGTTTAGGTGAAAATTCGAGTGTAAATTCAATGATATAATTGATAGTGCACTTATTTTGACCACTAAAATTGTACTTATTTTGGCCACTAACATCAAGGATTTGAGGGACCAAAGTTTGAAGATGTATAAAGTTGAAGGACCTAAGATGCAGTTTTTGGAGGACTTAACTGGAAGATAATTAAAAATTTGAGACCAAAGTTTAAAGATGTAAAAAGATTAAAGACCTAAGATACAATTTCTGGAGGACTTAACTGAAAGAAAATTAAAAATATAGGGACTAAAGTGAATATTATATAAAGTATATGGACTACTATGCAATAAATAAGGTTCTAATGTATGTCACATCACCCTATCAAGTTGGAAACTTAAGGGAGTGACCGTTTGAAAAATGCTTATATACTTTAGTGACTGTTTGAAATTTCAATATAACTTTAGTGACCGTTAGTGAAATTAACCATCCAAATTATAAACATATAGTAAGTGCCCGTTTCGTAGAGATTATTTGACCAAAACAGTTTATTTGACCAAGAATGGTAAAAAATGACGACTACCAAGACAAATTTTTTGGTCAAATAAATTGGTTTATAAAATCTACCAAATGGGCTTTAAATGTGAATGAAAATAGATATTAATGAATAAAATAAAGAAAACTAGTATATTTCAACTATATGAGGTCAAAAAAAGTAGAGGTCCTATTTTTTACTTTATATAATTAGTAGACCTATTTTTCTCATTGTCACATTATTGAATAGATTGATCTAGTCAATGGATTAAGATTGGCCTATATATAGACATGGCAACAGAGCGGGATAGGACGGGGGCAGTTATAACCATCCCCATCCCTTTGGGAATTTTTGTTAGGTAGGGTGGAGATTGAAAATTTTCTATTTATTGTCCTGTTTAATTAATTAATCAATTTTTAATATTATTTTTTTATTTTTTAAAATACGATTTAAATTTTAAAATGAAAAAATATATGACAAAATAATACGGATTTTTTTGCCATCCCTACCCATTTATGGGTATAAGCTCATTTTTCTGGGCCAATTTCTGACCAAAAAAATGAGAAAATTACACTTACTACTTACAATTTTAAAAATGAGAACTGTTGTTCTTATCAATGGATTTGACAAAAAAAAAATTTTTGATAAATAATCATGGCTCTTAATTTAAGCTAAACTAACGGCCTAAATGTATTAGAACCTTTCAAATCCTTATACCCACATTCAAACGCATTCCAATAAAAATTTTAAAACATTTACACCGTTAGATTAATAGAATTTGGGGGTTATGATTATTTGTTAAATACATGATAAGATGAACTGTCCCTTTTAAAAATAATTTTAAAATTACAATTTGTATGTATTTATTTTGAAAATACTGTATAACTATTTAATATTTTAAGTTATTTAAATTAAATAAACTTAAAACCCCACCCACGCCCACCTATATTTTAAAAATTGCAGCATTCCCACCAATATTTTAACAATGGCAGAAATGTATCCCATAATGGAAAAAGAGGAAAGTTTTCTTTCTAGGCACTTTGTCCATCAAAACTCCACCCTGCCATACTTTATCACCATCCATATTTACCTAATTAATGGCAGAAACAATGACGGAATTCAAAACACCACCTTATACTCCATTGTTTCCATTGTCATTTTTTCCCGAACACCTTCGCCAACTTCTTGTTGGATTTTTTTCTCTATCCTCCATAATCTCTATCTAGATCTAAAATTCTAGACCTAGAAGGTGTTGAAATGGAATTTTATGGCGGCGATGCACCAACCTGGTCTTGTTTGGGTGGGTTGTGTTGGAGTGTTGAGCTTGTGTTTATTTTGAGTCTTGAAGATAGCAGAACTGATTGAATATAGTAGAGATAGTGGTGGAATGTAATCGAATCTGGTGGTGGCAACGCAGATCTAGTGATTTTGAGGTGGGGGTGGAAATATTTTTCCTGTCATGGTGGTGACCATTCTCCGACGGCTGTGGCGGTGTAGATTTGGTGATGGCATCGAACGTGTAACAAAGTCTGTTACACATGTTACACTTGCAAGGTAGCGCATAACACAATTTGTCATAAGTGTTACATTTTGTATTTCTCTGACTATGGCAGTGCAGATATGGTGGTGGCAACGGCTGTATAACATGGTTTGTTACACGTGTTACACTTGCAGGTGACAGCATAATACAATATATTACAAGTATTACAATTTGTATAATAGTAACAATAGTTGTGGTCATAGTTGCGTAATACGGGTTGTTATAAGTGTTACACTTTGTGTAATGACGACGTAAACAATGGTGATAGTGGATGTGATGATAGCGGATGTGATGATAGCGATAGTAGCGTATCACACTTTGTTACAAGTATTGCATAAATGTTACACAAGAATCAGATATTTGTGTGAAATAAATAAATAAATATTTTGTAAAAAAGGAATAATTGAAACAATATTTTGGTAAAAAAATTATTGAAAAGTATTTTGAGAATTAATATAATTTTTTTAGTTTATTTATGAATTTTTATGACAAAAAATTGTTGGTCTTTAAGGCCTAAACTGGAGCTCAAAATAACATTTATTTATAAGCACCATACTTTTCTCACGTGGCCCAGATATAAACCCATGTGGCAAAAAGCGGGACCGGGAAAATTGCACAGTTGCACTCAAGAGTAGTCAAGTTTTGGGAGATTAATGGAATAAAAACAATTCTTAGGACTAGTCCATGGCTCCACGTTCAAAAGCATCACCGGCTCTCTGTCCCTGGCAGCTCGACTAGCTTGGTTATGTCTCATGTATAGTATAGTGTATTTGTAAGTGTTTATAAAGATTTATAAGTTTATCAAATATTATTGTTATTATAATTCATAATTTTTGTCCACTTTTATCTATACATTCTGTATAATCTACAGTTTATAATTTACAAAAAAAAAAAAAAAAAAAAAAAAAACCCTTTATCAAACAAGCACTCGGATTGATTCTCCCATTTCGCTACCCAAAAGGATGGAACATATATTCTTAACTACCGGCTCAAACTTTTGTATAGTGATTTTTCCTTTTCCTTTCTCTCATCATTTTCAACTTTTTCTAACCATCTATTGAAAAACACAACGGAAACTTATACAATCGAAGCGTATTAAATTTTTTTTATCTTATATTCCTTTCATCCCATAAAGATATACTTGTTTTTTTTATTCATCTATATTAAATTATATTATACTTTCTTTATTGACAGTATATTGAATTTTTTTAGTTTTCTAATGTCTCTATTTAATGTGCTTATTATCAACAAATATAAATTTAAGTAAAAGTTATTGTTCTAATTATAATAATTAATTTTTTTAATTTATGTGACAATAGAAATAAATCTATCTTTATGAAACGAACAAGTATATTTTTACACGACAGTTTGTGTGTGATGCATCACCACAAGAACATTTGCAGTTATGAATGAGTGAAAATAGATATATCAAATTTTTCTGTTCATATTGACACTGTGATATCATGCCTTTAAAGTAAAATCTTTCAATATACTATTGAAATGTGTTGTACGTTTAACTAAATAAAATAATGACAAATTTCCTTTTTCGGTTTGTGGATTGATTCAAATTTATTTCTCTCTTTTCCAATTTTGATTAATCATGAAAGTAGAATTATTGCTACTAAAAATGGTCAATGTGGACATACCATTATGTGAATAGCACTCCAATTTTCAAAATTGAGATTCAATGTAAGAGCTACTTGTTTTGGAAAAATTGTGATGTTTCATATTCAATATTTTCTTATTCTTTAAAATAATTCTATTTTCAACTATCAAACTAGTCAATATATGTTTTAAGAATAATATTGAGAAAATTTAGAGTCGGTCAATCATCATGCGTTCATGGACTCTTAAGTCATATGGCTCAAACTTAATTCAATTAAAGTCACATTTCAGCACTAAAACACCAACGTGTCCCTACAATTGCAAAAAATGTTAATTCAAATACGATACTGTTTTATTATCATATTGTTTTCTATGATATTGTTTTATTACGGTAATAGTTAATAATGATATTGCTTTATTATGATAATATTTTATGTGATAATGTTTTCTATTATACTATTTTATGAAAAATGTTTGATATTGTTTTATGAAAAATAAAAAAATAAAAATAACTACGTTTAAACTCCACCAAACAAACACACATTCAAAATTAAATATTTTATGGTTGAAGTAATGATACTGTTTCAAAATGCTCTATTAGTAGTACAAGATACTATTTTCATTCAAAATGCTTGATACTGTTCTTCTATTGGGTTGTAGTTCGTGTATCTAATACTGATATATTAAGATATTTTTATCTATAATACTGTTTTATTAAGATACTATTTTATTTAGATATTGTGTTATAGTTTCTGTTAAAACATAACATTTGTGCTCACTTATGCATATGCTTGATAATAATGTACTTTTGACAGTATTATATTTTCTATCTTTATCTATACGATACTTTTATCTATGACACTGTTATTATGATATTAATATAAATGTACTTCTGATACTGTTTTATTAAGATGATTTTATTATGATACAGTTCTTCTATTGAGTTGAAATTTCCTATTTTGAGTGCGTATAATACTATCTTTGTTTACAAAGAGACTAGTATAATATGCTTGTTATATTAATATAATAATATATTTCTGATACTAAAATATTAAGATATATTTATCTGTGATAGTATTATATTAATATGCTGAAATATTGTTCTTAATAAGATATTGTTTGTAATATAGTATTGCGAGGTACTATTCTTAATAAGATACTATTTGTGATACTGTTTTATTAAGATATTATTTTTTATGATACAGTATCAAACAACACACATAAATGTGTGATAGTAACATTCAAAATGCATAAAAATATTGATGTATGTGAAACAAATGTTGTTTTCTTTTATTCGGCCAAAATATAATTACAAAAAAATTGTGTTCTTACAAATCAAAAAACAATATCTCCAACAAAAACAACCTAATAAAAAAAAACAAGAAAAAAAATCATTCATAAAAACTGAATTCACCTACAAAATAACATTCAAGAAGCAATTGTTTCCAAAAAATCTTAATCTAAGGACTGTCCAATACTTCTCAAAATCACTGTTATTATCTGATAACAATAGCATGTTGTTAAAGTTTAAAAATTTTATCTTTTACATGATTTGGAAGAAGAAAAGCAGCAAAAACTGTGAATCTACTATTATTACTTACAAAAAACGGTGGGAAAGGTTTGGATGGCCGACGGCGAGTCGTGAAACACCGGCAACGGGGCAATTGTTTCCAAATTTTTCAATTCACGGTCTACCCAATACTTCTCAAAATCGTGGTTATTATCTGATAACAATAGCAAATTATTAAAGTTTAAAATTTTATCTTTTACATGATTTGATTTGGAAGAACAACAATAAAAAAAAAACTTTAAATCCACTATTATCACTTACAAAAAATAGTAGAAAAGATTTTGGTGGCCGGTGACAAGTCGTGAAACGCTCGCGGCGAGGTACAATAGTCGACGGGGAGGCGCAGGATAAGATGTTGGCCGTGTGCGTTGCTGCGCTGAAATTTATTTATGGATCACAAGGGTAATTTTGGGATTAATATGAAATATGGTTGAAGTATATGACTTAATGGCAATTTTAAAAAATATTTTGACTTAATTTAGAACAAATCACCTACACGTGACTTATAAGCAATTTTCCCCAATAAAATTTTATATTGTTTAAACACAAGAATAATAAATAAGACATATAATGTAATATGTAACAACACATAAGAGTTTAGATTACTCTTAAGAAAGTTTACGGAAACTTTATGTCTTAATATAGTACCAAAGTCCAAAAAGTTCAAACGAACAATTGATCTGTTTAAAACTCAAATAGATAGTCAGATTTTCATATGAGTATTTTTAAACGAATAGTCAGATTTTCATATGAGTATTTTTAAACGAATCATCATCTCGCAGAAATATACTAAGGGTTAAATCCACATCGTTTATATACAAAAAATAGTAATTAGGATAATTATATTGACACTACAATTTTTTTTTTGTTACATTACTTTTTTAGTACATTAATGACACTAAAAGTTTTTTACTTTTGCTCATTTATGTCCCCATCTTTTTTTTGTCATATTATTTTTCTCAATATTCCGTTAATTATCATATTCGGTCCCTGATAGTAGTTTTCATCTAAAAAGTTCATTAGCATAGAGTAAAAAGTCGTAATTACTCTTCATATTTTTAAATAAACAAAAAATAACAAATATAAAAGTTGGACAAAATATTTGCTTTTCATTTGAAAGCTCGCCAACACATTGGACAAAAATCACCATTAAGGTCCATGTGTGCTAATAGGAATATTGAAGATAAGAATGCCACAAAAATTTGTGTCGACACAAATGCTAAAATAAATAAGGATTAGAGACTTTTAGTATAATTAATAGGTAGTGCAACAAAATAAAAGTGTGATATCAATATAATTAATTTTATAATTAACATATAATGATTATAACTACTTTTTTCACCAAGATTTACCAAATGCTGAAGACCTGTATATACAAACAAGGGCTATTTTGAAAACCGTAAAAATTGAAAAGACATCTCAATTCTCCAAAAATAATACTATGTGAGCTTGTTTGGTTTCATTTTGGGCAAGAAAAAATGAGTTTTTTTTTTTTGTTTGACAATTTTTACTTTTTAAAGTTTTTGAAGGCAAAATAATTATACTGTCTTTACTATTTTGAAATAGAATTGTTTTGATTAAGAACAAAATAGTCTTTTCATCTTTAAAAACTTTAAAAAATCAAAATTATCAAACAAAAAGACTCATTTTTTTACCCAAAATAGAAAATGAACAAGCTCATAGTATGACTAGTGCTTGATTACATGACACCTGAAGTTGACATACATTTTGTAATTTTGATTTATTAAACAATAAATCAGTGGAATTTACCGTGACTTAGACCCGTGCTTAATAATTAATTATTAATACATACTCATTCTCTATTGTAGAGATTTGGGTCTGACCCTACACCGCGTTTTACTGGAACACTGTTCCACGTTATCATCAACCTCCCACGCTTATTTGAACTTCCCTTTTACCTTTACAATTCAACACGCCGGCCAAGACCTGCTTCATTTTGACAATACAATTATAACTTATAAGCAGCTTAGAGTGAAATTAATGGAATCTGCATGTAAGGACACACACATATATATACACATATACGGTATACTCCAAATATATATCAGCCGCCAGTTCCCCTGCAAATCAATTTTCAGTTTTTACTGAAAAATGGATAAAAAGGCAACAGCATCGGCTTCATCGCCCAGCGAAGCGATGAACGAGGAGGTGAAGTATAAGGGGGTTAGGAAGCGGAAATGGGGGAAATATGTATCAGAAATAAGGCTTTCAAACAGCCGGGAGAAGATTTGGTTAGGGTCATACGACACGGCGGAAAAGGCCGCTAGGGCATTCGACGCCGCCCTGTTCTGCCTCCGTGGCCCCCAATCCAAGTTCAACTTCCCAGATGATCCTCCCAACATTGACGGCGGCCAGTCTCTGACCCCGACAGAGATACAACATGTTGCACATCAATATGCTAATGATCGTAAACACGACAATACTCCAGATCCAGGGACCAGGAATGATGTGGATGAACCTATAGATTGGCCATTCTGGGAGCCAGGTGACAGTTTGCCACCAAATTTTGCACCCAAGAATGACGACGAAGAAGACGATGACAATGACAGTGATGTATGGGGACACTTTTCTCAGCTTTGGAACTTTTGATCAAAGATTTGCGTTTGAATAAGCTTCGGCGGGCAGATTTTTGTATGATTTCTATAAGATAGTTTACTTCGAAAATTAGGGTTTTTTATAGGGTTACTCCATACTTGGATATATACATTCACATGCAAATCAGTAATATTATCAAGCAATAAATAAGCTTCAACAGATCCTATCCCATACAAATCTTGTTGAGTGATGAATTTAATATATAAATGAATAAAGGATCCTTTCTTATTTCATGTTTTAAGGTACTCGTCTTTAGTAAGCCCCTTGAGTATGTGCATAAGCTGATAAGCATATAATAACATATATATTTAGACTTTTAGACGATGTGATTTAGCACTATTAGTTCAAATGTGCCACCACCCTCTCCTCTTGGAATGTTCTATTGTATGTTTAAACATTAATAGCCTCGTGTATATTCAGCTTTTGGTTCCATTGTGTGTAGATTTACTAGTTTACGTGAGACACATAGTGAAAATATAATGGTGTGTGCTCACATCTCTTAAATATTAAAACAATAAATGAAACCTTAAAACTTAAATAGAGTCCAAAAAGTTCAAACACGCAATTCAATCAATTTAAAGTTTGAAGGACCACGAGGCGATTCACCATGTTGTGGATCCATGTTAAAGTTAACTCATTGATAAGTGCGAATTTTAAACTTATCTCGATTATAATATAGAGTGATTGTTAGTGTTTTCGAATTGATAATTTACTAATTCGTGTGTTATTTGATTGTTTAGGATAAATCCCTCGCTTTAAGGAAAACAAAGTGTCAAAAAGATCAATTTCATGATGGTGTTGATTGACTTAAGGAGGAAATACAAAAGACAACCCCCAAAGAAATGCAAATTATGAGCAGAAATTTTGTTAAGGAATTTCGTCCCAACTCATAGGGACGAAAAGTGGAAAAACAGAAAGCCTTATCTATGTATTTTTTTTTTTCGTGTGGACGAAAATTGAAGAGCAAAAATTTTGACATTACGAAATATAAAACTACTCATTTCTGAAGTTTTTTGTAGGACCAAAATTAGAAGGTAAAAAAATTCATCCCTACGAAAGTAAAAAACTCTGAACCCAACTTCCTATAAATGTGAACGAATTTCAAGAGTATTTTTGAGATATTTTGCACGAAATTTATGGCCTAAACCCTTCTCTATAAATATATAATGTCTTTCGTATGGAAAGAGAGTTGATAAATATATCAATACCAGTGTTGTAAAAGACGTAAGGCGTGGTAAGGCGACGAAGTCAAGCCTCAAACTTCAAACCTTACAAGCCTAGGCGTATAAAGATGTTTTCTAATTTTTAATATTATTTTAGCTAAACAAAATAATGCATACCAAACAACTAAAATGATAAATACTATAATTACTTAATAATTCCTACAACTACACAATTTCTAAGTTTCCAAGAACTAGCTAGACAAGTTCTAAGTTTCTAACTAGATAATTCCTACTTGATAGATTTATACGAACAACATACATACTTTCCAAGTTTAATTCCAACAAAAAAATAAAGCTTAAAATTATAAATACATAGTTAATTAACAATTCCTTCAAATAGGCAATTTAGATATCACCATAATCTAAGTCTTATTTAGCTCTTTATCAGACTTTAATTCAATATCATCTTATTCATCTTCCGTATCTTACCAATAGAGATGGCAAAAAAAAATCCGCATCGTCCTTTCCCACCACGTTAGTAATCGAGACAGGGATGGAGATCATGGTCCCCGCCCCAAATCTTTTTATTTTATTTTATTTTATATTTTAAAATTTAAATCATATTTTAAAAATAAAAATTAATATTAAAAATTAATTAATTAAACGTGACGATAAATGGAGAATTTTCAATCCCCGCCCCGCTTCCCAAAAATCCCCGATGGGGCGGGGATGGCAATGGTCACCCCGTCCCCGCCCAGCACCGCCCCGCCCCGTCCTATCCCATCTCGTTGCCATGCCTACCTATCAATACATAATCATTTTTTCTAGGCTCCATTACTTCAATTTGAGTATTTTTTGTAACGACCACGGACTTTTTTCTGCAAGTATCTTGTCAATGGGCTATTCCGTGCACCGTTAGAATATGTTTGTCCATTGGGGGTTTCGCCTCAAATTGAATTTCTATGGTGTCCACATCTGTTCGAACCCTTGACCTTACCCCTTAAGAGGAACTTATGGTGAATGCTAGTACCAACTAAGCAAGTTGCTCAATTTGTACCATCATTCAACATAAGTTCTTCTTAAGGGGAGAGGTCAATTGTTCGAATAGTTAGGGACGTGATAGAAATTTAGTTTGGGACGAAATTCCTAGTGGACAGTACGTATGCTAACGACGCACGGTGGGTTTTGTTTCAAACTGAATTTCTATCGCATCCCCAGAGATTTCGAACCATTGACCTCCCCCTTAAGAGGAACTTATGTTGAATATTGATACCAATTGGACAAGTTTCTCAATTGGTACCAGCATTTATCATAAGTTCTTTTTAAGGAGAGATATCAAGGATTTGAATCGTTGGGACGCGAAAGAAATCTAATTTGAGGCCCAACCCCATTAGACATTACGTAAGCTATTGGTGTACCGAATAGCCAATGAGCAGGATGCTTGTGGAGGACAAGTGCTCAATTGATACCAGCATTCAACATAATTTCCTCTTAAAATGGGAGGTCAACGATTAGAATCGTTGGGGACGCAAAAGAAATCCAGTTTGGGGTAAAACTCTCATTGAACAGTACGTTTACTAATAGTGCAAGGAATAGCCTTTGGGCGAGAGCCTTGTAGGAGACAGTCCGTGATAGTTATATTTATACTACCTCTTCTAGGTTGTAAGATATTATTCTCCAATCATCTTCATCACAACTCTCAACAATACAAGATTGTACATTACTAGCATTCCGTGCTAATAGAGTCTATTTTTTTCATTCATCATCTTCTTATTTATCAACCATGTATTAAATTAGACATAAACTAGATTGTTTGTCCTTGTGGCATAGTATATTCCTTTCGGTGCATGTGGGTCTGTCCAACTCTGTTGTTGCCTACTAAAATTCAAGATATCACAGTTGTATCCATAATTGGCCATCAAGACACAAAATACTGCACTACTAAATTTAACATACACAAATCAAGCATGTCCTATGTATACAATGCTCGACATTCTACTACACAGTCCCAGGGCAACCGTATATGACCTATGGACATCGCCCATATGCCGTTGCTAGACTGCCAACACCCTATTAATGGCTCAAGTGACAATGGATACTGAACGTAATAGCCGTAGATACGATCTCTAGTACCCATGAAGAATAGATTAGCAATCAAACCTATAATGATCGTTGAGAGCCTCAAGTGGTATATACGGGCACGAAAAATAATACGGTACACTCGTAGAGCGATTCCATTATATTCAGATGTTCTTATATCTCTTTATTCTCATTATCTATTCCTTTACAAGTTACAAATGATCACTTCATTCATGTCCACGCAATTGATGTGCACATGAATACCATAGTATATTTCATGCACCATTTACTATTCATAATGAAATATGACAATGTTTCAATAAATATCCATGTACATTGGTATCAACACTATATTCCAACTACTTCTTTTGTGTAGTAATATTCATCGACAATATTATATTCATATACATTGCACCAACAATACATTTTATGTAATCACATGGGAGCATATTATAATATAGATATTATCTTTTTGCATTGTAGTTAAGTGTTACTTATCTCTATCTTTGTTTATCCTAGCATTCAAGGCTTTGTTCCTTTACATTTCATATAGGTCGTTGCTATCTACTTTAACCTGTCGTATTTAGGAACTTGCATAAATCAAGTGTTTGTATATTGATCATGATAATATTACCCATCGGGATCGACTTAAAAGTTAAATGGGGCTAAAAATACCAGAAAGGGGGTTCCCAAGTGAAACATGGTAGTGGGCGTCAACGCTAGGGAATCAACGCACATAACACATGGAGAAATTAGAGTGCCAAAATTGATACAAATGTCTCCACAAGGCATATAATATTCAATCGAAAGTTTTTCGAGATAGGAGTCTAACATATTTTACGGATCTCAATTTGAAGTTTTCTACAAAAAATTATTCGTGTCTGTCCAAACTGCCAGACTATAACAAGGGTATTGACCCATGAGGCGAGGGGGTCAACCCTACCCTCTACGGGGTTGATCCTCACCCCGATTTTTGTGCTCTGAGCGTGCCCTACGGTGCGTATATGTCTTTTACAGTCTTTTTACTATCTTTGCCCATCTAAAAATAATTAAAAATCCTATCCGAAGGTAAATTGCCGTTTCCACCCAAGGAGCCTAGTTCCGAGAGAATTTGAGAACTTTCTAAAATGAAGAACTCTCACCCCAATGTATAGATTTTTTCAGGAGCTTAGCCACAATCAAGATAAATCTCTTATTGTATTTTTAAATCTCTAGAGATATTCTTACAATTATTCTTTTTCCTAAAAGTTCCTCTAATCACCTTTTCAACCTCATAACTATATTACAATCCTAAAAAATTACCAAAAAATTCTTGAAAATCGCAGAAAAATTTTGGGATGCTACACTAATCTTTTGTTGTTTCTCAAAATATATTGTCATAGTACAAATTCTTCTATAATCAGTTTTTTTTAAATTTATCAAACACTTAAAATAATTCTAAATTGTTTTAACAATTAAAAGTTGAGCTCTAAAAGTAATCTCAAAACGTAACCTTATTATATACCTAGCCAATGAAAAATTACATTTGCACTTACCTAATAATCTCATTTCTATGAAGTACCACACCATCGCGGTTCCCCTCAAGCAATAATAGGACCATCCCTATTTTTTATGTTATTGACATTTCTACCTCTTTAAAAGCAACCATGAATTTTTTTCATCAGCAATTAAAGATTCATCTTTTAATCCGCGTGACTAAATTTGAAGTTTAATTTGATACCACTTGTTAGGAAGTGGAGTTTCATCTCCAAATGTCAATTAGGTAGTGTTTTTTTTTTTTTTTTAAAAGAAGAATTGGTGTTCATTGTTTTATTGTCAATTTAAAAAGTGTCATAAATATCAAATTACAGAAATATTTTTGTTTTATTAAATAAGCATGACATCATTATTTTAGTGCTTATCTTATTATGTGTAACACACTAACACATCAACATAATATATATTTGTCATTTCATACTTAAAATGATAAATTAATAATAAAAATAAAAACAAAAACATAGAATCTTTTGATTATTCAAATTAATGTAATATTTCATAAGTATATTCATGTTTAATAATTTTTTTTAAAAAAATAATTAAATTTAAAAAAAAAATTGTTTAATAAGCACTTTTTGATTTTAATGAACATCTATTTTTTAACCAATAGAGATTTTAAACTTTACAAAAATCCTTTCAAACACACGCTAAATTGGGTCGTTGGGTCGTCTAACTAATTAAATAGTCAAGCAACTAGAAATGAACACATAATAAACAAAACACTTTTTGAAACCCTCTAAATTAATACTTATTCGCACCAAAATTAACATAGAAATAACCATAATGCTCCTCTCCCTATCATCTAAATTAGTTGACAGCGATATAAAAAAAAAAAAATCCCATTGAAGTCACTCGTTCGTTCACATTACTAGCCACTAGCACAAGCAACTTAAAATGGCAAAAGCATCAATTCGTGTAACTTAATTTCTAGTGGCGCACACAATATACGACCCACCTCATCATACACATTATTAAACTCTTCTTAGAAATAGTGTTGAAATTATTTTTTAAATATTTATAAGTTGTGAGTTTTATTGAATTTGTAAATAAAAAATATGATCTTAAGAAAATTTGCAACATTAAACTATCACATAGATATATTATTTATTAATACTCGTAAAAATTAAAAATAAAAATAAAAAACTCTTAAAAGGCATAAATAACTTTCCAATAAATGAAAGAATAAAAGATAAAACTTAATTTAATCAATCTCAATGACCGAGAGGTAAAGAAAAATAAAATTTCCAATGTAAGTTTCGTGTGCCCTTAAACACCAATGCACTATATATGTTGAGCCACCGCGGCTTTGATCATTGTCGGTCAATGGTCAACCATTAGTGTTTTCTAGTAGTAAGTCGATTTTTAATTTTTAAAACGGAATAAATTGGTGTCCGATCTCTTTTTATAATTACAATATCAATTGATGAAAAGTCGTTAAATGTCCTAAATTGTCATGTAATTCTCGTAAAGTCGTGTCGGCTACTTCAAATTTTTAGACACCAGTTTAGAAAATTTAATTTCATAATGTTGGCATGCGAAAAACATGTAGATTTATTTAAAAAATTAGTCATTGAATACCAACTTACTTAAGGACGAATAATGCAGTTATTCTTAAATTTTTTGTAAGACTCTTTGAATTGTTTTATACATGTTTTTCATTAATACTACGTTTTAATTCAACATACCAACTAAACCTTAAAATACTTATATTGTAGAACTCTTCTGCACGTTTCTAGAAGGCCCGATAAACCATATAACATCACTTTTGAGTTGATACGGGGGCCCGGAGAGAATCAAACTTTTAGCTTCTTTTGAAATGATTCTAATCAAAAACTTGTCATATAGCGTGTATCATTTGCTTTCTTTCTTTCTTCCATTACATCATTACTCTGAGAAAAGATCTGGACCCCGTTCAACTCACCCACTCCTCTGCAAGGAAAAAAGCACCCCAACTAGCGCCGCAAAAAAATTCCCCCACCCCCTCCCTGTAAAATCCCCTCCCTATTTAATTTAGAGCCCCTCCCCTCATTTAATTTTACACACCACCCCCCAAACAAAATCCATTTCCTTTCTTCTTTTTTCCATCTATTTATACACCACTCAACATAACAAATTTTTTTTTATTAAATACATATTTTTCCATCTTTATCAGAATACATATTTTTTCCTTCTCATCAAAATATATATTTTTTTTAAAATCTAGCCAACACAATTGCTTTATTTACTTTACTCAAATTTGACCAACATCAAACGTTTACAATCACTTTTGTTCTCTAAATTTATTTTACCAAATTTATGTCCCACTTATTGTTTTTCACATTCTTCAAAAGTTATTAATAAATTATTAATTTTTTTTTTCGGTTTATTTGTACATAATTATTTTTTGTAATTTGCAAGTTAGTTGTAATATTGTTAACAGTTTTTTATGTTTTTTTTATTTGCACATATAATTGATATGGCACCAGTGGCCACAATAGAATAACTTGTCCTACGTTGCAAAATAGGTAAGTTAATGTAATATATTTCCTTACTTATTGCTCCGGATCCACAATACTCGATCACATGCAGTAAAAAATGTATCATATTCCCTAGACCCACGGGAGTATGATACACGCTTTAACCCTCGTCACTAATTTATTATTTCTAATGTAATATTATTTTCTTCTTTGTGTGTGTTTATTATCAATTAGAGCAAATTTATTATACACGCTTCATTTATTTTTATTTTTAAAGTAAAATTTAATTTGTTACTCAAATATAAACTAATTAATTAATCTCACTCTAATCTTAATAATAAAATTAACATTAATTATATTATTTATTATATGATATAAATAATATTTAACCCAATAAATATTATTGTATATTATTTTTTTTAAAAACAAATACAATGAATATAATAATAAAAAATTATTTTTAATTTAATAAATTTAATTATATTAATAATGTGGATGTAAATTTGGTGGTAAATAAATATGTGAGTGATTAAAGAAAATGAGATATTGGAGAAAAGTGGTGGGTGTTAAAATAAATTGGGGGAGGGCTTTTTTGCAAATTGGGCAAGTTGGGGGTGGGGGCTGTTAATTCATAAAAGCTGAGGGTTGGGGGTTTTGGGATTGTTAATTTGCAGAGGGAGGGTGGGGGCTTGGGGGGCGGGGAGGGGCGCCATTTTCCCAGACGGGGAAAAGATCTAGACCCCGTGACTCTCGTTACTCTATGTCAAATTTGACATTATCATAATTTTAAAACAAATTATAATATGCGTTTATTTAAGAAAAAGAATAAATGCATACGAGTCAATTCAACGAGACGTGTCAACTTAAAAATCCTTTTGGAAAAAGATAAAATTGTCTTTGGATTAAAAAAAGTAAAAGAAAATATTATTCACTTCAAACTATTAAAAGGACTCTTCAAAGAAACTCATCTAAATTATATGAACTTATTTTGCATATTAAACATGCCGTTCTAGTTACTTGCTGATTATTATTGGGCATATTAGATAAAGTTGGAATGTGATTACCCATTATGGAGTTCTTTGAACTGAAGTTTCACCATATTAGCAAAATTCTTTTTATAAAAAGATCATCTATAAAGCAAATAAATAAAGCTAATCTTATAACAAATGAGATCTTGAAATAAGATCTGTTTTAGAGCACTTGACAAGGTTCAACATGAGGGTAGGGTAACAAGGATGTCCCTAGAGGTGTCAACCAGCCTGGGTGGCACAAACCATTTTGTAGGCCTACCCTGTCGTACTGGGCCGGTGTGAGCCTCAAGGCTTTTACAATCCACAGGTGTGAGAGAAGGCGGGCTAACAGCGCAACCTAGCACATTTTGACACCTCTAGATATGATTGTAGCACACTATACTTCCAATCTCACGATCAGTTGCCTAACATAGTATGCAAAAGGTGAAGTACAACTTATCATTCATAATAATTGTCTAATTAAAAGTTGATATAAGAGTGGAGGGAGCAAACTTGGTGAATTTGTGTGATCTCATGTGTATTATCAGTAGCCTAAGCAAGTAGTTGGGAGATCATTGCATTATGAGAATCTGGCCCATGATTATTTACACTTGGGATGATATCTACTGGTGAAATGAACTTAACAAATTCTTGGAGTTCTGTAAAACTGCTGTGCTCACTGTATGGTACCTCGTACCTGAAAGACAATCAAGAATCAGTAGCCATCAAGCTAAGATCATGTTGTCAGAATTATCAAGTTTGAAATTAAAACATGCCAGATAAGCCATGATAACAATTAGGCTGCAATAATTTGTTCAAAATTGTTACGGGCGAAAAACTGTGGTCATTTTTTTCCTTTTTCCGTTTTTTGGGGAGTGGGGGTGACCATACAATAGAGAACCTGTTGTTTTAAGTTGGAAACTGAAATTCACCTTATAATAGTACCCTGCTGCCACCTTCTTCCGGGTGACTTCTTCTTTCCCTTACCAAATGACCAGCCAGTGGGAGAGAAAGCAACTACGAGACTAAATCGACTCTGATCAAAATCAAAGAAAATTGTAATGAACGATGAATCTTTTACTGTATATAACCCATAGAACATATTATGCAACATTTGATGTTAAACACATGTAAAGGAATCTGAAAATCATTTTCTCGACACTAGAAAGGTATTCAGACTGTACAACTAAAGAAATTAACAAGTATAGGGTGAAATTCATAATATTGTTGGAAACTCCATAAGATTACCCGCCTAGAGGTGGCAAAAATGGGTCGGTCCAGTGAGCTGGCCCAATAAAAAGTTGATCAAATAAAAATCGGACTATTTGTCCTGGTACAACTAATCCACCGAACTAATCAGGTTGAAGTCAGGCTGACCCAATTAATTTGGGTTGGCCGATAAAAAAAATTTGGCCCAACTCCCCACCCCCTCTCCCCTGTGATATAATCAGCAAATCGGGGGGAGATTACTGATTTCAAATGGTGGATAAGACAATTATTTGAGAGAGATACAGTAAGTTGCAGTCTCTCTACTCAAATGGTGGATGCCGTGCCTCAATTTTCTCTGCAACTTGATGGGAATTTTGATCATGATAGAGTGATTGATTCATTTGCTTCAAAGTTGTCAAAGGATTTGGCACAACACTTCGTTCAGTTCATTCATCGTAGAAACCATATTCATTTGAAGCCGGTCAAGGAGACAAAAGCTTGTGATACAGTTGAAGGCAATGTTGACAAAGTTTGTCATAGCTCAGATCCAGGATCTGCTACTGTTCTCGATAGTAAATCATGTCCCACCAGTCCAGTTGCATTAACAAATAAAGCCATGAAAGGGAGATTAGGCTTGCTGGTAGCGATATGAACACTAGGCCTACAGATTGTGTTATCCTCATTTTGCTGAACTTTGTTGGGTCACATCCAAGTTGAAAGAAGGCCCCCATGCCTTTTGGGGGTGGGGGTGGGGGTGGGGGTGGGGGTGGGGGTTGGGTTGGGGGGGTTTGCAGGAGGAAGGTGGTGGATTTTTATTTTTTTCTATATTTAAATAATTTTTTTGAAAAAATAAATTAAAAATTTAAATTAGACTGATTGGCTGATTGTGTAGTCTAAAATGGTCTGGGTTTGCCCAGCAAATACGGGACCAGGGCTAGCTCAACCCAATTTTTTGTGTAGCCCGTCCAATTTCGGATTGGCCGACCCGTCTGGCCCATTTGCCACCTCAATATCCACCCATCCAAAACAATTTCATTTTTAGAATGTTAGGACCTTCATTTACCTTTTGTACTAAAATCTTCAAACTGCATAAGAAATATGTATCCCTTACCCCATATTGATTGGACATGTGCTTTAATCTTTTGAAGCTTGCAATAGTCCACATGGGCACAACATGAATGTGGCTTTCCATTTCATTTGTCGTAAACCATTGCATGTCTTCCTCTGGCAGGTCCAGGCATTTCAAGAGGCGTAATTTTGCTGCATTGACATAGACTTTTTTGCGGAGTGCTCTAGCAACCTCCACAAACACCCTTTCTTTTCCTGTCCTCAAACAAAAACACAAGAATGAAACAATTAGTACAATTTTGCAGAGATTAAGAGTGAGTGTGTAATAGTACTCAAATCAGATTCATTGGAGAGAAGAGCAGATATCTGGATGGTTGGCACACGCACACAAGTATGGAAAGACTTGGGAGTAGACACTACCGATGGTATAGGTGCCAATCAAAAACAAAGTTTTGGGGTTGAAATCTTCGGCCTGGATGGCATCAATGACAAATTGAATTACGGCCTCCTGTTTTGGGAAGTCATACTGCAAGAATAGAGCAGAAGCATCTATTACGAACTGAACGGCATATAAAACAGAGCCAATGCCTAACGTGCATATACATCAAGTGTGTATAAAGAATATCGTCTTTTCAACATCACCATAAGGAACTAATAGATAAAAATATACATGTATAAGTGCAACTATAGACAAACTGGAACTGTATGCTCATAAATTTGCCATGTTTGACAAATAGAAGTCCATCTGAACAAACATATTGGGGAATTGAGACTGAATTATTAACATTAAATAACACCTCATTTACACATACACTGCAGAGATTTTCAAGATCAATGGCAATCTACAGGTAACCATCCCTATATTGAAGATAATATCTACAATAAGAATGTGAATGTCTAGTCACTGCAGCTCTGCTGTTCACAGGAAGGCTCAAGTACAAACTCATCTGTTATAACTGCTAGTCAAAATTTATATACTTCTAATTGTCCCGAAATAGCAGTAACAACCTGATAAACCAATCTAATTTGCAGAATAGTTTGACTATTTTAAGCAGAACTTTTTACTCTGTGGAAGGTAAAATGTCCATAGATCTAGTTCTGATTAATACAACAACCGAGTTAAGCTAGCTAAAACCAATTCAATATGGGCAGACCTGGAGATGACTTTGATGTAACTATACAAATGTTAATTGGAGCATGAACCTTTTTGAGCAATACCCTATCTTTCAGTATCTATTCTGTCCATGAACCTACCTGGGGATCACAGTAGGTAGTATCAAGAATGAGAGTGTTGACAGGGGAAGTCTGCAACATGGAAAGTTTTGCCATTTCCTCACAAAAACGGAAATCTCCAGTGTGTAATACAGCCTGAATAAATGGAGAACCACAGAATCATTCTTCGAAATACAAAATAACCTCCAAATCAAATATAAGTATTCTATTAAGTCAATTTGATCCACACCTTACCATTGGGCGGTTCAAATAAAACTATGATAGCCCCAGGGCAGTGATTTGCATCAAAGCATGTCACATCAATTCCTGCAACACTGATCTTCCGGTTAAGGGGCAAAACTTGTATTTTGTCCCATGGGATCCCAATTTTTAGATTAATAAGTTTTGCAGTAATGGAGGAACAATAAATTATCCCATGACAAAAGGACCTTGTAAGTCCCTGATAATCTGCAGAGAACAACATAAAACAAAGTGCGTGATTATTTTTCGTTCTCTTTCGAAGGATATGAAAGGAGAATAAAGGAGGTGATCCAGGCAAGTATTTAACAACTCAACCCCTGAATATATTTTGTTAATAAAAATAAATCAGTTAATTTTTATCTCATGAGCTATACCACTTCAATGAAAATGAGTCCTAGGGTTTTACTGGAACATGTCTCACAATAAAAAGATATGTGTGGAACTGGACTTACGATCTAAATGGAAATGAGTAAGAAACCAGTGAGAGCATTCTCTTCTTAGATATTTAAAGGCATCCTGCAAAAGTAATGTGAAATGTTATGGTTGAACAAATGCTACATCATAAACCCCATCTCTTGAGAAATAAGAGAAGGTAAATGGAACTACGTTCTTATATAACAAATGTTGCATTCTGAATTCAACAGATCGATTGTCAGTTCGGTTAAACATTTATTCAGAGTTAAAATAGACAAATAAACAGAACATTGGTAATTAAGTCTATCCTTAATGTAAATACACAAAACAATCACAAGCAAAATAGTAGAAGCATGTATATGACTCCAATGCATCTTTTCAGTACTTTAGTCAGTTATCATGCTAATGCACATGACATAGTTTGTTGTATCTACTTAATTGGAATGCTATGCTATTCGGATACAGTGTCTTAAGGATGTTGATGAGACAAATTAACTATGTAATGTTTCTTTTCAATCATATAATAATTGATAGTCTAACACTAATTGGACCCAACATTATTTCATACTATCAGTTGTTATTGCCACTCTATCACAACATAGAGATTGCATTAGCATCAACCACAAGATTATTATAACAAGACAAAAAACCAACATCCATTGTTGGAGACACAAAAGTTTACCACTCGAAACGGTGTTCCTGGTATACAACACCACAAAGGAATATCTTTCTGTTTTCCATTCCTGACACGACTTTTCCCTAGCATGCTCCTCTGAACAGATCCTGGCTGACTTCTTCTAGCCTCCTTTTGTCCATTAGAAGTTGTGCTACCTCTGTTTCTTTCAGAAATATGACCTGAAAAATAATCAGTTATCAACTTGTTTGTTCCCATTTTAGTCTCATCAACTACATTTTTTGAGACATCTGTCTTCACTTCTACTGCCATCATGACATCTTTTCTTAGCTCCCTTAAAGCATGAACAATTTTTTTCCTGGGACCAAGTGCAGAAATGCCAATGCTACATAGGTCCTGTTGGAAAAACAATGTCATTATTCAGTCAAAGTTTGGTCAAGTAATAGAAAGTTGATGGGCAGGCGAATCTGTCAGTGTGCTAACTTCAGTCAACTACAAAGAAAACTCAAGCCAAGAATTTCAGCAGACCACACTAATAGGCTGATAGAACAACAGCACCTGACATTAGCCGGGGACAGCTCAGGATCCATGTCAAGGCAGAGTGATATGATCAAATTTTCAAGCGTTCTAATATGAATGTACGATATTCTTTTTAATACCACACAAAAGAGACTTATGCATGCTTGCAAGTATTAATTATCGTATGAGAATGCCATGACAAAATCATGTCAGTTTTGAGAAACTCAAATAAAATTAGGCCATGAATTGCTTTCCAACCTTCTACACTTGCAATCCAATTTGTGAGAGGTGAGTTTGGGGCGCAAGGGGAAATTTGAAATGCATTTATGAATCACTAGAAGTAATCCTTTCCTGCAACTCATTTCAAAACATTGCGCAGAACTATAGATATATTTAGATGACTGACATGGCTTTACTAGTTCCCATCAACATATTTCAACTTTCGTAGCACTAGATTTATACCATGTTTGAACGTGGGGAAATCCCTTTTAGTCCAATTATGTAAGAAATTTTCACAACTAACTGTGATATGAAAAATCATATTCTAAAAGAATGCATCAATTCACCCAATGTTGAATGCATGTATGTCCCATGTGCAGGAATCAAGCACAGCAACCATATTAAATTTCATTCTGCACACCAGCACATTGAAACAACTTCCAAATTTGGGCCTATAATAGCATAGCCTAAAATTCCAGTACTTATCATTAAAAAATAAAAAGAACACCTCATCTGTTAGACACTGCAGTGTGTCCCAGTCAATCTCCTCCCTCACAAAAACATCTTCATATTTGGCAAGGCCTAAATTTCGAAGCCATTCTAGAACATGAGATACATCAAGAACCTTCTGAGGAGGTTGAATAGAAGAACCATCAAGAACTTCCGTGGGAGATTGATGATCAGCATCACTATGAGGAACAGACACCTGAAAGACACATCAGATTATATCTTGAATGAGAAATTTATTTAGTAACACAAATTTTATTGAGGAGGGATTCAGAAATGGGGATCTTAAATTTCAATAATTGATTTCAACTCTTTTGGTAACTAAGATATGAGCAAAGAGTTTTAAGTGGTCATCCACAAAACCAAAACTGTATGTACAAAATTATTATAAAAATCAAACACTAATTTATTGATTATATAATTCCTCAAATTCTTAGGTTTTGACTTAATAGTTTAAATTTTCAACAATAAACCATCCAATATTCCTGGAATTACAAATTTCTTTTGCACAAATCGTTAATATCAGATGCAAAGTCTGCAAGTTTCCACAAGAATATTGAATACCTAGGAAATTTCTTCTCAAAACTTAGTTTATTCATTCAACTCTTTCAATTTAGATAAAATTATAAAAATGATTTTGCATCAAATAGAAAGGGGATAAATTCAGCTGGAGTCCTATAAGATAGAGTTAAAATGATCAAATCAATATTATCAAATACACAAACAAGAAAGATAAACAAAGTGAAGCAAAAGGCCTTACATCAATCGAATTTTCCACTTTGTCAAGGCACTCATTAGTGTGAACCTGCCTTAAATCATCACTCAACCCCGAAATATCAGCTCTACATAGAGGACAGCAAATTGAACCACTCTCAAAACCGCAATTTTCTTCCTCCAGAAATTTCAAATCATCCGCAACAGAATCACGCTCCAGCTCATCTCCATCTGCGCACAGCTTGAGCAGCACGTCAAATCGAGTGCCTCCCTCCTCCAAAAACTCTTCCTCGTCAAATCTTTCCTCCTCTTTAATCCCCATTTCCCTATCAACAGCTTCGTTAACATCACCATTACTATCACAAGAACCGTACATTGAATTGGACTGCAACTTCAACAACTTTGACTCAATCGAATTACTATTCGAAAAACACCCACCGCTCCCTTTCGACTTTAACAAATCAAGGGTTGGTTCAATTGAATCCAACCCATAACCCAAATCTGCTTCCGTTCGATTTTCCTTCCCGGGATTTTGTCTTTTCGGCTTTTTCGATGGACGAGTGGTGGTTGAGCAATGGGGTTTGAGAGGTGGCGGCTGTGAGCTGGTTCTAGAGGCGGAGAGTAAAGGGTAATCTTGGAAATCATCGTCGTCAACTACTGGTGAGGTGAAGCTGAGAAGGGATTGTGATTGTGAAGAAGGAGATATGATTTTTCGAATTGATTTTGCGTTGGGATTGAGAGCCATTGGTTAAGCACACACGATGAAGATGGAGGGCCGGAGGGGAGAACGGGAGATTTTCTTGCTTTTCAAATTCTGAGTATGGTCAGGAGAAATGGAGGGAACTTTTTTTTTCATTTAAGTACGTGTATTTTTTTATGGAGTTTAAAAGAAGTTTGTTTTTGAGATTTAAAAAAAAGTTAGTGAAATATGTGGTTGAAAAATTGATAAAAGTTGTAAGTCTTATAAAATATTTGGTTGAAAATGAGTTTGAAAAAAAAAAATTATTTTATGTTTAATTTAAACTCTTTTTTTTCTAAATTCATTTTTAACCATATGGTTTTTTGGATCCACAATTTTTATCAACTTTTCAACTATATATTTCAGGGGTTTTTTCAAAAATAACCACAATAAATAAACTATTTCTTAAAATACTATCATGTTTTTTTATTCTAAAAATACTGTTTTTTTTAGTTTTGTAACACTTGTTGTTACATTTGTTACATTTGTTATTTTAGTTATAATAAATGTGTTACATTTGTTATTAACAAACATAACAAATGTAACAACAAGTGTTATAAAAATAAAAAACAGTATTTTTAGAATAAAAAAAGTTAAATAGTATTTTTTAAATTATTTTACATTTTGTAGTATAGGGTGAAATTGTCACTATATTTCACCAATTTTTTTAAAATCTACTAAAAAATTACTTTTAAACCACCAAACATATAAGTCAGTTATTTTTATGTAAATTTTCATTAAAAGTTCAAATAAGTAATTTAGCCCCATTTTGGTTTAGCTTAAAAAGATACTAAAAAATTGAAATCAAAATTAATAATTAATTTTAAGTTATCAACTTTTAAAAATTACACATTTCATCAATTTTTATCAAAAATTGCTATAACTATTATAAAAAAAAACTGTCAAACAGACTCTTAAATAGATTTGAGAAAATTTGAAACCTCTCTAATCTATCGTTGGCCCATGGGCACTTAGAAGCGAGAAAGGAACAAACCCATGGCAAGCACTACTACGTCATCAACTCCACAAGTTGAGTGAATGAAAGGCTAGTCGACTTAACTATGTTTGATCTAGATATAAATTAAATTTTTATAATATTTTAATAAAATTGGATGAAATATGTAGTTGAAAAGTTGATAAAATTTTTTAGTTTTATAAAATGTGTGGCTAAAATGAGTATATGAAAAATAAGAGACAAACATGAACTTAGTCTTTCCACAAGGATCAAGTCAGAAAAGAATTCATATTTATATTTCAAACCATATACTTTTTTCTTTTTGAAATATTACAACCCATTCCAGCTTAGAGACCAATAAAGGTCCACTCAAATATGCGCGACTACGAACACAGAACGATATACTTTTGGTGGTTTGGAAAATTCCATTATGTCGAGATTGCCAACAATAGAAGAAATGGGTTTGGAAATTTGTCAAAATGTAACTTATGGTGAGGAAATCATGGTAGAAACGAAAGGCAGTGTCATAAGCTAGCCTAGTCTTGAAAGTGTTAAAAAGAAGAAAAATGTTATATGTACATCACACATTACAGATTCACATACAGATGCTGATGTGGCGATCTTATTTAATGACTATTGTACCCTTTACTTATTTTTCAACTTTTTGCACACTTACACTGGACTCTACCCGTGGAGAGAGCTATTTTCTTTTCAATTTGTAATCAGATCCGATTAGGGCTACATCTGTTGGTCGTCGCCAGAGGTATGTTCCTATCTGGGAGGAAAAATTTGTTGCCGCATTTTATTGTCTTTGTTGACAAGCGCACCTTGAAAGGTAAGAGGAAGAAAATTATAAATCTCCACCGGCGACTCATTCTCATTTCCGGTGAAATCCATCACGTATACGATTTACACAAGTAAGCTTTTTGATTTCTTTTTTTTCAATAAAAATTCAAGCTCCATTTTTCTAATTACGAGTTTAGCTTTCTTCGTTCTTTTCTAATTACTGGATTGCTGCTTCAACAAAAATGTTTGGAATGTGGACAATTGAAATTGCGTTTTTGGTGCGTGTGATATTTGTCCATAGAAAATGTCACTTGATGACTAGCCTGCAAATCGTTGATGCAGTGGAAATGTGGACACATTCACTTTTCCAGCAATTGTGCTTTTTTATTGTGAATTTATGTATGTACACAAGTCAATCTCTCTTCATGGTAGTTTCGCCGACGAGGATGGAAAGTGAGTAGTGGAGAAGAAAAACGTTGCCGGTGGTGATTTTAATTTTTTTATTTTTTCACTGTTGTTCTTTTGTTTGGTTTTGGCATACATAAATAAGGATGGAAATGAAATGGGATGTTGTCAATTTTCATTTTGATTCAAAATATCTTGATATTTTAGTATCATTTTATCACGATATTTGACTTAAATAAGTATCGCCACATTAGCATCTTTTGTAAGTGATTCTGTAAGGTGTGATGTACATATAGCATTACTCTAAAAAGAATACGGTTTACAAGAATAAAGAGTTGTTAACAACAAGTCTAGCCCTGCATGCCATCCATTAACGCTATCAGTTCAAGATGTATAATCCGGATAAAAATAAGTACGTATTAAAGTGCTTAGATGACAACTACAAATGGGGACTTAGAGCTTCGATTATTGGGAGGACAAAAAAATTCAAAATAAGAAACATAAAAAACAGTTACACATGTTCACTGGACATAGTCTTAGGTAGTCATAGACAAGCAACTTGTTATGCGATTGCAAGTTGCATAAAATACAAATTTTCATTTGTGAGGATGGTATACACGCCAACTGATGTTATTAAAGACATGATGAATACATATGAGGTGTTCATTACTACGAAAAGGTTTGGAGAGCACGTGAACGTGCATTAGAGTTAATAAGAGGTGATCCAGAGATATCATATAGCAGACTACTGGCTTTCCTATATATGCTTGAGCAAAAAAATCAACGATCGTACACAAGAATTGAAGCAAATGAAAGTAACATGTTTTTGTTCAACTTTATTGCTTTAAGAGGTTCAATAGAAGGATGGAAACATTGCAAACCGATTATTGTGGTGGATGGTATGTTCTTAACAAGCAGTTATGGTGGTATGTTGTTCACTGCTTGCACACAAGACGCTAATGATAACATTTTCATACTTGCATTCGGAGTAGGTGATTCTAAAAACAATTTATCGTGGAAGTGGTTCCTACTAAGACTAAAAGAAATTTATGGTGAATGCGATGGGCTCGTAATTGTTTCTGATAGGCATGATAGTATCAAGAATACAATATGAAAGTGTACCCAAATGCAATGCACGGAATGTGTTGTTACCATTTATTTTAGAACTTGAAGAAGCAGTTTGGTAAAAAAGCTAAATTCATACGGAAATCATTCTATGCTGCATCAAGAGCTTATACTAAATCTGAATTTGAAATACAAAAGAGGAATCTTGACAACATGGACGATCGTATACGCGGATATCTAGTTTGTAAAAACACTATATTCATTTATATTTACTTTTAATGAATTTAGTGAGGTTATTGTTAATATAAATAAACTACAATACAAGAAGACATTGGCTATCATAAGTGGTCTAGGCATATATGACAACAAACAAGTTCTCTACCATGACATTAAATATTGTAGATTCAGTTAATTCGGTAAACTGGTCAGCAAAGAATTTTCCAATAGAGGCATTGTATGAGTCATTGAGATGTACAGTACATAAGTGGTTTTATAAGAATTCAAACAATGCTAAGTCGACGTTCACAAGACTAGGTTCAAGATATGAGAGCATGATGAGGGAAAGATCTCGAGAATCAATAGGAATGGAGGTATGTAGAAATTTTTATTCGTTGTTCAATATACAAATGACATAATTTTGTATAAATATATATATAAAAGGTATAGTGTTAAGTAAAAAATAACTTGTATTGCACAACTCTCACGTGATATTGAATGAAACAGGTTTTACTTTCAAGTGACAGCGCATACTAAAACATCATCATATATTGTGAGGATGGATGTGAAAAGCTGCTCTTTTAACCGTTTTCAAATAGATGAAATGTCATATTCTCATGCAATAGCCATAATTGATAGAAATAACTTATCAGTATATGACTTTTGTTCACCTTACTTTAGCAAATAGTCATATCTCAAGGCATATACAAGGATAATACATCCTCTTAGTCCTGAGTCTGAGTGGAATGTACCAAGTGATGTAGAGAGGTAATACGGACACCTAATTCGAAAACAAGTTTTGGAAGACCACGCGAAAGGAGGATACGGTCAGTTAGCGAAATAAAAAAGAAAACAAGGTGTGGACGTTGCTTGGAGTACGGACACAATTGAACTAGTTGCAAAAGTCCAGCTCGGTTAAAAGAGACACCCAATAAAAAAAGAAAGGCAGATATTGGTTCCAATTGCGAGGTATAAATGCAAAACTCTAATTATATTTGATTAATATACCTACCCATGATTTTTGTTTTAGTACATTAATTAGAATAGTTTAGTACTATTATATTATAATGTATTGACCGTATTAATAATTGAAATTGCTTTGGTCATCAGAAATCTAAAAGAAAACATTGCCGTAAACGAGTGGATCTGGTACAAGCCTTTTCACCAATTAGTCAAAAGTAAGTACCTAAACTTATTGTCCTCCAATTCCATTGTTAGCATGGACGATGTGATATTTCTGAAATAAGATCAAGGTTTACCTTGTGTTGAGAGTGATTTCAACTTAATTTGTAATTTGAATTGGATTGTAGGATCAATTATTGTTACCTCATTTTATGAATAGCATTTGTTCTATTTGATGATAACAAACAGTTTTCAAAACTTATGGATCAGATTATCTGTGTCTTGATATTATATGTTACCATCAATTTTATAACCATTGTTTGTCTAATTTTCATGTGTTTCATATATGGAAATTTATGATGTTGAATAAGATTTTTAAAAGTGAGTTTGGATCAACTTTAATACAAGTTGGAGACACTCAAATATGGTTTGCACTAGTAATCGGTGACCAAAGTGGGGATCGTGAATATTTCTGCATTGTAACAATTGTTTGTTGAACAAATAATTATTTAATACTCTTCAACCTTTTGGATTTAGGTGAAATAATATATTTTTTATTGGTCAAGCAGCTTCAATTGAATAAGTTAATGTTCTACTCTTCCAGTTTATGTTCCAGCATTATATATCTGATCTGATTAATTTCCATATAAAATGCATAAAATCGGATGCTTGGTTGATATACATATTTTGTCTGGGTGCAAATATTTTTCTTTTTTATCTGAAATGTTTGAAATCATACCCAACTGCTTCAAAACTTGCATAGCTGAAACCATCTTCTAGTGTGACGTGAATGGTAGATACGACATCCCCTTCAATAGCATTCATGGAGTAACCACAAAGTTCAACATGAAAATCACAAATCTTATACTCTGTTAGAATATTTCTGATGCCAGAGACTTGAGTCATGATGGCTGCTGATACCAACTCATTCTTATAAAATACTGATGCCTTCTTTCTGGTACAAACTGGTCATGTACATCAGGTAAGTTTTGCTGCTTAGACCAAATATGTAAAAGTGAATGTCGTGTGTCGGGGAATCAAAATATCGTATCAACGAGAATAGATTAACAGCGAAAGGGAGTTAACGACAATATCACCAAATTTTGGAGTCACTCAAATCTAACAAGCTAAGGTAGCAAATATGGTATTAATAGTCGAATTAATCAACCTACAATAACAATATAATATCTTCGTAACATTTGTAGTTTAAACGAAGTGCCATAATCACCCGATATTTATACTATTACTAATAGCAAACACGGTTGAAGAATATTATGTGACAATTAAACATTTAATTCACGAACCCAACATTTTCAAATGAATTGCAGTGCATACAAAAATTAGTCAACACGAGGAAATGACTTGAATTAAATTGCATAACACATATCAAATTCATTACACATCAGCACTATGATATCCAAATCCAAAAACCACCTTATAATTATAATAAACACATATCAAATTCATTACATATCAGCATTATGATATCCAAACCCAAAAACCAACTTATAATTATAATAACCAAAAGCATCCACCGCAAAAAAAAAAAAAAAAAAAAAAACAATACTAGAAACAAGATAGATCTTGTTTTAATATTCTATAAAAATGAGTTCAACACATTTGAACATAGAAGACTATAGATCCAAGTGTGACTCTGGCTTCTCAGTAGCATATTTATATAGTTGGACAGCCATGTTGTGACGTACCACTTTGGTATCGAACTTTTTCGGCATCTCTTTTATCTTGCCCTTGAATATGTATTCCGCAAACTTGATCACAAATATCCCAGAATTGTCTCTGCATTCAGAAACAAAAGCATGGTCCATCAATCCATTAACATTATTTATGATCAACTGAGATCAATAAACAACAAAGTCATTGTTTTATAAACTATATGATCCCATACTACAAATGAAGAAAAGTATTGAGCAAGTTTAGCGGTACTAACCCATTTGTCTGGTGTGGAATTTCTTTACATAATCTGCAGGATAATGGTGTTTCGAGTGTTTCGAACTTCAAGACCTATGATTGAATAATAAGATGAGAAATATCGTGTGCAACAACTCAACTGCTTCAAACACAGCAACGTCTCTGATGAATTGTATATATCCAAGTGCTAGTTCGGAATATCAAAGTGTGCTAATATCCAATGTGCTTTTTTGTCCATGAAAATTGGAATAAACATGTGATCAACTTCTCTCCAGTTAGAGCTAAACATGGACTTATTACCATTGAGATACCAACAAGGATGTTTCCCTGGAGATAGCATTATGGTCCTTCATGTGCCAGTTATAGATGCTTCTAACCTTAAAATCAAAATAGCAGTCGGTACAAGTCACCCTCATCCGGTTATCACTACTGAGTTTCAGCTTCATTGTCAAGTAGTAGAACATCACGTCAATGTGCTGCAATAGAATAAGATGAAAAAAATATTTAGGATATTCAGTAGAATTAATAAGTACAAATGATAACTAACAATGCTACCCAATTACCATTGTGTTAAGTGGTGTCGCGACCTGATTCAGATTATACCACTACACTTTGGAGTTAATTTTCACAGGTCCAACGTCCATTGGTGGATGTAGTGCAAGATCGTCTTTGTGAAATTTCCTCAACCTAAATGGAAAGACAAATAGATAGTTAAAATTTATGATAAGTAATTGATTAGTTCAATATATTGTTGAAATCCGATGTTATACCATTTCTCGAAAACTTGAACATCATAATGGTGTGGAAAATCCAAGCATACATTGTATTCAAATGAAGTATGTGAGGCATCTGATTGATTATCATGTTGTGAGTGAAAACTTCTGAGAAATGGGGATTTGAGGCATGTTGCCGGTCTAATTACCCTCTTCTGGGGTGCATGTGTAAAGCCAATATCAATATAACATGGGATTGCGGTAATGTCCTAAAAAAATTTAGATATTTAAATTACATGATATAATAATATAATAGAAACATTATGAAATTATTAATCAAGGTATGTTCTTAATTCAAAGTGAACTTGTGAAGATACTTTCTGAAATTGCACACGGTTTTTTTCAGCTGATTCGTCCAAGTGCCTTAAGTCTTCTTCACTGAAAATGATGTCATCGTCCAACAAGTTCAATGATGTTTCTGATATGGTTTGGTTATCAAGCTCATCGTTACAATCTTGGCTTCGACTTGAAATCTTTTGTTTCTTGCGGTTTTCTTCATCTAGAGGTTGATCATCCTCTTGAAATGCCTCAGATTTAGTACCAGATTCACCCAACTTGGAGATTTCAATAACAATATTGGAATATAAATTAGTATTAGTCATCATCTTTATGGAAATAATTAACTTTGAGATCTAAAACTTATCTAAACAAAAGAGTAACTCAAAAATATGAAATTCATTCTAACATTTGAAGCAACAGTATCATCAATCTTTTGAATGTCTTCTTCAGTCAATACTAGTTCGTCATCTAGTATAATACAATGGACATTAGCTTGCGAATCAATCCCTAGATCAAAGCAAGGTTCATCATTCTTACCACTCGTAATGGATTTTTTTGGTCTAATTAAACTATAATAATTAAACTGGGAAGCATTGCTGATTGTATTTTACTGCGTGATGTCTTTGTACCACGAAGCTTGTAAAAATAGTAAAATCATGTGGATATAGTTAGGAAAACATGAATAGAATGATATGTATCCATGTATGGTATTAATTGAGTTACTAGAGAATTTTAAATGAATAACAATATGTAGTAATGTCACAGATATACGCATTAACCTAGAATATGAATCAATTATGAAATGTGCAATTTAAATCGAAACATAAATATAAGTAAGTTTATTTGAGGAGAATACGGTGATTATGACAACAATATGCATCACATATGAATCTTTCATTTGAAGTGGATAAAAAGAAAGCATAAATCATTATATTTGTAGCATCAGATTGCTTAAAAAGTTGGTGGGTACACATTCCGGCAGCTGCTTCACAAGAGCTTTTGCGGTAAAACCTTCAAGACCATCAGCGATGGTCTTTGTAAAATCGGTACAGAAATTTAGAAATTGAAATTTGAGAATAAAGTGGTCAAACACTAATTTCTCATGCGTAGATTGTAACTCAATAATGCGCCTGTTGATATATTTCTTCGAAAAACAACATTCCTGGAAAATTAATATCATAGATTCATTGCCTAATTCGAATCTACTAAAACACATTCTATTCCTCTACACAACACGTATTTATATACCTTCATCTCCATTCTTGAAGTGTGACCACTCTCTTTAGAAATTTTCCTTGAAGACTAAACATTCATAACTGTATGGTCATTACTTTTACTCAAATTATTCTGATGGTCAATCGCTTCGTCAAGTGAGTTAACCTTGTGATCAAATGATGCAACGGGGTTAGTTCCATTGGCTAAATCCCTGTGCATAGATTCCATGTTTGGCTCAGCAGCGAGGTTGGTAGTTTGCACAAAGTCAAACGTAGAGAACAATTTGTGCAAAATGTAACAAATTATGTTGCATTATTATGAAGTCAAAATGAATATTAACATATTTCTAAATAATGACCTCTGCGATTTTCTCTTCGTTCTGAATATTGATAATATAAGAAGCAACAACTAGATGTTTCTTGTTAGCACGTGGGTTTCGGATTAACGAAGTAGATACGAAGTCATCATCGCTATCTTCTACACACTGAATGGGTATGTTATCATAAATACCAGATGTGTAGTGTTGCTACCTCTCTTCACTTGTAGCCTTGATCAAATTAACTCGTAGCTACAAAAAAGTAATATAATAAAAACATATAAGTGAAATATCAAAATTATTACCAATATATATGCTATTATACAAAAAAACTTACATCTGGATGACTGAATATGTCTTTTCCTAAAGTCAGCTTAGAGTTGAATCTCTCTTGGATGTTCAAAGTCCATGGGCATCGAGAACCAATTTGAGCGCATATCTTACCATCAAGTATTGGTAGAGATTCATAAATCAATACTTGGAATGCAATAAAAAAACCACTTATCCGGTAAGCCATGTGAGGTTTTCCATCACCCTCCACTATCATTGACTTATTTTTAAGACCAGCTTTCAGTGATGATAGTGTAATCTTAAACAATTATTTTCCCAAGTGTATGAATTAATCTCATATGAGTCTGCTAATACCATAAGGAAAAGTAGCTCAGCTGTTCATTGACAATATCTGTAAGTTACATGGATGCCCACAATCCATCATCTCTGACAGAGATAGAGTGTTTACTAGCACCTTTTGGCAGGAGTTGTTCAAGATGTTGGGAACTAAACTGCACATGAGTACATCATACCACCCTCAAACTGATGGCTAAACTGAGAGACTCAACCAATGCCTAGAAATGTATTTAAGGTGCATGTCTCATGCCAAGCCTAAGGCATGGGCCAAGTGGATTTCCTTGGCTGAATGGTAGTACAATACCACTTATCACACAGTCATTCAAAGGACTCCTTTTAAAGCCTTATATGGAATTCCACCTCCACAATTGGCCATGGGACCTGACCAGTAGACCAATGTTGCTGCTGTGGATGATCTCTTACATGAGAGATATAAAATGGATCAACAATTGAGGGGAAGCTCAGCACAGACAAGAGCTAGGATGAAACACTATGCTGACAAAAATAGAACAGATGGGCACTTTCAAATTGGGGATTAGGTCTATTTGAAGTTACATCCTTATCAACAGTAATATGTGGTGAAAAGAACTAATCAGAAGCTGAGTCCCAAGTATTATGGACCTTTGGAAAGGATTGGGAAAGTAGCATACAAGTTGGACCTTCCTGTGGGAACTCGAGTTCATCCCACATTTCATGTGTCTTTGCTAAAGAAAAAATTGGGGACAAAGCCGTAAGAATTGCAGAACTTCCAGTGGACACTTCTACATCAATTCTGAATAAGCAGCCATGGGAAGTTATACATGCCAGAATATTTAACAAATGAGGTAAAGCTGGAGTTAAATGGCTTATACAGTGGGTTAACCAGATCGAAGAGGAAGCTACGTAGGAAGACTCCACCAACATTCAGCAACAATATCCTACATTTAAACATTGGGGACAAGGTTTGGATAAGGGGGACGGTTGTTATGATGGAACAAATGAGCTGCAGTGGCAAGGTTTGGATAAGGGAGACGGTTGTTATGAAGAAGATGACCAGCTAGAGAAGAAAGAACAAACGAGTAGCTGAAGCTCAAGAAGATGATGAAGAACAGTAGCTGAAGCTGAGAGGAAGAGAATGAAGAAGAAGCCTATTGTTTTAACTGAAATTTGAATTCAAGAAACGACGCCGTTTGCACTTAGTTAATTAACAAATATTGTAATACGTTTTTAATTGTGTTTTAAGACACACATTTTTCATTTTATGCTAATATATGTATTCAGCAGATGAGAGAGACTAGCCCACGTTTTTTATGTAAAAGCTAATTGAATTTTCAGTGCTTCCTTCTCCATTTCTGCAGTCTGTTGTCCTTAATCTCTTTCTTATTCTGCATTTTAATATTACCCATTCTGCGATTGAGCTGGTTTCATTAATTAGAAGCTAAGATTTACAAATTGAGTTCCAGTTTGTTGATTTTGAGTGAAATTTGCCATTGTTGAAGTTTCATTCATTACAATGAATGGGGATAATCTCTGAAAGAATTTCTTTGACTTTTTCTTCTTCTAGTAATGGAGGTGTAGATTTGTTTCTAATTCTCTTATTTAGTAATGAATGTTTGAGTTTCATGGTGGCGGAGTGGTAGTGGACAGCGAGTTGGAGAGGGAAAGAGGAAGTTTTGGAGTTGGAAATTGAGATAGTGTGGGAGCAATATTCAGTAGCCAAAATATTGAGGAACCTTTAGTTAGAATTAATAACATGATTTTAAGATTATTTGTTAATGAAAACTAAATCCGTAATTAATGAAAATAATTGAATTTTAAAATTTCGAATGTCTAGTAATTATCATTATAATTTCCTCAATAATATTCCGAACTTTCAAACACCCAAATATATTTTATTAAATTGATAATTTTGCCACATACTTAATTATATATTAAAACTTCACATTTACTTTTCAACATTTTAAATTCCAAATGTAACACATATTTCGTTTGTAAAAAATGTAACAAATATAACAAGAAGTTTACAAAAGTAAAAACAATATTTTTAGAATTAAAAAAGTGAAATAATGTTTTCTAAATTCTTTTATATTTTTTATGATAAATGGTGAAACTATTGAGTTCTTGTTTGGTAGAGTTTAAAAGTTGTTTTTATGAGATTTAAAAAAAATTGGTAAAATATGTGGTTGAAAAATTGATAAAAATTCTGGGTCCCAAGAAATATGTGGTTGAAAATGAATTTGGAAAAAAAAAAGTTTAAAAAAAAACTTGTCCAAACATGCTCCGAAACATTCGAAAATAGGCACCGAGCCTAATTATCACTTATGTTGATTCAAAACCGGGATAATTACACAAATACATTATATTATCTATAGAATCTGAGATTTAATAGACAAAAATAAAAAATTATAAGAATACCCAAATATGAAGAATATTATATGAATTATACTAGGCTATTAAAGAAACCTTAAATTATGCACTGTTTTTATTCAAGATATCCTTTAATCAGTTTCAATTAAAATATCTTATCCCCTTTGGCTTGTTTGAAATCAATTAAAATTTTGCTAAAAAGCTGAAGTCAAAGTCAACAATCAATTTTAACTACACATTTCATTGGCCCACACAATATTTTACAAATTTTCAACCACACATTTCATCAACTTTTACAACAAAAAAAAAATCCGATTTTAATCAAAATCAAACACACCCATAATATCATCTCAAATTTAAAATTCAAAAATTGAAGCTTCTACATCATCAATATATCAAAGTAGCACTCGTTGAATGTATGCAAAAATACATATTCATACAAAAATAAAATTTGGAACACTGGATTAGCATATGAAAATGATATAAGAATTCTCTACTAATCTCAAATTAAATAAACAATGTTTAAATAAATTGAAACAGTTTCATGTCAATCAAACGGTGAATTTCAAATAGTAGTGTACATAATTTACAAATTTCATAATCTATATAAAAATATTCTTATCATTAAATCATCCATTGTATGCTATAAATTAACAAGTATGATAATATACGTTGTTTGAGACTTGAAACAATAATGAATCAACTTGACTATATACATCCGTTATATCGAAATGTCTTGTATTTTTGTCACATTAGCATACAATAAAACATAAACAATTATCATATTGCTGACACATTCAACGGTAACAGAATTTACAAAGAAACGATTAACAACTAGTGTTTGACAAAAACGTGCAGGTGATGACAAAATAATGTTGAACAAAACATGAAGGTTTTTTAGTTGCCCACAAAACCAAAATTTGATTTATTTTGTTATTAACTAAAAAAAACATTCAACGGGCACTAAATAACTCAAATTTATCGTGATTTATGTTAAATAAATTTTATTTACAAATTAAACCCTAATTATTTTTAAAAAAGCACCAAAAATTTGTTACTTTTTCAGAACCGAAAAGGCAAATCTTAAAGAAAAAAGATAACATGCATAGAATAAATAAATAATTTACCTTTTCTCCTACGAGAACCGGCACGGTAAAATTCTTCTTCAATGTATGTGTTGTGATTTTCTTTGAAAATCTTTTCTTCTTCATGGCTGAATTGTTTCGTTTTTTCTTGATTTTACATATGTTTGACAAGTCATTGACTATGGACAAATTTTGTGGTAAGAAGATGATTTTTTAATGTAAAATTGTAGAAATTTCTTCTTCTACAATTACATAGAAAGAAGTTTGGAAATGGTGAAGTGTGCGTAAGAAGAGAGATAATTTAGTAATTGTAATTAATTACTATACTGTTTATAGAATAATAAGATTTGGTCCTTTAATAATAGGTTGAAGCCGTTATAAATTGATATTTTTGAATTATATTTAAATAATAATTTTTTTCATTATTCAGTATAATTAGTGTTTTTATAGTATTATTAAGATAAAAAAATTAATATAGTATAATTCAATTTTTTTTAAATGTAGGTGGATGATATAATTTTGGGTAAATAACATATATACACTATATTTATCATCAAATTTCAATTTTACTAGGCTCTCTCAAAATCTGCTATTACGGATTGATATTTAATAATTTTATACTTACTCGCCCATGAATCTAGCCCGTTAAGTAATAGATTGATATTGATCCAATATTACCTCACCTTCCAAAAATAGAAATTCCATGGATAAGGTTCGGCCGTTACAAATTAGGGAGATTAATCAACTTGATGATGGGGATTTCAAAATTCAAAAGTGAAATCGGTAATGATGTTACTCTATTAGGAGACGAATAAAATAGTTTTGCATTCTTGATATGAGAAAGAAGAAGAAAAAATATCATTGCGAAAATCTAGATTATTGGTTTGGAGAAGAATTGTTGGGTATTTCATTTGAAGATAATTTGGATTTATTTACAGGATTTCGATTAATAAGGTACTATTTTTTTATTTAGTTACATTTTTTTTAAGAGATGCGACTATTATGGTAAATTATTTCATCTGCTTGAGACATTGATTGAGATGGATACACTAGAACAATAAGAAGAAATTAACATGTAAACGTAATTTGAAATTAAAATACATAACACTATTGATTTTCATTTTTGTTGAAATTTTGAATTATTTATCTAGTATGTATACACTGTAAGATGTTAAAAAAAAAAGCTTATGATAATTAGGATTGTTGAGTTTTCTGGGTTAAAAAGTGTTTATAAGCTAACCAAGATTTTAAATTACCATAATTTGTGTTAGAGTTTTAATGAATATATTTGTAATTATAATGCATGTGTTTTCAATCATAGATTTTGTAGAATAATTATATTTTGGTAATAATCCATTAATTTAAGCTGAAATTTTTGATACACAGATAGGAATTATTAGTGTATTGGTTTATTACAATGGTGAATAGAATCAGTCACGATCTTACAACGATTACTCAGTAGTCAGTATAATTGTCCCATTGGAGTGTAGTTACGTGAATTTGGTTGGAATAATGATGAAAGAGTTGAAACTGGATGATTTAGAGTATGCTATAACAGTTCAATATCAGGTTATAACGAAACGCCCACTCATTCAAATTTGCAACGATAGTTCTTTGTATTTCTATATACAGATTAAACAAGTTGAGACTGTTTTGACAAAATTTCCATTGTGTGTAGATATTGAGAAATTGAAAAATAATGAAGAAAATTTGGATACCTATGTAACTCAATTACTGAAGGACATGCTGGAGAATTTCATGACAGATGAGTCATGGGTCACAAAACATTTGGCTCCATGGATAATTTCTTGGTATCAAGCTTCCCAACAATTCAAGAAATGGGTAATGATATTTGTGAGAACGTGACATATGGAGATAATATTATTGAAGAGACTACTACAAACGTCGTCGCACGACCTAGTATTCAAAATGTGAAAACGGATTCAATTTTTCGAAATAAGGAGTTATTAACTACAAGCATGGCATTGTATGCAATTAACCACATATTTCAATACACAACTTACAAATCAAACAAGAATGAGTATGTATTGAAGTGCTTGGATGTTAACTGCAAAAGGGGACTTCAAGCTTCGGTAATTGGAAAGACAACGATGTTCAAGATAAGAAATGTAAAGAATAGTCATACATGCTCATTGGATGTAGTCTTATGAGATCGTAGGCAAGCTAAGTGTTCAGTTATTGCAAACTGCATCAAGCACAAGTTTATATTTGTAAAAACTGTATACACACCAGCTGACATTATAAAGAATATGATGAAAACATATGGGGTAACAATAAGCTACGAGAAGGCATGGAGGTCTCTTGAACGTACATTGGAGATAGTAAGAGGTGATCCGAAAATATCATATGGATGAATGCCATCATACCTACATATGCTTAAACATTTAAAATCCAGGTTCATATACAAAAATTATGTCTGATGGTAATGACAGGTTCTTGTTCAACTTTGTGGCCTTAGAGGCGTCTATAGAGGGGTGGAAACATTGTAAACATATTATAGTCATGGATGGTATTTTCTTAACGGGTAGTTATGGGACACTTTTCACTGCATGCCCCCAGGATGCAAATGACAATATTTTCATACTTGCATATGGTGTGGGTGATTCTGAAAGTAATTGTTCATGGGAATGGTTCATGTTAAGGTTGAAAGAAACATACGGAGATCGTGATGGTCTTGTTATAGACATATTGGAATTGAGAATGCAGCTTCAAATGTGTACCCAAAAGCAATGCATGGGGTTTGTTATTACCATTTATTCCAGAATTTGAAGAAGCAATTTGGCAAACAAATCTAAGTTCATCAGCCAATCCTTCAACACAGCCACAAGAGCTTACACAGTATCTAAATTTGATATTCAAATGAGGCATTTGGACACTATAGACGAGGATATATGGGAGGTATATGGTTAGTAAATGAATACACAAAGTTATTAAATTAATTTCATTGATGTTTGTAAAATAATTGATAATGTATATTGATGTTGAAACAGGACGGTTTCGGGTATCACAAGTGGTCCAGAGCTCATATGACATCAAACAGGTTTTCAACGATGACGTCGAACATTGTGAAATTGGTAAATTCAGTAACAAGATCAGCAAAGAATTTTCCAATAGAAGCTTTATTTGAGTCATTACGTTGCATAGTGCAAAAATGGTCTCAAGAACTTGATCGATGCTAGATCGACATTCACGATACTCGGGACAAGATATGAGTGCATGATGAGAGAACGATCAAGAGAATCAATTAAAATGAAGGTATATTAAGTTTTATAATCGTTAGTCAACATATATAAAAATTGATATTGTAAATTTTCATTTATGATTCAAGCAATTTTACTAAGGGTAATTAGCACAAAACGTCCTTATCTTTTGAAGTCATTGTGCAAATCGTCCATGCCTTCAAAATTTTGACATTTTCAACCTCACCTCCACATTTTCTTGTGCAAAACGTCCTTTCCATCCAATATCATCCAAAAAACTCCGTTAATTCTGATTTTCAACACTACTTGTACAATTTCAAAGGGTAATTTCGTCCAAACACTTTCTTTTCAAATTATTCCACCTGCAATTCTTCATAATGGCGATCAGAACCCGTCGCAAACCCTAATCCAACCCAGAATACCGATAAAGAGGGAGGAAAAAATGCATAAATTTGGATTTGCACAAACTTTGAATTCATTTCAATTGCTTTAAAAAAGCTGATAGGGGATAGAACTGGTATACGTGGTGAGTTCAAAGTTATCGCAAACTGAGTTTTTAAGGGTGTGTTTATTATTTTTTCTGAGCTTATGCAATTTTTTCCTCCCTCTATTTATGATTCATTTCATTTATTACTGTTATCGCAAACTGTATTTTTAAGAGTAAATTCAAAGTCCTAGGAAAGTAACTGTTATTGTTTCTTGAAATTGTACAATTGTCACAAATTTCTTACTGATTTTTATTTTTTGTTTCTTGATAGGGGATAGAACTGGCATACGTGGTGGTAGTGAACTATGCTGTAAAAAGTGAATGAAATAAACAATAAAAGTTAGAATCGGAGAGGCAGAAGGACAAGCACCAACAAATAGTTAGAGAAATGTTTTTGATTTTCGAGCAGCATGCTTCAAGAAGTCATTGGGTTTTAATCTGATTTTATACATTTTTTCTTCCCTATTTTCCTCTCTCTTTGTCGGTATTCTAGGTTGGATTTGGGTTTGCGGTAGGTTCTGATCACCATTAAGAAAGATTGCAGGTGAAATAATTTGAAAAGAAAGTGTTTGGACAAAATTACCCTTCGAAATTGGTACGAGTCATGTTGAAAATCAGAATTAACGGAGCTTTTTGGATAGTAATGGACGGAAAAGACGTTTTGCGCAAGAAAATGTGGGGTGAGGGTGAAAATACCAAAATTTCGAAGGTAATAATGATTTGCACAATGACTTCAAAAGGTATGGATGTTTTGTGATAATTACCCATTTTACTAATATTTATTGCATTTTGAAATCTAATAGGCAATACCTTCATCTGGTAGTAAATATCAGGTGAATGATGAAACAACAACATATTTGGTAAGGATTGATGAAAAGACATGTTCATGCAGACGCTTCCAGATAGATGAACTAGAGTGTCCCCACGTGCTAACAGTAATTAGTAGAAAAAACTTGCCAGTCTACGATTTATGTTCGCATTATTTCAGTAAAGAATCATATCTTAGTTCTTACAAGGGGACAATAAATCCTATTGTTCACAAATCTCAATATAATGTTCCGATTGAAGTAGAAAATATAGTGGTTCTAGCTCCCAACACAAAAAGAAGCTCTAGAAGACCGAATGAATGTAGAATACGATCGTTTTATGAGTTTAAGAGGAAATCTAAGTGTGGATGTTGCTCGGAATACGGACACAGTCGATCGAAATGCAAAAATCCCGCTCCATTGAAGACAACAAAGAGATTGAAATTGAATACAAATATGACAAATGATGAAGATGTACAAATCTTGACAATTGTTTCATACATTAGTAATGTATGAAACAATTTTTTTTTTTGCCAACGTAACATTACTAATAGATTGTTGAATTAATATATATTGAATACAATTTTAAATAAAAATGAGAGTTCATTGTTTATAAATTTTACAGTATTGTTGATTACAGGAAAATGGCATTAAACGAGTACGTGCATGCATCTATAATGAAAATATATAATATATATTGATAACAGGTATGTATAATGCTTCACACGTTTCGTTGTAATCCCATCACCGTGTTGGTCAACTGCGTCAACACTTGCTACCGGCTTATTATTCATACCATCCAACTTGCAAATAAAAAGTAATTGTTATGATGGTGAGATCGTAATATGTCCAATAATTTATATCTAAACTTGGCTAGAAATCTGATTTGAATTTAAAAAAAATTGTGAACTGAAATTTAAAATCCAACTACAGTATTCTGGTTCTATTTTTTTTTTTTTTTTGGGCACCAATTTATATATAAAATACAACCAATTTTCAATAAAACTAACCTTTGAGACAACAACAGCATCAATCATCTTGATATCTTCTTCAGTCAATACCAGGCTGTCATCTAGTAAAAGACAAGTGGCGTTAGGTTGTGAGTCAATCCCTATATCAAATCTAAGTTCATCAATCTCACTGCTTGTGATGGTCTTTTGAGATCTCATTACTTTCTGTAGTAAAGATGAACTTCTCTTTTCACGGGAAATCTTCCTTGCATCATCCTTCACCAAAATAGATAAAGGTTTATACAGTAAACTATATTTGTTTGGGGGGCTCAATTAGCGTATCATTGACAAGAAAAATCAGCTACGTAAGTGTATAATAATTAAAGATTAAGTAGAAGTTTCAAAACATTTGACATTGTATGGCCTGAATATGTAACATTTGGACAATAATTATGAACACCTTCCATGGCAGTTATTGACTTTTCCATTTCAAAGAAGAACTTTTGAAGCTGCATTTTGACAATGAAATGGTCTGCTAGCACCTTCTCGTGTTTGGTGAAAATGTCACTTAGACAGCTTCTGATTGACTTCTTGTCGTAACAATACAGCTGTAAAAAAATCAGTAAGAATTCATATTGTGTATGCTGTAATCATTGACATTAAATATTTGTACATAATTATAGATTTCTAACACATTAATCACAGATGGTTCGAATTTATCAGATGATTGCTGTTTCTGAATAGAAATATGTTGTTCCTTGACTGATAGACCACGGTTAGAGGCACAGACTTTGTCAACAACATTAAAATCTTGTTTTGGTGGTGATTGGCGAATTATTGCATCAAGTTGTGACTCTGTCTTCAAACTCTCATTAGGCTGAATCGCGAGAGGTTCTTTCGTAAGCAAATCAATCATATTAGTTTATAGATTGTTTTAAATTTATCTAAAGTTGTACAATACTGACTAAAGACTGAAGCATCCAAATCTGTGTGACACTCCAATACAACCAATTACTATTACTGTTGCAACCAACTGTAGTATGTTTCTTCATAATTCGTGGAGATCTTAGTACCACATGTGAGGTAAAGTCATCCTCGCTGTCTTGTACACGGGGTCCTTGTAAGTCGTGATAAAACCCTTGAGTGTAATTTGGATGTCTTTCATTAATGGTTGGCTTAATGGAACAAACTTGTAGCCGTGAAAAGGAAAAACCCAAACAAGTTAACATGATTGATAGGGTAAAAAATAACAACAAACTTAATTACAAGAATGTTTGGTATTATCAATGTCAACCTACACTGGGACGACTAAATATATCTTTTCCGAGATCGAGTCTTGATATGAAGTTCCCTTGCACGTTGGATGTCTAGATCAAAATGCGTGGACAACGATTACTGGTTTTTGTACAGATCTTGCCATCTAGAACTGGAAGAGTTTCGTATATCCATACTTGAAAAGCGATTAAATATCCGTTGAGCCTATATGTGATTTAGGGTCTCCCCGTTGCCCACCACAATCAATGACTTATTCTTATTCCATATATGAGCAAAGACAGAGTAAACTTGAACAGTTCTTTACCCCAAGCGCGCAAATTCATATCCTCGGAGTCCACGAGAACCATCAGTGACTCTTCCACGGATCTCTTGTATGTAGTTGTGAATAAAAGATTTGTGAGAAAAATTCCAAATTTGACTACGTCCCGGTTACTAAGCTGTGGTTTGTGGAGAAAACTGTCATAAACGTCTGAATGGAGTACAATAGGTAGATGTCTTAGTATCTCATGTTTGATCTTGCAATATATTTCGTCATAATTTGATCGTTTATCTTCACCAAAGCATTGTAACCCAGTTATCAAGCAAAATTCCTCCATGCTAAAACGTACAAGACTGTCGCTCACATTGAACCAAATATCATCCACATTGGGCTACTTTACTTTCCTAAAAAACACTTGATGAATAAGCTGATGATTTAAAATAATCTCATTCGTTTCAACAAAATGTCCGAAGCAGGTTTCATAAAATATCTTCCTTTGAACATTAGACATCCTACTTCGCAGTGTAGATATAACATCATTTCTAGAAAAAATCATTGACTTTACCAAGGCATCATTGCACAGGTTTAATGTGATATTCCCAATCCTGCGAGAAGTCCACAAAATAATCTCAGTTAAAGATGATATAAATGAATTATTTAACAACAAACAAACATGAGGCACATATATACGGTCTCGTATTTGTAGCAACACGTGATTACAAATGTAATTATCGGTTCTCATTTAAACTTTAATATTACAAAAATGAACAAACTTTAATTACCTCATGAGAACTTAAGATAAGTTACATTAATTGGTAACGAAGATATTAAAACAGACTTGAAGTAATAATAGCCGATTTAATTTACAGTAAACGGACATGAGGCACACAAATATGGTATCATATTTGTAGCATTAACTGATATCAAATATAATTATCGATGATCATTTACACTTTAAGATTACCAAAAATGAGCAAACTTTTATTATATGTTAATAACAATATTAGCAACATTAAGTAGTAACAAAAATAAAATGACGTATTATGGTATCAAATACTTTAGTTCACGCATAAAGGTATCAAGACAATGCTTTTTATAGAAGGTATCAATTCAATGCTTCGTGTAAGTAACTGAATACAAATGTAATTATTGGTGATCGTTTACATTTGAAAATGGTTCAAAATAATGTGGTTCAGGAATGAAGTTATCAATATTCGGTTTATTTTAACAATGATAGGGTATATCATATTTGTAGCAGTTATGGCTACGATTTAATTTACAGTAAACGGACATGAGGCACGCAAATAAGGTGTCATAATTGTAGTAGTAATTGATACCAAATGTAAGTATCATTGATCATTTACACTTTAAAAAATGAACAAACTTTTATTACTTATTAATAACAACATTAGCAACATTAAGTGGTAACAAATATAAAATGTCATATTATGGTATCAAATAATATAGTTCACGCATAAAGGTATCAATATAGTGCTTTTTATAGAAGGTATCAAGTCAATGCTTCATAGCATTAACTAAATACGAATGTAAGTGTCGGTGATCATTTACATTTGATTATGGTTCAAAATAATGTGGTCCACGCATGAAGTTATCAATATTCAGACTATTTTTAACAATGATCATTCGTAGTCGCATGTTTAGATTGTTAACTTTCATTGGTGACGACTGTGATTCAAATGATATAAAATAGATGTCAATTTTTGGCATATAAAAGAACACCAATTTTAGATCTATAAAAAAATAAAATAAAAAAAATAGACATTGGTATGTTTATGTTTTAACTTTTAATGAGAGTCCGATTATGATAAGATTAAATTTGACTAAATGTTATATTTGTCTTCATAATGTAACTCTAAAGACTCAGAAATTCCAGTCATTAATGGGTCAATTAATCGTGGTAACTATCGATAGCAGATTGTTATGACTAGTAAAAATGGATGCTAGGTGATTAATTTTAAAATACTTATTTAAACATATGACTATTCAGCATCTGTTCAATCAAGACCCGTACTAGTATGTAATATTGTTGAGATGTTGACTGCTACATATGCATCGTATAATTTGGTAATTTTCATCAAACCGAATAAAAGGATGATCAGATTAACAACTAGCAGATATGGGCATTATAGTTGAACAACGAAACCGCCAAACCGCAAAAGCGAACTGAAATCGCTTTTTCAAAACCACTGGTTTGGGTCCACGTGGATTCGTCAACGTTTTGGTTTTGAACCGAACCAAACCGTTTTGAAGTGGTTTGGTTTAGGTTTCAATTTTTCTAAACCGTTTCAAACTGCCAAACTGTTTAATAAAAAATAAATCAAAATAAATAAATAAAAAATAAAAAATAAATTAATTTAAATTTTATTCAACTCAATTAAACCTAAATCTATCCATTATCCATATTAGACCCAACCCAATTAAACCAAATACTCAACCCAATTAAAATCCACATTACCGTTTCTCTCTCTACATTTTGTTCTCGATCCTGACCGCTCCTCCCAAAACCCTTGATTCACATTCGCCTAATCAACAACCATACTTTAATTCTCTTTCATCAAACTTCCCGTAGGTTTTGAGGGGTGATTCGATCTGTAATTTAGACAAGTTCTCTATTTTTTTGTAACAATTTAATTTATTTTCTGGCAGATTTGTGGATGTTATAAGAAAATGATGACTACATCATTAGTTCCATCAAAAGATGCTATTCAATTTGATAGCCCAAGTCTTTCACAAGCTCCTTTGGGTATTTCAAACTCATTCCATCAATTTTAAAAACTAGACTTGTTCGAGAAGCTCAAGCTGAGAACAATGATTTGATTGATTACTTAAATGATTGTTGTGAAAATTTGACTAATAAGCCTTTCGACATATTACTTTAGTGGAAATTAAATGTAAATAAGTACATGATTGTCTCCCAAATTTGCAAGATGTGTTAGCCATTCAAATATCAACAGTTGCTTCTAAGTCTGCATTCTTTTCTAGTGTTAGAATGTATTATCGTATTTGATATTTATATTCATTTTCTTTTATTACTAGCTTTATATCATTTAATTATAATTAATGAATACATTTGCTATATTCTTATCTTTATGCAGAAATGAATCATGTGTTACAACTAGAGATATTGCGCCAATTAATATCGACTAAGAGACTACTCTAAACTATTGCTATCATGTTATTGTATTATAATGATTAAATTTGAAAGTATACAACTCTGGTTTGGAATATCTTGTTTTAGTTGGTAGTGATGCTAATACATTTTTTATCTTTTATTAATACTAATATTTATGTTTTATCGTGATATTGTAGACTAATATTTATGATTTAACTTGTTTGATATATGTTTTTTGTTTATTTGCTAAACCGTAGTTTTAAACCGAAACAAACCGCAAAAAGTGGTTGGGTTTTGTTTGGTTTAGTTTCGAAAGTGAAGTGGTTTGGTTTGGAAAATTTTCAAACTGCTTTAAATAGTTTGGTTTGAAAATTTATCACAAACTGTCCAAATCAAACCGTGTTCACCCCCATTGGGCATATGATAACAAATAATAAAAAGCATTAAGCAACAAGAAAAAAATTGATAGATTACGCTTACTAACAACAAAACCAGAAAAAAAGATGCAATTTACTCCAAATTTCATATGATATATGGGAAAACGACCTTCTTTCACTTAAAAAACATTTGATACCCTAAAATTGAAATTACTGATCATAAAAAGGTTCACCATTATAAGCCCAAAAATTCAAATTTTGATTTAACTTTTACCATGAACTGCAATGCAACATCATCCAAACCAAAATATGCTGTATAATTCAAAAATGGCACCAATTAATTTTTTCGTCCTTATCCAAACCTTAAAAATATAAATATCTTAATATATACATATAATATCATAATGAAATGTATAATAATAACATTTTTTCCTTGTTGAACTGGAATATTGATCTTTTTCTTCACAGTCTGGTTTTTTATTTTCTTTGATGATCTTTTTTTCTTTATTGGTGAATTGCTTCGTCGGTTCTAATTTTTGCGTATCTTGTTGCTGCTGTTACTACATACGGATGCCATTATCCGTGACGGGTTTCAATTTTTTGGTTCTTGATTTTTGGGTGAAACTACCGCCAACGATTATTGTCTTCTAGATTTTGAGAATAGGGTTTGTATATGAAATTGTGAAAATGAGAGTTTCAGTAAGATACGACGTACATATTGTGAGTTAGAATAGATAATTTAGAGGAAGACGGTAATTGCTCTTTGATTTACGAAATGATAAAACTTTAGTCTCTAAGAAATAGGATATTACATTGATGTTGATAATTATAGTAATATATTAATTAATTCATTTAAATGCTCTATCAAGTATATTTGAATGTTATATATATTATTTTAATAAGTAATTTGATTTTATACAATATAATACAAAATTTTAAAAAATTATAGGTAGATGATCTAATATTTATAGTGTGTTACTGTGTTTGATTGGCAAAAGTGGAAAAGAAGAAAATTATATGTAAGTTGGAAAATAAAAATTACCAAACCCATAAGAAAATATTTTCCATAGAATTAGCCAAAAACAAGCTTAAAGTATTGTACCATATAATTCATATTCCATTTCCATCTTTGTATCAAACAGCCAAAGTAAAAATTACTTTCATCAAATGTGATATTTTTCATGAAAAACAAGTCAATCAAACACACCCTTACTATAATTTTCTCTTCAAATGTGAAAGTCCAAATCAAGAAGCTACACAGAATACAGATATTGTCATGTTGACATGGATCGAGTCACTTAGAGCAGCTCACATATTTCGTTGTCAACAATGTATTTGATAAGTCTAATTGAATATAATATTTTTTTTAATCATATATCTTAAATTTAGTTTAACGTGTTTGCACGTCGTTTCAAGTTTGTGACTTGGTGCGCATCACAATTTATGCCACCATTTTATTTTTCTATTATTTTTGGCTTAATGTTTGCTTGATGAGGAATTATTAATATAAAGGTTAATTTCACCGACGGTCACTAAAGTTACCTTAACATTACAAAATAGTCACTGAAATTTAAAAGTTTCAGTAGTCACTGAATTTAGAAATCCTTTCACTAACGGTCACTCCATTAAATTTCTAATTTAAAATGATGATGTGGCATTTATTTATTGCATGGTAGTCTATGTACTTTATATAATATTCACTTTAGTCCCTATATTTTAATTAAGTCTTTCAAAAATTATATATTAGGTCCTTAATCTTTTACATCTTTACACTTTGGTCTCCAAATTTTTAATTATCTTTCAGTAAGTCCTCCAAAAATTGTATCTTAGGTCATTCAACTTTTTACATCTTTAAACTTTGGTCTCCAAATTTTCAATTATCTTTCAATTAAGTCCTCTAAAAATTGCATCTTAAGTCCTTCAACTTTATACATCTTCAAACTTTGGTCCCTCAAATCTTTGATTTTAGTTGCCAAAATAAGTACAATTTTAGTGGTTAAAATAAGTGTACTTTCAATTAAATCCTTGACTTTACACTCAAATTTTCACCTAAACGAACAAAATAATATAATTAAATAATAAACTATTTAATTGTCAAAATAAGTGTAAAATTCGCACTTATCACTTAGAGTTGACCACTAAAAGTAGACATTTTAGTGGTTAAACCCTATAATATTATTTTGTTCGTTTATGTGAAAACCTGAGTGTAAAGTTAAGGATTTAATTGAAAGTGTACTTATTTTGACTACTAAAATTACACTTATTTTGACCACTAAAATCAAAGATTCGGGGGACCAAAGTGTAAAGATATAAAAAGTTGAAGGACTTAAGATACAATTTTTTTAGAGGACTATGCTGAAAGATAATTGAAAATTTAGGAACTAAAGTGTAAAGATGTAAAAAGTTGAAGGACCTAAGATACAATTTTTGGAGGACTTAACTGAAAGATAATTGAAAATTTGGAGACCAAAGTGTAAAGATGTAAAAGATTGATGGCCTAATATGTAATTTTTGAAGGACTTAACTGAAAGATAATTAAAAATTTGGGGACCAAAGTGTAAAAAATGTAACAGATTAAGGACCTAAGATATAATTTTGAAAGACATAATTGAAATATAAAGACTAAAGTGAATATTACATAAAGTACATGACTACTATACAATAAATAAATACCACATCATCATGCCACATCACTCTTCTAAATTAGAAATTCAATAGAGTGACCATTAGTGAAAGGATTTCTAACTTCAGTGACCACCACTGAAACTTTTGAACTTCAGTGACCATTTTGTAATTTGAAGGTAACTTCAATGACCGTTGGTGAAATTAACCCATTAATATAATGATATGTTTGGCAAAGCTTAATTTTTTTAATTTACATATTTTCTAGAATTCACAATTTACTATCTATTTATTATTGAAAAATTGGTGCAAATGATCCATAACCTTTGCTATTTGTGAAAAAATGGTATCTAAGGTTTGTTTTTTGATACATAAGTCCTTAACTTATGTATTTTGGTGTGTAATTGGTCTTTATTTGATAAAAAAGACAAATATATCCTCAATTTTAATTAAAAAAATTACAATTGAATTCCTAACTTTTGCAAAAAGTGCAAATGAGTCCGATCTTTTATTTTTTATAAAAAATTAAAGGAAACTAACAATTTTTTTAATTAACACTTTATTGACTAAATTGCTTTGTATATTTTACGAACTATTATAAAATGACTATAATTTAAGTTTTTAACAAATTTGTTAAATAAAATTATTTTATTATTATTAAGTAATTATATTATTTAAAATTTAAAAACTTTTATTTCGCCGTTACAACAGAAAAAGAAAAATAACTTTATCACAAACTTTATGTTCAAATATTTTTATTTAATTGAGCTATTCGTTTATTAACTACATATAGTAGAACTTCAACTGTATTCTTCATATTTTAATTTATCATTTATTATCGTTCAAAAATAAAAAACACATAATGTGTAAATTATTTTTTATGTTAAAAGAAAGATAATAAGATTGGTTTAATGTCATAAAATTATACACGCTATTTTGTTATTTATTTAACATAATTTTTATTCAAGTTTTTTCACATTAAATAGCAATTACATATACTTAAAGTACAATAATTTTTTTTTTCTTATGAAACAATTAATTGACGCTACTATAATGATATATTTAATATGCTAAGTTAAATATTATTTAATAAATGTATCGGACTCATTTGTAACTTAGCAAAAAGTTAAAAATCTAATTGCAATTTTCTTTAATTAAAGCTAAGTGTGTATTTGTCTTTTTTATCAAATAAGGACCAATTGCGCATCAAAATATATAGGTTAGAGACTTCTGTGTCAAAAAATAAATATTAGGGACCATTTCCACACCGAAGACAAAAATTAGTGATCATTTGTTCCAATTTTCCTTTATTATTTACACGTTCTCACTTCTTATAAATAGGAAAATTAGCGCAAATAGTCTCTAACATTTGCTCTTAGTGCATAAATAGTCTATAACATTTGTTTTTTGACACAACATTCGTTAACCTATGTATTGTAGCGCACAATTGGTTCTTATTTTTTGAAAAAGACAAAAATGTCCTTAGTTTTAGTTTTAAAAAATTGTAATTAGAATTCTAACATTTACAAAATATGCACATAGGTACGATACATTTATTATAATATTTAATTTAACATATTAAATATATGACTATAGTCGTGTCAATTAAATTTTTAATAAGAGAAAAATGTGAAATTATTGCGCTTTAGGTATATGTAATTGCTATGTGATATGAAAAACTTGAATAAAAAATTAAGTTAAATAAATAACAAAATGACGTATATAATTTTATGACATTGAACAAATTTTATCATGTTTTTTAATATAAAAATACTAAAAAAAATTAATTTGCACAGTGTGCGTACTTTAGTTTTGAACGATAAATTAAAATATAAAGAATACAATTTGAGTTCTAATATTTGTAGTTAATAAACGAACAGCTCAATTAAATAAAAATATTTGAACATCAAATTTTGACAACGTTATTTTTCTTTTTATATTGTAATGATAAAAATAAAGTTTAAATTTTAAATAATATGATTACTTAGTAATAATAAAATAATTTTACTTAACATGTTTGTTAATAATTATGAGTTTAAATTTAAGTTATTTTATAATAGTTCATAAAATATACAAAATAATTTAGTATATTATCAATTTGTTAATTTTTTTTAATTTTTTATAAAAACTAAAAGTATCGAACCCATTTGACTTTTTGCAAAGTTTAGGAATTCATTTAAAAAAATTTCTAATTAAAAATAAGGGCACATTTGTCTTTTTAATCAAATAAGGACCAATTGCGCATAAAACACATATGTTAGAGACTTCTGTGCCAAAAAATAAAAGTTATAGACCATTTCCACATTGAAGTCAAAGGTTATGGACCATTTGCGCCAGTTTTCCTTATAAATATTTAAAAGTATAACCAAAACAAGTATTGAATCAATAAATTTCTCTCTTTTTAATTTAAGGGTAAATTACATTCACAATCTCTATTCTTCCAAGTTTGTAGCAATTTTATCTACATTTAACTTTATCTACAGATATCATCTGGTCATCCCAGAGTCCTTTTTTAACAATTTTGCCCCTATCTTAAATAAAATAAATAGCAAAACATAGAAAACATAATGAAAAAATTATAATTTGGTCCATAACGTTTTTAAAAGTGCAAAATAATCTATTTGCATTCAATTATTTTAAACAATAAAAAAAAAAGAAAAATAAGAAAATGTGACCAAACTGTTGGTGGGGGTGGGTTGGATCCGAAACCTGCCAATTTTGCATGAGCACAACATAATTTTGGTATTTAAAAACCTCCGACAGTCAATCCTCTCATATAATGTCTTTATAAAGTCTCTCTTATCAAAATACTCATTTTTTGTATGGATCTTCCTCTTTCCCCGCCCCTGCAGCGTTATAAAAATGGGTTTAATTATATGTGCATGGGTGGAGTCACATGGAGTCGAGTGCCAGCGGCCGCCTGCACTGAATTTTGAGAAATTTTTGGAAGAACAAAAGATTCGTCTGCACTAAAATGTGGAGCAACATACAAGAAAAGAGGAAAACAAAGAAAATAAGAAGAAAATTTTGTAACCTTTTTTTGATTGTTTTACTGCTAATCAAAAGAGAAGAAGAAGAAAAACAGTAATCGAAAGAAAAGAGGAAGGTGAAACTATATGTAGATTGTGTGTGTGTTTTTGTTCTGTGTGTGTGTGTGTGTGTGTGTAACTTAAAGGTGAAAGTGAGACAAAATGGTATTTTAAATTTTAAATTTCACTTTTAGTCCCTGTATTTTGATAAATTAAAAAATAAGATAATTACATGACTAAATCTCCAAGTAAGAATTTATTATTTTCCCTTAATATGGTAATTGCATAATTTGGGACGGTAGGGTGGATCATAATTGAATAATACAGAACGTACTTTTGGAGCTTTTGCTCTCGATTTTTTATATTCATCGTGAATTTGGTTTTATTTTAAGTTTCTTCCTACGCAAGTGGTGGAAGCGAATCAAGTATACGACTAGAACCAGGGTTGGATCCAATCTAGGGCTTTAGTGGGCTCAAGCCCACTAGGCCCAAAAAAATTTGTTGAAGAAATTAATATGAGCCCAGCAAAAAAAAAAAAAGGAAAAATTGTCAATAAGTCATCTCCACATGACTTGTTTCAAATTAGGTCAAAATTTTTTTTTAAATTGTGATTAAGTCATACTTCACATCAATATTTTATATTAATTCCAAAATCACCCTTTTTAACCATATTTTTCATTGATACAATCTTCCAACTCCACAAACCTCCTCCACTTCCGCCGACAACCTCCGGCGACCTCCGGCGACAACCACCTTCGGCCACCTCCAGCAAGCCTTCACCTTCGGCGACATCCGGCGACAACCACCTCCATCTCCGGCGACAACCGCCTCCACCTCCGGCCACCTCCTGCGACCTCCAGTGACAACCGCTTCCACCTCCGGTGACCTCCAGCTACAACCGCTTCCACCTCCGGTGACCTCCGGCGAGTGCTTCTAAGGCACAGTGTCACTTTTTAGGCAGTTTTTTTTGTGAAGATTTTGAATCACTTTTTAGGCAATTTTTTTGATGAAGATTTTGTTAGCTGTGAAACTAAAAAAATAACGTTTTATGGACTTTGGTCATGAATCATTATCTTTGGTTTGTATGCTTTTTTATTTCTTCATCTTCTGTGGTTGTACTCTATTCTTAATGTCTTAACAGTTAGTATTGATCTATCCGTGCTGCAAGAGAGGCTGACCAATATGATTAACCTGGGTTGAGTATTTTAGCATTTATGTAAATAATGAGCATTTTCCAGTTATATAAACAATGAGGTAACATATGTTGTTGATACTGTATTATAGAATAACAACTTGATATTGTATTATACAAAACAATATCACAACAGAAATTGGCATAGAATGTTGTATATATAAGTTTGAATGCTGTAAATATGAGCTTGAATACTCTATTATCTTATGTAAATAGGAGCTTGAATGCTCCACCATCTAATTGCTGTAAATAGGAGATTGAATGTTCTATCATCTAATGTTTAGTCATTGTATGTTATTTGATACTATATTATACAAAACAGTATCACAGAAAACAGTATCACAATATATATGGATATAGAATTGTTATAAATAGGAGCTTGAATGTTCCATCATCTAATGTTTGAATGTCTTAGTTTTAATCCATGATACTGTTTTAATGTATTAGTTTTAATCTATGATACTGTTTAATTATGGCAAAGTTTAATAGATTGAAACTTTGTCATGATATTTCACTATCATTTGAAACATGTTTTAATCCATGATACTGTTTTAATCCTGTGATACTGTTTGAATATATATATGTGATCTTTGATACTGTTTAATTATGGCAATGTTTGAACCTGTGATATTGTTTGAATGTCTTAGTTTTAATCTATGATACTGTTTTAATCCATGATACTGTTTTGTTTAGGTAATTAGTATATTTTGATGCCGTTTTAATCCATGATACTGTTTTAATCATGTGATACTGTTTGAATATATATATGTGATCTTTGATACTGTTTAATTATGACAATGTTTGAACTTGTGATATTGTTTGAATGTCTTAATTTTAATCTATGATACTGTTTTAATCCATGATACTGTTTTGTTTAGGTAATTAGTATATTTTGATACCGTTTTAATCCATGATATTGTTTTTATCCTGTGATACTGTTTGAATCTATGTGATCTTTGATATTGTTTAATTATGACAAGATTTGAATAAGCGTTACTGTTTGAATGTCTTAGTTTTAATCCATGATAATGTTTTGTTTAGGTAATGTGCATTAATATAAATTGATATTGTTTTAATCCATGTTTTAATCTATGATACTGTTTTGCATAATACAATATCAAACAAAACATATGACTAATTAAACAGTATCAAAGATAAAAGCATGATATCATAGTCATGTGTGTTGTTTGATACTGTATGATACTGTATTATGCAAAACAGTATCACAAAAAACAGTATCACAATAGAAATGATCATAAAATTTGCACACGTGCTCAGAATTTTTATTATAATATGTTTTCGGAATGGTCTCGACGAGACAGTCAAGACCAGTCACTTGCCTATGATGGATTTTACCCGTTTGAAGTCGTCTCTTTAGCTTAAAATGACAATCTTTAATTTTTTTTTTTTAAAACAGTATCACAAATTCTTTAAAATAGTATCACGGATAAATGTACATCATTTTGCTACAAATTAAAGCTCTTCTAAGGTGTCTGAGTCCCTTAAAAGCAAACACATACTTCAGAGCAATGCTAAAATGAAGAAAGAAGAACTGCCGATCATTCTCAAGTTAATGGGAAGTCATGCAAAGGATTCTCATCTAAAACTATAAACAATGTTTCTAATTTTTCCCTTGAATTTGAATATGTTTGAGATTCAATTAAGAAATAGATTCTCATTGAATAGATAAGTATAAATTTATAAGGTGTTTAATGGTAGGTAGACGAATTAATCAGTAGAGAATAAACAAGAAAATACTATTGTTCTTAAAATATTTCATTAGTAGTACAAAATCATAGGTTTAACAGTATCACAAAAAAACAGTATCACAAAAAACAGTATCACAACAAAACAGTATCACCGCAAAACATTATCACCACTCACAATTAGCATTTTTTTACAATTAAGGGTATGTTGGTCTTTTAGCTCTAAAATATGACTTTAATTGAATTAAGTTTTGAGCATATGACTTTAGAGCCCATAAGTGCCCAAACAGTGACCGGCCCTGAATTTACTCAAAAAAAAAAAAAAAAAAAAACTTAAGGAAAGTTTACTTTGACCTAGTCCTAAGCCCAAAAACCATTTCTAATTAACATCATTTCATTTTCACGTATGTCTCTCCACTCTCCAGCTTTATGAATTTGTGCACGGCGCCCTAAACCCTTGCTGTTTACATTACAATCCTGGTTGACGGTCGTTTGTCCTGCAACCGAGAAGCAAGCCAAAGCAGTGAAGTACAAGACGCTATTAGCAAAGTGCGGTGCCGGCACTTACTGTTCTGAAAAGTTCGCTCGCCGGATTTGCGCCTAAGGTTTTCTATTTGCGAGCAGTGCTCTTTACAGTTTACAATTTGCCATTTTCTTAATTTTTTAGAACATAAATTGCGAATGAAATAGTGATGAATATGATAATGAATGATGAATCAATGATTAACGAATTCAGATTTAATATATATATATATATATATATATATATATATATATATATATATATATATATAAACAGAAGTGCTGTCAAAAATTTCACGCACACATTTTCCCGCCATTTTTTCTTTCCTAATTTGGTAAATTCCGCTATAAATGCTGCATAAAAGTTTGTTTTCTTTAATTAGTTTCACACTGATTTGATAAGTTCCATCATAAATGCTGGATAGGAGTTTGTTTTCTTTAAATGGTTTCATACATTGATTGTTTATTTTCTTATTGTCTTTTTCTTGCAAAAAACAAAGTGTAACATTTAATATTATATACGATAAATACAAAAACTTTTCAGATTTTTTAATAAATTTTACACATTGATTGTTTTTTTTTTCTATTTTCTTGCAAAAAAACGAATTGTAACATTTAATATTATCTATATCTATATATATATAGAAACAGAAGTGCCGTAAGAAATTTCACGCACACATTTTTTCGCCATTTTTTCTTCCCAGATTTGGTAAGTTCCGCCGAGAATGCTACATAAAAGTTTGTTTTCTTTAATTGGTTTCACACACTGATTTGGTAAGTTCTATCATAAATGCTGCATATGAGTTTGTTTTCTTTAATTGGTTTCACACATTGATTGTTTATTTTTTTTTTCTTTTTCTTGCAAAAAATGAAGTGTAACATTTAATATTATATACGATAAATACAAAAACTTTTCAGATTCTTTAATAGGTTTTACACATTGATTGTTTATTTATTTATTTTTTCTATTTTCTTGCAAAAAATGAATTGTAACATTTAATATTATCTATCTATCTATATATAAAAATAGAAGTGCCGTCGAAAATTTTACGCATACATTTTCCCTCCATTTTTTCTTTCCAGATTTGGTAAGTTCAGCCATAAATGCTGCATAAAAGTTTGTTTTCTTTAATTGGTTTCACATATTGATTGTTTGTTTTTTTTTTCTTTTTCTTGCAAAAAAGAAAGTGTAATATTTAATATTATATATGATAAATGCAAAAACTTTTCAGATTCTTTAATGGGTTTTATACATTGATTGTTTATTTATTTATTTATTTTTGTTTTCTTGCAAAAAACGAATTGTAATATTTAACATTATATATGATAAATGCAACAACTTTTCAGAATTTTTAATTTATACCGTTGAGGAATTTAAATAAATTGTGTTTTAAAAAAAATGAAATATCAATGCACGAGAATTGTTGGCAATAATGCAATAGTTTTCCAAAAATAGATTTATTTTCTCTACAAATTTTTTATGCTTCTCATCGTGGGTTTAAATAGGTTGTAGTTAAAAAAAAAAAATCAATACACGGAAAATATATAATTATGTTATATTATCAAATGATCTGATTTATTAATTAAAAATAATAAGTCGATTAAGCTAATAAACTATATATGATAATTTCAAAATTAATTCATACGATTCAAAGTGTACCTTAGTTTGACCACAAACGCGATTTTCGAAGAGGTGTTTCAAAATCTGGATTAACTATATTGTTTTTTTTCAATATCAATGAGTAATCAAATGTTATTTATGTGATTTTGTTCCTATTTGAATGCAATAAATAAACAATATACTCTTAGAATATTTTAAAATAACTATCATGAAAAACAAGTGTCGTGCATCGCACGGGTGATATACTAGTTAATTGCAATTTTTTAATTGCTTTTGCTGCTACAATTAGTAAATTGCTTTTGCACTTTGCAATTTTTATTAAATCAATAGTTAATGTTTAATTTATTTTGTATATGAAAATAAATTGCTTTTGTAATTTGTAATGCCTGACTTGCTGTTGTTTGTCGAACGTTTTCCTCTTTTCTGTGTCGATAACACTATTATGAATATATTAAATATGATAATGATTTATTATCCAATTATCCTTTAAATGACTAAATCCAATCTAATTTTCTAAATGACTAAATGAATTATTTTCATTTTGTATGAAAGGTTGTTCGTACATTTGTTTACTCTTTCGATTTGGAATTTCTCTCTTTCTCGACCTGCATTCGTAATTGTTTGTTAGGCTCCCCACAATTGTTTGAAGCCCTGAAGGTACGAGATGACTTACTTATACTTTTATAATTGTATTTATTATTCGTGAATTGAGAGTTTGTGATTTATTGTGAATTGAAAATTTGAATTTGTATATTGTTATTTGTGAATCAAAATTTTGAATTGTAAATTTTAATTTGTATATTGTTAGTTGTTGGGTCGAATTTGTGAATTGAGATTTATGATTTTAATTTGTGAATAGAAAATTTGAATTTGTATATTTTGAATATAAGTTGTGAATTACAATTTGTAAATTTGATTTGTGAAATCAAAAATTTGAAATTGAATGTCTATAACTTGCTCACAGGTGGATTAAAATGAAAAAAAAAAGAACGTCTTCCACTACTTCAATAAGAAAGATGGCAATCAATCATCAAGTCACCCAAATGTATTAGAGGATACTCATGCTCCACAAGACATTCTTACTGTTGAACCATTTGAAATTAATACTTTATATTATGAACGTGATCTTGGAAAACGTATCCCAATATCACAGTATCTAGTTGTCAAATAAGATGAGGTTCGAATAGCATATATTGAAATGGGACCCTTTCAGCCAATATATGAGTATCCTTTTGCTAGATTTGGGGCTCAAAATTGCCGATTTCATTCTTATTGGTTCACAAAACTTTCCTGGCTTGAGTTTTCCATTGAGAAACAAAGTACATTTTGTTTTGCATGTTATCTATTTGAAAGTAATACATCACATCCTGATACCTTTACAGTCAAGGGATTTAGTAAATGGAAGAGAGTTAATTGTGACAATTGTCCGCTGAAAAGACATGAAGGGGATGGTAATTCATTACATGGCTTTGCAATGCAAAAATGAGAGAACTTGAAAAACCTACCTCAACATATTGACAGAATGATACATCAACAAACTTCAAAAGAAGTTAAACAAAATCGTTTGCTCATTCAGACCTCTGTAGAAAGTGTGAAGTGGCTAGCATTGCAATGATGTGCTTTTAGAGGTCATGATGAATCCGTTGGCTCTACTAACCAGGAAAATTATGTTGAATGGATCAAATTGCATGGAAAGGCGAACAAAGAAATTGATGATATTGTTCTAGAAAATACAGCTAAAAATGCCAGTTATACATCACCATTGATTCAGAAGGAGATACCAAAAATCATTGCTGATTGTGTGCGACTTAAATTTGTGAAGAAATTGGGGATGCCAAGTTTTGTATTCTTGTTGATGAAGCAGTTGATGAATCTCATAAAGAACAAATGGCTATTATTTTGAGATATGTCGATAGTGATGGATTTATTAGAGAACGATTTTTTGAAGTTGTGAGTGTTGCAAACACAAATGCATTGACTTTGACAAAAGAGATATGTAATGTATTAAACCAATACAAACTCTTGCTCAAAGATTTACGAGGTCAAGAATACGATGGTGCTAGCAACATGCGAGGTGAGTGGAATGGATTACAAGCTTTATTCTTTAAAGATTGTCCATTTGCTTATCACGTTCATTGTTTTGCTCATCGACTACAGTTGACTTTAGTAGCAGTGGCTAAAGACGAACATGATTTCTGGCTATTTTTTCAATCATTAGGTTCTATTGTAAACTTTGTTAGTGCTTCTGCTAAGCGTCATTCTCAATTAAAATCAATTCGAGAGGATGAAATTGTTGATTTGATATCAATTGGAGAACTTCAGACTGGTACTGGGTCTAATCAAGTTTGTACTTTGGAATGAGCTGGAGCTACTTGTTGGAGTTCACATTTTTCTTCTATTGCAAGATTGATTCAAATGTTTGGTTCTACTTGTACGCTTTTTGAGAATCTTTTTGACGAGGGATCAAACAATAATATACGTGGGGAGGCTAAAGGTGCGTACAAAGCTATGAAATCATTTGAGTTTGTATTTATCTTGTTATTGATGTATGAAGTTTTGGAAAAAAACTGATTTACTATGTCAAGCATTGCAAGTAAAAGATCAAAATATTTTGAATGCAATGAATTTAGTCTATACTACAAAGACACTTCTCCAATAGGTGCGAGATGATCATTGGGAAGGTTTTATTTGGAGTGTGGTGCAGTTTTGTAATACTTATAATATTGATGTGCTTGAATTAGGTGATCGTTATATGGAAGGTACAAGACGATCTTGTCAACAGAAAAATAATATTACAGTGGAGAACTACTATCACATTCATATATTCAATGCTGTACTAGATTTTCAGTTGATGGAATTGAATAATAGATTTACAGAAAGAACAGTGGAACTTCTTAAGTTATGTGAGGCTTTGAATCCTATTGATAGCTTCAAATCATTTTTTGTGGATGATATTTGTTATTTAGCTGAGAAATTTTATTCACTGGATTTTACTATGGAAGAGATAAACAATTTGAGGAGACAGTTGGATCATTACAAGTGTGATGTATTACGTAACCCGCAGTTTTAGAATGTTGGTTCTCTTCCTCAGTTATGTAGAATGTTGGTTGAAACGAAGAAGTCACGCCATTATTTCTTGATTGATAAGTTGATTCGTTTAGTGTTAACTCTTCCAGTTTCTACAGCAACAACAGAACGAGCTTTTTAAGGAATGAAACTTATAAAGACATCGCTTCGCAATAAAATAGAGAATGATTTTCTAGCAAACTCCATGATCATCTATATTGAAAGGAAGATTGCTCTTGGTATTGATACATAGGTCATTATTGACAAGTTTGATCGTTTGGAGAATTGTAGGGTGCGCCTTAAGTAGTGTTTAAAGTATTTGTATAGTAGGTTTTGGTACGTCTTTTTGTCTTTTACTTATCGACTTCTAACTTGATGTATTGTAGTAAATATTCATATTTATGTTTTTCATATTTTCAAAGTCTTTTGAAAAAAATTATGCAAGCCACCCAAATAAATAAATCGTGGTTCCATCCCTGACTAAAACTTCTATTTTTAACATGTTGAAGTTATGCTAACATTTTATTTTTGCGCTTAAATCTCGTCCGCACTTGACTAGAATCCTGACCCTATCGCTGTTATACGTGTATATCTCTAAACCCTCTATAATACTGATTATCTCTGTTTCTACTCAACAACTACAATCCAGCCCCCATCATTCCTCTTCTTTTATAAAACCACAATCTCACTAATAATCTAATCTATGGGTATAATTATACCTGTATGTCTCCAAACTCTCTGTATAAAATACCTTTCTTTGTATATATCTCTAATGTGTATGTATATAACAATGGTTATTTATATGTATAAATTAAGTAAATAAAAATGTACACTGTTGTTGATTGGAGGGGAAATTGGATTTCAAAGATGAGAAAATTGAATCGGGAAACAAAATCTTACTTTTGAAGGTTAAAAATAAAATAAGGTTGAAATTGTTACAATTTACAAAAAATGAAGATGCAAGTGTTATTTATCCTTAATAGTTGTGCACAGATCACCCACACACCTTAACATAATGCATGGATGAGGAATGATCTTGCATGCATGTTCTGGCCCGGGTACATCTCAACCGTTGACGACACCTTGTATAAATATACTGGTTTTGAGAATACCGAGGGTTTCAACTTTTCAATTAAGTCTTCCAACATTTAAGAGTGAAGTTTTAAATCTCCAACTCTTTAAATTGTACATTTGAGTCCTTATGTGATCGAAAATGCCAACATAAACATTTAAATAATACATAACTTAAAGTAAAATAACAAAATTGTCAATTTACTTAACATTTTTCTCTAATTTAACTAAAAGTCGTATGTGATTTTAATGTCTATATTAATAATTTTAGTTATGTGAGATCTAAAATCTTACTTTTGAAGGTTAAAAATTTATAACCGCACCACATGAAAGTTAGGCAGCTTGACTCCAATTTTCGCTTAAGTTTAGACTTCATTAGTTTATGAAAAAGAAAAATGAAAAATTACATTGTGCGTGCCATTCTATTTAAATTTATGAATTTGAATTTTTACGTAATCAAAATTACTTAATTATTTCTATTTAATATTTTAATTCAACAAATAATTACGTATGATTTTAACTTCTACATTGACAATTTCGATGACATAAATATCAAAATTCACAAATTTAAATAGGCTAGTGACCCAAAGCCACACAACGTGAAAGGTTGAGAGCCCAACACTAATTTTTCCCAAATAAAAAGGGTAGGATGGTAAATAACTTTGACTCTGCAAGTTCAAGGAGAGAAGAAGAAGAAGAAAGTGATTTATGAATCACGCCAAGACCCGCTTTTTCTGAAATCCCCCAAAAGCAAAAGAAAAACAGAGAATTAAAACGCAATTCATAAAAGTTTCTGCTTAGATTCTTTTTCAGACTCTCTTTGACTTCACATTGGCCATCCACCATTCAAAAAGAGGAGCAAGATTTCACGCGGCCCTTCATTCTTTACTTCTCTTTCATATCTGGGAGTTTACAAACAATTCTTCAAAGTTCTTTAATTTATATTCCATCTGCTTGTAATTATACATTGACCCACCTTTTTTTTTTTTTTTTTTATAGAAATAACAAAAAAAGGAAGAAAATTTCTGCTTTTGGGATGTTACTTGGAATGTAGTAATAGTAGTATATTCATACATATTCAAAAATTTCGACCTTTTCCCCCTTCCCTCGTCTTCCTTTTTTATTCTGAAGAACTTTCTATTTCTTTTCTTGAAAGTTGAAACAACATAAAAAAACCCAGTTTCATTTTCTTCTTAAAAGCCCCACATTTGTTTTCATTTTCATCTCGAAATTGAATGAAGAATTGAAAAAAAAAAATGGGTGGTATTGGTAGAGGGAGAGTGGAGGTGATAGCCAGTAAGGGGTGTTCAAGGCTATTTATGGATTTTTCTTCCTCATTCAGAGGTCTCCAGTCTTTCTCCTTGGAGCCCATGTCCCCTGCTTCCACTGCCTCTGAAGTTCTTGAATCTCCTGTGAAAATAATCAAATCCAATTGCCCATTTTCTGGCCTTGTTATTTGCGTTACTGGACTCTCTAAAGGTGCGAAATCTCGTGGCATTTATGATTATTTTGAATTTTGAATTTTGTATTACATGTATATTGTTTTGACTCTTGGGGCAGCTATTAATTGTTCCACCTTTTTTTTTTCTTTTTTATGTTTTGTTGAGTCGAAGACATGGAGAAGTTGCCTGGTTATTAGTTTTAGGAAAATAAGTAAATGAACTTAAGATTTTTAGCTGAAAAAGAAAAAGATTGGTCGACCAAAGTAGTTAACTAAGAAATAATGCGTGCAGAGGAAGTTGCACTTTGTAAAGTTGAGTATTTTCAAAGTACATGAATTGTTTCCCGCTGTAGATATCTTAGGTTTCTCTGTGGAAGATAAGTTTGAAAAAAGAGGCTTTACGTTTAACTATGTTTATCTGACAAAATCTGTGTGTGTGTTGTAACAGTATCTATATTATCCGCAACATAGTATCTATATTTTCTGCAACAGTTGTGTTTGGTTTTGATTAAAATCAGATTTTTTGTAAAAGTTGATGAAATGTGTAGTTAAAAAGTTGTGGTTAAAATTAATTGTTGATTTTGACTTTAGTTTTTTATCAAAATCAGAATTGAAATCAAACAAGCTCTCATGAATGTATATTATGTTTTGTGATGAATTCCAGTTGTCGATATTGTATGGTATTCTGAAAAAAATGAAGAGGAGTTATTGTATTCAACTATGTTTATCTGCCTATATATGTGCTGTTTGTATTCATGATTGTGTTGTCAAATTTTTTTTTTGGGTGCGCGTGTGTGCATGTTTTTCAACAAGTACTGCTCATATAGCTGATTGTTTAATCTGCCATGGTTGTGTTATTTACAGAAGCAAGGAAACAGGTGAAGGAAGCAACAAAGAAAATGGGAGGTCAATATAGCTCTCATCTCCATCCACAATGTACCCATTTGGTGGTTCAGATATCCCATCTCAATATTTATCAGTCTGATGCTTATTTGGCTAAGCGAAATTGCATGTTTATGATTGGCATTATACAATGAATTTTCCAACTTTTATAATCATATTAATTGGGTCAATACAGACTTTAATTTGGTACATGATGGCAGATTGTCTCATGAAAAAAAAGAAATAAACTCACCTTTTTTCCTTAATGTAAAAATGCATGAATCTGATTTCAAGTTTTCTCCAAAATATTATCATTAAACAATTAAGCTGCGGTTATCTTGCTGATGCGAAATTGTAGTCTACTTCCACGATACATGTGTTACCTCTTAACACTTTGTACAGCTCTCATGGTCGCAAGTTTGAGCACGCAGTGAAACATGGACCAAGAAATGGTCTGTTTTTGGTTACAATTACCTGGTTTGTGGACAGCGTCAAAAAGAACGGTAATCATTTCCTTCATTTGCTGGTTGCTTACAGTCGTAATGAATTGACTTAATTTTTTCTATTTTACTTTTTTCAACATTTAATCTCGCATTAACCCTATTAATACTGAGTTAGTTGCCAATATTTAAAACTCCATGGACTCAAAAGCGTTGATTTCACCTTTTGTGTTAGATAACATACTTCATTGTTTAACATTCACTGGTAACTTTAGAAGTTTGAACATCATCTCTAAACCCTATGCTTATGCACATAACATCGAACTTTGTAACAAGAAAGAGATCTGACGTGTACTGGCTGATATTGTGCTCGAAGTGATACATCACATTCTATTATCCTTGAAGATTTAGAGCATGTTTGGGGGAACTTTTTCAAGTTTATAAGCTGGTCAAACATCATTTTTATCCATACATTCCATAGAATCCAAAAATTTTATCCACTTTTTATCCACACATTCTATAGGACCTACGGCTTATAATCTACCAAAAAAGCTTTACCAAATAAACACTTAGTGAATGGATTCAAGGTGACCTGTCATATCATCCATTTCAGAGCAGATTTGGCTTAACATTAGCTTGGCTCATGTAGTCCATTTCATGCACAAGGTTATGAATTTTTAATTCTGAGCTTGAATTTAACAAAATAGATATAGGGACATTCTACTTTCGAATAACTGAGTATGTTCTTTTAATTTTTTTCAGTGCGGTTGAATGAGTCACTTTATAGTGTTAATCACATTGGAGCAACGGGTGCCCAGGCCGATGATTTGAAGCGGCTTGCTCAGAATAATGACGGTGAGAAATCTTCTCCTCCTGTTGGTTCGCTTGAGCATAGTGCACAACCTGGCTTGCTTGGAGGACCACATTTGCGGTTCTCAGAAAGAGAGACCAAAAGAACTGTGGCTTCACCCTTTTCTGGTCAATCATTTTATGTTGATAACGATGTATCAGCTGAACTACGCAGCAAGGTAGAGTTGAATTTTTCCAAAGGCACTAAAGTTTTCTTCCTTGCATAGTTGAATGAGATGTAGACCATGGATATATTATTCTCAACATCACTGTCAAAGTGTTAAATTATTGCTTATTTCATTTGAGAGTTGAGCTAACATTCATTAGTTATTCTCATTGTGCTATAAGTGAAATTCTTACATACTATATTGTCATACACCTGAAGTTTTGTGAATTTAAATGAATACAGTCCAAGGTAACCCAAAGAATTCTCTCAAATGTGTGTATCTATTGCATAGGTTGCTGAGGCTGTCTATGCAGAAGGTGCCATTTTACTGGATCAATGGTGTGTTGGCTGTGATGCCAATTATATTGTATGTGAAGGACCTTCTATTCGAAAATATCTTGGGCACTCCAGTAATCTTGTTACTGTAAGTGTTCCAATGCCATTTATGAAGATTTTGAGAGATTGTATAGTGTTCAAAACAGCTTGTCATTTATGGTGATGTTGTCACATGAATTTACTCTATGTTTCTAGGATTTTTCTCTTAGTTCACCTGCTCAAATATCTGATTCTGATTCTGATATACTGTTTTGGTACATTTTTTAGTCACCTATAAACTAATATTTTGCGTGCCACAGCCAGCGTGGGTTCTGAAGTCTGCAAAGGAAAATCGTGTGCAGAGGCTTGTACATTTATCCGCAGATTTGGCCAGGCAAACTGGAGCACTGCTTGACACGATTGAAAATGGCATTTTTAAGGAGGTACCAGGTTCTTCATTATTAATTCTTTTTCTCTTTCTTTATTAGCGGTTCTTTGGAACACTTGATAAGCCTGTAATTTTAAATCATGAGTTTTTACAGACATAAATACTTATTTGGCTTTTACAAGTCACGGGTATTTGAAATGCACGAACATTGATTGGTGGAAGCCATTTGGTGAAGATTCTCCTTTTTCTTACATTACATTTCTTGGAGTGATTGTAACCATTGAGTTGTTTCAGTTAGCCTACACCAAGGACTGGTCCTATTTCTGGCTCCACAATGTTGTATCTGGAGCCAAGCTCAATCCATGATAATAATCTGGTGTGTGTTACAGTTAAAACTGTCGAAAAGTCCAATCCTAGTTAGAGGGCATCAGGGATTAGTTATAGAAGAACTATTAAAATCATTGTTTTAATCTGAAAACTAGTTCCTGCTGCGCAGTTTACTTGGTTTTGATTGGGATAGCCGGATAGGTGTCGGATTAGTAGTTAAAGTTAGTTCTAGCACTTGTGGGTTCTTTTGGAGGTTATATTTTAGATAATCCGACCAAGAAATGGCTGATTGGTTTTCAGAATCTGTGTTTTATCAGTTGGATGTCCCTATGGATTTCCCCAGCATTGATGTTCTGTAGAATTTAGTGTTAATCTTCTTTCCTAGTTGAAACAAACTCAAGAAGTTTCTGAGAAAATGTTATTTGGTGGTTCTATTACTGCTCGTTAAGTTTCTCATCTATTGAGCCTTCATTTTATACTATCCTTAGGAAGTCAATGGGATAACTGATCCTGGCCCTGTACCACGTTCTGTAATTAACATAAGCTGTGTAGAAAGGCAAAAGATTGCAAACCTGGCTAAAGATGGTGTCAGAATGCGCCGGAATCGACATATGCAGGTATTCTTTCTTGATACCTCAACTGATTTTGATGATTTAGATTTGCTTCACTTTAAATGTTGAGTTTTTATGGTTTAGATGCTTCTTTTAGTGGTGATAGATGTGCTGATTAACTGAGAATCCATTTTAGGCTTGAATTTTGTAACAATATAATGCATCTGTGGTTGCAGACATGTAAAACTCCGATACGTCCAATAACCCCAAGCAGCCTTTTGGATTTCATCTGCTGGTCAATATCCGAGCCAGTTTCATCTGCTTCTATTTATACAAGTTCTTCAAGTGTTGAGAATGCCTTTAAAAACCAGACATGCACGTTCTTTGAGACAAAAGAGGACGTAAGGGAATCAGAGACTTCGTTCGTGAACTCATCCAGACCGCTTACAGAAAGGTCACTTAACTCTTATTTTTTTCAGCCAGTTCTATTGTCTCGTGTAGACGTGGACCTGTTGAATTTGCCTTCTCTCCCACTGGACTTGGGGTGAAAACCTGGATTTGCTGCTTTTTTATCTGACCGAGTTTTTGTATTTTTGGAGTCAATTGCAGTGAGAAGGCTGAGTTCCTATTCAAAAGCCACTTCCTAACTATACTGTTTCCAATTGATCGATTTTTGGAGATGGGCCCTCGTTCAAGGACATTTTTCAGCGAGAAAGGCTTTACGTGTTTGCAGGTGTTGGATTATATCCACGCATTTTACCAGGTATGTGACCCTCTTTTGTCCACAACTTGTTCCTTTGGTTAACTTGGAAAAGTGATTCTTTAGCTGTTTTCTGGGAGGATAATATAACACATAATTCAATGGCATAAATATTGGTTTAATGATTTCACAATTGCTAACATCTTTCCAGGAGTTTTTATTTATGCATCATTAGGGAGTGGGTGTTGATGGTACAATAAAGATACTTCCACGATAGTAGCCAAATATGGCCATAAACCCCGTGCTTAAAATTATTGAATGTTCAATATGAGAGGTCGAATTGGAATTCAAAATGCTCTTATATACGAGATATTTGGACGTGTTTGATCTTTACTCACATGTAATAATTTCATGTAATTTTCATCTGTGTTTGTGCAAGGAAACGACCTTAGAGAAATCGCCATCTGTTTACTCGAGCCTTGTATTAAATGAATATATGCAATGTTCTTACTGGTTTTATTATTCTCTCGCATAGGAGAGTATGTCGGCTGATGAAATAGAAGTAGCTATCCACACGGATTCGAGACATGCTGACCAGCTTCGGTTGGCTTACTCCAGCAAAGAGACAGCAGAGCTTGGATTTGTTGAATTGAAGCGGATTGATTTTCTGGGAAGTCGTATAAGTTTTGAAATGTTGAAACGCGTGAATGGTGATAATAATAGTAATGTTTATGAACTGTTGATCAGGGCATGAGCGTTTAGCAGAAGTTGGTTTTTCCTATTTCTTGGTGTTGAAATTCGTTGGCAGTCCGTTCGCTCTAAAGATTTATATATTTCTGCTTGGGAGTCATAAATCGAGCCTGGAATACTGTACATATTTTCACGTATTAGTGCTCGTCGTGTGTTCGGTATATATATACAGGGTTCTTGTAAGGATACAATTGAATTGGATTTGATTTAATTGTTGTGATGTAGCTCTCACGGTTTGGCACCTCGAAGGTGTTATTTTTGCATTTTTGTGAAATGCCACTTTTTCAAAAGAATTTGGTTGACTCATCTTAAATATTTAATATGGAGTCTTGTGTGGCATGGGACGAGTGTACTAGTGTTTGTTTTGAAATTTTTTTATTTTATTTTTTGAGATTATAAGTAGTGGGTTATATGAATGTGTAGATAAAAAGTAGATAAAAGCTGTGAGTTTGTGGATAAAAATAATGTTTTATAAGTTGTTAAAAGCACAACTAAACATGTTAAAGATATGTTCTATTTGCTATTTTCAAGCTGTCTTTAGTTTTCATTTTTGCACAATACTCAAAACTTGTTTTTAATGTTTTAAGTATTTTTAGTGAAAACATGAAAAATACTCAAAACAAAGAAAATAAAATTTATATAAACAAAAATTTTAAAAATATAAAATTATAAAAAACAAAAATTCTAAATTCTTACAAAATAAAAACTTTTTTTATAAATAAAATTCTAAAAAAGTAAAAATTCAAAACAATAAAATTATAAAAAATCAAAACAAAATTATTTAAATAAAAATTTATATAAACAAAAATTCTAAAAATGTAAAATTATAAAAAATAAAAATTCCATAAAATAAAATTCTAAATTTTTAAAAAAATAAAATTCAAAAAAATAAAAATTCTAAATACTAAAAAACAATTCAAGCCCTTATTGGTTATTTAAATAAAAAAAATAAAAAAAATAATTTAAATAAAAATTGATTAAAAATCTCAATTCACGTAATTAATTTTTAATTTTTATTTTGTTAATTTATTATTTGTTTGTATTTTATTTTTGTAAAAAAATTATTGTAACATTCACTAACTTCAATATATATATATATATATATATTAATTAGTATAAAATTGTTTTATTTTACTGAATAATCAAATTCATTGAATAAAATGTTTCTATTTTCAAAAATATTATTTCACAATGACAAACTAAAAGAGTTTTAATTAGCAATCTTAAAATATACTCTCAAAATATAAAACTGAAAATGAATTCAAAACTCAAAACTTAAACGTAAAGAGAAAAGGCCTTTAAGATTTTTGTTTTTTTGTTTTGTTTGTTTTTGTTCTTCTTAAATATTGTCTAGTAGTACTATTGAATGCGTTCTATGAAACATGTCATAACTTGGCAAATAACTTTTTTTTTTCAATAAATTTTGGCCGATGGAGTAATGCTGAAACTAAAATGTAGATCAAACGTCAATGGCAAAAGAACAAGACAACAAATTATTAAGGATTAATATGTTATTTAAATAATTAATTGCTACTTTTAAATTCCACAAATGAAAAGGAAACCCTAATCCATAATAATTTTCCTAATGCTTTATGTTTGCGCATTTTCCTCTCCGATTCAGTGTAGCTATAATTATTTAGCATTTTCTATTTTCACAAGCACATTGAAAACATAAGATAGACATAAAAAGCCCTACAAAAATCCTTGCTTGGGACTACTAGCTAGAGACACCCAAGAAAACACTTTCCTGTCCCATCTTGCATTTTGACCATCTGTAATAATTTTCCATCACCAGTCAATCTTTGGTGAGGGTTGATTTGATTTGATGGTTAAGATTTAAGAAATCATCTTAAGACTAATCATGTCATAAATCCTAGAATTCCTCGCACAAACTCCAATTCCTAAACCTCATCTTGTTTCTTCTGGTTCTTTGATTTGTCTCTGCTTAGTAAAACCCTAAATCAAGATTGCTGTAATAACCTAGTAATTTGCATCTATTACACACAATCAATATGCCAATTTTGTGTATCTATTTGTAGGGAATAAATATAGAGTAGATAGATACACTAATTTACAAGGATAGAGAAACCAAAGGTTAAGAAGGTGTAACAAGCTAGTAAAACCTAAATTAAACAGCAGATTTTTAACAGTTGGCAATAGCCCATAAACGAGCCAACTTTGCTGAAGCTTTTGAAAGTTTCTTGTCTCTAAGCCTACAATGGAAAATGCCATTACTTATTCCCCACCCCACTCCCCACCCACAAACCCTAGCCTCAATTATCATTTGTTTCCTATCTCATCTTAAATAGGGTTCACTAAAGAAAAAACAGTAAGATAGAAGAGATCTAGAGATAGAGTTGGAAAGTGGTGAAAAATGGGGAGAGGAAAGATTGAGATCAAGAGGATTGAGAACACAAGCAACAGACAAGTTACATACTCAAAAAGGAGAAATGGAATCATGAAAAAGGCTAAGGAAATAAGTGTTCTTTGTGATGCTCAAGTTTCTGTTATCATCTTTGCTAGTTCTGGCAAGATGCATGAATTTTGTAGCTCTTCTTCTACGTATGTGTTTGTATTATTTCCAAACAAAAGGGAAAAATAAAACCAAGTGTTTCTGTTTCTTCATTCTTTTTCTTTTGTGTGTGTATTATAATTAAAGATCTAGGCTTTCTTCTTTATGGTTTCTTGCTCTTTCTTTTCATTCCTTTTTTCTTATTTTTGGATGAATTTCCTTTGAAGGTTAATTGACATCTTGGATCAGTACCACAAGCTCTCTGGGAAGAAGCTCTGGGATGCTAAGCATGAGGTTCTCTCTCTCTCTCTCTCTCTCTCTATATATATATCTCTCTCTGTGTGTGTGTAGAATCCATGATTTCTTGGATGGACCTGTTGGAAAATCACATGGTTTTGTGCTAATATTAATTTCTTGAAAGATCTAAATATAGTATGAAGTTTTCTCTCTCTAGATCTATCCCTCCCTCTTCCCTTTCTTCCTATCCCTAGTGTTCTAGTACTTTTTTAAATGATCAGAGCACAAAAGAATGCATTAAACGTTACATCCATGGACAGATCTGGTAAAATATTTTCACTCTCTATCTTCCCTTTTGCTTGCAAAATTCAAGAAAGTACATGTGATTTATCATTTTGGACTTTTTATTTCCTTAGCACATAAAAAGAAAACTTATGTTTTGATAACTTCTCGAGAGATCCAGTGATTATAAGCTTATTTTGTGCCAAAAATAAGCTCAAACTCCTTGTTGACCTGCTGGTTCTAAAGGTTTGATTTTAGGGCACCCTCAGAATATTTAGGGTTGTCAATCAAAGATGAAGATCTGTACATTTCCTCTCATTTTCAGACATGTAAATCTATTTCTTCTCATTCCCACATGTTATGTCTGATTGTTCTAACAAGTGTTGAACTGTTTGCAACAAATAACAAAAACAGCATCTGGATAATGAAATCAACAGAATCAAGAAAGAAAATGACAGGATGCAGACTGAACTCAGGTTGGATTACCTTTTTCTTTCTTGACACACACACACACATGCATACATATACTAGGTTGAACCGGAACAGAACACGACACGAAACAACGAGTAGAAACGCTACTTCTGAAAGAATTAGGACTTGTTTTGAGGTTAAACATTTTATAGACTTCCTGAAGAGTTTTGGTTTTCGAAATAGAAAGAGAAATGCTAGCATTTTAAAAGTTTACTTGTCAATTTCAGGCATCTGAGTGGAGAGGATATCACAACTTTGAACTACAAAGAGCTGATGATTTTAGAGGAAGCTCTTGAAAATGGGATTTCAAGTCTCAAAGCCAAACAGGCAAAGTCCCTTCATTTTTCTTTCCCAGCTGCCTTTTGATTCATGTAATCTTCATATCATGAAGTTACCACCATCTGATGATTTTCTATTATTATTATTATTTTTTGACAGATGGAGTTCGTCCCTATGATGAGGAAACATGTAGGGCCAACTGTCAATAATCACTTATTTTGCAATGATTTAATACTATATATTACATTAATTACTTATGTTTATATTTATGTTTTTCTGGTGAAAATCGTTTCAGAATGAAATGCTGGAGGATGAGAACCGGGGCCTCCAATTCAAGCTGGCAAGTCATTTTCTGTGTTAAGACCTTCTTCCTTAAATACATTACATGCATGGATTATTGAATAATTTTTTAATTGAATTATAAATTACCTTTAAAGAAACACGATTGAAAAGTTCCCAATGTATATACTTAAGATATAAAAAAAATTTGTTAATCAAAGTTGAAAATAAGCAAGAACAAAGCAATCTATATATTCAATCATCTTTAGGAATAAATACTTACTGAAAAGTGAATTGAACTTAATTTTAAGGTTACATAAAATTGCTTCTATTTGTTTGTAAATTTTAAGGTCACTCAGAATTATCCCTCACTTGTAGATACAAAATCTGGAAACAATGATTCATACAGCGATGACATGTTTGGTATACTTGAATCGACATAAATAAAGAAGATGGACGTCTAACAAAATTTATCACTTGTTGTGCACTATATATAAATAAATACTTCCATTCAAGTTTAGCAAAATTTGCATGCCTAATTAATTCCTATGATTTACAGAGGCAAATGCATTTGGATTCCATGGATGATCATAACGTGTTAGAAAATGGGGATGTTTATCATCAACAGGGAGTTGGAGACTACGAAACCCAAATGCCTTTTGCCTTCCGCGTGCAGCCGATGCAGCCAAATTTACAGGATCGTTTCTAGTCTTGCTGTCTGCTGCTCCTAATATATTTATATATATAAACCTATGTGGCTGCTTAATTTGGTTCTTTCCAAGAAAACTTTTATTAATGTTTGTAAGCTTAATTAGGTTGTCTGAAACTGTTTCACTTGTGTTTTGTCTTTGTCCTAAGGTTTTTAGCCTGACTTATGGAATGGTATGTTAACATTTTATATATGTTTGTTTTTATTAGTATTTAGTAACCATGTTAATTATTCTAAGCAAGGGGATGAAACTGATCTCAAACTACGAGAATGCATTATTAGAAAGAAGTTAAAATCTAGTCTATTATTCTAGTTATATAACTGAAATTCCGAGATGATAGCTGAACATGAGCCTGCCTGACAAATCGTGTAATTCTGCTGCTATATTGTGGAGATTCATTACTTATTATGAGTCCTACAGGCATGGATCAAGTGAGGTGAGAGCTTGCAAGAGCCAAGAAGTCCACAAAATTCAATACAAATATTAGTTTGTGTTGAACGATGTCTTAAAGTCACATTGGTCTCCCTTTGTGTGGGTGTTTCTAAGATAGACCTTTTGGGTCTTAGCAGTTCCTTATATTATGTGCAAAACCATGTGGAGATATAGAACAAACCATTTTCAAGTTTCGTGAAATGGTAGAAATTTGTAAACACGATAAAACTAGAATCTCGTAGACGTAGTGTGTGTTGCATTGGATTGATCAGTGTATACGTAGCAACAAAGTTAGGATCTCGAGCGTATGGTTTGATGGTAAACAAGTCTTAATTTTGTAGATCAAAGTCGAAAACAAGAAACTTTTGGTTTTTTAACCTATTTAACTATCCAAACATGACCTACTTATAAATAAGTTTGACAATTGTTTATATGAATTAGGCAAAACGTGGCTCATATATCCTAAGAATTAGCTGCATTTGCTTATTCTTTATCATAACATGCAAGTTGCAACTATATATTAGATTAAAGAAAAGCTTATGATGATCAAGAAATTAAGGCATCTGTGGCCATTCCTTTCGAATCATCTTGTGATTGGACAAGATTTGAATTCGTGCACGGTCTTCTTATGTTCAAGAATGTATTGAGACGAGGTTGGATAAAATTCACTTGACTAAATGAAGAGAGTTGAATAGATGCACGTTTAAATTTCAATCTTATAGACATTTGCGTAACACGAATCACACCGAGCTTTTGAAAACGATGTGGGATGTGGGATGTTGAATTGTCTATTGATTTTAGCAAGTACAAAAGAGTTAATGTTCAGAAAAACCAAACATTTCAGAAAAACCAAACATTGGGATATCTTCAATTCACCCACCAAATTTCAGTTTCATGTTATAAACCAATAAGCATTCAAGAAAGTTGGATTCTATATCCATATATATAGCTAAATAAATAAAACATCGTCCTATCAGCTAGCGCAGAGGATCATTCTTCGCTTATGACAACCTTTTCCTGTCTCTCAAGTTCATACAGCATGAGAAGTGCAGCCGAATCAAATGAAGCCTTCTTATCTGCTCTTGCCTCGCCTGTGAGTTCTATAACACCAAAGTCGGGTATAATCAATTTGATTCGCGATTCAAACTTATTGAACCCTTTCTTGTCACCAATTTTTATTGGAGTTCTGCACAAGGTCATATCAGTTGGGCATGAGGAATTAGCATCAATTAATTATAGGAAAAAATAATTCAAATTACAAAAAAATGGAGGACGAAATGGTTGGCAAAGAGATGTGGTGTACTAACTTGGATTTTTCCTCGAATGTCTGGAAAGTAGGCAATGGCCACTGTAGCCTTTTGCAGAGGTCAAAAAGTGCAGAGCGGGGTCCTCCTTTGTTCATGTTAATAGGCGGCATAACTGTCAATAAATAAAACAACTCGTTTTAGGAAAACAGATTTTACGATATCCTTGAGATAAGTGTGCTAGCAGTATAGCACCAATTCCTAGGAAAGAAAAAGCACCATCCATGTACATTCAAATTCAATATTGGTTATCAATAAAGGAATCTCCATTCGTGTTTTTCTCGTTCCTTCTCTTCAATAAGAATAGGCCGCCCTTCGAGAGATGGAATAAGGAATTACATGAAAGAATGGAATAAGGGCGTGAGGTTTCAGTGGGGACTCGTGTAATAGATAAGCTTAAATAATGCAAGTGAAAGTATAAGATTCAATTATTCAACATATTGCAAACGCATTTATATTGGAATTGAAATAGCACTTCTTTCTAATATCTGGGAAGTTGCCAAAAACTAATTCTCAGAAAGATGTACATGTGAAATCAGAATACTTAAACATGTTTGGCACGGAGGATTGTACACTATGGTGCAGTATTAATAACAAAAAAGAAACTAAAATCTTGTTCATTATATTCTCCAGTTGTGTCTAGTACTAATTATTAAACACGCACTTTGAATTTCCAAGATTTGATAAAAGGAAATACTGATGATGAATACCTGGGGTAACGAGCTTCAGCTTTTTTCGCGGTGGTTCAGAAGTTTTGTCATGTGTTTGGCTGACGACACTGCCATCTAAGCCTCGGGAAGAATCATCAACATCATCGGCCCCTTGTTTTCTCCGCTTGGAAGATACAATTCCTCTTGCCTGTCACATAGTGAATGCATCAAAATCGGGTGAGTGACAGGAGATTTCCGGAGCTGTAATAACAGAATCTCTAACTGGAAACTATTATCCGCAGATAACTTAAAATGTGGCCTCCATTATTGATTGTATATGCAATTAGTTAACATTTCTCGGTAAGTAAAAGTCTACCCTGAAACAGGAGAACAATAGTGCATTCATCACAATTATCTATACACCTAGACAGCAGAATTTTCCTGACAATTTATCTACAGTATGGTGTGGGGAAAAAAAAAGAAAAGAAATTCTTCCAATAGGAAGTTTCTGCTTAGCAAAAAATGGAGGGCAATCAAATGCTATTAGTCTTGAAAAATGAAAAGTGTGAAATGAAACTGTGCCAATAGTCTTCAAAAATTTCCTTGAATTACTGAAAATCAATGTGACTTCCTTCTTTAATCCTATTATTTCTCTTAACAAGTACATTAGCATGTCCAAACAAAGAGCTTTAGAACCGTATCAATAAACTAGGAAATTTGGCAATAGCCCACCTTTTCTCTTTGTACTTATTTATTCATTCTTGAGTTTCCCAGGAAGGCAAGCAATAAAATTGCATTAAGAGACTTCGTAGGCTAAGAAAATGGTAAAGGTATAAAGGGTTTTATGAAATAAAAGTATAGGTATTGAAAAGCAAACCTCTAATTGTTTCAACAGATAAACAGCTGCCATCCCCTTTGCAGCTTTCCTGTCATGTCCCGATCCATGTCCAAGCAACATCACATCTTCAAGTTGTACTTTAAGTTCTGCGTGCACCGTGTTTCCTTTCAGTGTATAGTTGACTTTAATAAAGTAGCCAAGAGAGTCACATAATTCAATCAATTCACGGCATGGAGGAAGTTCAAGATTATCAGGAGTCACTATTGGAGACAATAGCGGCTTAAAGACTTTCCAGACTTTATGCAGATCAAGGTTGGTGTCAATAAGCATTGCACCGGCGATGCTTTCCACCAAGTCTCCAAGTACCTGAAGCAGAAAAAGGAAAGTTCTGATTGTAGTAGAAAAATAAAATTAAAAGAATAACGGTGGCAAAAGAATTCAATTTAAACATACTAAAATTCAAACTGGCCAGAAACTGAAAACTCACCTTAGGAGCTTTTATAGCTTGAGTTAATATTGAAGTTTTACTTAAATCTGATGTGGACTTTACAAATTCTGATATTTGACTTCCAAGATTTGAAAATCCATATTGAAGGTGCGGGTAAAGATTCTGTTTAACAGCAGCAATGGCAAAATTGTCATTACTAACAGAGGCAGCACGCAAGTCTGTCAACTCCCCCGGATCGACATCTGGGTGACTTTGGTAAAGATGCCACGTAACAAGTATGTCCAACACCGAGTCGCCAAGAAATTCAAGCCTCTGTCAAAGATTCAACAAGGATAAACGTGCAAACGTTTAGTAAAGTCATTAGTTGCAATACAAAGTGATGTATCAATTACAATTTAGAGCTTGTTTGATTTCACTTAAAATTTTGCTAAAAAGCTGAAGTCAAAGTCAATAATTAACTTTAACCACTCATTTCGAGGACCCACAATTTTTCAACCACAACTTTTATCATCTTTTACAAAAAATATGATTTTAATCATAGTCAAACACACCCTTAATTTATACTTCAAGGGAGGAAAAAAGTTACCGGCCACCCATTTATAAAAATGTGCACGTGTTAGGCATTTTATGAAGAAATGAACCCATTGTTCATGCATGTGAGGGGCTGTGTTGAATAAATAAAAGTGTCCCTTTTCTAACAGCATAAGCTTGTAAGTGGTTCAATAATAAACTGCATGCTGATATTATGGAATTTCAGTCATTCTATTGAAGTAACGGTAAGAAGCCATAGTAACAATAAGTAATTAAAGTATACAAGTCTAGGAATTTCAGTTCACACCTGGTAACAGTAGTCAACACCTTGTTCATGTTCATGTGTTATGGCTTCTAGCAACAATCCCTTCACGGAGAATTCATAACCAATTTTCGACTCTAGTATTTTAATATCTTTAGCTTTTGGGGTATACGAATGGAGTGATGCTGCTTTAATAGCATTATCTACCCACGAAGGCTCAACTTCAGCACCTATGCTAAGCCACTTCATCAACTGAAGAGCGGCAGTCAAACCACCACCTACATAGTATGCCCCGATGAGTGCTTCAACACAATCGGAGACGGTTTTTGAACCCATCCAACGATGTCCTTTATCACAAGTCTTTCCGACCACCAATTTTTCGTCTTCGGTTACGAATTTATTATCCACGGGTACTTCCCTGGTATCCAACCCATGATCACATGGAGAACACCATATAGATCGTTGTCCGGGAGCAGTCCATTGACGCGGATCAAATGCACAATCACGTATGTATTCCTGTAACATATATAACAAATAAAAAGGTAAGTCAGTGGAGCTTCAAGTAAATGATTACTGAGATGCATTGAGGTCGTAGAGTATTCGACTGGATCATCAAATAATCTAAAACTGAAAGAAGGCACATGAAGTGCATCCTATTAAACTCAAGCCAGAGTTATCATGTGTTTATCCAAGATCAAAACCTATGAGCTCCAGGTAAAGTTAAAAGGGGACAACTTCAAAAAGTAGATTAAAAGACAAAAAAGAGATGTGCTGTGTCCTTATTCAATGAATGCTCAACCAGAAGCTAAGCAATATTCCAATGACAACTCATTAATTCATAACCTGACTTGATGCAAACTGAACCCAGTTCTTAAATTAAATTAAACTTTTCCTACCAGTTTATTAATTATGTCTCAATTGAAAAGCTTAGGGAGGGAGGGAGGGAGGGAGGCAGGATGGGGGAGAGAGAGAACATGACACCAGAGATTGCATTGTTATAAGCAAATATGATTTGACAAGTTAATACACTACTAGATAATGTCAATGATTTTTTCTGACTTGCAGGACCATTAAATAATCCAGGAATAGTTTCATCTTGTAAGTTTTCGTTTCATTTTTGCACACTAGTTATTAACTTTACACCATCAATCCTATGAAAGTCCGACAAACAAGCCTATGAAGGTGTGAACTTTCCAAGGAGAGGAAAGAGCGTGAAGTTAAATTTGGGGCAGATTGATAGAGGTAGGATGATGAAGGATAGGTGGTAAGGAAGACATGCAAGGGCCCTTCCAGAAACAATTACAAGGACATGCACAGACACATGGATAGACAAAAGAAAAGTAATGGAGGGAGATTTTGAGCAGAGTAGCTAGCATACAAGAAAGAATAAATGGATACCTGCAAGGTGTGATTAGTTCCCAATTTATGCAGAGTTGCATTACAAACAGCCCTTGAACGATGACTAGATAATTGTCCTTCATGAAACTTGGGATACTTAAGAAAGAGGTGGCAGCTCACGGTGTACTTCAAAACTGAATCTCCAAGCAACTCCAAGCGCTCCATGGAAAAACTTTCATTACATCTTAGAGTAGTGAGAGCTTCCAGAATCTGATCGTGAAAAAAATAATTAAATTGAAAAATTGAATTAAGGTCTATATTTTACACTATATGACAACACAAACCAAGGAACTTGATATATGCAAGTTGCCAGCAGGGCCTGCAATTTCTTCTCTAAGCTGGCTGGCCAACATCAGAGATTCCAGTCGGTGCATTATTGAGGGTAGAAGGTAGAATGACTTCAAGATGTCGGTCCTAATATCTGTGCCTACAAGAAGTTCTGGTGGCATGTGAGCATGATGTTGTTCTACACCCGTTGTCCATTTATTTTTAGATTTATTTCCACCTGTTGAAACAGAGAAATTTCAGATTACAACTTGCACAACGAATTTTAATAGGAAAATTAATTTAACAATCACATTCTGCTGCTTGAAAGAAATTTAATACATTTGGAGCAAGTATAATTTAGAAAGAACTAATAATTTTGTAACTGGATATATTTTAAGTTGGAACATAGTAGACCTTTTTGAGCATTTCCACAAGCTTAAAAAATATTTTTGCTAACTACTCTCAAATAAACCTCACTCAAAGAAGAATACCACTACCAATCAGATCAAAACATTACGGCAAACTACGATAGCTAAGAGACCCATGACATAAAATATTACTTTGCCTATGCATATAAAAATATTTCAAGTCACATAAAGCAAAATAACAAAAAGAAAAAAGAGAGAGAGGATGGCACGAAACAAAAAGTATTCCTGGATATTATCCTTTAAGTTTCTTTCTTCAGATTTCCCATCAAACAAGATGGGTAATGTCATGTGGAAAGCTGTAGTTTTGACTATTCTGGGTAGTTATGACAAAAAGAATTCCAGAATTTTGAACGGCTCCCTAGCGATTTATGGGAGAGGGCAAAGTTTTTAAATTTCTTTATGAGCTTCTACATCCAAGGAGTTTAAGGACATAATTTTATCTTTTGTTGTTGTTGGTTGGAAATATGTGATGAATTCTTGATTTTATTTTTGAACTTGTTTTTCTTATTTAAGAGGACTTCTTGTTCTCACATATTTACCTCCATCAAGTGATTATTAGAATTACGTTTCTTGTTAAAAAAAGTTTCTTTCTCATGCTTTTCCAAACAAGACTTGCACCTAGAATGAAAGCAAATTGAGGCATAAGGATGACCATGAGGTAACATAAATAATACAGTAATAAATGTTGTCACACCCCAACGAACCTTCATTACTGAAGTCAACAAGAAGATTATGTGAGTTATGGCTTTGCTTCAGAAGCAACAGAGGCTGTTCTGGATGCTTTAAAACAAATCCGTACCTGGCAAAAAGCAAAATCAATAACGCAAAGTTTATAAGAAACAGAAACCATATATTATTAAAGACCTACTTTTTGTGGAAATAATCAGCATATGATGAAAAAATTGTATCTTCTGCTTCAAATGCGCTTTCAGCAGACGTGTTATCAACAGCATGCAAGATAGAATAAATTCTGCCTGTATGGATTGCCACAACCACCATTTCCTTGAGGCTGTCTACAGAAGCAGATTTATTGGCCAACTGAATGACATGGCCATTGAATTTAGTTGCAACTGAATCATTGGAGAGAATTGGTGAATTTTCGCCATCAACCTTAGGTTGACGAATTTTTAGCCAAGCATTTTTCTTCAAAAATTCTACCACCGAAACACAAGATTCAATTCCAGCCCAATTGATTTTCAGAGGTTCGCGACTAGGTTTGTCTACTGACTCCAGGGGTAAAAGCAAATACATATTTAATGGATCCCATAATGATTCCTCAGTCTCAAGTAAAAATCTTCTTTTCCCTGATAATTTGAAAAACAATTTTCCGAATAAACCATTAAAAAGTAACTCTTGAAAGCTTTTTGCTTTTGCCACCTATTGAGAGAAAAGATACAATTAGTTACCAGAAAATGAAAAAGTAAATAAAGTGAAGACATTATTAGAAATATATCAGATGCATGAGATTGCTTGTACAAGGATTATGACTAAACCTGCTGAGCATGCAGATATATTTGGCCATGGAAAGAAATAAAAGATCTAACAAACTTTTTGAGCAAGAATAGTTCCACTTGGTTGTTTCCCACATCATCATCCAGCTTTGATTCGATTAAGAGAAGAAAACTGGAATAATGCACTTCAGCAATGCTACAAGAGAAGTCCATTTTGTATGCGTGAAAACAGGCACCATCATGTTTATCTCCCCATTTCCCAGACAACATGCGCACACAGGTTGTCCCATGTAATTCCTTCCTCTTTGTTGTTCCTTGAAGCATCACAGCAAACATAAAAGTCTTTACGAACTCAAAATGAGAGACAGTGGAAAAAGTAAAGAATATCAAGGACAACATTAATTGGTTGTTGACAGATACGATTGACAGGAAATTAAATCCCAGATGATTGAAGAATATCAAGGAATTAATTTCCTGATTTCTGTGATTTTATGTTGATGTATCAATTGAAGAATATAAGGAAATTAATTCCCTCATGACTGAAGAATATCAGGGAATTAGTTCCCTCATGATTGACTTTCACTACTGAATTTTTGCAAGTCAGTTTAGACTTTAGAGAGTGGATAAAACAAGAAAGAAAAGAGACAGAAAGGGACAATTTCTAGTTTTTATCTATTCCCCTGCTACAAAAAAAATCCAATTCTAAATATAAGGGAGCATCTATAGTAATTTTCTGACAAGCTTATCCATGTTCACATTGGAAATCGTTCACCCAGAACAAGGCAAACAATTCCCTTTAGGTGTTGAACATATATCAAGCTCACAGACAGTTTAATATTGCAAAATACCTGCACCAGAAGTTAAAACTTTGCTTTTCATGGTGGAATCATTCTGTGAAGGCTCTTCATTGACAGGAAGAAGATGATCATTGAGAGCCCCCATCATGTGTAACTTCTTACATGCATACAAGCAAACTAGCTGTTTTGATAAACGCCGGCTTCCAGATTCAGGACCAATGATAGTTTGAAAGGGTGCACTGGGAGGTAGAACCAGTTTACATCTATAAAAGCTCCCCTCCAGGAAGCACTCAAGAGTTGGCTTGAGAATGACGTTACTGTGGAGGAAAAGGAAATTTAATACTGATATTGCTTGTATAAAATGTTGCATGAAGAGTCCTACAACATATGACTGTAAATTTCTGCATTTTATGGAAAGGGGGAAGAAATTATTCATACTTATCTCTAGGGAGTTTGTCACAATATCTATGTACAAGGCTGATGCTAGAAGTTGCAGTTACTGATGCCCCAGTCACCTCCACAAGGTATGCAGGTACTTCCTTTGTAGCAGAAGCTTTTGTAAGAGAACCATCAGTGTCTCTATTTATGGCTTTATCAGTCATAGAATACTCAGTCCGAATGATATTAAACATTTGATCTATTTGCTTTTTGTTTCCCCTGAGACGAACATGTGGAGTCAGTTGGACTTTCAAAGCGAAATTACATCCAATAAGCAGATACAAATCCCATCTTCAAACGTAAAGTTCATTTAAATATATTCTCATTTCTCAAAGAAGGCTAAGCAGAAGAGAGCATGCATGAAAATGCTGTCACCTCTCTAGCATCAAGATATATTGGGAATCATCTTGACAAGCTCGGTTCTTTGACCAAACAAAGCTACGGACTGACTTTGGTAGATCAAAGCTTATTACAGAGGAACATTTGGGCACCTGAGTTCCCTCCTCAACCTCGTTGGTAGCAAACAAAAGATTGACCTACAATGCTCATAAATTAAGAAGCTAACAAGAAAATAGGAATTTTTTTTTTCTTTTTTTTTTTTTGCGTAAGTAACATAAATATGCTTACTTTCCCGGATTGGGATGTTTCCAGGGTTTCTCTTTGTACTTTTGGGGCAAGTGCATCAACTGAAGAGTTACTTCCACTCAACAATGAAACTGTAAGATGGAACAAGTCTGTATTTTTCTTCATGAATCTTTCAATTACTTTTGCAGTAATTATTCTTTCAACAAATATGATGCACAAGACTTTCCTAGCCTTCCTGCAGCAAAAAATGAGAGTAGAGAAAAAGAAAAGGAAAATTGTAAACAAGCGAAGAACTATTGAGAAAGCAATTTTAAAAAACAAGTACAACAAGTATATGAGCAATATTATAGCAGTCTTATTACTCAAATGATCTAAAAATTTCGAGGAGCTCGTGTAGCTTTGAAGATATTCGGCCCTTGGCAATAGCCTCCAAACCACCACAACGAACATCCAGAAGTTTCTCGTGCTCTGAGGAGACAAAAAAAATAAACTGAGAAAAATAGAGAATCGAAGTTGTACCTCATTTGTGTGATTCACAGAGAAAAAGTTGGCATACAAAAATAAATCAAATACTCAGAGGTTAACATGGAGAGAACTTCTTCCATCATCAAAACAAGGTTGCCAAAATATCCAACAACCACTCACGGAAACAACTTTAGAACATAGTGGAGAGGGTTATCACATAATTGCCACATCTCTTCTCCATCAAATATTAAAGCGTGAATACACTAATTGTACGCCATTGCCAAAACCCAACGTTCTTACCCTATATGGATTTCTAAAGCTAACCAAATCATGGCATGTAACAAATCGTTAAGGACGTGTTCTTTATTGTTGTATGCCTTTTCTAAATTTGTGGGTGAGATATTGAATAGTAAAAATCAAGGTTCTAAAAAGCGTAAAGCGTGGCCAGGCGTGGAGGCTAAGCTTCAAGCTTTTTGGGCCTAGGTGAGAGCGAAGCATGAAAAAGCGTTTTCTCATTTTTAATATCATTTTAAATATTTTTTAAAAAAAAGATAAAAATAAATTTTTTAACTAAAAAGCGCGCGCCTAAGCGAGACTAAGCGCGCCTAGGCGTGCATATGCGAGACTAGGCGCTGCATGACTAGGCGTGCATATGCGAGACTAGGCGCGCCTAGGCGCAAGCTTTTTAGTTAAAAAAAAAAGTTAACCAAAAAAGCATGCGCCTAGGGCCTAGGCGAGGCGTGGAGGTCACACTTCGCGGCTAGGCGCGCTTTTTAAAACACTGGTAAAAATAGGTGATTGATTGTCTTGGATGCGACCCCCCTTAATGAAAATATCTTACGTCAGAACAATCCGATAATTAAGTGCAGCTAATCAAGCCAAACGCAAAAGGACAGCAGAGAAATAATATTAAGAGTTGAGATGGGAAAACTAGAGCTTCCAATGATAAGGGATCCATATAACAGATGGTTGCATGTTACACCGCCTGTAGTGCACCCAGGCATAGCATCATGATGCAACTGACTATGTTAATTGGCAACTCCAGATGGATGATAGTGGAAAAAACATGTAACATAATGATAATAATAAGTGCATTTAAAGCTTATATTGTATATTTCACATTCAAAAACAAGATAAGATGACTTCAAAAAAATAAAATATTTTTACCATCTGGCAGTGATTCTTCAAATATTGATGACACTTCTTCAAGAAAATATAAACATTGCAAAGCACCTTCCTGGTAAGATACGCATTCTTTCTCCACGTCAGGAGCATTCTCGATACAGACTTTAACAGCCTACAACATAGTAGGTTGACGTGAATAATAATAGTCAAAACCAAAAGGAATACCATAAAATTATACATTGCCATAGATCATATAGCCTTCCAAAATTAATTCTTACTGGATATATGTACAGGGTATGGAAGTAAAATATTTTTTATTTTTCAAGTAAAGGGAGAAAAAATTTGTAATCTCTTTTTTAATGGAGCGATAAAGGAGTCGTCTTAGATGCTAGAGCTAACTTGAAGAATCTGTACACACCAGAATTCTTGCAATAACTAACCATGTTAAAAAGTATTCAAGAATATCAAATCTATTTATAACATTAATTATATCAGATGTAGGAAATAAGCAACTTGTGCATAACTATGTGAACCTCCTTGGTCAAATAAATAGTGAAGCTCATACTAGTAGAATGAGAAGCATTAAATGAAACCAATGACTGGTTTTTATACTTATAGTTAATGGCCATACATACCTCATGGGCACAAAGGAGCCCAAGATTTTCAAGGCAAAACAAAATATTTGCATGATCACTTTCCAATCTGGTCCGCAGAATCTTACATTTATCATCAGTATCTCTGTCCTGACTTGACAACGACCTTTGGAAGTCAAGCAGAACAGCATCAAACTGTTTAAAAAATGACAGAAGATGTTGCTAAGAAGCTGCTACCTTATGCAAGAGAAAAACGAAAAGCTCACATGTGATTACAATGTTATAATAGTAAACAATTCAAATATACTCCAATCATTTATTCCATCTGCAATATAGCAATAAAATGCACACTCAGCCATATTTATAAGAGTTGTACAAGTAAGAAGACTTTTAATCTTTTACCATATGCAAGCATATAAAAACTCAATACACAAAAGGGCAATATTTGTAGGTCTAAGGAGCTTATCTCCACTAACGTGGCGTGGATGAACCTATTTGTATCCTCTTTTCACTTTTCCACACTTCTTTCACAGATCAACTGGGTACACCCCACCCACACCCCCCCTCTCCAACCTCCCAAGACCGCAAGAAGAGGTTTCAAAGATTGGCCCTTCAAACAAGAGACTGAAAGGAATTATATTCTGGCAACAGAGAAGAGTTTAATGAACTGACCCTTCTTAACATCTACTATACTTCCAATTTATCTATCACCTAGGAAATAAGATGCACTTAATGAAATGAGGTCACAAAATTGAAGCTAAGAGGACCAACAAATAAGGGACTAATCTAGAGGCTGAAACAATAATCGCATTCAATTCCACAAAATTAACCAAATCTTCTTCCTTGTTTCCTTTGTCCCATTTTATGGTGTATCTGAAATAACTATCACCACAATGTTATGCTCACACGCTAAAAAAATTCACCTTAGAACGCGAAGATTCTAATTTCTCTTTCAACTCCAAATTGGAAGGCACAGCTGGATCATAAAGTCTGCAATTCTGCTTTGCCATGGGGATGAATTCTTTTGGTTCCATCCTCTCCTCAATTGAAGATACCTGTATAACAGCGTAGAATCAACAATCATGAAATAGATTGGCCCTTCACACAACACCAAAAGGAATTATATTCTGGCAACAAAGAGGAGTTTAATGAACAGACCCTTCTAACTTCTACAATACTTAATCAAGATACTATTTAGTTCCAAGTTATCTACCTCCTACAAAATAAGATGCACTTTATGAAATAAAGATTTCATAATACTAGTATACCGCTTTTCTTTGCGGTGGAATCCGACCGTAGAGGATTTTAATGGATTGAGGAATTGAGAAGAATGAGAGAGAGAGAGAGAGAGAGAGAGAGAGAGAGATTTGTTTGAGGTGAGTTTGATTTTGATAAATATGGAGAAGAATATGGAGGAATGGAGGAATTGAGAGAAATAGATATGGGTTATGGTTTGAGATGATGAAAATGTAGTGACGGACAAAGAAGTACTTTTTTTTGTACTTGTAGCGGAATAAACCTCCCTACGGTCGGTGATGAAGCTACCAGAGGACCAACAAAAAAGGAACTAATCTAGAGGCTCAAACAAAATTCATTAAATTCCACATAATTAACCAAATCTTTTTCCGCCTTTTCTGGGGTATCTGCAATAACTACCACCACAAGATTATCTTCAAATGCTAAAAAAATTCACCTTCAAACCTGAAGATTCTAATTTCTCTTTCAAGTCCAAATTGGAAGGCACAGCTGGATCATAAAGTCTGTAATTCTGGTTTGCCATGGGGATGAATACGTCCAGTTCCATCCTATCCTCAATTGTAGATACCTGTATAAAAAAGTAGAATCCAAAATCATGAAATAAATTGTCTGCCCTTCACACAAAAAGACCAAAAATAATTTTATTCGTGACAGACTAGTATACCGCTTTCTTGCAGTGGGATCCGACCGTAGGCTTTATTATGATAGCGGAATGAGGCGGTAAAAAGATTTTGGAGATGATCGATGGAGAAAGATGATTAATTGCGGGAGATAAATTAAGGAGGTGAGCAGATTTTGGAGATAATCGGTTGAGAGAGGTGATCAAATCAGGGAGATGGATTAAAGCGGTCAGCAAATTTTGAAAGAGATGATTTTGTGAGGGAAGAAATTGAAGGCACAGTGAGACACGGATGTTTAAGCACTTTTTTCTTCCCGTATTCTAACTTCTGAAATACTTAATCGAGATATTATTTACCAAGTTTTCTATCTCCTATGAAATAGGATGCACATAATGAAATAAAGATTTCATAATTTGAAGCTACCAGAGGACCAACAAAAAGGAACTAATCTAGAGGCTCAAACAAAATTCAAATTAAATTCCACAAAAATAACCAAATCTTCTTCCTTGTTTCCTTTTTGGCCCTTTTCTGGTGTATCTGTAATAACTACCACCACAAGACTATCTTCACATGCTAAAAAATTCACCTTAGAACCTGAAGATTCTAATTTCTCTTTCAATTCCAAATTGGAAGGCACAGACAGATCATTCTGGTTTGCCATGGGGATGAATTCTCTCGGTTCCACTCTGTCCTCAATTGTATATACCTGTATAATAACGTAGAATCAACAATCATTGAAAAGATTGGCCGCCCTTCGCACAACAAGACAAAAGGAATTATATTCTGGCAACGAAGAAGAGTTTAATGAACAGACCCTTCTAACTTCTACTACTTAATCAAGATATTATTTAGTAACAATTTATCTATCTCCTACGAAATAAGATGCACTTGATGAAATAAAGATTTCATTTTGAAGCTACCAGAGGACCAACAAAAAAGGAACTAATCTAGAGGCTCAAACAAAATTCACATTAAATTCCACCAAATTAACCAAATCTTCTTCCTTGTTTCCTTTTTCCCCCTTTACTGGTGTATCTGTAGTAACTACCACCACAAGACTATCTTCACACGCTAAAAAATTCACCTCAGAACCCGAAGATTCTAATTTCTCTTTCAATTCCAAATCGGAAGGCACAGCCGGATCATAAAGTCTGCAATTCTGGTTTGCCATGGGGTTGAATTCCTCTGGTTTCATCTTGACTTCAATAGTATATACCTGTATAAAAACAAATGTAGAATCAACAATCATGGGTTTGTAACTATTGTGATCAATAAAAGTTTCACCAATACTGAAAATTCAGTAGAAGAATTCGCAAATGTCACCTGGGAATCCAAGAGACTTTCGAGCTCCAATATTCGCTCCTGACAGTCTCCGTTGGAAAAGACGCCTGATCCAGAAAGGCCTATTAAGTGATGTGCAAAGTAGTCGATAGGTAGAAAAGGGCGAAAACAATTAGGTATGAAATCAATTTAAAAGGCTGAAGATGAGAATGGTTGTGTAGAAAAATTATCCTGAAACTGAGGTTTTCATTTTTTCTATGATTTGTAAACCTCTTCAAACAAGAATTAGAAGAAAAGAAAACAAAGAAGAAAGATGTGAAAGAATCCCCAAACACGCGACACACACAATGAAATGGTCAGTGCATCAGAAAGCTGGTAAAAAGGTACAGAGCGAAGGAGCTATCTCAAGCCCACTGGGCTTAATTGGCTACACCAAGCCCTGATGAAAGCAATAAAACATGCTAGTCACATGTAATGGGACCACCATTAAGTGGCCCACTTTAGTGTGAATGAAGGGATTGTTGCAAAGAACTGTCTGCCGCAATAAAAGAAATGCTGCATTGAAAATTGGATTGCAATTAGCAAAATGAAAAACCCATGTGCATGGAGTAGAGGGAAATGAAGAATAGAAAAGAGAATACTTTAAAAGTTATACTTTTCCAGTTTTCCTTGTTTGGCAAAACCTGAGAGAGAACAAAACGAGTGACTTTTAGTTCTGCAGTTAATTTATCCAAAGTTCTCTGATGAAATGGGAAAGCAGTTTCTCCATTATCTCTGTTCTCATTTTCATGCCATTTCTCATTGAACCCAAAACAATATAGGAACCCAAATTAATTATCATCCTTTTTCTTCCTCATAATCTTCACCATTTCTCTATTTTCTTCTGTGTTCTCTACCCTTCCCTATTCTCTCTTCGAAACCAGACGTACATTAAAAGCAGTTACTGCCAGGATGAAATGTAAAAGAATAGCATATGCCTTTTGAATAGGTTCCAGTTTAATATTAACACAGTAAAACTCGAGATCGTTTCCCTAGTTTTGTCTTGATTGGTATGACATTCCCTGTTTGATCACAATATTCAAAAGCATAAATGACTTATACATAAATCTATAATCATTTAAATTTGGATTGCTGGAATCATTCAAATTTAAATTTGGGTTTGTTTCGAGAGCTGCAAAAGACCAAGATGTTTAGTACAGCAGGGTATTCATCTTGTCCAGATCGGGCAATAAATTAGCTGCGCCAAACAATACTTTTTGGCCCGTTTATAACCAATTGATTTATGAATGATACACGAGGTAAAAACAGTATGAACTAAAGAGAAAATCTGGTCTCCCATGTTTTAACGTCTAGCATAACATCCACATAGATAAAAATCAAATGAAATTGGATTACCTTTTCTGATCACAGGAGAAGCTGTCATCCCAAAAATCTTGGGCCGGTTTCCAGATTTGTGATAAAATTCCTTCATAATTAGAAGATACTGATCAGTAACAAATTTACCTAAGGGATGACAGATTAGCAAATATAGTTAGGTTTAGGGTATGAAAGTGAGGGAACCGAGAGAGAAAACAAAATATTCTGGAAGAAAAATAGAATATTTTATTTCATCAAGAATATTGAATACAACTGTTCAGTTACATATTTATACACAAGGAGTGAAGGCTAACACTATAGCAAGATTGAGATATGAACTAAGACAGTCTAATACTAACTGGAAAATACACTTCAAACAAATATCAAAAGAAATCAGCAACAATGGAGAAAAAAGGAAATGTTGATAAAATGGAATATGACTAATGCAAGGAAAGTTTGACGTTACCTTCATAATTGTTGCATAAGGATGTTTACGGGTAGCAAAATGGCATTCATCTAGTATAATAAAACATAATACTTCAAAACTCAAGAATCCCTTCCTTAGAGCATCCAACAAAACTTGAGGTGTCATAACCAACACCTGAAACGAAAAACAAAGTGTACGACAAGAATCACTTTTGCAGCAAAAGCATTGACATATGACTTCAGAATTTTGTTGCAAGTATTCTACAAACATATTGATCAAAAAATCAACAGTAATTCTAGCTATCTTCTTAATGTACACACTTCAACAACCATTCGAGGGATAACTTGGGAGTTGGGAGCATTTTTGGATGTGCTTAAAAATAAGACAAGCTCACTTTTAAGCTACTTAATTTGCCAAACAAGATTTTTAAAGTTACTTTTTTCACGAACAAAACTTACTTTTCCAGAAAGTAGTATAAACTTACTTTCTAGGAAAGTAATATTTAAGGACAGCCAAACATGCTCTCAACTAAGGGAGAAGAACAATACAGCAAACCAGTCAGGCAAAAAGCATGATACATGTTCTGATTTTAAATGAATTCTCAAACCAAAAATTCAACAGCCAATTTGTATTCACGGACAGTCATTAATGAGGAAGGCCAAAATAAGCACAATCCCGAAATCTGAGTTCAAGTACGAAATAAACTAAACATAAATAGAAAAGTTATCCCATTATTGCATCATAGAAAAGAATCCAACAATTTATATTGGCCATTGTGATTCAACTAACATCATTCTCATCAACTTCCTTCTCCCAAGTCTTGACATTCCACTCATCAACCCCTTTGGCTCCATAGTATTCTTCCACTTCAAGCTCTGTGTGAGATTTTATATCCTCGTATTGCTGCAATGTACCATCAATAAGAATAAAATTGACAAATATATAGTACTCAGTTTCTTCCGAAAGATAAGTGAGTCTTACTATACTATATGTAACAACAACAAAATGAAAAAATGTTTGTTTAACAGTTAAATATGTCTCATTATATAATAACAAAAAGAAAACAATACAAAAAATGTTTGCTTAACATTAATGTGCTTTGTGCCATTTATAAACATGGAATTGGAGCCTTGGAACCGAAAATGAGTAGAGAACTTCTTTTAAATTTGAATTCATCTTTTCCTAGTTCCGATACCATGCTGCCAAATAGTCTTTCAACAATTGGATGTTTCGGGAAAATTAGTTAGACAGGAAGAAAATAAAAGAACAACCATAAATTACAACGAAATATAAATTATTTTCGAAATTAAAAGTGATAATTTAAGAACAAAGACACATTAGTAAATAAACATCAAATTAAGGAAAATCCAGTCAATCATAAATACTACAAAACTAAATGAAGTTACAAACAAACAATAAAAAAAAATTTATGAAACAAAATGCATGCGCTAAATTAAGAACTTTTAACAAATTTTGAGAACAGATAAAAAGGGCATACCTGATGGACAAGATGAACAGTGGGTGCCAAGGAAATAATCAACTTTTTTTCACCATTATTATTCTTTAAAGTTTTCCCAATTTCTTTGATCATCATCGTTTGTATCATGGTTTTCCCAGCCCCATTCTCCAACACTGCTATTGTATTCCTCCTCATTGCTACTTCATACACCTTCATCTCATACCTGACATGCATGCAAACAAACAAATTAAAATGATAAAAAACATCACTAAAAAATCAAGAATAAAATTAGCCCATAAATTATTTTGCATAAAACATAAAAAGGGCACTTACTCACTAGGTATGGAGGTTTTATCACCAGTTTCGGGCTTGGAACTCATGGCTTCCAAACTTTTCTTTAATGGGTCTAACATGATTTCATCCTGGACCTCCATTTTCTGGTTTTTACATATATCTTTTCTGATAATCACAAAAAAAAGATGTGGGTAGCTAAGAATTTGTTTCAGAAGATTTTAAAAACTTTTAATACGATGGCAGGGCTTCACCTTAGCAATAATTGTGTGTGTGGAGTATGAATGTGAAAATTTTGAGATTTTATATTTAATGCTAATATTAACAAAATCAAACTCTCGGTACCTCAATGATATTAGGGAATTCCACATGCGTTTTATAATTTACATTTGCTGTAGTGCTTGTGAACGGTATAAAGTGACGTTTTGGATTCTCTGTACGAACTGTAGGGTTTTTCCACCATTGTTGTGTGTAAAGTCGGGTTTTCCGAAAACTGCAGATTTATGAAATCAAACTGTGAATGCGTAGAAATTGGAGAAAATTGCAGGGGAAATCCAGAATTTATTGAAATTGTGTAATTAGATATTTAACTCGCTTTTTCTAACTCAATATCGAAAATTCAAGTTTAAAAAGTGAAAATTTATTGAACCAATATTATACCCAAATTTTATTTTTTTTTAAAAAAAATTATAGAAAAGAGAGAGAATTTAGAAAAAGTCATTACCCAGTATCCACCCACGACTCTGTTAATGTCCATATGTCTTACTAGTTGGCTGCCCATCCCATTTGTGGGATGAGAGAGATCAACGTACGGTGGAGAAAATACAAATTAGAGTTGTAGAGAAATTTAAGTGTTGCAGTTTGTAGGCAAGGCAACAAAGAGTGAGTTTTGAGAGGTATTGCAAGGCACAACTTGGTGGGTTATAGACATGATGAGGTAGGTTTGGATTGTGCAGATTGTAGGGACAACAAATGTTGAGTTGGGGAGGGGAGATGGGGTGCAAGTGAATTGTGGGAAGAATTGTATAGGGAGTTTTTGCTTCTTTTTTTCTTTCCATCTCTCTTTCTATTGTCAAGATATATTGAGAATAGCTAATTTCAAAATAAATATGCATGCATAGTGCACGCATAATTCTCGATTCAAATATTAGAGTATCTATATTGAATGTGTTAATTTTAGTTAGTCACATAGATAATAAAATAAATATTAATTGATATATCTATATGTTAAGTTTAACTAGTGTTTGATTATCACATTGGATATGTTAAATTTAGCTAGTCAACTTTCTATTTAACATTTTCAATGTATGTATGAGATCGGAACAATAAAAAAAAAACAAAAAATAATTAAATGTCACATCAACTAGTTAAAGTACTAGCTAAGAACATCCGCATTGGATGTGTTAATTTTAGCTAGCCACATAGATAATAAAGTAAATGTTAACTAACACATCTACATGAAGAGGTAAATTTGACTCATGCCTAACATATACATTAATAGTTGAATTAAAATATCCGATGCAGATGCTCTAAAGTTAACAGACTAGTTAATAAAAGATCATAATAAAGACACTAATCTTACATACTAACACATCCAATGAAGATGTAAATTTAACTCATACTTAACTTATGACACTAATAATTGAATTAACACATCTAATATAGATGCTCTTATATTAGTAGTTTCTATATACTTATATAGTTACAAGGGTCACATGAACATTCTTATTCTACCACTGAGTTTTTTTTTATTGGATGATTTTTATCTTATACATAGAGAACAAGAAAGAAATACATAAGAGAATTGAAGGTAAATTATGGATTTCATTATAACATAGACATATATATATAGAGTTTCAATGAAAGTTATGAACTTATTAAAATACAGACTTTTAGAATAAGTGTGACTATTTTCTAGGTATCCTGATAAGACTAAAAAGTCATCAATAATAATAATTTATTGATGTAAGGAAAAACTTTATTTAACAAAAATAACTATTTGATGATTATTTACACAATAACTATCCCGTTAAAATTTTATTTAACAAAAATCTAGTGGGACAATAATACCAAATGAAAGGAAAAAATAATAAATTTAATTGTTAAAATTTTGAAGTACTTAAAAAAATTCGGCCTCATTATAATCTTTCCAGAAAACATAATATAACAAAACCTTAACAAATGAAAAAATGTATAATTACTCCCTCTGATATTAATCACTAAAGATCTTTAAGTCAATGCATTCCTATCTATGTACCAATTTCTTGAATAAGTCAGCCACATTATTAATCAAGCAAATTTGTTGAACATCGTTGTCACCATTCTTCTAAAGCTCGTGTATATAGAAGAATGTTGAAGAAACTAGTTTTTGATACGTGCGTTACATGTAGGCATTGCTTGAGTATATACGTATAAAAAATTTTAAATGTATAATACGTAAATAATAAATATGAAAAACATATTTTTGAACATACTATTTAATACAATTAATTAAGTAAAATATTGAAATTCTATTAAAAAAAGCAGAATCAAATAAACACATAACTCGTATAAAAAAATAAAATTAAATGACCTTTGGATATTGGTAAAGTGATGTGGTAAAGTGGCCATTTTTATATTTTTATTGAATTGTACCACTTCAAGAATTTGAATTGGACCAAATCTTCATTCTTCAAATCCGGTTCCAACTTTTAACTTTTTTTAAAAGCCAAATATTAAAGAATTGTGTACAATTTGTTTATAACATCAAATAAAAAATAAAAAAAATAAAAGATTAGTGAAAAATTGAATGAAAATCTGGACGAATGTGTGAATAGTAAAAGAAAAAAATAAGGAAAAAAATAATAGTATTTATTTAGAATAATCTGTAATAAATAATTTAGTAAAAGTGATATGGATCTAATTGTGTACAATTTGCTTAAAAGATGAAATAAATAAAAAAAGATTAGAAAAAAGTTGAATGAAAATTAGGTGTAAAAAAAACAAATAAGGAAAAAAAATTAAAGGATTTTTTGTTGGGGTCAAAATGGACTAATTAGCACACACTACAATAAATAAATAAATAAATAAATAAAAAGTAAAAAATAGGTAGAGCCATTTATGGCATGCGTGTAACACAAACACCACAATAAAAAATAAAAAAAAAATAAAAGTTGAAAATGGGCCAAAGCCCATTTATAACATGTGTCATAAAAAAAATTGTTATAAGCTCGACAAACACAAAAGAAAAAAAAGTCAAAATCAAAATATGTTTGTCGAGCATTTAAAAAAAAATTAAAATGTGTTTGTCGAGTTAAAACATAAAAAAAAATTAAAATCAAAATGTGTTTGTTGAGTTACTCGACAAACATTAAAAAAAAATCAAAATGTTCTTGCTCAACAAATAATATTAAAAAAAAAAAAGTCAAAATCAAAATATGTTCAAGTTACTAGACGAACATAAAAAAAAAAAAATTTAAAATGTTCTTGCTCGACAAACAAAAAAAAAATCTAAATCAAAATATGTTTGTCGAGTAACTCGACAAAGAAAAAAAAAATGAACAAAGGAGAAAAAAAATTGTGAACAATTTGCCTATAAGATCAAATAAAAAAAAATTGGTAAAAAATTGAATGAAAATATGGACGAACGTTGGAATAGTAAAAGAAAAAATATATATAATTCTGAAAATGGGCATTGCTTGGCTTTATAATCTCCCAAAAAAAAAAAAATTTGTCAAAATGGGTTATATAATTTGCTTTTAAAATTTGGTGAAAAATTAAATGAAAATATTTGTTTGGAATGTGATTGGAGAAAGAAATAAAAAATGAGGAAAAAGAAAAACAAATTGAAAAAATGAGAAAAAAGAATTGCGTACAATTTGCTTATAATATCAAATAACAAAAATTGGTAAAGAATTGAATAAAAATATGGACGAATGTCTAAATAGTAAAAGAAAAAATAAGAAATAAAATATATAATTCTCAAAATGGGCATTGCTTGCTTTATAATCTCAAAAAAAAAAAAAAAAAAAAAAAAAAAATTGTCAAAACTTTTGCTTGGCTTTCGTTTGACAAACCAAAGCAAACCACTAATTAAAAAAAAAAAAAAAACCAAAAGTAAAAAATTGTGGCTGTGAGCTGTAGGGAAAAAAAATTTCTTGTGTTTGTACTCGACAAGCACAAAAAAAATAATAACAATAAAATTCAAAAGAGTGTTTGTCGAACTACAGCACAAAAAAAAAATTCAAAAATTGGTATATGGCAGTCCAGTTATTCGACAAAGTTTTAATTTTTTTTCGTCTTATTGTTTAATTTATTTTTTAAAACTTTTTCACTGTTTAATTATTGGACTCTTATTTGTCCACTCGACAAAAAATAAATAAATTGGTAGGGACAGTGTTGAGCTACTCGATAAAAAATTAATGGTATTTGGACAGTGTCGAGCTGCTCGACAAAGGAAAAAAAATGAAAAAAAGCGAAAAAAATTGTGAACAATTTGCCTATAAGATCAAATAAAAAAATTGGTAAAAAATTGTATGAAAATATGGATGAATGTCTGAATAGTAACAGAAAAAAATAAGAAAAAAAAAATATAATTCTGAAAATAGGCATTGTTTGGCTTTATAATTTCAAAAAACAAAAATAAAAATATATTGTCAAAATGGGCTATACAATTGCTTTTAAAGATTGATAAAAAATTAAATAAAAATCTGTTTGGAATGGGATTGGAGAAAGAAAAAAAAATGAGGAAAATGAAAAAAAAAAAAAAGAAAAGAAAAAAGGAGAAAAAAGAATTATGTACAATTTGCTTATAAGATCAAACAAAAAAATTGGTAAAAAATTGAATAAAAATATGGACGAATGTCTGAATAAATGTTTGAATAGTAAAAGAAAAATATATATATAATTCTCAAAATGGATACTGCTTGACTTTATAATCTATTTAAAAAAAAACATATTGTCAAAATGGGCTACACTACTTGCTTGACTCAACAAACCAAAGCCAAGACACTAATTAAAAAAAAAAAGTCAGAAGTCAAAAATTGCGATTGTTTTCAATGCTAAAACGATGTCGTATTGTACGAAAAATCTACAGTGAAAAATTTAGACTCTTATACATATAGTAGGATATGTTGTGTTATAACCCATTTGATATATCATACATTAAGTTTTCCAATACAAACTGCATTATCTTCAAGGCCTAACTTTAAGTTTTTAAAACCTGGTCGAACATTAAAAGTTGGGTCCTCACATCGTAGTGTGTATTGATTTTTTTTTTTTCATTGGAGTTTTTAGAACTAAATCAATAAACTCAAAATCCAACTGTAAAACAGTAAACAAGATTTAATATTCAAAATATTTATATTATAATTAAATAATAAGGCCATAAATGTTCCAAATAATCACTTAAATGCTATTCGCATTACAATTTTGGAGGCAAAATTATCAATTAAGCCACAACAATCGAACAACAATTCAACAAACTCAATACCATATATCTATATCCAATACTAACAACCAATTCAAATCTACAATAATCAAAGTATAATCTAACAATTGACATCAACAATAATAGTCAAATAAATAATAATCCAAGTTTTCGACAATAATAAAAATATTTAATTATTAATTCAATTTTTAGTCCACTAAAAATTTCAACCTAATCAATTAAAATAATATTTTCAAAAAACTAAAAATAAACTCGAAATTTTCTATTGCATCCATTAAATGGGATTGTCGTTCCTTCAGCCTTCAAGAGATGGAGTTTAGCGTTTTGGGAGATGGCTTATAATTGAGTGGGTTACGTAGGTAAAATCCTCCAAGTACAATAGCTTAATGGCATTATAATTTTTTATTGCATCATTTATAGTTTTCAAGATGGAGTTTTGAGTTTTGAGGGTGAGTTTTTTAAATTAGATTTGGGCTTAGGATACTTGGGCCAATCTTTTCAAATAACAAAGAAAAATGAAAAATTATGTTTTTACTTATGGGCCCCCAAGTAATTTGGGCCTGAAGCAATCGCCTATTGGTCCTCATATGAAGTCTAGGTTGCTTCTTAACCCTCATATAAAGTCCAAGTCATATTATCTTCATATTATATTGTTGGACTATCTTTTGTTGAAGTTAATTTGCATGAAGCATGGATATGATGAGTCATATTCCTCAACCATACAGATTCTCGATTTGCTTCATATGTTGCAATAATTTCAAAATTGTTTAAAAATCCTGTCAAAATTTGTTTCACAAAAAAAATCTTATTTTTTTGTGAAAAAAATAATCTCATGTCAATAGTACCTCTTAGGCAACGAAATATGAGTTTAATATCACTTCAATGTCTTTTATTTGGTGCAAAACTATATTTTGCAAGGAGATTTACAGAAAAAACTATGTCTGGTGGAGTGCAATTTGTAAGATAGGTTAATGATTCAATTGTACTAATGTATGGTAGTTAAGGACTATGAACATTTTAAAGATTTTTACTGTATATGAAAATTGGTGCAAAAATAATATTTTTGGAAATGTTTAATCTGCAACTCAAGACTGAATTTGAATTTTCCCAAATTTTTTATTTCAATTTTATTTTAAATAATCTGCAGTTTTGTTGAGCTTTTCAAAAGTTCCTATAAAATTTAACCTCATCAACATAAATTGCAACATGCAAATCCAATATTTGTTTTTTATTTTTTTTAATTTTATGAAAACACATGGACAAATATTTATTCTTATAACCATATTTCAATAAATATTCGCTAGACAATTATACCACATACGGTTGGATTGTTTTAATCCGTATATTGATCATTAAAATTTGATTGAGAACTTAGTTTTAAGAATGAATTATTTGCTTCTGGCACTTTAAATCATTCATGAATTTTTATGTATATGTCACTATCAAGTAAACCATATACACAGGTAATTGCTACATTCATAAAGCGCATGTCAAGCCTCTGTGAGACAACCTAATTAATTAAAAATCCAAATGTAATATTGTCTATATGGGAGAATATGTCTCTTCATAATCAATCATAGGTTTGCAAGAAACATTGGGCTATGAGTCGAGCTTTGTATCTTATAATTTTATTGTTATCATTCACTTTTCTTACAAAGACCCGCTTGTATCTTACATGGATTACATTTTCAGGGGTTCGAACACATGTTCAAACACTTTGTGTTGATACAAAGAATTCAACTCTACATGTATGAATTGGCACATGACAGGCAGTTGAAGGTAGTTTGCTGAGTGCGTGAAAGTGGCAATTTGGCTTAAGTGGGGCTGAATTGTGGATTAAACTACCCTAGCAGTTGGAAATGTCAACTATACATACAAATTCTCAGTATTGAGGCAAAAAATGAGTGTGTATTGATTCTTCACTATTCTTGTACGAATTTTCTTTGTTTTAGAAAAATAAAGTTGGGACAATTCTATTACTGTGTTCGTGCCTTTCTTCATCAAAAATTCTGCTATACTTAGTCGAATTCATGTTGTTTTCATTAACAAAGACTTTTTGTGAGAATTGGCTAACTGAGACGCGAAACCTTTGTGCCCTGAATTTCTTAACATCATCTGTGACACCTTTGATAAACGACTATGCTAAGACATTTTGTGTATGGAAGTGAGCAACATATAGATATCCTCATGAATCCTTTCTAAGAAAGTTGGAGATTCGACATTAACCTTTTGTAGTGGAAAGTCTGATAACTAACTTACCTTGCGAACAAGCAACACATAGATAATCATCAGGTAAAAGAATTTCTGGATGTGTTAAAAATGCCCATCTGAGTTGTTAATGATTCAGTGCATCATAATTGCTTGTGGGTGTCTATGTCGATCATGTCAAAGCATAATTTTTGTTGGTCAACGAACTTCATGTTTGTGACAGTTTTTGATTCAATTGTTTTTATGATTGTATAATATATGCTAAAGGGGAGTGATAATAGTTTTTTTATCTGCTTTTGGCTAGATACAAAAGAAGTTATGCAAATATATTTAACATTATTTTCTTGCATTGTCTTAATGTGGCATCCATTGTAGCGGATATATTTAAAATAAGCAAATTCCTTTTGAATTTGCTAGAATAAAATGCATCGTTTATGTATAATTTTGTATTATTTGGCAAGATAATATTAGCTTTTTCGGAGCTTTTATCGTTATTCGATGTATTTGATATCGTGTTCACATTATTTTTCTACTAATATTAATTCCAAAAAAAATACATTCTCTCTTGAAGAATTGTATGTGTAGTTGCATTACTTGCTAAGCACAGATTTCTTGACAATTCATCTAGAATCTATAAATATGATCAAAGAAATAACATCTTACAAATGATATTGACTTATATTTTAAATTGACTCACTTATTGATATTACTGATTCTAATGATTGAAAATGGAGGTAGCGTGCACGTTCTGATTGGAGCTTTTGTCAGTTCTAACTAGTTGAGATAGTAAGCAGTTTGTGTTTTCTTTATTATGTTTCCTTACTTAAGATGATCTGATCTCATGAATAACAAGAGCATCCCATATATTTTAGATTAAGTACCATATCTTACTTTCTTGGATTTTTTTGGGAAGAAAATATTTATGAATAATCTTAAACTTTCTTAATATTTTTCATCTACAAATCTTGAAAAACTTTTTGTATCTTTACTCACATAATTACCAGTCTTATTATAGATTTTGACGTAAGAAATAATTCATTTATTGATGATTACTTTACCTATAAGTAAGATTACAAATCATTAAGGAATTAAACTTTGAAATAACAATTATTGTTCTTGTTCTCCAAGCTTTCTCTCGGTTGAATTCATGGAGGATGAACAAGCTATAGAGTCTCATTGATTAAGTTTTAAAGTAAGCATTTTTCTTCAAACTTATTGAAGAATGGTGCTCAATGAATGATTTCAAATTTTGATTAATCTACTTGGCGTGAATTTAAGAATGGAGGGTTCTTAATCCAAGTGGTGATTGAGGCCAAATACAATAGGGAAGTGGTGATAAAGTCAAGACTGGTGGATTTGATTCTACTTTATTATCAAGTTAAAAGAAGAAATATCAAATGGGAGTTGAACTAAGTTCTTTTGATTATTATTTTGTTAATTTTGTCAAATTACAAAAATTGGATATTATTGTATTTTTAATTAAGATTATTAGTGAATTATTTTTACCCATGACACGGGCCTGTAGATTTTTTTCGGGGTTTACCACGTTACATCTTATGTCCGTGTTTAGTTTAATTCATTAATTTCTTCACTTAACAAATTGCTGTTACGAACACTGCCGAACCCTGCATGAACGAGTCAAAACTGTTTTCCATTGTCACGCGCCAATTCTGACAACTGTTCTATCAACTATTTCTAATTAAGATTAAAACTGAATTTAATTTAATTAATCTAGGTTTTAGATTTTTTTTTAATTAGTATCAAAACACATACACTTTCATAAGTGTGATCCTAAAACCTAGATATGGACGGAGTACCGTTTAGACCACTGATTTTAGATAGAACTAATTATGCCTATTGAAAAATTAGGAATCAAGTCTATATTCAATCACTTGATAAAAAAGCTTGACACTCTATTGTCCACGGTTATAAAACTCCCACTATTGTTGATAATGGTGTGCAAAGAGAAAAAAAGGCAGAAGAATGGGCGACAATTGATTTTAATTATACTAATTGGAATTCTAAAACTTTAAATGCCATGTTCTCTTTTGTGGATTCTACTCAATTTTGTTTGATCTCTACTTGTCAAGTTACTAAAGAAGATTGAGTCATTTTATAGATTATTCACGAGGGAACCTCTATTGTCAAGTCATCCAAGCTTCAGATACATAATCTAAAATTTTAACAACTGACCATGACAGATAATGAACAGTTCAAAGACTTCTGTGCCAAGTTCAGTGACATCACCAATTTAGCCTATACCTTGGAGAAGAAATACTCAGAGAGCAAAATTGTAAAGAAAATTCTCAGATCTTTGCATGATCTTTTCCACTCTGATGTAATTGCCATTGAAAAAAGCAAGAAGATTGAGAAAATAAAGGTTGAAGAATTTGTGGGATCATTGATGACATATTAACTACATCTACAAATGAGGAAGAAAGAAATGATATCTAGTATTGCCTTCGAAATTGAAAAAGATGAAGAATAGGTTGATGGTGAGGAGAGTGAAACTAATTAAAACATGGCCATACTTACCAAACAAATCAAAAGATTCTTAAAAGGCAATACAGTGGTAGGGGCATCCAAACCCCCACCAGTCTGTCCTAGTAGAGGTCTAAAAACCATACTGGACTGTGCTGGTGCTTCGAATAAAAAAAAAAAAAAATCAAAAAGGAAACAACTTGAATGCTCAACCATAGTAAAAGAAGAGATTTACAAACAACATAAGACAAAACTATTACATATATGAATAGATTTGAAAATCGAATACAATGTCATGAGTGTGAGGATTTTATTCAGATAGCTTTTGAATGTGCTAATACACTAAAGAAATCTCGTTCTAAGAAGGCCATGATTATTACTTGGAGTGAAGATGGTGAAAGAGATTTAGACTCAGACGAGGACAACCGAACTACTGATAATTAGGTAACTTCTTTGACTGTGAACTTACACCATCAGAACGACTGTTGACATCGGAACCTACAGCGTCCACGTGTCAACAGATTTCCAGTCATTCAGCTGCCAACATGTATGTTACCTGCACACTCGGACAATCGTTAGGCACCAAGATCTCTGGGAAAAAGGGGTCCGGCGATCGTTGGTACTCCAACAATCAAGTCAACTGCCGGTATTAGAGCAATACACAGGGGGCAAAAGTAATTGGGTGTGGGAGAGACAAGCAGGCAGAGATTTGAGCAAAGTTTTAGGTGGGATTTGAAGTGCAAAAAGAGCGTACCTTGGAACAACCGGAGACGTCGTATTTATAGCGCAAGATTTAGGTAACAAATCAATCAGATACGCAAGATTTATGGGATAGGGATCATTCTTTGTCAAGGCAATCTCCAAAATTACCTTCCTTACCTGAGCTTATCACGTTGCATAATTTTAGAAGATTATGATTCAGTTTCCTTGTGAAGATCCATGCGCCAAACCAACGCAATCTGTCTTCAATTATTTCTCTGGTCATTCTAGAATATTATGCTGTCTACTAGTTAAGGTTGATACGAAGCCCTGCGAGGCCCTGTGGCTCGGCTGTGAGTGCCGAGGCCTTCTTCGGGCCTCGGGACATTCTGGCTGCAGAAGGCTAAGATGTGTGGTGGGCCTCCGAAGCCCCTTTCAGAATTTACGGAGCCCTTAATGGGCCTATATGGAGAATTTTGTTGGGCTTTTGCTAACGTGGAGGCTCTATTAAAATTGGGTGGTAACAATATTTTCCCAAGTCCAAGTCTATTATTCATAATAGACGTGGGACTTTGAGAGTGAGGAGAGAATTACCTGGAAAGAAAATTTTGAATTTCGGTAGAAAATGCGAAGCGTGGCCCTCGCTTATGGTCCTCGCAAATTGGGTAATGGACTGGACTTCATCCAGTATATAGTTCTCCAAGTCCGATGCTGAACATTTATGACAGGTGAGGGCTTCAAGAGACCATGCCTTTGGTGACGTGTCCGCGGTTGGTGTGATACTGTCAATCAAGGCTGTCAATCCGTGGCCAGGAAATCATGAGTGAGAGGATGTATGTATTTAATATAATGGCGCGTGGCGGATAACGGGGGCGCGCGTGAGGCGTGTGCGTTCTTGTTGTACTAAACGCTTGGGGTTCTGTTTCCCGCTTGTTGTCCAATTTTAAACACGCGTCTACCATCCGACGGTTCTGATGTAACGCTTGGAAGTTGGACGGTGGGGATTGGAATGCCTCAATCTATAAAGCTTGGCGCCCTCCTCATCACGACTTCTTCTTGCTTTTGTGCCCATTGTGATTGTTGCGGATGCTCTGCAGGTAATCTAGAAAATCCAAGTGTGGGTGCCGTTCCAACTGCATTTCAGAGATAAGTGCGCCGAGAGTTGCTGTGATTAGTTTCGTTGGTTGCTTTTGTGATTATTTCTTGGTTCCGTAGTGTGGAGAATATACCTTGTTGCGCATTCCGGCGACAATAGGGGCATCAACTTCCAGGGTAGAGAAATGTTTGAAATGTCGTCTGGAAACGACGACTAATAGAATCAATCGGATGCTCAGACAAACCCTAGTATTCAGGGTGAGTCATCAACATCTGCCTCATCATCTTTCTCCTCTGAGGTCGTAGGAGAAGTCAACCAGGCACTTTTAGCCGAAGTCCAGTTGGTTCCATCCATAAGTGAGAGGGAGGCCTGTCCATCCGGCCCGTCTGAAGGGACCACGGAAACGGAGGGGTCGAACGTCGGGGTGCTTGAGATGAGGGGGTCGCTTGATAAGAGGGATGGCCTTGGCATCCAAGGCGCTTGACGAGGAGCTCAAGCGGTCGGCCACCGAAGCATCCATGGCGCCCTCGAGGATCGCTGAGGAAGAATTGGAAGACATACGGTTATCCTATGATATTTCTGCGTCTATAATACTTAAGGCTCCGGGCCCAGAGGAACGCGCTGACGACCCTCCCGAAGGATTTGTCGCGATTTACGAACTGGCGATGCAGCAGGGCCTTCGCCTGCCATGCATAATTTCTTTCACGAGGTTCTGAAGGATTGGAATCCAGCCCCTTGCCAGATAACACCGAATGGTTAGGGGCAGATGGTGGCCTCATACCTATTGTGGGGGCATTGCTGAGGCGGGAGGAAACCTGACCCCAATGGAGTTTGAGTCTATATACCGGCCCTGCCGATCCCCGGGTTGATATAATATTTCTCATCGGCCAGGCCAGAAATGGGAGATGGCCACCGATAGTCCCAAAAAAGTACATAACTGGAAGAAAATGTTCATTTTTGTAGGCGGTGAATGGAAATTTATGCCAGAGGACCCTCTTCCCCATGTGTCTATTCCTCGTCAATTCGGAGAATTTGGTATATACCGCTGCATTTGTATGGAATTTTGATCATAGTTCCTGACTTAATGTATTGCTTAATTTTGCAGATTGCGGGATGCCACCAATCCCGAAGAGGAGCCAAGGGGAGCTGAGGTCGAAGTGGAATAAGGTACGAGCTCTCAGCAGCGACTTCAGGAGCCTCAGCAACTTGTTGAAGGACGACAACTTATTGGCCAGTTGCAGACTGATGGGTGAGTTCTGTAAGCTTTGATATATCGGTGTGGTTGTGGAGAGTTGCTTGAACGTGTTGCAAATTGGTGTTTGTGCTAACAGCTTTCAGGTTCAAAACTATTCCTGCGCTCCGTCTCGTCCGACCCACCAGCGGAGAGGGTTCTTCTTCCCAGGTGCCTGCGAAGGAGGCGTCTGGTTCATCGCAAGAGATCCAGGATGCTATGCCATCACGGTCCGTCCACCCACCGGCTTCCGATCCCCTCCCTTCTAGCCAGAACGTTCTTCCTACGCCCCCACCTTCGTCCTCCTGCCCTCAACCCAGCCCCGTTCCACCTAAGGATAAGGGAAAGGAAATTACCGAGGACACGGGTGATGCGACCTCGCAAAAGATGAAGGCTCCCACGAGAGGATTTATGAGGGATGCCCGCAAATCGAGTCGGGCTGAGGGTGCAAAGAAATCCGGCTCCTCAGCTGGACAGGGGAGCCCTGTCAGCATTTTCCAGTGCAAGGAGGACCTGGAAACCTCCGTCATGGAAATGTTCCCTGTCCATCCTGCAATGATGGTGGCGAGCGTGCACAAATACTGGACCCAAAAGTGGGAAAAGGTGGCCGAGAAAGCCACAGTTCGCAAGCGGCTGCAAATGGCAGAGATGAACTTGATACGGAGATTGGGTATGACCAAGGAATTATTCAGCACCATGGAAAGCTTCGAAGGCCAGAGTAGCGAGGAAGAGGCCAAGTCCTCTAGGTTGGCTAAAGAGTTGAAGGCCATGAGCCTCGAGAAGGCGCAGCTAGAGTCTGAAAAAAAGGGGCTTCAGTTCAAGCTGGACTTGGTTGTGACGAAGGAGGCAGACATGAAGGGCAAATATGAGATCGAGCTGAAGGCCGCCAAAGAGAGTTTGAAACAAGCCAGAGATCAGAAGAGGGCTGCCGAAGCTTCTCAGAAATGCACCGAGAAGGCTCAGAAACTGGCCGAAGACCGAACCCTTGCCGCTGAGACCGCGCTAGCCACTTCAAACAGCAGGGTAGAGATCGTCATCGCAGAAAAGAAGAAGTCACTGACTGAGGTGAAACTAGAGTTAGAGAGAGTCCGAGCCGAATGTACGGGTGCCAAGGCCAGGGCGGTGGAGGCATACCAAGACACGTTCGTTGATACGCCTGAGTATCAGGACCTCGCTCATTACCTGATGACCATTGGGGGCGAACAGTTGGTGGAGCGGATCGCAGAAATCCATCCCGAGTGGGACCTCTCCTTCCTTCGACAGGCTCCCACCGAGGTTTTGGCGCTTGAAATCGTCCCCGTTGAAACCAATGATCAAGCCCCCTCACCGATTGTGGGGGAAGGCCCGCCATGTGCAGACCCTTAGAGAGGCGGCGGGGCATCTGAACTTTAGTGTTATTTTCTTTCGCGTATGTTCCAGAATTAATTGCCAAACTTAATTTTCCTCATGTATTCCTGTCCCAGCATTTAATTCTAAGAATGATTATGCATGGGAAGCAGCTCCCAAACTCTAGGAATCATTCCATTGGGCATTAATGGTGCTAACTGTTGGCAGAATCTGAAGAGTCAGCGTCTTTAATGTCCTGGGGGGCGGCACATTTGTGTGGCATTCCAAATCTCCATGGAACATTCACATTCATTGCTTTGTGTCAAGTTCCAATGCAGCCTCTATATATAAGTAAATAATACATTGAAAGCCTTCTATCGTGCTCCTCATGCATGCACAACTTCGGTAAATTGCGTGAATTAGACTCTTGTGTCTCGAAATTTCTCAAATCGTTTGATCGGGCTTTCCGTTTCGAACTTGCTATGGAATTATGGACAGAGAAACGGCGTTCAGAATGCCTATCAACTGGAGAATCAACATTCAGAGGACCAAATGCCCATCTAATCAACATTCAAGGGACCAAACGTTCGAGAAGGTTGGGCATAGCAGCCTTAGCCTGACCATACCCCGAACGTGGGGTCTCTGATTTGGCTGATGGGGCTGGGGGCCCACTGCCAAAAGGTGTCAACGGTATTTTTTGAGCAGTGTGGCCTAATTAGTCACCAAATCAACTTATGTTGGTTCTGGAAGACTCTCGATCATGGTGGAATCAGATCCCCAACTCCTGATGATGCTCGGGGTGACGAAGACTAGGGAATAAGCTCAGTAGTTCTAATATCCCAACATGTACCGACCCAAAGAGATAGCGGAGTAGTAGGATAATTATCATGCGTATTTATTTTTGCCTTGTATTTCGAATTATATTGAATAAAACACGATTGTGCCAAAATTTCCATGGTTGTTTCATTTATGTTAACTGCTTGTGGTATCTGGGCTTCAGATTTTGTCAACATTTTGAGAGACGTCGCGCCTCGTCAGGTTTCGGTGGTTCGCAAAGAACAGTTAATTCTTGCGCGCCATGTTGTAGTCCTGGCGATCGCGCGATGGCGAAGCATATGGATCAGGCCGTCCTCGCCTACCTCGTGAGGCTATCACCCTTTACGTTTCCACGTGGGTAGGTGTTGGTGATATTACTATGCATTGACGTTCGTGTAATTTACAAAGCGCGTATTCCCACGTACCCTTTACATCTCCCTAGGGTTTATCTGGTGTGCACTTACTCCGACTGTCAGTATTCTGCCGCGCCTATATATGTGTTTGCAGGACTTCACTTTATTCTTCTCATCTTTGCTCTTCTACTTCCATATTCAGATCCTGGTTATTACTGGCCATGTCGGACTTTCATTTTTCTAGTATCCCAAAGCTTAAGATAAGACGTGGAGGGGTTGTGGATGACATTCATCCTCCCCTTTCAATACCTTCTGCGGCGTCTGATCCCGGGGTTGCCGTTTTGCAAATGTCGGAGATAACAGTGGGTGGCCCTTCCTTTGTCCGTCTAGCACCGGAGGTGACATCGAAAGTGTCTCTCGCTTCATCTCTCATGAGACCCGTGCTTTCGTCAAAAAGTGCCAGACAACCAGGTAAGAAAAAGGCAGACGCCAATAGTGGGGAGGAGGTAGTTCGGGCCTCTCATTCTCCTCCTCCTGGAAAGTACGAATATATCAACATCGGGTCCCGCCGGGACAAGTTGGACCCAGTGATTTTAGGAAAGCTTCCACCCCCGGCTGCTAAAAGCAGAGGCATCTGTTCATAAGTATTGGACTTCTGCCTTTGGAAAGGCGTCCGACAACGTGGAATTTTTGGAGTTGTTGAAACTGGCTGAAATGTATACCTCTCGTAGTCACGTGCTTAACTACAAAATGCACAAATTGTTGGAGATGAAGTTCGACGAGTTACGCTCCACCGCTGGGGGAGATGAGGATGTTGAGGCGTTGCGTGCGAAAAAGAAAGGTCTTCAAGAGAAACTCGCCTTCTCCGAAGAAGAGAGGGCTCGTGTAACGTATGACATCGTAAAGGCCAGAACAATCTAGAGGGCATGTGTCGATGCTCAGAAAACAAAAGAGTCACATCTGAAATCTTGTCAGGACATGATTTATGCCAAAGATAAGGAATTAAACCGAACGTTGATCGAGTTGTCGAAGGCCCAGGGTCTTCTGGCTAAACTCGAGGCCACGGGTTGCGCGCATCTAGAGGGCCCGACTGGGATGTAGGGACCCTCTTCGTTTATGTCTAGTGTTGCTTTCTGATCTGTAAATGTAGGACATTGAAAATGTATTATCTTAGATTGTCTTATTTGACAATGTGAACTAATGAAAATGCATCATCTTTATTTGTTCAAGTACGCGTTGAATATTTATCCAGCGAGTTGAAAGAGTTGGCCGTGAGCCACACTCTCTCGTTGCTGAATCGTATTCACTTGATTAAATATGCGTTGAATGTTTATCCAGTGAGTTGAAAGAGTTGGCCGCGAACCACACTCCCTCGCTGCCGAATTGCTTTCACTTGATTAAATACGCGTTGAATGTTTATCCAGCGAGTTGAAAGAGTTGGCCGTGAACCACACTCCCTCGCTGTCGAATCGCTTTCACTTGATTAAATACGTGTTGAATGTTTATCCAGCGAGTTGAAAGAGTTGGCCGCGAACCACACTCCCTCGCTGCCGAATCACATTTACTTGCTTGATTACGCGTTGAATGTTTATCCAGTGAGTTGAAAGAGTTGGTCACGAACTACACTCTCTCGCTGTCGAATTGCTTTCACTTGACTAAATACGTGTTGAATGTTTATCCAGCGAGTTGAAAGAGTTGGCTGCGAACCACACTCCCTCGCTACCGAATCGTATTTACTTACTTGATTACGCGTTGAATGTTTATCCAGCGAGTTGAAAGAGTTGGCCGCGAACCACACTCCCTCCCTGCCGAATGGCTTTTACTTGACTAAATACGCGTTGAATGTTTATCCAGCGAGTTGAAAGAGTTGGCTGCGAACCACACTCCCTCGCTGTCGAATCGCATTTAGTTGCTATGGTTGTACAGAGAACACTTTGGGTTAATAAAACGATGAATTTTATTAGAAAGCGCGGTGTCTCGAGGTGCCAGACAAAACACTGGAAAATTGAACAGTGCAAAATAAAACTACTGATGATACGGCCGCAAATGGGCGATGTTCCAAGGGTGCCTCGTTTCCCTGCCTTTCGAATCTTCCAATCTGTAAGTTCCGGGGTGGATTTCTTCGATGTCTATGTAAGGTCCTTCCCAGGTAGGCCCTAGAGTACCGGCCCCTACCTCTCTATTAGCTTGGAATACCTTCTTCAAGACGAAGTCGTTGATATGGAAACTCCTGTCCCTGACCTTGGAGTTGTAGTATCGGGCTATCTTCCATTGGTAAACCGCGAGGTGGAGGTTTGCCCTGCGCAAATCCTCGTTGGTCATCTCGTTGAAGTGCAGGTGCCTTGGAGAGGGTATCTCTACCTCGACGGGAATCATTGCCTCTGCTCCGTATGCCATGGAGAAAAGAGTTTCACCAGTGGCCGTCCTAGAAGTGGTCCGATAGGACCACAGAGTCTTGGGTAGTTCTTCAGCCCATCCTCCTTTCACGGATTCTAGTTTCCGCTTAAGGGTATGCTTAATGATCTTATTCACGGCTTCTACCTGGCTATTGGATTGGGGGTAGTAAGAGGTGGAAAAGTCGCTTCGGATACCAAGGTTCTCACAATTCGCATTAAACTTCATTCCTGCGAACTGTGTGCCATTGTCGGAGACAAGTGAGTGGAGGATGCCAAAGCGGCAGACAATATTTTTCCACACGAATTTTCATGCATTTTCCTCCGTGATCTTGGCCAAAGGTTCAGCTTCACACCACTTGGTGAAGTAATCCACCGCTACAATCGCGAATTTTACCCCACCTCTTCCCGTCGGGATGAGACCAATGAAGTCGATTATCCACATGGCGAAGGGCCAAGGACTGGTAACCGGAGTAAGGTTCTGGGCCGGGAGCTTCGGTATAGTGGTGAATTTTTGGCATCTGTCCCACTTCTTTGCGTAATTGTGGGAATCTTTCTTCATGGTTGGCCAATGGTACCCCTATTTCAAGGCTTTCTGTGCCAGGGCCATTCCTCCTGAATGGTTACCACATATCTCCTCGTGTATCTCTTTCATCACGTACACTGCTTCCTCCTGTATCAAATAGCGTAGAAGAAAGTGGACGAAACCCCTCTTAAATAGGATCTTGTCTTGTAGCACGAACTTCACGGCGCTTCTGCAGAGTTTTTGTGCTTCTTGTTCGTCGCTGGACAGTATTTGGTTGGTCAGGTATGCGATGATCTCCTTCATCCACTTAGGAAAATCAAATATCGTCATGACCGCGGGTACGGGAGACTCGTCGGTGGAGGGCCAGTTGAGCTTCTCAACTGGGATAGTCTTCATCAAGTCGGAGTCTCTGCTACTTGCCAATTTCGAGAGGGCGTCCACATAACCATTTTCCACCTGTAGAATCTATAGAAGTGCGTATGCCTCAAAGTGGGACAACAGGTCTTTGGCCTTTGTCAGGTATGCCACCATGGATTGCTCTGGCCTCACCCGAGGATCCGTCAATAAATAACTTCCATGTTGGTACCTCTTGGGATTGGGCTTCAAGCGAACCTTCAGGGATGTGGGTAAATTCAGCTACAAAATCTGCCAAAGCCTGTCCTTTTATAGAAGGTCTTGACTTGTAGTTGATATCGAACTGGCTGAGTTCGACGACCATTTCATCAGCCTTCCTGATGTGTCCAACTTTTGGAGTATTTGTCTTAGAGGGAGGTTTGTCAAAACATCTATGCTATGGGACTGGAAGTACGGTCGGAGTTTTCAGGAAGCGATGATCAATGATAGGGTGAGCTTTTCCATGTCTGGGTATCTTGTTTCCGCGTCCTGTAGGGCTTTGCTTACGTAATAGACAGGAAACTGTGATGGGCCCTCTTCTCGGATTAAGACCGAGCTAACTGCCTTTTCAGATACGGCGAGATAAACGAGCAACGTCTCTCCATTCTTTGGTTTGGACAGCAGTGGGGATTTTCCGATGAGGACCTTAAGGTCTTGGAAGGCTTTTTCACACTCCTTGGTCCACTCAAACCTCTTCCCCCCTTGATGGTCTGAAAGAAGGGCTGGCAACGTTCAGTCACCTTGGATATGAATCGATTTAGGGCCGCTAACCTTCCCGTCAGGCTTTGGACTTCCTTGGAGAAAGATGGTGACCGCATCTCAATGAGCGCCTTAATCTTTTCGGGATTAGCCTCTATCCCTCGCTGGTTGACCATGTAGCCGAGGAACTTTCTAGATGCGACTTCGAATGCGCACTTCAAGGGGTTAAGCTTCATGCGATATTTACGAAGGACTCTGAACATCCCTCTTAAGTGCCCTATGTGGTCCTCGGCGTTCATGCTTTTCACAAGCATATCGTCGACGTATACCTCTATGGTGTTTTTGATTTGTCCTACGAACATATGGTTTACCAACCGTTGGTACGTGGCTCCCACGTTCTTCAGACCAAAAGGTATCATCCTATAGCAATATAACCCTCGGTACGTGACAAACGAAGTGTGATCCTTGTCTCCTGCAAACATCGGGATTTGGTTGTAGCCCGAGTATGCGTCCATAAAGCTAAGTAGTTTGTGGCCGGCAGTCGCATCGACCAGCTGGTCGATGCGTGGTAACGGAAAGCTGTCTTTAGGGTATGCTTGGTTCAGATCTGAGAAGTCTATGCATACCCTTCATTTCTTGGTACTTTTCTTTACCAGCACTGGGTTAGATACCCATTGGGGGTAAACCGCCTCCCTGATGAACCCGTTGGCTAGTAGCTTGTCAACCTCCTCCTTCAATGCATTACACCTCTCGACACTTAAAGGTCTTCTTTTCTAAATCTTGGGGCGTACTTTCGGATCCACTTTCAGGGTGTGGCACGCTACAGACGGGTCAATCTCGACCATATCGCTATGATTCCATGCGAAGACGTCAGCGTTCTCTTGGAGAAACTGCTTCAGCTCCTTCTTCATTCTTTCCTTGAGTTTCTCTCCCACCTGCAACACCCGGGTTGGTTCCGAGGGGTTTACCGGAAATGCTTCCAGCCCCTCGGTCGGAGAGACAAGAGAGTCTGAGCCTATGATCTGAGCGTCCAGACCCTCGTCCAGTATCAATTCTTCATCCACCCTCTCATGGTCAACATCCATCAGATCCGAATGTATGGTTATTACTGCTAGAGTGATATCTTCGCATTTAGTGGCCTTCTGCAATGCATTCATGTAACATGCCCTCGCCTTCATCTGATTACCGCAGATTTTGGCCACCCATTCGGGCGTTGGGAATTTCATTGACAAATGGTGTATGGACGTAATCGCCTGCAAATCCTTCAATGCAGGCCTTCCAAGGACTTTATGGTAGGCGGAGCGGGTGTCCACTATCAAAAACTCTATGAACTTCCTGAGGTGGCATGAAGGTTCTCCGAAGTCTACCGCAAGGGTAATCCTTCCTCATGGGACGAGGCTATCTCCCGTTAAACCAAATAGCGGCTCCGAGATGGCCGTCAGTTCATGATCCATGTCTATTTGATCGAAGGCACTGCCGAACATGATGTTCACGACACTTCCATCATCAACCAGCATCCGTCCCAGGCCGTTTCTGGAAACTACGACGCGGACTACCAGGGCATCGCAGTGCGAGTAGTGTATGCCAGCCTCGTCTTCTTCAGTGAACGAGATTTATGGTACTTTTGGGCGGCGTCCGTGGACCTGCCAACTCTCCATGGGTTCTTATCTTGTCCCTTTTGAGTAGTTGCACCGCGAGTTCATTGTGTGCCCTCCGACATAGGGCCCTCCTATGATCGTGTTTATCTCTCGAACAGGGGGAACCCCCGCGGGTCCCTCCAACCTTGGTGGGTCCCTGTTTCTGTCATTTCCACCCCCATCACGTCAGGGTCCATCGTTCTGGCGCTGAAGAGGAGGTCTTCGCCCTTGTGTGGACGGCCCTCGACGTCCTCGCACGGGTCGATTCTCCTTTCCCTGCCCGTGGGTCCCACGATTGATCAATTCCCTCACGTTCGGGCAATCTTCTGTATTATGCACCTAGTCCTGTGTATCCGACAGAACTTTGGCGGTGTTGTGGCTGGCATGGGGGCCACTACGAGTGCTCTGGGATGGGGGACAAGGGCTGCCTCCGTCTGATTAAACCTCCTGTAATGGTTGTTCGACAGACCGGGAGAGCGCCTTTTCTAAAAGCGAGATAAACGAGGTTCGGGAGAGCGCCGCCCCTCTCTTCTGTAGCGATATCCTATTTCCCTCTCAGCCTTCTCTCAGTTCTCGATCGTCTCATCTGATCGAATTTTGCACTGGACCAAGTCCAACAGCTGACTGTAAGTCTTTGGTTGACTGTTCTGTACATCTCTCCAGAAGAGAGTACGCATGTACAGTCCAGTCTAGTCACCAGTGCATCTAGGGCATTTTCATCCGTCACAGTCTCGATTTTGTTGATGACGTTCCTGAACCTCTTGAAATAGCTTTTAACGGTTTCTCCTTCCTTCTGCCGGATGTCGTTGAGCTGGGCAATGTCAGCTATCATCGTCAGATTGCCAATGAAGGCATTGACGAACTCTTTTTTCAGTTGAGGCCATCTCCAAATACTCCCTGGTTTCAACTTATTGTACCATCTCTTCGCGTCAGATGCGAGCGTGGTATGGAAGTTCTGACACTTCGCCGTAGGGGACTGGCCTTGGAGCTTCGTCTTATATGTATTTATATGATCCATGGGCGACCTCCCGTTGTATTTGTCCATGAGAGGCATTCGGAAGTTCGCGGGTATCTCCATAGCCTTTATGTAGTAGGTAAACGGGAGGTTCTCGTCATCGTCATCCTTGTAACATTCCAGCCTCTCTTTCTCCTCCTCGCGCTTTTCGTGACTTTGCTTCAGGTCCTTCCTTCTTTCTGTTCGGGCCTCGCCGTGCTCGCTGTGCTTGCTATGTGCAGGTAGGGGTGGTGCTATGGAGGACCTCACTTCCAACCTGTCGAACACGCTAGCAACAGGAATGGGATGGCTTTCCTACACTGGGAAAGGTCTTCTCCTCTGGTCACCCTATGAGGGCTTCGAGGTGAAGTTACGTGGGTTCTGACAGTTTGAGACAGGAGGTTCCTCTTGGGAATGGCAGCTTTCTAGTGAACCGGACCGTGAAAGGCTCCTCCAGGCATGACTGCGCTTCTGTCCATGTTGGAGGGATTGATTCTCCAACAGTTCAAGCGCGGCGTTCATCCAGGCATTGTTCAGTTTCAGATCCTGGTTCTCCTACTCAACCGTTCACTTCTCTGCCAACCTGTATGTTACCTGCATACTAAGACAATCGTTAGGCACCAAGATCTCTAAAAAAAAGGGGGTCCGGTGATCGTTGGTACTTTGACGATCAAGTCAACTACCAATATTAGAGTAATACACGGGAGGACAAAAGTAATTTGGTGTGAGAGAGACAAGCAGGTAGAGATTTGAGCAGAGTTTGGGATGGGATTTGAAGTGCAAAGAGAGCGTACCTTGGAACAACCGGAGACGTCGTATTTATAGCGCAAGAGTCCTGATTGATTTAGGTAACAAATCAATCAGATACCCAATTGGATCTTCTTTCCTTATGGGATATGGATCATTCATGGTCAAGGAAATCTCCAAAATTACCTTCCTTACCTGAGCTTATCACGTTGCATGATTTTAGGAGATTATGATTCATTTTCCTTGTGAGGATTCGTGCGCCAAACCAACACAATCTGTCTTCAATTATTTCTCTGGTCATTCTAGAATATTATGCTGTCTGCTAGTTAAGGTTGATACGAAGCCCTGCAAGGCCCTATGGCTCAGTTGTGAGTGTCGAGGCCTTCACCGGGCCTTGCGGCATTCTGGCTGCAGAAGGCTAAGATGTCTGGTGGGCCTCCAAAGTCCCTTTCGGGATTTACGGGGCCCTTAATGGGCCTATATAAGAAATCTCGTTGGGCTTTTGCTGATGTTGAGGCCCTATCAAAATCGGGTGGTAACAACGACCAAACCGTATGTGTTCTAATTGCATTAGTTTGAACAAAAAATACGAACATGAGAAGAATCTCTTTATTCATGTAATGATAGAATTTTTGGAAGATGATAAGGCGGCAGTTGATGTTGAAAATGATAGTCTAACTAAACTCTTAAAAGAGAATGATGATCAAATTGTGGAACTGCTTGACGAATTATACAAGTCAAAAGAAAGGGTCAAGCAATTAACCATTGGTGCCTCTTGTTTGAGTAAAATGCCAAGCTATGGAAGGACTTCAAAAGTCAAAGAAGGCTTGGGATATGATGGAAAATGAAAAGGAAAAGAAAAAGACTCGAATCAGATTAACTTTGTTAAATAAACTTGCACTGGCATTCAGACTATTATATTCTGAGACAGAACTCTTCACACTGTAGTCAGAGCTGAGCCTGACTCGCCTATGCACGTTCTGGCCAATGCCAAAACTAAAATTCAGATTCTTTCATCAGTCAAACAACCAAAGTATCAAGTCCTAATGCAGAAAGGTAAATCTAAATACTTTGTAAAAAGTAGTATATGTGAAAAGGTTGGACGTGACTTCTTTAATTGTTTATCTAAAAAGAACTTAACTGGTAGACAAATGATGCACCGTAGTAACACTAAAGTGAGACAAGTTTGGATAAAAAAAAATGATTTAAATTGTTATATGGTTGATGTTGCCTATAGAACACATGTTCCTAACTTATATTATTTTGATAGTGGATGTTCTAGACATATGACTGATAATCATTCTTATCTAACTAATTACAAGAGTCATGTAGGTAGACTAGTTACTTTTGGTGATGACGCACAAGGTAAAATTGAATGTATATGTACTATCCTAGTTGATGGATTGCCCCCTCTAAAAAAAAAATATTTTTTGTAGGTTTAAAAGCTTATTTGATTAGTGTAGGCCAGATATGTTATGATAATTACTTAGTTATGTTCTCAAAAAAATACATGCAAAGTATTGAAATATGATGGTAATTAAATCTTATATAGTACTAGGTCTAGTGATAAATGTTATCTTCTTGACCCCAAAATTACTTGTCATACTTCAAAGACTGATTCTACAACGTTTTGGCATAAACGATTGAGACAATTGAACTGTTAAGACTAATAAAATTAAATGCAGTACAATGAGTTTTTAGGTTCACTTAAAAGCGTGAATGTGTGTAGCAAAAAAGACAAGCAAAATAAAAGTACACAAACAAGGTTGATTTCTTGCTATATCTCATGTATTAGAATTATTACACGTAGATTTGATGGCCCTATTTAGACTGAACTTATTAGTGGCAAAAAATATATCTATTTATTCGTAGATGAATTTTCTAGATACATCTGCATAGATTTTGAGAGAAAAGTCTAATGTTTTTGAAATATTTAAATTTTTGTACCTAAAATTGACAACAACAAATATTTTGAGGGGATAAAGATAATGAGAATTAGGAGTGATCATGGAAAGGAGTTTGAAAATACTAGTTTTCTACTTTCTGTGAAGAGTATGATAGATTTCATGAATTCTCTGTTCCTAAAACTCTTGAATAAAATAGAGTTTTAGAAAGAAAAAATAGGTATTTACAAGAGATGTCAATAGTGATGCTAAATAGTAAAAAGCTTTCTATTAAATAGTCGGTTGAATCTATTAGTACTGCATGATATATTTTGAATCGTGTGTCATTAAGAACATGTACCACACAAACTCCATATAAAATCTGAAAAGGAAGAAATTCGAATCTAAAGTATTTGCATACCTTCGGTAGCAAGTGTTATGTGTTAAATGATCAAGAACACTTGGATCAATTCAATTCAAAAAGCGATGAGGGAGTATTTATTGGATATTCAATAAACAGTTGAGCTTACATAATTTATAACATGCGAACTCAAACTATCATTGAATTCATCAATGTAAAAATTTGATGACACTAATGATTTTTCCTCTCATTCACAAGAACCCCATGTTCAGACCTTAGAAGAACATGTTGATGGAAGTCATAACACTCAATACAATGTGTCTAGTTCAGACAGTAACAGACAGACAGAAGTGCCAGAATCAAGTTCTGGTGTCTCTACCCCAGCTTCTGAAGGTTCTAACGTACCTTACAAATGAGGAACAGAACACGAAAGGCAACTTCTTTTTTCTTGGATACAGAAGGCACATCTCTTAAACAAAGTACTCTATGATTCTTGTGAAGGTATGGTGACTGAGGATTTTGCTATTGAACTTAAAAATGTTTGCTACACTTCACAGATTGAACTAAAACATATAAATAAAGTAATTGATTATGAAAATTAGGTTCTAGTCATGCATGAAAAGCTAGCTCAATTTGAAAGAAATGAAGCGTGAGAACTTGTAATTTAGCCTAAGGACACAAATGTGATTGAGACAAAGTGGATCTTCAAAAATAAATCTGATCAACATGACAACATAGTTAGAAATAAGGCACGTTTGGTTGCACATAATACACTCAAGTGGAAGAAGTGGATTTTGATGAAACATTCGCCCTTGTAGCAAGACTTGAATCCATAGCATGTCAAATGAGGTTCAAGCTCTACCAAACAGATGTCAAAAGTGCATTTCTAAATAAAATTATAAATGAAGAAGTCTATGTTGAGCAGCCTAAGAGATTTGTTGATCCTTATTTTTTCGACCATGTGTTCAGACTCAAAAAGGCCTTGTATGGACTAAAATAAGCTCTACGTGCTTGGTATGAATGATTGACCATGTTCTTGTTGGAACAATGATACAAGAAAGGGGAGTTGACAAAACTTTATTCATCAAACATTTCAAATCTGGATTGACAGTTGCACAAATCTACGTTGATGATATTGTGTATGTTTCTACTCTAGAGATAAAATCCAGAGAGTTTGTTACACTCATGCAAAATGAATTTAGTATGGTTGGTGAACTAATTTTCTTTTTAGGTTTGCAAGTTAAACAATTTAACTCATGAATATTTATCTCACAAGCCAAGTATGAAAAAAAAATCTGGTACCAGGGAAAAGAGGTCGACTCTAATTTCTACCCGAGCATGATAGTTAGTGTACTGTACCTAACTACAATGTGTCCTGACATAGCATTTAATGTGGGAGTCTGTGCACGTTATCAAGCCAAACTAAAAAAATCTCATTTTGTGGCTATGAAGTGAATTATTAGTTATGTTAATTGTACTTATGATTTTGGTTTGTGGTATACGATACTAACTCTTATCTTGCAGGATACACTGATGCTGACTGGACAGAAAACATGGATGATAAGAAAATCACGACTAGATGATGTTTCTACATTGGTAACAATATCATTGCATGGTTAAGTAAGAAACAAAACTCTCACTCCTTATCTAATGTAGAAGCTGAGTATATTGCTGCTGGTAGTTGTTGCATTCAGTTACTCTAGATGAAATAAATACTAAGTAACTATAGTATTGATCAGAATTTTATTACTATATTTTGTGATAACACTAGTGCTAATAATATTTCTAAAAATCATGTTCATCACTCTAGAACCAAACATATTGAAATTAGACATCACTTTATTAGAGGTTTGGTCGAAAGAAAATTAATAACTTTAAAATATATTCAGACTGAGAATTAGTTAGTTGATTTGCTCACAATGGCTTTAGATTCTTTAGATTTGAGACTCTACAAAAAGCCGTGGGTATTTGCTTGATTCATTAAAAGTTCTTGTATACTTCGTAGAAATAGAATTTTTTTTTTAAATTTTTGTGTGTGAATTCATCATGTGTTCTTGTATTTGTTTTGTATTTACTTTTATTAAATAAAAAAAGGTTCTTGCAGATAGCGTATGAAATAAATATATGATGTGTGTATGAATATTGAGATTAATTTGTATTAACCAATCTGTATGTTATGCTCATTAAATTTTATGGTAAATCATGGTCAGATAAACACACTTCAGGGACATCTTGTCTAATTTGACTATCTCCTACTACTAACTAAGTTGTTTTCTTTAAAGTGGATAGTACTTTGTTGTGGATCCATGGTCAGTATCTATGTCTCTTTCAGTACTATAATATGTTGTAGTGTTAACAGACAAGTTCATTGGAGGTGATGGCTACCACCATAGGTGTGCGCAGTCGTCCTTGATGATGAACATACATCATGTTGAAAATGGCTACTCCTATGGTTGTGAGAAAGTCAATTCCATGATCTCAAAAATCATTACTTTGACGAAAAAAATATAAAATAATAATAAAATGAAAAATGAAAAAGGGTCATCACAACTCAAAAGAAAATTTTATATTGTACTATTGCCTGGCTTTCAAAAGACATTCTTAGATGATGGTTGGTTTGAAATATATCTCTGTACTTGTTGACTTGACAATATTCAATTTGGTTTTTAGGACAGACTTTGATTGATTAGTCTATTATGTCCCATCACACAATCACATCATAATTTGTTAAAATAATTAAATCTAAACATGTGCATACATTAGATTAGAAGATTCTTGTCTATGTTAATATTTTTGGACTAATTGTATAATTTGTGAATTGTGAAATTTGCCCTAAAATAAAAATTATTTCTATCTTTTATTGATTTTGCATGATTGATTTATAGACTTTTTGTAGATTTTCCGGTCATCACTCTAAACCTGATTGAAAAACAAAGTTTCCACTGAGAACAGTTTTTTAATCTATTTTTCAACAACGAAACTTGTGCTCATTTTTGATTAAAAAATAATTCAAGCGGGTGATATTTTTTAAGAAAAAAATAAAAATAATAAAAAAAGAAGAATTTTTCAGAAATGAATGTGTTGAAATTCAAATTTTGAAAAAATCTTGCTAAGGGAAATTATTCTATCCTTAACTATCAATCAACCGATTTTAGTGGTAACTGCCATTTACGTGTTCAGAAATAACGGTTACCTCTTGTGCAATTATTTAGGGCACGTTCGGTAGCCATTTTTTTCTAAAACAACCTATTTTTTTGCCTACAATTTTTGAATTTTCAACATTTTTACATTACAAAAAAGTTTGAAAAGTCAATAAAGTATCTAAACAAACCTATTTTTTCTCAAAAAAAACTATACCGAACATCGGTTTCCAAACGCTCTACAAAGTTTCATCCCTTTCAAACATCAAGACTAGTCAGTTACTTGAGCAAGAAGGTCTCAGTAAGTACTCAAGACTCTGATAAAGGCAATGAGTTAGATCTGATGAAGAGTGAGACAAAAACTCTAAGACTGGTGAGATTGAACGTGGGGATGAAGAGACTAGAGATGAGGGGTCAAAACCTTCTGCTACAGAAACTGGGGATGTTGAAGGCATGAATGAGTTCTCTCACCTGATGTCTAGCTCTGAATTTGAAGTCAATTATGAGGAGTCATCATAATCTACTCCTACACCACCAAGAAGAGCCATTAAGGCTGAAAAGGGCAAATGCAAAGTTGGAGAAGGTACAAAAGAGTCCACACTTGCTAGTCAGAACAGGCTTCCCACATCTTCTAGAGGTGCTTACAGACGACTGCCTACACCTAGTTCAGACCCGAAGATGTTCAAGTTTGAAACCTTGACCAGAGGTAAGCACTTTGTTAATTCTCTAAATTACTACTTCCTAATTGAAACTGCTGAAAGGCTATTTCCATCTTTAACCTCATATCGTAAGTTTATTGTTGAATTTAAAATGTCTATTCATGAGTTTGTCTCTTTTGATTTGGATGAGGTTGTTGGTTTCCATAAATTACATAATCTGTTGGCTTTAACTGGTAAGTTCAATGAGACGTTGGTCAAAGGGTTCATGGTCAATGTTGTCCAAAACTTTGGACAATGCTGGAGATAATTTAGGTGGCAAGTCTATATGTGGGGAATGAACATTACGTTTAGTCCAAAGTCGCTGAGGGATTGGCTAGGATTGGATGAAGTAACTACTACTAACGACGAAGAACTGACTAAGGACACTATAGTATTTGAAATGGTTGGTTCTATTTGGCTAAAAGCTAGTGAACAAATTGATTCAAGATTTCTACCGAAATACAAAATTCTGCACTGGATATACTAAAATGAAATATTGACCATTTGACACACCGATTTGACATTTTGGGAGATAGAAAAATTATCTTGTATAAGCTGTGGATGTAGTTGAATGTTGATTGGTCTAAAATGATCTTTGATAGAATAGTATATGAGGGGCCAATAAAAGCTAAGCAATATAGACTGCCACATCTAGCTTTGATTCATCATTTCCTTGCTCACCTAGGAACATCTCCAATTGCTTCAGACAAGTTCTCAGATGATCTTTCGACCTTGGGTGTGCATGATTTTTCCAATCTAAGAGGTACTTAAACTCTCACTCCCAGGGAACCAATCACGTCTTGACCTCTTTGGACCAGTCTATCCATTTGGATGCTCTGGAGACTCGGATGGGATATGTCAGATCTCAGGTAGAACAAATTCTCTCTTTGACCAAAAGTTTTCTGATGAATTTGATTTCATGCGTAAGATTTTGGAAAAAATTGAATATCTAGAAAATGAACGCATCCTCTCTGCTTTTCGTATCAACACGTCGGACTATCTTGAATACACTGCAAGCCCACATGCTATCCACCTTTTGCTCTATCTCCTGCTCTAACTTACAAGGGAGGAGAGAGGGAAAATGGGGGATAGATGAGGGAGTGGGGCATCAGTGTCTGGTGCTAAGATGTCTAAGCCCTATTCGAACTGATTGTCCATTGATCTAACTTACTACATCTAACTATTTGATGGATGACTGTATTATACTAAATACTACTTTTGGTTTCTGGTTTCCCCCCCTCTTTTGCTTTAGCTGGTTGGTTATTACAAAAAAGGTGAGTAATGTGGTGTGTGATGCTTGATGGTGTTTTGAACGACTGTTTTTATGGTATATGACTAAGGGGGAGAAATTGTGTTTTATATAATTATTGGTTGTGTGATGATAATGCCCACATTTCTTGATTAGCACACACCACGCATGATATTAAAATTTTGAGTGTTAGTTTTGTAATTAAGAAACGTCAAAGGGGGAGATTGTTGAAAAAATATGAGTGTCACATATTTTTACTTATATTTTGAATTAGCTCACTCAATTGATATTACTAATTTTTAATGATTGAAAATGGAGGTAGTGTGCATGTTTTGACTGGACACGCTTTTGTCAGTTCTAACTAGGTGAGATGGTAAGCAGGTTTTATTCCAAAACTATGGGCAGCGTTTTCTTTATTCTGTTTCCTTACTTAAGATGATATGATCTTGTGAATAACTGGAACAACCCATATATTTTAGAATAAGTACCATATCTTATTTTCTTAGATTTGTTTGAGAAGAAAATATTTATGGATAATCTTAAACTTTCCTAAATACTTTCATTCTACAAATCTTATAAATCTTTTTGTATCTTTACTCATATTCATACTATTGTTAGTGAAGATTTTTAGGAAAGAAAATAGAAGATTACTTTACCTATAAGTAATATTATAAATCAATAAGAAATTAAGCTTTGAAATAACAATTATTGTTCTTGTTCTCCAAACTCTCTCTCGGCAAAATTCATGGAGGGTGAACAAGACATAAATCTTCATTGATTAAGTTTCAAAGTAAACGTTTTTCTTTAAACTCATTGAAGAATAAAAAACAAATTGGTGCTCAAGGAACGGTTCTATATATTGATTACTCTACTTGGCGTAAAGTTAAGATCGGGGATTCTTAATCTAAGTGGTGGTAACGGCCAAGTACAATAGGGAAGTGGTGATAAAGTCAAAACGGTAAGTTTGATTCTACTTCATCAACAAATCAAAAGAAGAAGAATGAAAGGGGGGGTTGACCTAAATTCTTTTGATTGTTCTTTTGTTAATTTTGCAAAATTACAAAAACTGGATACTATTGTATTTTTAATAAAGATTATTAGATGATTGTTTTTACCCATGACATGAAATCCCGTGGATGTTTCACTTCGAGATTTACCACGTTACATTTTGGGTTCGTGGTAAATTTAATTCATTAATTTCCGTATTTAACAAACTACTGTTACGAACGCTTCCTGACCATGCGTGAATGAGTCAGAAATGTTTTCTATTGTCACGTGCTAGTTCTGACTACTGTTGTGTCCACTACTTTTTAATTAAGATTAAAACTGAATTTAATTTAATTAATCGAGGTTTTAGAAATTACAAATATTAATAACAAAGAAAAATTAAATATAGAATAATACTTCAATCAACCATGAAATAGTTCAAAAATACAAACTAGAGCTTAAAACTAAGGATAAGAAAACTTATTTCAAACTCAGTAAATTCCTTTTGGATTTGTTGGAATAAAATGCATTGGTAATATAACTTTGTATTATTTGGTAAGATAATATTAATTTTTTCGAGGCTTTTAACGATATTCGATACACTTGATATCGTGTTAACAATATTTTTTCGGCTAATGTTTATTCCAAAAAAATACCTTTTCTCTTGAAGTATTATATGTGTAATTGTGTTACTTGCTAAACATAGACATTTCATCTTCAATCTATAAACATGATCAAAGAAATAACATCTTAAAAATAATATTAATAACCAAGAAAATATAAATATAGAATAATATTTCAATTAACCATGAAAAAGTTAGAAACTAGAGTTTCAAATTTAAAGGAAATAAACTTGTTTCAAATTAAAGTTCTGAATGAAAAGGAAATACTTAGGTAATGAAAATAAACTAATCTAATTTTTCAGCATATCCCCCTTGATCAAATTATCAATATTCCCACTTCGATCAGCAAAAAAATTGAACGTCTAAGTGATTTGCATCAGCTGGATTGTCAAAATTAGCAAAATTTATCTCCACTTTTTCTTTTTCTCTTGATTGATTTTTGGTAGGGATGCACAAGATGCTTTGCCGTATGATAGGTACATGACCGATGTCCTTTCATTCTACATCTATAGCAACTATCTTTGTGCTCTTTTTTGATGAATTATTTTCTTTTGATTTGTGCTTCTTAAAGCTAGTACTTTGTTGCAAATACTTTTGCCCATTATTTTTCCCATGATCTTGTCCATGTCCATGTCCACATCCACGTTCGCATCCATGGCTTGATATTGCATTTACTTCAAGAAATGAAGTATCATATGCTTCACGCAATACTTAGCTAGACGTAACCCATAATTTTTCATCCATAACTCATTGTTTGTTCAGCAACAATGATGCAAGATATGAGTTCTTAGTACTTTTTAAAACTACGCTCATGATATTGCTGTTGGAGGAACACATTTGAGGCATGAAAGTGAAGATTTTTTAGTGATTTTTTCTTCACAAAGAGTTAATTTTGAATATATTTTGAACAGTTCAAAGTTGTACTTACTAACAATTTTAAAATCCCGCAAGCAAAGGTGCATCCATTCGTAACAGACTTTGGAAAGGACCATAGTTCTCTGGCGGTCAATTTTCTTTCAAAAATTTTCAAAGAATCTGTGGATCTTCACGGTGAGGTATTCGATTTTCAATCCATCGTGAAGATAGTGTCGAAAGAAAATAAGTGCTTTTGCATAATCCTACAAGGATTCTTTGTTTCTTTTTTTTTTTTTTTTTTTTTTGTTAATTGTCTGTCCCAGACCATTTGAGATTAGCTGAATCTCAGCATCGAGTGTCTATGATAGATATTTTTTTGCCTCATATTTTGAGTGCAAACTCAAGATTTGTGATGTTTGCCATTTGAATTACTATACAATGAAACAAAGATTATCAATTAATTGAAAACTATAATTAAACACCGTATATAAGAATCAATTAAAGAGTCAAAATAATCAATATATTAATGCCAACACGGCATGAGGTGTATGCTTTCCTTTCAAGGATAAGCATTTGTTAATAAAATATACATCTAGATCACATTTTTTATCATGAGATTATATCATGTGATATTCTTTGAGGACCATGGAATTGGGTTGGCTACCATATCAACCGACTACCTTATCACAAGAAATTGGGTTGGAGACCATGAAAACTGTTATTAAACAAGCAAGAACTTCATCTAAATCTCAATTTACAGCTGCTGCTTCAAAGCAGACCACAATTGAAAGCTTCCTCCAATAAAAAGAATATCAACAACAGAAATGATAAAGAGAGAGGATAAAAAGTCGCGTAAATTATTACTGTGAAGTTTGTCCCAAGGCATAAATGCACAAAAAGACAGATTTATGTATTGGAGACCACGACATTGACGAAGTTAAAGAGTAAGAGATGAATGGGTCTAATTTTAGATGAACAAGAAGAACTGTCATTAAGTGCATGTGTTGGCAGGGCTACATCACATCAAACCATGAGAGTTTGGAAAAATTTAAAGAAGAAAGCTATTTAGATCCTTATTGATACAGAGAGCACTCATAATTTTCTTGACCCAGCAACTGCAAAACGTGCAAAATACAACTCCATTGTTCGTAGCTGTTGCTATGGTTCCACAATGGAGAGTTTAGCTATTTGTCACCAATTATGTTGGAGCATGCAAGGTAAAGAATTCGTGTCTGATACGAGACTGCTTTCTTCATAGGGATGTGAGTCCTGTGACATGGTATTGGGGCATCCGATGGTGGAATAAGTGCTGAATGTCCGGTCAATTTTTCAAAATGGTCGTTGACCTATTTTGGTCTGTAAATTACAAAATATAACTTTACCTTCTTTTATCCGTTTATAACTATTTCAAACGATTTCAAATTCATTAGTCTGTGAAAAAGAGAAGATTTCAATGTTAGAATCTAACCCATTTCAATGTTATAATTCAACTCATTTCATTTGTGTAAGAAATCTCATTTCAAAGTAGAAATTCATCCGTATCTTCTTCTTTTAACTTACTTAATAAATTATAGATTTTGTAGTATAAATCATGAAAATATGTATAAATTTGAGTACGAATTGTGATTTTGTATTTTAAATTTATTTTATTTGAAGTAGGTTAATTGAAAAATTAGTTAAAATGTGTAAATTTGCGTTAACAATTTTTGACTTGTTAAGGCCAAAATTGGCATTTATAGACCCACAAGCCTGTTGGTTTGTTCCTTAACAGACCACAGGCCTGTTAATAGACATGCGGTTTGTTAATGGTCTATTAACAGTACTTATTAAATAAGGATATTTAAGTTTTTTTTTTACGTAAAAGTGGCATTTTAAACTTATTTGATTTAAATTGGGTGCTTTTGCGATTTGAGTAGTTTGACACGACCATTTAGCCAAAACGGCCCATCTAATGGCTATCGGAATTGGGGCCAGTTCTTTAGGATCTTAAGAACTTATGGATAGAATTCCAAGTTGATGGTAAATGTACGTATCGATTGGAAAATTTTTCGTTTTTCTTAGTTTTTTACAAATAAAATTTATTTAATTTCTGCATTGCTACGAGTTTTCTATGTTGAATTAAAATATTTTAGTTACATTAAATATTTTACGTGTTTGCTTTAAATTTTATTTGACGATTATAGAATATTATTTTATCACTGAGTCTCGTTAAAATTTTGGATCGAATAAATTTATATTGAGTTGATTTATGGGTTAATTTTCGGCCAACCATTTAATCTAAAACTGAAAATTTTTACAACATTTATTTTGGACCATGTTAGTCCTAATTTTTAGTCTAAAAACCAATGCTTTAATCCCAATAAAAAACGAGTCCAACAATTGACTTATTTTTCGATCCAAAAGTATATCTATATTCAGCCCAAAACCCGGTCAGTTTCAACCCCAATTGTTGATCCGAAACTGACCCATTTTTGACAGAAATACTACCTTTATAGTACACACTTTCAATAAATATTTTTGTGAAAATTAGAACATCCACCTTTGTTACATCAGAATTTTGAAATGCACTGGTCTTCTTTATATTATCCATTAATACTTATTTTTATTCATATTTACGAACATTTTTATAATTTTTTATTTTATTCATTAAATAATTTTAATAACATATAATTTGATAGGTGCTAAATATCAAGGACCAATACGTATAAATTTTATCCATTAAATTAAACACTCGCCAACAAAACTCACAAATTTAGGGCTCCAAATATATGAAAATCTATTATGGAAAAGAAAATCAATTAGAATCAAAATCAAATATTTGCATCATGAAAAAGTTGGAGATTCATTGTATCCAATCACCAATCCTCTCTCATCCGACAACCAAAATAGAGAAATACATGGCTGTCAACTACATGTATCCCACCTCCTCCTGTTTCGAGTAAGTCTATTTCCTATGGAGATGGCAATGGGTCGAGTCGGACTGGCTCGGCTCTTATAAGGACAACCAGAGCCTGGGCTCGACTCGTCCAAAAAAATGAGCTCAGACTGACCCCACGAGCTTGGCTCGTAAAATTATTATTATTATTTTTTAAATGCAGTTTTTTTGGACTTCAAAAAATTAAAATGAAATAAGGTATACTAAATTTGACATTTATAACTCCTCCTCATTTTTTTTTTTGACCGGCTACTTTTGGTATATGCGGAATTAAAATTGTACACGAAAAAGTTGTTACGTGTACAATTCTTTATAAAACTTAAAAGTAAGAAAAAATAAATAAATTTACACAATCAATACTTATAGATTGTGTAGCTAGCTCTTGAACTTTTTCGGCTAATATGACTTCTACTTTATATTGGATACGAAGTTCAATGCCCTCCCAATTTTTTAGACACATTAAACTATCTAATATATCTAGTTTAAGTCTTGAACTCAAATAATTCAGAACCATACGACATGTACTAAAAGTAGACTCCGATGGTATAGTTTGATACCAAAGGTGTTAGTAAACCACGTGCTATAATAGAAACAATTAGGTATTAACGCTCGTTTTGTTTCCACTACCTAAGTATATCAAAATTATTTCTCTTTTCTTCATCTAACATATTAAGTATGCCGTGATTAAAATATCTAACTAACTCTAAGGGTACGTCTCTACTATTTATTTATACATTCGTAACATAAGAAAGCAAAGAAGAAGAACTAAGTTGTTAAGTTCCCTTAACTAAATTAAGGAAACTCCAATAATTATTATCGTCATTTGATGACGAAGAAAGGATTGGTACATGAGGTATTCTAAAGTTCATACATGTCTTTTTTGCATAAAATATTTTGTACATTTCACATAATATTTTTTTCTAGATTACCGTACGTTATTGAATTTCCGTAACTTATTAAAAATTGTCGATACATTATGTTTTGTACCTTCTAAATTTAGTCTAAGGTCCATAATTGATGAACAACATATATATAGGCAATTCTTTTCAATATTTTCTAAACTTCACTACCATTGCAAATACAATATCAGAAAAAAATTGAAAATATCTTATACCTATTAAAATTATTGACAACAAAACAAAAATAATTTAAAATTAATGGACTGGTAGAATAATATATGCCAGCACGTGCGTTTGTGGTGTCGAAAAAAACTTTATAAATTTTCGAATTTGGGATGAGATATCCAAATCATATGTTTGTAAATTATAATCTGGACCGTGTGAGTGCCATTATAATAGACAGTTATATAGTTTTTGTAACTTTCACATGATTGAAGTATTAAATAAGTAGAGTTCCATTTATTGTCTATGTCTGTACATAAATATTTTGTTGGAATGAAATTTTCTATAAATAATTCATCAAATACTTGTTTTTAGCAGGTAAGACAATAATATAATTTATGGTACACCTAATTTTTTCTAATTGTGTGTTTATAAATTTTAAACCATATTAGACAATTAAATTAAAATTGTGACATACACATACATAAAATAAAATGCCAGCAAAATTCAGAATTAATTCTCACATTAATCTTTTTATTACTATATTATTAAGCATAGTATTATCAAATATAAAACTACGAATTCTAGATTTACAATTAAATTCTTTAATAATATTTATTAAATAATTAAAATTTTATATTCTATTATAAGATAAGAGTAGTCAATTACTTTTAGAAAATATTATGTTTTATGCATAATCCATTGTTAATCATTATTTTTGATGAATTTAGAAGCAGAGAGGGAGGCGGGTTTATAGACAAAAAAAAAAAAAATAGCCGTTGTTAAAAAAAATCAAGAACTAAAACAGTCACTTTTGTGACCATTGGGTCCTAACGGTCACTACTGGCCCACGAGCCACGGGACAGCTCGTGGGCCAGGCTCACGGGCCTGATTCACAAGTTGTTATATGGCCAATCCTTGAAATAAAATGCTGGCTCGGCCTTGGGGTCAGGCTGTGAGTTTTGGATATGAAATTTAATGGTATGTTTGCAAGTTTTGTAGGACATTTTGGACTAGTATTTTTCTTCTCGTGTTTCCAAAGAAAGAATTGTGTTTGAGGGCTATGTTTCTTCATTTCTCTTTATGATTATGATTTTATCAAGTTTCTGGAATATCTGATGCTTGGACTGTTAAATTGGTAAGGAAAATCTGGTAAAGTTACTTTTGGGCTAGTGCTGCCCATTTTGGCCCGTTAACAAGATGTCCAAATGAAGTTGTTAAAGCTAAGGGTTGTTTGGTTTATGAATAAGCCCACTTATGATTCGAACAATCATCAGCAGCCCAAATTCCTCTTTTTAGGTGGAAAGTTGATTCATCTTCATCCCTCCCTCAGGGCCGGCCCTAAGCAGCCGCCTAGGGCCCCCATCCATTTAGGATCCAAAAATTTTGGTCCAAATTTTTTTTAGCCCACTTAAATGTGAAATGAGCCTAAATAGAAAATAAGTTCAAATCTAACTTACATTAACTACCTTAATCTAGTCTTTAAATTGTAGACCGTGCAATTTTTTTAAACCTCATTTTAAAAATCTTTATCTTGAATCAAAACGACTTTTCAAATTGACAAGATTGGAGCAATAAATAAAAGAGCGAAAAATAATGAACACGAAGATTTATACAGGTTCATCTTAATGTGAGACTACATCCTATCTTCAACCACTGTAGTATTTTACTATAATGAATGATGATATTTGTTTACAAGAGATTAGTTCTATATATAAAAACCTAATGAAAGTTCCTAGATATAATGAAATAATAAGACAACCTAATTACGAAGACAAAATCTCGAAAAACACCTTTACTTAAGCAAATACAAATACCGTAAACCTTTCGGTGGGGCCACCCCCGAGCCTCGGGAGGGGAGCCGTCTGTCCCCCTTCCAACCCCCACAGCGACCTTACCGCGAAGGTGGATTCGTGATTAACTCAGCGAGCGCAACAAATTAGGCTACACAACTTAACACAAATTCCAACCATTTTTTCATTCAGTGAAAAATAAGAAAAATGTACTATTTTTTTGCTAGTAAGTCTATAAAAAATTTACATTTTGAAAATCTCAATTTATTAAGAGTTCCATTTAAATTTTCGCCTAAGCTCCCCCAAATCTCAGAGGCGGCCCTTCCCTCCCCTCATCTCATATTATGACACGTGGAAGCTTGGACTGTTAGATCTTAAGCTTCTAGTATTTCCTAATGATAAATGCAACTAGGTCTCATTTTTCAGATGCAACTTTTGGCGTTTTATTTTCTAGGCAATCTCTCTCTCTCTGAAACTTTATCTTCATCTTCTTTTCTTTTGTTTCTTATGAAAACTTTTGGTTTTCATGTATATTGAGTGTATAAGTTTGAATGAGGGAAGGTTTAGGTTCATATTGATGAACAATAACCTTTGGTGGTTACATTTTGAGGGTATACAGTGATTTTGTTTTTGTGAGGGAGAGAGAGTCTTGTCAACATTGTACTTTGCCATTGCTCATGAAGTTTTTACCTAGAGATTAGAGCGTTATCCCATTGGGGATGCTCAACGAGTGATGTAGGTCATTCTTGACTCAACATTCGGGTCTTTGTAGCGAAACAAATTTTTTGTGTTATCTATTATTTTTCGTTTATTGATCTTGTCTGGTACTGATTGGAGTTTATATGAAACCAATAGTTACGATTTATACTTTGACGTTGAATTAATTTTTTTGTATGTTGATTGAAGAACATATAAACATTCTCAAAATAAGAAATTATATTATATGTATGACATGAAGCAACGTTATTCATGTACATGTTGTACATTTGAACTAGATCAAGCTTCTGTGAAAGATAAGAGAAACTATGGTGGAACCTAACATTAATATAAAATCAAGTTTTGCGAATCTTATAAAAAGCTCTACCAGAGCCAATATTGTTTAAAGATAGCTGATAAAATTTAAATTATTCTGTTTGGATATAATTGATGTTTGAATACATATTTATTCAGATAACAATTTAAGCAAAAAGTGAGGAGAAGTTTTATCCTCGAAAAGAGAAGGACAATTTTTTTATCGAGATACAGATTCATTCAATTTTTTTTTTAAATGACCGTATCATTTGTAATATAGAACAAATCTATTTTTGAACATCCATATCTTATGATAATTGCCATAATTGCCACCCTTTGCTGCTCTACCCATATTTTCTCTTTTAATTTTTTTATTTAATTTTTTCTAGAAGTGTCTTTTTTACGAAAAGATGACTTTTTAATAGTGACTTTTTCCGTTCTTATACTTAGTTGAATCAAACAGGATAAATAAAAACTTGTAATTCTGATAACATTTATCCAAATAAATAATTTTATTCACAAACCAAACGGCCACTTAAGAACAAAGTGCTTCCAATTTCTACTTAGGAGATGTTATTTTACATGTAGCACATTGGTACACATCATGCCAACATCAAGATCTCTCCATTATAATTGGCTTCTGCCCAGGAGCATTGTATTTCCCATCTAATGATTTTTTACTGTCCAATATATATATTACTTTTCCCAACTTTTTCAACCATAGTGCACAAAGATGGATCTTTAAATATGTTCGATTTGAATTCCAGTATGCTGGAAATTATTAATAAGACAATTTTTTCAGCATTAGAGAGAAATTAAGTAGTTAAAAAGAATAAATGAAATGCATCAAATTGTATTTTCTAGATCACTGCACAAGATAATACGAACAATTTGAAAAATATTTCATTTTCAAGTTAAACAATTGACATGTACATTTACTCACCAAAGAGAATAATCAAATCTTGTATATCAACTATAAATACTCCATTTCAATTTGATGTCTCAAAAGGACAATCTATTAGCATTATATATACCACATGCCTAAGTATGATGACATTCGATTCTAATTCTAAAGATAAAAATTCGTGAAAGAAAAATGGGCAAATAAGAAAGATTGTTCAATTGAGAAGACGTATACTTTTGAAGAGTATGTAGACGTAACTAATCGTATACTTTTGAAGAGTATGTACCTGAAAATAGTTAAAATAAAGAGACCTCTATAATGTATGTCTTTACAGGAAAGAGCCTAAGTCCAAAGAAACAATTTTCGATAATATATTTAAAGTCCAGAGAAATGCAATATTATGAATGAAAGCTAGGATTTTGAATTAATATCTATTGAAGAATGTTGATGTAAAAATGATTGGTCAAAATAGAAAGAGGCAACTTGTCAAAGTGATTTTATCGAAAATTTTGAAATTTTTCGACATGTAGTCTAAATAACTAAAGGTGTAAAATCAATGATACTTGTGCGAAAAGAAAAAAAAAACGAAGTCATAAGATATAAAGCATAACTTGTAACACAATGATTTTGCATAGACCCAAAACTGAGTATGAAGAGAGAAATTGTTTTGTGGTTGCAATCATAATTCGATATCTTATTAGCTTGGTAATGCATGAAAGCTTGATATGCTTTTAATATATGTGGTTATAACCGACTTATATGGAATGTCTGATAATAATATCAATATAAAATCTCTGAAGAATTTAATATGTCTGAAGCATATAGTTTAAGTTTTCGGAAAATCTATTCGATCAAGGTATAAAGATACTTATATAAATTGCAATATGGGCGTATGCAGAATGATCGTCTTGGTGAATATCTATTCAAAAAAGATAACAAAATGACTATATGTGCCCATTTGTTTTTATAAAGAAGCCAAAATCTGGATTTGCAATTATTGCATTATAAGTTGATTTGCAATTATCTTGGAGATAAATTTTGCCTCGGGCTATAGATCGAGCATTTAGCCGATGGAATTCTTGTTCATCGTTGAGCTTATATAGGAAAATATCCTAAAAATATTTTATATGGGAAAAGGGAACGTCAATTTGGTGCCTGACGGTTATTTGTTGATTTGAAGTGAAAGATGATCATTGGTCCTCGAGATGATAACAAATAACTTATTGGTCATTGCACTCTTGCGAATCTTACATGATTTAGAACGAGTTGGTTATGATGTATTATTTGATCAACATAATGTTCATCAGCTAATTTATCTATTTAGCCCATGTTTGACTAAGCTCACATTATAAATTAAGGTGATCAAATAGTCAAATATTCTTTTTATCCACATATTTCGTAGAACCCACAACTTACTATTTACTTATTTATCTATACATTTCATAGGCCCACAATTTATAAGTACTTAAAAATAATTTCAGAACTGCCAAACATATTATAAATATTGGCTACCATGACGATTCGTATGGCAGACCTATTCACAAAGGCATTATTTATTGTAACACTTGAGAATTTGATAAACATGATTAGCATGTGATGTTACTATGACACTACAAGAAAAAAAAAAGAAGAAAATTGAAGACCAACTTTTAATGACAAAAATGAATTGGTTGTTGAATACAATTTATAACGACAAAATGAAAAATTTCGTTGTTAATAATTTATTGTGGATCGTAAAATGTCGATTTTGTTGTGCAATGTTTTAACAACAAATATTTCGTTGTTAAATATATGTATTCAACGACTAAAGATATTGTCGTCGGTGAATGTTTTTATAAAATTGGCGCCATTCCACCAAAAATATTTTTTGACACAACATGGATTTACCATGACAATATTGTTCGTTGTTGAAAATAAAAATTCAACAACCAAAAATTACTTGTCGGTGATTGTTTTTAAAAATGGCGCTACAAATTTCGTTCCCGTTAAAAAAATTTAGTAACAAATATGTACTTTGGGCAACAACAAAATATGGTCATTATATTACATAATCAACGACTATGCATTTCTCGTCATTAGAAGTATTAAAAATTGTCAACAATGACATCTTTTTATCGCAGATAATAATAAAAAATACGCACTAAAATTTCCATTCCCCCTAAAGATTTTTTCGACCAAATTGTACATTTTACAACTACAAAATTTGTTGTTGAAAAACATAGTCAACGAATACACCTGTCTCGCTGTTAAAAGTCTTGAAAAATTGATTTGCTAAGGAACATATATATAAACAACAACGAAATATGTTCAACAACGAAACATACTTCGTCGTTGTTTGAATTATGATAAATGACTTGTTAAAGAAATTTTCAACAATAAAATATTTTGGTCGTTTGAGATTTTAAAATTTTAGCACCCAATTTGAATTTGCGCTGAAATATTTCAACCAAATATACCTTTCATGAAAAAATAAAGTTGTTCGTGAAATTCATATTCGACAATGACAAGTGTCGAATTGTTAAAATCATCAAAAATTTGTTTTGCTAAGAAAATTGTCGACAGCCAAATTTTTTTTTGTCATCGAATATACTAAAAAATGGCTCTAAATCAATTTTACAATGAAATTTGTATATTCTACTACCACTGTTTTTGCTATTAAAAAATACATGTATTTATAAAACTAGCTTCATTATCTTCTCTATTATATTGTAACACTTAAATCAGTCGAAAAAAAAACTTTTTGTCTAAAAATAATGTAACGTTAGTTGGGCCGTATGTATACATGTGCATGCAGGGGCGGAGCCAGGATGAACCTAAAGGGTGGGCTGGGGAAGGGGGACCCCCCTTACGGGGGTTCGGGGGGAGAGCCCCCGAATTTTTTTGTTTTTCTCAAACCACAATTATTTAGTCCATTTTTATGAGAATCTAATTTTTTTTTTTATATAAGTCACAATCTTTAAAAATGTTACAAGAAGTCATTAAACAAAAATATTCAAGATCTAAACTAGCTAAATAAAGTTGTGCCCAACGATCTTTTACAGTTACACATTCTTCTATAATAGAATCTATATTTATTTTATTAACAAGATATTTCTCAACAAAAATTGTTAAGTAGTCGATGCACAAAAATTGTTTTATAATATATTATATATATATTTTATCTAAAACTAAGTTATGTAGTCGATGTACAAAATATTTAAACACTTTAGTAGTGTTATATACAATTATATTATAATCTTATATTTAATGAAATGATATATAAGTAAGTCATACAAAACGAAATTATTACAACCAAGTTAGAAAATAAAATGATATTTCAACACTAAATAGTAAAAGGTGCACCAAATTAAAAAATTCAAATCCACGTTCGAATTTTGAAATTTCTAAAGTTTGAATTTCAATTTTGAACTTTCTAATACTTACATGAAATGCAAATAATTTTTTGTTTAATTAAATTTGGATGCACAATTGAGAGTAAAACAATTTTTTTCCATGTTTGGTGAAATTTGGGCTTTATTTTTTTTATTTTTTTTTTACATTTTGGGCCAAAATTTTGGACAGCCCTGGGCTCAAATTTGGGCTTTATTTCTTTTTTGTTTCTTTATTTTTTATTTTTTAAAACATTTTGGGCCAAATTTTGGGCAGCCCTGGACTTGAGACCAGGGCTGCCTCCCCGATTCCACCACTGTGTGCATGTGCTTGTATTTATGTCTTTCTATGGTCATTGCAAGTCCTTGATCGAATTGAAATTGGATTGCTTAGTTGATTCCCTTTAGCGGTGTTTGGGTAGTGATCTTTACAATAGCCTTTTGAGAAGACAAAATCGGCTTGGTGACCGAGGGCTTGCGTAGGGGTATTAGAGTACTGCCATGGACTTGGACGCTGCTAGTTCATTTTTCTACTTCTTGAAGCTTCATGGGATTGGATTAGCATAACTAAGTTTGGGATTAACTATAGCTTTCTGCTTGGAGTGGCGCACCCCCATGTCACTTAAAGGAAAGACAAAATGCAATTTTGTTCTCATTTAATCATCTCCGCCTATATCGTCATTTTTAAGAATATATTTGGCCTACTAAAATTGTGTATGTATATGTTCAAAGTATATATTTGAGATTAAGAATATCACAATTGATTAGAATGTAGATTGTGAGAATAAGGGTAGCTAATCACTAGTAAGGAAAATATTTTTGTATTAAACTTTATCTTCTTTCTAGTTGTGTATATTCTCGATTTGATGATTTTTTATTTTTTATTTTTTTAAATTGTTGAGAGATTCGGACAAACAATGGTTTGAAGTAAATAATTTCTTCGGGTATCTATTGTTAATTGAAAGATTGGTAACGAAATTGTTCACAAAAACGTGTAACTAGTCAAGGGTAGGGGTGGGCGTGGGTCGGGTTGGGTCGGTTTTGGGCCCAACCCGACCCGAACCGATTTAAAATCGGTTTGGAGAAATCCAAACCGAAAAAAAAAATAAAATTTTGAAACCCAACCCGAAACCGACCCGAACCGACTCGGGTCGGTTCGGGTTTTCGGTTTCGGTCGGGTTCAAGAACAAAAAAAAAAAAAAAAAAAAAAAATTTTTTTTTTTTTTTTTTAAAAACCGAGTCGGTTTCGGGTTGGGTAAACCCAACCCGAAACCAACCCGACCGGGCCCAAAAACCGACCCGAACCGACCCGAGTAGGTTCGGTTCGGTTCGGTTAGTCGGTTTTTCGGTTTTTTTGCCCCACCCCTAGTCAAGGGTCCAAGTCTTTTGCAGCAAATGCTCAGGAAATGGTAAGTTGTGAGTAATTTTACTACTTTTTATTTAATAAATTTTATACATCAAAGTCTAATAGTATTTGCTCTCAACAAAGAAATGAAGCAACAAAAGATCTACTAGGTCAGATCGATTTTTTTTTTTTTTTTGACATGCATTTTAGCAAAGGAAAATGGTGGACTGCCCAAGAAATGGAGAATTATCATGTAAGTATTTTTTATTCATTTAAAAAATTGTAATCAATGTTTCAAATACTGAGGTTATTTATTTTTTATTTGTATTGATAAGAAAAAAAAAGGCTTAACCTTCATATTTCCACACAAAATGAGGTTTGGGGATGATCCTGCTTCTTCTTTGTAGAATACTGCCTTACGAACTAGAATTGAAAGATCTTGAAGTTTAAGCTGCATCCCTTGAGATATCTTACAGTCTGTGCAAAATAATAATTCGTGAGCATCGGGTTCGAATGGAGATCTTTAGATGTTATTTCTTGCTTTATGAATTAGTTGCATTTTGTTATTATTAATGACTATTTTTAAGTTTTAGAATACTGAAGATATGTTTGTTATGTTTTTGAATAGATATTCATCTTAAGAATGTTATTATGTGTCAATTAATTTAATTGCTATGAAAGAAATAATATTATATAATATATTGAATACAACAATCTTATTTACAAAAAAAAGAAGTCATTAACAAATTTAAGTTGTTTTAACAATAAATTAGTGTACTTATAACGATCGAAAATAAAAGTTTTATTGTTAAAAATATTATTTTACAACAAATCATATATTTTACTAGACTTGAAATTTTGTCGTTAAAAATATTTTTAACAGTAAATATTTTCATTAGGCCTGGGCGTCGGGTGGGTCAGTTCGGGTATTTCAATACCCGAAACCGTTGGTTCGTATTCGGGTTCGGGTATTTCGTAAATGGAACTGTTCAGGTCCACGTAATTTTTTGAACCAAACCCGAACCCGAACCGTCGGTTCGGGTTCGGTTCTACCTATAACAATTTTTAATGACGGTTCGGGTTCGGTTCTACCTATAACAATTTTTAACACTTTATTAATCTAATGCACAAAATATGAATATAGCATTCAATATCTAGCAAAATAAGCCACAAAAAACATCCATTAGTAGAGTATAAACATTAAACACCAAATTACATACCCAAAAAACAAACCCAAAAAAAAGTACTAAATTTTACAAATGCTAAAAATAACATAAATTTTTCATCTCAAAACAACATAACAATAAATATTATTGAATTTTCCTTCCATCCCGTTGTTTCATTTGCTTCACCATTCATCAACCTTTCAAGACTAGACGAGAGGTGCAGCGCAATTTGGGATTTAAGTGTGAGAGATGGGACGAGAGGTGTGGCACAATTTGGGATTAGATATATTGGAAGTGTGAAAAAGTGAAACTGGAGGCGGAGATTATGTTTAATATTTGGATATCAATTGGGCCAATAACGTGATGATTTATTTGTGAACTTTATTTTGGGAATTGGGTATATAAATTTCAGCCAATTAAGTTTGGGCCTAGGTGGTATGTTTTTGGGCATTAATTTTGGATTTTGGCTATTTTAATTTTCTTATTTAGTTGGTGTTGGGCCATTGAATAAATTGTAAAAAAAAAAAAAAAAATTCGGTTCCAGTTCGAGTACCCACGATTCTTGTTCAAGAACCAAGAACCAGCCTGAACCCGATCAGTTCTCGGTTCCAGTTCTTAATTTATTTATTTTGGATCGGTTCCGGTTCGGGAGGTTCGGTTCCGGTTAAAATGCCCACCCCTGATTTTCATTGTAATTTTATTGGTTTTAACAACAAAACTAATCCAAAAAATTCGTTGTAAATAAATTATTCTACGACCAACAATTTGTTCGTTGAAAATAATTCTGACAAATTTGGTTGTTCTATTTATTTTTTAACAATGATATAAATTTATATAGCAACAAATTATCTTATCGTTGCATTTATAAATCAACGACAAATTTATTACAAAAAATTGTTATTAATAAAACTATTCAACGACCAATGGTTTGGTTGTGGAAAACAATTCCAATAAAATTTGGTTGTCTAAAATACAATTTAACAACGATGTAAGATAATATGCCAATAACATATGACGTTGTTGAATCTATACATATTCACTGACCCCATTCATTTTAGTCGTTGATATGATTTCTCAATAGACAATTTTCGACGAACGCCTAACGAAATTATATTTGACGTTGAACATCAACAAAAACAACGGAAAAAAGAGTTTCAACAATTAAATTTTTCGTCATTAAAACTTATATTTCTTGAGGATATTAAATACGTGGTGTACTATTTTTTCATTGATTGATATTTTGTCCTACTGAATTTTCTTAACAAATTTTTAATAAGGCAACTTTCTTAGCGTATTCAAAAGAGTAATACCTTTTTTTCTTCACTAGAAATCTTCTTCCATGAGTATTTTTTTCTTCTTCTAAATATTCAAGAGTGAGTGTTATAAATTATATATTAGTGAATGTCCACAACTCATTGTCATTTATTACAGAAGTTACAAATCGTGTAACCATGGCAATGGCATTTACCTTCATGCATGTGTTACAAATTCTATAACCCTTGTAAGTTCATATATATACAAGTTGTAAGATCAATGAAAAATACAATCGAAAAGTGAGAAATCCAAAATGTTTTTCTTTATCCTTTTGTCTCTCTTGTTTATGCTAGTTGCTTTATTTCACAACATAAATACTATTATACAGTAAAAACCAATAAATTTTACACAGTAAAAAGTATTTACCAATATTATTTTGATAGTACATTTCAATTTTCTTAAAATAAATTGTTATTGATCCTAATTTTCACTTACATTGTTAGGGATAAAGATTCATGATTCCAATTAAATCGGATTGTTAGTAATAGATGAAATAAGAATCATTTTTGATTAAATAATACTTCGGTTGAGTTAAAATTCGTTCTTTTTAGTTCGATTTACGGCTCTAAAAGAGTTGGTGTTCAATTCACCAATTTTTTCAACCAGATCGACGGTCACGATTCAATTTTAATAACTGTACTTTTTATACAAATAATCAATATAATTAATGTTAGCTCATTTCCTTAGAATCTATCAAATATTATATAAACCAGCTAATATGTTGCACAAAAACTTGTTTAATCTTAGCTTGAAGAACAAACAAACTAAATTTATTGTTTGGCTAAATTTAAATTATTCAAATTGGTAAAATATATTTTTTATATTTATATTTCGTAAGAACTACAATTTACTACCCACTTATTATCCACACATTCTATATAACTCATAACTGTAAGGAATTGAGGTATATATGTACAACAGAAATTAAATGTTCAATTCCTTTAAACCGGATCAACCTTGTACTTAGATAGGATTCGTAATAGAAGATTACCTTTGATGAATATCCTGAATATGATTATCTGATTAGTTGGATGTGCGATCTTCAATATCACAGCTGTCCAATTGTCCAGCCTCCAATGGTAATCCACACAGCAAGAACAGATCTGGACTTCTGGACTTCCACGATCAAGAACAGATGAAAGCGGAACTTTTGAGAGAAGTTGATTGGATTGTCTTTTGCTCATGCTAACAAGTAATTAAAGATCAACTCTTGTGATTAATCTGTTGTGGTCTTGTATATATAGGTAGGATTAACCCTAGTCCTAGTTCTAGTCCAATTAGAACTCATCAACAAATGGGCCTAATTAATTAATCTAATTAATTAATAGAAAAATTGTCAATAAGTCATCTCCACATGATTTGTTTCAAATTAGGTCAAATTTTTTTTTTAAATTATGATTAACTCATACTTCACAGCAATATTTTGTATTAATTCCAAAATCACCCATTTTAACCATATTTTTTATTGGCACAATCTTCCAACTCCACAAACCTCCTCCACCTCCGGCGACAACCTTCGGCGACTTCCGTCTCCACCTCCTCCACCTCCGGTGACCTCCGGCGATAGCTTCTACGGCGCAGTGCCACTTTTCAATATACGTTCTACTTCTCCTCGGTATTATAATTGTTCTACACTAATTCTAGTTGTTCTTGTGATTAATCTTGTCAACCTTGTTCTTGCTTCCCATGGACACCAATTGAATAGAACCAAAAATATGCATTTTTCTGTTGCTGTTATGATATATATCATGTTTACATTGCAGGAATGTATATTGGGACTTCTGGATTTAAAAACTGTTATTTATGTCACGCATCAAGTAGAATTTTTACCAGTAGCTGATCTGGTTTTGGTGAGCTGTTCATTTCTTGTTCGTTCCATTTGTCCTGGTGATTCTTCATCCAGGTCACAAAACCTAATTGCTTTATCATCAAATTATGAAAGATGGAAGGATTACTCAAGTTGGAAAGTACAACGATATTCTAAAATCTGGTAGTGATTTCATGGAACTAGTTGGTGCACGTAAAGAAGCTTTATCAGCAATTGATTCCATTGAGGCAGGGGGAGCAGCTGTTGGTGAGGATAGCAGCAAGGGAAATGCTAAGAATTCTCTGCAGAAAAAGGAATCTCCAACTGATCAAAATGATAAAACAGAAAATGCAATGGGGACAAATGGACAGCTTATTCAAGAAGAAGAAAGAGAGAAAGGCCGAGTTGGTTTATCACTGTCTATGTTGCTTTGGTAATCGGAGGTTCATTTTGCATTTTTGCCAGAGCCTTGCTTCTTGTTACGGCTGGTTACAAGACAGCTACAATACTTTTCAACAAAACAGTATCACAAAAAACAATCCTATGATACTGTTTTAATCTATGATATTGTTCAATTATGACAAGGTTTGAAACTGTTTGAATGTCTTAATTTTAATCTATGATACTGTTTTAATGTCTTAGTTTTAATCCATAATACTGTTTTAATGTCTTAATTTTAATTCATGATACTGTTTAATTATGGCAAGGTTTAATAGGTTGAAACTTTGTCATAATATTTCACTATCATTTGAAACATGTTTTAATCTGATGATACTGTTTTAATCCATGATATTGTTTAATTATGACAATGTTTGAACATGTGATACTGTTTGAATATCTTAGTTTTAATCCATGATACTGTTTGAATGTCTTAGTTTTAATCCATGATACTGTTTTGTTTAAATAATGTGGATTAGTATATTTTGATATTGTTTTAATCCATGATACTGTTTTAATCATATGATACTGTTTGAATGTCTTAGTTTTAATCTATGATACTGTTTTGTTTAGGTAATGTACATTAGTATATTTTGATATTGTTGTAATCCATGATACTGTTTTAATCCTATGATACTGTTTGAATCTATGTGGAATGAATTTTATTTATGATACCGTGCTTTTATTTTTGATACTGTTTAATTATGGCAATGTTTGAACTTGTGATACTGTTTGAATGTCTTAGTTTTGTCTATGATACTGTTTTAATCCATGATAATGTTTTGTATAGGTAGAGTGCATTAATATAATTTGATACTATTTTAATCCATGTTTTAATCTATGATACTATTTTGCACAATACAGTATCAAAAAAATATGACTAATTAAACAATATCGAAGATAAAAGTATTATATCATAGTCATGTGTGTTGTTTGATACTGTATTATGTAAAACAGTATAACAAAAAATAGTATCACAATAAAAATGAACATAGAATTCGCACGCGTGCTCAGAATTTTTATTATAATATATTTTCGGAATGGTCTCGACGAGACGGTCAAGACTAGTGGCTTTGCCACTGCGTATGATAGATTTTACTTGTTTGAAGTCGTCTCTTTAGCTTAAAATGGCAATCTTTAAATTTTTTTTCAAAACAGTATCACAAATCTTCTAAAACAGTATACAGATTAATGTACATCTTTTTGCTGCAAATTAAAGCTCTTCCAAGGTATCTGGGTCCCTTAAAAGCAAACACATATTTCAGAGCAATGCCAATATGAAGAAAGAAGAACTGCAAATCATTCTCAAGTTAATGGGAAGTCATGCAAATGGTTCTCGTCTAAAACTATGAACAGTGTTTCTAATTCTTCCATTGAATTATAACATGTTTGAAATTCAATTAGGACATAGATTCTCATTGGATAGATAAGTATAAATATATAAGGTGTTTAATGGTAGGTAGACGAATTCATCAGTAGATAATAAACAAGAGAATAATATTGTTCTTAAAATATTTCATTAGTAGTACAAAATCATAGGTTTAACAGTATCACAAAAAAATAGTATCACAACAAAACAGTATCACCACAAAACAGTATCACAACAAACAGTATCACCACAAAACAGTATCACAATGAGTGTTTTTTTACAATTAAGGATATGTTGGTCTTTTAGCTGTAAAATGTGACTTTAATTGAATTAAGTTTTGAGCATATGACTTTAGAGTCCATAAGTGCCCAAACAGTGACCGGTCCTGAATTTATCCTTAATTAATTTGGTCCAATAAGTAATTAAGTCCGACCAAACTATTTAGACCTTGAACATTAATTCTTACAATAACCTGATAAGACTTTTTAAAAATAACACTTAACAATTTCTAAAACATGTTTACAATATTAACCTGAATTCTTCAAAGGCACAAATGTATTCGATAATATGAAGAAAAAGAGAACAAATTTTTTTAGTCATCCCATTCACTTTTATCAAGGGTGTAAAGTGGGTATAAATGTCAATCTACTTCCTCACAAACCCCTACCTAACCCAACATTGTGCCTAGAGATTTGAAAGTTTGCCGTTCAGTATATATACTCCGTAAATACACGAGGTTATACACAAGTAATATAATAGATGTGAATTCAGTATAAATTATATAAGAATTGTGTATAGGAGCGGATCCAGGATGAATAAGTTGGAGGGGCTTGCAAATTTTTTTGTAAGAGAAACTCGACAATACAAAAACAAAAAGAAGAAAATGGTGTACGACGAGCCTTATTCTTCAATTTGCACATTTCACACAATACATTAACTTAAAAAGACAAAAATGAAAGAGAAGACAAAGTACAAAAAAAAGTGCAATACAAATACATTAAAATATTAATTAAGTCGCAACTTGCAACAATAACGAAAGACAAGAAAAAGTACAAAAAAATGTGCAATACAAATACATTAAAATATTAATGAAGTCTTAACTTGTGATTCCTCAAAAGATCAAACATAACAATGATTAAATCTGTATTAATACTAAGAAATAAAATATACAGATTCAACGAAGAATCTTAAATTCTCAATTCACAAATTTAGTTAAAAATAGCAATATACGCTTGTAAAAGACCCAAAAATTCATTATATTTATATATTTAATTATTCGAGTCAGACGAGTATCAATTGACGTCAAATATAATTTTATTTAAGTTGATGTTTGGGTTAGTAGGAAAAAAATAGAATTTTTAAACTTATTTTAAGTCCACGGTTTAAAGGTTTTTCATTTCAAAATATGCTTCTCATAGTTGATTACGAGTTCTTCGAAACAATACCAAGAACGTAGCCTGACGTTTGAGAAATATAGCCCGAAAATAAGTCAAAAGTAGTAACAAGAAATTAGATTTATTCAACTCATTTCGTGCAGCTATTTTTAACTCGCTATTGCGACTTTATCATTTAACAATTTTGCAAATTGAAAGGTGTGTTACAAAGTACAACGTTAGTACTTCAAAATAGTATCAAGAAACTTTCCTAACGTTAGAAAATTGTAATCTAAAATTAATTCACAAATCGACTCAGTGAAATGGAAATAAAAATATATTTTTTTTCTTTTTTGAGTCAGGCCCACCCTGTCCATGGGTTGTATTCGAAATTACTTATTTTTAGCTCTAATTGAAGAAAAGTAAATTTCAAAAATAGTTTGATTTGATTTGATTTTTTTTAAAAAAAAACTAGAAAACTATGAAAAACAATTAAACTTTAGCTAAGCAGATTTAGAGAAAATTTGAATATAAAAAGAGACTAGAATTAAGATTAAGACTTCGACTTCAACTCCGACTCTATAGATTTTTTCAATTTAATTCATACAATTCAACACAACTCAATCCATTCTCCTATGAACACAAGTCAACATTTTGCCAACATTCTAATGTTTGTCCTAAAAATATTAGTTTTATTCTCTCTTGGACTTGACGCATTTCAATCTCGCTACCAAGTATGAAGTCTATCATTCTCGCGGTATTGTCTATTGCCTATTGGTCCAATGTAAGTCAATTCAACTCCTTAACTGGGGCTGAATTAAGGTCTAGCCATAGTTGAGGATCAATTGGAGCTTTTCAACACTACAAATCATCTTATCTAATCTAAAATACCAAATCGTAACTTCAATATCCTTCTAATTCACTGGTCAATATCTCACTTGCCTAGCTATTAAAAATTCCAAGGTCAGCCTGGTCCACTTCACTATTATTAATCGTGCTTTGTCCTGTAAAAGAAGAAGGGATCAAAAGCAATCTTTTTCTAGCACTGAGAAATTGGATAAAATCTTTCTTAATTTTGGTACCATTTGACTATCACAGTGTAGTTAATGAAATCCACCCATTTTAACTTCAATTCAATCATTCATTCAATTCACTGATTTTGATGAACTCTAGGGGCCATCTGACATTTAATTAAAGCTCATCATTAAAGGTCTTTGAGATTCTCAAATATATCAAGAATCTTCACCAAATTGAGAGCTTTTGATCATAATTGTGTGATGTTTTTGATTTTATATTGATTTATTTATATGATGAATATTTCGATTTGCCGGTTATCTTTCACATAATTTGTTTCAATTCAAGTCAGACGAGATGACCAATCTACCGTACCTCAATAGAGTTCATCAGATCATGTAGCCTAACACCCCCTTAAGAGCATGTCCAATACTTTCCTTATGTTTAAAGAGCATCTTGTAAAGAATAGAAAGCGTATTTAAATTTAAAGAGTAAATTTTTTGACACACTTCAACAAACTTTGTATGTTTAGTTCTTTATTTTATTTTTTTCCAACAACCATTTAATATTTTTCTCTCAATTTTTTAATAACTATATAAATTTTTAGATGTCAATAGTAAAAATATTCAAATATAATTTGATTAATTTAAAAATTGGAGTATTGAAACTTGCAAAGAGCCAATTCTTGAAATTAAGTTCCAATGAGCTCTTTAGTTTAACTTTTTAAAATTGAAGGCGAGTTTGTACAATAAACTTAATATATCTTTATTTTCTTGATAATGCTACACAATAGATGATGCTATACGACTCGACTAACATGTTACATTGAATAAAATCGAAAACACAGAATTACTTCCAATATTTTTTCCTCTAATTTTCTTAGTATCAATCAAAGCATTAGTGCTTGTTTGATTTTAAAAAAAAAAATTGTAGATTATAAGCAGTAAATTTTACAGAATATGTAGATAAAAAGTAGATAAAAATTGTGAATTTTACGAAATGTGTAAATAAAAACGTTGTTTGACTAACTTATAAATACTCACAAACATGCTCAATAAAGTGGGCAAGGCCCGAGTGAAAGGACAGAATGCAGGCTACTTGACTTGTGTCAAGAAACCACGTAAGGGAATGTAAAGCCTGCTTAAAGGGAAACAAGAATCTCCTAAAAAGCTAAAGAATGGAGTCTAATAGGAGACATAAATCAATGTGTTGTTACTTTTTGACCCACTTATTTTTCTCTACTTAACCATGCCATGAGAATGTCAATGAAACCAACTTATTGAAAAATCTTATCCCAAAGGCTAGGGAATCCTATGTGAACAAATATAATTAACTTTTGTTAATTATACTTTTTTGTGATTGTAACTTTCGCTAAATTGTTATTATAAGTGTGACACTGTAAGAATATAACTTTATATTATAACTAATGTTTCAAAATAGATAATACACTTTAGATGTTTTCTTAGAAATGAATCGTTCGACTTTTAAATCCAATGAAAAATTTTGTTATGGATGTTTAATAGTTTACTTTAATCTAAAAACAATAAAACTCAAGGCAAGTTACACTAGGCATTACTGACCAACTAATTTAATTAGTCACAATGAAGGAGACTTGATAAGTGTACATGTACATGTACACCCCAATCGAGTGGGGTACTCAATATTAGGAAGATGACAATAGTGAAAAAAAAGGGAGTACATTTTATGAGGGTGTTATACTATGACCAAAATTCATATTGTAAGTCAATTTTACAATGATAAATTAAGTTTGTGAATTTTGTTAGACGTGAATGCAAAACGAAAACGGATAAAATACACGTGGAAATAGGGTCGGTCTTCACATTTTGAGTGCTTTGTAAGAAATATAAGAGAGTATCTTTTTTTTCTTTTAATTAAAAAACACGTATATAAAAATAATATTAAAATAATCATTATATTAATTCGTTAAATATACTACAAGTGAATCAATTAACATGTACAAATTATTCAATTAATAGTGAAATTATTATCATTGGCATTGAATTAAGTATTTAACTACAACTAATTTTAACATTGGGCTATTAACCATTAATTAGTATTGTGCTTAAAGTTGTATTATTACTATTTACCAATGTTCTAAAAAGCGTAAAGCATGGTTAGGCGTCGAGGTCGAGCTTCAAGCTTTTCGGGTCTAGGCGAGGTTTAGACAAGAACGAGACAAGACAAGACGATGCGTGAGGCGTGACTAGACGTGGAGGTCAAGCTTCACGTCCAGACGGAGCCTAGGCAAAACTTATGCGGACTTTTTAGAACAGTGCTATTTACAATATCGATTAATGGAACATCACTTTTCTTAATTAAATAAAGATAAGCCAGAATCAAAGAAAGTAAAAAAAGATTAAAAAGCATATCCCATATTATTATTTATGGAAGAGATGTATACAATCAATATTTTTCTTAATTAAACAAGATCACGCACAGAATTTAAGAAAGTGAAATAGAATTAAAAATCAAAATTTATATTATATTATTATTTTTTGCAAGAGATGTATACGATATACATACAAAAATACTTGAATGGGTGAATGTTCTTTAATGTTGAAGAAATAGATGTTCGACTGTTATGTTTACATTCGAATTCATCTTGGCTTCTTATGTTTTATTTTAAAAAGTGTTTAATTTATTAGGTGAATAAAAAATAATGTTCTAAAAAGTGTAAAGTATAGAGACCGAATTTCAAATTTTTTCAGTCAAGTCGAGGGTGAGGCGTGGAGGCCGCACCTCACGTCTAGGCGAACATTTTAGAATAATAATTAAAAGCACTAACAATAAGATGAAAAAAATGAATATATATATATATATATATATATATATATATATATATATATATACAGTGCTCTTATAGCTAGTTATGAGATCTTGTGCAGTCGCACCTAATGCACGACCTCAGAGCTATTCTGCGTGGAAAAAAGGAACACTACAAAAATAGACACATTTACGAGACAACGTCTTGTCATTAGTGTCATGAAACCTTAGCAACAAATCCATTGTCGATGCACTGTGTGACCAATGATAAATTTTGTGTTGATTAACTGCAGATTTTTTAATTCTTAAAAAATCTGGTCCTAATTTATTTGAATAATTTAGTTCATTTTATGGAAAAATATATATATACTGTAATAATTAATGTTATATTAGTCGTTAATAATAAATTTTACAAAAAATATACAACTTGCAACTATATTACCTCGCAAGAATATTTTACGCTAAACTACGCACTCAACTATCAAAAATATAATTATACAAGTATCTCGTGAAAAAATTGTAACGACTATACCATTAAACAAGATATTAAATAATTTTTGAAGGACATTGATATTAATTAAATTGATCAAACAACAAGAAATACAAAGATATATCTCATACTACTAATACGGTTTGCAAAGCCAACGGCTAACTTCTACTTAAACACGAGTTTTGCATTCAGAATTGACCTAAACTTCCTAAAGTAAAAATTAAAATATAAAAAAAAAAAAATTGAAAAACAGGAAATTGGAAGTGCCAAAAAAAAATTTCATCCGCCTCATTCGGATATTTCAATCTTGATTCTCTGTTAAATCAACTTCGAACCTGAAATTTAAATCCAATAACAGTTACCAACTTGGGTATTTTATTAATAAATGCATGGAAAATCGTGTAAAGGAGAGAAAACGACTTTACCCAAAAATAGAGAATCTCAATGCACGCTTTAGTAGGAAAACTTGCTACTTGATTCCCTTGGTGCATTGCACCTGAAGCATTCCATCCTGCTTGCAAAGTTATGTTCGTTGCACCCTGACCTGTTCAGGTCATCAAACAAGAATTCGAATATGTAAGCTCGACTTAACACAAGCTTGGTAAGCTCGACTTAACACTAAAAATCAATTTCTCTTGACCTTCAATTGTCTAGAATTTTTACCTAGTGCAAATCCAGTCACCAGATTTCCATCCGGAGCGGCTGCTGCCACCAAACCCGAAACCTCGAGCCCGAGACATTTCACTATCAAATCCGCCGCCGCCGCCTCCTCCTCCTCCACCGCCGGAGCAATCATCCTTGAGCGCGCCACACTTGAAGCAGCTGGAGCGGCTGGCGAAGTTGTGGGCGCCGCAGTTGCTAACGGTGCAGTACCAGTCACCGGGCCTTACGTCAGGGCCGGTTAAGCCGAAGGACAAGGCGCCTCTTCCGCTGCCAAAACTTCCATAATCACCTCTTTCGCCGGGCCTGGGGTCTCCGCATCGCTGGCACGAGTCCCTCCTCTGGAAATTCAGGTGCTGGCATGATCTGCAGTTCCAATCTCCTGGCCTGTTCATTTCTCCCTGCTTACAAAGACCAATTTATAATGCCCCGTCATATCGAGATATTCGCAGCCGAGAATTGAATAGTAACAATATTTTATTTTAATCTAAATTCATCACCGAATTTGATTTTTGTTTCAATTTAGACCATCGATTAAAATCTGTTAATTTTTTTAGCGGCATATATGACATGGAAGAAAAGAAAACACCATTTCAAAATAAATCAAAAGTTCGACGATTAAAATGAAATTTGAGCGACTAATAATATTTTTAACCCGATCGTGCATTGTACTTTCAAGTAGCACGTAACAAACACGGACACATTGTACCATGGTTGAGTGTGTGATTTGATACAAAACTTGGAGAGAAAGGAGTTGCATGGCTAGAAAATCATGACATGCTAGAATATATAAACCCTCACCTTAAGAAAACACAGAATTTTTAGTGGGTTTTGGACTGGTTGGAATTGCAGTTGAAGGACAATATTGTGTAGACGAGAACTTGTGATTTTTCAGTAATGACAGGAGCATGGTTTATATACTGGTAATGGACTCGAAAATCGAGGCAGATAGTGGTGGATATTTGTACGTAAGAGGGTTCTTTTTCTTTCTTTTTTTTTTTTTAATATCCCACAAAATTAAATTAAAGGAAATTAAAGAGAATATAATTAAAGATGAGAAATATTGTGAAATTTGATAAAGCTCTAAAATGATGCTTTTTATGGATTCTTGAGTTGGGGAAGTGTATATACACAAATTCCAACAATGCTCTTCTTTTATTCAACCTACTCGGATGGATGCTAGTAATTTTTCATCTTTAATTACTAGTCGAGGTTTTAACTACTAATTTTTCGATTATATTTTGAGTCGACGAAGATTTTCATGGACGGTTTCTAGTGACTAAATTTGAAAATAGAAGATTGCTTTTCCAACATGCAATTTTCTTTTAGGTTAAGCAATGTATGCAGTTGGCAAACAAAAGATGGTCAAACATTTGAGCCCTGATTGTTGACTCAATAAAGATTGAATAAGAAAAAAAATAAAAATAAAAAGAAAAAAAGTAAAAAAATTCTTGCCAGGTACATAATGAATATTCCATACATTTATATATATTTTTAAATGGTCCCACATAAACCTAAATTATTTTTACCTTAGAATCAATAGGGGGCCGGGTCATGTCTCCCTTTCAATAATATCCCCTTCCCTGTACAAATAAAAATTGTTATTCTTTTTCTATATTTTGAATATTCTCTTTTTGTACTTGTGCCTTGAGCTTAGATAAGGCAAGTCAAATGTGTGCTAATTAAAATGGTCTATTAATATTTAATCCTATTAAAATTTAAAAACTCAATTTAGAAAAATAATTATTATTTTTTAATTGATCAATTCATTATATATATTAGTAAAATAATTTATGCAAGGAGAGTGGTGTCCATTCGTGTGTGCCAGATTGAGATAAAGTGAACGTATCTGATTCTGAAGCAGAAATCGAAGCCAATATAAGTTGCATGGCTGGAACTCCCAAGAACGTAAATTTTTGTTTAATTCAGTAATATAAGAATAAATAAGTAATAAAAAATGGATTAAAATTTTGAAAGAGATAGAGAGAGGGCTCAAAACCAAAGAAAGTGAAAATGGTAGAGTTTCGATAAAGATAAGTCGAAACTGATGATGGAATTGAGAGAAGTAGTCTTCGAGGCCCAATTTGACCAAACTTTTCTTTTATATCTCTTTTCTCTTTCTCCCTCTACAATGCCATGGCTTTTTTGCTGTCACGTTTTTCTTTTTCCCTCATATACTATACTATACTATACTATACTATACTCTCTCTCTCTCTCTCTCTCTCTCTCTCTCTCTCTCTCTCTCTCTCTAGAATGTGAAAGAGAAGCACCAGCACACCATTCTCCAAGAAACATATGATGAATAGAAGAAATGAAAATGGAAAAACCCTAAGAGCTAGCTTGTTTAATTAGTAATAATATTCAGAAACAAAAAGAAGTTGTTCGAGCATCATCAAGTTGTTCAGAGTACTAAGGATGAACCCCCCCCCCCCCCCCCCCCCCCCCCCCCCCCCCTCTCTCTATGATGTAAAGAAAGGAGCACTAACACACCATTATATTCTCCAAGTAACAAATGAAAAAAAAAAAAAAAAAAGGATAATGGAAAAACTCTCGTAGCTTGTTTCGGTAGGTAGACTATAATAATGAGAAAAATAAAAAGTTCACATAATCTCGTCTACTCGATCAGTGCTAAGGATGACTCTCTATCTCTCTCTCTAAGACGTAAAGAAAATCAACAACCAACCATTTTTCAAGGAAAAAAAATATAGAAATAGAAAATTCGGAAAACTCTAATAGCTTCTTTTGCAGGTGATATTTACACAGTACTAAGAAAAAAAAAAGTTAAAATTTTATTATTATTCTACTTGCGAGTCGAGTTTAGTCGTTCAATGCTAACGATGACTCTCTATCTCTCTCTCTCTAGGATGTAAAAAGTAAGTAGTAGCCCACCATTCTCGAAGAAAAAAAAAATAAAGAAAAGGAAAATTTAATCTTTTTAACTATTATACTGTCTAGTCTTATCTGATATGCGTATCGACACCCGCCATGCATTTTCTAGGGGAGTGGTAAAGAGAGTTGCAGCAAACCATAAAAAAGCAAAAAGGGAATGTGGGGGAATTATTCGATTCTCTCTTTAGGAAATGTCTTCCATGCAAGACCACGACCAATATACATACAATATTATTACCCCTAACGTACAAATTTATATGCTTTTTCTCCTTTGGTTTCTCCACAATGTGAGTGTTTATTGTTCTACGTTTAAAATTGCAAGATAAAGTTTCAAGCAATCAATTTATGGTTAATAAAGTAACCTAATTTAGTATTGAGTACAAAGGCTGTTCTCCACTATATAAAGTTATTGTTGCATGCATGTACAGATATGTCTAAATTCTAATTGGGTAGTGAGAATATGAATTGAATAAAGATATGTATCAATTATGGCTAGATAAAGTATATTAAGGGCCAGTTCGGCTAATTAAACTTAGAATTGTACTTATAAGTAGTCTAATATTTCTTTTGAACATATATGGATTATGGACGTTCAGATAAAATGAACTTATAGTAAGTAGTATACAATTACCACGGGCATAGGCTATATATTTTTATTTGAAAAGTGTAGATTATCTCGGCCATCAAATAAGATTTTTGACATGGTTTTAGAGTTGATTTCTATTGAATTTTGGTTTATTCGTGTTGAGTAAGACAAATAATGATGTTTAAGCAAACACAGCATGTCTGTCTAGTCCTCCTTCTATTAATTCCATTTCGTCAAACTGTTGAATTTTAGATAGTGGAGCCACAGACCACATTGCTTCCGATTCTACATTATTTGTTCAATCACATTCACCTAACACACCTTCTGTTAATTTACCAACTGGCTCTACCGTACCCATTGACTCTATTGGCATGATCTTATTTAATAAAGACATTGTTTTAAAGGATGTTTTCCATGTGCCTTCCTCTAAATTAAAACTTTTATCTGCTAGTAAAATTACAAAGTCCTTGAATTGTTGCGTAATTATGTTTCCGAATTATTGTGTTTTGCAGGACTTGGCTACGGGGAAGATGATTGGCTGGGGTAAGCAGAGCGGAGGTCTTTAATTACTTCATATCACTGGATTCCAAATCACCTACCGCATATCATACCAACACTGCTAAAGCTACTTGGCACCACCGACTTGGCCATCCATCCCCCTCAAGTTTACGACTAGTATTTAAATTTATTTCTTCTTTTAATTAATCTTTTGAAAATAATTGCGACATTTGCCCGTTAGCTAAGCAGAGTCGTTTTCCTTTTCCGTCAAGTTTTATTTCATCTACTTTACCATTTCAAATAATTCATTGTGATATATGGGGTCCCCATAAAAATCCTACACATTTAGGTACTCGTTATTTCTTGACCATTGTTGATGATTTCACCCGTTTTACATGAGTATTCCTTATGACACACAAATCTGATGCAACTACATTACTTATGTCATTCTTCACTTTTATTTAGACTCAATTTAACTCACAAATTAAAATTGTTCGAAGCGATAATGGAAAAGAATTTATCTCTTTCAATTCCTTTTTTTTCCTTAAAAAGGGTTGAATTTCAACGTTCTTGCGTTTACACTTCACAACAAAATGGAGTTATAGAACACAAGCACCATCATATTTTACAAGTTGCTCGTTCTTGACTTTTTCAATCCAATGTACCTATCGCATTTTGGGGTGAATGTATATTAACTGCTGTTTATTTAATTAACCGTTTGCCGACACCACTTCTTTCTAACCTTACACCCTTTGAACGTTTATATCATCACCCTCCATCATATCATCATCTTCGTGTTTTTGGTTACTTGTGTTATGCGACTGTAGTCCACCCTACAACCAAATTTGAGCCACGAGCTAACCGTTGTGTCTTTGTCGGCTATCCTACTAGTCAAAAAGGTTACAAACTTTTTAATTTAGACACTAAAAAATTTCTGGTCAGTCGCGACGTTAAATTCCATGAACATATTTTTCCTTTTAAACAAACAATTTCCCCTCACATGCCACCCTTACCTACTACACTCTATTCCCTAGATATTGACCCGACCACCATCGCACCCGCTCTAGAAATTGAACCACCCAACACCGATCCTACCCCTCATCTAGAAACTAATTTAAGTACCAACCCTCCCACTACCCAGTTCGCCTCCGTCCATCACACAAGGGACCGCCCTCCCTCACTCATCCATTTCATCTAGCTCGGACCCTGCCCCTGAGTCTCCTCACCCTATACCCATTCCTATCACCCGTCGCTCAAACTGACCCAAGAGAGAACCTGCTTGGCATGCAGATTATTCTATGCACTTCGCTCACAATGGACCCCACCAGTTGTCAAACCCTGTCACCTAGTCTTTCCCGAGGTACAAAGCACCCTCTTTCTAATTCTTTATCATATTCACGCAATTCTCCTTCTCATTTTTCTTTTCTTGCAAATATTTCTAGTCTCTGTGAGCCCATTAACTATCATCACGCAGTTGTTAACCCAAAATGGAGAGAGACAATGCAGGCTGAGCTCGATGCTCTCATCTATAACACTTGGCACCTTGTTCCATTACGCGCAGGACAATGCCTCATTGGTTGCAAATGGGTCTAATTAATCAAATACAATTACGATGGTTCAGTCGAACGGTACAAAGCCCGCCTTGTTGCTAAAGGATATACCCAGATTGAAGGGGTCGATTATTTGGAGACATTTTCCCCTACTGCCAAACTCACTACTGTTCGCTGCCTATTATCGTTGTTGTTTCTCACAATTGGTTGTTACATCAACTAGATGTTCAAAATACTTTTCTTCATGGTGATCTGGATGAGGAGGTATACATGGATGTTCCCCTTGGTCTTCGCTGACAAGGGAATAAATGATATGTCGGCTCAATAAATCACTGTATGGCTTGAAGCAGGCTTCTCGTAATTGGTTTGCAAAATTTCTCATGCTTTCAGAAGGCCGGTTTCAATCAATCAAAGGCTGATTATTCCTTGTTTACCAAAACTGAAGGGGACTCATTCACTATGGTACTTATTTATGTTGACGACATCATTGTGACAGGCAATAATGAGCAAGTAATTAAATATCTCAAGGACTTTCTCCTACAACAATTTCGCATCAAAGACCTTGATAATTTGAAATATTTTCTTGGCATTGAAGTTTCTCGTTCCCAAAAAGGAATATTTGTTTCTCAAAGAAAATATTCACTAGACATTTTGAAGGATGCGGGACTATTGGGATCTCGTCCTAATTCTTTCCCGATGGAGGAGCATTTAAAGTTAAAACCTGATGATGGCGATCTACTACATGATCCTACCAAATATAGAAGGTTAGTTGGAAAATTGATTTATGTTACAGTGACAAGGTCTGATATAGTATACTCCGTGCAAATCTTAAGCCAATTCATGCAGAATCCACGAAAACCACATTGAGAAGCTGCTTTAAAGGTTTTAAGATTTATCAAAGGCAGTCCTGGTCAATGGATTATTCTTTCGTTCCTCTAATGATCTCATATTAAAGGCCTACTGTGACTTGGATTGGGCAGGTTGCACAATGACTCGACGCTCTATTTTGGCATACTGCATCTTCTTGGAGAAATCTTTAATTTCTTGGAAATCAAATAAACAAACAAATGTGGCTCGGTCATCCGCAGAAGCAGAATATCGAGCTATGGCTGCAACATGTTTAGAGATTACATGGATACAATACATTCTGCAAGATCTTAAAGTTTCACAAGAACGACTGACAACTTTTTTTTGTGATAACCAAGCGGCACTTCATATTGCCAGGAATTCTGTCTTCCATGAGCGCACTAAACACATAGAAATTGATTGCCACATTGTGAGAGAAAAGCTACAAGCTGGCGTGATTTCAACTTCATATGTTCCATCACGTTCTCAACTTGCAGTTATCTTCACGAAGCCTTTAGGAAGTGAACAATTTCGTCTCTTAAGTGACAAGTTGGGACTTCACGATATTCATTCGCCAACTTGAAGAGAAGTATTGAAAACAAATTCCGTAATTATATATTTTCTTTAATTAGATGATAGAATATTTTGCATATTCTCAGAATATGCTCTTGTATAATTACTATATATACTGTATCTTGTAAATGTGAATAACATATAGAAAATATTATCTTCCATAGCCATTACTTCTTCAATACTTATTACAAAGGTATTATAATATTTCTTAACAATTTAAAATCAGGATATTGACAAATTTAGGTTGATGAAAATGACATATAAAACCACTTTTATTCTTCATATTGGTCAATATAAATGGAAATTCCTTCCTTTTGGGCTTAAAAATGCCCCCAACAGAATTTCAAAAAACTTATGAATGATATATTCACTCAATTTTCTCATTTTCTTATCTATTATATTGATGATATTTTAATACTCTCAAACAACATTGATCAACATATTATACATTTAAACATATTCTTCGATGTTGTTAAAAGAAATTGTATTGTATGGTAATATTAGCCAAAAAAATGAGGTTATTCCAAACATGAATTAAATTTCTGGGCCACGAGATTAAAGAACCCCCGATTAAAGTTATCGACAGAAGTATTGAATTTGTTTCCAATTTTTCAAATAAAAGTTTGGATAAGAAACAGTTACAAAGGTTCTTGGTAGTCTCAATTATATTGCTGAATTTTACAAAGACTTGGCTTATGATATTCTTTATGATAGGCTTAAAAAGCAGCTTTGTGAATGGAATAATACTCATACTGAATCCGTTAAACGGATCAAGCTCAAAGTCAAGTAAATCCTTTGCCTGTCTCTCTCCAATCCTGAATATTTCAAGATAGTGGGGACGAATGCCTTAGATTTGAGATATGGACGAATTCTTAAACAGAAGAAGAAGTTCTAGCTCAAATAATAAATTACATAGATTTCAATAGAGAATAAAAATATATCATTATGGTTTACGCGATTGCTATATGATGTTTGGTTGTTCTAAATACGTTCTTGCTTATTTGTAACTTTCATAGAGTTATAATATATATATATATATATAAAAGTAGAAATATGTTCAACTTTATTCGAAAAAGATTGTTGGATAATTTAGAATCATCGATCGTCAACACCATTGAATATTGTTAATTACATGAATATTTAAAGGGATTTTTACACAAATAAGTTACTATTTGAAAATAATTACAGAAAAACATAGATGTATCATATATTACAAAAATACTAGCGACGTCATTTTGCTTATAGTTAGTAATGTTATTTTTTAATTACATTTGTCATTGTAATCAAAGATTGCAAGATCTTTAATTATGGAATAACTTTTTCAATCATTCAAATATAACTTTAATATATATGTTTGGGAAAAAAAAATTCTCTCTTCACAAAAACAAATTGACACGGATATTAATGAATTTTATTGAAAGAAGGAAAAAAAAACTCTACTCCGAATCATAACAAGAACACAGTTGTAACAATTCATGGTACATACAGTAAAACTTATGATAATAATAATTGTTGCACTTCATGTTACATAACATTTGTGACAAACTGTCAATAAGGCTACCCAATGAGTTGACATAAAATGGCTAGAATAAAAAATTACACATGAACCCATTTGTTACAATTTGTGATACATATGATACTATCAATTGTAACAGAATATTGTAATAGATAAAATCACAATTGTGACACTTCATATTACAGAACTGTTATATAAATCACATTTGTGACACACCATAAAATATTGATGTGGACAATTCTACACAAACTGACGCAGAACGGAACGTGAATAACAATAAAAATTTCTTGTTCGTAACACACGAACGGGTGTTGATCGAGTTTCGCTCGAACGGACGTGAGAAATATTGGAATCCACCAATTAATGAAAGAAAAGATGAAAATATTATTAATCTCTGATAAACGAAAAGTCCGTCTTCTTCAAACCTAGACAAGTATTTAAAGTCCTCAAAATAAACCCAAAACCCTAATTCGCTAGACAAAACTGATTAAAATTGAAAGACTGATTAAATGACGAAAATACCCTTAAACTGAATTAAAACATAAAACTGCTAAAACGGACACCTAAACGATGGAATTTGGCCCTGAAAGTTTGACAATGTTGGCCAAAGGCCACAATTGTCACCAAACAAAATTGTGCGGAATCGAAAAACGCTTCTGAAATGTACTCGCTCATCTAAATCTGACACCCGAGCTGAAAATTACGCATCTTTCTTCTCCTCAAGCTGTTTTACAATCTTCTCTTCTAACAGTTCCGCATCACAAACACTATCACACATTTGGCAACTCCGTAAGTATCACTTGAAGACCATTTGTAACACTAGCTGTTACAGATAGCATATGGACAGCTACGAACGATAAGGAATAACTGTAATTAAATTCACATCTACAAGACTAATGATTTTTTGAGAACTCTTTTGAGGTTGAATATTTCATGGGCCGACGACTTGAAACTTTACAATCATGTCGATTTTGTTCAGCCAATAACTCCTTTTAACCGGCGACTCAACTTTGGTTATAGATCGAGTAACCCTGCAATTTGGGGTATCGATTACTGCAATTTTTGTTCCCCAGATTATGAGCTTCAAACTCCTCAAGAAGTTGATTTTCACAATTAAAAAATACAGGGAAAATTTAGGTATATTATTTCAAAATTGAAGACAACTACAGTTAGGTACGGTAATGGGCCAAGTCAAGCCGGCTCAGTCCATTGAAGACGAGCTCGGCTCACCCAAAGGGACGAGCTGAGCTCGACTCGTCCCCAAAACACCTACTCAGTTCGGCCCAAGAGCTCGTGGGCCGAACGAGCCGAGCCGAGCTACCCACAAGCTCGGCTCGGCTCGGCCCTAATTTTTTTATTTTTTTATTTTAAATTTCGAAATGAAAAAGAAAGAAAATATAAGAAATGCTTTATGTTAAAAATTCAAGGTTGAAAACCGGAGTCCTTTTCGAGGCTTGGGACCGATTACTTTGAAAGTAGGCGGAGTTAAAATTGTACACGAACAAGATGTTACGTGTACAATTTTTTATTTAAATAAGACAAAAAAATATCAAATACTAATGCAAAATAATACTTACTACAAATCCAAATAAACCATATTCAAATCTTCAAATTCTTCGAACAGCAGTTTGTCCACTTTGTCTTGGATTCGAAGTTCGACGTCATCCCAATCTTTTAGACATAGTAAGCTTTTCAAAATGTAGGCTTTAAGTCTTGACCCGAAATTAGACAGCACCCTGCCACCTATACTAAAAGCAGCATCTGATGCTATAGTTGAGACCGGATGTGTTAATAGACCACATGCAATTTTTGAAAGAATTGGGTATTGACGTTGATATTGTCTCCACCATCGTAGTATATCAAAAAAAATTATCTTTGTCATCTAAAATACTAAGCAAGTCATGCGCGAAATGCCTAACTAACTCTACAGGTGTAACACTAGAAGGAGGAAGGGATGAAACAGAAGAAGAACTAGCTGAGTGTTGAACTTGACCACTTCTATGTGTACTCACGTAATTTCATAAGTCAGTGTCATCAATTGATGACAAAGTACATGTCGAAACAGGGGGTTTTACAACAATCGTACCGGCCATTTCAGCATAGACCTCATATATTTTATATAAAGTTTCTTCTAAATTACCACACGTTACTGGATTCCCGTAAGTTAATTATTGTGAAATTGTCATTATTATTACTTTCGTACCCTCTAAGTTAAGTCTAGGATCCATAATACATGCTAGTAAAAATAACATAGACAATTGTTCCCAATATTTTCTAAATTTAGCTTCCATGACATGTATAATATTAGAAAAAAGAGCAAAATTCTTATACCTAGTAAAATTGTTAGCAATATAATAGAAATGATTTAAAACAAGTGGAGTAGTTGAATAATATACACCAGAACATGCAGTTATTACGTCGTAAAAAACTTTCAAAAATTTTCTAACATGAGCACATATTTCCCAGTCATATGCTTCCAAATCATATTGTGAGCCGTGCAAATGTCGGCCATTATAATATACAGTAATGCAATCTTCGTAACCTTCACAAGATTCAAGCATGAGATATGTTGAATTCTATCTATGGCCAACACTGTGCTTTGTACTCAGGGACTCTGTCCACTAGTTTATCAGTTGGCACCAACTCAAAATGCTGCTCTTAGCTTTTTGTTTGATAGCTTTTCGTTTAGTGCTAGAACCGATATTTGTTTATGTATCGGCATCTTCTTGAACGTCTTCCAAATCAATTGGATCAGTGCTACCTCCAAACTGATGAGTAATATCATTTGGAATTGGAATGTCATTAAGACTACAAAAATTATCATCACTTCGATTGTAGGCCATTTGAAATAATATAGTAGAAGATATAGATGTAGTAGAAAATAGAAATGTAGAGAATTGGTAAAAAAAGTAGAAAATTAAAACTTAAAATTATAGAGTAATACGTAGATAATGAGATATTAGATACTAATTATAACACTAATATTGAGATAATGAAATTTGAGAATTGTTAATGGATTGAGTATATAATAGAATGAGAGATTGAAGTGTGAAAAAAATGAGTTTAGAATGAAAGTATTTATAAGAAAATAATGGAATTTAAAAATAAAAAAATAAAAATAAATAAAAGCTGGACAACGATCACATTATCGTGACCGTTGCACGAGCTACGAGCCTTGAGCCTTACAAGCTGACTCGTTGGTCCAACCCACCAGCCGGCTCTTTTTTGGCCGAGCCCCCTCTTTTTTTTTTAGCTCGACCCTTGCTCGTACTTATCTCTAGACGAGCCCAAGCCCAACATGGGTCGAGCTTTTATAGGCCGAGTCGACGAGTTTTTTTGCCACTCCTACCTACAGTTTGAAGATTCTATTCAAAATAAAAAAAATAGATGCAATTTAGAGATTCGTTTTAGATTTTGTGTGCGACAATGTAGGAGCCTAATAAAATCGTTTTCCATGTTTTTAATCCATTTTAATTTAATATATTATAAATATAAAATAATATACAGTATTTTTAACAATAAATAACAATTTTTGTAATATTAAAATTATTTCTAAAAATACAAGTCTTGAGTGTAATTTCCACTATTTAAAATCAAAGTGAATAAGTATTGGTAAAGTCGAAGTTCTACTACATAAATTCAACAAACTTTGTCTAAACAATTTATTTGCTTAATTTTAGTCTAATTTTAGTTGTTAGCAACTTAGCATAAAAATCACAATCCAATTGAGTATTTTAAAATTTTCAAACAAAAATTTAAGATTAGTTTAGACCGATAAATAAAAATACAGTCCTTGTAAAACCAACACTCTATTTATTATTAAATTATTTGTCACCATATCGTCCCTTTGCGATTTTGGCAAACACACCCGACTTATACTTATTTATTTATATGTGGTTTTAATTAGTTATATATTTGGTTGCCTTCGTTGATTTTGATTAATTTGGATTTGAGGCTACTTTGTTTTAATGTTTTCAAAAAGTATTAATAAATACTTTAATAGTTAATATGTAGATTTATTTTGGAACTACAACTTTACTGGTCATTGAATTAAATTCTAAATATACATTTAATTTTTAATTACTTGTTTTCACTACCACCACCATATACCATCGACCACCACCACTACCGTGACTATGTTTATCTTTACAGATATGTGACTATTAGAACAACTTCAATGGGTTCTATGGATTGAGCCTACATAGCATATAATAGAAAGACTTTCAATATATGTGTCATTGATGTCTAATTAATAGACGATCGAGCCTAAAATCGAACTTCAATGGATTCTATTTACAACCTAATATTGTTGCCTACGTAGATTTTATCAACCCTAAAATAAAAATAAATATGTTGACCTCGAAATCTGTATTATCCACGTGTCAACAAATCTCCAGTCAATCCTCTGTCAACCTTTATGTTATCCTAACACTTGGACAATTGTTAGGTACCAAGATCACCGAGAAAAAAAAAGGGTCGACGAATATTGGTACTCCGACGATCAAGTCAACTGCCGGTAGAAAATATATGGGAGAATATGGGTGCAGGAGAGACAAGCAAACAGAGACTTGAAACAGAATTTAGGCTAGAGAATAATGTGTACCTTGGAATGAATACGGATCTAGTATTTATATAGGGTTTTCTAATTGATTTAGGGAAGCAGTCAATTAGAAATCTAATGGGATCCTCCTTCTTCAAATGATAAGTCTAAATTCAATCTCGTCGTCGTCTTCACGAATTCTTTCCTAATCCTTGTCAATCTCTGGGATTGTATTACTCGTTTTTAGGAGATTAACACGAAGTTTTCTTGTAGGATTTGTCTGTTAATCAAACGTAATCTTTTCCTGATTACACATTTGGTTATTTCAAAATATCATATTACATGGGGATTCGTGGAGCGCAAGGAACCCAGGTCCGCCTTATTGGGCTTCGCTTGGCTAGGTACTAGAATACGATGGCTTTTTATCATATTTTGAGACTTTGACTACCACGTAAGATCAAGACGAATACCTAGAAGGCCCTCGTTGGCTCCCCTACTAATGTGGAGCCCTCGCCAAATTAGGATGGTAACAATAGTTCCCCAAAGTCCAAGTCTATTATTTATACTAGATGTAGGACTTAAGAAAGTGCTTTTTTTTTACGAAGGCGAAGTCCTTTAAGATGGGAATGTAATAGCGAACCTTTGTCAATTAAGAAGGGCCATCAATGGATGGGAATCCACGTAGCTTTGATTAAGTTGATGTATCAGCTGATTTGAACTAAAAGGGACATCAATCAAAGTTGTCAATTAAGAAGGGCAATGATGGCACAGCCGTTTCGTAACTTGGAACGATAGTGCCATCACGGATGAAGACGTGTCTGGGTGTGTTTGGGGATGCACGTGGCGCATGTGCACCCTCATCATTAAATTCTTGAATTTTTTGTCTCCCACCTTATAGCCCTTAGGTGCCACGTGTCCCCACCTTTTGACGGCATAGATCTGATTATTCAAAATCAATGGCCTAAATTAAAGAGGCCTCGTCTATTTAAATTCTAGCCACTTTCAGATTTCCTTTTTACCTTTAGCAAAAACAAAGTATTCTTCAGCACTTCATAGATTTTCGGTGATATTCAAAACTTCTCCGACGTCTACTTCCAGTTAGCGTTCAGACTTTCAAGTTAAGCCATTTCCATTAGGTAATGAACATGAGTGTTACTTACCTGTACTTTTCTTCTTTTTTGGTCTCTTCTTCCTTTTTAAGTTGTACTCTGGTCGGCCAATACTCATCCCTCCAGCTAAGTTCAAATCAAAGTCCCCTAGTGAACCACCCCACACCTTACCACAAAGTGATCAGAAAATGTCTTCTGAAAATGATGATTCGTAGAACTATCCCATACTGATCCCGAAATCATGGGTGATGTTCCATATTCGCTTGACCGCGACGATGAGGTTGATCAGAGATCAACAGTTGCATTTCACCCGCCCAAAACAAAGGCCAAACAAAAGAGAGGAAAGGGTCCTCATGAAATGAGAGGCTTACTAGATTGCCAGGACCATCCAACGACTCGACATTTGGATGAAGAGCTTACAGCCTCGTCTAGTGCAGCCTCCATGGTACAGAGTAAACTCAGATAGGATGATGACCTGGAAGCGCTAAGGTTATATATCACATCGTAACTTCGGCTCTCCTGAGGTATTCATTGCCATCTACGAGCCATCGTTGGAGCAGGGGCTTCGTCTACCTTTCCACCCCTTCTTCTGCGAGGTTCTTCGAGATTTCAATCTTGCACCCCTGCCATATCATGCCCACCAGATGGGGTCAAATGGTGACAACATTTCTTTTGTGGCGGATGGCTGAAACGGGTGAAGATCTACTAGAAAAAATGTTAGAGACTGTCTACCAACCATTTTGATCAGGATGATGGTATAATATGTCCCATCGGTTAGCGCGAAGGTGGAGGACGACAACAGATAGCCTAAACAAGGTCTCCAACTAAAATGGGGCCTTCTCTATGTGTGCGGCGAAGTATACTTTCAGAAGTATCCCCGTCTTCACCCTGGACAAGGAAAAGGACAACACAGGTGACATGGCCTCGCCTTCTTTGTAGTTGGAAGTACTTGCCGCCATCCCCATTCAATCAGTGCCACATTCGTCTCCTTCACTGCTATTACTTAAGCCCTAGTTGGGGCTCTGCCTTTTCAATCCTCAGAAAAAACATCCTCAAGACAAAGTTGATAGAATCGCCACAGAGGAGATTGAGTCCCAGGGAAAGAAGAGAGGGCCACCTAAAATGACAGAGCGATGGCCTCATGAAGGATGCTCAGTGGGCCTGGCACAACAATCATCTAGATATTGAAAGCACCGACTATATCAACATTGGCTCTCACCGAGACAATCTTGACTTTTCCATACTGGAGATGCTGTCCTCAATTCCGGGAGATGGTGACTATGGCCGCGATGAACACTACCCGTGGGTTCGTTCTAAATAGTTTGTACAACTCTTCAAGGCTTCGCGGGCAAGCTGGAGAAGTTGAAGACCAAGAAACTTGCTGAAGACCTGTTGGCAATAGACTCGACGAATACGAAGTTGGACTCTGAGATGAAGCCTTATGGTCTAAAGCAGAGGGAATGGCCTCGACCGATACAGATTTGAAAGCTAAGCTGGCATCCGCCCTCGAGAATATGAGATCGGCGAAGACGAAGGTAGCGCTATCCTTAGCCAGAGAAAAGTGGATAAGGCAGCCAAAAGTTGGCAGAGGAGCGGGTTGTGGTCGCGAAGAAGTCCATCACCTTGGTAAATCATGATTTTGATGCCATGGTCCTTGAGAAGGGCAAACAGTTAGCCGAGACGAATGAGGAGTTGGAAAAATCCAAGGAGAAGCTGGCGACTATTAGAGCCTTAGTGGCGGAGGCAGAGACGAGGGCAGTAAGGCTATACAAGAAAAGTTTTTCGAGCACACATGAGTACTCGCGCCTCGCCACCCGCTTCATGGAAGCTGAGGACGACCAGTTGACAAAGAGGATCCGGGATGTTCACCCTGAATGGGATCTTTCTTTCCTGATGTCAACTCCTATCGAAGTTTCTCCTCCAACAGAAGCCCATGTTCCTCTATTCGCTCATGGTGTATAAGTCATTTCTTGTGCCAACCCTCATAAGGCGACGGAGCAGTAGACTTAAAGATTTGTATTTCCATTATCTTTGTAATTTATATTTTATTAATGAAAAATGTTCTTTTGCGTCTAATTGTCTTTTGCTCCCTCGCTGCCTAGTAATTTAATCTTCAATTGAAAGCGTTAAATAATTTAAACCAGCGATTTAAGGAGATGGTTGCGAACCCTACTTCATCACTGCCTCGTAATTTAATCTTCCATTGAACACACTAAGTAATCTAAACCAACAATTTAAGGAGATGGCTGTGAACCTCCCTCCCTCGCTACCTCGTAATTTAATCTTCTATTTAACGCGCTAAATAGTTCTCTTTAGTATGTTTAATGATCTTGTTAACTGCCTCGACTTGCCCATTAGATTGTGGGTAATAGGAGGTAGAGAAGTCTCTTATAATATATCGATCTCTTCACAATTTGAGTTAAATTTTTTTCCCGATGAACTAAATTCCGTTGTCTGAGACTATGGAGTGTCGAATTCCGAAGTGACATATTATGTTCTTCCATACTTTCCCATGCATTAATCTCAGTTATCTTTTCCAGAGGCTAGGCTTCGCACCGCTTGGTAAAAAGTAGTCCACAGCTACTATGACAAACTTGACTCATCCATTGTCTGTGGAGAGAAGATCGATGAAGTCAATTCCCTATTTGGCAAAAGGCCAAGGGTTGGTTATTGGGTGACCTAGGCTGGAAGCTTTGGAACAATAGCGAATCGTTGAGAACTTGTCACATTTTTGCACAAAATTGTGAGAATCCTTCCTCATTGTTGGCCAATAGTATCCCTACTTCAAAGCCTTCTATGTTAAGACCATCCCTTCCGCATGGTTGCCACAAACTCCTTCATAGATTTCACGCATAACATAGTCAGCTTCGTCCTTAGCCACACATTGTAAAAGTGGTGAGTTGAATCCTTGTTTGTACAAAATTCTGTCCTGGAAGACTAACATTGCAAGCTTCACCCCCGTTGTCTGGAAGTACCTGATCAGTTAGATATGCGATGATTTTCCTTATCCATCTAGGAGACTCACTGAATGACATTGAAGTTGGCGTCGGGACATCTTTGATCGTAGGCCGATTGAGTCGCTCGACTAGTATGACTTTCATCAAGTCTGAATATTTGCAGCTTCCTAACTTGGAGAGGACATCCGCATAACTGTTCTCAGTCTTTAGGATTTGGAGCAGCTCAAACTTTTCAAAGTGTAGTAGGAATTACATGACATTTTTCAAATAGGCCACAATTGTTTGTTCTCAAGTCATAGACTAGCCACTAGTTGCAAGTCACTGTAGACCTAGATTCTTCTGGCTTTCATCCCATGTGCTAATTGACCAGTTAGAAATATCTCGTACTCAGCAGCATTGTTGAAAGCTTTGAACTCAAAACGAAGCACACAATTGAGATTGTGACCGTCAGGGCTGATTAGTAAGATCCCAGCTCCAGCTCCAGCTCTAGCTCTGGCATCAACATAAAGTTTCCATGTTGGTACATCCTCTTATCGATGGCCTAGGTTTGTAGAAGATTTTGAATTGACTATGTTCCACAATCCACTTCATTAATCTCTCTGAGGCGACCGACTTTTGAAAATTTTGTTTTAGTTGGATGTGTACATCCATACTATATGCTTGGAAGTAGGGCCAGAGTTTCCTATTGCTAAGGATAGGGCGAGCTTCTCCATATTTGTGTACCGTATTTCAGCGCCCTGTAAAGCTTTACTCACGCAGTACACTGAAAAATGTAGCGGTCTTTCTGTGCAGATTAACATTGAATTAACAATTCTTTCTGATACTACAAGGAACAGAATGTCTATGGGCATCGGCTTGGATAAAAGTTCGGCCTTTTCGAAGATGTCCTTAAGAGAAATGCGACCTCACGAATATTCCTCCATCCATTAAAATTTCTTTCCTCCCTTGATGGTCTGAAAAAAAGAGATGATACCGATCGATTGCTTTTGATATAAATCGATTTAGGGCAGCCAATCTCCCGGTGAGGGTCTGAACTTCTTTTGGTAGGGATAGGGAGCGCATGTCCATGAGTGCTTTGATTTTCTCAGGGTTAGCCTCAATTCACGATGATTTACCATGCATCTTATGAATTTTCCAGAGGCAACCCTGAGAATACATTTCAAGGGATTCAACTTCATCTAATAATTGCGAAGGATCTCTTGAACATCTCCTCTAAGTACAATATGTGGTCTTCAGCGTCCACGCTCGTAAAGTCATCGACGTAGACCTCCATCGTGTTCCCGATTTGATCTGCGAACATGCGATTTACAAACCTCTGGTAAGTAGCTTCGGCGTTCTTCAAACCGAAGGGCATCATTTTGTGTTATACAAGCCATGATCCGTTATAAATGAAGTATGTTCCTCGTCTCCAGCAAACATGGAGATCTGATTGTAGCCAGAGTAAGAGTTCATGAAGCTAGCTTATGACCAGCTATGCGTCGACCAATTAGTCTATGCAAAACAAAAGAAAACTTTCTTCGGGGCATGCTTGATTCAAGTCAGAGAAGTCTATACACACTCTCCACTTATGGTTGCTCTTTTTGATGAGGACGAGGTTAGACACCCACTGCGGGTTTACTGCCTCTTTGATAAATCCATTGGCTAATAATTGTTCCCCTTCTTTCTTTAGCACGCGTCATATCTTTCTGCATTTAGCGGCTTCTGTATCTTAGGGCGCATCTACAAAACTACTTTTAGGACTTGACACACCACTAATTGGGCTTATCCCCACCATATCAGAGTGCTTCCAAGCGAAAACGTCTATGTTCTTTCGTAGGAATTATTTTAGCCTTTCCTTTAGACCTTCCTCCAATGCTTGACCTACATGTAGTTCTTTGGAAGGATTAGATGGGTTTACAGGAAATGTTTTTAACTCCTCTGTCGGTGAAGCCAATGAGTCTGAACTCGAGGCCTTCATCTAATACCATGTCCTCTTCGCCTCCATTACTCCATTGCATCGATTTCTACCATCATCACAGGTGTGGTCATCTTTCACAACAGCATTTACAAAGTTCTTTGGAAAGATCAGATGGGTTTACAGAGAATGTCTCTAACTTCTCTATCGGTGAAGCCAGCAAGTCTGAACACGTAATTCGAGGGTCGAGGCCTTCATCTAGGACCATGTCCTCTTCGCTTCCATCCTTTTCAATCTTCATTGTCTCGATTTCTACCATCATTACAAAGGACCGTCTTCTTACGTGTTTTTGCTTTACAGAGCGCATTCATGTAATAGGCCTTAGCTTCCGTCTGGTAGCCTCAGATCATAGTGACTCCACCATGTGTCGGGAATTTCATTGCTAAGTGGTATATCGAGATCACTGCTTGCAAGTCTTTGAGAGCTAGTCTGCACAAAACCTGATAAGCAGAACAGGTATCGACCACCAAAAATTTCATGAATTTCTTTTTATGGCGCGAGGGATCTCTGAAATCCAAAGCGAGTGTAATCCTCCTTTGTGGGATAAGATTGTGGTCCGTAAAATCGAACATTGGCCCTGATATGGCTGTCAGCTCATGGTCTACCTCCATCTGATCAAAGATGCTACCAAACAAAATATTCACACCTGCCATCATCGACCAACATTCTACTTAGTCCATTACTAGCGACAATAGTGCATACTACTAGGGCATCACAGTGTTGGTAATGGAAACCAACCTTATCCTCATCCGTAAATGTGATGGGTGTGGCCTTGGGTCAATGTCCATGAACCTGCCAGCTTTCCACTGGCTTCCTTCGTGCTACTTTAGTGTAATTTCTCCGCGAGTTCATCGTGTTGTCTCGACATAAGGCCCTCCGATAATGGTGTTAATTTTACAGACATGGGGGGCCTTCGCAAGTCGGTCTTGCTTAGGTGGATCCATCTTCCTGTCATTCTTTCTATCATCACAGCGATGATGGTCATCCTGACGTCGAGGTTGGGCTCATTGTCCGTAGTTGGGAGGTCCTCGCCCTTTCGAGCCTGCTGATGTCCTTCTCCTTGCCACCGATTTCCTTAATCAATCAGTTCTCGCACCTCCAGACAGTCCTCCGTATTATGATCTCGAGTTCGGTGAATATGGCAGAACATAGAATAGAGAACTAACGATGGAGTGATGGTCGCGGGTGGCCCAGGTACCCTAGATTGAATTTGGTTTGATTAAACCTCATGCATCAATGTTGCGAGGCTTAGGAGAGCGTCGTCCTTCGTGGCAGTAGCGTTTTCCTTTCTCTCTTTCAGCCTTCTGGGTTTTCAATGGATTTTTTGGAGCAAATTTCTCGATGGATTATGTCTACCAACTGGGTGTATGTTTTGGATTCTCTGTTGTGAACATCTCTCTAGAAAGAGGTTTACATGTGGAGCACTGTTATCAATGCATCTAATGCCTTGTCATTGGTGACGTTCTTAATTTTGTTAATGACCTTGCTGAACTTCCTGAAGTAACTCTTTATTGACTCACTCTCCTTCTGCCAAATGTTGTGGAGTTGGGCCACGTCGACTGCTGTTGTTCGGTTGCCGATGAAGACGTTGAAAAACTCCTGCTTCAGCTGCGGCCAACTCTTGGTGCTCTCGGGTTTCAACTTGTTATAATCTTCGTGTCAGAGACAATGGTGGTATGAAAGTTTCTACATTTAACCGTCGAGATGTAACCTTGCAAACCTCGTCTTGTACACATTGATGTGGTCCGTGGGGTCACTTAGTCTATTATACTTCTCTATAGAAGGCATTTTGAAACCAGTGGAACTCCTAGCCTAAATTCTTTAGAGAATGAGAAGCTCTCTTGTCATCGTCATCTAGCATGATCGTACCGACTTTTCGTCTACGGATTTCACATCCATAGCCCTGGAATCTTTTTTCTTATCTGGGTAAGCCTCACTGTGCTCACTGCGTCGGCTACTCAGCGATTAGGGCAGTTGCCAAAGAGAATCTAGCCCAAGCCTATCAAAATACACTGACGGACAAAGCGGAATTGTTTTCTCGCAATGAGGAGGCTTCTCTTGCTGGTGATCATGCAAGGGCCCCGAGTTCTGATTTCAAAAGTTTCACTCGTCTGTTACAGGTGGATCATCTCGAGATCGACGACTTTTGAAGGAGCTGAACTTCGAAGGGTTTCGCCACCCACGGTTACGCTTGTTTCCTTACTGGGCAGGCTGATTTCTCAATCACTCGATCATAGCTCTCATTCGGGCGTTCTCATCTTTCAGGTCAATGATGTCTTGTTCAGTCGTTCGCCTTTGACGTTGTCTCCTTATTTAAGGGCGGGTCACATTCTAGAGATTCGAAATGCTTCCTAGCTGCTGATTAGAGTAGTGGGACTCAATCTCCTTCTGAGAGTTCTCTGTTGCCATGTTGTCATGTTCTTCCAGTAGAAAACACGTCGTGTAATGTATTTTTGTTTTCCTCACAGATGGCGTCAATTTTGTCAGATTACTTGGGAGATTCATGAAGCACGAGGAACCCAAGTTCGCACGAGGGCATTTTATCATATCAAAGGACTTTGACTACCACATTCTTATCGACACCTAGAAGGCCCTCGCTGGGGCTCACTTGTTGATGTGGAGCCATCGCCAAATTATGGTGGTAACAACATAAAATAAAGAATAAGAGAGAGAATTTAAAAAGTATGGTATGTTTTGTTTTTCCTCAAATAAATTAACAAAAAATTGAAAAATTAATGAGTTACTCCATCCAACAGACTTCTGAATCTAGACCTTCTAGACAATGTCTACTTTTTTCCTGCCACATCAGCTTAATAGTATCCTTGTTAGCTTGCATTGGAGAGTAAAATTTTTAGAAATTGTCTACTTTATCTATGTTGCAAAAATATTTTAGCAATCTATGGTTGCATTAGAGATGCACTTATTGTGGATCACCACTGATTCACAACTGTGTTCTACCTATTTCTAACCTTGTTTGTGTTTATCACCAGATTTTATTATCAGGTGAGTTCCAGATTTGTGTGAATCAATGGTGTGTATGGTGTCACTCGTATTTAATACCAAATCTGTGATTATGATTGTGTTCATGTCTAAATTTTCATCATGAATTCCAAACGTGTAAATCTATGGTGTGAGATGGTGGTTAAATGCTCAACAGAGTGGCAATTGTGCTACTAGTAATGGTGGTGAGATGCAATTTGGAGTGGTGAAGGTAAAGTGTTAGTAGATGCATCGATGGTGGTGATATTGGTGGCTGGTATTGGTGGTATTGAAGTTTATGTAGCATGTAAAATAGACGAACTTTCAATCTACGTCGAAATTCATTTCCAAGCCACTTATGTGGCATTAATTTTTTTTACATTGGCGGGTCTTTAATTTTTATTTCCCTCGTCTGTCCTTTTTTTTTATATAAATAAAATGCTAAGTTGAATGTAAATTTGTTGAGTCATTCCGTTTATAAATCTATTTTTTTTGATGTGACACACCAACTAGACGAAGCCCTCGTCATTAGAGATGGAGATAATTTTTTATAACTCTCTCTATCTGTGTTTGTATGGCTATTTAATTCCCTCGCCATAAAAAAATTATTTCCAATGATGAGGGCTATTTAATTCCATGATCATAAATTGGGAAAATTACAAAAAATAAATTCAAATTAGGGGTCAAAATTGAAAATTCCAACTTTTTAACATTTCATCGAGTGCATTAGAGATGCTCTTTAATTCCATGTTCACTTCAGTTTCAAATAACTGGACTCACAATTTTTCATTTAAAAACCAGTGCGTGTTTTGTTGCGTGCGTTTCATTGTGTTCTTATTTTATTTTCAAATAGATTTCAAGTGTGAACTGATATTTTATTGAAGATTTATATGCAAATTTCACAATGAAACTAGAAAGTCTGTCTCGCAAGGATTGGACAATTAAATTTCAATATGCATTCATCGACCGAAAATCTTGATAAAGAAGCCACTAAAATATAGAGTGAATGTAAAGGAACTAAAACTGAACAAAAATGTCCATCAAAGGATTTACACCAAAGTCAACAACAAAAGAAAATTTGACAATCATCAAAAAAATAAAAAACAAGAGCGCCTGGAAATTAGAAAACCAGACAAAAACATTTTATCAATGATTTGGAATCACATATATAAAGTAAATTATAAAAAGAACAAAACGTTACAATTATCAATGAATTCGAACACTCAACAAATTAAAAAAATCAAATGCAAGTTATCCCAAATTTGTAACCACAAAAGAAATGGCTCAACAACCAAGAGAACTCTCATCATCAAATTAATAAAACTACTTGCACAGAGAATTTGAACACCAGAAGCGTATCCAAGATTTGAATTATCATGTATAAGTGAATTAACATAGAGTTTACAAACAAAAACTCACAATCACCCTAAGAAGTTCGAAAAATTGAGAAATCGTATACATACCATATTAAATGAACCAAAACAAAAAATCAACAAGAAGAATAAAAATTGACAATCATCAATGAATAAAAAAAACAAATTGAGAATTTGGACAAGAGTTTATCAAAGATTCAGAATAGCAAACATAAAGCGAATCAAAAAGGAAAATCTACAACCATGGAAGAAAAACATCACCATTTGGAGCTGCAAATGAAGTGAATATAAAACACGTACAATCAACAACCACATAAGAAAACTTCCAAAAATTGAGAAATCGAAAGCTAGGAGCTACTTATCCAAGATTTAAAACATCAATATAGAAAATCACGAACCATCAAGAAAAACACACATTATCCCATAAATTTCAAGAAATGGAAAAGACGTACTCAAGGAGTAGTTTATCCAAGATTTGGTACCACAAATATAAGTGAACTAACACAAAAATCATGAACCACATAACATAAATTATCAATTATCAATCATCATTGAATTTTTTACAAGAGCACTCGAAAACAGAGAAACCACACGATCAAAGATATAATATCACAAATACAACGTGAATCAAAACAGAAATCTACAACACAAAAAACTCACAGTCATTAGTGGACGAAACATAAGAACACATAGAAATTTCAAGAAATTAAGAAATCGAACACAAATAGTTTATCACAGATTTGAAACCACAAATATATAGTAAATTAACACGAAAAGTCAACAATGATAGAAGAAAAACTGACAATCATCAAAGAAGGAAACACGAAAGCGCCAAAATTTCAAGATTTCGAGAAATTAGAGAAATAAGCTTATTGAGTAGTTGTATAAAGTGAATTAACTAGAAAAGATCACAAACAGTAAGTGAGAGAAACTTTTACCAAAGGTTTGCAACTTTGTGTATGATTTTTTTCCAGCAAATATAGATTAAAAGAAGTTTTGTAAAAATGCACGAGAAGTACAAAACTATCTCAGAATTTTCTTTCCCCCTGCTCCAAAGAGTAAAACATCCTTAAAAGATAAGGAAAATAGTGTTGCTTGATTACTTGGACGACTCTTTTTTGGTGCTTTGAAAAAATCAAGATTTGAAGTGTTTTGAAATTGTTTTGAAGGTTGGATGCTTTGAGGCCTTTACGCACATCACTTATCAATGTTAATGTGTGCAGTGCCCTTAAAAGATATGGAAAATAGTGTTTGCTTGATTACTTGACTCTTTTTTGGTGCTTTGAAAGAATAAGATTCCAAGTGTTTTGAATTTGTTTTGAAGGTTGGATGCTTTGAGGCCTTTATGCACATTCACTTATCTATGTTAATTTGTGCAGTGCTCTAAAAAAATTCATGGCGTGTCAAGGCCCATGAGATGAGTGTTGGGTCATTTCATGAGTTTTTAACTAATATCTTTCAACCTCTACCAATTTTAGAATCACTTAGCCTTAACTTTAATAATATTCTGATCAATGAAAAATCTATACCAATTATGATTTTAACATAACATAATGACAAAGATAACTAACCATTCAAGTTAGGATCACATGTCAACAGTCGCGTCCTTCAATTCACCTGCAAATTGCAATATTGTGTACTTGCATACCTCAATATTGGTGGGGGTGTACAATAGTCTCCTTTAGGTTCATAATAACTTTAATAATATTCTGATCAATGAAAAATCTATACCAATTATGATTTTAAGATAACATAATGACAAAGATAACTAACCATTCAAGTTAGGATCACATGTCAACAGTCGCGTCCTTCAATTCACCTGCAAATTGCAATATTGTGTACTTGCATACCTCAATATTGGTGGGGGTGTACAATAGTCTCCTTTAGGTTCATATCCGAACCCAACTTTCCTCTGTCATTGTCAATTGTTAATGCCACAAACTGAAATCTAAAAACTAATCACAGCTTGAAAATCTCAATCTTATTCTATAACTCATTTTCCATTTTCCTATTATTTTGAATTAAATGGATATAAAATAACATCTTCTAGCCAAAACTGTCAATGTACAGGTAGGTAAGGTTATACGTGCTGCATTGTATTGTTTTTATGGTCTAGAGTCCAAATGACACTGCTGTTACTAAAACAGGGATGTTCTGGTTCACAACAAAACTCTCCAAGATCTTATTAATTATTTTGGTGGTATTTTAATCTATTTCAAACAAAATAGGATTGTAATTTGTTTGATATCATCTTTTTCAAACAAAATAGGAATAATGCTAAAATTTCAGTATCAGCATGCAACTTCAAGTTAGTTAAGATAACTAACCATTCAAGTTCGGATCTCATGTCTACACATGCCCTTCAGTTCACTGTAATATTGATAAAGCACGTACCTCAACTTTTGCAAGCGTTTGATGCTTCAAGCCAAGTTTGCTTTCCTCTGTCGTTGTCATTTGTAAAATCCAAAAACTCCCAAACCTGAAATTCACACTCATTGGTATTTTGATTACAACAATCAAAATTCAATATGCCGTCTCACCATATCGAATAATCTCGTAAAAGGAGTTGTGCTATCTGTCAAACACAATGATATGCATTGGATATACATATCATTTTACGATTGTGGGGAATTAGAATATGCATTTCCAGACAAATTTATCCCATAAAAGGAAGAAAACAAAGGGTTAAATAATAAGAGATCATTATTTTATTTAAAAAAAGATAACTAACCATTGAAGTCAGATCTCATGTCAGCAGCCACGCTCTTCAGCAGTTCACCTGTAATACTGCTTACGCACGTACCTCAACTTTATGTAAGGCATTTGTTGCTTGAGGTGGAGATGTAATTCTGGTGCAACCATATTGGTTCAAAAGAAGTTATTTTTGCAGGTGAGATATGTTATTAGCTGATTTAAAAAAGGATTTCAAGGGCTAGCTGGTTTTTCGTTACAGGTTTATTTGCCTGTGATTTGATACAGCCAAACCTAATTGCGAATTCGGTTGAGTGAGTTCTATACTTCCCTTCTATATAAGGTCTGTCCCATAAGGATTGGAGAAGACGGGAACTAGACATGGTTTCAAGAAAATGAAAATGGTATATTATGGTCACGCAATCAAAATTCAAAATGCCTTTTCACCATGAGCTAAACATTTTGTCCAAAACATTTGGGGCCAGCTATTTTCTGTCCTAAAGCTAAAATAAACAAAAATTATTCAAAACCAAGTAAAGTAAACATTTTATGATTACAGGGAATTAGAACTGAGAAGCAATTTCCAGATATGGATCTCTAACAAGGAATCTATTTGATTAAGTAATTTCATGCATGATTCTGCACATCTTATACGGAAAAAAATCAGAATTTAAGAAACAAAGATATCGAAGCATGGATATGAACCAGGTAAACAAAATTAAATACCGAACAATTCGGGGCAAATTTATTATATATATAGACAAAAATAATAAAAAAATATTCAATTGAAACTCCACTAAAACTGACATCATCAACCGATAAAAAAACAAGTTCACTCAAAATTTAAACTAAATGAGAAAAATCTATAAAAAAAAAGTTTATATAAGATTTAAAACCACAGATGAAAAGGGAATTATAACACACAAAATCAAGAGCCACATAACAAAAACTGAATTTCATCAATGACTATGATGACTATAACATGAGAAAATTTCAAGAAATCGGGAAATATGATTAAATCGCACACAAGGATTTCATCCAATATTTGGAACCACAAATATATAGAGTGAAGTAACACAAAAGCATCCACAAATTTGAAGAAACTAAGTAATCAAACACAAGGAGTTTATTCAAGAGAACCTTAAATATAAAGTGAATTAACATATAAAATCAACAATCACAAAACAAAAACTGAACTTCATCAATAAAATTCAAGAGCACGTCAAAAATTCAAGAAATTGAGAATTCGTACACAAGGAGTTCATCCAATATTTGATACCACAAATATTGAATGATGTAACACAACAATCCTCAACAAATAAAACACAATCGCATCCAGGAATATCAAGAAAATGAGAAATCAAACACAAGGAGATTATCCAAGATTTGGAACCTCATATATACAAAGAGAATTAACATAGAAAATCAGAACCACGAAACAAAAACTGAATTTCATCATTGAAATTCAAGAGCACACTGAAAATTAAAGAATTGGTAATCAAACATAGGAAATCTTCAACAAATAAAACACAAAAAAGCACCAAAAATTTCAAGAAATTGAGAAATCAAATACAAGAAATTTATCCAAGATTTGGGAACCCCAAATATAAAGGGAACTAATAGAGAAAATCAGCAGTTAAGGAATGTCCAATCGTATACAGAAATTGAGAAACCAGGGAAAGGAAAATCGACAACAAACAAAGATAGGGAAAAAACACTTGCAATTATCGACAAATAATATACGAAAGCCCCCAATAATTCCAAGAAATTAAGAAATCAAAGAAAACGAAAATCAAACTACAAACACTGATAGAAGATACCAACATCAACATATAAAATCGGAAACTGCCCAGAAATCTCAAGAAATTAAGAAATCAGAGAAAATGGAAATCAACAACGAACAATGTTAGAAGAAAAACTTACAATGATCGACAAATACAATAAGAAAGAGCCCAGAAATTTCAAGAAATTAAGAAATCAGAGAAAAGGAAATCAACAAAGAACAATGATAGAACAAAAGCTTACAATTATCCACAATTAAAATACAAAGCACCCAGAAATTTAAAAAATCAGAGAAAAGGAAAATCAACACCAAACAATGATAGAAGAAAAGCTTACAATTATCAACAATTAAAATACAAAGCACCCAGAAATATCAAGAAACAAAACACCCAGAAATTTAAAAAATCAGAGAAAAGGAAAATCAACACCAAACAATGATAGAAGAAAAAACTTATAATCATCAACAAACAAAACACACTGAAAGGAAATTTTCAAGAAATTAAGAAATCAGAGAAAATAAGTTTATAAGAGAATTTCACTAAGAAATCAGAGAAAATGAGTTTATCAGAGAAAAGGAAAATCAACATCAGACAGTGATAGAACAAAAATTTACAAAGTAAAATACAAAAGAGCCAGACATTTCAAGAAATGTAAAAATCAACAATAAACAATGATAGAACAAACACTTATCATCATCAACAAATAAATACGAAAGAAATTTCAAGAAATTTAAAAAAAAAAATCAGAGAAAAGGAGTTTGTCCAAGATTTGGAAAGGGAATTTATCCCATTCCGAGGACTCACAGAAGATTAACCAGAAAAGATTAGAACCGGTACCTGAGTACCGAAGGGAATTTATCCCATTCCGATGACTCACATATTACCAGAAAAGATTTCATACCTCTTTGAGTATAAAATCTTGAAATCTTGTCCACTCCATCTACGACTGGCAATGAAAATTTTCTTTAGCAAATATGGATCAACAGAAGTTGCATTAAACGCAGGAGAAGAACAAAATTATCCCAGAATTTCGTTCCCCGAGTTGCAAAGAGAAAAACATATAATTTTGAAAATAGTGTTTGCGTTACAACTGTCTTCTGTGCTTTTAAGAATCAAGATTATATTTGAGAAATTTTTTGTGACCGTTGGAGGTTTGTGAGGGTTTTTTTGTTCATTCTACGTGGCTGTTAATTGGGCTTCTGTGTGCTGGGCTTTAAAAGATCTGTGGCTCGCCAAGACTAGTGTTGGGGTTTTCTCGAAATTACGCTCACTACTATTTTTATTCTCAAATTTCACATTTATTATTAGTTTATTTTATATTTCCAAAATAGTATTAACACAAAACTCTCTTTCTCTCTATTTGTTTTAAACTTTGTTTTCCTTTAAACTGACACCTTTCCTAAAAACGTTTGTTAATAATTATAAATTTTAATTTTAATTATTCTATAATAGTTCGTAAAAATATACAAAACAATTTATGTAGATTATTAATTTTGTCAATAAAGTCTTAATTAAAAAAAAACTCGTTAGTTTAGTTCATAAAAATATACAAAACAATTTACGTAGATTATTAATGTGGTCAATAAAGTCTTAATTAAAAAAAAATCGTTAATTTCGTTTAATTTTTTATAAAAAAATAAAAGTAACAGACTCATTTACACATTTTGTAAAAGTTAGGAATCCAACTACAATTTTTTCTTATTAAAATTAAGAGCATATTGGTCTTTTTCGTCAAATAAAGACCAATCGCGCACTAAAACACATATACTACAAACGTTCATGCCAAAAAACAAACGTTTGGAACTATTTTCGCACTAAAGACAAAGGTTAAGGACCATTCGCACCAAATTTCCATGTTGTTGGTATCGTTTAGTTGACACGTGAATATGTACATGAATGGGCGATCAATGATACTTTTTTTCTTTACATTTTTGTTGGAAAAATGTTTTTTTGTGGGGGGTTTTGTTTGCATTTTTTGGGACTATTTGGTTACTGAAAAAATGTGGGATGTAATAGAGGAAAATAAATAAATTTTGGAATACATTCAAAGATTTAATAATTCCTTTTTCAATTTGAAACATATTTAAAAATCCTCACTTTTTTTGGGTTTAGGCCTTTATAATCTAGTGTCATTTAAATAAGGCCTGGCAAAAATCACTTCAAGATTTAAACCTCTACAATCTAAGTAACATTTTTTTAGATTGTCCTTTACTTAAAAGAGAAAATAATCCCACGTAGAATTTTTCAAAAATTTCTTATATTCTCATTGGATGTGGCATGCTTACAAAATATTTTGGTAAACAATTGCTTTTTGGTACTTTTTTCTTTCATTCCTTATTTTTAATTAAGTAATAATATTCATAGTCGTTCACTACTGGTAGTCATTCTACATGGCATTACTCAATTGGATGAATTATTTATTATTAATGGCTATAAATACATTATTCAATTGGAGTAAATAATTCATTCAATTGAGTAATACTACGTAAGATGATTAACGGTAGTGAGCAAGTATGAATAGCATTATTCTTTTTAATTGGGGTGGGGTCTTAATTATCTTGCAATTTAACAGAGATTAATAGTGTCTAAGCTTCTGCCATTTTCTATTTGACTCCACCCACCCACCGGTGAAACATCATGTGGCATTGTTGATAGAGCTACTGAAGTAGGAGCGAAGAAACATGGGGACTTTTGAATACTGGTATTGTGTGATTCTCTCGTTTGGCGTGTTCATGAATTTCGAGAATCTAAATAAGTAGTATCTTGCTCAAACCAATAAAATAGAACTTGGTTACACTTAAGTTCAGATTTCAGGTTCAATTATGCAAACGAGTTCGCTTGATATTCGTTGGAGAAAACAGATTTGTTTACTATTGATCTTGTGCTTGTTTGAAATCAATTTTATTTGTTTTTAGTCGTGAATATATATTTGAAGTGTTGTCCTCATAAATTGTTCCATAAATTTAAATCGCACAATCTAATTTCATGTGTTGAGTCATTAACCACTGAATTATCAAGTGATTTTTGTTCTATATTTTAGATTTCTTGAACCTTATATAAATAGAAAACAGAAAATTTGATTCTCTAGATGTTCTCTTTTCTTGCTTGCATTTTTCCAGCACACCACATTTTTTTTCCTAAAAGAAATTGTTTCAACGTTATTAAATACTTACAAGTATATTACGTGCATCGCACGTGTAACACTCTGGTATATATATACATATGTGTGTGAGATAGAGATAGATTTATGTTGTGTTTAGTATTTTTTTTGAAATTTTTATTTGGTGGTAGATCTGGTTTGTTTTGAATGTGAAGGCAATGGTGCTTTAGGTAGAAATGGTGGTAGTGGTAATGGCGGCAGAAGCAATGATGGTGTGAGATGATAGTGGTGGTGGTGGTGGTGGTGGTGGTGGTGGGATGGGGTTTGGGTGTTGATTTTATGGTGGTGATGTACGATTTTCAGTGGTGGTGGTAGAGGTAGATGATGGTGGTTGTGCTGGTGATGGTGGTGAGATGGGGTGGCAGTGTAGATCGGCATATATGGCGATGGTGGTGGTTTATGGTAGAGGCAGGCAGGCAGTGGTGGTGTGGAGCCTCGATTCCGAGCCTGGTGGTTGTTGGCGGGATGGGTTATGGTTTTCCAGGTGAAGGCAGGTAGCGACAATCTGGGGGTGGTGATGGTAGCACAATGGTGGCGCATATTGTGGTGCGGTGGTGGTGGTGGTGGTGGTGGTGGTGGTGGTGGTGGGTGGTGCAGATTATGGTAGAGGTGGTGATGGAAAAAAATCGGAGGAATGTGCGTAACACAGTATATTACACATTTAACATGAATAGAACACATTGTGTAGTAGTGACGGTTTAGTGGTGATGGTGGTGCTATGGTGGCACAGATCATGGACGGAGCTATGTAGAGTCCAGTGCAGGCAAATGCCTGGACTTTTGGCCAAAAAATATTTACCACTTCAAATGATAAAAAAAATATAAAAATAAAATGGCCCAGTATCACTGCACTAAAAAAAATTATCATTTCAAATGGGCCATTTTAGGAAAAGAAATGGGCAAGCTGCACAAAAAATATATACACATATACGTATAATATACGTACAAGGGTGACTTAAAATGTACATATAATTGTATATTTATTAATTTTCGCCCGCACTAAGTTAAAATCTTGACTCCGCTTGGCGCGATGGTGATGCAAATGGTGGTGATGGTGGCTGCGACGAATGGTGGAGGTGGTGGTGAAAACAAACGGCAAAACGTGCATTACACAATATGTTACACTTGTAACATAAATATAACACACCGTGTTACACGTATAATAATAATAATAATAATAATAATAATAATAATAATAATAAAATAGTATTTTGATTAAAAAGATAAAATAAAAAGTGTTTTGGTTTAAAAAAATTAGACAGTATTTAAAAAAAAAACTTTTTTTTTCTTTTTAAATGGTATTTGTGAAACTTTTCCTTTATCAATATTCTTTATGTGAAAAAATCGTCTTTCAAATTTATCAGATTGAATTTTTAGATTGGGGTCACACTACATGTTTTTGCTATATTTCTGGTTTTTGTTTGGGTTGTGCATAAAGTCCACAACACTATTTTTCATCTAGAACAACATTACTTGACTTTAATGTCACTGGTCTAGACTATTTATTTTGTTATTAATTTTTCTTATCTCTTGACAATTTATAAATTTTTAGCCAATTTTGTTAATTGGTAATTGGTAATTGTTTCTCGATGTTTTATTGCACAATTTTTACTTTCTCGACTAGTTATTGTATTGTGTTATTTCTTCACATTTACTTGTTCCTATTTGGCCAACCCACACAATCAAGTATTGATAGTAGGGGATGTAATATCCATGGAGAAAAGCTCCATTGGGGCCAGGAGTATAAAAGGTGCACGAACCCTGGTCAACTTGGGCATATACCGCGATTTACTTCCACCCATCACTGAGGGGCCGGGGATGGGTGGTCCAGGACATAGTCTGGTGTAACTGGGATACTTGGATATAAAATTAAAAAAAAAAAAAAAGTATTGATAGTAGGGATAAAAAAGGTCCATATACATAGTATGCTCTCAACCTCAAACTAGAGTTGATACTTTAAAGCTAGAAAGAAATGTGTCCAACTTGAAATTTGGAATTGTAGAGATTTGGAATTTTTAGATAAATAAAATTAATTAAATAAAAACGAAATATTTACTCAAGTTATTCAATAGTAACTATTTGGGTTTGAAAAAAAAAAATTGAACTGAATTTTATAGTTATAGAATGTTTTAATTGAAATTTTGACAAGCAATATGCTTCCAAATCGTAAGCTCTATTCCATCTATTTTATTCATCTCTTAAATAGGGTTAAATTTCGCAAAATAAAATTTTAATCATAACTACTCTTTAAGGGTCATTCGTTTTTGCCCGTATCATTAAGTGTGGTGCTTTAATGGACTCGTTAATTAGTGAGAGCATCTAAGATATTTAAGTCAAAATATAAGCAATAGAATAATATTTAGCTCTGTCAGACATAAGCTCGGACCGTTGAAGTTGTCAAGTTCATGTCCTTGCAATATTAATCACCAAATATTGTCAACGAGTTAGGGTTTTAAATTAACCTAAAAAATTGTTTATAAGAGAACGTAGCTCATATTGAATCACTTGAAATTGAAAAAAATAATTCTTACAAATGATATACAGAAGCCTAGCAAGGCATGACTATGCTCAACTCTATTATAGTGCACATTTTTATAGAGTTTTAAGTTATTTTTTTTGTTAGAAATATAAATTATAATAGAATAATAAATTCTAAAGTACTTCTTTCTTCCTTGTTCATATAGGTCTTGTTGTTAGTATTTTTATTTTAATTATTTTAATGAAATGTATTTTACTGTGATAACTAGTTGTAGTTAGATAACATAATATTGCCCAACCTAGCAGCTAGATAATTCACACTAAAGATAATATGTCAAATTAATCTTGTTGATGTTCAATTGGAAATTTCATTTCGACTTAAGAACCGTATCAAACATTGTTAAAATGGTTTTGACAACAACTTAATTGTCTAACCATAAGTCGCTTCAGTGGTTCACAATCTTAGAAATGGCAATGGGCCGAACCGGTTTGCCAAAAAAGGCCCAGCTCAGTCAAAGGGACGGGTCAAGCTAAGCCCTTAAGGGGATGAGCCGAGTCATGGCTCGGCCTATCCCAAATCCATGAGCCCGGACTGGCCCGTGGCTCGTGGGCCACATGGACCGGTCTACGGGCCACACGTGAACATCAAAATTTTTTTAGGGGGGTTTAAAAACTTAAAATGAAATAAGTTATGATGAAATTAATATTTAAAACCCTCATTCTTTTTTCAGGCTTGAGACCGACTATTTTTGGCATAGGCGAAGTTAAAATTGTACATGAACAAGTTGTTACGTGTAGAACTTTTGGTAAACTTAAATTTCAACACTTAAAATTAAAAAAAATTAAATAAATTTATACAAAATATACTTACATTTTATGTAGCCAGCTCTTGCACCTTTTCGGCCAATAAGATATCTACTTTATCTTGGATTCGAAGTTGTGCATACTCCCAATCTTTTAAACATATTAAACTATCTAATATGTCTAGTTTTAGTTTTGACCTTATATCATTCAAAATCCTACCACATACATACACTAAAAGCAGACTCTGATAATACAGTTGATATCGGAGGTGTTAGTAGATCACGTGCTATAATGAAAACAATTGGATATTGACGCTCGTTTTGTCTCTATCACCTAAACATATCAAAATTATCTCTCATCTTCATTAACAGATTAAGCAAGTTGTGACCAAAATATCTAGCTAACTCTAAAAGTACGTCTCTACTATTTGTTTCTATGTTTGTGGCACGAGAAAGCGAAGAAGAATAATTAAATTGTTGAGTCTCCTAAGAAGAAGGAAACTCCAATAATTGTTAGCGTCATTTGATGACGAACAAGAAATTGGTACATGAGGTCTTCTAATGTTCCTACTGATTTTTGCCCATAAAAGTCGTACATTTCACATAATATTTTCTAAATTATCATAAGTTATTGGATAGGAGTAACTTAACTTATTTGAAATTGTCGAAATAGTATATTTTGTACCTTCTAAATTTACTATAAGGTCTATAATTGACTCTAACGAAAACAACATAGGTTGTTCCCAATATTTTTTAAACTTAATCTACATTGCTAATATAATATCAGAAAAAAAAAATTGCAAATGTGTTATACCAATTAAAATTATTTGCAATAAAATAAAAATGATTTAAAATTATTGGACTAGTAGGGTAATATACTCCAGTACATGCGTTTATGGTGTCAAAAAAAACTTTTAAAAATTTCTCACATTGAATGCGATTTTCCAATCATATGTGTGCATGTCGGCCATTATAATAGGCAGTTATACAATTTTCATAACCTTACACAAACATTTTGTTGAAATAAAATTTTCTACACATAATTCATCAAATACTTTTTTTCGAGAAAGTAAAGCAATAATATAATTTAGGGCATACCTAATTTTTTCTAATTGTGGGCCCATATATTTTAAACCATCTTGGATAATTAAATTAAAAATGTGACATACACATCGAACATGAAATAAAATTCTACCAAAATTCGGATTAAATTCCCGAACTAATTTATCTATTACTATGTTATTAGGCGCGGGATTATCAAATGTAAAACTGCGAATTCTAGATTCACAGTTAAATTCTCTAATAATCTTCATTAAATAAGTAAAAATGTGTATCACATTATGAAGGTAGTCGATTACTTTAAAATCAATTATTCTTTTATGCATAATGCATAGTTTATTAATATGATGTAAAATGGCAGCAATATATCATTTATGATTTATACCAGACCATAAGTTCAAAGTGAATGATACAACACCAGAATATTTAGTTAAGTAATTTATTATATTTTCTTTCTTTTTATTATATAAAGAAATATAATCATCACAGAGATTGTTTCTAGCAAAGGGCACATAATTTGATTGAAGATATCTTTGTACAAATTTGATGAAATGAGGACTTTTCACTATGCTAAGTTGAAACTCACCAATGGCCACCAACTGAGTCATGCCTTATTAGTGCATAGAGTCTTGTGAATACATCCAGTTGTTAAAATTTGGAATAGAACTAGAAGATCCACTAGGAGATTCGAACTGATATTGAATATTATGGTATCAACTCTCTCGTGCTTTTGCATACACTTAGGAAAATGTCAGTTTAGATAGCTTGTGCCACCACATTTTTGCCATGCAAATTTTTGTTACAATATTTACACATTGTCTTGAAGATTGGTTATTTGTCTGTAGTTGCACTGGTCTGCACTAATTGGAAATGATCCCAACAGCGAGCCTTTTGTTTTGCGGCTCTTCATTTAGTAGTCATTGTAGTAGTGTTAGTCGTTTCTAATTCTTCATCGATATCTTCTAAATAGACAATGTGATCAGTGCTCCCAATCCCATAATCATTATCAAATTCAAAAATTGGAATATCATTTAATCCACTAAAATCTAGTTGGTCAGCACTTCCTTGTATGTTGTATTGATCCATGTAGAAAATAGAAATGTAGAAATGTAGAAAACTAGAAATGTATAAATTCAACTATAAATGTACAATAAAAGAGCTAATATTGACAATATATTTTTTTCGAATTGTGTAGGTCGAGAGAGTTGTGAATTTGTGAAGAATATGAAAGTTTAGGGAGATATTTATTAGAAAAAAATAGCCGTTGGAAAAAAAAGTAAAAACAAGAATAGGGAAAGTGATCGTTGGGCTGCAACGATCACTTTTGTGACCGTTGAAATTGGTCCCCTGTTTTTTAAAAGATGGGGATTGTGGTCCACGGACCAACCTACGGGCCGGTCCAAAGGTTCGGCCCGTCATTTCCAAGGGCAGAGCTGGCTCAGCCCTTGTTTTTTTTACCGGCTCGGCCAGGCCTATAACGGGCAGAACTTTTACAGGCTGAGCCACTGGGCCCACGAGTGGCTCGGCCCAATTTCCATCCTTACACAATCTTCATTCATTGGTGCCCATTTTCTGAGCACCATAAATAAAAAACACACCATTTACATGTATGTTAAAATTATATTTTTCATGAGATGCATAATTTCATAAAAGAGAAATGATTAGTTAATGAGACTTGAATACAAAAATATTTATCCACTCCAATAATAGATTGAACTAGCTGATTTCAAAATTCATCAACTCCTCACAATCTTCATTTCTAGTATTTTCATTGAACCACCACCACAAATGAAACTTTTGTTGTATATACGTGTGTTAGTGTCAGTTTATGTGTATATATAGAAAACAAAGGGGGTAGCAATAAGTTGAGTCGAGCCGTCCATAGACCCAAACTATAGGTTTGACTCGGCTCGAACATGACGTTTATGAGCCCAAGCTTTTAGGTTCACGAGTCGAGTTGAGTCGAGCCTAGCTCGTTGCCCAGAAGTGCGACTCAGCTTGGTTTGTGGCTCTGGCTCGGGCTCGAGCTTGAACTTGCCACCAGCCGAGCTGGCTCGGCCCGGTGAACCGGTCGATTTTTATATATATAAATTTGAATTTTTAGATTGGGGTTGCACTACATGTTTTTGCTTAAGTTCGTGCATTTTCATCCAAAACAACATTATTTGACTTTATGTACTTAATCTCATTGGTCTAGATTATTTATTTTGTGATATTTTTTTACTTATTTCTCAACAGTTTATTCATTTTTAGCCGATATTATTAATTGGTAATTGTTTCTCGACGTTGTATTGCTCTATTTTTACTTTCTCGACTACTTATTGTATTTTTTTATTTCTTCACATTTACTTGTTCCTATTTGGCCAATCCACAAAATCAAGTACTAGTAGCATCTAAAATCGGAGTAAACAAAAGTAGATGGAGAACTGGAATTTGTATAATCTCATAAATCACCTGAATATATTGTACTATCTTTCTAAATTTGATTTTGTAGTGTAAAAATGATTTTACCTTCTTTTACAGCAGAGCGATTGCACATTTGACATAAAAAAGATTTTCTAAATTTCCATGTGTAATTGAGTTTTCTAATGTCATTTTTTTTGTAGAATTCCAAGTGTAATAGTTTTATTGTCCGCGAAATTAAATCGAGGATCTATCACCGTGGCTAAATGGAATAATATGTGCAAATCCTCCCAATTTTTTCAAAATTTTACCGTGTCATTATTTTGTCAAAAATGGGCAACTTTATATTTATCGAAAATATTTACAATTTAAAACAAATGCTAAAGAACAAGTGGAGAAGCAAGATAGTAAACACCGACGCACACGTACGTGGTGTCATAAAATATAGCATGGGATCTAAGTTCCTTAAATAATTTTTCAATGACAACTTTATTTACATTAGCATTGCCAAAAATACAACTATGAACTTTATCTAGAAAATCATATTATTCGATAATGGACTTGAAAACAATAAATATATTTTGGGTATGGTGAGAATATTCTTTTAATCTAAATGCAATAATCTTTTTATGCAAAATAAATAGTCTATCAAGATCATATGTTGTGGTAGCAATATAACATGTTATTACCACTCAATCAGATGTAAACAACAAAACACTTGGAAAAATTTAAAAATAAAAAATAACACTCGTCTTTTTTAATATATAGTTTTAAAGCATCAATCACGAAGTGTATTTTTAGATGCAGGCTTACACATGGGCTAGAGACTTTTTTTTACGAACCTAATGAAGTGATCGCTTTCTACTGTGCTAAGCAGAAACTCAACTCTTGCTACGTACATAATCATACCTTCACACATTTTGTCATGTGAATAAACCAAGTTTGAAAGAGTTGAACTAAAACCACCGTCAAATGAAAGAGAATCAAACACAAGTTGGACCTGCCTTGTATCATCACCTCCATGATGTAACACACACTTTCTCCAACACCTATTCAAATGAGACATGCTTGAATTGGGTTTCCAACTAATATCCTTTTTTCAATAATTGAAAAATACTTTGAAAATATCATCACCATCTTTCACACCAATTTTTTTGCATGTTATATATTGTCAAGTCTCAGATGATATTTTTCAAGATTCTTTAAGAGGCATTGTTTGTTCTTCAAAATCAAAATCATCTAAGTCAATAGGCATAGACGTATTTGCTCCCACATCTTCGGGGATCATAACGTAATTAAGAACAGTGAAATCGTTATCCAAATGAAAATGAACATCGGATGGAGCACTCGAACTGCTGAGAAAATGAAAATCCATTTTGAATCATAATGTAATAAATGAGAGACAATCCAAATATAAAAGAAGAAATTATAGAGGTTGACAATAATTGAAAATTTATAATTATACTGATAGAGAAAAGAGATTGTAACTTAAGAGTATGTATAAAAATGTATAGAATTCGACTTGAGAGATTAGAGAATAGAGTTTGAATTGGGGTAGGAAATTGAAATATGAATGAGGTATTATTTACAGAAGAAAATTCAAATAAAAAAATTTAACATTTTACATTCGAATTTCCAAATCTTTGAATTGAAGAATTAATTCATAGAGATTTGATTTAGATGAAGAATCAATTCACTGTGAAATGATTTCTCTCAGAGAAATAAATGCAAATTAGCAAAGGCAAGTCCTAAAAAGGCTTTGAATTTTCAATTTTTCAGGCCTAGCCCAGGCTAGGCTTGAAAGTTGAATTAAATTTTGGTATAACCGGTGCAGTTCGAGCCGGCTCGTAGGCCATCTCACAGGACGACTTGTGGTTTGTCTCAAGGGCGAGATCACGGGCTCATAGACCGAGCCGGTTCATCGAGCCTACAGGCCTAGGCATCTAAGGTCAACTCGACCCTTTAGACTAAAACTTGAGCTCGGCCTTTGCCCAAGCTCATTTAGAAATGAGCCACAAGCGGCACAAGCCAAGGCTTTTAAGCACCAGTTCGCGAGCCTATTGAGCCGCCCAACACAATTGCCACCCCTAAGCAAACATGTTATCCCACCCCCACCTAAAGATAACTTAGATTGTCCTAACATGTTGAAGACTCAGACTATTTACTAACATGCTATGTTAGTAAAAGCCTAGAGTTTTCCATGGTGCATAGTAACTCTCCATAGCCATACTAGAATTCTCTAGAATAAGTGTGTTTGGTAAAGCTTTTTCAAACTTATAAGTTTGTCAAACATCATTTTTATCTACATATTTCATAGGACCTACTACTTATAATCTACCTAAAACGTTACCAAACATACACTCAATAAGTTAATTTATTATCTTTTGAATTTTGTGTCAGATTAACCGCTCAAGATTTTGTTCTCTATCCAGACTCTATAAAAATAATCGAAATAATTCAACACCTATATATGAGTTAGGTGCATGCATTATGTGAATTAGAGGATTTTGACAATTTATTTAGCTTCCTTACACACTACAAAATACATTCAAGATTAGCCTGAATATAAAAAAAAAAAAATTTATCCAGTTATATTCTAAGCGCATAGTCGTGTTGGGAAAAAATCTCACCAAACGCACAAGGAATGCACCGTAATAGAATATCAACAACAAACAAGAAAGAGAAAATAAAAGACCCAAAATATTTTACAATCCATAGATCTAAAAAAAAAATGTGTTCTATTTGTTTTTTGTTTTTGTTTTTAATTCAAAAGCATTGATCTAGAACAGCTCATGTCCACACCTAACTAAAAAAAACTTACCCAATTAAAAACTCAACTCCAAAAGTCATTTTTTTTTCCAATTTGAAAGTTGAAACCTTTCAAAATTCATACCACCAATCTTTCTCTACATTCCATCAAAACCCCACTCTCATAGGCCACATTGAGTCAGCATAGTTATTAGAGTTGCAAGCAATATTTATCTTTTACTCATTCTATTTGATTTTAGATAATTTATACATTTCACGAGTTCTATTATATTTTTTTTGGTATTGATTGAACCAATTAAATTTATTAAGATGGACTTGATCTTGTCATTTCTTATCGACATCATATTTTACATCAGTTAATTTTTGTGCTCGTATATGTCTATATGCCGATAAAATTATTGCAAAATTAGTTATGATAAAAAAAAAAAATCAAAGCATTCTTTATTGTTGGATATTACATTTTGTTTATCGTTTTATTGTTGAGATTTGAATTTATAGATATAGTTCCAAAAAACTATCATTAAGAAAAAAAAATTAATAACATAGTGACCTAATTTTTAAAGTTCGACTCAGGTCTGGAAAACCTAAAGTCCAGCCCAGAGTCAATGGTGGCAAGAATAAGAGTATTTCCAATACTAGACACTTTTTAAAAAATATATGTGGCAAGAAAGGGAAAAAATGAGTAGAGAGAGTAGAATGAGGAATGAAGAATGAGGAATGAGAAGGAAAAAATACATAAGAGAGAGAGACACACACACACAATTTAATGAAAAAAATAGGTAGAATGTCGTCTAATAGGATGTCTAAAATTAGACAGCCTTTAACAATAAATAATGCCCCTTGAGTTTTGTCTCTTCCACCTTATTGTCACATGAACTAGACATTCAAAATAGAAAGTAGAAACCACAATTCCATCTTCTTCCTTACTGTTGTTGAAATTTGTTTAAACATGGCGAAAGGAACTCCACCGTACATTGGATTGCCCCCACCCAAAATCAACCTCATTTAATGCAAGATCATCAAAATGTTGTTCCCTTTCCCATACAGGTAAATTTGGAGAGCCAAACATATTCTCTATAATTAAATGCATTCAATGTATTCCAATTTTTAATATTCCATATATTGATTATATTAAATAGTACCTACAAAATAAAATAGAAAAAAGTAGAAAAAAATTATATAATAATTATGAAAGAAGCAAGTCAAAATAAAAGATAGAGAAAAATAATAAATACTTATTATGATAAGTAAAATTAAGTGTTAAACATAAAGAGGCGGTTGGAGTACTTAAAAAAATTTACCCTTTAAATTTATAGATACTCTATAAAATGCACAAGTTACTCTTTGTAAATAGAGAGTCTCTTGGAGATGCTCTAACCATCTGCTATGGTGTGGTTTAATCTGATTCCCAACGCAAATCCACTATAGCTTAATCGGATTAACTGAATTTGCATTAATTGAAACATTGGTTTAGTGCTTGTGAGTATTTTAAGATATTTAAAGAAGCTATGAAAATGAAATGTTGATGAACATGTTAAAGACTTGGTTCTTGTTTGGTTGAAATAAGACTACTTTTTTAGGAGATTTTGAAAAAAGTTGGTGAAATAAGTTGTTGAAAAGTTGATAAAAATTGTAGGTCCCATGAAATAAATAGTTGAAAATGAGTTTACAAAAAATGTTTTAAAAAATCTATACCAAAGATGCTCTTAATTTATATAGATAAATGCATTTCTACTCCTTAGGCTCAAGTTTTTAGACAAATTAATTCAACATCGTATCAAAAGGCCTTGAGTTTAAGTTTCGTTGTTATCCATTTTATGAAAATTGTGCACGCATTAAGCTTCTAATGGAAAAAATGAATTCATGGGTGCTTATGTTGAAGACGGTGTCCTCTTCATATTTGAATAGATTTTAAAAATTCACATGAATTTAGGTGTTTTCAACTCAGATTTTAATAGATTTTATTTAAATTTAGGGTGCTCTCAACTCGAATTTAAATATATTCTTTAGAAATCTAGGTTTTTCCAATAACTAATAGATTTTTAAAGATTTTATTAATTAGAAGAAATAAACAGTTTTGCTTGGATTTTGAGCCCATAACATGCCAAATTCTTTAGGCATTCTAGTCACAACATTCAAAATTTCAATACAACTCTTTTCTCTCTCCTCTATTTGTGCGGCAAGTTTTTGTACTAAACTTTTGTTCTTGATTGTCAATTTATATTAGTATGGAAATTTTTGAATTATTTGATTTCTTATTTTAATATTAGTTTTATTTTTACAATTATCAAACATCGTTTTTGAAATTTCTTTATTGATGCTCCATAACCCTTTATTGAACCAAACAATAATGTTGAAGAATATAAATAATATATTGGTAAAATATTAATTAAATAATTAGTCTAGTACCATATAGCGCAATTAGATATTGGATTGTAAAATTAATATAGCACCAAAAAAAATTTGAACTTGAAAAGATTTACCGGTCAAATGTGATACCTGCAAATTATTTTGTTAAGCCATAAAATAAATTTTTATATAAGAGGTTAAACAACAGATTTTGGAAGAGAAAGAATTCTAAATATCTATCATCTAGTATCGAATATGAAAGAGAAAATTTTATAAAAAAGATAAGTAAAATGAAAGTGAAAATTAAGTTTTATTTCGATTTTTTTTTTCAAGAAATCTTGCTCTTGAGTCAATTTTATTTATTTAAAATTGAAGAAGAATTTTTCCTTCTTTATATTTCAAGAATTTTATCTCTATTCAACATTATATTCAAAGTGTTTGTTTATATAAGACAATTATTTGAACTATTTAAAATAAAGACAATATAAAATTATTATTTTTAATAAAAATACTATAAATTCAAGAAAATTCATATAAATTTATTAAAAAGACCACAAAAACATGACAGCCAATAATCCCTTTGGAACCAGGTAAATTGTGCAGAAACTCCTCGGTGAACGGACATGGTGGCAATATGTTGTCACCAAGCTGTTCAATCATGATGTTTGCATCAGCCTCTATGAAAAGTGTGCCTTCACCACTGCAATTAAACATAAGTTATGTCCGGTCCTTCCACAATCCTATTGGCTAAAGGATAGTAATAGACCAGTTAGGGGTGGGTATTTTAATTGAAATCCAACCTCCCAAGTTCCAACTCGAAATTGAATCAGAATTAAAGGTTTCAGTCTAGTTCCAAAAAATAAAATTAAGAATTAAAACTGAGAGTTGATAATCGATCGGATTCGGGTCTGTTCTTAATTTTTGAACTAGAACTATGGGTACTTGACTTGGAACTGAAATTGTCATTTTTTATAAAATTAATTATTTTTTACAATTTATTCATTCTAACCCAACACCACGACATCAAAGACAAGAGTCCAAGATCCAAACCAAAAGTCAAAAACGCACAACCCTAAACCCAAACTCAATTGACACAGTTTCAAATACTCAAATTTCAAATTCCCAATCGATACTTGCTCAAATACATAATACAAACATTGTTGTCTGTCTCACACTCTCGCTTAACACAGAGTGAGACGTCGAATTCGTTGCTCCTTTGTAACTAAAACGAATTTTCAACTTTGAGAGGTAATTTCTCTTTTTATAATCCTAATTTATGAGTTTGCAATTCTGGTGTCTATTCTTCTGGTTGAAATTTATATCTTTCAGAAATTGTTTTAATATCCAACGTATTTTAATGTTAAAGAGTTTGCAATTTTTAATTTTTTCAAAGTATGTTATTAGCTTACGATTTTTTTTAAAAAATGTTATAGGTAGAACCGAATTCAAACCCGAACTGATGGTTTGAGTTCAAATTTGATTCTAATAATTAGGGATTTTTTCATAAATAAACCACTTTTTAAAAATAATTCTAATTTTATCAACTTAACAAATTTATTCTAAAAATACTACATTCTTAAAATTATATTAATTAATAAAATAATAAATTAAAATAAAATCTATACCACAAAATATATATATTTCCACGTGAATTCACTTAAATTTGCATTTAAGTCTTTTATTATTTGCACAATAAGTCCTTCATCTTTATAAAATTTTCACTTTAATCCATATACTTCCTCTTTCATTTCAATTTCGTCCTTTTTTATTTGCAACCCAAGTCTTTCAACTTTTAAATTTATACAAGTTGGTCCCCATATTTATACTTTTATATCAATTTAGTCCTTTATAGTATACTATTTGATACATATGTTACAAATGATATGTGTATCAATGTTTGATACAAATGTTACAAATGATATTTTGTAACAATCTGTGTTACAAATTGAAATATAAAATATCAGTGATACAAAATATTAATTCATGTAACATGTATTGTGTAAAATAACATAATATAATCTGTAACATATTCAGTGATACAAAATATTATTTGTAACATTTATATCAAACATTGATACACAATATGATTTGTAACATTTGTAACAGATTGTGATACTAAACAGAAATTGTTACAACTGTTACAACTGCAAAAGCAACTCTAAACTTCAATAAGTTCGTTATAGTATGATATAGATATGAAACACAATGTTAAATTTAACAAATAAAACTATTGATTTTATCATTTGTAACATACGTAGCATCAGTGATACAAAATACCAATTCATGTAACATGTGATGTGTAAAATAACATAATATAATATGTAACATATTCAGTGATACAAAATATCATTTGTAACATCTGTATCAAATAGTGATACAAAGGACTAAATTGATATAAAAGTATAAATATGGGGACCAACTTGTACAAATTTAAAAGTTGGAGGACTTGGGTTGCAAATAAAAAAGACGAAATTGAAATGAAAGACGAAGTATAGGGACTAAAGTGAAAATTTTATAAAGATGAAAGACTTATTGTGCAAATAATCAAGGACTCAAAAACAAATCTGAGTGAATTCACGTGGAAATAGTTGTTTAATTTTAATTCATTATTTTATTATTTAATATAATATTAATTATGTAGTATTTTTGGAATAAATAAGTTAAGTTGTTAGATTTAGAATTATTTTAATATTTGCAAGTAGTGAGTGTAATATCCACTAATAATTATGTGGAACCAAACAGTTGTATTTATGAAATACCCGAAGTGCAATTGATAGTTCTGGGTATTGAAATATTCGGACTGATCCACTACATGCCCAGGCCTAAGACCAGTGTTTTATCAACTCCTTTTCGAATAACTCCAAATGTATCTTTCCCTATCATTGGCATATTCTTATAGAATAACATCACTGAAAAATGAAACCGAATCCTTCTTAATCATCTATTTTCAAAAGTTTCTTTATTTCTCGTGGGTAGAGGTGGCAAATGGGGTGGCCTGGGATGGGCCACACATGAAAATGGGCCATGTGTCCTTGCGCAGTTTTACATAGGCCAGTGAATTACTGGGCCACGCCAGCGAGACCATCATTTTAATCTTTTTTTTTATATGTATCTATAGATTTAATAAAATATATACAAAGCTGTTAAGCACATCATTAACAATCATTAACAAAGCCGGAAACTTTAGTCACGTAGCAACAACCTAAATGAGAGCATCTTTTAATTGAGTTTTTTTACTTTCAAAAAATAACTGATTAATGAGAAAGGCCCACTTGCACCAGATGTCAACCTGTGATAAACTCAATCTAGATGCCTACTTTTAAGGATAAATTACACTCACAATTTCTATTCTTTCAGCATTGTAACATTATCATCTCTATTCAATTTTAATAGCAGATATCATCATCATTTCATTAATTCGCACAGATGTCCATTTGGACAATTTTTACCACTGACTTAAATAAATTAAAGAGAAAAAAAATTAAAACAAAATTATAGTTGATGTCCCTAACATTTTTTAAAAGTGTAAATAAATCATTAACCTTATATTTTTAAAAATTAAAAGAAAAATAAAAGGGCCACCCACCCACCCCAAGAACTACTGGGGGGTTTCTCTCCCTGTTTGACGGCCCAAAAAGCCGGGATTTAGATTGGCAATCGATAGGAGAAATTCTCTCCTGATCGTATGAAAACCAACACTGGTTTTTACGCAAACTAGAGAGATGTCCTCTTTATTTTTGCATGACCGAGGGGGGGAGGGGAGAATTTCTCCCTCCTGATTGCCAGCCCAAACCCCGGCGGTTTGAACCGGCAAACAGGGGAGATTGTTCTTGTTTTATTGGGGATGACCCTTTTGTTTTTTTATTTTGTTTTTTTGTTTTATTTTTTTTTTAAATAATAGAATGTGAATATATTCTTTTGTCATTGTTAAATTGGTCAAATTTAGGTCGCAGACTTGATTTTTTGTCAATTAACGGACCTCTAGATGAAATCTGTCAAAACTCCAAATGTCTTTTAATGAACATAGTTAGAAGGTTTGGGATTTAATAACACTTTTTTATTATTTTAAGTAAAAACCTATAAAAAAAAAGTTTAGATTTATTTGCACTTTTGAAAATGTTTAGAGTCCCTAATTGTAATTTTTTCATTATATTTTATTTTTTCTGTTATTTTAATTTATTTAAGCTAAGGGAAAAATCGTAAAAAATGAGTATTTTGGGACCATCTATGCAAATTAATGAAATAATGATAATGATATCTGCAAATAAAATTGAATGAGAATGCTATTATTACAAATCTAAAAGAATGAAAAATGTGATTGTAATTTACCCTACTTTATATCAACAAAATAGACCCGTTTCACACATTATCTATCATCATATCAAACTAAACAAAACAAATCTTACATGAAAAATACCAAGCTGTGATCTACAAAGCAAATGTTGAACTAACTATCAATAAAACCATCATCAACATGAATGAAATTTGAATTTGAGAAAGTTATATCATTTGGAACTAGTCCATCCGCATCTATAATTCACAATACAAGAAAAGTTAATTAATGATTTGATTGCAAGTAAAAAAAAAAAAAGGCAACTACATTAGTAATCCAATTATTATTATTACTAGAAGGTTCAATTTCTTCGAATCCATGTAACCAATTATGAGTACAAATGAGGGCCTGCACATTTTTAAGGAGTATGCAACTTCTATACTTGTTCAAGATACAACCATCAATACTAAAAGCAAATTCTGAAGCTACCGTTGTGATTGGAACACTTTAAATATAACATGTCATAATTACAAGACCGATAAATCGATGTTTATTCATCTTCTAATATTGAAGAACATCAAAGTCCTTATCATTGCACAATCTTTGCTTCCAAGTAAATATTAAGTTGAGACTTATCATTGTTTATAGTCTCTTGGCTCATTTATTCTTCAAACTCCTAAAATCTTACAAGCATATAAACAAAATACAAACTAAATTAGATACTTGAAAATAAAACAATACATAATATGTGTCATAATTATCTAATCCCTAAACTTACTTTATATATGGATAGCAATGAGTTTTGTTCCATTTCCTCCCATAGTCATTGGCCAATGTGGAGAAGATTGAGTTATATGACTCATATCATGTGAAGCAATTGAGCTTGATGCTCGATTCTTTACATATTCAAAAAAGAGAGTATACAAAGTATTCTTCACCCTATCCACATTCCATTGATAGTCACGTTGATAAAGTCTCCTATAGCACTAGCTCAAGAACTTCAACTTCGTGCGGGGTCAAGAACATGCCCTAGTGCAAGAACCACACAATAGTCACTCTAATACTTATCAAATTTCACCTTCATCCATGTTACCATATATTTGATCACCTCATCTTCACTATTCAAATTTTAATTCAATTTCATTTCTAGAATGTAAATTTGCATGAAACACAAGTTGGAGGTGGGGTAATATAACCCGAATAATTTGATAAAATAAGGCCAAGAAAGCACACATCTTCTCCGTTCTTTCACACTCTTCATTAGATGGACAATGCTGATAATTTACATCATTGTATGTCAAACTAGTGAAAGTACGACGATGTTTAATTGCACTTTCAAGCATCATGTAGGTAGCATTCCATCTCATTGACACATCCAACCTCAAGAAACTACCAATGTCATCTAAGTGCACTTCTTGAATACATATTTGAAATTGTTTCAACCTCCATTCCGAAGCCTTCACATACTTAACACTTTATCTGATTTTATATAAAGTCTCACTAACTACTTTTAAACCATCCCAAAATCGGACCTCTCATAAATGTTCAAAATTGGTACTTTAAAAAACTCTCATAACCGGCACTCCACAACTCCCAAGCAGGCCCTAAATCACCAAGTACGAAAATTAAACAAAATGACAAATTGCAATGTCTACCTAGAACTAATCGAAAATTCAGACATTCAGAAAAAAGTAACCCATCAAATTCGCGCTTTGCATAAAAAAAATAACACAAATCACAAATTCTAAAAAAAAATACAAAAAATATTGATTGTTTTTCACACTTCGTAGTCAATTTGTCGGACATTCCACACTCGCCCAATCATCACTTGAACTTTGTAGTCGTCGATCAGTGAAGAAAAGAAATGGAGCTAGCAAGATAGGTTAATGGATTTGGGCTGATTTCGGCGAATTGGTGCTTGAATGAAAGAAATAGAGTGAAATTGATGAAAGAAGTGCAATCGAATTTAAGGAAAGGTTGAACTTTTATGAGTTCTCATGCTTTGGGCCGGACTATGGGTTTTGGGCCTTGGAGTGAAGGATAAAAACAAAAAAAGATAAGCGGGTCAGCGAAAAAAATCGGACAACCCAAATCAAGACCAAATAGGCACGGTTTTTTTTTTTGGCCAGATTTTTATAGGGCCGGGTAGGCCCATTTTGCCACCTCGCGGGGTAGGTTTTGCTAGTACCATTAGTTCAGACTCACACAGTTTCACTCTAACAATGAAGGTGGAAGATAATGCCATGGCACTAAGCTTAAATTAGAGCGTCTCTAATGCACTTCGTCTATTGAAGCCTACGTGACAGGTAAAATAAACAGACTTTAAGTCTATGTGACACTACGTCTATTGAATAGACGATCAAGTTAAAATTCATCTATAATGGATTCCGTTTAAAACTAATATTACCGCTTATGTGACATTAATTTTTTTTTTTTTAAATTAGCGGGTCTTCAATTTTTATTTCCTCTTCCAACCTTTATTCTAAATAATATGTTGAATTTGATTTAAATTTGCTAAGTTACACCATCTAAAAGTACGTCTAAATTTAAGAAGGATTATATTTTTTGGTGTGCCACATCAGCTAGACAGAGTCCTCGTCAGCAAATATTGGAGATAATTTTTTATAACTCAGTCTATATGTGCTTATCTGGTATGTCTAAAAAATAATAGACATAGTACATTGAAGATACTCTTATAATTTAAGTTGGTTAAACTTATCAAACATATTTTTTGTATATATATTCCATAAGACCAACAATTTACTACATATATTTTATCCACATATTTCATAAGAATTACATCTTATAAATACTTAACAATAATCTCAGACAAACATGTACTAGGATTAACTATATTTTTCTGGTTGACTAAAACATGGAATGGTTACGTAGCATGAATTATTGAGAAAAGCAGGAGGTGTGAACAATGATAAATATGACGTTTTTGGACTACGACACTATCCTTGGAACTTTTTATTCAATGGATTTTTTATTTTTTAGAAAACAAGTTGTCAAGCAGTGAAATAGATGCGCAAGGTTGATTACAAAATTTTGATCTAACCGTTGTCTTCTCTATTTATATTCACGTCGAGGTCAATACATCTCTATTTTATATTTGAAGACCGTTTTAACTTACATATGTATTTGATAAATAATTGCATTTCAACTAATTTAAGACATGTTCTTTTGCCAATTTTCAACTCATTTTCTATTTTGTGTTTTTGAAAATAGTGAAAAGCCATTTTCAAAAATGTATTTTTAAAAACACCAAAAACAAATTTCAAAAAAATGGAAAACGACAATTTTTATCGTTTTTGGTGTTTTCTTTACAAAATGCGGTGATTGCCAAAACGGCCAAATTGTACGTTTTGTCCGTGGAGGTCTACGTTTTGAATCTTGGTTGCGACAATTTTTTTTTTCATTTTACGCTGGACAAAATAATGATGATTTAACCATTATCCACATTTTTTCTACAAAACACAGTTCCTTTCCAATATGGCCAGAAGTGCGATTTTGTAATTGGTGGTCAGTTGTTCAATTCCCCTCTCCTTTCCAAGTTTTTAATTATTTTTAAATGTTTTTAATTCTATAATTAATTGTTTTTAATAGTTTTTAAAAATTTTTAATTCCATAATTAAATGTTTGTAATTCTTTTTAAATGTTTTTCATTGTTTTTAATACTTTTTAAATGTGTTTAATTCCATAATTAAATATTTTTAATTGTGTTTAAATGTTTTTAATTTCAAGTTTAAATTGTTTTTAATTGTGTTTAAATGTTTTTAATTCCGTGTTTAAATTGTTTTTAATTATTTTAATTATTTTTAATTAATAATTATTTTTAATTCAAAGTAAGTCCAAATTTCTAAAAAAAATCAAATAAATGCGTTTTCGAGTTTTCTGTTTTCAGAAATAATTTTCGAAAATTCCAAAAAAAAATGCATTTTCAAAAATTTCAAAACAAACACTCAAAACACAAAACACAAAATAAATTCAAAACTCAAACGCAAAGAGAACACCACCTTAACGATATAGATGTATTAATAGATTTATTTGGATGTGTGTATAAGAATTTTAAAGGTTCTAATAGATCTAGACCGTTAGATTACTTTAAATTAAAAATCGTGATTATTGGTCAAATTCATTAGTATAAAGAGCGGTGTTCTTATATTTTGATGTTTTTATTAAATAAATTGGAGAGATCTACACCAAAATCTATAATATGTTTGGTAAAGATTTTTGTAGATTATAACCAGCGGATTCTACAAAATATGTGAATAAAAAGTAGATAAAAGTTATGGGTTCTACAAAATGTGTGGATGAAAATAATGTTTGATCGACTTATAAAAATTTGTAAACACACACAAACACACTCTAAATTGGTGATTTTAGTAATTATAAAAAAACAAACAAACAAAAAAACAATGTTTACTTTTGATTTCCTAATGATAACTTGCTTAAATTATTTTATTTTTATTCTAAATATGTAATATTTACTAAAGTGTTTATTGTGTTACAAAATAAAAACAATATGAGATAATCAAATGTGAATTTTATACATATCTATATATATATATATATATATATATATATATATATATATATATATATATATATACACGCGCGCGCGCGTTTTCACACAGACTTCTAGAACATATAAGATTATTTATAAGTAACTTGATAAGGCTATATAGTCATAAACACTAATCTATTATTTTACAACATATTATTAGAGTGCCACACTTGTATATTATATAAGCATTTAGATTATTTGCACATATAGATATTAACAAGAATGGCCAATTTGGTATATTAACAAATGTTAAAGATAATAGATAAAATTTTTCTAATCTTATTTGGACGGAAGTGACATTTGGATAAACTTTATCCAGAAACAAAAAATGAGGATAAATTTTGTCCTCATGGCAATTTTTTTTTATTCGGATAATGATTCACTCATTTTTTTAAAACTACAAACGTACTTTTTATAATATAAATTTTTTTGAATACCATAACTTAGGATAATCGCTGACACCCGCCAGCTGCCTAGGAATGGAAAAATACCCCAACCCCGCTCCGTTAGTAATCAGCGCGGGACGGGGATTATGATCCCCGCTTCAAATTCTCTGAACCCGTCTCGAATTTCTTTTTTTTAAAAAAAAAATTTAAATCATATTTTTAAAAAATAATATTAAAAAATAATTAATTAATTAAATAAAAAAAATTAATTCCCGCACCACCCTGCATTCCAAAAATCCCGACAGAACGAGGATGATAATATCCACCCTGGCCCGTTGTCATCCCTACCGCTGCCACCTCCACCATTGTTCTCTGGCCATTACCCTCTGCCACAACCACCGTTCTTCTGCCACCGCCACCGTCATAAGCCACCACCTTCTGTCGCTCCACCCATTTTTTTTCTCTTTTAGTTTTTTTTATTTAATTTTTTTCTTTTAATTAAGAATAATAATATAATTTTCATTTTTTTAATCAAAAATTGACTTATTTCATTCTTATATTTACATGAATCAAACAAGATAATAATAAACATGTTATACGAGTAAGTAAATAACTCTTATCGCCCCCAGGGGCATAGGCAAGTTAGTAAGGCCTGAGGTGACATGGGGAGAAATCCTCCGGCAACGCAGGTTCAATTCCCGTGTAGGGCAGATTTTTATTAAAATATTGTGGGAGTTTGTCCTGGGGGTTGTCCTGTTGGCTCTCTCCATCAGGTCACTGCCACTCGTGCACATCCTTCGATTTACAATTCGCCTAGTCAAGGGACTTCTGACACAGTGGGGGGGGGGGGGGCTTCACCTTCGAGACTTTCCCCTTATCAGAAGTAAATAACTCTTATCCATATAACTTTGATCCGTAATTCAAATAGGTACGAAGGGTAAAAATGGTTACTCGCACCATAGAACCACTTTTTAATATGGCTAAATATATTCACACTACATTTTTCTCTATAAGTGCACCATATTTAAATTGTATAAAAGGTCCATAATCTTTACTTATTATTACATTTATGTCCCTAATATTTTTTATCGCATTCTTATTATCAACCTTCATTTAATTAGCATATATTATCTCTCGTAATGGTCCCGTCCAAGAATTTCATTAAGAAAGAACAAAAAGGCTCATTTTTTTCTAGTATTTTTAAATAAGCAAAAAAATAAATAAATACAAATTTTAGATTAAATATTTGTCCCTCATTTTAAAGCACACTACTAGAATTTTTAGATAAAAATTGTTAGTAGAAACAAGATGTGTTAATTAATAGAATTTTAAATATAAGAATCTGATAAAAAAAAAAATTAAAGACATAAATGTGGTAATAAATAAAAGTTAAGGACTTTTCATTCAATCAAAATTTGATATATTTATATTAAAATGTAGTGTGAATATAACAACTCTTTTAATATTTTGTGAAAATAACAAAACGTTGAAAAAGGTCAAGATGTTGGATGAGTGTTAGAAAACTTTTGAAGCAATTCTCTCATGACACGATTGCTTTCCTATATTTTTATTTCGTTAATTGACTCAAGTATTCGAAGAGTATTTATCAGACTCTTCAAACGGGGGAATTGTCTAAATGGCCTTGTCAAACTAGCCTTACAAAGAAATGGCCTAGTGTTTTACAAATAAATTGTAAATGCTTCTTTTTTTAGTAAAGTGCCTAAATTGCCCTTTAATGTCTTCGATGTCTAATTATTTCTTCCTCACTTAATCTTTCTAACAACTTTAATTTAGTTTCTATAATATTTTCGAGTCTAACTAATAATTTATTTATGATTCTAGTTTGTTCTAGATATTCTAAAGATACTTTATCTTGGATATTATTTAATTTTGTGAATTCTTCTTCTAATATATTACACACGTGATTTTCAAGATTATCGTAATCTTTCAAATTATATCTAGGCATTTAAGTAATCTATATATGTAGATAATTTCTTGAATGCGTTAGGGTGTTTCTTTTGAGTTATATATCCTAAAACAATTCCTTCTCATACTTCTTCTTTTAAATCTTTATATTCAGAAATAATATCTTCAATTCTCTTTATATTTTTTGATGTTTCTAGAGAATTAATTCTTATATTATTTTCACAAGCAAAATCTATGCTAGTATAAATATCTTTGAGTTTAGATTGACCAGTAGAATAAATTCTTTCTAATTTATCAACCAGAGTTAATAAAAATGAAATATCTTTATCTTCTAAATACAATTTAAGATCACAATCAATGGATGTGGATGCTTGTGCAGTGTTCATGAAAATAAGAACGTCAAACCCGGAATTATTCTTCAATAAAGGAAGCTAGGTTTCCCTTGAGTGTTCTTCTTCAAGTCTGTGTATAAATGTGTGTATTCTCAAAACAAGATCTGCTTTTGTCTACAGCCCATAAGATTTTAAGGGTCCAACATGACTTCCACTCATTTTCTTTTTTACTTCTTTCTCTTGCATTGATAGTTCAAGCTAACGGATATGATTCAGTCATGCCATAGAAATTCAGACTAGCTGTTTTCACCCTCCTATCGTAACAAATCTTCAGTTTAGAACCTACTGATTTTTCCAATGACACTCCAAACACTCCCAAACGAGGCAACACAAGCCAAAACGAGAAAACAAAGAGATTTAAAGGAAATAGCACAATGCTATCTTACTACCGCCGAGGACTAGCTATCAAAGGAAGTTTTTTTTAGAATAGATCAAATACTTTTATAGAAATCAATATGAGCATATTACAAGCTTATATCTTAAGCTTTAGAGGTACACACTTGATATACAAAGACTCTTCTAAGAAACACTCTTGGTACTCCCTAAGTTGAAGTTTAGAACTCCATAGGGATTACCTTATTGACGCTTGAAGAAAGAACTGCTAGACTATAGTATGATAGTATAGAGAGATATGAGAAAACTCAGTGATTGTCTCCAACTTTCGATACCTTACAACTCGATATGTAAGTGATATATAAAGACTCAAGATACAACTTATCTTCAATAATTGAACCTTATCAAGAAGGCATATTCTGTTTATCTTGTCGGTAAGTAGAGACCTCAACTTTTTCAAAGTGATAAGATTATCACTGTTGGTAGTGAGTGAATGGTCCTACCCGATCATTTTTCCTTCAAAGTAATCTGGTGGCATGTCGTCTTCATTGAGGAAGACGTGGTCCATAACTTCAATAATACAATTTGGATAGCTATGTTCAGCGTGACTTACCATCATCTTACACATTTCCTGAAGGAAGTTTGGTGATCTATCATTTTCATTATTCATTATTTTGTCGCACCAGTGGTCAAGTAGGGCCCAATCCTGATCACGAGTCTTTTTGGTATAGTTGCTGAAATTATGTGATCTTCACATGGGTATATCCAGATATTTTCATTCTTGCTCATGATGTCCACTAAGAAATCAAATTGATCTTTGAATCCTTTAGCTCTTCTGAAATGTTCAATCTTCAAGATTTCCTGAGGAGTGACTTCATGAGTATTCTTACTGTTTGGATCGAACAATTTTCTCGTTAATCCAATTTTAATAACATTTTTAACTGGAATGAGATAATGATCGTAAATATCCCATTCTGGAACCGCAGAGAAGAATCTGATAAAGATATTGATGGGTTTAGTAATTTGAACAAAATCTTCGATTGCTATTTTGATTCTTGCTGGCAGCATGGAAATTTCTTTGAGGTTTTGGCTAGGATATATAGAGAGTATGTTTCAAATATCATACATATGACGAATCCAATTTGGTGGTGCTTTGGGATAGAAATTCACCTTGTTGTATTTTCCGTAGTTTAAAGTCTTCATCCATGGCTTATTACCAATCTCAATAAACCAGCAGGCCACAAGATTGAAAAAACATATTTTGTGTTTATATACTGCTTCATCTTTTATCCCAAAAGATAGGAGACTGTTGCAAAGCTTTATGACATTTGATTTGTTAATTTCAGATATATCTTTTATAATGGATGGTGAAGATTGAGAGGATGAAGCCTCTTTATTTTATTTGATATCTTGTCTAATCTTTTGAATTTTTCGTAGAATATCTTCTTTTTGGAGGTTTTCATTCTCCATTTTGTATATTTTCTCTTCCATCTCCTTTATTTTGAGCTTTATTGATTGCAACTCTTACTTGATCTGCTCCATCCCTGAAAGGAAATCAGGAAGAAAATTATCTTTATCACGAATATATTGAATATCAAATTTGAAGTTGGCCATCCAAGTTTGTATTCTAATTAATAGCTTGTTAGCAACATTTGGCTCTAAATTATTTTTAAGAAAATACTTAACTTAAGTATTATCTGTTCTAATAGTAAATGATTTTTTAATCAAATAATATTCATATTTAGCAACTCCTTTTTTGATAGCAAGTAACTCTTTTCTATTGGAGTCATATCTGGTTTCAACATTTTTGAAGGTTCCTGAAGTATATGCAACTAATTTTTCAGGATAGGTTTTTGAACAATCTTTATGACATGGATAATTTTCTCCATGTTTTGATACTGCTTTTAAGACTGCTCCCCAACAATAATCTGAAGCATGTGTTTCAAGAATAAAATAATCATCATCTTCTGCAATAGATAATTTAGGGAGATTAGAACAATATTTTTTAATGTATTGGACTCTCTTAGTATCTTCATTGGTCCAGTTCCAAACTTGATCTTTTTTGAGTTTATTTAGAAATGGTTTTTTAAGTAAAGCACATCCTTCGATAAATTGTTCAGAATAATTTAATAATCCTAAAAAGCTTTGTAGCTATTTTTTGTTTATTATTTCGTCAGGGAATTCAAGTAATTTTTCTCCAATATAAGATTGTAATTGAATCTCTTCTTCTTTGATGATGAGTCCTAAGAACTCGATTTTTGTTTTAGCTATTTCAGCTTTCTTTTCTGAGAGTATTATTCCATGTTTGTTGATATTATATGCAAATTTTTCTAGGTGTTCTATATGCTCTTTATAAGTAGTAGAATGTATAAGTATATCATAAATATATACTATACAATTTTTTTTAGTTGGTTTAAATACTTCGTTCATTCTTCTTTGATATATTTGGGGTATATTTTTTAATCCAAACGACATTACATTCCATTCGAATTGTCCTAAAGGATTAGGAGTGTTGAATGTTGTTAGTGGTTTAATTTCTTCATCTAGACATATTTACCAAAATCCGCTTTTACAATCAAACTTAGAATATATTTTGCTATTCAGTATGGCTTTTATGAGAATATCTTTATTTGGTAGGTAATATCCATCAAATTTGGTTTTCTCATTTAGTTTCTTATAATTTATAATCATTCTGGCTTTATTTCTTTTTATTTCAGCATGGTTCCTTACCATAAAGGCCGGACTGCTATGAGGGATTTTACTTGATCTAATAATTTTAGCTTTTAACAATTCTTTTATTTGTATTTCGAATTCTTTTATGTCTTCTTGACTATATGTCATATGTTTGACTCTAATTATGACATTTGGTTCTATTAATTTTATTTTTGTTGTTGTTTTATTTACAGACCATTTTTCTAATAGATTTTCTGAAAAGTTATTTTTGAGATTATTTTTTATTCTTTCTAGCTTTTCATTTTCAGATTCACTTATTTGAAGGTTTACACTGTTATATAATAGTGATTTGAAATTTTCTTTTTCTATTTCTGTATAACATTCACCACGCTGGGTTGAGGATCTTTGATGATTTATTGGTTTCTGAGCTATAGATGTAGCTTTTTTTATTTGTGGTACAATTATTTTGTGGTTATATGGTGTTGTAAATTCAAATCTTGTGAGATTTTTATATTGTGTAAATGGTGCATAATCTTCTAGGAGGAAAGTTTGTTCTAAAAGAATGTCACATTCTATTTTGGGGGCATAGTAGAGTTCTCTAACTATGACTTTTCTATTTCCTAATAGAAATGGTATATTTTCAGCATATAAGGAGTATGGTTCAAATAGACCACTAGCTGTTTGGGCATAGTATTTCTTTTTAGGGTCTATTTTCTAGTAAGAAGCTGGTAAAACATTATGTTGTGCTGCATATAGTGTTGATCTTGTATTAAGATAAGCATGAAATGTAATTCTACAATATTCTGGTAGATTGAGTTTTATTTCCACATAGGGACTTAATGGATTTGTTATGTTCTTGGTTATAGATTTATAATTAATTATCATATAGTTAGTAAATCTTTCTTTTCACTAGTAATCCTTGGGATATGTTGTTCTTCAAGATTGATTGTCATTTGTAATCTATCCTCTTGAATACTATATGGTTTGAACATATCTAAAAAGTCCATTCCTAATAAAATTGGTGCATTGGTTTCTATCATATTGGGATCTTTATGTATAACTATAGTTACAGGAAATTGTTCTCCTCTTATATTAGTAAGAATAAGATTTATTTCGACGAATTTTCTAATTTCATATTCTATTCCATGATAATCCTTATATTTATATCCTTGAGGCAGGTCTTGTTCATGCTAACTATATTTTCTTGAACATGACTTGATCCTGGTTTTAAGGTAAATATTAGTTTCTGGTATACTAAATTACTTGAAACAACTCCTAAAAGGGCGTCTATAGGATCATGCAATATTTTATTATCCATGCAAAATATGTTGACTGGTGTATCCATACCTTGTCTAAAGAATCCTTTTATAAGAATCTGGATTCCTCCAATTTCTACATTTTTGGTTTTGTTTCTAATATCAGGCTTTATTTTAGCTAGTTATTCATTTATCTATTTCCTATTTAGTATAGAAATTGTTGTAGATCCTTTTACATTTTCTATTTAAATAAGAAGTTCATTATGTTTTATAACATAAATAGTTTTGTTTAGCTTTGGCAGAATATTCCAAAAAGTTTTATTTTTGAAGACATCTTTTTGATTCAAAGATAAAACTTTCTTCATAATTTCATCATATTTTTCTTCTTCGAAAGTAACAGTTTGGCTTATTCCTTTAATATTATCTATGTTAGTTTATGGTATTTCCATACTTTCTTCAATTCTTACTTCATTCATAAAGTTATAACTTATGAATTCATTATCTTCTTCACTCTCTATTTCACTATCAGAATATATATATATATAGTAGAGACTTGTGATTCGATTTCACTTATCTTATAAGGATCATATTCTGAATCATATATAGCTTCTTCGTATACTTTTAAAATTTTCGAATTGGTTTTATTTTTATGTTTATCTGGATAGTTTGGTGCTATGTGTCCTGGTTTTTGACATATAAAGCATTTGTATTTTTTAATATATTATTTTTTAGGTATCCAATCTTTTGGTTTCGTTCTAGTTTTAAAAGGTTTTCTGTTAGGTTTCCAATTATCTCTCCTCTTCCTAAAATCTTTCTTTTTATAAGGTTTAAGATTTTTTTTTTAATTTTCTTTTCTTTTTAAATTCTTTTGGATAACATCCCTATTGATGAGTATGAAAGATATCTTGATTGCAAAAAATGTTTTTTTCTTTGTCATCTTCTTTATTGCTTTGTTTTCAATTATTGCTCTACACCATTTATTATTTGTATTGATAATAAAATGTTCTCTATTACCAAAAGTATTATTTATCTCCGGCTGAGTCATGACATACCCAATGTTTTCATATTCTTGGTGTATTTTTATGCTCCAAGGATAAGGAAGTTTTAGAAACATTATTTTGAGATAATTCAATTTTTCACTATAACTCATATCTTTATTTAATGCTTTTATGTAGATTTTTTCAAAATCTCTTAAGTATTCTTTTAGTTCACACATATCACAAATTTTTAAATTTTCTAATTCTATTTGTGCTTTTAATTTATCTCTTATTTCTTTTTCTATACTAGTTTCTTCTGCAATTTCTTCTAGAAATTGTGCTCTTAAGTATTTTTCCAACCTTTTTAATATATCCATAATTGTCTGGTTATTTAAATGTTCTCTTGTGTCAGTTATCAATTCTTCTCCATATTTTATATTACTTTTTATTTGGTCAGAGGTTTTCTTCCATAATTTTTCAACATTTCCTCTAAAGGTATGTTCAAGAAAATTGAAAGCTGTATATGTATCCCATCATTTGCTAAATTGTATACCAAGGATATAGGCTTTAACCCAAGCAGATATCTTTTTATCTTTATCTTCTCAATCTAGATCTAACCATATTCGTATTGTTGGTATTGGTTCTGTTAGATTTTCCATAAGACTTTCTTCTTTAGTAGTTATTATGAAGTTGTTTATTAATTTGTTAGGATTCATTCTTTTATTTGGGTTTTCTACTTCTGGATTGAATTTATACCAGGTATATAACTCTCCTTCATCTGTTGGATATTTATAACTATTATATTCTTCATTATCCTTCATTCATTCTCTTTATTTACACCACTAGTTTGTCCTGGTCCTTCTTATCTTGGTGCAATGGGTGGTACGGGACCTGAGCATACTGTAGGGTATATTCCCTCAATTTTTGGTAGTGTGGTAGGTGTAAAAGGGGGTTGACTTACTGTAGGATGGGTAGTAGAACTACTAACTCTCGTGGTACTAATATTTATCTTAGTATTTCTTAAACTTATGTTAGCCATTTGTATTTCTAGATATTCTAACATTTTTCTGTATTTTTCGGCATCTTCTCCTGAAGTTTCAAAGAATTTTTCTTCAAGATCTTGTTTGGTTTCATTCATTAAATTATATACAGATTCTAGAGTTTGTGGTTCTTCTTTAGTATAGAATTTTATATGTTTTCCTGTTATAGTTGTTGATATTTTAATGTTTTCATTAATTTTAAAAAGATTTTCTGAAATATCTTTTAATTGTGTATTCATATTTGGATTTAAGTTATAAGGTTCAAGTAGTTTATAGTATTTATTATTTTGTTCAATAAATTCTTCTATTATGTTTTTCTCCAATTAATCCAAATTTATGTATCAAAAAAGTTTTTATCCAATTAATTTGTTCAATTATATTAATTTTTGATATTTTGTTATAATTATCTGACATAATTATAATTTTAACGAGGTTCTGATACCAATTTTGGGTGCGGAACTTTAAAATCGTAATTGTAGGGGAACAATATAACAAATATTGAAATTTTTATATTTTAAGGGTATTTTATGTATTATTTGGTCAAATGCTATTCTTAAGATTTAGCAAATCTAGGAGGCTATATTCAATATATACCACCTCTTCAAACACTCTTTTAAAACATGTTATGACAGCATATTCGAGCTTACCTTATGCAGATCCAATAGATTGAGCTCACATCTAATTAACATGATAAGAGTATATTTGTGAGTGATTATAAATACTTATAAGTTGGTCAAACATAATTTTTATTCACACATTTTGTTGGACCAACAATTTTTATCTATTTTTTATCTACACATTTCGTAGAACCCACTCCTTATAATCTACAAAAATCTTTACCAATCATACAAAAAATGGCAAAATATCACAAGTTATAGTTAAAAAATTTAAAACTAATTTGTGGTTAAATTTAGAAAAATTCAAGCCCAATAAGTAGCCCTAAATTCCTACAAAACTTAGCCCATTAAATGAATTGAAAAATGGGATTTTTTCATAAATAAACTACTTTTTAAAAATAATTCTAATTTTATCAATTTAACAAATTTATTCTAAAAATACTACATTCTTAAAATTATATTAATTAATAAAATAATAAATTAAAATTAAATCTATACTACAAACGTGAATTCACTTAAATTTGCATTTGAGTCCTTAATTATTTGCACAATAAGTCATTCATCTTTATAAAATTTTCACTTTAGTCCCTATACTTTCTCTTTCATTTCAATTTAGTCCTCTTTTTATTTACAACTTAAGTCCTTCAACTTTTAAATTTTTGCAACTTGATCCTCATATTTATATTTTTATATCAATTTAGTCCTTTATAGTATCACTATTTGATACATATGTTACAAATGATATTGTGTATCAATGTTTGATACAAATGTTACAAATGATATTTTGTAACAATCTGTCTTACAAATTGAAATATAAAATATCAGTGATACAAAATATTAATTCATGTAACATGTATTGTGTAAAATAAAATAATATAATCTGTAACATATTCAGTGATAGAAAATATTATTTGTAACATTTGTATCAAACAGTGATACACAATATAATTTGTAACACTATAAACAGATTGCGATACTAAACAGAAATTGTTACAACTGTTACAACTGCAAAATCAACTCTAAACTTTAATAAGTTCGTTATAGTATGATATAGATATGTAACACAATGTTAAATTTAACAAATAAAACTATTGATTTTTATCATTTGTAACATACGTAACATCAGTGATACAGAATACCAATTCATGTAACATGTGATGTGTAAAATAACATAATACAATATGTAACATATTCAGTGATATAAAATATCATTTGTAACATCTGTATCAAATAGTGATACAAAGGACTAAATTGATATAAAAGTATAAATAAGGAGACCAATTTGTACAAATTTAAAAGTTGAAGGACTTGGGTTGTAAATAAAAAAGGATGAAATTGAAATGAAAGAGGAAGTATAGGGACTAAGGTAAAAATTTTATAAAGATGAAGGACTTATTATACAAATAATTAAGGACTCAAAAGCAAAATTGAGTGAATTCACGTGGAAATAGTCATTCGATTTTAATTTATTATTTTATTAATTAATATAATATTAATTATGTAGTATTTTTGAAATAAATAAACTAAATTGTTAAATTTAAAATTATTTTAATATTTGTATAGTGGGTATAATATCCACTTGAAAAATCCCCCACCCTAATCCACCAATTACTGAGCCCAGCCCAATCTGAAAAACATGCAATTCCCGCCCTAGCCACACTCAATTTAAAATCCAGCAATTTCCCTCTGTTTTCATTTCCGCAGTCACATTAAAAAAAAAAAAAAAATCCTTAAAATAAAAATTAACACACAATCACAAAAAATGTACACAATATCTTCACGTTTCCATTGACTTTCACCCTTTTGGGAGATCGGTAGAGAGAGAGAGAACTGAAAATTGTGGAGTCTAGAGAGAGAGAGAACTGAAAATTGTGGAGTCTAGATAGAGAAAGAAAGTAGGAAATGCAAAGAGAATACATTAGGGTTTCTGGCAATGGATTCCCCTGAATCTACTCAACCCTACACGGGGGACGCCACTGAAACTGTTCCCGTCCAAGTACAAGAACACAACTCTATATTTTTCTATAAATAAAATGTGAATTTTTGGGGACTTTTATACCATTTTACTTGATTTTATGTGAATTTAGTAATTTTATATTAAATGTACACACATGGACATAAAATATATCCCATATAAATGTGTAAACGTATAGCATTTTGTTAGTTTTTACTTGATTTTACGTGGATTAATTAATTTTATATTGATTTGCACTAGTTTGGTGATGGGGTGTGGATTTTAGTTGAATTTTGAGATGGGTATTGTCAATTTATGTTTGTTTAATGTGGTTTCCTTTTTGGTAATTTGAGGTGTGTTGCGAACTTTATTTATTTATTTGTTTTTGGGTAATTTGACTTGGATACGTTGGTTTTTGTTTAGTTTTCCGTGGCTTACACTTAGGGCAGAATTATGTTGGGTTTTGAAATAATGGGATCTCATCAACTGAAGTAGGTAAGATTATTCTAAGCAGGCCAACTTTTGGATTAGAGTGTTTAGGATTTTGTGGATAAAGTGGTTCTGAAAATGTTGAAATTTGTGGTTATTTTTTACATCGATTTTGATGAAGCGGCAGGGTAATTCTTCACTGCTAGGATTTTCAAAGTGATTGTAGAATAGAAATCAGTCAGTTTTAGTATATTTAGTTGGGCATTATAGCTTCTCCACAATTGGTATAACCATTGCCCGGCTGGGAATGGGTTGAGACTTATGATTCGAAGAATTCAGATGTGGTAGATTGGGATAAGGTCAGTTGGTGCATCACATGGTGGGGGTGAATAACCAAATTCTAAGTGAAATGAAATCTTGGGATATATCTATGCCATTTCTTTAACTGGGACAAATTCGTGCAACATAACTGCAGGGAAACAATTTCTCGGTTGTATCAATACACATTTGAAACCCAATAAAATCCCGAAGGTCTATTTAGCAAACTCTCTGTTTTTGGTTTACATAGACTTTAATCGTATTTAGATTTCCCACTGTCCTAATTGATCTATATACACATGTTTTGGTAGTAGCAATTCTAGTATTCAACATAAAGGTGTCAACAGGATCAAATATACTCTATTTGGTTGGTGTAGATATTTGTGTATTCCAACAGTTTTAGAGTGCGTTTGATAGAGATTATAAACAGTTTATAAACCAAAATTGGTTTATTTGAGTTGAAATTGTTGACTTTTCATGTTAAAAATGAGTTGAAAAGTCAAAAATTACGGCTGTAAAAAACCAAAATGGGTTTTTAATCCCTACCAAACGCAAGCTTAGCTTTTAATTATCCAGAGCCCAATCGTCCTTGTGTAAATTTCTTCACTCCATTCTGTTTTTATTGTAATGAAAATATCCTTTAAGGTCTTCATCTGTACTAATGATTTGGTATTACAAACAGTTAACTTGTTCTGCTGATGTTCTCTCCCATTTTGTACTTGCACTCTTGCTTGAGGACTTGTGTTTTAAGTGATGCTTGAATTCTATTTCTTCTATCAGCTATATGGAAGTTCAGTATCTGATCCGTATTTCTTGTTAATGGTAATATATGGAATATCCTGGTCTGTTAATGTATTTTTATACTGACATTTAATTATACCCAGAAAATGAAAGAAAAATTTCTTCATCTTCTTGACTTTCTGTTTCGAGCCATTTAGCTGATTCCATAATATTTAGAGTGATTATGTTGCGGAGAGCTGTTTAATCTGTTTGTTTTAGTTGATTTCTCACCCGTTATTTCCTTTGACTTAGGACTCACCTGTCTTCAGTTACATTAGTAACCTTTCTCCCATTCAGCCTGTCAAGGAACCTGCAGTTTCTCAAGGTTTTACTGGACTCAATTCTCCTCCCATTGTATTCACATCGCCGAGACTCAATCCTCACAGCCAGTCTAGTTTTCTCAAAAGGTTTTATATGTTTTGAAGTTTATTTATGATAAATTAAAATAAGAAAGAAGGTTCCTCTATACTTGTCTTCTACTTGCAGGTCACGGTTTGAGATTACATTATGAAATTAATTGTGGGATGATGTTAAATGTTATGCAGGTCACAATTTCCTCAATTACCCAGTGCAAAATTATCTGGACAGGATGGAGGCTGCAGGATTAGTATCACTGCTGCCGACAGATCTGGGAAATTAGATGGCCAGCTGGGTAGTGGGTTAAATACTTGCACAGAGAAAGAGTTAGATAGTAGCAGACCTGTGGATGGCCAAACTGAAAGTCCCATAGGATGTTCTGACCAGTTCCTGGCTGATGTTGTGTACATGGACTCTTTTGATTCTAATGTTTCAGCAGATTCCAATTTGAATTACTCTGATGACATTGATCAGCCACCAGTTGGAGTAACTTATTCAAATGAATCTGAAGGGAAACTTGAATACAAACACGGTGCAAGAAGAAATGAGGAGTCGACAGCAATTGCACCGTCTGCCATCACAAAGCAAACAGATGAGGTACATAAAAGGGGTGCATCAGTTGATAGGGGTGCAATAGAGAGACATATGATGCCCAAAGATGGTGATATACGAGTTGATCAGTGTGCGAAGTTTAAATCAAATTTGTCTGAAAACCTTGTTTTGACCAACAACTATCCGGAAAATTTTATGACTGAGGTCAGTGTCGAATCAGAAGTAAATTCTTCCTTTGATGCGAAAAGGTGCATATTCATATATAATCTCCAATTGCAGAATGCAGAAGCAGGGCAGACAGGTCATGTGGATGATTCCTCTTATTTGCTCTCAAAATCTATAAAGTTTTATGAAGGGAATGAAAACTCTGTAGAAACTACTGGAGCCTTGGCTGAACCAGTTCAGACCGAAGTGCAGAGTAGTCCCATGGTATTTAAAGTATCAAGCTATGTGATTAATTCTCTATCAGATTATCTGTATTTTTAGAAGTTATTCTTTGGGGTTGCTGGTTATTAATGATCTCAGATCAAATAATTGAAGTCCGCATGTATTTCTTTATCAGTAAGCCTGCCACAATTAAATATTTTTCAGCTGCTTAGCCATCTTTCCCTTATCTCATCATTAGTTTGAAGAAATTCCTATGAAGTCCATTCAATAACCTTTTTAAGAAGCCTAGTAAACATCCTGTTTGAATGTTTTCATGCATTGTCAGTGCTGTCATTTTCTGATATTATCTATTGTGCTTGTCTCAATCATTTAATTTTTATTTCTCCTAAGAATTTATCCGGTTCTTGTTTTTGACAATTAATTCAAACCAATCTCCTCTAGCCTACATTTCTACTCATCTTTTCAGAAGCACATATGTTGCATTAACCATGCATCTATGCTTTGAATTGTGAAGTAAGATTATCCTGTTAAAACAATCTGTAATATTGATGCCAAATGTAATTTACAGCATAATTTCTTAGGCAGTACTTAAGATTATCTTTGTGAACAATTGTTTAACTTTATTGTTTGATATTGATTTCTGTTAAAATTGCTTAATTTGATTTGGATATTTTTAACAAAATGAAATTCAACATGTTGCATCAATATTGCTGAGCTTTAGGCAGTTAGGATTTTGACTTTCTTCAATTTATGCACACTAAAAATGATGGAAGGTATTTTGTTTATTGATGTCAACAACTTATTGCTGCACTTGAAACCATCCACTACAACCAGTCCCCAAGAGCACATATCAATGTTGCATGATAATAAACCAGTGTCTAGAAAGGTTGCTTGTGTAACTCCATAATCTATCGATGGAGAAGTTTGTTGAATTATAACCTTTAGCACTCCACATTAATTGAAGAAATCTTATTTGTTCCTGCACATAAATAGATCACATATAAGTTCTTTTAGGAGTAGATTTTTTATTTGAATGGCAAGTGAAGAAATTATTTTTTGTTTGGATTCTAGTGAAAAAATACGGAATTTTGAACATTACCTTTTTGTTATATCAGTATTAAGCACTTCAAGAAATTTTATCTCACAAGAAGATTTGCACAAATTTATTAGGCTGCTGAACACCGTGGCATGTTTGTACGCTGTCTCCAGTTTGAAGATGCTCAGCAGATAGTAATAACAAATAGGCATGCACAAAACCCTTCAGGTATTGAGAATAGTTCAAGGCTACTCACCTCTTCTGCAGATAGAGAGGGCTCCAAATCACTATCCTTGGAGACACCACCAACTCCCATTAGTCGGGCTGGCATGACCCAGCACATGTTTTATCCTAGAAATAGAGGGAATCATAGCATGAAAGTTCCGATGCCTTTAGGTATTGGCTTGCACCTAAATAGCATTGTCAGTACTATGCAAGTAGGAGCTGGAGAAACTATAAATATGAAATCATCTGAAAAGGGTAATTTTAGTATACGGGATGAGGAACTGGTGACTCCTGTGAGCTCCCATCTATCTGAGAACTCAAGGAACTCTTCATTTTTGTCTGCATCGGAGAGTGTTCTCGAAAGCGCTGATGATGGTAGGCGTGATGATCATGCCTCAATGGCAGCTATTTCTGCTAATTCTTTGTCCACTTACAACGTGAAACCTTTGGGCAACCCTGTGCTCTGTAATCCAATCGAGGATCAATCAACTTCAGTTAACAAGAGGAAGTCTAACATTGGAAATGCTGATGATGCAGAGGAGTTTAACAAGTCAAGCCCCAAAAGGAAGAGGCATGCCTACGAGTTATCTTATGTAGCAACAAGTTTAAATGTTTGTCCACTTTTTTACTACAATTTTCTGATTGCAATTTTTACAGGAAGAAAACATCCGAGTCCAATGATGATTATAGTTGCAAACGTTGCAATTGCAAGAAGTCTAAATGCTTGAAGCTGTAAGCGCATTAAATGTTTTTGGCCAATTTGGATTTGCACTTCCATCACGCGCCTTTGTAATTTGTTTCCTTGTAGTTACTGCGATTGCTTTGCTGCTGGAATATATTGCGCGGAACCTTGTTCTTGCCAAGGGTGCTTTAACAGACCTGAATACGAGGATACAGTTCTTGAGATACGCCAACAAATTGAATCTCGCAATCCTCTGGCATTTGCTCCAAAGATTGTACAGCACTTCAATGAGCCACCTTCAAGCATTTGTGTGGTATTGAGGCATCAAAATTTGTAATTATGATGCACAACAATGTAATGTTAACTGAAATATTAAGTTGAAATGTTCACAGGAAGACGAGACTCAGTTATCAAAGTCCTCCGGAAGGCACAAAAGAGGGTGCAATTGCAAGAAGTCGATGTGCCTCAAAAAGTACTGTGAGTGTTATCAGGTATGTGGGTGTGCTTGTATCATACTTATCTTCATCGTTTTTTTTGTGTGTGTGTGAGATTATTAAATGAGTTTCTTTGCACCTTATGGGCAGGCGAAAGTTGGTTGTTCTGATGGATGCCGATGCGAAGGATGTAAAAATGTCTATGGCCAAAAGGGAGGTATGATTTGCATCTAGGTTTTTTTGGTTCTGTTATCAGATTGTATGAGATTCTACCTGTTAATAGTCAGGAGACTTTAGGACTAGAAATTAATGTGACTGAATAGGCTAATAAGAATATGAATTGCTCACTATGGAAATGATTTGGAGGTGTTGTTGGCCCCATGGAATAAAAAGGCGCTGGTGAGGCGCACCATCTGTGCCTCGAGGCGTGGATTTAAGGGTTTTTTTTATATTTCATGCACCTCTTTATGTGAGGTGTACGCCTCACAAATGGTGCCTCAAAAGCGTGAGGCATACACCTCACATGTAACTTAATTTTCAGTTGTGCTTGTAATTAATTAGGTCCATTTTTTATAATTTACACAGTCAAAACTTTGGATCTAATTATATAACATATAAAAGCAAGCCTTTTTACAATTAAAAAAATTCAAAGCCATATCAAACAACACCCACGTGGTATAGCAACAGGCGGCAGCTTCTTTCTTTTCTAAGACACTTCACGACAGATTGTACTAATAGTGATGATGATAATTACAGACTTCTAAACTTAGTTAGTTTAAGCTTTTTTTCATTGCAAAATGAGTAAAAATTGTTGGCAAGCATATCATATTTTTGATAATATACTTAAGTAAGAAATTTCAATTGAGGTTTTGCTCTTTATTGGTGAAATAGACTATTTTTATATCAATTTACAGTTATTTTGACTAATTTTTTAGTTTGTGGTGGGGCTTACTCCTCGCCTCATAGTTGAAAAGCGCCTCGGTACTTATTTCTGCCTTTTTAATCATTGGTTGGCCCTAATACATCTAAGTAGCAAGATATGGTGCTTGCTTGGCAGGTTCAACTTTGCTTGAACATTGTTAAATCTGGATAAGTAATCTTGTGAGTTTCTTAGTGTTTTTTTCTTCCTTTTTCCCCTTTTTTTCCTGTACAAGGTTTTGAATTTGAGGTACCAAGGAGAGTGTAATGACAAGTATGTAGATAGATATTTTCTTGTACTCCAACAACAAAGTGATATATAGCAATTTAAGTTCTTAGGAATTATAAAATATATAACTGTGAACCTTTTATGGCTTTACTTCTATTTGAAATGGATGCTCCATCTTTCAGAATATGGCATGAATAAGGATGTCAGCATGCAAGGTACTGATGAAACAACAGATGGCTCCTTTGTTGAAGAACTTGAAATGGTGGGGTCTGGAAATGTTTTATATCATACCGAGCTTTGCAATCCTCATAATTTGACTCCTCTGACACCATCATTCCAATACTCGGAGTAAGATTAATTTTTTCTAGATACATTTTGATCCCAATGCACTTCATTCTGATTAAATGGTTAACAAATTACTTGAAATAGCTTCGCAGGCATTAATCTTTTTTCCTCTCTTTCTGAATTGTATAGCCAGGGAAAGGGTGCACCAAAAGCCTGGTTACCTCCTGGAAAATACTTCCAGTCACCAGAATCTGGTCCCACCTTTGGGGCACCATGCATCAGGTTCCCGAGGTCTCCTAGAAATTCAGATAATCCTGATATGATCACAGAAACTTCCAAAGAAATTCTGGATCTAGTTTCTTTTGATCATGAACTAGACTACCAGAAAGCAGGAGCGGTGAATGACTTTTCATCAGGGTACCATGGACCTGGCAATATGGAGCTTCTAGCCAGTCCACCAAATGCACGAGAATGGGAAAATAATTTGAAAGTTCAACCGTTTTCTGGAAGTGGACATTTTTCTTCAGCAAGTTCCCTTCGTTGGCGTGGTTCACCGATCACCCCTATGGCTCAGTTCAGTGGGACTAAACTTCCCCAAGCCGTTGACTTTTATGATGATCTACACAACATTATGGAAGATGACACCCCAGAGATACTGAAGGACACTCCTAACCCACTCAATACTGTGAAAGTAAGCTCTCCAAATAAGAAGAGAGTTTCTCCACCTCATGGTCATTCGCGGGAGCTGGGTTCAAGCTCATCAGCAGGCGTGAGAATGGCCCGCAAGTTCATACTGCAAGCCGTTCCCTCATTCCCACCTCTTACACCATGTGTTGAATCTAAGAACGGTGGACAAGAGAAGACATAATCCTCGGCAGCACGACATAAAGAATATGAGGTAAGTTTTGACAATTGCATTCAATTTTTTCTTACGGTTGTGGAAAATGTTTGGGCATTGTTTCACAATATTATCCTGTTATTTCACCATTAGCACGTCTGTTTTTCCTCAGGACTTGCTCTGTAGTATGCAATAGGCTACCCTCAAATGGTTTTTCATCCATGTTAATGAAAGCAATCTTTAGGTCATTATAATCTGCCAGGTATAGAATGTTTTAACTTTGCATTACTTGTTTGGTAGGGAGGATTGGACAGTGCTGGACATTATCAAAAAAGAAAAAGACACTAAAATCATGTACATTGAACTACTCAGTCAGGTCTAATACTGCATACCAAGCATGCACTTCGGAGCATAAGTGTAACTCCTGTTGCAATCCTTCTGTTTAGATGCCGTAATCAGAAACCGAAGTTGCAATGGTTTTCAAGGCCTCACATACCTGACGAAAGAAAGCCTCCACTAGAACGGCAAGATTTCCAGATGTAGAGCATCCCGTCTAGTCCCCCTTCATGTTCATTGTTTCTATACGTTGATTAGATGCTGCAAACCGCGATACCTTATTGGTTTAGAACAAAAAAACAAGTCGCCCTTCTCAAATTTCCATGACGACGAATGACATGTTCCAAGGGAAAGAAACTTGTATTTTAACTTACATTTTTATGTTTGGTTTTTGACCTTCTCTTATTGTCATCATAAAAGATGTTTTTGCTAATGTCAACAATGCTGCACTTGTTTTTCTTTCTATCTATTTATACAGTAATCTTTTAGAAAATAAGAAGTTGAAGTTGATGTGTTTTTATAATGTCAACAATGCTGCACTTGTTTTTCTTTCTATCTATTTATACAGTAATCTTTTAGAAAATAAGAAGTTGAAGTTGATAATTATTTGCCTTTTGATATTTCATTGTAACAATAATATAAATTAAATTAAGAGGAGAAGAACACAGAAAAAAAGAAGAATCAATCATATTAAGCAAAATGATATAATAAAAATAATATATACAACTCTATTTTTACTATTGCAAATTATAACCTATATATGGTAAAATATTTTATTATTAATGTTAATTTAATATATTACTCTTTTCATTCAATAAAGATAGGATAGTTTTCTTTATTTATCTGTCTCAAATTATATGCTACTTATTTTATAGATGGTGTACTAAAATTTTCTTTTTCTCAATATACTCTTATTTAATTTACATTGTTATCAATTTAAATAAACTTAACATATTCCAATTATAATGGAAAAATACATAAATTTATGGGTAAATAGCACTAGGGGTCTCTAACCTTTGAACGTTGTAACGATCGGGTCCCCAATCTTTGTTCACTAGCAGTCAGAGTTCCTAACCTTTCAAACGTACGTATCATAGGTCCTTTTTTGATGAAAAACTTCAAAAATTATGTTAACTCACCACACGCTCAATTTTTGAAGGGCAAAAATGGGATAAATAGCACTAGGGGTCCCTAACCTTTGAACGTTGTAACGATCGGGTCCCTTACCTTTATTCACTAGCAGTCAGAATCCCTAACTTTTCAAACGTACGTACAAGAAGTCCTTTTTTGACGAAAAACGTCAAAAATTCTGTTAATTCACCACGCGCTCAATTTTTGAAGGGCAAAAAAGTCTTAACACTATTCAAATATTATTATTTTTTCACGGCCCATCTCTTTCAAGAGCTCCGACAGATTCTTCCTTGGCAGCAGCTGCCGGAGCGGCACTGTCGTCAAGCCTAGTTTGGAAATGAAGGGATTCAGATTTGGCAGCCAATTCATTGTAAAATCTTTCACAATTCGCCGCGCACGTCCGTTAGAGCTTCTCACCCACCACGCACCACCCACCACCAGGAAAAAACAAACAAAAGTGGCGCTCGACAGCTCCGCCGACAGTCACCATGCCCAAAACCAGAAATGCATTTATTTAAGTTGGCTGACTGATATTTTCTTTAGTCCCTAACCTTTGAATAGCTTTAAGATATTTTTGTCCTTCAAAAAATGACATCTGGTACGTACATTTGAAATGTTAGGGACCCTATCGTTACAACGTTCAAATGTTAGGGACCCGATTGTTACAACGTTCAAAGGTTAGGGACTCCTAGTGCTATTTACCCCATTTTTGCTCTTCAAAAATTGAGCGCGTGGTGAGTTAACAGAATTTTTGACTTTTTTCGTCAAAAAAGGACCTCTGGTACGTACGTTTGAAAGGTTAGGAACTCCGGCTGCTAGTGAACAAATGTTAGGGACCTGATCGTTACAACGTTCAAAGATTAGGGACCCCTAGTGCTATTTACCCTAAATTTATTTACATGTTTACTCAAGTAGGCAATCAATAAATTCTACATTGCCTAGAAAACACCCATCCCCCAATAACAAAGTCAACAATTAAATTTCATTATTGTTTCAATGTAATGCAATTTAATTTAATTTGCATTTTAATTGTAACTTAATGAGCATTTAAATGTATTAGATTCACAAATGACTGATATTAAACGGGAGTATAATAGGAAAAGTGCGAAAAATTTATAATTTCAATTACATTAATGAGATTTCTTAGTTTGTGTGAAAAAAGAAACGAATTTATCTTTGTGGGACGAAGGGAGTATTAGTATAACTCTATCATATATAATATATTATTAGTATAACTTTAACATCCCCATCAAACTCATGACATCAAGCAGCGAGAGTTTGCCAAACGAGAAATAAAAACGATGGACCGGATGGGACTTCGTGAAAAAGTCAGCAAGTTGCAAAGACAAAATGTAAGGAAATAGTGATGTGCTGAAGATGGTGGCGAATTTGATGACAATCAATTTCAATATGCTTATAAAAAAGCTATAATACCAATCTGAATAACACTCTTATTATTACAATACATAGGAGTTGGAGAGGAAAGAGGAACACCCATGTCTGCAAGCAACCAACGCAACTATACAATCTCAGTGTTAGTGGACGTCATAGTACGATACTCTGCTTCAGTAAAAGAACGAGAAACAGTCTGCTTCTTACTCTTCCAACAGATAAGAGAATCACTCAAAAATAGACAAAAACTAGTATTATAGAGAGAGAGAGAGAGAGAGAGAGAGAGAGTAGTATTTATTCAATGATCAAAGTATCAAATACTAAATTTTAGATTAATTGAAAATAAAACCAACTAATTCTAAGTTACTAGACCAAATTCTAAATCCAAATTACTGGATGTGAATACCAAATACCGAATCCAAGATCAACAAAACTAAACAAATTCTATATTGTCACCTGGATGCAAAACCAACTAAATTTCAGAATAGAACAACTGCACAAATTCCAAATTTCAAACTGACTTGGATATAAATACCTCAAACAAGCCAAATGATCCAAGTAATCTAATCAGTCAAGACCCAAATACTTAGCCAGATGAAAGTATCTCAAAGAAAAAAAAAGACTTGGCCGAACGAGTGGCTCAAGGCCATTCACCGGAGAATGGAAGCAATTTCAAGTTTAAACCAAGTTGGATCAAACTCGCTCTGATACTATGTGAAAGTTCTAACAATAATATAAATTAAACTAAGAAGAAAAGAACAAAGAAGGAAAAAGAAAATCAATTTTATTAAGCAAAACGACATTAGAAAAATAATAAATACAACTCTATTTATACTAATGCAAACTCTAAACTATATAAGGTAAAACACTCTATTATTAATGTTAATATATTACTAGTATAACTCTACTATATATAATATACTACTAGTATAACTCTAACATTTCAAAAGTTTCAATCAAGTCACTAAATTTTAATTTTATTTCAAAGTCTGTCATTCTCTTTGATGTCTTTATTTGCTACATATTAAGTTTATTGGCACATATGATTTGTATCATGATGGTTATATTGATACTACGATTTTTTATAAGTATATTATATTTTAATTGTATTTAAGGTCTTTAACCTTTGTTTATTGTAGCACTTATATTATTAATTTTTTTCGACGAATTTTTGTCTTTAACTTTCATTAATTAGTACACTCCATCCATAATGATTGTTTATGTCAAGATGTTCTGTTTGCTTGCTTTGAAATAAGAAAAAAAAATATTATCGTATTTTTGCACTTATGTTTTTAATTTTTTCGATGAATTTTTATCTTAAACTTTTATTAATTAGTACGCTTTATCTTTAATGATTGTTTATGTCAAGATGTTCTGGTTGCGTGGTTTGAAATGGGGGAAATAATATTGTGCACTTTTGCATTTATTGTTTTTTTAAAATTTGATTGACAAATAAATTGTTTTATTCCCTTCCAACGGATTTTTCGACGAAACCTGTTATTAACATAAGATGTGTTAATTAATAAAATGTTAATGATAATAATGCGATAAAAAAAGTTATGGACATGAATGCTATAATAAGCAAAAATTGAAGAAATCAAGTACAATTAAAATATGGTGCAACAAATAAAAATTAAAAATTGTGGTGTTAATATAATTGAGTTAATTATATCATATACCACCAAACTATATACTCCATTTCATATATGCTACCATACTTTAATTCGTTTCATTTATACTACCGAACTTGAAAATTACTATCAGTTAAACTACTTCGTCAATTAACTGTTTATTGTGTGATGAAAATTCTGATGTAGCAGTAACAGATCATTCAATGGCTGATGTATATTCGTAGTTTGAAAAAATTGGAGATGAAGAAGCTGATTTGATTTTGAGGAATTGGAAAATGATAAACGACAACCCCTGGTCAAAGTCGTTTAATTGATGTGAAAAACGTATTTTTTATTTTGAACTTTATAAATGTGGACAACACTTTTACATGTGGCGAGAAAACATCATCTATTTAACAGTCTGTTAATGCCACATCATAATTTCTGTCACAATGAATTGCTGATTGACGAAGTAATTTAACTGAAAGTAATTTTCTAGTTAGGTGGTATAAATGAAACGAATTAAAATATGGTGACATAAATGAAACGAAGTATAAAGTTCAGTAGTATATGATATAATTAACCCTAATATAATTACTTTTTGAATAAATTACACTCATAGTCTTCATTCTTTCAACTTTGTAATAATATTATTCCTATCCAATTATATTTTGAGATATCATCCTTATTCTTTCATTAATTCGCACATATGGTCTCTAAATGATCATTTTTGACGATTTTGCCACCAGCTTAAATAAATTAAAATAGCAAAAAATAGAAAATATAATAGACAATTGGTCCCAAACTTTTTCAAAAGTACAAATAAATCCTAATTTTTTTATCTTTTTTTTTTTAATACAGATTTTCACTTGAATTGATAAAAAATGTGTTGTCCCAAATATTATAATCTAGCACCTATGACCCTCAATGTATGTGCGATGAAAGGACATCTAAAGTTTGGATAAATTTCGTCTAAAAATTTGTTAGTTAACCAAAAGTTAAACTTGTGATCTAAATTTGATTAATCTAACGATTGCAAAATGATATCTTGACATTTAATAATTTAAAAAAAAAAAAAGGAAAATGATTCTCTTAATTTTTTTTATCTTTTTTTTTTTTTTTTTAATATAGATTTCACTTGAAATGATAAAAAATGTGTTGTCCCAAATATTATAATCTAGCACCCATGACCCTCAATGTATGTGCGATGAAAGGACATCTAAAGTTGGGATAAATTTCGTCTAAAAGTTTGTTAGTTAACCAAAAGTTAAACTCGTGATCTAAATTTGATTAATCTAACGATCGCAAAATGATATCTTGACATTTAATTATTTTAAAAAAAAAAAAAGGAAAATGATTCTTTTACCCCCCCCCCCCCCCCCCCCCGGTTCTGAAATCCACCCGGTTGCGTGAAATCGAGAAACCAGGTGCCTGAATCATTACACCAATTTTTCACTTTCCATTAAAATTGGATCACAAAATGCATGGCGAGAGAAAATATATGTTACCTACAAATTTATAGTGTCAAATTCCTAACACACCAAAAAGAAACCCGACTCCATAAAACTTACCTTAAACTTAAACCGGAGATTGGGGAAAGAATATTCCGACGAATTCTCCTGCGGAGACCCTTTTCTTCAAGTTCAGCATTCAAGATAAAATGGGGGCAAGAAAATTAGATACAAATGTGGTACTTACAACTGTAAAATTCATTTGCTTCATCTGTAGAATTAATTTTTTAATGGAAAGTGAAAAAGTGGGCGGAATGATTTGAAGCACAAGCTTGCTTTTAGGGATTTTAAATTTTGATCCAGTTTATACTTTATGAGCATGTGAGGTTATGGATTGATTCAATTTGGTTAGTGTTATTTAATTGTTTTGCATGATTTTTCAGTTCAGTTCGAAAGAAGGAAGTTAAATATCCATTTCTGATTGTTGTTGTAAAAGCTCCTTTTAAATTCTTCCATTTTCTTGCAATTTATACAGTTAATTTGTACTGTTCTAATTTGATTCGAGAAAATGGGAGTGAAAGTAGCAATTCCATGATGATTTGTTGGTGGTGGTAGGCAGTGGATGGAGGGTGGTGGCTGCCGGCAATATGGTGGGGGTGAGGGGAGAAGATGAATATTTTTATTTTTTGTTTGTTTTTAATTATTTTAAATAAATAATATGAAAATATCATATTGTTCTTTTTTAAATTGGTCAAAAAATAAAAATATTTAAGATTTATTTGTACTTATATTCACACCACAATTTTTTTTATAAGCGCATCACATTTATGTCCCTGTTTTTTCATCGTACTCATATCATCAACCTTCCTTTAGTTAGCACATATTATCTTTGATAACGATTTCCGTCCAAAAATTTCATTAAGAAGGAATAAAAAAATTAATTTTCCCCTCGTATTTTTTTAAATAAGCCCAATAAATAAATAAATACTAAATTTCGATTAGATATTTGTTCTTTATTTTAAATCACACTAATAGAATTTTTAGACAAAAATCGTTAGTAGAAGCAAGATGCGTTAATTAATAGAATGTTTAACATAAGAATTCAATCGAAATAAAAAAATTAATGACATAAATGTAACAATATATAAAAGTTAAAGACATGTGTTTATATAATTGCCCTTTTTTCATTTCATTTTTTTTTTCCTGTTTTAAGTTAGGGACAAAATTGTCAAAAGAATAATCTGTGCGAATTAATGAAAAGATGAGAACAATATCTAAGAATAAAATTGAATGAGGATGATATTTTTACAAATATGAAAGTATGAGGACCATAAGTGTGATTTATCCTCACTATTTTTATTGAATAATCCACAAATGCGATTTCACTTGGGATTAGGGCTTTAGCATCATCATTTGATCAAATAAAAGAGTCTACCAAAAGCACTTCAAAATAAATTCATTGATCAGCAGCCTTACATTCGAATTTTGAAGGTCACATCTCAAAGTTTGAAAGACAGGGTAAAAGAAAAATAGAAAGAAAAAATAAAGGTAGAAGTTGCTTTGATCTCTTCTTGTAAGAGAAGGAACTAAGGGTATCATTTATCTCGAGTAATACAGAATATAAACCGCATTATTTAAGCTGCTACTACTTTCTATAGCTGTTACGCTTATTTTTCCCTTCTTCGTGTATACCCCATGCTTCCCCGTAGACTTTTTCAGAATTACGATCCCTCGAGCCCCAATCTTGCAGTTAACCAGCGACAAACATCTTCCATTTCTTCAGGAACGGTATAATGGCCAAGTCTGTGAAAGAAACACGGGAAAACAATGACCAAGTAAAACGAGAAATCATTTAACTTGGTGTTACTTATGACAACAGAATCACGGTTATAAAAGACCGAGCATATAAATACCCGTCATATGTTCTAAATGTAAGATTTTGAAATCCAGTTGAACTTAATATACGCGCAGATTTGTCCCCATGTTTATAAGCCACCACTTCATCACCTGAAATGCAAATAGCTTGTTAACTGGATAGTTAGGTTGTGAAATTATGTGCAACACTTCCTACTAAGGTAGACCTGGACTTGATGTCCTGTCCATCCCATCAACTCGTCAAGTTAATGTCTGGCCGATATTCTACATTATTAACCATGATAACATTGACAGCGTCTTATATTAATCCGTTTTGGAACCTTCTTTTCCCATAAAATACTACATTCGTCGTGCCAAATGAAGAATGACTTTTTGTGCATTATTAAGATTAGGTTATATTTTGTTTAAATAACTGCTGCTAGGCCTACTTCTTGCCACAATTAAATTAATGACTTCCTTGCATAAGCAATCTTAGAGCATGTGTATTCTGTCCTATATCTTTAAACTATCCCTTGAGAATGGATCTCATTGAAACACCGGGTGAACCCAAATTTTATTGTTAAAATCCGAAATTTATTATGTATGGAACCTTAGGAATAGCAGGTCTATAAGTACTTCCAAAGCAAAATGAATAAAACTGCACATAGGCTATAGACCTTCATATTTAAAACTATAAATACACATAAATGTAAGTACCAGGTCCATGACAGAGTAAAATAGGCAATGTTGCTGCACGCGTTACAGTCTCATTGGATTCTTTCAACTGGTTTCTCAGCATCCTAGAAAACAATCAGTTTGCTGAGTGTAAAGAAACGTATGAAATGGTGTGTGCTCGAAAGTATAAATGAAGTCGTACCTTGAACATGGTAGCCAGCCACTAAGACCAACAACAGAGCTCAGGTTAACTGGGTACGGGTTTCTGTTCCCGTACCGTCCAAAAACATGACATGTGGCTGAGTAGAGAGCAGTTGCAGCACCCATACTAAATCCCCCAACGCCCAGTTTAACTGTAGATAAATAATTATACACATCAAGGCACAATTATAGATTGCTAAGCCTCTTGAAGTTGCCACAGTAACGGAGTTTTCCTTTTTCATCAGCATAAATATCAGGAAACTGGATAAGGGAGTGTATATAATCAGTTCAATACTGGAATATTAATTCTTTTGGATGATGAGGTTGGTGGAATATCAATTGACATGATATCTAGTTGAGAAACATCATATCTGGTAAACATTAGTTAATGTACTTCAAAGATGATGATAATTTCTGGAAAATTATTCTGAAAATAAAAAAGAACAGTTAACACTTAACACTATAGGAGCAACAACATCGACTTCGTTCATTTTATGAACAACTTTCTGGAACCAACGATGTCGACTTTACTTGCATATACATCTTCATAAAGGCTAATGAAAAGGCATGATCAGGTTATTGACTGCAAAAATTTAAAATCAAACCATCTTAACATCGTCTGGACATTTAAATATTGATAACTAAGAGTCAGTGAGATATTGAAATGGTGGTTTCTGTGATGAACCAAACGTCAAATGTGAGAAAATTATCACTTTTGGGCTTTTAGTTCACAGCATATTAACCAACTAAATTTGCTGAATTCCAACAATTGGAAGTCTCTCCAAGGAGTCTAATGTCCTACAATAGCTCTAGGTTCTGTGAACTCATACCTTCTATTACAGATTAATTCATGCATACATAATTGGTTCTTTAGGTCATGATTTCTAGATGAATACGAAAAGAATATATGCAATGAAAACATCTGTTTTTTTTTTTTTTGAAGAGAAACATAGCATTTATTAATTCAAATCGCTGCAAACTGCAGATGAGATGAAAAATGGAATAAAATGAGTCCAAAGATTTATACCTTCTTTTAGTTAATAATGCTAGGGTATCCAAAAAAATAACTTATTTTATCTGTTGAAGAAGCTCGTTCAATCATGTAATACTATATGCAATTAATGTACATATATATCTTAGAATCTTTCAAGAAGAAACTAACTATCAGCAGGCTCTGTTGACAAAAGATTTGCAACGTGTGCTGCCGATGCGTCCAATCCCTCTACATCATCAGGTGCATCCTCTGAAATATCTTCTGCATCAAACCCTAATATGATAGGAGTAAGTACCATGGTATCTTCATTGATATGGCAGATGCAGAGAAAATGCATTGTCACAATAGATCAGCATGTTTGGCTAAGCTTAAAAAGTAAGATTCTGCACTGAAAATTAGAAGGAAAAAAAAACTTCTGAAGAACTGCAAACATGTTTGGCAAAAAAGGTTACTTAAGAGTAACTTTTAAGCTTAGCAAACATGCTCTAATAAGTTGACTTTTGCATCCATGGTGAAACCCTAATTAGTCAGTCAGTGACCAATAGTACTGTAATTCAGTAATTCCAGATGAATAAAAACATAAGTTGAGCAGGGCCATGGCAGAATATCTTACAAGCAGTGGAAGGAAATCCACCAAATATAGATACCGGTCGAGTAGGAGCAGTTGGGCAAATCCACTTTATCTGCACAGCAATTTAAACAAATGATACGATAAAGTTACTAACCAGGGGTGCATATTTTTAGTTTTCTTTACATAAAAGGAACAAGTAGTGTATATTGTATCTTGCAATACAAAATGACTCAAAATTTCATATTTATCCTTACATTTGGAAGAGGAAGGTTTTCCAAGAGCTGGGACCAGCTGCAGAAAGAACAATAAAATTGAAGTGAATATGAAGTTCAGATGAATGTAAGAAACCTCTAAAGTGGAGATCTATGTTAAAGGGCTCTTCCATTGGAGATCAAGTATCCTTGTTAGACACACGATGCTCAGACAAGGATATGATATGCGGATCCTTTGCATTAAATGTAACAAAAAACTTTTTAACAATCCAACAATTGGAGAAAAACCTGCGTATGGCATACATTTGAGTCCATGTTGCATAGACTCAGGGCACAAAAATTGATGACTGGTGGGATAAGACAACAAGTTGACAACACAATTTTTTCTTTTAAATTTTCACAAGCAAGTTGACAATACAATTGTAAATAATAACTGTCCTATTGTAGTTGGCAACCACTTATGTCTATTGGGACCACGTTTGCGGGAAGAAACCTGTAAAAACAATGATTAAAATAACACAATATGCTAAATATAAGATGCAGAAAGTATAGAGGCCTCAATGTCATCCTAACTCTCAATAAATGATAACCAAATGTATCACACCATTTATTTAATTAACTCAGAAAGAACTAAAACAATGTCACTGGGTTAAAAGGGAAAAACATGGCTAGTGAGGAAGTGGTCCCCTGTTCTGCATCGGCTATATATTATGTTGTTAAGACATGAATATTGAGTACGCACAAACAGATAAGTAACACCCATTATTCCGTTCATATAACCGTTTGACTTCTTTGATTGATGAGAATGAGAATATTCTAGAACTTAACAAGATGAAAAAAAGCTTGATAGTCTCTCACGTATTTCTTTGTGTGATTTAGTGAGACAAATATGCCACTAGAATGAAAGGTATAAAGTGAAGTTGAAAGTAACAAAATCCGAGCAAACAATAAACTGCAACCATAATCACATCACTGAAGTTGTAGTTCTACGCGTATTTAATGGAGTAACAATCATTATAGCGAAACACTATATTGAAATTGCCAATAGATTCTTCCGTGCATATCAGTATGAATACAGTTAAAGCATAAAAGCAGTAAGCTCCATTCTTTATATAACTGAAAGAGATTGTTATACCTTGAGCCTTTATCACCGAGGCCATGAAGCCAAACGATTGTTGCTTGGTGTCTCCCTTTTGGCCTGACGACATGAGTCCTTCCAAATTCAAATGCCCTTCTAGATGATTGGCTACCTAATGAATTCAAAGGTCAATTTAAAATCCTGCTACACGTTTTTCCTTAATTTACATAACATAAATAACTAAGAGTATATACAAATTAAAAGGAGAACCAGACCTTCAGCAGAGCCACTGAAGCTCATTTTCGACTCAAATAAACACGCAATGGAGAAGAATCGCACTTGCAGTGATTACAAAGATCTCCTGCAATGAATAAAAAACACAATTGGCAATCCCTATTTATACTTATTTTGGAGGGTGAAAATGGAAAAATAAGAAAAAACTGCACAGTCTAGTCCTGGCATCCACCATTTACACACACACACTATCTAGAACTACCTACTAAAAGATACTTAGAAAGAGAAAGGAACCCATGAAAATGAATCATAAAGGACATAAAATAAAATAAAAAGAAATAATCTTTATGAGCACATAGAATCCACACACATCAATGAACACATAAATTCAGTAATGACCCACGAGCCAAAAAAAGTCAGTCTTTGGTCTTACAATGCGCATTCAGAGAATCAATTCCAGTGGACACAACGGAAAAAGAACAGCACTTTCAACCATTTAACCTAATAATATTTTCAAGAAAAGAAGAAAAAGTTAACATTTTTCAAAAAGATCAAATCTTTTTATATATTCACACAAAAAAGAGCTTCTCCCTTTGATATTAGAAAAATTCTAGAAGTTCAAAAGGTATATTTTGGTAAAAGAATTAAAAACATGTGCAGCATATATACTAAAGATCTGATATAAATGGAAATAATAATAAATTTACAGGTGTGAAAGATAAGTGGGGTTTAAGATTTTATGCACCAAACCTGGACTCCGGATTCTATTGTGAAGACAACAAAAAAGTGACTAGGCTTTTTATTTCCCACTTCCCTAATTGTCTCTCCATGTTTTGCTGAGATTAAAACCTTCGATGATAGAAGTTTACTCCGTTGAAAAATAATAAAGATAAACAAAATTGTGACGAGAGATTTGAAAAATGGTAAAAAAAAAAATGAAAATGAGAGATTTGAGTGGAGGTATATATATTTTTTAAAATAGAAGATATAAAAAATTACTTATTTTAAAAATAACTCATTTCTATACATTAAAACAATAATTTAATTATTTTTCAACTTCAATCTACTCATTTATAAATAGAACTTTTTAAACTTAGCCAAAATTGCAGACTTTTATATTTTGCTTCTTTACTTCCCTTGTTCATATTGCTTTTGGACTTGAAAATAAGAATTAAAGCTTGTGATTTTCAAAGCTGGTCATTTTCTTGGAACCCTTTTTGACAAAAATCGTCATTGAGTGCTTTTTAGCAAATGTTAAGAATTGTATTTTAAAAAATGGAGTGTCAAATCACTTAAAAATGAATTGAAATAACTTCAATGTATAATCGAACTTTAAGTTTTTATGACCTTATATTGTACAAATACGATAAAAAAACAAGTCTTTACAAAATAAAGTGGTAAAAGTAAAAAAAAAAGAAAAAAGAAAATCAAATGAAAACACACATAACAAAGAACCACAACTTTGCATCGATATAATTTTACAAATTTCATAATTGTCCAATTATGTTACCAAAGACAATATTATTTTTTTGTGGGTGTGTCATCATTGTGTTACACATTTCATTTTCACGAAAAATATATACTGTCTGAGTCATGTGGGTTCGAGCACATGCCCGACTCGGACAACACATAAGTGCTCTTCATTTTCATCCTACCCTAGATTGTTTCTATCCTATTGCACATAACATGGGCTATTATTGATTGAATTGTAATTGATAAATATCAAGAATCAATGATCATGCTTCACAACTCAAAAGTAGTACTAACTTAGGTCCATGAGTTTTTGCATATTCCGTCTTTATGTATTTATTTATTATAAAGATGTTCTCATCACCTTAGAATCGTCAATTTTATTTTTTCTTTTTCTTTTTTCACCGTAGACAAAATTCTGGCAATTGCATCATAGAATTTTGTCATATGTATATATTAGTTATTGTATATAAAAAATTATATGAACTTGTTGACAACAAAATTATGGATGACTTGAAAATTAATTAGAGTAGGAGAGTTAGAGTCCAAAATAGGCATGAGACATTAATAATTTTTAATTTTACAAACCAAACCAAAACCTAGCAATGTCTTAATTGGTTCTTTTTGTTTGATTTTGCTTAAAATTTTGTTAAAAAATTGAAATTAAAATCAATAATTAATTTTAACCACACATTTTATGGCACTCACAAATTTTATCAACTTTTCAATGACACGTTTCATCGACTTTTATTCAAATTTTTTTAATTCTTTTTTTTTAACAAAATCAAATAAGCACTAAATCTTAAAATCTCTTAATCAAATCTTTAAAGAGAATAAAATTAACCCCCGACAAAGAAAGATTTCTTGTTATGATATATATATCTTGTGGCATCTCAATTAAATTAGACAATTAGTCCAATCTCTCCCTACCCCCATTAATTCTTGATTAGTGCAGAATAATGTTATTAATAAATCAATATTATAATTATAAGTCATAAGTATAACAGTGCTTAATTCATATTTGTAATTTATTATTTGGATGCTTAAATAGTGCGTAACTCAATAAATAATATTTGTAGGGCCACGTGTACGTGTATAGTATTTTGTTGAATACCATTTAAAAAAAATATTCTATTAGTTTTATATATGCATCTCTCACTTATTGTTTGAGGACAAGTTGATCTCAACCTTTCATTGGTATTTTATTATTAGTCTTACTAATTAGATTCTATTAAATTTTTTGTTAAAATGATATTTTTTTGCTGAAACGATGGTTATGTTTCGTCAATTTTAATAGAATAATAAAGAAAAAAGAAAAAAAATGGAAAAAGAAAATGGTTATTCAACGGCATCTTTCTCACAACGCAATATATCACCAAGCATCACTAAGTTATAGTGGTGGAGTTTTAACAAAAATAATGATCTTTAAGAATGGAATTTTGAACTTCAACTACGAAAAAATACATTGTAAAAAATCCCGATATTTTGTAGTATCTTTTCACAACCTAAGTCCAACGAAAATTCAGTATTCTAAAAAGCGTAAAGCGTGATTAGACGTGAAAGCTGAGCTTTAAATTTTTCGAGCTTAGGTGAGGCGAAAGTGAAGCATGATGCGTGGCTAAGCGTGGATGCCGCACCTCACGTATAGGAAGAGTTTATGCGTCGTCTAGACGAACTTTTTAGAGCAGTGCAAAAAACATATATTTGATAGAATCTTTTATAATCTATGTTCAATAACTCAAAATATTTTCATCATTGATATGTCTTTATTTGAGAGTATCTTTTAACCTCGTACATAACACGTGGACCACATAAAATGAATGGTGTTCTATTTTTTAGCCTTGCAAAAAAAAAAAAAAAAATTATAATAGCAATCAATCATAAACGAGTAATAATTTAATTTCAAATAAAATTCATGAGAATATTACAATAAGACAAAACATGAAACATGTGCATTTTATTTTCAACCTTTCCTAGATTACACTAAAGAGTGACATGCACCCCCTGCACTTACATTGGACTTTCAGACAATGAAATTGGTAAAATCAAGCAAAAGGGATATTCTTTCTTTCCATGTCAAATATCAAAGAGAAAAGATATGCAATAAGTATTTTAAAAACATTAATTTTAGCAAACACGAGATCTCAAAATCTGCTTAAAAAAAACATTGTTCATGTCATTTCAACATGACCTTTGGCCTTAGCTTCCCCAACTTCCATATCGTTATAAGTCGAGAACCTTGAATTCTCACTCCTTTCACCTTGGCCCCAAATGGCATAAGCTTCCTCGCCATGAGCAGCTTCGTCCCCGACCTCCATATCTTCCTCGCTCATCCTTAGAGGCACGATTAATCGTACTATGAGACATATTAGGCTTGTACTTATAATGTTAACGGTAATTATAAACACCACCCCAACAAGTTGAAGTCCTATTTGTCTGAAACCATTGTGATAGTCTTTCATATGGAAACCATAGAATAGACCAACATATTGTCCATGCTTCCCATAGAACAAATTGCATAATTTAGGGTTTGCAAATAAACCGGTGAGGACTCCTCCGAGGGTTCCGGCGACAGCGTGTGTGTGAAACACCGCCATCGTGTCGTCGACTTTTTGAAGGAGCTCGGATTTCTTGTGCACCACCATCATTGTGAACCATGGAATTGAGCCCGAGCAAATTCCCATTATTATAGCTGCCCATCCATGTACAACTCCTACATACACGAATCAAACATTATATCAAGAACACACAAAATTAAGTCCTATGTTCTACTAACATTTTTATGAAAAATAAATTCGATCTCCTGAGTTGTGTCGGTCGTGTAATTGGTGTGCTTACGAAGGGATATGTTGAACCACAATCATCAAAAAGTTTTAGAGAGTAGGTTTCACCACGCCTCCTCACAACCAGATTAAGTGCCCGTTTGGTAGAGATTATAAACTAGTTTATTTGACTAAAACAGTATATTTGACCAAGAACGGTAAAAAATGACGGCTACCAAGACAATTTTTTTTGTCAAATAAACTATTTTTGGTCAAATAAACTGGTTTATATACTCTACCAAACGACATCTAATATATATTCTGATCATATTATGCTCGACGATCTCGTCAAAAAGCTTTAGAGGGACTTTGGCCTATACTCCCATCGTGCTTATTAGATGTTTTTCATCAACAGCCCTACAAAACCTCAAACTTTTACATACTTTGATACCACGTCTTCGAAACAAGTTTGAGAAATGAATTACCTGCAGCTGGAGTGATGCAAACTAAACCAGTGATCATGCCTTGAACAGCTCCAATTACAGAAGCTTTTCCAAATACCAGAATATCTAGAATGAGCCATGTTAACAAACTTGTAGCAGCACAAACATGAGTGTTTAAAACAGCCAAGGATGCATCAATACTAGCAGCATAAGGGTCTCCTCCGTTGAATCCAGTCCACCCCATCCACAACAGTCCTGCCCCAGCCAACATTAGCAGTATGTTGTTCGGAGGAAATCTTTCCCTGTCCTTTGTCAAACGAGGACCGACCTGAAAATCACATAGTAAAGTACTGTTAGCATATACACGAGTCACGAGTTTAAATTTCGTCCCACTCATTTATAGAAGTTGTGTAAGCCAAGTTCAAGTCTTTTCGTCACTCATTTATAAAAATTGTGCACCCGCAAGGCTTTTGATGAAAAACATCAGTTTACCCTACACGTGAAAAGACATGTTGAAAACAAGTGATTGAACACTTCGGCTGCCACCTCCCGCCCCCGATCCTACTCGTGCTGATAGGCATGGTTAAAAAAATTGTAATTACTGTCTACACGAAGTGGAATAAAATTCCTATACGTACCCAATATGCAGCCGTGAAACCAGCAACTCCAGAGGATAAATGAATAACATAACCGCCGGAATAATCTATTAATCCGGCCACCGACAGCCACCCATTAACAGACCAAATAGTATAAGCTCCAATGGTGTAAGAAAAAGTAAGCCACAGAGGAACAAACAACATCCATGCATAGAAATTCATTCTTCCCAGGACAGCACCAGCAATTAAAATCAACGTAATTGCTGCGAAAACAAACTGGAAAAACACCATTGTTGCATTTGGAAACTTGCCAAGAAATGCTGGTTCAAGTAAATAATGTTGAGATAATGCCACATTAATCTTGCCCCAAACGGGAATCAGTTCATCTCCGAAAGAGAGTCTGAATCCCCAGCAAACCCAGCAAACAAGAACACATGCAAAGGCGTATAGCGCCATGAAAGCTGAATTCACAGCCCATTTCTTCTTAACAGCGCCTCCGTATAAGATTATAAGCCCCGGAACGCTCTGTAGGCCGACTAATGTGGCGGCGGTTAGCTGCCACGCATTGTCGCCTTTGTTCATCCATGGCGGGTTGGCGTCGTCGGGAATTAGGTTAGGAGGAAGAGCATATAGTGGTGGTGGTGGAGCCATCAAAAAGAGCCTGAAAATAAGTAAATTTGGAAGAAATAAGTTGGGGTGCTTTTGATTAATCTCTTGATTATGGGCTGGTTTATATAAGATGAAAAAATTTCTTAGTTTGATTCTCACGACAAGGTTTCCAATTATTGGAAGTATCTTCTTAATCTGTCGAAAATCTATTACAAAGTTGGTTTCTTTTTTGTCACTGGCCAGACATGTTTCGAATTGTTGGCGATCATTACAATGGGTTTCCAGTTTCAACGACATTCTCGAAGAACAGCTTCATTGGTGCATCAATGACAAATCTACCACACTGTCCATTGTCTTTTTCGGTATTTTTTGAGTAATATTGCGTGATTAGTCGTTTATAACGAGCTTGGAAGGTAGAATTAGATTCTAAAAACCCGTCTCTTTCACATTATTTGTCTAACCACACTAACAACGTCACATTCTAATTGCAATGAAAGTCTCCAATTATTGTTAATTTTTTCATTTATGTCATTAACTTTTTTTCCTTGCATTCTTATCATCGGCTTATTAATTTGCACATCTTATCTTTGTCTTTAATGATGATTTCTATCCAAAACGTTAATTAGGAGGGCATAAAAAGATTTGTCCGCCTCTCGTATTTTCAAATAAACAAAATAAATAACAAATACAAAAGTTTAACAAAATATGTTTTCCTCATTTCAATGCACATTAGCAGAATATTTGGAGTAAAAAAATCATTATCAAATATGAGATGTGTAAATTAATTGAAAGTTAATGATAAAAATGTGACGAAAAAAATTAGAGACATAAGTGTCAAAATGTCGAAAGTTGGAAGATCTTTATTGTAATTAAAATATAGTTTAAATAATAAAAACTGTAGTGTAAATATAATCACCTTTAACTTTACATTTTATACACTAAAGTAAACATATATATTGAATATTTGAAAATATGGGCAGCTTCTTTGCTTTTTCTAATGTCGTTCCAAAGTTGATGATATTGTTAGGATATTTTTTTAAAACTTGCCAAAGTCAAAAGATACATTAATTTTTGAAAAGAAAAAGATATGATATGATATAATCAGGAGCGATCTCTTACCTCCAGTGGACAAGTATTATTTTGCCCACATTTAATGTGGCACTTGCCCTGATATCTTACCCCTAGTGGCAAGTGTTAAACAATTGTCGAATGGACAAGTGCCACATTGAATGTGTGTAAGATAAAACTTGCTCATTGGAGGTAGGAGATCACCCCTCATTATATAATATTATATTATATTTGGTAACTAAAATTGTACAAGTTTACAATTTTTGGATACTTTGACAGTCGAAACTTGAAAGAAATTTAGGTCATACGTTATTTATAAATTGACATGGTTTATTCTCTTTTGTATATGTGACTTGAGGGTTTTTTAGAGAGAAATTGTAAGTCTAGCATATTAGTTGTTTTTCTTGTTCTCTTTGTGGGTTATACAAATAGTAAAAACTGGTAGGTGTAGTAAAACTTATGATATTATTTTTTCTTAAGATACTTGAAGAATTTGGAAGAGTCAAATCTATATGATTATAACAAGTTTTATATGGTGAAAGTTTTGACAGTTCATAAATCTTTCTCTATTTTATATATTTTTTCTGTCTCGTTATTTTTCTTTGAACAAATATCTTGTGGGTAATAAATGAATTAGTTTCAATTTCTAACAGTGGTATTAGAGCATCATGTCGTTCAGAGTATTAGTGCACAGAGAAGATATGTCTATCAAATAACGTGGAGAAATTTGACAGAAGAACTAATTTTGGCTTGTAGCAAGTACAAGTTAAAATTGTTTTGATTCAATCTGGACTACACAAGAATTTGAAAGGAAAACTAACCCTTATTTTTGACAAAGATACAAAAAAATTTAGTATGAGCGATGATGTTTGAGAAGATTTAGATTTGAAAGCTACAAGTACGATACGTTTCTGTTTAACCAAAAATGTTGCAAATATTCTTAGAATATCTACTGCAAAGGAATTTTGAGAAAATTTTGAACAAATGTATCAAAGAAATAGTCTTTTAAATCGGTTGTACTTGAAGCAACAGTTTCATTCTTTGCGAATGAATGCATATACAAAAATTTTAGACCACCTGAGTGTTGTCAATGGAATGGTTTCTGAACTGAGAGCTATTGAAGTTAAAATTGATTATGAGGATAAAGAGTTAAGACTCGCATGGTCTCTTTTATCCTCCTATGAATACATCAAACTAATTTTGATGTATGGAAAAGAAATTGTGAGTTTTGAAAAAAATACAAGTAAATTAATTTCTGAAGAAAGAAGGTTGCGTGATGGAAGTAATATTTCATCTAAAAACCCGTTACTTATTACTGAAAAATGGAAGAAGAATAACTACATGAAAATGAAAGTATCTTGTTGGAGCTGTGGACAACCTGGTCACATAAGGAAAAACTGTTCAAAGGGTATAGTAGGCTCGGTTGACTGCTCGAAATCAGAAATAGACAATATGTTTCTCTTTATAGAAGACGATGATGTCGCTTGAGTAAATATTTACATCTTCATGGCATGCGCCCGTTGCTACGATAAAGGATGTGTTACTACTAGTTGGTCTACATGTTTGCACATATGTATTGGCTTGACATTAATGCAAGGTGTGTAGTGAAATTAATGTCGATAACTGATGAACTTCTAGGTAGGTCAAGTAAGGGAGTTGCACTATAATATTTAAGCGAATTTATTTGATATGAGCCGATGAAATTCTTATATGGCGGAGTATGTTAATTCTTTGTTTTGAGAATTTAGATTGTCAAAGTTTACCAATTTTTTTAGTATCGAGATGAAAAGCTGCAGAATAGATGATTGACTTTTGACTCGTTTTTCGTCAAGGTAGAGGTTGTTGAGATATTTTCTCAAAACTTACCAAAATCAAAAGATGTACTGATTGTTGAAAAGGAAAAGATATTATATTACATTATATTTAGTGACTAAAATTGAACAAGTTTCTAAATCTTGGACACCTTAGCACTCAAAACTTGGAAGAAATTTAGGTCATACGTTAACTATAAATTGACGTGGTTTATTCTCTTTTGTATATGTGACTTGAGGGTTTTTGAGAAAAAAATTGTAAGCCTAGTATTCTAGTTGTTTTTCTTGTTATCTTTGTGGGTTGTACAAAGAGTAGAAATTGACAGATGTGGTAAATCTTATGATATTATTTTTCTTAGAATACCCGGAGAATTTTGGTGAGTGAAATTTAAATGATTGTAACAATTTTTCATATTGTGAAAGTTTTGACAGTTCATAAATTTTTCTCTATCTTTTATATTTATTCTATCTCGTTATTTTTCTCTGAACAAAGATCTTGTGGGCAATAAAAGAATTGGTTTCAATTCTCAATATATATACATTGGTTTCTACTATCTTGATTAGTCTTGTTTAAGATTCAAATATGTTACTACTGTTGGAGAAGTTGACTCTAATTTTGAATAATTCGAATATGATACTTACTTTGAATCAAAATTGTTATTGTTTGGTATTTGACAAGGAGCACTCATATGATGATGTAAAAAAGGATTTGTACGTCGGAATGGAGCAAATTATTTGCATGGCAGATTTTAGAGTGTTGACATATCTTGTAATTTATACCAACCAAAAAAGTTGTCACTATAGATTGAAAAGTCGCTGCTATAATGTTAGAGTGACAACAAAGTCGTCACTAAATGTCGTCGATATAGGCTAGTAAGTATAGTTTTATTGCAACGACATTTTGTCATCACTATATGCGCAACTTCTTTAGCGATGACAAAGTCGTCGATATAGGATTCAACTTTTTAATAATTAAAAAAATTAATTTCATATACTTGGTGGATCCATGACCCGATCTACCAAGTATGGGTTTGAAACTCGACCCACCAAATGTCCGACCCAATTCACTAAGCTTTGTCAAGTATTTTTAGTTTAGAATGATTGAAATGTGATTTGAACAATTGGTTTAAAGGTTGTGAAGTTACAATCAAATCATTTGATACAAATCAATCTTGTGATTATATTTGTTTTCATAATAAATACTAGTTCAGTAAACAACATTTTTCTATAATTGCTTATAAGGTAAAAAATGAATATTAGTGAAAAGTCAAATTCCACACCTAAGTTTTCTTTAAAAAAAAAAAAAGAAAAGAAAAGAAATTCTCACCTATAGGGACGACATTGTTGTCGAACGTCGTCACAATAGATAGATTTTTTCGTCGCTATAAATAGATTTTATCGTCACTATACATAGAAAAAAAGCGACAAAACTTCTCGCCATCTTCCAAAACAAAAGCGTCGACTAAATTGATTTATAGAGACGACAAATTTTGTCGCAATAACTCTCAATACGCTATAGCGACAACATGAGTATGTTGTTGCTATATACGCTATCCTATAGCGACGACAAAAAAGTCGTCATTATTTATTGTCGTTGTTGTTGCTATTTTTTGTAGTGGTAAGTTACAGTTTTGTACTAATTCGAAGACATTAGGGTGAGGTTAAAGATATTTTTCGTTACGTACAATTGACATGAGATTATTTTAATCACAAAAGTTATGATCTTTTTTAGTGAGGGTATGCATATGCAAGTTATGACTCCAATTCACATAAAACAGATCACAAATAAAATATATGTTTACACGTAGAGGAACAACTATATAATGGAGATATGTAAACCAAACTTTAACAGCAATATCTTCAAATTATTTTGAAATTAATGCAATCTACAACTCAAGTGGAGAATGTGTATGGTCTGAGAATATGATCCATCATATCCAAATGTCATGCAGATTAACTTCAACAAAAAATAGTCCAACAATATTGTATGAAGACAATGCAGTATATATTGCACAACTTAAGGGATATTATAACAAATGGGATATGACAAAACATATTTCTCAAAATTCTTCTATACACATGAGTTTCAGAAGAATTGTATCATTGATGTTCAACAAATTCGCTCGAGTGATAATGTGACTGACTTATTCACAAAAACATTGTCGATGTCTATATTCAAAAAATTGGTACGTAAGATTTGAATGTATTGACTCAAAGATCTTCAGTGGTTAACATCCAGGATATTGCTGTACTTTTCTTCCTTCGTCCAGGTTTTGTTCCATTTGTTCCATTGGATTTTCTTGATAAAGTTTTAATGAAGCATCACTTTTAGTACCTCAAATTTTTTAACAAGTAAATATACTCTTTTTCCCATCATTTAATAGTTTTGTCCCTTTAAGAGAGTGTATTTAATCTAGACTTTTAAAAATTTGATTGACATTTTTTTAAGTGACTAACTTTTATAAATTTCATTGACTTTTATAGATTTTAATAAACTTCCACAGACTTTTATAAATTTTCATTTTAAAAGACTTCAAAAGACTTTTATGAACTTTTTTATTTGCGTTTATGTTTTCAATTAAAAATCTTAAATATAAAAATTTAATGTCTCACACTTAAAATTTTTGTCGCTGTGGAAAAATCTAGTAATAATTTATTTAATTACATTAAAATTATTAAATTCATAAAATTTAATATTCTATTAAATGTCATATTTAATTGCTGCAGATAAACTACTTCAGAAATTAATAACATAAATTATTATTTCACTTTCTTTTTTTCTTTTGGATAAAACTATGAACTTTGTGTGTGGATTAATTTTAAAAAAACATGACAAGCGACCCCTTTTAAATATATTTTCTAAATATTTTTTTTATCCAATTCATAATCACTTTTTACATTTAAATAATAACCTATAGTAACACATCATTGTAAGTCACATAAAATACGTAAATAAATAATTAAAGTACCAATTTTTTTCCAAAATTCATTCTATTTTATTAAAAAAAATCACTAATGGTCAATATTATAAGCGTACCCAACAGCATTCTATATATCAGTAGTTATAGTAACCATTATATATAAGAATTAATTATAAATTTATCTTTTTTAATTTAAAATAAAAGAAAATGATGAAAAAGAAGAAAGATAAAAAAATGGTATCATTTCATAGCAAATGGATCATTTATGATGAAGAGGATGAGCTTCAAAAGAATGATACAGAGTTCTTGCAAAGTAGAACCGTACAACACCAGCACGAGATAGATCTTCCAAAGAACAAGGCCTTTTTCGAATAAGCCAACTCATTCAGAAAATATTGAAGAAAAAAATCACACTCAAGAGATAAGAAGTTTAGTTTTCTTTTTTAATTAATCATGTGTTTAAGGTTCATAGAAATGAAAAAAATGAAATGGAAAGAATTGTTAAGGGAATATTGAAAAGAGAAAAAAAATCATATTGGATAGAGATAAAAATATTAATATTTTTTTATAAAAAATATATTAGTAATTAATCATGACTATAATGTTCGTATAAGAAAAAAGAAAAGAAAAAAAAATAGTTAGGAGAATATTTAGAGCTGGCAAATGGGCTGGGTCGGGCTGCCCGGCCTGCCAGAGCAAGACTACACTTGAAACTGGACTGGGCCAGCCCAGCACAGTTTTGTGCGGGCTAGAAATATGCTGGCCCAATCCAGCCCATCGGGCTAACCCTGTCTTAATTTTTATTTTTTATTTTTATAGATTGCATCAAATACAATCTTAAATTAACTTAGACAATATATATTTTGAAATTTTTAAAGAGATTAATTTATAAAATTGTGACTCTCATGTATTAGTCAATAGATAAACATCAATTTTCTTTCAAAATAATAATATTTTTTTTTTGTTAATTGTAAAATATTTTTGACACATTTTTCTAAAACTTAAATAGTAAAAACATACTAGTCTTATTGCTTTGAAATATAAGCATGTTTGACTTAAATTAAAAAATTTACTTATAAGTAAATTTAAAATAAATAATTTACTTGTCACACCAAACATAATTTGGATTGAAACTTGAATTAAACTAAATTTTAATTAAATATAAACAATTTTATGTTGGAACTTAGGATTCTTGGACTAATGTTTTAAAAAAAAGACAATTTAAATTAGAGACTTGGGTTTAGACCATTTTGGATTGATATTATTTAGATTATGTATTATGGGTATTCACAAAATGAATTATTAGTGTTAAGGAACTAAAAAAAATAAATTTGTGAGCTAGACGGGCAAGGTCATATAAGTCCGATTTTGTTTGGGTTAGGGCCAGCCTAACCCAAAATCCGGTTTATATGGGCTATTTTGCCAACTTTAAGAACCAATAGATGTAATTATGCCATAGGGTTTTGTTCTCCTCCACCTAGTGGAGAACTTATTTTGCCCATTTGGATAAGTGTCCAAATGGGATTGGAGGAGGAAAAAGTGAAAAAGTGAATCACATTTTCCTCATCTTGTCCAAATGGGCAAAATAAACTTCCCACTAGGTGGAGGAAAACATCTCTGTTATGCCATATACCTCTTTTTCATTTAAACGTTAAAAAATACATTTCTTTTTAATTTTTTAAATTTTACCCTACATCTAAATAATATTTTTTAAAAATACCTCTTTTTTATATTATATATACTTTTTAAAAAATATTTATTTATCATTCTAAACATAAAATACAAAAAAAATGATATATTATTTTATCTCTTTAACCCCTTTCAAACCCTACACCATAAACACTTATATCGCCGCCGCCCACCACCATCTCAGGTGCCACCGCCAACCACTATTGCGATGGTCTGCAACCTCCTTCTTGCTACACAACTCTTCTCTCTTTAACCTTTCAAACCCTAACATCATAACCATCATCTCAAGTATCTTGCACCGCTGCCTCCAACCACCAACCACCATCGTAATGATCCACGACCTCTTTTGTGAAGATCTATGTCATACTTCAGTCAAAGGCAAGAAATTTCTTGGTCAAAAATCTCAAGCCAAGTAAAAAAAAAATGAATGGATAAAGAATGTCAGGCGGTGGGCACAGAAAGCAAAAACCAAATAAAAACTAGTTTTGGTTTCTTTCTTATCTTTCATTTTGGTTTCTTCCTTATCTTTCATTTGGGTTTCTTTCCTTTCATTTCACTTTCTTTTACATACGTACCAGAAGCGATAAAAATTCCAGCCAAATAATTCTATTTTCTCCACCAAAAAATTTAGTTCATTCACTAGACTTTTGAAATTAGAGTACTTTTGAAAGAACTGGTTCTCTTTTTTTTGGGGCTACGATACGAGGTAAGAAGAGAAATTTTGATTTTAAGAATTGGTTTAATTATGTATTTATAGTGGGTTAAGAATTAGCAGTTCAATTCCTAGCTTTAATTATTGGATTTTATAGAAGTAGAATTATAAGTGAGTTTTGAATTGGATTCTATTGTTATCTCAGGAAGTGACTCAAATATCGAGACAATTTATTAGCCGAGTTAATCTTCAATAGATAACTCTGTGAGTGGAAAAATATATTTTAGAAAATTTAGATTTCAATTATAAGATATTATATCGTTAAATGTTAAATTACGTGATTTCTTATAATTGTTTATTGAATTATGTTATCTTGTGAATTCTAAAGATTGTGAAATTGGTTATTATGAAATTAAACATGAGTGAGATGACGTTTAAATTCATAAAAGTACCTAGTAAATTCATTGATTATTCTAGTATACTGAGGGGTCTTGGCCGTGTATTAGCACACTGAGGAGTCTTGGCCGTGTATTCGTACACTGAGGCGCCTTGACAGTGTATCATTTACACTGAGGGGTCTTGGCCGTATACTAGAAAGTTTAGCCCTTTGAGGCAGTCTGTGCACGCATGCTGAGATTATATAAAAAGGGTACATTTTGATAAGATTTTCTATTATACTGTGATATGAGGATATGATGAAATAATGATATATATTTTAGCTGATGAATATTCTACGATTATGAGCTGATATTACTTGTTGAAGTTATTGTGAATTGTTAAGTAACGTGGGCTCATTTTCGATAATATCTATAAATGAAAAGAGTATAATTATTTTCGAAAATCTCTAGTCACTGAGCCTATCAACTCATATATTTTCCATTAATGGTTTTTTTCTTATCAGGTAGCGGTTGAGTTTCTGATCAGTTTTTGGATATAAAGCTTTTGAGTTCGAGGTTGGAGCCACACGACAGAGTTAGTTAGTATGACTCACTTCATAGAGCATGTAGTCATTGTTTTGGGACGCATATTCATTTTTGGATATCATTTTGCATCACATGTAAATAGTTAGGTGGGCTCACAATATATTTTTGTATCTGTATGTACAGTTTATATTAATTAAATAGTAAAAATTTTATGATTCGGCTAGTCTCTGTCGTGTTGTTTTGTTGTAGATATTGAAAGGGAAATGGTCCCATTTAGTTGTGAATATAGTTTGTTGGGATATGTGGTATTTTATTTCAGGTTGATTAGTCCAAATTACAAGAGAGATAATGCCAAAATTTTCTTAAAAATAAGTAATCATAAGTTGTGATTGTAGTAGCTTTAATGGTGGGTCCAACCCTTAGTTGGTATTCACCATCGGCGCACGTCACGTCTCGAGTATATGAATATTGCTTGGAATGGGTCGTGTCAGATTGGTATCAGAGAATGGTTCAAAGTTTATAGGCTTACTTGCATGACACACGTATTCTGACATCTAGCATATCATGCATACCATGTCGGTGAGTCCTGCGTTGTGGTGGTAGAACTTGCAAGCTCCAAGATATTTTGTCAGGCTCATATTGCTCCTGATAGAGATAATCTTGGAGATGATGAAATAATGGACGAATCAGTTCATCAGCCACCTGAATATCCAAGACAAGGAAATGTGGTTGAAAATGACCCAATCGATGTTGAAAGGATTGCTACTGCAGTTGTTTCGGCTATGCGCAATACAGATAGAAATTTCAGCATTGAGAGGGCAACAAAGTTAGGAGCCAAATTTTTTACAGGAACAGCTGATCCTGCAGTTGCCGAGACCTGGATGATAAAAGTAGAGAGAGTTTTTGATGTAATGGGTTGCCCAGATGATAGAAAACTACGTCTCGCCACTTTTTTATTAGAAGATGGAGCGTAAGATTGGTGGCAATCAGTGCAGAATAAATATCTAGACCCTTCTATTATAACTTGGGCAGATTTCAGGCATAATTTTTACGATGCTTATTACCCTCGTTCTTATAAAGATACTAAACGGGATGAATTCTTGAGGCTAGTACAGGGGTCTTCAACTATTGCAGAATATCAGAAGAAATTTATTTAGCTTTCGAAATATGCTCAAGTCCTGGTTGGTAATGAAATTGACAAATGCAGACGTTTTGAAGATGGTCTAAGAGAAGAGATTAGATCATCAGTGACTGTAGCGGGTTGGAGTGAATTTGGCAAATTAGTAGAATCAGCTTTAAGAGTGGAGAAAAGTATGTTAGATAGACAAACAGAAAAAGAACAAATGAAATCCAGAGCTAGCGGTAGTCAGACATGGATAGAGATTTCTAACTATAGACCACCTCAGAGGGATAACAGAGGATTTCGACCTGATGTTTCTATTTCAAGCCAGTTCAAGCCCAGATAACGAGGAATTCAAGGCTCTAGAATCAGCCAAAGTATGATACAGCAGTCAAGGAGTAATCGTCCTCCTACTCCGAGTTTCTCCCAGAGATCATTTACTCCGAGATATGGAGAGAGTTCCAACAGCACAAAATTTCCTCATTGCAAATTCTGTGGAAAATTTCAATTGGGCGAGTGTTTGAAGTTCAAGGGATTTGGTGTCTGTTATCATTGTGGCCAAGCGGGACACATACGAAGAAATTGCCCAGTTCTAGTACAGGAGAGTGGCATATCACTAAGGATATTTCTCCAGCAGAGTGTGGGTAGTACACGACAGAATCAGATCCAAGAAAATACTTTGATTAATAAAGTAGGCACAAATAGTGAAGTTCAGCCCAATGTAGCAAGTAGTAGCGGGGTAAAACTTAAAAGCCAGGTAGGACGTCCAAAGAATCAGGCAAGAGTTTTTGCTATGACACAACAAGCAGCAGAAGAGTCACCAGATGTAATTATGGGTATGTTATCTATTTTTGATAGAGATGCTCGTATTTTAATTGATCTTGGATCTACATACTCTTTTATTTCAATTGCACTTGCCATATATGTGAATCAAGAGCTAGAATCTTTAGATAGTTGTTTGGTAGTGGGCACACCAGTAGGAGAATCTCTTTTAGCTAAGAATGTATATCGAGATTGTGGGATCAAGGTAAATGATCAGGAGTTCAAGGCAAATTTAATACCTCTTGCTATCCATGATTTTGACGTTATCTTGGGCATGGACTTCTTAGCTGCAAATCGTGCATCAGTTGATTGTTTTCGTAAAGAAGTTGTGTTTAGACTATCAGGACAACCTGAAGTTATATTTAGTGGACAGCGTAGAAACTTGCCATCTTGTATGATATCCGCTATTGACGCTAGAAGATTACTCAAGAAGGGTTGTTATGCGTATTTAACTCATGTAATTGATACAGATGTTAGTAGGATAAACCTTGAAGACATCCCAGTTGTCCGATACTTTCCTGATGTATTTCTAGAAAAATTACCAGGTCTACCCCCAGATAGAGGAGTTGAGTTTACTATTGACCTAATTCTAGGAACATCACCTATTTCACAAGCACCATATAGAATGGCTCCATCAGAATTGAAAGATTTAAAAGTTCAGTTACAAGAATTAGTAGACAAAGGTTTTATCAAACCTAGTATATCTCTGTGGGGAGCACCAGTTTTGTTTGTGAAAAAGAAAGACAGCACTATGTGATTGTACATTGACTACAGACAGTTGAATAAAGTGACAATCCGTAATAAATATCATTTGCCACGTATTGATGATCTATTTGATCAGCTTCGGGGTGCTACAATATTTTCAAAGATTGATTTACGTTTAGGATATCAATATCTAAAAATCAAGGATAGAGATGTACCAAAAACTGCTTTTAGAACACGATATGGCTATTACGAGTTTCTTGTTATGCCGTTTGGATTGACCAATGCCCCAACAGCATTTATGGATCTAATGAACAGAGTGTTTCATCTGTATCTTGATAGATTTGTGATTGTATTTATTGATGATATACTGGTATATTCTCGAAATCAAGATAAGCATACCGAGCATCTTAGAATCATTTTACAGGTCTTGCGAGATAGACAATTATATGCTAAATTCAGTAAATGTGAGTTTTGGCTCAACAAAGTGATATTTTTAGGGCATGTTATATCAGCGGAAGAAATTTATGTAGATCCACATAAAACTGAAGTAGTGGTAAAATGGGAAAGACATACTAATGTGACAGAAGTACATAGTTTTCTTGGCTTAGCAGGGTACTACCGTCGTTTTGTTGAAGACTTTTCCAAAATTGCTCCTTCTTTGACCAGTCTGACTAGAAAGAATGTTAAATTTGAGTGGACTGAAGAATGTGAAAAGAGTTTCCAAGAATTGAAACATCGATTAATTACTGCCCCAGTACTTACTCTTCCATCTCCGGGCGAGGAATTTATGATTTACAGTAATGCTTCACGTCAAGGTTTGGGTTGTGTTTTGATGCAGAATGGGAAGGTCATAGCCTATGCCTCTAGACAGTTAAAGAAACGTGAGCTGAATTATCCTACACATGATCTAGAGTTGGCCGCAGTTGTTTTTGTATTGAAAATTTGGAGACATTATCTGTATGGTGAGAGGTGTCAGATTTTTACAGACCATAAAAGCTTAAAGTATATCTTTGATCAGAAAGAGTTGAATCTGAGACAGAGGAGATGGTTGGAGCTAATAAAAGATTATGACTGCAGGATAGAATATCGTCCAGGAAAGGCCAATGTAATTGCTGATGCTCTCAGTAGAAAGACGTCTAGTTCTACGAATCAGACTAATGCAATTTGCTATTCCTTATTCAGTGAATTCAAAGTTTAGAATGCTCAACTATCAGTGACCAGTTTGGGAGCATTATTTGCTAATTTTCGAGTGAGACCTACTTTGATTGACAAAGTTAGAGAAGCTCAGACTCAAGATCCGATATTAAGTAAATTGAAAGAAGAAGTTAGTAACGGTAAACACGCAGATTATACTATTTGAGATGACGGAGCTTTGGTTATAGGAAGTAGACTATGTGTTCCAGACGACTCAAAGTTAAAGAAAGAAATTCTAGAAGAGGCACATAGTTCAGCTTATGCAATGCATCCGGGTAGTACTAAAATGTATTGTATACTTAAGGAACATTATTGGTGGCACGGAATGAAGAGAGAAATAGCTGAGTTTGTATCCATATGTCTTATTTGTCAACAAGTGAAACCAGATCGTCAAAGAACAACTGGACTCTTACAGACATTGCTTATTCCTGAGTGGAAATGGGAGCACATCACTATGGATTTCTTATTTGGGCTTCCTCGTACTCATAATGGTTATGATGGTATATGGATCGTGGTAGACAGATTGACAAAAACTGCCAGATTTTTGCCGATTAAAGTTACATATTCATTGGATAAATTGGCAAAAATATATGTGGATGAGGTAATCAGTTTATATGGAGCACCTGTGTCTATTGTCTCAGATAGAGATTCGCGTTTCACTTCTAAATTCTGGCCTAGTTTGCAGAAAGCCATGGATACTAAACTACATTTTAGTACAGCTTTTCACCCACAAACAGATGGCCAATCAGAAAGGACTATACAGACTTTAGAAGACATGTTACGGGTCTGTGTTCTTCAGTTTAAAAGAAATTGGGATACTCATTTATCCTTAATGGAATTCGCATTTAATAACAGTTATCATTCTAGTATAGAAATGGCTCTTCTTGAAGCACTTTATGGTAGAAAGTGCAGAACTCCAGTTTGTTGGGATGAGGTTGGTGAAGGAAAACTGTTAGGCCCTGAACTTGTTCAAATTATTGCTGACAAAGTGAAACTAATCAAAGAAAAACTAAAGACGGCTCAAGACAGACAGAAAAATTACGCAGACAAACGTAGAAGAAATCTTGAATTAGAAGTTGGAGATAGAGCTTTCCTACTATTATCTCCGTGGAAAGGTGTTCTCAGATTTGGTAGAAAGGAAAAATTGAGTCCACGATATATCGGCCCATATGAGATTATTGAGCGTATTGGCCCAGTTGCTTATCGTTTAGCCTTGCCAACTGAGCTATCTAGAATTCATGACGTGTTTCATGTTTCTATGCTGCATAAGTATATTCCAGATCCGTCTCATGTGTTGGAATCGCAACTAGTTGAGTTGAAAGAGAATCTTACATATGAAGAAAAACCAGTTGGAATATTAGATAGAAAAGAACAAGTACTACAGAGTAAAACTATAGCAATGGTTAAAATGTTATGGAGAAATCATACAACAAAAGAGGTGACATGGGAAAATGAAGATCAGATGCATTCTCAATATCCACAACTCTTCAATGCCTAACCGATTGAATTTCGAGGACGAAATTTTTTGAAGGGGGTGAGTTTGTCATACTTCAGTCAAAGGCAAGAAATTTCTTGGTCAAAAATCTCAAGCCAAGTATAAAAAAAAAAAAATGAATGGATAAAGAATGTCAGGCGGTGGGCACAGAAAGCAAAAACCAAATAAAAACAAGTTTTGGTTTCTTTCTTATCTTTCATTTTGGTTTCTTCCTTATCTTTCATTTGGGTTTCTTTCCTTTCATTTCACTTTCTTTTACATACGTACCAGAAGCGAGAAAAATTCCAGCCAAATAATTCCATTTTCTCCACCAAAAAATTTAGTTCATTCACTAGACTTTTGAAATTAGAGTACTTTTGAAAGAACTGGTTCTCTTTTTCTGGGGGCTACGATACGAGGTAAGAAGAGAAACTTTAATTTTAAGAATTGGTTTAATTAAGTATTTATAGTGGGTTAAGAATTAGCAATTTAATTCCTAGCTTTAATTATTGGATTTTATAGAAGTAGAATTATAAGTGAGTTTTGAATTGGATTCTATTGTTATCTCAGGAAGTGACTCAATTATCGAGACAGTTTATCAGCTGAGTTAATCTTCAATAGATAACTCTGTGAGTGGAAAAATATATTTTAGAAAATTTAGATTTCAATTATAAGATATTATATAGTTAAATGTTAAATTACGTGATTTCTTATAATTGTTTATTGAATTATGTTATCTTGTGAATTCTAAAGATTGTGAAATTGGTTATTATGAAATTAAACATGAGTGAGATGACGTTTAAATTCATAAAAGTACCTGGTAAATTCATTGATTATTCTAGTATACTGAGGGGTCTTGGCCGTGTATTAGCACACTGAGGGGTCTTGGTCGTGTATTCGTACACTGAGGGGGCTTGACCGTGTATCATATACACTGAGGGGTCTTGGCTGTATACTAGAAAGCTTAGCCCTTTGAGGCAGTCTGTGCACGCATACTGAGATTATATAAAATGGTACATTTTGATAAGATTTTCTATTATACTGTGATATGAGGATATGATGAAATAATGATATATATTTTAGCTGATGAATATTCTACGATTATGAGCTGATATTACTTGTTGAAGTTATTATGAATTGTTAAGTGACGTGGGCTCATTTTCGATAATATCTATAAATGAAAAGAGTATAATTATTTTTGAAAATCTCCACTCACTAAGCCTATCAACTCATATATTTTCCATCAATGATTTTTTTCTTATCAGGTAGCGGTTGAGTTTCTGGGCATTTTTTAGATATAAAGCTTTTGAGTTCGAGGTTGGAGCCACACGACAGAATTATTTAGTATGACTCACTTCATAGAGCATGTAGTCATTGTTTTGGAACGCATGTTCATTTTTGGATATCATTTTGCATCACATGTAAATAGTTAGGTGGGCTCACAATATATTTTTGTATCTGTATGTACAGTTTATATTAATTAAATAGTAAAATTTTTATGATTCGACTAGTCTCTGTCGTGTTGTTTTGTTGTGGATATTGAAAGGAAAATGGTCCCATTTAGTTGTGAATATAGTTTGTTGGGATATGTGGTATTTTATTTCAGGTTGGTTAGTCCAAATTATAAGGGAGATAATGCCAAAATTTTCTTAAAAATAAGTAATAATAAGTTGTGATTGTAATAGCCTTAATGGTGGGTCCAACCCTTAGTTGGTATTCACCATCGGCGCACGTCACGTCTCGAGTATATGAATATTGCTTGGAACGGGTTGTGTCAATCTACGCAACGCCACCTCAATCGCACAGATCTACGAGATCTACGACCTCTATCTCGTAGATCTGTGCAACGCCAAAAGTCAATCGACGTTCGAGAGCCACCGCCGTTGCAGAGCCACCGCCATCATCATTTTTTGACTACATATGGTTGTGTTTGTGTATATGTGTGTGTGCATCGCTCTATATACATATGCTTATTATTATCACCATTAATTTATTGAAAAGCATTTTGCACTGGGAGTAGATGAAGAAGGTGAAGAATCCAAACATTTTGTCTCAGTTTGTTTTGAAGGATTTCACTTTCAATTTGTTTGTAGATACTCCATCTCTCTCTTTCAATTTGTTTGCAGATTCCACTTTGTTGGTTCAATCCAGTTTTGAATTGGACGGATGATGAAAATTAAGTATTTTGGGTTGATTCAACCGTGAAGATCCAAAATTCGAGCTTTTAAAAACTGACGCCCCCTTTGATTTAAAAAATAAAAAATTGTTTGCGGATGAATTAGGGAAAAAAAGAGACCTAATTCTTCAATTTGTTTATGAATTAAGTATGATAGGACTCATGTGTTACCCTACAAGTAACACAGTGTTATCGTGATTTAAATTAGTGGTAGTGGTGGAATAGAGCTGCACGGGGATGAGAAAAGATGGTAATGGTAATAACCATATAAGTAACATATGTGTTACTCTAATTTAAATGAGGAGGCGATTGGTAATGGTAACACATATGTTAATCGTGCAAAAATATTTTTTTCCAATGAAAATTTGAAAATATCTATTTTTAAAATTAAAATAATATATTTTTTAGAAATTTATAAAGGAGATAAATTATAAAATATTAATTTTAATGAAAATGAGGAAGTGAAATATGGTAACACATATGTTATCCATGTAAAAATATTGTTTTCTAAAGAAAATAAAATATTTGATTTATAATGAAATTAGTTTATTTTAAAAAAATATAAAAGAAGATAAATTGTAAATTACCCTAATTTAAATTAGTGTAACACGTGTTACACTAATTTAAGGTGGTGGCGGTGGTGGAGCGGTGACGATAGTGGAAAAAAATGATAGTAATAGTAACACATGTGTTATTCTAATTTAAATTAAGGTAACACATGTCTTACCGCAATTTAAGTTAGTGATAGAGGTGGTAACACATTAACACATACAAGTAACACATGTGTTACTCTAATTTAAATCAGGAGATGATTGATAATAGTAACACATATGTTAATTGTGTAAAAATGTTGCTTTCAAATAAAAAATTTAAAATATTTTTTTGATTAAAATATCCATGTAAAGATGTTTTCCAATAAAAAAATTGAAATATTGATTTTAAATGAAAATAATGTACTTCAACAAAATTTATAATTATAAATAAATTATAAAATATTGATTTTAATGAAAATGAGGAAGTAACATATAGTAACGCAAATGGTAATACATATGTTACCCGTGTAAAAATAATATTTTCAAATAAAAATTAAAATATTTTATTTAAAATAAAAATAGTGTATTTCTTAAAATAATTATAAAATGAGACGCCACAAGTCAATCGTCGTTCGCGAGCCACCGCTTCTCCATCTTGACTCCATATTTGATCGCGCAGATCCACTTCTCCATCGATTGCTGCCATAATTTCAGACTTGGCTTCAAATCTGAAAATATATCTATGGCTGCCATTTTCTTCCGTCGCCACCTTCTTTGTCGATCGCCACTACATTTTTCGGATCTAAAACTTCTTTTCACTTCGGAGAACGGTGGTCAACGAGTTGAGTATTTGTATAATATGAATTTCGGTATAGCAGTGTTTGCATAATATGATTTTTTGATAGTGGTGGTGGTGGTGGTGGTGGTGGTGGTGGTACAAGAGTTGCAATGTGGTAGGGAAAGATGATGGATATAAAGTAACATGTGTGTTACTATATGTGTTATCATAACTAGTGGTGTTGGTATTGGTGGTAGTGATAACATAAATGTTGCTATATGTGTTACTATATACTTTTCAGTATATATTGTATTGAATAACACATGTATTACTACATAGAATTTTGAATTAAGTAACATACCATGTGTGCTTTAGTGGTCGTGGTAGTGGTAAAGCAGTATTGGTGGTGGGGAAAAATAGTGGAGATAGTAACACATGTGTTATCTTACAAGTAACATATCTGTTACCTTACAAGTAACACATGTGCTACTCCAATTTAAATTAGAACAACACATGTGCTATCATTATTTAAATTAGTGGTATTGGTAGTGGTGTAGCAATGTTTGTAGTGGTGCTAGAGCTGTGCGGTGGTAGAGAAGGATGATGGTGATAGTAACACATGTGTTACTCTAATTTATATTAAAATAACACATATGTTACCCGTGTAAAAATATTATTTTAAAATAAAAAATTGAAATATTAATTTTAAGGGAAAATAATGTATTTTTTAAATAATTATAAAATATTGATTTTTATTGCAAATGAGCAAGTAACACATAATAACATATATGTTACTACTACAAAAATGTTATTTTTAAATGAAAAATTGAAAATTTGATTTTAAATGAAAATGATGTATTTTTAAAAAATTTATAAAAATAGAAAAATTGTAAAATATTGATTTTAATGAATGTTGTTTTTTAATGAAAACTTGAATTATTAATTTTAAATGAAAATAATATATTTTTTAAAAAATAATAAAATGAGTAAATTATAAAGTATTGATTTCAATGAAAAAGTAACACATATGTTACTCGTATAAAAATATTTTTTTTCAAATGAAAAAATGAAAATATTGATTTTAATGAAAATAATGAATTTTTAAAACAATTATCAAAGAAAATAAAATAATAAAATATAATTATTTTGATAAAATATGATATTTTTAGATAAAAATAATATAATTTTAGATAATAAAAAATTAAAATATTAATTTTAAAAAAAATTAATATAATTTTAAATAAGGAAAAACTGAAATATAGATTTTAAATGAAGATAATGTATTTTTTTTTATTAAATTATACAATATTGATTTTAATGAAATGATGTATTTTTTAAAGCAAGCCATGAAAATGAGGTATTTTTTGAAAAACTAAAAAAAGATGTATTTTTCAACTTTTTTTTACAAAAAGTAGGGCTTTTGTCAAGTTTGCCCCTAAGAATATTGAAAAAAAAAAATCGCACTGAAGAAAGGGGAAAATATTAATCTCGACTTTAGAGTTCGTAGAAGGAAAAAAGAAAAAGAAATATTGCATAAATAAAGAAAAAAATCATAGAAGACTTTTTTTTTCAAAGTTTTGGAGATGAATGACAAAGAAATTGTGACATCTTTTTATTTATACATTGTGCTTTAAAGTAAATATATATAAAATTGTACATAGAATCATTAAAAGTCATTGATATTTTGAATACCTCTATATTTCGTAAGATTTTAAAAAATCTAAATTAAATATCGCATGACTTTTAAAGACTTTAAAAAGTTTATATTAAATACACCTAAACTTTTAAACTCGGGTAATTAGTACAAAACGTCCTTACCTTTTGAAGTCATTGTGCAAATCGTCCATACCTTCGAAATTTTGGCATTTTCACCATCACCTACACCTTTTCTTGCGTAAAACGTCATTTCCGTCCATTACCATCCAAAAAGCTCCGTTAATTCTGATTTTCAACGCGATTCATACCAATTTCGAAGAGTAATTTCGTCCAAACAATTTCTTCCCAAAATCTTTCACATGCAATTCTTTCTAATGGCGATCAGAAGTCATCGCAAACCCTAATCTAACCCAGAAGCTTTATTTTGCATCTGGTAAAAATCATTCATGGGCCATCATTTTCATCATTAGAGTTCAACTCTTCAATAATTGATTCCCTAGATCTATTGGGTTGTGGGGGCTGATATTCAAGAAATCCAAGAGGACGCGAATTCGACTACCAGTGGAACCAAATAAGCTTGACTCAAACATGTTGCAAAATGGGCGTGAGAAGAAGGGGTCATTCCCGCTGAAAAAGCTTGACATTAGGCTTCTTTGACCTCCAAAACCACCAAAAGGGTTACCAAAACCAAAGAATGGATACCTGCCTCCTTCCATTTTCTAGTTGATTGCTTGAAAATTAACACGGGAATTTACAAATATCCAAGAACTACTCTAAAAAAACATATCGCAATAGAAAAAATGATAACTCTTACGACAACAATTTTATCACAATACACATTTTATGCTTTAATTTTTTTACCATCAAAATCCTTACAAATCTACACATTCCCCCATTTGGTAATTAGCACAAAACTCAATTTCTTATCTTTTTTCAACATAAAAAACAACGATTTAGAAAGAGATATTTCAAAGTTCAGTGACTAAATGAGATATCTGGGTGTAGATTATGATAAAGTGTGATTAAATCGAAGAGAAAATGAGTTATTCATTTGTGAACAAAATAGACGAAATTACTTTTCCTTTGTGGTACGAATCGTGTTGAAAATCAGAATTAACAGAGCTTTTTGGATGATAATGGACGGAAATGACGTTTTGCGCAAGAAAATGTGTAGGTGATGGTAGGGCTGGGCACGGGTCGGGTCGGGTTCGGGCCCAACCCGACCCCCAAACCGAAGAAAATTTCCAAATCGAACCGACCAAATTGGTTAATGTAAACCAAACCAAACCGACTCGAATGGGTCGATTTTGCGGGTCGAAAAACTGATTTTTTTTTTCAATCTAATGCTTCTAAAATTCGTTTTCATTTGATTTGTAACCTAACTGAGAACTAGGACTATTGCCCAACGGGGATATGCTCATGTTTACATGCTTCTAATTTTTTTTTTCATTCTAGTGAAACAGGTATGTTGCTAGCATTCAGACACAAGAGACCTTCCACATCATGAGACTTTGATTAACAAATGGACGAATCAATTTCTACCTGATCCACAACGGCCTTCTTTCACATATTCAGATCTTGGGTAACAGAAATGGAGGAGAGAACGAACACGAAATGGCGCAATGATTGAAGTTAGGGTTGCGCTTGCGCCGCTGCGGAGTGACTATGCGTCTGTGTGAGCAGAATTGGTTTTGAAATGTGGAAATGGGTTTGGCCCTATTGCGCTTGCGCCGCTGCGGAGTGACTGTGCATCTGTGTGTGTAGAACTGGTTTGGAAATGTGGAAATGGTTTTGGATAATTTTCAATTGGATAGTTTGGGCCTTGGGAGTTGGGAGTTGGGAGTTGGGCCTTGCTTTTGTGCATTTTCTTTGAGCTTTGAAACCTTTTTTTTTTTAAACGTAACAAATACAGAAAATGAGAAATAATTTTTGGGTCGGTTTCGGGTCAGGTTTGTTGTCAAACCCGACCCGAATCGACCTGATAAGTTAAAATACAATTTTGAACCCAAACCGAACTGATTTACGCGTAAAAAATCGACCCAAACCGACCCGAATCGGTTTTGGTCGGGTCGGGTCGGCGGTTTTTTTGCCCACCCCTAGGTTATGGTGAAAATGCCAAAATTTTAAAGATAGGGACGAATTGCACAATAGACATTTTGTAACTCCATAAAAGTCTTCAGAAGACCCACCTAAGTTTTGTGAAACAATATTTTTAACAAGATTTTGTGTAAATAATCATCAAATGAAAATTATTGTAAAATAATAGATAATAGTTAATGGCTATTTAATTTTATTAGGATAACTAGAAAATAATTACTTTAGAAATATGTATCTATATCTTGATCAATTTGTAATCATTCTTAAAATCCCATATCCATCATTATAATAAAATAAATTTTAGTTTTGACTCTCTTAATTTTTTTTTTTATATCTTATTCTTTAGTTTTATAACAATTATTTATTAAATCTCAGAATTTATATTCTTAAAATCTATTGTCACATCAAATACTTAAAAACAACTTGCTGATTATTTAAGAATCATTTGTTAGGTCGAAAATGAAGCATTACACACTCACAATCGTGTTTCCAACTGTTTTCCAATCAAGCTCGTATGGTAAAGTTTTTTTAAGTGGATTTTGATAAAAAGTATATGAAATATATGATTAAAATTAAGGGTAATTTGCAGTTGTCGTTTTCAACCTTTAAACTTTTGGCACTTTTATCCTCATTCTTTATTTTTTGACACTTATATCTTCAACATTTCTTAATTTGGTGGCTGAAGTCCCCAACCTTTGAACGTTTGGCACTTTTATCCTCATTTTTCATTTTTTTGCACCTATATCCTTAACCTTTCTTAATTTGGCGGCTGAAGTCTCCAACCTTTGGACTTTTATATCATATTTTTTAATTTTTTAATTGAAATTTATGAAAAGTGTATTTAAAGTCAAGTTTTGTAAGTAATTTTGTCTATAAATGTTGGTTTATTTAAAAATACTTATTTTTAAAAAATTTATGAGATTTTTAGATTAATTTTTAATTTTTTAATTGAAATCGGGTCAACCTTGGTTCGACCCGATTCGACCTTTTGACCTTTGACCCGTTACCTTTTTCAGGTCGATGGCCAGTCCTATTTTCTGAATATTGTATTATTTAGATAAATAGTTTTATTTAGATAACTATATTTTGATTAATGCTCCATTTGGATATATGAGTACAAAAAAATGAAGAATGAGAATATGAGTGTAAACAATTGAATTTTAATTGAAACCGGGTCGACCTTGGATTGACCCAGTTCGACCTTGGGTCGACACAGTTCGACCTTTTGACCCTTAATCCGTTATCTTTTTCGGATCGATGGCCAGTCATATTTTTTGAATATTGTATTATTCAGATAAATAGTTTTATTTAGAAAACTATATTTTGATTAATGCTCCATTTGAGGATATGTGTGCAAAAAAATGAAGAAAATCTCATAAATTTTTTAAAAATAAGTGTTTTAAATAAATCAACATTTATAGACAAAATTACTCACAAAACTTGGCTTTAAATAGATTTTTCATAAGTTTCAATTAAAAAATTAAAAAATATGATACAAAAGTTCAAAAGTTGAAGACTCCAGCCACCAAATTAAGAAAGATTGAGGATATGGGTGAAAAAAAATTTAGAATAAGAATAAAAGTACCAAAAGTTCAAAGGTTGGGGACTTCAGCCATCAAATTAAGAAAAGTTGAGGATATGGGTGCCAAAAAATAAAGAATGGAGATAAAAATATCAAAAGTTCAAAGGTTGGGGACGGCAGCTGCAAATTACCTTAAAATTAATTGTTAATTTTTTTTTTTTAATATGTACCATAATTTCGGCAAAGGCAGGAATTCTGGTCAATTGTCCTCTTTGAGACCTCCAAAAAGGGTTTATGGATTTCTTTCTTCTGCAGAAAAACAAACTTCTGCAGAAAAACAAATGAAGTCTTTGCTATCACAAATTCCTCCAAGATTACCCTTTTCTCACATCTTTCACAAATCTCTGTCATCAGGTTCTTCTTCCGCTTCCCTTTACGAAATTTCCAAATTATTCCGCTCAAACGCCGACATTATTGACACAAAACCCACCTCAGACCCCCCAAAATCCATTAAGATCCAAACTTCTCAAAAACCCATATCGGAAAAAAGAGTTTTAACAGAAACCATTGTCATAAAAACCCTTTTATCCCGGAATAATGACCCAATTTCTGCCCTCGAGTACTACAAGTGGGCCGAGAAAAATCACGGTTTTGCTTCCGGGTCAGCGGACCCTTTGGGAGTGTTGCTGCACATTTTGGTAAAGTCTCCCGAACATTGGAGTGTGGCTAAGAATTTGCTTATTCACTACGTGTGGAGCGATTCAGTACTCTCTGCTGCTATTATTGTTCATCGCTTTGTTAATTGCTCGAAAAGATTTGGTTTTGAGTTAAGTCCGCGGGTTTTTAATTACTTGTTGAATGTTTATGTTAGAGGGCGTAGATATACAGATGCTATAGGTTGTTTCAGAACAATGGTTTCTTGTCGTTTGATGCCATGGATCCCATATATGAATAATTTGTTGAGTGCATTGGTTGACCGAAATATGCTTGGCCGGGCGCAGAATGTGTTTAGATGTGTGGTTTTAAGAATAGGTAGTTATGATTGTGCAACTGTACAATTGATGATGCAGGCGTTTTTGCAAGTAGGTAAGGTAGAGGAGGCTCAGAAGTATTTTATGGAGGCGAGGGGTAGTGGAATTGAGCTTGACGCATCTATTTACAGAACTGCTGTTCAGGCTGCTTGCAGGAAACTGGACGTCAAAGATGCTTGTTGCTTGTTGAGGGAGATGAAGGAAAAGGGGTTGGTTGTGTCAGGGAAGACATTTACGAGTGTGATCTGTACTTGTGTGAAGCAAAGGAACATAGTCGAGGCTATAAGGCTTAAGGATGAGATGATTAGAAGTGGGCATCCGATGAATTTGAGGGTTGCTAATAATTTGATGAAGGGGTGCTATCTGCATGGTGATTTGAACAGCGCCTTAGAATTGTTCGATACGATTAAAGATGGACTTACTCCAAACGAGGTAACATATTCGGTCATCTTAGAAGGGTGCTGTAGGAGTGGAAACATGGAGAAGGTGAAGGAGATATACATGGAAATGAAACAGGCAGGTATTCAAACAACCGTCCGTGTTGTAAATTCTTTAACTAAAGGGTTTCTGGAAGCTCGATTGATGGAGGATGCAACCAAATGGTTTGATGCGGCTGTTGAGGCTGGCATTGCAAATATATATACTTACAATAATTTTATCGCCTGGTTCTGTAAAGGGGGTAGGATGGACAAAGCATATGCTATATGGGATAAGATGATTGATAAAGGAGTTGAACCAACTGCAATTTTGTATAACAATATGATTCTGGGAAACTGTAGAAAAGGGAATATGGATGTAGCAATAGATTTATTTTCCAATATGTTACAAAAGAACTTGAAAGCCAATGATGTCACATATGGTATTTTGATTCAGGGATATTTCAATGGAAGTGAGAGTGAAAAAGCACTTGGAATGTTTGACCATATGATGAGCTTAGACGTTGCCCCTACTGACTTCACATTCAACATTCTCATCCGCGGCTTATGCAAATTTGGTCAAACAGCTGAGGCAAAAGATAGGATGAAAAAGTTGGTGGAGATCGGTTTTAGTCCCATTTGCAGATGATTTATCATTTATGGCTTTATAAAGGAGGCAGATATTAATGTTTACGACTAAGTGTTCGAAGTGGACTTCTCCCCAATCTTCGTTGTTTGGTGGGTTTGTGAAGCAGGCTGAAAAATGAGATGTGGGTTGAAGAAATTCAATTTGGTGCACAGCGCTGCTAGAGGACGGGGATGCACTTTTTGCTTCTGATGCATACCATGAGTTGGTTACCCATGGTCTATTGCTCGATGTCGTTATATTTTCAGAGGTCTTGGAGGAGATTCAGAGAAAAAGGACGAATCCTATGTACTTATCTGTTTGTACATAAGTGGTGGATAATAGAAAGGAAGGGAATTGCAGAAGGGTTGCAGGTAGCATTATGAAATTCTTGATAGAGATCATGTGATAATCAACCTATGATGTTCTAGCTAGTGGAAGCTGAAAGAGTACTGGTTGACCGTTGGAGATTCATGATAAGTACAATTTTGTACTGATTGGAGCTACAAAATGGGACAATTATGAGTACTCTTAGGTGTTTTCAACGTAATGGTGTGTTGTTTTTTATCATTATAGAAAAAAAACCAAATTTGAGTGTTGATCGAACAAAAAAAAAGCAAACAGAAGAAAAATGTTCTCAATTGAAAATTAAAGAGAATTGAGGGGTTTTTCGTGCAAATACTATAGAGCAAAACTGAAAACCAGAAACAAATTAACCATGATACTGGTTAAGTTAAGGAGCGATCGCAAGAGGTTGATTTCATGTTCAGAACTTTACAGAGCACAACCATGCAATCACAAAGTATTGCACTATGTGATCGCATGGTTAAATTGTGGATAGAAGATTATGTTTCCTTATGGAAACACAACTCTATTTAGTACATGATAAAAGTATAACATTAAATACATTTTTCGTAATTTTTGGAAGGATATAAAAAATAGAGAATATAGAAATCAAGGGAGGATGCGAATAGAGAATAAATACATTACAAGAAACAAAGATCAAAATACAAAACAATGAATTGAAGATTCTTCGATAAAGAATCATGGGTTGTGTTTCTCTTTTATTCTTGATATTAACGGATTGTGGATTATATTGGTATCAATGTTGATAAAGAGTCTGACATTTAGAATATATAGAAAATATTTCTAAGTAAAAAAAAAAAATGAATCTCTCTCCCTTCAAAAATGAGGTTCTATTTATAGAACTCTATATTAGTGATGGCAACGGGGTGGATCGGCCTGATCCAAATCCGTCCCACGATCCGCCATTTTTCGGGGCGGATCGGATACGGATCGGGACGGATCAGAGCCCTGATCCGTATACTGATCTGTTTTTTTTTTTTTTTTTTTTTGACATTCAAAAAATTTAAAATATATTGAAACAAGCTTTACTACTATACTATAGAGTTTAAACAACATTATAAAATACATTTGAGATCTTAGACCCACTATGGAAAGCTCTCAAACTAATTACCAAAAGTTACACTGAATATTGTAGGCTTTAGGAATTAAGAAATTTGAAATTGCAATTGTAGCTCTTGTCCTAAATTTTTTATCTTGTTATAATTTAATCTTTTTTTTTTTAAATACAGGGCCGGGCGGATCGGATCGGCCTCGACCGATCCGATCCCGAGATCCGTGATGGATCACGGATATCTGCCCCGATCCGTCCGTCGATTTGCGGATCAGATATTTTTCGCTCCATTCGAATCGGGTATCCATCGGGTTCGGGGCGGATCGGATATTTTTGCCATCTCTACTCTATATAGTATGCTGACGTGGCTGAGAGATATTTTTTAACTAGTACTCGGTCGATTGAATTAGTTGAATGAATGGCGATCGACTGAAGAACCCAACGAATGGTCAATCGTCCAACATTATTCCATTTCTTGTGTTCAACTTTGGAAGTTTGATGGACCCACCAACTGGTCGATAACCTGGTCCAGTATCATTAGCTCCATACTCTTGAAAAATGAATGTTAGGTTTCAAGAGTATAAGAAATTTATAATAAAATAAATATAATATTTATTTTATTTTATTGGAACGACTTTAGTGGTCTGTGTCCATGTACTATTGATTAAGCACTTGTCGAGATTGGAAACGTAATGATTTTCTGACTACGGTGATGTCATTTCTAGCGCTGATGTACGTTTATCGTAGACTGATTTCATAATGACCTACGTCTCTTCAACTTCCGCTCTAAATTGAACCAGTTCCAATTCCAAGATAACTCTTTCGGTATTTTTCCGCTCATTTTTATTTTATCTTCTTCAAACTCCATAAATCTTCTTTGGTGCCCCATTTTTTCTTCTTCTTTTGCACATCCTTCTTTTTATTACTTCTGTCTTCTACTAAAAACTTTTTATGTATGAACGTAATAGTGTTGGATAGTTTTTCTAAAGAGCGGATCTCTCAAGCCATTTCACGGGACGATATCTCTTTTGATTCTTTGAAGTCCATCGAATCTTTAGGAGAGCCGGACGTAGGAGAAGTAAACAATGTTATATCTTCTACCTTTTTTCAGACCCCAGCCATAAATGGTAGGTTTCTGTACTTCACCTTCATCCCATTTTTTTTTTGTAGCATTATCATTTTCGGCGACTAGGTTTTTTGTAAGTGCTTAGGAAATGGTTAGGAGTCGGTCAACCGCGAAACTTGATCACCATAGATCTTCGGATACATCGACTGACAATGCCCACCCTTTAGGGACAATTCCCCGTCACTCAAGCATGTATAATGAAAAAACATTGGTATGGGTCATAAATCATTTCTTCTTAAGCTGTCATCATGCATATAGAGCCCCCGGACCGACTAAATATTTACCAGTCAGTCGTGATGGAGAGATAACCATTTACCAAGATAGCTTAAAAGCTGGTCTAGGGTTTCTCCTACTTCATTTCTTAGTCGATTTCTTTTGTACCTTTAAAATAGCTCCTGGTCAGCTGGTTTTGAATGCTTAGAATTTTAAATTATTACCCTATGATTTTCTTGAAGAAGAACCTAGAACCCTCGATCGACTTGTTTCGCATCCTTTTTGAAATGAAACTACTCGATCGTTACGATTATTACGTAGTCTTCTCGCATCGAGATAGAGGTCTACCCGCTCATGAACATTTTCGAATACCCAACTGTCATTCATCAAATAGTTGTTGGAAAAATAGGTATTTTTTCGTTAGCCCATTGGAGGTGTGTTTTCTTTTCCCCACTAAATGGGGACGTCTTCCCTTAGACGATTTCAACAAGATTCTAATCCTTTCTGAAACAGAAATTGATTTGTTGATTATATTACGATCAATTGAACCACTCGGTCGATCTATTAACGATGTACTAACCGATGATGCATTGGTCTCTGTGGGCATCGACCGTCCTTACAGTAGCTTAACATCGTTCTCAACTAGTTAACATATTGGGTATATTTTTCCACCTTGATACTAACATTGTTTTATATCTGTTTTTCAGACATGTCTGCTGATCAATTCAGTGAGGAGTTCTTGAAAGAATTGGCTCGTAAAAATGGACAATCCAAACATAAACGAAAGAAAGTCCTGTCTTCTTCCAATGAACCAGAATCATCTTGGGTTCCCTTTCTTTCTACAACCACTCAATTCTTGGGGGAGGATCCTTCTAGCCCGGTCGTCTGACCTCCTCTCCTCTCTGTTCCTCATTCAGTTCCTAACTTTTTTTCTCCTAATGTGATGCCTTCATGTAATCTTCGTCGTCCAGTTGAGAAAGTTAACAAGGACTGTCGAGTTATGACAAACTGTCTTGACTGGGAGGTGATCGATGCAAGTAAAGAGAAATCACTCAAGAGCTTGGAGAGTTCACTCATGGTAGAAGAGAGGAGGGTACGTCATTCTTTTACATATAAGTATATTTTTATCATCAAGACTTAGATTTACCTCAAGTAATCTTCTTTGCCTCGCTCAGATTCTTTCAATCCGTCATTCAGTGTTTCGAAGGATGCGGGATCACATGGATAAGTTCGAACATACCAATCGACTTGTTCAAGAAAAAGATGAGGTGATACAGAAGAGTTTGCAAACTATTTCTGAGTTATAGATGACGACCGGAGTTAGAGAGGCTCGTCTTCTGAACTTAGTGAAGATTGTGGAGGATCATGAAAAGTCTTTGAAGGTTAGAGATGAAAAGATCCGTGAGTTGGAGAAATCCATCGATCGCGTTGGTTTGGAAACAGAAAGAAAATGTGCAGTGGTCATCGAAGAATACAAGAAGAGCGACGAATATCGTACGACCGTAGGTATGGTTGGGGTACGAGGTCGAGAAATGGCTTTTAGAAAAAGCCGCGACTGGCTGGCTGAAAAGTTCCTTGACTTGGACTTGACTGGAGCTCCATTTATACCAGAAGATGATCAAGATGAGGATGATGATGAAGCTAACAATGCTTATGACCGCTGATGAATTTTTTTGTTGTTTTTATAAACAATATTTGAACATGTATTTTTACTTATACAAAATGGGTGGAGAGGTGGTTTATCCTCGCTCGATATCTTTTGTCTTCAGTCGAATGTTTGAATCATTGCCTGATGTACTCTATCTTTTATTTCTAAATATAGTCTGTGACATTATGTTTTCTGTTGTATCACAATGTTTCGGCCTTTTAGGAATCTTCTTGTTCTTTTACTTTATATTTGACTGTCATCGAATATATCAAAGATTATGTGCGTAGTTTTGCTTGAAAACTTAGGAAAAGTATATGAAGATAATTAAACCGTGGTTAAAATGTATATATCGATCGTAATTGAATTAAGAAATCAAATGTTCATTGACCGTACCCGAGATGAGACATTCCTCCGATTCCTTGACCATGGTCTAGATTCGTAATCGAGTGAAAAAAGCAAATGTTCATCGACCGTAGTCGAGATGAGACATTCATCTGATTCTATTCATTTGATTATTCGACCGTGGTCGCAATGTAGTATGGATATTGTGTATGGATATTTAAGTAACAAAAAACTTTGGGAATTGGGCGGAATCAGGGGTTGCACCTGGTATGGTGATCCAACCTTCTTAAAGGATAATCGACTACTCTCCTTAGCATTCTCATCATCTGTCCCCTCATTCCACTTATTTAATTTTGTATGACATAGTGATTATTACATCAAAATGGAAAAACAAATATGAATAAGTTGGTGTAGGTTGATTATTGATAATATTTCTTCAAATGCTCCACATTCCACGGTCTTCCCAGTAGTTTTCCTTGGTGGGTTTTTTAGACGAGATAAACCTCTTTTCCCTTCCCTTACGACTTGAAATGGTCCTTTCCATTTAGGGTCTAACTTTCCTGGTTGATGTCCTGCAGCAAAAGCATCTCGAAGAACTAAATCTCTTTCATAAAACTTTGTAGGCTTTACTATCCGGTCAAAATATGCGGCTGCTCTTCTCCTGTAAGTAGCCATCTTTACAAATGCTTTTTCTCTTTCTCCTTCAAGTAGATCAAGTTCTGTTCGATGAATCTCATACTTTGTGTGTTGCAATATCAATCTTGGTGTAGGCTTGACTACCTCTGAAGGAACTACAGCTTCGAGCCCGAAGCACAATTTGTAAGGAGTCTCGCCCAATGATTCTCTAGGAGTGGTGTGATAAGCCCACAACACATTCAGAATTTCTTCTGCCCATGCCCATTTGCATCCCTCCAATCTTGTACGATAGACCGATTAGTAACTTCGACCTGCCTGTTGGCTCTGGGATGTGTGATCGAGGTCTTTCTTAAGTCGATCTTATAGCTGGCACAAAATTCTTCAAATTTTCGGTTGTAAAACTGTTTTCCATTGTCAGATACAATTACCCTTAGTATACCAAAGAGACAAATTATATTCTTCCATATAAAACTTTGAATTTTTCTGGTAGTCATCGTAGCGAGTGCCTCTGCCTCTACCTACTTCGTGAAATAATCAATAGCCACCACTAAAAACTTTCGCTGCTAGCCGGCCGTGGGGAAAGGTCTGAGCAGGTCAATTTTCCATTGGTAAAACGAACATATTCCAAATATTGCTGCTTGATTCTCAGCTGGGATGTGTATGAGGTTAGAATGTCGCAGGCAAGCGACACATTTTTGTACCAACTCCTTGGCATCGGCTTTCATACTATGCCAATGGTATCATTGTCTGATGGCTTTAAACGCCAACATGTTTGCTCTTTGATGATTTCCGTACATGCCTGAGTGTATTTATGTAAGTATGATATAACCCCTGTTAGCATCAATACATTTGAGGTAGGGCATTGTAACTCATTTTTTAAAAATTGTCAATCATCGTAAACCCAGCAGCTCTCATTCTCAATCGTCTTGCTTCGATTGCATCCTCAGGCTGAAGCCCTTCTTTCAAATGAAGTTTCAACGAGTCCATCCATGTAGATGTCTGGTCTACTTCTCACACCTCGATAGTAGACACAAGGCTCAGTCGTAATAAAGTTTGTATTGATACATTGTTAATATAAATTTTGGAATTAGTATAAGCCAAGCGTGACAATGCATCAGCTTTCATGTTTGCGTTACGATCAACTTTCTTTATTTCGAATTTTTGGAACTTTTGTTGCGGGTCTCTTATTTTCATCAAATACGCAGCCATACAGCTATCTTTTGCTTCGAACTCTGAGTGTACTTGTCTTACTACTAGCTAGGAATCACTGTTCACTTGAATCGACTGTGCCCCATTTTTAAGACTAGCTTAAGGCCAATTATGACTGCCTCGCCGCGTCATTATTAGTAGTATCAAATTCAAACTTCAAAGAATATTGCATTTCTTCACCAGTCAGTCATATCAATATAATTCCCGCTCCCGAACCTTTTTTATTAGATGACCCATCAACAAACAAAATCCACGAGTCTTTTCCTATACCATTTCTGGGCAACAATTCTGCAATGAAGTCAGCTAAGACATGTGCCTTTATTGCTGATCGCGGTTTAAACTCTAAATCATACTCTCCAAGTACAACTGCCCACTTCATTAACTTACTTGATGTTTCCGGCCGATGGGGGATTTGTTTCAACGGTTGATTTGTTAGGACTTCAATCGAGTGTGCCTGAAAGTATGGTCTCAACTTTCGAGCGGCTATTATGAGGGCTAAAACTAACCTTTCTGCCAAATTATACTGAGTTTCAGCATCCTTTAGAACGTGACTGACGTAATATACTGGTCGTTCAATTTTCTGGTCGTACTGCATATAGAGATTCGGCCAGGTATAATTTTAAAGTTTCTCCAGCGATCGGGCGACTGAGGATTGGCGGATGTTGCAGTAATGATTTTACTTATGATAGGGATTTTTCACATTCAGGACTCCACTCAAAATCATTTTTCTTCTTGATAGCCAAAAAGAACGGCCGACACCTGTCTGTTGCACGTGACATAAAGCGATTGAAAGCAGCTATTCAACCAGTGAGTCATTGTACTTCTTTTTTATTCGTCGGACTTGTCATATTCATTATTGCTTGTATCTTATCAGGATTGTCCTCTATTTCTCTCTGAGAGACCATGCACCCCAAGAATTTTCCACCAGTTGTTTCGAATGTTTAATTGGTTATGTCTGGCTCTTTGGAATACCTCCTTCAAATCTTTTACATGATCTTCTTCATGATCTCTATATACAATCATATCATCTACATACGCCTCGATCGTCTGTCCGACCAAATTTCCAAAAACTTTTGTGACCATACGTTGGTATGTTGCATCGGCATTTTTGAGACCGAAAGGTATCGCAGTATAGCAAAACGTTCTGAAATTAGTTACAAAAGCTGTCTTCTCGGTATCTTTGGGCGCCATAGATATTTGATTATAGCCTGAAAAGGCATCTAAGAAGTTGAATCTCTTTTTTCCGTCCGTGGCATCAAATAAAGCATCAATTCTAGGTAGTGGGAAACAATCCTTTGGGCATGCTTTGTTTAAATCGGTGAAATCAATACACATCCCATTGGCCTTTTTTACCAAAACGACATTCGATAACCATTCGGGATATTTGACTTCCCTTATGAACCAACCCTGCTTTCAACAAATTTTCTAGTTATTCTTTTATGGCTTTTTATCAGTCAGGAGCAAACTGCCTTTTCTTCTACTTTATCGGTTTATATCCTTTTATAATACCAAGGCGATGTTGGATAACCGTTGAATTAATACCTTGTAAATCAGTAGCATTCCAAGAAAATACATCAATATTTTCCCGGAAGCATACTAATGAGTTGTTCTTTTTTTTTCCTTTCGTAAGGATTTTTCGATTAATGCAACTTTCTCTTCTGCTAACTCGATCGGCTCTGTTTCTTCGGTGGTCTCAAAACGGTAGGCCTGATAACTGCCGCCTGGTTCTATGTTCAAAACCTTCGAATTTGGACTAGCTCTGACGCTGTCTACATAACACCTTCGAGAAATTAACTAATCTCTCCAAACAACTCCTGTCCCTCGACCGGTCGAGAATTTCATTGCTTGATGTTGTGTAGATACAATAGAAACCACTGCATTTATAATCGGACGCCCATTAATAGAATTATATGCCATCGACGTTTGCACTACTAAGAACGAAGTTATCAATGTTACATACGTGGGATGCTTTCCTAACACAACTGTCATATCCACTATTCCTTCAGGTATTACCGTAGCCCCTCCAAAACCCTGCAATGGAGTGTTCACAGGTTTTAACCGCTCGGCTGATATTTTCAGTACTTTGAATGCATCCCAACTCAGAACATTAGCAACGCTTCCCGTATTGACTAAGACTCTTTTAACATCAAAGTCTGCTCTGTTCCTGTGATCACTAAAGCATCATCGTAAGAGAACGACACCCCCAAGAGATCTTTATCGTCAAATGTGATAGGTTGGTCGAACTTGCTTGAAATTCAGATGGAATTAACTTGCAAAGATCGAGCATAACATTTTCTAGCGTTTCTCAAATCTCCTCCTGCGGCTGATCCTCCCGCTATGACATGTATCACACCCGTCCGTCGCTTCTCTCTGATATCCTCGACTTCCCGCTGACTTTTGTTTCTCATGTTTTTAACAAAGTGCTTTAATAAGCTTTTAGATATCTGCCTATCAACTTCACTTCAGAGTGTGCGGCATTGATCAGTAGTATGTCAGTGATCTTTGTAAAACTCACAAATACGAGTACGATCACGAATGGAGGGATCAGATCTCAGCCTTTCTGGCCACAGTACTTCTCTCAAATTATTCATCTCTTGCAATATGATCGACAGTGGAGCTCTTAATTCTGTTCGGGATATCACTTCTCCCACTTTCGGCCCGTACCGATAATCAAATGAAGGTTTATTGCTTTGTTTAGTCACAATCGAGTCTTTATATCTTATCTTCCGACTGTTTCTTTCTTGCTCGTCTCGACTATGTTGAGTCTCATTCATCACTTCTTCTTGATCTATGTATTCTTCACCTCTTCTAAGCAATTCTGTCATGGACTCAGGGGTGGTTTAGAGAGACTTGCCCTAAAAACTTGATTTTCGAGTCCGTTAAGAAGCGCTGTTGTGACCGAGGACATCTGTAGGTCTTTAATACCTAAAGTTGCTTTATTGAATCGCAATATAAACTATCGTAATGATTCTCCTCCCTTTTGAGTAACCAACATCAATCCCATCGCTGTATTCTTTTTTCGAGCACTGCTGGAAACACATATCGCAAATTTGTTTGCAAAGTCTACGAACGACGCGATTGAGCGAGGAGGTAGTGTGTCAAACCATTCTCTAGCATCTTTCCTCAAAGTCATGAGAAAGGCTCTACATGTTATAGCATCTGGCCAGCCATGTAGTCTCACTCGATCCTGAAAAGTACGGATATGATCAATGGGATCAGTAGTGCCGTCGAACTCATTAGTCGGCTCCTTGAATTTTGACGGCAAAGGCACACTTATTAGTTTTCCCGTAAACGAATCTTCCTTTATGGATATCGATCTCCCTCTGTTCTTCCTCTGAGCGATTGCTTCATTTATTTTCTGGCTCAGTAAATTATCCAAGTTTGCTGGTATTGTCTGATTATTGGAAGAAGTTGTCTCGATGAGATGTACGGCTTCAGTTGGTTGATTTTCAGCTGCCAGTGGTGGTGCAGTTGCTCTCTGTAACATCGCTATGATTGCTGACATTTGATCTTGTAAAACAGTGAATTGTTGTACCGTAACGAATTGTTCACCGGAATTTCTAGGTTCGGTATCTTGTTGAGAAGCCATTAGTTGATCGATCCTCGGTCTACTTCTATTCCTGCCAGACATGACTTCTTGTCCTTATCTACGAATAATCTTGATTTTCCATAGACGGCGCCAGATTGATATTAACGAATTGTGGATTATATTGGTATCAATGTTGATAACGAGTCTAATATTCAGAATATATAGAAAATATTTTTATGAAGTAAAAAAAAAAAAAGAATCCCCCCCTCTCCTCCTTCAAAAAGGAGGTTCTATTTATAGAACTCTATATAGTATGCTGACGTGGCTGAGAGATATTTTTTAACCAGTACTCGGTCGATTGAATCAGTTGAATGAATGGCGATCGATTGAAGAACCCAGTGACTGGTCAATCGTTCGACATTATTCCATTGCTTGTGCTCAAGATTGGAAGTTTGATGGACCCACCAACCGGTCAATAACCTGGTCCAATATCAATTCTTTTTCATCCGGATGATGATTAGTTCAACTTTTGTAATATATTATGAAATCATGTTTGGCTAAATTATTTATTGCTAGGATGAACGATGAAATCTCATTTTTTGATTAATTAGAAGTTTTTTATTTTTTTAATTTATTGCTTTCAGGTTGATTATTCTTTATTTCTTTTTTACGTTTCGATGTTTGATCACCATTGAAATGTTTTGTGATCTTTATTTATTTATTTTTTGAGAAATTCAATCTAGATAAGTATATGGTATTGAATAACATATGGTCCAATAATAGATAGAGATTACTGATATGCCTTATGAAATCCTTTTAGGGTGTTCGCTGTGATTTAAATGCTTGTTTTTATGTTCGAACAATAGCTAGAGATAGTTAAGTTCGCATATCAATATATAATTAATAGACCTTCAGGTTTTTAATTATTGTAGGATCACCGATTTTCAATCAAATGTAATTATTATCTAAAACGATTAACGGATAATTGATTAATGAATGTGTAAGTAGATTCACGAATCTTAGTGCTAATAAAACTCGAATTTGTTTTTAAACTACTTTTAATTGAGTTATAATTTAGACTTAGTTAAACTCGAATATTAATCTTAGAACCTGTCTGATTTCACTAAAAATCAGATTTTTTTCAAAACTTGATAATTGACCACAATTAATTCAAGTTGATTAGACAAAATGGTTATATTTTTCAAATGGAAAATGGAATTCAATTTTGCTCTTTTGAGTGGAATTAATTTCACATCAAACAAAATGTCTAATAATGGACAAATGGGCATATATGTCATATTCTTGGGTAGTGGAAATTAATTTAGTGCACATTGTCAGCACAATCAATCAGCACACAATAAAATTGCTTTCTTTATTTAGCATTGGGGCCCACTTCAAACATCCAAATAAATCGGTTCTCTCGTAATATTGATTTCAGAGAGTTCTTAGAATTGAAATTCTCAACGAATCTGTGTTTTTAATTTTGTTAAAACTCAAACTACACATTAATTAGTTAATTAATTGTTAGTCTTCGTAGGTTTCGATACTTTGCTTATCACTTTATTACTTGTAACCGATCGATTCACTTACGAGATTAAAATCAACAACAATTCATATAGCAAAACCAAAACAAGTGTGACTAATAATCTGCTTTTTGCTGTTCCATGGGAGATAATTTCTCTTTCTTGATCCACATTGTTATTAAATCATTTGTTGCTTTGATAGTTAACTCCTTTTTCCCCATGTTTTATCCTATCATAATGTTACATTATATTGGAATTTTTTCTTGAATATATGAATTCCACTAATCACGATTATATCCGTATGATTTTGCACAGACAATAATTTTCAAATGAAAATTCAGTATGTCTTGTAGGCATTAACAGAACTATATCTGATATGTGACAACATAAATGTCTTGTAATAGTTTTGAATTGGAAATGTATATAATGACAATAATAGCCTTTTACAAGTTTTATCTGATACTCAAGAAATTGAAGTGTTGAAGGAGGAACATGAACCTGCTGACTAAATTAAGCCTCTTTATTCTTGGATTATTAATTCTTGTCGATGGAAGGAGTATAGGACATGGGAACGAGGAAAAGGCTATTTTTCCTCGATACAGCTATTCCGTCGGCCTCAATCATGTCTATATCAGCAATGCTCTTTCCTTCAGGAAGTTTCCAGTCGAAGTGGTAGAGAAGTTGAGCTAAAGGAAGCTCTACATTTGCCAATCCAAAGTTCATGCCTGGACAAATCCTCCTTCCTGCCCCGAATGGAATATATTCAAAGTTATTTCCCAAGAAATCAGTGGAATTATTCTCAAATCTCTCCGGTTTGAAGATTTCGGGGTTATCCCAGTATTCTGGATCTCTTCCCATGCCCCAAATATTGACCATGACTTTGGATTTTAGAGGTATAGTGTATCCATCAACTTCAATTTCTTCTCTGCATGCTCTTGGGAGTAAAGGAATTGGAGGATGCAACCTAAAAGTTTCTTTGATTACTAACTTCAGATATTTCAGTGTTACAACATCACCCTCTTCGACCATCTTCTTTCCCTTGAGAGTTTGTCTTATTTCAGCTTGCGCCTTTGCCATCACATCCGGATTTCTCATCATTTCCGCCATGGCCCAATCAACCGTTGTTGATGAGGTCTCAGTTCCAGCTGAAAATAAGTCCTGCAATATTTTTAAGTGTCAAACTACAGTATTAGTACTGGAGAGGTGGACAAGCTAAAGAAAATCTTTTTTTTTTTTAAGTGCAAGTGTCGAATTACTTACAAAAATAACAGCTTTGATGTTGTCGTTAGTTATGGGATAGTCGAGTTCCCCAGTTTCCTTCATTCTGAGTAGAACATCAACTATGTCTTCACCACCAAACTCTCCATTGCCTTTCTTTGTTGTAGCTCGGTTATCTCTGTGTTCATCAACAACGACGTCGAGAATTGCATCAAGCTTATGTCGCATCCTCAACAATTTTTGTTTGTTCCAACTCATGACATGTAGCAACTTGAAGGAGGGAAATAAATCAGCTAACTCAAAGCCTCCTGTCATGGTTACTGCTTTCCTCAACAGTGATATCATCACGTCCTTATCCCTCACCACCTTACCGAAAGCTGCTCTGCACGTGATTGAACTTGTAAATGCATACACAATGTCGGTTAGATTGATGATTTCTCCAGAAGATGCTTGAAGAGATTTGATGAGACGGGAAGCCTCGTCTTGTCTTATGGAACTGAATGACCGGACATTTTTTGAACTCAGTACCTCCAAAATGCATATTTTACGCATTTGTCTCCAGTATTCATTATATGGGCTAAAGGCAATATCGACATAGTCATACCACATGATTTTACTTCCGATGCTTTCTGGCCTATCTGCACAGGCAGGATCATGAACTTTCAATACATCTTTAGTGAGTTCGCGTGAAGATACCACAACAGCAGAAACTTCACCGAACTGCAGATGCATGATCGGTCCATGTTTCTTGGATAACTTTGCAAGAACATGGTGCGGAAGTCCACCCACCATGTGGTGTAGGTGTCCGATCAAAGGTAGCTTCGATGGACTTGGAGGCAAATTTTTATGCTTTTTAAGGTCTTTTGGTTTCTTCCATCCCCTGCCTAGCAGGAAGATGATGGATATGAAAAGCAGAAAAGTAATGAAGGGAAAGTTATCAAACTCCATTACTGAGTGATCGGGAGATAAAGGAAGAGAGAATTCTGCTGGATTTTCAACCTTTTTCTCTCCTCCAAATTAAGTTGCTTATAAGTAAGTTTGTTATATGAAAATGCATGAAATTATGTGGTATATATAGTGAAAATTCATTTACTTTTGTGTAAATATGTGTGTCAATTTGTTTGTTGGGTCCAAATTCTACCAAGACTTATATTTCAATAAATTGACTGAAGAATGTTACTACTTGCACGACTTGACTAATCTGCAGCTTATTCAATGTCTCAAAATATGAAAATTTGAATAGTTAATTAGTTTTTAAAATTATAATATATTGTTTATGGTGTCAATGATGGAGTTGAGGACTAACCACTGAAATTTCTCCGATTTTACACAAATTGTTATCCCATGTCCAATTAATTCAACTATTCTTAGTCATTACGAGTTTTGTCAAGAAATGGAGGCTGGAAATTTTGGATTTATGATAGAATAATGTTAGGTAACGTCAAACTTTGTGACATCAAGTCCATCAGCATTATAGTTATCAAATTCAACTCAAACAAAGATGTGAATCACTAGATTACTGGTTCAACTAGCGATCCAATGGTTGAACTGGTGGGTCAATTCATGTCAAATCAATAAGTCTTATATATAACAATAAATCATGAATTATTACATTCCAATAAATTAACATTATATTAATTTTGTGACTAAATATTATTCTGCAAGTCCAAAACAAACAAATACTATTCTTTATAAACGAGCGGCCAGTGGACTCGTCGGTTCGGCCTGTTTGGTCTTGACCTATAGCTGATTTAGGGTCTTTTAGGGACGAGCTCCAAAATTTTTTTATAAGCCGAGCTTGCTCGGCTTGTGTTTTATTTTTTAAAATTTTTTTTTTTAAAGTTGCTTAAGATTTGTCTAAAAAAAACGAGCTTGCCCGTGGGCGGCTCGATTCGGCTCGACCGGTGAGACCCACGAGCTATGGACAATTTTTAAATGCAACGAATAGGTCCGTTACCCTCCCAACCCCCTCGGAGCCTTTCGAATGAAACACATGTTATGAAATATTCGGGCCGGGTGAGTCCAATTGATCGAGAAAGGAAGTTCCTTTTGGTCAAGTCAGATAATAGAGAAGGTAGACTACGAACGTAAGCACTAGGGACGTCTTCGATCTATTCTTCGATCTGGCAAGCCGAACTCCCTCGTGGATTATGAATCGAGCTCAAACTCGAGTCAAGCTCGTGTGGCAATGGGTCGAGCTAGATCAATTTGGCCTATTGCCACCCCTAATTATGGTTAAAAGAATAATTAATATTCACCTTTAAAATAAAATAAAACGTAAAAGTGACTAAATTGGTCAAATGAGATTAAAATAAAAAAATCACAGTTTTTGAATTATTAATTGTGTGTGTGTGTGTGTTTATTTTTTTTATTTTTTTTATTTTCTATAGTGTTTCCTCAAAATATTTAAAACTAAATGTATTCTTTATTTACCTGTTTAAACTTGTAGATAAAGTAATTTATTGTAGTATTAAAACAAAAACAAAAAATAACATAACATCAAGTCTCAAATGGAATAATACATGGACAGGTAAATCCCTTACAAATTTCAAAGCACTCTTTTACTTTAATTTTAATTCTTAATTAAGAATTAAGAGATTATAATTTGAACGAAAGTAGACTGCTCAAAAAGTTGTTACCTATTCATGATAATCATGCATGCTCGTACGTTTGATAAATCAATTTTAAAAAAGACTTGTTGAGTACCCATTTTTTTTTTATAAATAATTTATGACTATTTAGGGTTTGTTCGGTGTAATTTTTTTTTTTTTTTCAAAAAATGGGTTTTTTTGCTTAATTTATTGACTTTTCAAATTTTTTTGTAGTGTAAAAAGTTTGAAAAATAAAAAATACTAGACAAAAAATGAGTCTTTTTAGAAAAAATAGTTACCGAACAAGCTCTTAATCTCATTAGAATATCTAGCAAATAATTCTAATTATTTAAGAAGTTTGTATCTTGATAAATTTGTAACTCTTATTGAAATCTTATATATAAGTCAATTATTATAATAAAATACACATTTAAATTCTCTTATATTATTGTCTCTTGTTTATGTCAATTTATAGCCCGTTATTAGCACTATCCATTTAATCCAATTACTAAGTAGCCAAAATCATGGAGCCCAATTTCAAATGCTATCCCAGCAACCAATTTCAAAGTGCCCAATACAGATACTATTGTGTAGTAAGCAATTATACATCCCATTATAAATAAAGGGTTGGTGTTGGGAAGATAGTTGTACAATGTTTGTATTAAATCTTAGCATTAGATAATTTTTAATAGTTTTTTTTTCCTTTTTTCAAATTATATGATTTTTGTAATATTTAGAAACTTGAACTATATCTTTCTGGCATATAGTGAAGATGGACAATGAATATGCTTTAGTCGACTTATGCAAATATTTTCTGTACTAAATCGTTGTAGTTTAGAGATGAACATCAATAGCATCTACCTTGTTTTGAGAATCATATCATGTACATAATTGAATCATCCATGCACTTGTCACGTTTTTTCATGAAAAATTATAATTGCTTCTTTATATTTAATTGTCTCGTTTACAATAGTTTTGATTCTTCGATAAATAATTATGTTTTTTAATACATAGTATATTTTATGAATATATGTAATATGTAATTATTATTGAAAATTATTGAATCTTGAACAATATTGGTATTTAATTGTAATTTTTATGAAGAGACACAATTTTACAATTCTATTAATATTCCGAAAGAATATTTTGTTTTATTTTACAACCTAAACATATAAATATTCTAGAATAATATTTAGTTGCTCTGAAAGAAGCACAACTTACATTACATTAATATTTCAGTAGAATATTACTTACTTTCAAAGAGCGTAATTTGTAAGATTTAATATTAAATTATTGCTCCTAAAGAGTGTAATTTTATAAATCTAATATCTTATAAAAATATTGTGCTATTGTTCATGAAGAGCAAATCTCAATAATAATTTGGTGTTACCCCTAAAAAAGCACAACATTATATTCATATTTTGGTAAAATGTTACTTGCTTTTGAGGTGCATGACATTATTGAGTTATTGATCTTGAAGAAACAGTAGTCTAAATAATATTTTATTGTGCTCTCCAAAAAACTCATGTCTCGAAGAATATCATATCACCTAATTAAATGGAAAAAAATTTTGTGATATATATGCGTAACTTATGAACTAATATTTATCCCTGAAGGAAAGCACACAGCTCATGTCATGTTGACATCGATTACTGTGACTCATTGATCGTTTGTTATATGATTATACAATGTTACTAATATTCTTCAAAAATAATTGTATTTTCTTTTGTTTCATTGTATAGTTACTCAACTGGTGAACATCACTAAATTTGAGTTCATTGCACTTGACATATCAGATAAAAATTACTTGCCTTTGACCCTCGATGACTAGATTCATCTTATCTCAAAGGGTTTGGGAGAGATAATAAAAGAAAGAAACAAAGGTTGTACAAAAACACTTATCTTCATTTGCTTCCATCTCCATAATGGATTGAAAATTGAATACCTCACCATGAAGGATCCACAAGATCTTTGAAAAATTTTGAAAGAAAGATTTGACCACCAGAGAACTGTGGTCCTCCCCAAAGCCCGTTACGAATGGATGCACATTCGCTCGCTGGACTTTAAAACTGTTAGTGAGTACAACTCTGAACTATTTAGAATATGTTCAAAGTCAACTCTTTGTTGAGAAAAAAAATATATGATGAAAATAAGCTGGAAAAAAAAATCTCTACTTTCCATGCATTAAATGTGCTCATGCAGTAGCAAGATCATGAGCGTGGTTTTAAAAAGTACTCAAAACTTATATCCTCCATGCTGGTTGTTGAACAAAACAATGAATTGTTGATGAAAAAATCATGGATTACGTCCAACTGGTTCTACAATATTGTCTGAAGCAAATGATACTTTATTGCCTAAAGAAAATGTAACATCAAGCCATGGACATGGAAGCGGTCGTGGATATGGACGGGATCATGGGTGAAATAATGGAAAAAACCATCAGCAACACGATAGCAACTTTAAGAAGCACAAAGCAAAAAGAAACAACTCATTCAAAAAGGAAGTACGAAGAAATTGCCATAAATGTGAAATGAAAGGGCATTGGCTACATACTTGTCGTACGACAAAGAATCTTGCCGATCTCTACCAAAAATCAATTAAGGAAAAAGAAAATGTGGAGACAAATTTTGCTAATTTTGACGATCCAATTGATGTGACTCACTTAGACGTCTCTAATTTTTTTGTTGGTCCAAGTGGCAATATTGATAATTTGATCAGGGGGAGTGTGCTGGAAAATATAGATTAGTTTATTTTCAATGTCTTAGTATTTTCTTTTGATTCAGAAGTTTAGTTTGAAATATGTTTTTATTTTTCTTAAATTTTGAGACTTTAATTTGCATCATTAAACTATTTTATAGTTTATTGCTTTATGTTTAACTCTTTATGATTATAAACTCAATTTTAAAGTATCTATTTGGCCATGTTTATATTCTAGATGAATTGTCATGATACATGTTTAGTTCATAGTACAACTATGCATATTATTCTTCAAGACAAAAATTATTTTTTGACTTAACATTAGCAGAAAAATAATATTAATAAGATATCAAGTGTATCGAATGTCATTGAATGCTTCGAAAAACTTAGTATTATCTTACCAAATAATACAAAATTATATATTGGTGATGCACTTTATTCTAGCAAATTCAAAATAAATTTGCTTAGTTTTAAAGATATCTGCTGTAATGGATGTCACATTGAGACGATGCAAAAAAATACTATTGAATATATTTGCATAACTTGTTTTATATCTGGTCGAAAGTAGATAAAAAAAAAACTAGAATCAAACATTGTCAATAACTCGAAGTTCGTTGACAGAAATTGTTTTTTATACTTTAGCACGATCGACTTGGACACTCAAGAGCAATAATCATGCGCCTAACAATTAACAACTCACGTGGACATATTCTAAAGAACTAGAAGATTCTTTTACCTAATGATTATCCATGTACTACTGGTTCACAACGCAAATTAGTCGCCAGACATTCCATTACAAATGTTAATGTTGAATCTTTAACATTCTTGGAAAGAATCTATGGGGATATATGTGGACATATCACAATGTGGACCATTTCGTTATTTTATAGTTTTAATTGATTGTTCTACTAGATCTCATGCCTACTTACTTTCCACTAGAAATGTAGCTTTTCCCAGGCTACTTGCTCAAATCATAAATTTACGAACTTAATTCTCTGATTACTCAATCAAGACAATTCGTCTTGATAATACAGGTAGATTTAGATCACAAGCATTTGATAAGTATTGTATGTCAATCAGGATTGTCATTGTACATTCGATTACTCATGTCCATGCAAAAAATGGCCTAGCAAAGTCGTTTATCACAATTTATTGCTAGGTCATTACTTATAAAAATAAAACTCTCAACTTCTATTTGGGGTCATGCTATATTATATGCTTAATCATTAGTTCATATAAGACCGACTGTTTATCATCAATACTCACATTTATAACTTGTATTTGGTCATAAACCTTATATTTCTCACCTACGAGTTTTCAATTGTGCTGTCCAAGTCCTAATTTCACCCCCACAATGTACCAAAATGGATCATAAACAAAGACTTAGAATTTATGACAAAACCATTATTACGTACCGTGAACCTTTAGCAAGTGATTTATTTACTACACATTTTGCATATTGTCATTTTGATTAACTGACTTTTTCAGGAAAGGGCAAAACTACATCCTCATAAACAATGTGAACTTTATTGGAATGAAACAAATCTATCTTATTTTGATTCTCGCATTAAGTGGAAGCTGAAAGAGTACAGGCTGAATGTTGGAGATTCATGACAAATACAATTTTGTACTAATCCGGCCCACAAAAATAGACAATTATGAGTACTCTTACGTATTTTTAACATAATGACGTGTTATTTTTTATCATTTTAGAAAAAAAAAAACAAATATGAGTGTTAATTGAACGAAAAGAAAGCAAATAGAAGAAAAAGGGACTCAATTGAACAACTAAAGAGAATTGAGGGGCTTGTCGTGCAAATACTATAGAGCTGAAGAACCAAAAACAAATTAACCATGCGACGCCATGGTTAAGTTAAGGAGCGATTGCAAGAGGTTGATTTCATCTGCAGAACTTTACAGAGCACAACCATGCGATCACAAAGTATTGCACCATGCGATCGCATGGTTAAATCGTGGATAGAAAATTATGTTTCCTTATGGAAACAGAACTCTAATCAGTACAGGATAAAAACACAGCGTTAAACACATTTCTCTGGATTTTAAGAAGGATATAAAAGGCAGAGAATAGAGAAACCGTGAGAGGAGACGAATAGAGAAAAAGAATACACCACAAGAAATAAAGATCAAAAGAACGAATTGAAGATTTTTCGACAAAGAATCACGGGTTGTGTTTCTCTTTTCTTTTTTTTCCTCCGGATGATGATTAGTTCGACTTTTGTAATATTTTACGAAATAATGTTCGGCTAAATTACTTATTGCTAGGAAGAACGATGAAACTTCCATTTTTGATTAATTAGAAGTTTTTCATTTTTCGTAATTTATTGCTTCTGAGTTGATTCTTCTTTATTCTTTTCTTACGTTTCGATGCTTGATCACCGTTGGAATGTTTTGTGTCTTTATTGTTTTCGAGAGATTCAATCTAGATAAGTACATGGTATTGAATAATATATTACCTAATAATAGATAGAGATTACTATTATGCCTTATAAAATTCTTTTAGGGTGTTTGTTGTGATTTAAATGTATATTTTTATGTTCGAATCGTTAAGTTTGCATATCAATATATAATTAATAGACCGTCGAGATAGGCTTTTGATTATTGTAGTATCACCGATTTTCAACCTAAGGTAATTATTAGCTAAAATAATTAACGGTTACCGGATAATTGATTAATGAACGTGTAGGTGGATTTGTGAATCCTAGTGCTATTAAAATTCGAATGTAGTCTTAAACTACTTTTGATTGAGTGATAATTTAGACTTAGTTAAACTCGAATATAATAACCTTAGAATTGAAATTCTCATTGAACACGTGTTTTTAATTTTGTTAAAAACTCAAACTCTACATTAATTAGTTAATTAATTGTTAGTCCTCGTGGGTTTCGACAATTTGCTTATCGATTTATTATTTGTAACCGATCTGTCCACTTGCGAGATTAAAATCGACAACAGTTCATATGGCGAAACCACAATAATTATGACTTATAATCTGCGTTTTCCTGTTCCAGGGGAGAAAATTTCTCTTTCTTGATCCACATTGTTATTAAATCATTTGCTGCTTTGATAGTAAACTCCTTTTTCCTTATCCTATCATAATGTTTCATTGTATTGGAATTTTTTCTTGAATATATGAATTCCACTAATCACGATTATATCCATTTATCTGCTGTATGATTCTGCACAGACAATAATTTTCAAATGAAAATTCAGTATGTTTTGTTGGCATTAACAGAACTATATCTGATATGTGATAACATAAATGTCTTGTAATAGTTTTGAATTGGAAATGGATATAATGACAATAATAGCCTTTTACAAGTTTTATCTGATACTCAAGAAATTGAAGTGTTGAAGGAGGAACATGAACCTGCTGACTAATTTAAGCCTCTTTATTCTTGGATTATTAATTCTTGTCCTCTTTGTTCTTGGATTATTAATTCTTGTCGATGGAAGGAGTATAGGACATGGGAACGAGGAAAAGGCTATTTTTCCTCGATACAGCTATTCCGTCGGCCTCAATCATGTCTATATCAGCAATGCTCTTTCCTTTAGGAAGTTTCCAGTCGAAGTGGTAGAGAAGTTGAGCTAAAGGAAGCTCTACATTTGCCAATCCAAAGTTCATGCCTGGACAAATCCTCCTTCCTGCCCCGAATGGAATATATTCAAAGTTATTTCCCAAGAAATCAGTGGAATTATTCTCAAATCTCTCCGGTTTGAAGATTTCGGGGTTATCCCAGTATTCTGGATCTCTTCCCATGCCCCAAATATTGACCATGACTTTGGATTTTAGAGGTATAGTGTATCCATCAACTTCAATTTCTTCTCTGCATGCTCTTGGGAGTAAAGGAATTGGAGGATGCAACCTAAAAGTTTCTTTGATTACTAACTTCAGATATTTCAGTGTTACAACATCACCCTCTTCGACCATCTTCTTTCCCTTGAGAGTTTGTCTTATTTCAGCTTGCGCCTTTGCCATCACATCCGGATTTCTCATCATTTCTGCCATGGCCCAATCAACCGTTGTTGATGAGGTCTCAGTTCCGGCTGAAAATAAGTCCTGCAATATTTTTAAGTGTCAAACTACAGTCTGAGTACTGAAGAGGTGGACAAGCTAAAGAAAATCTTTTTTTTTTTTAAGTGCAAGTGTCGAATTACTTACAAAAATAACAGCTTTGATGTTGTCGTTAGTTATGGGATAGTCGAGTTCCCCAGTTTCCTTCATTCTGAGTAGAACATCAACTATGTCTTCACCACCAAACTCTCCATTGCCTTTCTTTGTTGTAGCTCGGTTATCTCTGTGTTCATCAACAACGATGTCGAGAATTGCATCAAGCTTATGTCGCATCCTCAACAATTTTTGTTTGTTCCAACTCATGACATGTAGCAACTTGAAGGAGGGAAATAAATCAGCTAACTCAAAGCCTCCTGTCATGGTTACTGCTTTCCTCAACAGTGATATCATCACGTCCTTATCCCTCACCACCTTACCGAAAGCTGCTCTGCACGTGATTGAACTTGTGAATGTATACACTATGTCGGTTAGATTGATGATTTCTCCAGAAGATGCTTGAAGAGATTTGATGAGACGGGAAGCCTCGTCTTGCCTTATGGAACTGAATGACCGGACATTTTTTGCACTCAGGACCTCCAAAATGCATATTTTACGCATTTGTCTCCAGTATTCATTATATGGGCTAAATGCAATATCGATATAGTCATACCACATGATCTTACTTCCGATGCTTTCTGGCCTATCTGCACAGGCAGGATCATGAACTTTCAATACATCTTTAGTGAGTTCGCGTGAAGATACCACAACAGCAGAAACTTCACCGAACTGCAGATGCATGATCGGTCCATGTTTCTTGGATAACTTTGCAAGAACATGGTGCGGAAGTCCACCCACCATGTGGTGAAGGTGTCCGATCAAAGGTAGCTTCGATGGACTTGGAGGCAAATTTTTATGCTTTTTAAGGTCTTTTGGTTTCTTCCATCCCCTGCCTAGCAGGAAGATGATGGATATGAAAAACAGAAAAGTAATGAAGGGAAAGTGATCAAACTCCATTACTGAATAATCAGGAGATAAAGGAAGAGAGAATTCTGCTGGATTTTCAACCTTTTTCTCTCCTCCAAATTATGTTGCTTATAAGTAAGTTTGTTATATGAAAATGCATGAAATTATGTGGTATATATAGTGAAAATTCATTTACTTTTGTGTAAATACGTGTGTCAGTTTGTTTGTTGGGTCCAAATTCTACCAAGACATATATTTCAAGAAATTGACTGAAGAATTTTACTACATGCACAACTTGACTAATTTGCAGCTTATTCAGGGCTTGTTTGGTTCTTATCTTTTCCTAAAAAAATCTATTTTTTTGCCTATTATTTTTTACTTTTCAAACTTTTTACACTACAAAAAAATTTGAAAAATCGATAAAGTAAAAAAAAAAACACATTTTTTTAAAACAAAACTACACCGAACAAGTCATCAATATCTCAAAATATGAAAATTTGAATAGTTAATTAGTTTTTATAATCTTTTGCAGAAACAAACATAATTATAATATGAGTAGTGTTCTCCTACCCCCAAAGGGCATGATGTAGATGTCCACCTACTCAGGGCGGAGCTAAGAACTTTGTTTTGGGTGGGCAAAAATTAAGTAGCAATTTTTTTTGAAATAATATAGCATTAATGAAAATATTTAGATACATTATTACAATTGTTTCTATGCGTTTTCAAAGTTTGAAAACGTTGTATATTTACTTTATTATCAATTTCATAAAAGATGTCATTCTCAATATATACTATTATATTGTCATTCAACTATTGATTTCTTTCCATCAATATTTTTCCCTTTAATAACAAATGGAGCTTTTTTTAAAAAAATAAAATAAAATTTCTTCATAACCGTTGATATTAAATTCAATAATATTTAAATAAGCAGCAAAATATGTCGGCAAGATACAAAAATCTAATAATAAGTCGACAATGCAACAAAATAGGCCGACAAGGCACAAGAATCCAATAATATTATAATAGGCGAATAAAGCAATAAAATAAGCCTACAAGACAACAACAAGCATCCAACATTTTTATTTACATATAAACTATTATCAATAATAAGTAGCAGATATACAAATTCTGGAAAAAAAATCCTAGGAGGAAAAAAAAATCAAAACTAAAATAAACAAAAACAATATAAACATTAAAATTTACATAAATGCTAACGAATTTAAGACTGATTTAGGAACAAATTACCTAGGTCTAAGTCGATCTCTTTTTTTAGCTAGAAGTTATTTCCTTTGACAGAATTACCACGAATGGAACAAGCTAAACCCTCCTCTCCTAATCCGAGCTGGCTAACTGGGTTAACAATCTTAGGGCTAATTTTGGCTTATTATAACTTTAATTTGAAGAAATTGAGTGAAAATTACAATCGGATCACTGAACATTTATCTGTAGAGAAGATAATTGAATATATGATATCAATTGGAATTGGGGACTTGGTGTTTAGTAGCTTATATAAATTAAAATTTGGGGCTTGGGACAATTTGGACTGAAACTTGAATTAAAACAATCTGGGTTGGAACTTAGCTTATCTTATTTTGGGGTTGAGTAATTTTCAAAATCTTTACAGAATCAATTGATCCCTTTTGTCCTTTGGTGGCCCGCCCCTACACCTGCTAATACGTCAATAAGTGGACATTTACATCCTGCAAGAGAACACTACTCATTATAATATATTGTTTATGGTGTCAATGTTGGAGTTGAGGACTAGCCACTGAAATTTGTCCGACTTTACACAAATTGCTATCCCATGTCAAATTAATTCAACTATTCTTTATTCATCATTACGAGTTTTCCAGGCAACGCTAAATTTTTGTCAAGAAATGGAGGCTGGAAATTTTGAATTTATGATAGAATAATGTTGGGAAACGTCAAACTTTGTGACATCAAGTCTATCAGCATTATATTTATCAAATCCAACTTAGCACATATTTGATGGTACTTAAATTATAATTTTAATTGATTAAATATATTTTTTATCCATATATTTCATATAATCCACAATTTACAATCTATTTTGTATCTACACATTCACCTACAACTTATAATATAAGTACTTAAAAAATAATTTCAACACTACCAAACATACTCTTAGACAAGGAAGTGAGTCATCGAGTTACTGGTTGAACCAGTGATCCGATAGTTGAACTGGTGGGTCAATTCATGTCAAACCAATTAGTCTTATAACATTAATGTTGGATTATTTGTCTCTATAATGGACTATATATTGTATTGTAATTATATAGACTATCTAATTAATATGGAGATTAAGTGATCTGTTGATTGGGCATGGAGACATCTAAACTGAGTACGGACTTTGTAATGTGTAGAGACCGGATCTTAATCCAATTAGGATTGATAGACTTTTAATTGGACTAGGGTATACAAAATATGATAAATAAGGATCATGGTCCCCGGGTTAATCACAACTTTTGCTCCTCTTCTACACCATTATTGACAGAGATTTCATTGAGCATTATTAATGTGATTAGATTGTGGAAGATCCAACCTCTCGATTTCAACATCAATGGAGACATGTATTCTTCTAAATTAATTATACTTGATAATTTGACATGATATACGTATTCTTTAATTATTAGTATGTAATTAAAGAATATAGAATTTATTTCTAACAATTAAATCATGAATTATTACATTCCAATAAATTAACAATATATTAATTTTGTGACTAAATATCACTCTGCAAGTCCAAAACAAACAAAATAATATTCTTTATAAGCCGAGCAGTCAGTGGACTTGTCGATTCGCCCTATTTGGTCTTGACCTATAGCTGATTCGGGCTCTTTTAGGGATGAGCCCCAAAATTTTTTATAAGCCGAGCTTGCTTGGCTCGTGCTTTAATTTATTTTTTTAAAAAAAAAATTGAAGTTGCTTAAAATTTGTCTTAAAAAAAAGGAGCTAGCCCATGGGAATCTCGATTCGACTCGACCCATGAGACCCATAATCTACGGGCAATTTTTAACTACAATGAATCGGTCCGTTACCCCACCCACCCCTTCGGGGCCTTTCTAATGAAACACATATTATGAAATATTCTGGCCGGGTGGGTCCAATTGATCGAGAAATGAAGTTCCTTTTAGTCAAGTCAGATGACAGAGAAGGTAGACTACAAACATAAGCACTATGAACGTCTTCAATCTATTCTTCGATCTGACAAGCCGAACTCCCTCATGGATTATGAATTGAGCTCAAACTCGACTCGAATCCATACGAGTCGAGTCGAGCTCGTGTGGCAATGGATCGAGCTAGACCGACTTGGCCTATTGCCACTCCTAATTATGGTTTAAAAGAACAATTAATATTCACCTTTAAAATAAAATAAGACATAAAAGTGACTAAATTGGTCAAATGAGATTAAAAAAAAAAAAAAAAAATCACAGTTTTTGAATTATTAATTGTGTGGGGTGGGTGTGTGTGTGTGTGTGTTTTTTTTTTTTTTTTTTTCTATAGTGTTTCCTCAAAATATTTAAAACTAAATGTATTCTTTATTTATCTTTTTAAACTTGAAGATAATTTAATGTAGTATTAAAACTGATAAATAACATAACATCAAAGTCTCAAATGGAATAATACATGGACAAGTAAATTCCTTGTGAATTTCAAAGCACTCTTTTACTTTAATTTTAATTCTTAAATTAAGAATTAAAAGATTATAATTTGAACGAAAGTAGACTACTCAAAAAGTTGTCACCTATTCATGTAAATCGTGCATCCTCGTACCTTTGATGAAAAAATCAATTTTAAAAAAGACTTGTCAAGTACCCAAATTAAAAATAATAACAATAATAATTGATGACTATTTAGTCTCATCATAATACCTAGCAAATAGTCTTAATTATTCAAGAAATTTGTATCTTGATCAAATCATAACTCTCATTGAAATTATATATATATATATTGTTTACGTCAATTTATGAATATATGTTAATGTATAATTATTATATCTTGTTTAATATTTGTATTTAATTGCGATTTTCATGAAAAAGACACAATTTTACAATTCTATTAATATTTTAAAAGAATATATTGTTGTATTTCACAACCTAAACAAAGAATATTTAGTTGTTATCAAAGAAGCACAACTTTACATTATATTAATATTTCAGTGGAATATTACTTGTTCTCGAAGAGCGTAGTTTGTAATATTTAATATTAAGTTATTGCTCCTGAAGAGCGTAATTTTATAAATATAATATCTTATAAAAATATTGTGCTATTGTTCCTGAAGAGCAAATCTCAATAACAATTTGGTGTTACTGCTAAAGAAGTACAACATTATTCGCATCCTGGTAAAATATTACTTGTTGTTGAGGTGCATGACATTATAATTTCAATATTCAAGTAGAATATTGAGCTATTTTGAAAAAGCAGCAGTTTAAATAATATTTTATTGTGCTCTTCAAGAAATACACAACTCGAAGAATATCATATCACCTAATTAAATAGAAAAAAATTGTGATATATATGCGTAACTTATGAACTAATGCTTATCCTTGAAGGAAAGCACACAACTCATGTCTCGTTTGTTATATGATTATACAATGTTATTCGAAAATAATTGTATTTTCTTATGTTTCATAGTATAGTTACTCAACTGGTAAACATTACTAAATTTGAGTTTATTGCACTTGACATATCAAACACAAATTATTTGTCTTGGACCCTCGATGACTAGATTCATCTTATCTCAAAAGATTTGGGAGAGACAATAAAAGAAAGAAACAAGGATCGTACAAAAACACTTTTCTTCATTCGCTTCCATCTCCATAAAGGATTGAAAATTGAATACCTCACCATGAAGGATCCACAAGATCTTTGAAAAAATTTGAAAGAAAGATTTGACCACTAGAGAACTGTGGTCCTCCCCAAAGCCCGTTACAAATGGTTGTACCTTCGCTTGCTGGACTTTAAAACTGTTAGTTAGTACAACCCTGAACTATTTAGAATATGTTCAAAGTTAACTCTTTGAGGAGAAAAAAAATATATGTTCAAAATATGCTGGAAAAAAAAAACTCTCTCTACTTTCCATGTCTCAAATGTGCTCATTCAGTAGCAAGATCGTGAGCGTGATTATAAAAAGTACTCAAAACTTATATCCTACATGCTGGTTGTTGAACAAAACAATGAATTGTTAATGAAAAAATTATGGATTACGTCCAACTGGTTCCACAATATTGCTTGAAGCAAATGATACTTTATTGCCTGGAGAAAATGTAACATCAAGCCATGGACATGGAAGCGGCCGTGGCCGTGGACATGGACAACGACGAGATCATGGGCAAAATAATGGGAGAAACCAGCAACAACATCGTAGAAACTTTAAGAAGCACAAAGAAAAAGAAAACAACTCATCCAAAAAGAAAGTACAAAGAAAATTGCCATAAATGTGGAATGAAATGGCATTGACCACGTACTTGTCGTACGGCAAAGAATCTTGTCTATCTCTACCAAAAATCAATCAAGGAAAAAGAAAATATGGAGACAAATTTTGTTAATTTTGACGTTCCAGTTGATGTGACTTACTTAGACGTCTCTGATTTTTTTTGCTGTCCAAGTGGCAATATTAATAATCTGATCATGGAAGTGTGCTGGAAAATATAGATTAGTTTATTTTCAATGTCTTAGTATTTTCTTTTCATTCAGAAGTTTAGTTTGAAATATGTTTTTATTTTTCTTAAATTTTGAGACTTTAATTTGTATTGTTAAACTATTTCATAGTTTATTGCTTTATGTTTAACTCCTTTTGATTATAAATTCAACTTTAAAGTATCTATTTGACCATTAATTGTCATGATATCTGTTTAGCTGATAGTGCAACTACGCATACTATTTTTCAGGACAAAATTTATTTTTTGACTTAAAATTAATAGAATGATAACATTAATACAATATCAAGTGTATCGAATATCATTGAAGGCTCCAAAAGACCTAGTATTATCTTACCAAATAATACAAAATTCTACATCGGTGATGCACTTTATTCTAGCAAATTCAAAATAAATTTGCTTAGTTTTAAAGATATCTGTTGTAATAGATATCACATTGAGACGATACAAGAAAATAATATTGAATATTTTTGTATAACTTGTTTTATATCTAGTCGGAAGTAGATAAAAAAAACTCTAGGCACTCTCCTCCATTTATGATTGAATCAAATATTGTCAACAACTCGAAGTTCGTTGACACAAAAAAGTATTATACTTCAGCACGATCGATTTGACACTCAGGAGCAATAATCATGTGCCGAACAATTAACAACTCACATGGACATACTTTAAAGAACCAGAAGATTTTTTTACCTATTGATTATCCATGTACTACTTGTTCACAAGACAAATTAGTCACCAGACATTCCATTACAAAAGTTAATGTTGAATCTCTAACCTTCTTGGAAAGAATTCATGGAGATATATGTGGGCCGATCATAATGTGGACCATTTCGTTATTTTATAATTTTAATTGATTGTTCTACTAGATGGTCCTATGTCTATTTACTTTCCACTAGAAATGCAGCTTTTCCCGGACTACTTGCTCAAATTATAAAATTACGAACTTAATTCTCTAATTACTCAATCAATGCAATTCGTCTTAATAATACTTGTACATTTAGATAACGAGTATTCGATGAGTAATATGTGTCAATCATGATTGTCATTGAACATTCGGTTGTTCATGTCCATGCAAAAAATGGCTTAGCAAATTCATTTATCACAATTTATTGTTAGGTCATTACTTATAAAAACAAAACTCTCAACTTCTATTTGGGGTCATGCTATATTATATGCTTAATCATTGGTTCATATAAGACCAACTGCTTATCATCAATACTTACATTTATAACTTGCATTTGGCCATAAATCTAATATTTTTCACCTACGAGTATTCGGTTGTACTGTCCAAATCCTAATTTCACGCCCACAACGTACCAAAATAGATCTCAAATGAAGATTTGGAATTTATGTCAAAACCATTATTACGTACCGTGAACCTTTAGCGAGTGATTTATTTACTACACGTTTTTGTAAAGAGCTGCAAACCAATTACTTGATTTATTTGTTGACACAAAGAAAGTGACAAAGTCATTTATATCAGTAGAAAATACTCTATTAAAAGTCAATGTCCCTGTAGGACAATCTGTTGTAACAAATGAATCTCAAATACGTCTGAAACGTGGTCGACTAGCTGATTTCAAAGACTCTATACCTCAAAAAAGAAAAGTACAAGAGAAAAAACAACCAAAAACCTTAGAAGAAACAATAATAGCAAAAATTGGTCAATCAAATACTAATATTATAATTTTCGCAAAATTACAAATGTCTAAAAATAATGAGAGTTTAATAAATTATTTGTTATCTCATAAGTTATGAAAACGAAACAATATTTTTGCCTTTTAATGTGGCTTTTGAAATTTTTACCACCAAATTTTGTCAAGACCTCCACGTCAGCAAATGCCCGGTACATGCCCCATATAGGCCTAAGTTAGGCCTCGCTAAGGCCTTAGGCCTAGCGAGAGCCTTCCAGATTCATAAAGGCCTCAGATACCTAGCGAGGGCCTCATGGATACATTTAAGGTCCAACAATATGTTAGCATTCTTGAATCAGAGTATAGCGAAGCCTATGAAGGGCCTTGACGCACATGGCCGACCCAGAGAACTTCGCCGAGCTTCGTATCCATCGTAATCAACAGGCAGCACAATATTTTAGAATGACCAAAGAAATGTTTAAAGAAAGATTGCGCTAGATTGGTACACAGATTCTCACAACGAAACCAAATATCAATCTCCTAAAGATCAGGCAACTTGATAAGGAAAATCAAATCGAATAAAGGCTAAAATCTAGAAGATTGCATTGACAACCAATCATTCTTATCTCATAAGGAATGAGGATCCAATCAGATATCTAATTGATTGTTTTCCTAAATCAAATAGGACTCAGAGGTTATAAATACAACATCTCCAATTGTTCTAAGGTATGCATTATTCTTACATTTAAACTCTGCTCAAATATCTGCATGCTTGTCCCTCCCACACCCAATTTGATATTCTCCCATATATTATTCTATATACTGGTAGTTGACTTGATCGTCGGAGTACCAACGATCGCTGAACCCTTTTTCACCGATGATCTTGGTACCTAACGGCCGTCCTAGTATGCAAGTAACATACAGTTGGCAGAGAATTGACTAGAGATCTGTTGACACGTGGATAATACATATTTCAAGTCAACATAAATTATAAAAAATGAGGATCGTGAACCACAGTTTGTTAAAGATTGTCAACATATAAATGATTGGCCAAAATATAAAAAATTCATACATGCAATGTTTAACTCCTTAGATAAACGAAAAGTATTTAGACATGTAATTCAAACTCCTGAAAATATAATCCTTGTAGGATACAAGTTGGTTTTTGTAAGAAAGAGAAATCAAAACAATGAAATTATAAGATACAAAACCTAATTAGTAGGCCAAGGTTTCTCACAAAGATATGTGATTGATTATGAGGAAACATATTTTCTTGTAATGGACACCATCACTTTAAATTTTTAATTAGTTTGACTGTGTCATATAGGCTCAGCACACGCCTTATGGATGTAATAAGTGCTTATCTGTATTGTTCACTTGATAGTGATATATACATTAAAAATTTTGAAGGATTTAAAATATTAGAAAGAAATGATTCATTCTTAAAAAAAAATATGTTCTCAATTAAACAAAACTGTAAATTATTTAATAAATGAATTTGAGATGAAAGATTTGGAAAAAACCAAATTCTGTCTTGACTTTTTGATTGAACATTTTCTAGAAAGATTATTTGTTCATCAATTTTCTTATACAGAAAAAATCTTAAATCGATTTTATATGGATAAAGTATATCTACATCCACTGGTATCGCCTATAGTCGTTTGATCACTTGATGTGAAAAATAATTTGTTTCGTCTACTTGAAAATGGGAAAAAAGGTTATTGGTCATGAAGTTCCATACATTAGTTTAATTGGAGTATTAACTTACCTTCAAATTGTACTCAACTGGACAAATTTTTTTCTATAAATCTCTTTGCAAGATATTGTTCTGAACCAACTCAAAGATATTGAAATGATGTTAGCCACACTCTTCGTCGCCTAAGAGGTACTATTGGCATTAGGTTATTTTATTCATAAAAATTAAGATTTTCATTAGTGGGATATGCATACGTAGATTATCTTTCAGATCCACATAAAACTAGAGGACAAACATGATATGTGTTTATACCTAGAAGAACGGATATATTATGGAGATTTGTAAAGCAAACATTGACAACAACATTCTCAAATCATTCTGAAATGAAGTAAATGGAGAATGTGTATAGTTGAGAAATATGACCCATCATATCCAAACATCATGCAGATTAGCTTCAACAAAAGATAGTCCAACAATATTGTATGAAAATAATGCAGTTTGTATTATACAACTTAAAAGAGAGAGGAAAAATCATATTTCTCCAAAATTATTCTATACACTTGAGCTTCATAAGAATGGAAGCATCGATGTTAAACATTGCCCAACGTCTAATTCAAGGAATTGGTACATGAGATAGGAATGCATCGACTAAAAGAGGTTCAATGATTAGCATCAGGGAAAGTAATTGTACTCTTTTTCCTTCGTTCATGTTTTGTTCTATTGTGTTTTTCTAGCAAGATTTTAATGAGAATATTTTTAGTACCCCAAATTATTAACAATTAACTGTACTCTTTTTTCTTTAGTTTGATATTTTTGTCCTATTGAATTTTGTCAAGTAAGGGTTTTTTATGAAATAGTTATTGTGTATATAATCATCAAAGAGAGAGTGTTGTAAAATAATATATAATAGTTGATAACTATTTAGTCTTGTAAGATACTTAGCAAATAATTTTAGTTACTCTAGAAGTTTGTATCTTGATCAAATTGTAATTTTTATTGAAATTGTATATATATATATGGGTCCATTATTCTAATAAAATACACACTTGAATACTATTTTCTTATATCATTCTCTCTTGTTTTTTTTCAATTTTAACAAAAAAAAAATACTTATGTCTCGATTTAAAATGGTCGGAGGTTTGACAACCCAAAAACATAAAAGCAAGCTAAAGTGAGAAATATTTTAGGATAAATATGTCCTCATTAATATTTTATATTCCCTAAATTTTCATTTTGTTAATATTATACTCTCTCGGTCCCATTTATATAGGTTGATTTCGTTTTTCACACGGATTAATAAATTTTAATTAATGTTATTGTAAAAAAAAAATTGAAACCAATTTTTTTAGTTTACCCTTATTTAAATAATATCAATTCCAACTACATTTGAAAAAGTACAAATATATTTGTGTTGATAACAAAGTACATTCAATAGGGGTATGTGAGGAAATGAAAAAAATAAATACACCATCAACAAGGTAAGTAGACTGTAATTTGATATGAGCAAATAAGAAAAATCAGCCTATATAAATAAGACAGATGGAGTAATTGAATTTCCAATTTAATATTTGTAACTGCATTTAGTCCATAGAAATTAAAACAGCTAAATTAACATTTATTACATTTAATTACTGAATTTTGAAAATATTTCTATCGAATTGTGACAACGGATTTGGTTAGTTGTAAGATCAATAGTCATTTACCTTCCACCAGCAATGTATTCAACTTATTTCAAGCCTAATTTGAAATTTAAGGTTGGTAATTATGTAGTTTGTGAAGTCCATAAAAACTTCATTTGAAAATTTGTGTTTGTGATTATGGTTTTTGTTACTTCACGTGAATAATCAATTTTCAGTATTCTTTTTTTATTTAACTTCAATAATTGACACGGATCTCATTTCTATTATTCTTTTTAATATTTTTGAATTGAAATGTTATCTATTGTTTAAACTATTTTTCACTACTTATGCCCCCATGTAAGTCATTTAAATTGATAGAATATTTAACTTTGGTAATAGTATTTTACTTCTCTATTACTATTTGAATAAGTTTACGCGAAGACATCCGAACACTGAATTATGCAAATAAAAATGTTTAATTTTGTCAATTTCTGATGCAAATGTTATTTTGTTTTCTTTTATATACTTATTGATAAATCTATTTATAATTGCTAACTTTAGGTGCTACAGCCCAAATTACATGTGATATTTTGGGTTAAAACTTCTTCATAGTTGGAGAGCTCTATTAAATTACAAAGATTTGTTATAAGTCATTTGTAAATCAAGAAAATTCAATAGGTTTGAGTGTTCGATATATTTAAGAACTTACATACACTATATTTGATTATTTTTGTTTGCATTATTTAATTGACACTCTCGCTAATCACATAATTGTATAAAGTACTTTGTTTATTTTGTTTTGCATCTAAATTGAAATGAATGTATTAATAAGTAGTTAAAATAAATATTAATCATTACTATACATGAACGTAGCTATTGAATACAACAACAAACAGTAATTGCACCATATTTTTAATATTAGATTTTTGTATTTTAATACAATATTAAATTGAATATAATTATTTAAATATTTGAATAGAAATATATCTCAAAATACTGTTATTAAATCACGTGCAACGTTCCAATTAGATACTAGTATAATAAAGAGATGCTAAATTAAGAAATGCTAAATTAAGAGTAATGACCTCTTACCCACAGTAGATAAGAGATCATTTATTCACTGATGATATGGATTGATGTAGAAGTGTCGCATCAGTATGTGCAACACACAATTGTGTGTAGACATATTTGAGTAAATGAACTCATACCCACCGTGAGTACGAGATCATTACTCACCAAATTAATTGGATTGGATGAATTGTCTCGATTACAACAACTCCCATACATGAATAGGAGTGTTATTATAATAACAAAATATCCAGTATATGTTTGTTAAACAAGAGTAGAAAAATATATTAATTGTATGAATTGCCAAATTGGACTCGTGTACATCTATTCATAGCATGAATAAAAGTGTTATTAGTGTTATAATAATAATAATAATAATAATAAATCAAGTGTATGTAGTTAAACAAAAGTAGAAAAAATCAATAACGACTTCTTTTGGACTTCAATATAAGTCGAGCTCAAAGCGTCATTATTCATATCAATAGTCATTAATTCAAGACAAATGTAAATAAAATGTTAATAAATGACAATTTCCATCAAAAAGAAAAAGAATTTTTTTTTCTCAATACATGATAGGGTTATTACATATACACTACAATTTTTATTATCTACACTACGTTTTAATTACAATGAAAGTCCACCACCAACCTTTGATATTTTGACACTTATGTTCTTAACTTTTATCGTCGTATTTTTATCATATTCTTACATTTTGTCTTTGATGATGATTTTTGTCCAAATATTCTACTAATGTGTATTGAAATGATGAGTAAATATTTTGTCAAATTTTGGTATTTGTTATTTATTTTGTTTATTTAAAAATACTAGAACCAAAAAAAAAAAAAAATTACGCTATTTTAATTAACTTATTGGACAGAAATTATCATCAAAGATAAAGACAAAGACAAAGACAAGATGTGTAAATTAAAAGGTCGAAGATAGGAACGTAATAAAAAATAGTTGGGAGGCATAAATGTAAAAATGAGCAATAGTTAGGAACATTTATTGTAATTAAAATATGGTGGTTTTAAAAAATGACGTAGTTTGAATATAATTACTCAGGAGGTCACACTTTAAATGGAAAAATGACACCATTGGTCCCCACCCTATTGTACTATATCAAGTTGGTCTTCAACCTTTAAGAAGAGCAGGTTCGTTCCCAACTTTTTATTATAGTTGTACAAACAGTCACGTAGCCCAAAAATGTAAACTATCTAAATTTCTATTAAATCGTTATGTGATCCTCATAGGTCCTAATTTATGAATCTAGATTTTGATTCTCAACTTGAGGATGTCCAAAAGTTTGAAGGAGGCATGTTTCCATGAAGTTTATGTCACAATTTAATAAAGATTTAGACACTTCAACTATTAGTTGTACAACAATAGTGAAAAATTGAAAACAAAGTTGTGTGGGTTCAAACCATAGACTAATATTAAATGCGATGAAACTATACATGTTTTTTTCTCCTTTAGAATATTCATAATTATTATACTAAATTCCACCCGAAGTTTCAACCTTTTGCAGTATAACGCCAATTTCTCCAGCTTACTATTTCTTGCAACTTATGTCCTGACGTTTTAAAACTATGGCACCCATATCCCCCTAGCTAACACAACACATTTATTTAAGTGTTAAATAGCCACGTGACACTCACTTAATGTCGAGTTGAAATGGTGAAATTATCTATAAAAAAATTGTTTAAAAAAAATATAAACAGTAACTTCAACTTTCATTTAGAAATATAAATAAGATAAAATTCTTAAATTTATCTCCTTAAGTCGACACATCTCTGACATCACGTGTGTATCATGTGACCATTTAATGTTCAAATAAATGTTTTGTGTTAATTGGATATATGAATGCCATATTTTTAGAAGTATGGAGCATGGACAAATGATAGGTTGGGGTCATAAATGACAGACTTACGAAAGATTAGAGACTCTAATGGAATTTACCCTAATTATTACCGCAGTGTTGCACACGATCAAAAGGGCCGCGTGACATAGATAACAACAAATTAGGTGGGTTTTGTACAACAAAAGGGCGTGCATTACGCACCCCTACTTTTTTTCTGGTATTAATTGAATTCTAAACCAAGATTTTCATATTTCCCATAATACCCTACACCTCTATTTACAAATATTTTTAATTTTTTTTGTCCCAATTAATTTTCATCACGCCATAGAAAAAAACCCTAGAACACAAAATAAAATTCCCAAAAGTTTGATTTTGAAATCCCCAGAGACCAAAACCACACATAAGGAAATTAATCAGATCGAATGTTCCTTCAATTTGAATACAGGTAAGTAATTTCTCAGTTTTAGGGTTTCAATTTGGGGGGCTTTGAACCCCCTAAATTGATTAATATTTTGCCATTTACATTTGGGGATTTTGTAATAGATTGTCTCTTTGCATTAATTCTTTTTCTTTGCTGATAGATAAGAATTTTAAAATTTTTGGGGGAGTGTTTCTCATTTTTATGTTATTTAATGTTATTTTTTTTCAGTGAATTTAGTTTTAAAAAAGTTTAACTCGTGCAGATTAGTAACTAACTCAATTTTGGTTTAGAATATTTATTAATTAGTTTTTGCTATACAAAGTTTGAAGTTTTATTTTTTTATTTTTTTATTTTTCAGTTTATAAATTAATTTAGAGCGATGATTTCAAAGAGGACTGTTGTGGTTTGAACTATTATTTTTACCGATTTTGGGAAGTTATCAAAAGTGGGTTACCTTGATTTACCCAAAATATCAAAGTTTTGGGTTTATTTCTAATCAATATTTGAGGATATCTTTGGATTTTCAAAGTTGATCCTTCTGGAATATTAGAAGTTTTAAACATTTAGTTTTTATTTTCTTTTATTTTATAAGATGTAGATGAAGTTTTTATTTACCTTTTGTCAGTTATCAGAATATTATCTTTCACATTTATCGACTGGTTCTCTTATAAATATGTTGTTATGTAATATCTTGTTTTCATGGCCATGACAGGTTGTGATTTTGTGTGTTCAATATCGCTCGCAATGAAATTCAAAAGAGGGAGTAAAGTAGAAGTTATGAATAAAAGGGGGGATCCAGTCTCGTGGCGTATGGCTGAGATACTATCTGTCAATGGCCATACTTACGACGTGCGATATGATTGTTTTCCAGGTAATGCAACTCAGACATTGGTGGAAAGGGTAAAAAGGAAGTTTGTGAGGCCATGCCCTCCTTTCGTGGAAGGTTTGGAGAATTGCATAGCCGGAGGCATTGTGGAGGTGTTTGATGATTGTTCATGGAAGATTGCCGTGATCTTGAAGGTTTTGAATGGCGATCAATATTTGGTAAGGCTACTTGGGTGCTCGCAGGAATTAATAATCAACAGATCAAATGTTAGGATGAGACAAACCTGGCACAATGACAAATGGATTTTAATGGAAAAGGTACTTTACTTCTTTTAGTTATTCGTTTAGATCTTCATTTTCTGCAGTACATGTTTCTTGATGTCGGTTGATTGACATCATATTGTGATAGCCAAACGACCACGTCAATGTTGCTTTCTTAGACTTTACTTTATTCTCGTATTTTCTTGATTCCTTGTAAATCCTTTGCTAGAAAAATAACCATTAATCTCAATTATGCAGTATCTGATCTCCTATTTCTTCCTGCTTGCAGGGTCCCAGAGGACGTGTTGATGGAAAAGCTAGCGAGCTGTTGACTTCAGATTATTATCAAAAGATGAGCTTCCAGACCCCGGAAGTTAACACGATGGATAATAACCCAGCTCAAAAGTATTGCACGCACATTCAGAGTGATGCTGGAGTACGGGAATCTCATTTAGTCTCTTCAAGGTCCTTGAAGAGGATGTCACCCTACTGCTCATCTGTTATTGAAGCAAATAATGGTCATGTCCAGAAAATAAGAGCAATTGAGAAAGAAGAAACAAAGAATAGGGTGGTTTCTGGCCCCGTAATTGAAAAGGTAGATGCTGTTGCTTACCCAAGAGAATTCCTGGGTGAAAAACACATGCATGCTTCCTTAAACAATAGATCATATGGATATAATCAAGTGGAGAGGGCTAAACAAAATGATATTTATGGCTATTGTGGATCGAGAAGCTCAGAATTTAATAATTCAGATAGTGATGCCTGTTCTGTTGGTAGTTGTAGTGTTCCTAGTCAGAGTCCAAAACACTACTATAGTCACGTCATACCACTACCATGCCAAGTGACAGATACTCCTTGTAGTGATGCAGAGTCGTGTTATGGTTCAGGTTCAGGTTCAGGCTCTGAGGGAAAAAGTGGTCTGCGTCTCACAAAAGAAGTAGAAGCCAGTATCCATAGTTTAGAGTTGCATGCTTATCATTGCACTCTGGAAGCATTGTATGCTTCTGGTCCCTTAAGTTGGGACAAAGAGGCATTGTTGACAAATCTTCGTATTATGCTCCACATTTCAAATGATGAACATTTGATGGAGCTGAAGTATCTTATTTCCACTAAAACTGGTACGCATGTCAGATAATGTAGAACCAGTGTTTTTCTTTATTTTTTAGTTCATCATAGGATTTAATCCCTTCATTTTCTGGTCCAACATTGTAAGAAAGATGACCTGTTACGCTCTGAATCTTCTGTCCTACTTGTTATCTCTACGATTATCAGGCAGAAAATATTTTGTATCTATGACAATGTCTCAAATTCTCATTGATAAAATAATGTAGACAATGTATTATATCCATTTTGGATTTGCTGGCTAGTATGCGTTTTTTCTTTGTTTGAGTTATGTAACTGTTGTAAAACATATTTACTGCATGAGAACTATTATTATTATTATTATTATTTTTTGAGGCAGAAGCATTATGTACACTATTTGGCAGGTTCCAAAGATCCATGTGATAACCTTTTGTTTCACCCTTTGGTGTCAGATGTCTATTGCAATCTTCAACCAGTTTGAACTTGTTGAAGCTATATGCTTATATTATGAACTCCTCCAGTGTGCAATGCATAGCTGAAAACCAATCTTGAAGGCATGCACACCTAGAACTGTTCTGTTAAAGTCGCATATTTAATATTCTAAAGAGTCACACTTGATATCATGTTAAAGTCAAAAAGGGAAATGACATCTTTTAGATGTTAAGAAGCTACTAATTCAAAGTGGATTTAGTTCTCCTTCTGCTCACTGTAATGGAGTTTATGACATGAACTCATTTGTGATAAGCTATGAGTTGAATGTCACTGCTTAATGCTCTTTGCCATTGATTATGTATTGGTTATAAACTATTATTAGTTTAATTTTCTCCATACATTCTTGGCAGCACATAATCTTCTGGTTGAGAATGCTATTGATCAACATTCAATTCCCTGCATTTTCCAGGGCCACAGTTGGAGGCATGCTTCGATTGCTTCCAAAGGCTTAATGATGATGTCAGAGTTTGTCGCATTTCTCTTGGCACAAACTGTTGGACAATTCAGTCTTCCACTTTGTCACAGATTTTACAAACTTACGGCCAGTCTCTGGTATCTCTATTTAATCTATGTGAATGTTTAACTTAATTTCAGGTTTATCTTGATTTCTCAATATTGCATTTATGCCGGAGGAAGAAGGATATAGCTAAACATGGGAAGAAGGATGTAGCTAAACAGGCCCCCATTTTACTTCCAAGCATAGCTCTGATTTAAGTCCAATTTTTTTATTTTTGGGTTTTTGGTAACTGCAAAACTCGCACCAAAAGACAATTTTACAAAACTATATGAAGCACCATTCTACTACGGTGCTTTAAAGAGTAACTAATTTGTTTTTTTAATACTGAAATTATATTTTTATTAGTATAGTTAAATGTTCATTCTTTAGAAAATGTTATATTAATAAATATAGTTATATACACACACTATATAGCTATTACATATATAAATATGTCTATAATATTATTTAATATATAAATATAATTTGAAAAATGCATTCACTACTTATGGCTCTCTTTTTTTAGTCATTTTTTTCTTCATAGCATGCACACCAGTTTAACAAAATGCCTTGCTGCTGCTTCTGTAATGTGAAAGTTCTTTATCAGACGTTACTGCTCCTTGGAAATGAAATACAGCAGGTGCGGCCCAAACAGAGTCTTTCTCAGGTTCATCCTGCATTTTTAGGTACTAACTTGGGCTTGTATGGAATGAAGTGATGGTCCTTTTGAAGGCTCTTGAATAATTCAATGTTGTTGCAAATTTGAGAAACTGAATTGGATGAAAATTTGATACTTTCATCATTCTTGCAGTGCGTTTGCCCAGTGCTTGTTTAGCTTTGTTGTATACACGATAATGTATTGTTTCTAAGGAATGTGATGGTTTTCCTTTTCTCCTTCAGTCCTTTTTATCATCTTTATTTTTATTTTTTTTTATTTTTATATGTGCTGCAAGACTTAAACTGGCAGGATAATCAAGATGATATTTTAGATGTAATGAATATTTCAGGTGCATGGTTGGAGTGCTCCTTAGAATATCATGTACTGATGAGAAGTTGTCCAAGCATTGCAGCTTGTCCGTTACTTCAAGATTTAATAGTACGAGTCATATGAAGCATATTTCAGGAACTTTTGCTCAGAAACATGTCGTGATAAGATCTACTTCTTGATAATCGTCACATTCCTTGCGATATTATTGAAATAAATTGTTTTGACACTGCTACAGACTCGCTGTTGACCTGCATTTCTATGGTGCTTATGGAGCTCTTTTGACTTGGTTGGCATGAAACTTTCTCAAAGTAGCAATTCGCAGGAGAAGGAAAAAGTTGGACTAGATTCATCTGTCGACACTCCTCCATAGAGACAAAATTGTGGATTTTAGAATGATTTGAAGAGAATCAAGCCCATTCAGTAGTTCACAGGGAAATGTTTTAGTGAGATTTTAGGATGATTTGAAGTGTATTAATATCTAGTGGATTTACGGAGTTTGTTCGTGTTCATAAAGAGTTGCAATTTTTGCAAAATTTCAATTCACTTATTTCGGCCCTATGGAGCATCTTACAATATTGAGATGCCTTTTTTTCTTCACTGCAGCATGTTCTTAAAAGCTTTCCGATGAATGCCAAATTTTTACACTAAGAGTATCTGCACTGCAGCATAGTCTTCAAAGAGTAGATTTTACAATTTTTGTATTTCCTAGGGAAGAACAGATGTTATATTTCCTCCATACGCCAAATTTATCTGTTTTGATTATATTATTTCTAAATTTTTGCAGTTATTTGCCAATGCGTTTTGGTTTTCTTTTCTTTTTAATAATATCGTCTCCAAGTCAATTTCTTTTATCATGTTTGATGATCATGGACATTAACGTTAAGTTAAGATGCAATCACTGACATCCTCCCTTTGTTAATGTACTCATTGATATGAAGTACACTAGAAATTTAGTGTACGGAGTTTCCACCAAAACTCTTGTGCATCCTGCACATTCTCGTCCTACCAGGCTCTCAAGACAGTTGATCCTTGAATCAACTCAGAATAAAACTATCTCACGCTGGCTAGTTTTTGCTAACAAATCATCACTCACTAGTTTGACTGGTTGTTGCTAATGCAAGGTCCTGTTAACAGTAATGTAAATCCACTTTTGCAATTTAATGATATATTTCTGGTCCAAGGATATCAGGGTAGCTGATTAATTACGCTTACAGATTGCTACTGTATTAATCCTTGTTCTTTACACAGGCTTAAAATTAATGTGAACGTGCCCTTGTGAAAATTGAGGTCTCCCGTATTTAGGCTAGACTTTTATTGTATGAAATTTCAACGTCACACAACCAGGTTCAATGCAATTAAGCTCATGTCTGGTAGTGTTGAAATTAATTTTTAAGTGATTATATTATAAATTGTAGAAAAATGTATGAATAACAAATACATTGTAAATTTTATAAAATGTTTAAATAAAAAATAAATATATTTAACTAATTTAACAAACTAAAATTATGACTTAAATACTACCAAACATGGGCTACGTAGAGTTAGACTCTGTTTAATTGATGCGATGGACTGTCATTAACTTTGTCGAGGAATATATTTTTCATGATAAACCTTATAAATTCCAGTCCGAAACAAATCCGGTACTAAACATTGACCATATAAATCTCACCCGTTTCATGTGAACTACGTCGTTCAACTAGCATCTCCAATACATAGATAAATGATAAATTATCCTCCCACAAGCAAATCAAAAACCGCAATCCATCAAGAGTGCAAAACCCAACATTAGGACTTGAATCTGGGTTATAAAAACCGGACAAACCCAAAATAACAAGAGAAAATTTTGGGCGGGCCATCAACATAGAAAGAATGCACCACTTTAAGATCCTTCTAATTTAAAGTTTTTACTCAAACGCATCATCATCGTCGTCAGGCAATGGTTGACTGGCAGCTGCAGCGAGCTCTGCTTCATGCCTGCAAAATTCACCACATTCCAGTTAATATTTATGTCATAGGAGCGTACTCTTGCATCTTGCAATGAGAGAGAGAGAGAGAGAGAGAGAGAGAGCGAGCGCTTACTGTTGCTGTGCAGCCAAATCAATTTGCACTTCAGGAGGGGCAAGTGCAGGAGATTCCACGAAGTGCAAATTTTGATCCCTATAGCCACAAAAATCTTTGCTTTGAGCAACGTAAATTGAAAACCATGTCTTCATATATTTTTGTTTGATCCTCACTAGTTGAAGTTACTTACCCAGCAAGTTTCCTGGCAAGGTAAAGAAAGGGCTTCTCAAAGTTGTAGTTACTCTTTGCTGATATTTCGTAGTACTGCAAATTCTTTTTGCGGTGGAAGGTAACTTGTTTTGCCTTCACCTGTCGGTTCTTCACATCAACCTTGTTCCCACAAAGCACAATTGGGATGTTCTCACAAACTCTGAGGTTGAAGGTAAAAAGGATTCAATACCATGTCAAACTTGCATAGAAATCAACTAAACCATACAGGCAGATAAATCAATAAAAGTCACACACCGGCAAAGATCACGGTGCCATGTCGGAACATTCTTGTAAGTCAACCGAGCTGTTACATCAAACATGATGATTGCACATTGCCCATGGATACTGCACAAGACAGATATCAGTAATGATGATTGATCAATATAGAGTTATATGCAACAGAGAAGGAAACTAGGGAGGTTTAAAATGTGAACTTTGAATGTAGAGAATGCCGTATAGATGAGAAACAAACAAAAATGTAGGACCCGTAACTCTATGAGTATGTTTGTGTGTGCTTATAAGTGCAGTCAAACTTCATTTTCATCCACACATTTCATAGGACCCACTACTTATAATCTACAAAAAATTTACCAAACATACTCATAGTTCAACCATCCCATTAGCACTGAATTAGACAGCTGTTTATATATAGCATTATGTCGATGTCAGTTGGCTCCTAATACGTTTGGCTACACAGACTAAATAAAGATCATCCAAAACTATATGGAGCTTACCCTGACAATAAAGGAGGATAACAGACCAAACTATGAAACATATTCTCCACACCTAATACCACCCATAAATTGTTCAAATAAAATAATTCAGTCCTCAAGATGCATCTTCAACCTGATCCATGACTGGAGTACTCCAAAACAGTAGGGATGCATTTTTTTTCAATCAATTGCCGAAATGGGGACTTGCTCTAACACATAAAATGGAAGCAGGCTTAAAATTGCAATCAACTCGCAGATAGCATGAACCATGAATGCATTTTAAATTTATATAGACTAATATGAAATAAAACTGGCCAATGCAATCAAGTAAAACTAGATTCGATGAAATTCAGAATAAAATGTGAAAACATTGTCCAAGAGGCAGAAAACCTTTAACCTTTTCAGCTCAACCTTGGAAAAAAATAACGAGCATGCAAGTTAAATTAAAATTATGAAATTAACAGTTTTATCACATCTTAGGATAATGTTACTTACTAATATCCATCCCTGAGGCCACCGAATTTCTCCTGACCAGCTGTGTCCCAGCAATAAAACCTGATCTTCCCACAGTTTGTGAAGAAATCCAGGGGATGAACTTCCACACCAATGGTTGCTATACCCATATCAAAATAATTAATTAGGAAAACAAAACAAAAAAATATCTGGAAAAATTCACATCGAAGCAAAAGTTATGAAGCAGGCTTACGCTCATATTTCTTCTCAAATTCACCAGTGAGATGCCTCTTCACAAATGTTGTTTTCCCTATAACAGCACAACAAACTCCATTATAGCCACAACATGAAACAAAATAAATAATTGCATTAATTACCTCTTTTATTTTTTACTTTTTTCCTAGGCATGTTTGTAAACCAAAAATATGCAATTTTGCTCATTTTAGGTAGAATAAAATATATATGCTATCGTATTAAAACATCTCCAACAAGCACTTTAAATATATGATGCTCTTTAATTTAAAGACTCAACTCTTAAATTTCTGCTCCAATCAACTCTCTAATTTAACATTTTAATTTAAAAAATGAATTTGGCTCTATTATTAAATACATTGAAACAATTTCAATTTTTAATTTTTAATACTTGATATATTGACTTTAATTAAATAATATATACAAATTAGAAAATGAAAAAAATAGAAGAGATGAAAAGATATTAAATGTTTTTTGGAATAAGGTAAATGAAGAGCATGGATAAAGTGGTTGTTGAAATGTTTAAAAAAAATTGCTATTTAAATTTATAGATGCTCTTTAAAATGCTAAAGATGCTCTTTAAATATAGCTAAGCAGTTGTAAATGCTCTTAGGGTTTCAACAGTTTCAAAGTTAGATCCTTACACATGTACTAAAACAGAGTTCTACACCGATGGCCAATTTGGGACTTCAAATTATACGTATATCAAAACGAAATACACTGACAGATAGTCACTTATAACGAAACCCAAAATCCTAATCTCGAAATCAACGTTTGGCCAAAGACAACTGGCAAAAACACAATTGAAAAACGAAAATAAAAGATTTAACGGCCGCTAAACAAATCAAACAGAATAATTTCAACTGAAGATAAACAAGAAAACATTTTCTGAATCGACTTTTTAACGTATCACACAATAATACCCAAAAACTGATAACATTAGTTATTACATTCAAAATAAAGAGTGTAACAAAAAAATGTTAAGAATAAAAGGCATAGCAAAATACAATATAACTTAAATCAAACAAACAGGAAAAAAAAGATATAAAAGTATAATTACCAGTTCCACCATCACCAACAATTACAAGCTTGAAGCTTGGGTAATCCACTGTCTGCTGATTCGGCAATGCCTAAAAATCCAATATAGAAGCTAAATCTCGCCAAATCGAAGACAAATTAACATAATACCCAAATCAAATATGAAACAAAATGGCCTTACCATTCGATTGTTACTACCGACTAGAGAGAGAAAATTCGATATAGGCCGGAGAGAGACAGGTTAGATTTATGTAAAATGTGTTTTGTTGTGTGAATCAGTGTGGGCATAATGTGCATAAGTATATAAATGGGAGCCCTAATTTGAAAGATTTTGAATTGAGCGTTAGCTTTAAGCTGACGCGATTATCTGAACCGTTGGATCAAGATCAGGAGCGGCGTCACGTGAGATTCACGTGACTTTTGATTTTGAATTTGAAATTGTTCTAGAACAAGTATATTGGGCCATAATTTTTGTCCAAATACAACTAGGGCTATTAGGGCCCTAGAAAGCCCAGCCTGCGAGCCCTTTCAACCTTTTCGTATTAAGAGCTTGCTTGATTTGAATTCTAGTTTTGATGAAAAATTAAAGTTAAAGTTAAAATCAAAGTCAAAATCAAAGTCAACAACTAATTTTAATTATACACTTCATAAAAATTATAATTTTTTACAACTTTTCAATTATATATTTCATCAACTTTTATCAACGTTTAAAAAAAATCTAATGTTAATCAAAATCAAACATACCTTAAAGAAGTTTGAGTTTTATTTTTGTCTAGTCATCAAACAATTTAATCACAGAATCTAACATTCGTTTGAAAAAAATTCTTACACAAGCTCGTCTTAACATTAGTTTGTTGTATTAACTGGATAGCGATGCAAACTCGCACTTTTTACAAAACATGATCTTCAACACACATTATTAATGAAAGTGTAAATGATGTATGGTTTAATGAATATAACATGAATTCTATAATGTTATCTTATGTAGGGGTAGGCATCCAAACTGTCAAATCGTTCAAATCGATCGAACCGAATCAAATCAAGTCGGGTTGATTTTTCACACTTTGGCGGTTTTGGTTTGGGTTGCTAAGCTGAAAAATAAATTCGAGTTCGAGTTGGGTCGGGTTCAGGTCGTGGCAAAGAATCTCACCCAACCCGAGGTCAATCGCACCAAATTGAAAGAACATAAATTAAATTAAATCCAAGTAGCCCAACCCACTTAAAACCCAATCCATTTCACACATCAGTCCAATTGTCCAAATTCACAATAACATATCAATCCTTGTCCAATTGTCCAAAGACATTCAATCGTTCACCCCTAGAAATCAATCAATTCAAATCCGCTGTTTCCTTCTCCATTACATCGTCTCCGACTCTGTTTCATCGTTTCTTCATCAGTTCATCTCTCCTTCAAGGCGACTGCGAAGTGTTGCTTCTCCATTTCATCGTGTCTATTGTCTTCATCAGCGAAGTGTTGGTTGCTGCAACTCTGTAACTTCAAGCCCTAATATTAATCGTCTATTAATCTCTGTAAATGTGAAGGCGACGATGGCTGTTACTTTTTCGTCTAAGCTTCAAGCCCCAATTCCAAGTCTTAGGGTTCATTTTGTTCTTCCTCCATCTTCGACCGTTGTCTTCCCAAACTGCCTAACCCAAATCGAACCGACCTTGGATCGGTTTACAATCACAAGTCAGTTTGGTTTGGTTTGGGAGAGCAAAAAATCAAAACTAAAGTGGCCGGTTTGGTTTCGAGTTTGGCTCAAAATCGAACCAACTCAACCCATGTCCATCCCCAATCTTATGCATTGTTACTAGAGGTGGCAAAACAGGTCCGACCCGTGGGCAAGCCCATATAGCTTGGATTTTGGGTTGGGCTGCCATTGGCTCTAACAAAATCGGGCTCGGCTAGGCCACAATTTTTTTTTCCTCCTTGACACTAATCACTCATTTTGTGAATAATCTCAATACATAATCCAAATAATATCAATCTAAAATAGCTTAAGCCCAAGCCTCTAACTTAAATTATTATTTTTTGAAACATTAATCTAAGAATTCCAAACTTCAACGTAAAATTGTTTAGATTTAATTAAAATTTAGTTTAATTCAAGCTTCAACTCAAATTATGTTTGGTGTGACAAGTAAATTATTTATTTTAAGACTAGCATGCTTTTATCACTTATGTTTTAGAAAAAAAAGTATCAAGAAATAGTTTACAATTAACCAAAAAAATATTTTTACTTTGAAAGAAAATTGATGTTTATCTATTAATTAATACATCAGAATCTCAATTTTATAAATTAATTTATTTAAAAATCTCAAAATATATATATCCAGCCTGTGCAATTACATTCTTGGAGTTAATTAAGAAGGATTACCGTGTTTCATGCTAAGAAACATTGAAAAATTTAGAACAAAAGATGGCTTTAATTTGACCTATTTAGTTCTTGAAAAGTTACTAATATTAATTATATATCAATTGTGTCTTGTGTGTAGGGATGGCAATGGGGCGGGTCGGCCCCGCCCCACCCCACGAAATTTTTTACCCGCCCCGCGACCCGCGAATTCGCGGTGCGGGGCGGGGTGGGGCGAGTCAATCTTTTGACCCGCCAATCACCCCACGAAAAATTTTTCCCTTTTTTTTTTAATATAACTGAAAAATAAATAATTAAAAAATAAATAATTCTTTTTTTTTTAAATATTTATAGCAAACAAAACAAAAATAAATCAAGAATGAGATTGTGATATAATGGTTGAGATTTATAGTTTATAATTTTAACCCAGGTTCGATTCTTCTTTAGTCCATTTCTAGTAAAGTTTTAATTTGTATTCCATTTTATGATTTTACAAACAAAAAAAAAAACATCTTGGTCGGTCAGGCGGGCGGGGAGGGGCAGGGTTGCCCCCCCCCCCCCCCCGGGAACTCCGCGGGGCGGAAAAACCCGCCCGGACCCGCCCCTATTACCCGAATAAGCGGGGCCGGGCCGGGCGGGTTCGGGTCGGCGGGTTTTTTTGCCATCCTTACTTGTGTGTGTTGATGTATTAATGATCAATGCTCTATATTATTGACGTAATTTGGTACGTCAAATTGAACATGAGAACTAATATTGTATTTGATTCAATGTATTAAATTATATAAAAAATTTATTTAAAAAAAAAAGGAAAAAAATATTAAGATCGGGTTGGCCAAATGGGCTGGAGTGGATCAATATATTTCTGGCCTACACAAAACTAGGCTGGGCCGGCCCGGTCCAATTTTAAGTATGGCCCTACTCTGATGGGCCAGCTCAACTTGATTCGTTTGCCATCTCTACTTGTTACAAATAAATGAAGCTTAAATAAAGTTTACAAGTACGAAGAAGTAAATGAATATGTGTAAACAATAATTACGCACAAATGTAATTTTATTTTGCATTAAATGAATATGTATAAATGATATGCGTCCGGAAAGCCTATACAAAGAGAAGAGCATGTCTTCTCTTAAGTCTCAACACATCAGAGTTTGTACAAATTATTCAATTATTATATAGTACATATTAAAGTGAAAGTAAGAGACAAAAACGTGCTCTCACACAATTGCTTTAAAATTACATGCTCTTATGCTTTCATTTGTCAACTTTTTAGGGCTAAGCTAGGCTATTTTATTAAAAAAGTTGACCATGAAAAAGATGTATAGCTACTATCTGGTGAGTAATATTGAGAAAGTGATCCCATCTTTAATATCAGGAGTCTTTAATATCAGGAGTCCAGAGCTGTTTTCTTCCACTTGGTGGAGATTTTATTTTACTCTTGTCCAAATGGACAAAATAAGCTCCCCACTATGTGGAAGATAACATTTTCCATCAAGAATCTCTCAAAAAAGTTTCATGCCTAATACTCAAGATATTGGAGAATATAATAGATGAATAGAATAATTCCACAAACGCACACTCAAAGACAGAAATTTGATCAACAACCTTTCAGAGAGTGAAGAGGGACATCTATCTCTATTGATGGAGCCAAAGGAAAAGTTTCGTAGCCTTTACCTTATTCGAGGGAAGAGAAAAGGAAGTCAAGTGCTACTTATTACAAAAGACAATTAATTCAAAAGATTTTTTTGTTATAATTTATTATTTGAATATCATATAAAAATTTGGAATTATTCAAATGTGTGTAATCGATATAAGTCAACCAAATTACTAATAATTATATGTAATATAATTTAGCTGAATTATTATTTGTTTCTTCATCTATGTATGAAAAACAAAGTATATGGTACAAAAATGACACAAGGGTTTGCAGTAACAGAATAGCAGCTTTACTTTATTTTCTCATCCATTCATTATGACCTGCCTTATAATTGGCACAAAAAAGCCTTCATTCACAGAGAAATGAAGAGATACTAACACTCAGCAGCTTCACATCGTCGACCACTGGGCCACTTAGTAAAGCAATGTCATCGCTCTTCATATGGTAGTACGTGCTAAGGAACATGATTCACGTCCTAGTAGAAACTGCCACACACTTCGGCACAGCGCGTTTATAGCCACCCATGCCCTTGGATTCATAAAGAACCCTGACAGTGTCCCTGGCAGCAAATGCGTCAACTACCATTGATCCCTTGCAAGAATTGCTAGCATCACCCACGGCAAATGTGAGTTCGTAAGTTTTGCCTACGATGGTCCTGACTACTTGCGCAATGGCACTTTCCTTTCCTCCAACAAGTTAGTTTTCTTCAAAAAATTTTTTTTATAAAAATAAAGGTATCGAACCCATTTGTACTTTTTGCAAAAGTTAAAAATTTAAGTGTAATTTTCTCTAATTAAAATTTAAGACATATTGATCTTTTTCATGAAATAAGGAACAATTGCATACTAAAAAACATAGGTTAAGAAAGTATGTGCCAAAAACAAACGTTAGGGGACCATTTTTACACTAAAAAAAAAGTTAGACTATTTGCTCCAAATTCCCTATTGAATTCATTGCTGAAGTTTGAGTTTTATTTTTGTCTATTCACCAAACAATTTCATCACAAAATTTAACGCCCTTTTGTTGCATGTCAGATAAATTTTCTTACACGAGCTCGTCTTGAAATTAGTTTGTTGCAATAACAAGATAACGATGCAAAGTCGCGCTTTCTAGAAAACGTGATTTTTAATACACGCGATTTTGGATATTCTAACCCTAAACATTGTGTTCAGGGATAACTTGTTGAATTGATACATTAACAGTTCAAGTGCAAATTAATAAATATAGGATTCAACATATGTATTATAGTAAGTTCTTTATGTGATATTATTGTAAGAATTAATGTGGCTCATGTCTTCTGTTAATGAACCTTGATGAAGTTCAAAGATAAAACAGCGATGGCAGTGGTACATTTTAAGTTGAGGGTTCTCAAATTAATATGAATTTTTTTATTTTATTTAGAGACTATGTTTCATTTTCAATTTGAAAACCCACTAACAATAAAAGAATCACGATTTGAACTAAAAAAGATAGCAATACAAACAAAATACAACATTTTTTTTTTTTGGTAGTATATTCCAACAAACTTGGATACTCATCGTACTACTTACTATCAAATCGTATGTCTTTTAATATCGGGTGATTTGGGGGAAGATATGTATATATTGAAATGTTGTAACCTAACTACTGCTTTATTGGATGTAGAAAACGGAGGAGAAATGTGAGATTCAGATTTCAGATGGATGGACTGGAATTGAAGAATTGATCGATTATTTGTAATTTTGTATATTAATTTTATTAAATCAATGGGTCCAATTGCTTTCTATTAAATTGATATTGGATCAAAGTTATCAAAATTATATGTTATTAAATTGCATATTAAAAAACAATCCCCTAGAAAGTTGGGGGGTCCGGGTCCCCCACAGGACCCCCCACCTCCGCCCCTGGTATTTACATGAGTTTCTCTTTAAGAAAGTTTTCAGAGGACTTAGTTGATCCATGATTTATATTTTATCTTTTGTTTTCTTTTCATTGGACTCGAGAAATCTATTGATCGATTCTGATTCTTTCTTTTTCTCTTGATTCTTTTTCGATCGAAATGTATAGATCATGTTTATGGATTAATGAATGATAAAATGGAAGCGTAAATGATGCATGAATTCGGGTAACACATGAATTCCCGAAGCAATTCAATTAAAGTCACCCCCCCCCCCCCCCAATCTCATCCCAACTTTTTCAACAATTACGGCTATTTTATGACTCCCACCCCCATTAATTCTCTTTTTAATTCAATATCCCCCTTTTATGAATTACGGTTACTTCTACCCACTTTTTTTTTTTTTTAAATCTCTCACTTTTTTATTGTAGATTGCCCTCTAATTGTTGTTAGAAAGTAATAATAATGTATATTAATTTATTACTCAGTATTTATTCAACAATAAAATATACGTAAACTAAATTCAATCATATTATTATACGATATTCTAAACATATTAAACTTATACAAAACGATAATGCAAATAATTTTAAATCATAAATTACAAAACAAACTTAATCTTAGGAAACGGGTATTTCTTGTTGAAAAATCCAGAGGCAGCTGACAATAAAAAAAATATTCAAAATGAACTTGTTCGACATTGCAAAATAGGTAAATTAATTACATGTGTTATTTGATTATTTGATTGATTATTTTCATAAATAGTGGGTTGTGCATTTCATTTTGAATAATTTTTTTATTGTTAGCTACCCCTGGATTTTTCAACAACCAGTACCCGTTCCCTTAAATTAGGTTTGCTTTGTAATTTATGATTAAATATTATATGCATTATCGTTTTGTATAAGTTTAATAATATGTTTGGAATATCGTAGAATAGTATGCTTGAATTTAGTTTACGTATATTTATGATTGAATAAATTAATATACATTATTATTACTTTTAAACAACAATTGAGGGCCGTCTATAATAAAAAAGTGAGGGATTTAAAAAAAATGTAAGTGAAAATAGCTGCAATTCATAAAATAGGGAGTATCACCACTGATCTCCTACCCCCTTGGAGAGCAGGATATGGTGCCCACCTGCTGGTAGGAGAGGATATGGTGCCCACCTGCTTGTAGGACATCTGCCTTGTAGGGAGTATTGAATTAAACAAATGAATTGGAGGGGGAGGGGTTTGAGAAGCAGCCGCAATTCTTGATGGGCTCTTCAAAAGATTGGGCTCTTCAAAAGATGGGGTGGGGGTGGGGGTGGGGGTGGGGGTGGGGGTGGGTTCGGGAATTCATGTGTTCCCCGAATAATACCTCAGTATGTAAACAACAATTATGCATAATCTTATCTTGCATTAAGAGCATGTTCGGTTGGAATTTTTGGACAAAAAATCTATTTTTGTGGCTTGACAAGATTGATTTTTCAAAATTTTTGTTTGTGAAATAACTATTTTACCATTAATCAATACATTTCCATTTTAAAATAATAAGGGACAATATAGTTATTTTACTTGCAAAATGTTGAAAAGTCATCAATCTCAAGTAAAAAAAATGCATTTTTTGCTCTAAAATTGTTGCCGAACATGCTCTAAATGAATGCCTACGATAGACATACATTCGAAAAGTCTACATAAAGAGAAGAATATGTCATTACCTATCATAGTTTGTACAAATTAGTCCATTATTATATAAGGGGAAAGATCTCCTGTCCACCATTAAATAGAAGATCAATTGTCTGCTGCTTATGTGAGATGATGTGGAAGTGCTATATCAACAGTGGAGCACACAACTGTGTGTGAAAACAAATGTTGTCCACGCACAGTGACACAAATGTTGTCCACACGCAGTGGACAATATATCTCCTGTCCACCATGGACACAAGATCATTTCCTTATTATATAGTACATATTAAAACGAGAGTAAAAAAAAAAGTGTTCTCACACAATTGCTTTGCAATTATTAGCTTTCAAAATTTCAATGCAAAACAAAGGTACGGCTTCTTTATTATATATTTGAAAATCCTAAAGTTCTAAAAATGCGGGATTATTGGTAAGTAATTGGTGCAAGTCAACCTAATTATTAACAATTATATGAAATATAATTTAGCTTAGTTTTAACAAAAAGTACAAAATAAACATTTATCTTTTATCTGGTCTAATGAGTACTCTATATCAAACATGCACGTACAATATGAGTTTTTTATTTCTCCATCTGTATATGATGAACAAAGTATAGGGTAGATGAAGCCTCATTTATTCCTCACAGTGCAGTAATTGAATAGCAGCTTTATAACTTTATTTCCTCAGCCTTATAATTGGCAGAAAAATCCTTCATCCACAGAGAAATGAAGAGATACAGAAGGGACCAGCATAAAAAACAGATATTTCAATGAGGCCTGAACTCTGAAACTTGTACTATATTCAAGCTGAATTGGCATGGAAGTATCGTTACATCAATCCTTACAACAATAGTATTCATGGTACAACAAAACATTTTAATCCTCGTAACATCGTCTCATCAGACGAGTCGTCTGGGGTTACGAACACTCAGCAGCTTCACATCGTCGACCACTGGGCCACAGAGTGAAGCAAAGTCATCGCTCCTCATATGGTAGTACGTGCTAAGGAACATGATTCGTGTCCTAGTAGAAACCGCCACAAACCTCAGCACAGCGCGTTTATAGCCACCCATGCCCTTGGATTCATAAGGAACCTTGACAGTGTCCCGGCCAGCAAATGCCTCGACTATCATTGATCCCTTGCAAGAATTGCTAGCATCACCCACGGCAAATGTGAGTTCGTAAGTTTTGCCTACAATGGTTCTGACTACTTGCGCAATGGCACTTTCCTTTCCTCCAACAAGTTCAATGGCGCGCTTGCCATGTGGCACAGAGAAATGATCTGCATCGATGTATTTGACAGCTTTGAGGGATTCAACCATCCAGGCTGGCAATGGAGAGTTATCGTCCTCGATGTTGGGTGGGATAAGAACTCCCCAACTCGCATTGGGAAACATATAAGCACCTTCTTCGAAGTCTCCGTTTTTCACTATGTTCTCTGCTTAACGAGGACATTGCAAACTCGGGATATGAGTTCAGATCACATAACCAACATGCTGTCAATTAGCTTCATAATTAAGCAGAATGCAGTATAATTTACGCCAAGTACTAACGTAATCGTCATTGACATGGATGCTAACTTTCTTTAATTGGTTAAGAGTAAATTAAATTGTTATATGTTCCACTTGTGCACATCCTACATTAATTATAAATAGATGACAATACTATCGACTCTGAATCCCTCACGCTCTTCATGGATGCAGGTACAACAAAGTTTATGGATCAAAGAAGGTTTGCAGACTTCATTACGAGAGTCATAAATACAAGTTGCACTGAGCAATGTAGAGAACAACATGAAATGCATTTATGTATAGCATGTTTGGTTGTTGAAAGGACATGTAGTCTACCTCCAGAGAGGTATCTGATGGATCACAATGAGTGGTCCAAAAGCTAATTCAAGTCAATTAAATTCATACAATTCCATATTTAGGCACTCGTGACTCTCTCTCTCCTATGGTATGCAACTATATACCTCAAAGTATAATGCCTAAAAATCACTCTTGTTTTAGACATATAGAATCATTATTCCTAATTCACTTTAGGATTTCCGTCGAAGGATACATAACCTCAGCATAAAAAGCACTGTTTTTAACACTTTGTTCGTTGAAAGTTAGGCAAACAAAGGGGTATGATAAAACTTACGATTAGTAGCTTTAGGAGGGTATAAAGCTCGAATGGCAATGGAATCGATCAGCGGACCACATGCCGGATCTTCTTCCACTCCTGGATTATGAAGTAGGATCTCAGCCACACTATAGATTGCTCGAAATGCCCATGCATACGAGTCCCAACCGTTGCTACTATACACTGTTTGAATCGGTAGCTGCCCAGAATCGGGTGCCACAGATACATTCAGAGTCTCCTCTTGAGCACAGGTTCTGGCAGCGCTAAATGTTAACGAGTAGTACATTCCTTTAGTCACATTTAACCGTTGCTTGATTGATGCCTCATTTCCAAGCCTAACAGCAGCATACCCCTCCGGAACCACTAGTAACATGTCACCCTGTTTTTGCCCTGCTTTTATGTATTCGACAAAGCCGGAAATCTCCCATTTTGGTATGGCATGGGGTTTAAGGACAACTGTGCCTTTCATGTCTGAGGATTTCGGAGCCTGCTCAAAATTGCCATTGTCTAATGGTCCTTCATTTAGAACATGAAAAATGGGAATCAAGAAACCTTCAAGAATAAAAAACCTGCAGCATGACAATTGTCATAGGGGAGAACTAAGAAATAACTATTCATCTTTTGATTAACTCTTAATTGGGAGTTTTTATAATCTTAAGGTTGTGTTTGATTGCGAGCAAGGCAAATGGGTGGAAAGAAAACATTTTCCATGGAAAATATTTGCCAAGAAAATATTTTCCTGGCAATTGGAAATGTAGTGTGTTTGATTGGATTAAAATTCGTCCTAGAAAATGTAGTCTTTTTCTTGCTTTTGGTGTTTGATTGTCTTTATTTTCCATGGAAAATGTAGTATTTTTCAACTTTTGTTATTTGATAGCAACTATTTTCTAAGGAAATTATCACATTTTCCATGACTAAAATATTGGAGAGAAAAATTGAACTTTTACTATTGACAATTGTTAAATTATAATTTACCATTTTTTATGCATATTTCCACCATACATTTTATATAATCTAATACAAATTTTGAAAAAATTCTATTGTACGTTGAATTACCACAAGCATATGGATTTGTTAAAAAGTAACTAAAAGTGAGTTAAATAGTAGCATTCTCATGAGGCCTACGATTTACACTTACGTAAACTAAAATAAAATGTCCTATATTTTGAATAAACACAATGGACTAACTTAGTTAACTACATTAAATTTACTTAATGATTTAGAGCAACTTAAATTTGCTTAAAAATTATTAATTTTGCCAACTTAAAAATTAATAATTTTGCTTAAAATTATTAATTTTAAGCAAAATTAATAATTTGCTTAAAAATTAGAGCAACTTAATGATTTAGAGCATTTTATATAATTTGCTTAAAAATTAATAATTTTGCCAAGACATTATTTTGCCAACTTAAAAATTATTATTTTAAGCAAAATTATTAATTTGCTTAAAAATTAGAGCAACTTAATGATTTAGAGCATTTTATATAATTTGCTTAAAAATTAATAATTTTGCCAAGACATTATTTTGCCAACTTAAAAATTATTATTTTAAGCAAAATTATTAATTTGCTTAAAAATTAGAGCAACTTAATGATTTAGAGCATTTTATATAATTTGCTTAAAAATTAATAATTTTGCCAAGACATTATTTTGCCAACTTAAAAATTATTATTTTAAGCAAAATTATTAATTTGCTTAAAAATTAGAGCAACTTAATGATTTAGAGCATTTTATATAATTTGCTTAAAAATTAATAATTTTGCCAAGACATTATTTTGCCAACTTAAAAATTATTATTTTAAGCAAAATTATTAATTTGCTTAAAAATTAGAGCAACTTAATGATTTAGAGCATTTTATATAATTTGCTTAAAAATTAATAATTTTGCCAAGACATTATTTTGCCAACTTAAAAATTATTATTTTAAGCAAAATTATTAATTTGCTTAAAAATTAGAGCAACTTAATGATTTAGAGCATTTTATATAATTTGCTTAAAAATTAATAATTTTGGCAAGACATTATTTTGCCAACTTAAAAATTATTATTTTAAGCAAAATTATTAATTTGCTTAAAAATTAGAGCAACTTAATGATTTAGAGCATTTTATATAATTTGCTTAAAAATTAATAATTTTGCCAAGACATTATTTTGCCAACTTAAAAATTATTATTTTAAGCAAAATTATTAATTTGCTTAAAAATTAGAGCAACTTAATGATTTAGAGCATTTTATATAATTTGCTTAAAAATTAATAAAGACTTCTTAATTTAAGGAAATTCCCTTCTTGCCAATTTTCATTTGCCATGGAAAATTGATTCTACTCATTTGGCAAGAAAATATTTTCATCATTTTCATGGCAAATGGGTCACGTGCATGGAAAATGGAAAAAGTTTGCCATGGAAAATTTTGTGAATCAAACAACCCAAAAGGTGGAAAATGGGTGGAAAATTTGCATTTTCCATGGCAAATTTGGTGTATCAAACACAACCTAAGAGTCGAACTTAGTGTCTGTAGTTAAGCCATAATCCTTCTTACGAGGTCAATAATAAATAGAATGAAAATGCAAATATGTGATTGACCATCGAAGTGAGAGCTATGTTCACCTGCGTTTTCACTATAACAGACAAAAAAGAGTAGTGTTTTTTTCTCATGCCTCTCGTACCCACAAAACCTGCCCCCCCCCCCCCCCCCCCTCCAAAATCCTTCAAATATTAGGTTCTATCTGCAATCGAGAGATAAGTGTACATTGCGATTAAGCTCAAAACAAACTAAAACAAGGCCATATTCCTTACTCCAAGAAAATTTTAGACACTAGAGAAGGAATGTTAACACATTATCAAGACATCTAAATGGAATGAAGTAAGCTGGTTGAAGAAATCTCAAATCTAAATAAACAAAAATGGAAACACTTAAAATGGGATGAACACAAGAGGCTAATAAATGCTAAAATTGGAAGCAAGAAGAAGCATACCATCTATGAAGGCAAAGGCAATGTGCCACGTGGCAAAAAACAGTAGCACCGACAATACAGTGACACCCCCATTTCTTGAATCCTTATGCATTTTTGGTTTGAAGAGAAATGGTGGATATGGGTTTTTGATTTCAAATGGGGTTCAGAAAGGGGGGGTTTTATGCATGTCAATATTCAAAAATGGCCTTTGATTTTGGTGTAATCACATTCGTGCCCCAACATGATAACATCAGTATGGTTTTTGCTTTTTGGACAATTGCATGAGTGATGAAACCTCTGTTCTCTCTGTAGTTTCACATGGGATCATTTGTTGACCAGTTTCCCCTTCTGTGTTTTAAATTCTTACATATTGTGACAAAAAGCTGTTTACATTCACATGGTTGCACACTTACACTGCTCGGGCCCACCTCGACCCAATAAATATTTTAGTAGTGTGAATTAAATAGTATTAAACAGTATTAAAAAAATAAATTATTATTTTTTGTCGTGTTCAATCATTTTTAATATTGTATAGCAAACATAAACAGTATGTTTGGTGCATTGTAGTAAAAATAATTGAATACATATTTTAATCATTTCATTTTGACAACTTTAACGTACCAAACATATTTTTATAGCTTTCACTTTTTTAAGGTTCTAAGTGAATAAAATAATATTTTAAACTTGCAAAACTTTTTTAGCAAATTAAGGAACAAATCACGTGCATGTTAACATATGTTGTTGTCAAAAACCTTTTAATTTAGTAACATAGCAAGAATGTCTTTAAAAATTTAGGATTTTGTCAAATTTATGCAAGGCTTGCATGTTTGGCTAAGCTTTACAAAGGAAAGTAAGCTGTTTTAAGTATATAAAAAAAATTATTGAACATGTTTGGGGTTTTTTTCTTCTTCTTTATTTTGTCAATATGAGGCATTAAAATTTCTTCGTTTTGTAATGTTAAGAACATTTAAGATACACTTGAAAATTGGAACAACGTAGTGAATAACATTGAATACCGTTAAAGAAGAGAGATGTACAATACTAGTATACCGTTTAATCGGTGGGATCCGACCGTATAAAAAATAATATCACTAAAAAATTCGGAAAAAAAAGAACAAAAAAAAATCTAATGTTGTAACCAAAACAAAAACAAGAAAGAAGAAAATCCAATTTATAGTTTTAGGAGGATGAATTGAGGCGGTGAGTAAAGTTTGGAGATCACCATTTGAGGGAGAGAATTGAGGAAGAGTTTCGTTTGAAAGAGAAATTGAAGACTTAGTGACACACGGACATAATTTTTTTTTTCCTTTCCATAGCAAAGAGAACTTCCTACTGTCGGTGATAATTCTATTACGTATAATAACGTGCCAAACATGACACACAATTATTTACACAAAAGAAAAAGAATTAAATAGGGGAGAATTGTGTGTCCCCTAATGCCATGTGCTTATATGAGTAATGAGTTTTAAGTATAATTTTCTCATAAATTTTTCTTAATTTTTGAATTAAAATGCCAAATGTCAACATCAAAAGAAAATGTTGAATGCACCCCATTTTGTAGTCAAGACTCAAACAATAGAGTTAATATTTTAGGCAATGTGTCCCCACAAAATGCCAAGAAATTCTATCAATGTTTGCACAATGTTTCACTGAATGAGAGACAAGGTGGCACCTTCCATTACACATTTAGTGTTCAATACATGTTCGGTCTTGATCAAAATTAATTAAATAGCATGTTAAATACGTTAAATTATATAGAATATTTTCGATACATTTTAATAATATAAGTATTTATATATAATTTTAAAGAATTAATTTTTAACATTCTGCGCTAAAATATGCATTAATACAAGGTTTTGTACGTATACAAAAGTAGAATAAAAGAAGAAAAATTGATATAATTCGCTAAACTCGACCAAAAATTGTGCTGTCGAGCATTGAATTTGCGTTGACGTGAAGACTATTATCAACAAAACTAAAATTTGAGATATTGTCACTTTAAAAGGCCCTTTTCAAAATATTATTTTGTTTAGGGACATATCACGAGACTTTAGGGCCCTAAGAAGGGAACAAATCTTCAAAGGTGCCTAATCTTAATTTCAGTATCGTGATCTGTTTCTGGGCTTTCTATTGGGATCGTTTGCCAGGTGGGCCTGCCTATTTAGGCACTTGCACGACAAGGTGGGCCGACAGTGAACCTTATCCTCATATCGTTTAGTCTCCCTCTTTCATTCTCTTCACGATTCGCCTATGCTAATACAACATACTTTTAGCGATACGGTATTAAAATTATTTTTTAAATATTTATAAATTATAAATTTTATGAAATATATATATAATATATGAGTAGTAAGTTTAAATCTTACAAAATATGTATATAAAAAATACGTTTAATTAATTTAATTAACTTAAATTATGTTTTAAACAGTAACAAACAAACAGTTATTTATCCAATATATAGGTAAATAGAGTATGGTTTTTAAAATTTTGCATGGTTGCATCTATATATGCCATGTGTGGAGATAAAAAAAAGGACTAAAATGAAACTAAATCTTATCATGTAGATCAAAAGTCACTACAATTTGTTAAAACTTTAAAATAGTACGATTTTTATGACGGTCCAACGTCAGAACCATACAACATATAATGTATTATGTATGTAGAATAAATACTACTATAGTCTTTATAAAACATTTGTCAAAGTGTCGAGAAAATTAAGAAGCAAATATATAGTCAAAAGATATTATCTCTCTTCGACTCTCCCTCTAAATGGCCACACAATTAGAGGTATGAGACAAGATGTGGAACTATTGCTTTAAGAGATGGAGAATAAATTACTTAACTTTGGAAAATCTGCTACAATAATACTTGCGGAAGAAGGAAAATTGAGATTTGAAGTGTGTAGAATGCTGTCCTAAAAATATTATTTGAACCCTCTTGTTGAAATGGGATGCTTGTCTTCACACAAATAGTTTTAGCAGATTTCAACAAATCAAATTGTACTATCACAAATAAAATCCGGACAAAATGAAAAATTGAGTTTTGATAATATGAAATTTATGTTTCTCTCTTTGATGTTGTTTGAGGATGGTTTTTTTATTATGTTTAACATCAAATTCCACATGCATTTATAGTGTAAAGACACCAAAATCCGAGAGACACAACACTTAGGATGAAGAGGCACCACAATGTAACACCAGCACTTACACCATTATTATATGGTATATGTATAATTTAAGTGCGGCGAATCATCCACTTATCGAATGACTTGTTGTTACCTTTTGAACTCGTGAATTACGCATTTTGTAGTGATAAGTTGGATTTCCGTCATTAGTGTATTTTAATCAAGAAGTTTCAATTACATCCTACTCAATGTTAATCTTACCAACTCTTTAGTAAGTGACTTTGTAAATGGATCAACTAAATTCTTGTTCGATCTTACAAATGTAAGAGAAATTATTCCACTTTTAATTAATTTTCTTATGTAATCATGTCTAAGACTCATACGTCTAGATTTTCTATTATAAATCTCGTTATATGTTCTAGCTAGGGGTGGCAAAAAAGTTCGTCGGCTCGTGGGCTCGTCGGCTCGGCTCGTAAAAGCTCGGCCCAGCTCGGACTCGGGCTCGTCGAGAGACGAGCACGAGCTAGGGCCGAGCTCAAAAAAAAAAAGAGGGCCGAGCCGAGCTCGGCTCGGCCAAAAAACGAGCCGGCTCGTGGGCTCGCCCACGAGCTCGGCTCGTTGGGCTCGTGGGAACGAGCCCACGAGCTCGGCTCGTTTGGGCTCGTGGACACGAGCCCACGAGCCGGCTCGGCTCGTGGCTCGTGAATTACACCATTTTTTTGGTTTTTTTTTTAATATTTTGTTTTTTAATTTCATTATTTTTCTATAAATACTCTTATTCTAAAGAAAAGGATTTTCAATCTTTAATTTTCAACATAAAATATACCCGATATTGTATTTTTCTCTCATTTTCAAAATTTTTAAAAAAAAAAACAAAAAAAAAATTTGAGGGCCGAGCCGAGCTCGTGGGCAGCTCGGCTCGGCCCGTTCGGCCCACGAGCTCGTGGGCCGAACCGAGCTCACATTTCGGGGACGAGCCGAGCTCGGCTCGTCCCTTTGGGCGAGCCGAGCTCGTATTTTATGGGCCGAGCCGGCTCGGCTCGGCCCATTGCCATGCCTAGTTCTAGCTAATGTAGCTTGACTATCACATAGTATCGAGATGGAAGACTCATTCTTCGTATCCAATGAAACTTTATATAGAAGATTTCGAAGTCACTCAACTTCTTGTCTTGTTTCTGCTAATGCAACAATCTAGAATCCTATAGTTGAGTGTGTTCTACAAGTTTGCTTCTTAAATCTCCAAGAATAAGTGCTTATTTGGTAGAGTTTAAAAGTAATTTAATAGGAGATTTTGAAATTTTTTTGAAATGTGTGGTTGAAAATAAGTTTGAGAAAAAAAGAGTTTAAAAAAACTTATCCAAACATGCTCTAAATACCCAACCTAAAGTTGACTTGCTTTCACATGTATTTGATATTCAACTAGTGTCGGTAAATTCTTCTAAAATAGTCAAAAATTTAGAATATTGGAGCCCAAGTTCTTTGACCCTCTTTAAATAACCAAGAAATCCTACCAATAACCTTCTAATGTTCGACACTTGACTTATGTTCGACACTTGACTTACTTGTGAACCTACTAAGTTTACTTACTGCAAATGCAATGTCTGGTCATGTACACTGTATTGCATACATTTGTCTACCAATTGCACTTGTGTATTCAAGTTGTGCAATAGCCATTTCATCATTTTTCACAAGTATAATACTAGGATCAAATAGGGTATTTGCCTATTTTATGTTCAAATATTTGAATTTATTTATATCATTCTCAACATATGTGATTGTGCTAATGCATAACCTCCACTGTTCTTGATCACTTTAATACCTAGTATAGTATCTACTTGACCAAGATGCTTCATTTTGAATGTGGAAAATAGAAATATCTTCATTTCTATAACACCATCCATGTGATTACTTATAATCAAAATGCTGTTTACATATAAGCAAACAAATACAACATATTTATCACAAGTTTTGATATATAAACATTTATCTACCATGTTGTGCATAAAACCAAAAGATAGAGTAGCATTATCAAATTTCCCATGCCATGTTTTATGTGTTTGTTTTAATCCATATAGAGATTTAACTAATTTACATACTTTATTTTTATTTCTGGGTAGTATAAAACCTTTTGATTGTTCCATTAAACCTCTTTATCCATTTATAAATACAGTTTTTAAGTCCATTTGATGAATACATAAATCATAAATGGAAGCTAAAGAAAATAAATTCTAATAGATGTTATTCTAGCTACGGGTGCATAAGTGTCAAAATAATTTATTCATTCATTTTGTCGATAACATTTAACCAATAATTTTGCTTTAAATTTTTGAATTGAACCATTAGTGTTATATTTTCTCCGAAATAGCCACTTATAACCAATAAGTTTTCATATCGTTGGTAAATCGACAAATTTTTAAGTATTATTAGACATTATAGAATTCATATCGTTATTTACAGCATCTTTCTAAAACATACTATCTCTAGAAACTATATCATCTTTATAGGTTTTAGGATCATTCTCGACTCGAAGAACAAATTGAATTGTTCTTACCACATCATTCACATTTACTTCCACCAAGCATAGGGTAATCCATTGAGAATCAATCTCATCTGGTCTTAATATCTTTTATTTACGGCCTCTTCTACTTTTTTGAAATTCACCAAACTTAATAACATTTTTATAAGATGTTTCTAGTGGTTCTCTATAAGTCAGAATCTCTTCTTGAGGTTCTGTTAGAGTTTGAGAAATATCATCCACACTTAATGAATTCTCAAAGAATTCCATGTTTCGAGATTCTACAATAACATTGGATTCTAAGCTAACTAACATATATGTTTTGCTATTAAAGCATATCCCATAAAAGTACACTTGATGCCTTTTCGACTCAACTTGGTCATTTGAGGATCGATATTCTTATAATATGCAAGACACCCCATAAGTGGGAACCTTAAGTTTCTTTGAAGGAATCTAATTACTAATATGACAAACAGCAAGTCAAGCTTCACCACATAAATTATGAAATAATTTAGCATGCAATAACATCGCATTACAAAGTTATATTCTTTCTTTTTGCCAAACCATTTTGTTCAGGAAATCTAAGAGCACTGCATTAGTGCATTATGCTATTTTCTTCACAAAAGATATTAAATTTATTAGAATATTATTCATCACCTCTACCGCTTCTAGAATTCTTATTTTTTTCTCTAGTTGATTCTCTATTTCAACTTCGTAAACCTTAAATATATTAAATGCCCCATCTTTATATTGCATCAAGTAAACATAAAAAAACCTAGAAAAGTTATATATAAAAGTTATGAAATACTTGTTACCTCATCTATTTAACATTTCATTTCATTTACATATATTTGAATGAACTAAGCCAAGTAAACTAGAAGATCTTTCAACACTTTTAAAAGGTTTCTTGATCATTTTTTACTTAAAGCATAATTAACATTTATTGTGTTTGTCTAATCTATCATGCCATAATTGACCATTCACAAAAATTATCATTTATTGTAGAACAATCAATATGATCAATTATATCATGCCATAATTTAGAAGAAACAATCAATTAAGCGAAATCCGTTGTATTTTTATTAATTCCATTGTCAATAGTACAAAGTTTGACCATTATTTCTTTTGAATAGCTTTTTTCCAACAAAAATCCCATTACGCAAAAGTACAAGTTTATCCAACTCAAAAACATATTTAACACTTGGTTTTCTCAAGAAATCTCCACTGACAAAGTTCATATTCATATCTGGCACAAGAAGTACATTTGACCAAATGATTTTCTTCCAGGATGTGAAATACAAATCAATGTTCTCTTTTGCCAATGACGCTTGAACGATCTTCATTCCCATTTAGATTTATTGTCCATCCGATCTCTTGATATGTTTTGAAAAGAGACCTATCATAGCAAACATGAACGGTAAGACAAGTGTCATACCACCATCCCGAAACCTTTTCTTTGATGGCATTGATTTTTCTTACAGTAACAACAATATCCTCGATGTCAATGGAATTCACTTTGCCTTCAGTTTTGCTTTGTTTTCGATATGGGCAATCTTTTGCATAATGATTGGGTTTTTCACACACAAAACAATCTCATTTGGGCTTCTTTTTGAACATGTTGTTCTCATTGTTTAAAGATTCTTTCTTGTTTGATTTGTTGAATTTGTTGGTGTTCTGGTTTTTTACGTGCTAACTTGAGAATTTCAATCCTATCTCGTGCCCTCGACTGTTCCTCAATTCGGAGATGTTTTTAAACTTGCTCCAATGAAAAGTTCTCGAAGTTGTGAAGAATTTTCTTCCTATAACATCTCCAACTCATTAGCAATTTAGCCCCAACTTGGAAGGATTCAGAAAGTTCAATTTTTACTGCCTTAAACTTTTTGACAATCACTTGCAACTCGTGCACTTGTGACAATATAGGTATGTGATCAAGAAAATAAAAAATAAAAAATTTAGAAATTAAAAAAATTTTGGTACCGTCCTCATTGACCTTGTACTTATTTCAAGTGCTTCCCAAATTTCTCTTGCTTAAATGGTGTTGGTGTAAAGATCATACAACTAATCAGAAAGAGCATTTAAAATGTGACCCTGACATATTAGTTCATCCTCTTGACGCTTCTTTCATTCTACCATTATTGCATCTGTATCTGGATCTGTGTCCACTGGATCGAGAAAAGTCGCCAAGTTTGGATGAAGCACATTGAAAATCTTTAAGGCAATAAGGAGAATTTTCAACTTATCTTGCCAACGAGTGAAATTTGTCCAATTGAACCAGTCGAGTCTCACCAAGTCTTGATTCATCAATTTAATCGATGTCATCGTGGTTTCATTCTCAAATGCCATAATAACACTTTTAGGTTGTTGAACTATTGCTTGAGAGTTGAAGAATGAAAGACTTAGGTGGTGTTCTCCTTGCGTTTGAGTTTTGTGTTTTGAGTTTTGAATTCATTTTGTGTTTTGTGTTTTGTGTTTTGAGTGTTTGTTTTGAGATTTGTGAAAATGCGTTCTTTTTAGTGTTTTTGAAAATTGTTTCTGAAAACAGAAAACTCAAAAACGCGTTTACTTGAAATTTTTAAAAAATTTGGACTTGGAATTAAAACAACTATTAATTAAAAAAATTAAAAAAAATTAAAAACAATTCAAACTTGGAATTAAAAACATTTAAACACAATTAAAAACATTAATTGTAGAATTAAAAATATTTAAAAATATTTAAAAATATGTAATTACGTAATTAAAAACAATTTAAACTTGGAATTAAAAACATTTAAACACAATTGAAAACATTTAATTATGAAATTAAAAATATTTAAAAAAATTAAAAACATTTAAAATGAACTCAAAATATTTAATTATGAATTACAAATATTTAAAAACAATTAAAAACATTTTAAATGAACTAAAAATATTTAATTATGGAATTAAAAATATTTAAAAACAATTAAAAATATTTAATTATAGAATTAAAAATATTTAAAAACAATTAAAAACATTTAAAATGAACTAAAAATATTTAATTATGGAATTAAAAATATTTAAAAAAAATTAAAAACATTTAATTATAGAATTAAAAATATTTAAAAACAATTAAAAGCATGTAAAGGAGCTAGGAATTGAACTTGTGACCTCATCTTCCGCATCCGCGCATCTGGCCATTTGGACAAGGAGCCGTATTTTGTTAAAAAAAAACGCGGGACATGGTTAAATAATCAATTTGTGTCACCAACATAAAATAAAATAAAAAAAATGCTTGGGGCATGATTCGAAACGCTGACCAAAACGGCCAAAATGCGCGTTTTGGCCATTTTTGCCAACAGCTCCTTTTGTTAACAAAACGCCCAAAATAATGTTTTTGGTGTTTTCCATTTTCTTTGCATTTTTTTTTTGTGTTTTCAGAAATGCATTTTCGAAAATGGCAAAAAGAACACGTTTTGACTATTTTAAAAAACACAACAGAAAACAGGTTGAACATACCAAAGAGAACATGCCCTTAATTTTTGAAAAATCTGATGCAACAATACTTGAAGAAGAAGGAAAGATAATTGAAAATCGAGACTTGAAGTGCGTGGAACACTGTCCTAAAAGCATTATTTGAACTCTCTCGTTGAAATGAGATGCTAAAAGATTTTCATGCAAATAGCTTTAGCAAATTTCAAGACTCAAACCGGATTATACCGCACAAATGAAATTCAGAACATATGAACTTTTGAAAGAATGAAAAACTGAGTTTTGATTATATGAAATTGATCGGGGGCGGATTTGGGGGGGGCGGGCGGAAAAAGTCGACATATACAGTGTAAAAAAAAAAATTTTAACAGCTCGTGCGAATTTTTTTTTTTTCAGTAGTAGCTCAGACTCAAAAAATTCTTGGATCCGCCTCTGAATTTGATGTTTCTGTTTTTGATGTTGTTTGGGGATGTTTTTCGGTGAAGTTTAACATCAAATTCCACCTAAATTTATAGTGTATAGACACCAAAGTCCGGAGAATACAACACTTGGGACGAAGAGACACCTTTTGGTGTTTCAAACTGAAAAATGAACAGGATAGGATTACTCATGTTCACCGCGATTCAACTGCAGTTTGCTTACTGCAGTCTGACACTGTCAATCAAAAAGGAACAATCCTGCCCCTGTATGCCGTGGTTTGCTTAACGCAGTCTGACTACAGTTGTCCTTCAACCGACCCCTATGTTTAATTATCGCGTTTCTAATTTTTTATTTCCGTGTCCCGTAATCTCCCTATTACATTGTCAATATATTTAAACAATTTCCAACACAACATGGACGTGGTCTATAATTACACGACGAGGCCTCATGGTATCACATACCATTTGAAATTTTCATCCAAATAAATTAAGTACATGAATGTTTCTTCGCTTTTTCCAGCGAGACACTAAGTTTGAATCTTGTCAAATGAAAAAAATATGAGATAGAAATAACTAAAAGAATGCCAAAAACTTAAATGAGAACCGGTAGTTGGAACCAATTTAGTCAAAAATGAATCTTTAAATGTCAATGCAACACAGATCAGCATATATTATAAATGTACAGAAATGGGAAACAAGGTGATTTAATTATAAGTGCAATAGGTACGTCCTTCAGCATAGGGCAGGGACACTTGGACCGAACTCCCTATATTATTACCAATTAAACGTTAGACGTGAAGAAAAAATCCTTCATGTGCACACAAGACATAAAAATGTCGACCAACTTTATTTTTATCGCTTAATATAGGGCTAGCGTCAAAAGGTGGACGCCTTTTTTTTTTTTTTTTTTTTTTTTGTCTGTTTTCTTTTTAAGATTAAATAAATTAATTAGTTAAAAGAAATAATTATTAATGATGTTCAAATAATATTAAAAAAAAAACATCTTATTACATCCAAACTTGTAAAGCTTAAAACTTGACTTTACCACCTTACAACACCACGTATTTCAAAACCTACCGATATCCACTATCCATAGAGGAAAAGAAAAATTTAACTTTGCAAATGAATTGTTTTAGAGGAAGTCAATAGTTGTTCGTTTTGAATCAATCTTTTTTTTTTTTTTTTTTTTTTGGGGGGGGGGGGGGGGGGGGGGTGGGGGGGGGGGAATATTTTCTTACAAATTGAAAACCTTAAGATCCCCTAGCACATAATTTTATCATCTGTAGAATTAACCAAACCCATTCATTCTGTTGTACCCAAAAAATAGTTTATGGTACTCAATTGAAAGTAAGAGTAGTAGTTTCGACCTTTCCAAACCAAGCCCTCACTTTTTAATTAAGAAGAATCTTATTATTGAAAGTTTTGTACAACATTAAAAGTAACAAATAACAAGAACCATTTGATCATCAAACATCATGACATTCAAAAATTTGACAAACCATAATACTCCTGTATTTCCCGAGTCCACAGACGCCCAACTAGGATAACTTACATTATTGTTTGATAAAAGATCACACATTTCAACCATAAGTAGCTTCTAGCATATAGATGGAATCAGCTCAGGGAATGGTGCGCTGATAAAGGGGCAATGCACCCAATGCTTCACGTTCAGCTCTCTCTCTTTTGATCTGCATCGACGTCAAAAACAGAAGGATAACATCAGTGCTAAAATACGAGGAGACTAAACAGTATACCTCATTGACCCAAGACATGCATTTTGACACAATTAAGCTAGAAAATCACTCATCTTCCCAATGAAGATGAAGAGAGTTTATCCTCAGCAATTGAAAATTCCATGGTTGGCACGTATAGACGATAGGGGTACTTACAAGAGCCAACATGTCCTGAAGATAGCTCCTAAATGGCGTCTGAACAGCCTGTGAGAGATAAAAGTCGAAACAAATTAAGATAGATCGTGGTTCAACGTATTACACCTTTCAAGATAATAAACTGAATTCATACATCAGTTCTTCATTGATGGAGGCAAAATAATGCCTTCTTAATAAAAACTACAAGTATTCATTTACACAATAATTCCCAGATGGACTCTATTCTTGCATTGTTTTCCTATTGATTTTAATTATTTCACATTCACAACCTTTTTGGATGAATCCTATCGCTTGCGCTTGCAGCCTATTGAATGCACCTCCCGTATCCCTTGTTAATAGCCAACCATTTTAATGCTCTTGGAGCATTTTAAAAAACAGCATAATTTTAGAATTAGACAGTTTTATAATGTTTGGTAGAGTTTAAAAGTTGAAAATGAGCTTGGAAAAAAAAGAGTATAAAAAACTCAACCAAACATGCTAGAAATGAGAAGAAACCAACAAAATTCAGATTGCTAGAACATAATCGATTACATTTGTTAATATTTCAAATCGAATTCAAAATTATGCACAAATCAAATCTTTATAGCCTAGATCAAACCATTAATTCTCAGTGTCCTGCATAATAAGAAATTCAAATTCATATCAAAGGCTCCAAACCAAATCCTCCCACATAGGCTTTTAGCAGATATTGAATCAAACAAGATAAAACCTCATGGAAAACAGCCGCCTTATTTATAGTTACAAATCCACGAGAATTAAAATCCAGGAAAATATCAATTTTAATCCCATATCACGAGTTGGTGTGATTTCATCTATGCAGTTAGGGTAAATTACGGCGAGCATCCCCAACCTTTAGGGTAATTTGCAATTTCGTCCCATACCGGTCTCTAACCTTTTGAAAATTGGCGGCATTCATCCAAAGAAGGTTTCTATCTAAAATTCCGTTAAAATAGTGTAAAAAGACAATCATGCCTTTAAACTAAGTAAACAAGAAAAACCAACTTAAACAAAAAATAGAAAAATAAAATAAAAAGAGAGAGATTAAAAAAATCACTTCTTCTTCCCCAACCACCACGGCCAACACCAAGTGCTGGTGCCGATGCCAGCACCAACCGAAAGAAATATAAACAGAAAAAAAAAAAATATGAAAAAAAAAATATCACCTTCCTCACTAACCCCAAATCCACAAGCTGCGCTACCTCCACCCAACCCGCCGCCGCTGGAGGTGGCCAAACTGAGATCCACCATTTTCCGCCCAACTTTCCCCCAAAATTTCTACTTTGGCAGCCTATGAAGCACCGATACGTTCCTGACGCCGGCGAGTCGGTGTCCGACACGACACCGACACGCCATGGATACGGCCCAAAGTTGCAACGTGGCGTGTTTTCATATTTCCAGACCATTTTAGCCATTGGACACTCGGAGACACGCCTTCCGACACTCCAGACTTAGAGAAGAAATTACTAAAACAAAAAAAAAACTAACCTTTTTTTCAATGTTTGATCGCAAATTAATATGGGCTCTCTTGATTCAACTTGTAATTTGTCACAACTCATCAACGATTTCCGGCAGCCATCGTTTTTGTCAAAGGGAAGCTGCGGACTAGAGGTGGCTCACAGAAATGGTTTGCCCTAATTTTGGGATTGTGAAGACGTTTTCATTTAATGGGCCAGCCTTTTGTAATGTTTTGTTTGAATGGCCCACACTTTATTCTTTGTATGGAAACTGAAATGCTTTTGTTAATATATATAAAGTGGTCAAATGATTTTAAAAGTCAACTACCCACTTATCTTCTCCAAGAAGAAAGTCTATATAAATATAAGTCAGCCAAACAAATTTCATTTCATTTCATTTTCATCACATTCTGGAAATGTCCGGCTGAGCATTGAGCAAAACCCATTCCAAATCAATACATTTTTCTTCAAAGTGACACTACTCTTCATGAATATCGGGTAATATTACTCTTTATTTGAGCTTTTTGGATTTTTTTATCTTTTGAAATTATGAGTAACACTTGTACCATAAATGATTTATCCAAACCACTTTGGAAATTTGTAACAAAACTTGATAAATTGAATTAAAGGGGTGGTAATGTACTTTGGCAATGTAATTTTTGTAATACAACTAAAAATAGTTTATATACTCGAGTTAGGTCACATTTGTTAAAAATGCCGGGTTATGGTATTGGAGCTTGCCCTAATGTGACACAAAGATATATAAATAAAATGCAAAAATTAGAAGATGAGGCTACGTTAAGAATGAAACAAAAAAGAACCGAAAAAAGTACCATTGCCATCGGAGGGTTATACGACTTCAACGGATTATTATGTATTGGGGGAAAAGAAAAAAAAGAGTAGTGCAATTGAAAAAGCCTTTAACATGACATCTCGTGATCAATTAGATTCCGAAATTGCAAGAATGTATTATTCAAGTGGTTTGCCCTTTACTTTTGCAAGAAATCTCTATTATATTAGTTCTCATACTTTAGCCTTGAATAGTCGATTGTCGGGATATAAGCCTCCCGGTTACAATAGGTTGAGAACTACCCTTCTTCAAAAAGAGAGAAAATGTTGAAAGATTACTACAACCTATTAAGAGCACATGGAAGGAGAAATGAGTGACTATTGTGAGTGATAATTGGAGTGACCCACAGATAAGGCCACTAATTAATTTCATGGCAGTGACCGAAAGTGGACCTATGTTTTTAAAGGCGGTTGATTGCTCGGGTGAGATCAAAGATAAATATTTTATAGCTAACTTGATGAAGGAGGTTATAGAGGACGTTGGTCGGGAAAAAGTTATTCAAGTTATTACCGATAATGCTGCAAATTGTAAGGGTGCGGGACAAATAATTGAATCGGACTATCCTCACATTTTTTTGACACCATGTGTTGTACACACTCTTAACCTTGTTTTGAAAAATATTTGTGCGGCAAAGAATGTTGAAGATAACTTGATTACTTATGAAGAATGTAATTGGATCACTCATCTTTATGAAGAAGTAATGGCCATTAAAATTTTTATCATGAACCATTCTATGAGAAGGACAATGTTTAATGAATTTTTGCCATTGAAGTTATTATCCGTGGCCGATACGCAATTTGCTTCTATTATTGTTATGATGAAAAGATTTAAGCTTATCAAGCATGGGCTTCAAAATATAGTTATTGATGAAAAATGGTCAATTTATCGGGAAGATGATGTGCAAAGGGCAAGTTTTGTGAAGTTGAAATTACTTGATGATCTTTGGTGGGACTCTCTAGATTATGTTCTTTCCTTCACTTCGCCTATATATGACATGATTAGATTTTGTGATACGGATAAACCTTGTCTTCACTTGATCTATGACACGTGGAATACAATGATACAGAAAGTGAAAGGGGTGATTTATAGGCATGAAGGAAAGCGTCAAGAAGATGTATCATCATTTTATAATGTCATCCACAAAATACTTGTTGATCGTTGGAACAAGAATAACACTCCTCTTCATTGCTTGTCTCATTCTCTAAATCCGAGGTAATTCTAATTTATATATTTATTATCTATTTAAAGTTTTCTATTCATTATATTTCTAGAAAGTTACTAATTATTATTTGTGTTTTTTTTTAAGGTACTATAGTGCGGAATGGCTTAATGAGGATCATACTCGTGTTCTTCCACATAGAAATTCCGAAGTTTCTCGAGAAAGAATAAAATGTTTCAAAAAATACTTGTTGTCAAATGAGGAACGCACTAGAGTGAATATGGAGTATTCAAAATTCTCGACAATGGAAAAAAACTCTGGTGATATTGATTTTATCCATGATCGTTACAACTTGGATCCAAAGACTTGGTGGGTCATTCATGGCGCGTGTGCACCCAATCTTCAAGCTTTTGCCTTGAAGTTGTTGGCGCAACCATCTTCTTCATCTTGTTGTGAACGAAATTGGAGTACTTATTCTTTTTTGCACTCTCTTAAACGGAACAAGTTAACTCCAAAACGTGCCGAAGATTTAGTGTTCGTTCATAGCAATCTTCGCCTTTTGTCAAGGAAGAACCCACAATATTTACAAGGAGAAACTAAGATGTGAGATATCGGTGGTGATACATTTGATTCTTTTGAAGATGTTGGTGCACTTGAAGTCGCCAATTTATCTCTTGATGAACCTAAGTTGGAGGCTATGATGATTACCGATGATGGAGATGAAAATGTTGAAGATGAATGATTAAATTTATTTCATATTTTTTTGTTGAACTCATGCTACGAGAAAACATGTATAAAGTTAATTATGTCAACTTTGATTCATATATATATATATATATGGCTATTAGTTTTTTATGCAACAATTATACAAAATTTCATTTGGTTACACAAAAAAAATTTTAAAAAAAATTATATAATTAATGTTCGTGTCGTGTCGCGTCGCAATTTTTTTCAAAAATCACGTGTCGGCGTGTCGGACACGTATGGTGTCGGATACTCGTGTCCTTGTCGGTACTTCATAGTTGGCCGTCGTCGGTGTCTTTTACCCGATAACATAAGCAATCACAATAGATCCGAGAAAGACTTCTCATATGATAATGGCCGAATTGCTGTTACAAATTGATGAAGTTGACACCAAGTCCAAACTCAGGATGAAAATTGAGTTTTTCAATCAAAACGTTGCGTTAATCTCCATGTAAACTACAACATATGAATATCATTGCGTTACCTTTTAAACTAAACCCATTTTCAAAATCATATTTACAGTAATCGCAAAATGTTGAAATTATGGTTTCAAGGCAAGTGAACAAAGAACATTAGGATGAAGACAAGGGAATAAAGTGGTGCCACTTATTGTAAGGTATAAACCTAAATTTTTACTCTTTTAGCATATGTTTGGCACCACTTAAATTATAATTTCAGCTGGTCAAACATAATTTTTATCCACACATTTCATGAGACCCACAACTTACAACTACTTTTTATCCATACATTTACCAACAACTTATAATATAAGCACTTAAATTATAATTTCAGCACTTCCAAACATATGCTTCCTACAATCCCTTTCTTGATTACATATTATGAGCAGTAAGTTGTGGTGGGGATGGAACATGGCGACACCGATAGGTTTGGGTTTGGGTTTGGGTTGGGGTTGGGGTGGTAGGGGTAAGGAACTTTTCCTTTTTATTTTGTTTATTAAGTTTTGTTTAAATTGTTTTTTCTTGTTTATTTAGAGCATGTAATGTTAAGTTTTTTTAAAACCATTTTTTTTCAAACTCACTTTCAACCACATATTTCATGAGACTTACAACTTTTATCAATTTTTCAACCACACATTACACCAATTTTTTTTCAAAATCTCTTAAAAAATTATTTTTAAACTCTACCAAGCAAACACCTATTTCAAAAATTGTCTTTTAACGTTGTTTTGACAGAATTTTTAGTACATTTAAATGAATGCCGCCGATTTTCAAAAGGTTGAGGATATTTTCCATAATTTACCCATGCAAACGTAAGATGAACATAATATAAAAGGGATACTAAGTGTGTGTTTGGTGTTTTCAAAGTAGTTTTTTAAGAGATTTTGATAAAAAATGATGAAATGTGTAGTTGAAAAGTTTATAAAAGTTGTGGGTTCCATAAAATGTGTGGTAAAAAATGAGTGTGAGAAAAAAAAGAGTTTTTTTTAAACTCACCAAACATGCGCTAAGGCTTTTATAACTAATGGAAAATAATTAGCTATTACGGCTTTACCTTACAACTAGTCCCTTTTACGTGCTTTGCACAATATTGCGACTGATTAACAAAATATAAGATACAATATATTGAAATTTTATATGTATAAAGCGATATAAAATATTAAAGGACAAAAGATCACTACTATAACATTCGTATGGTATTGTATTTTGGAATCTCCTATAATTGACATTAATTGGTTAGAACAATAATTAAACAATATGAAAAACCGCCCAAGGAAATAAGAAGGGAATATATGATAGTGGAGAAATCTATGATTGTCCAATGAAAACAAATGGTTCAATCAACATGGAAATTTCACATTATAAGTTCACATTATAACGAATCTCTTCACTCTCAATCATAGCTATCAATCCTGACATAGACGTTGACCCGACTGAGTTACCGAGTCATTGTTCGAACCGATGGATTGATATTTATATATTAGATTTTTTTTAAATTATTAACTAAACTCCCTTAAATCATTTATGTGTTTTTTTATTTTTTCGAAAACGAATTCTCTTTTGATTTTCTACGTACAGTATAATGATATTACATAAGTGATGACTATATTTGTTAACTTTTGGTTAATTTGTTGATTTTCACTTGTGAAATTCGCTATACATATATTAGAGTTCAGGGTTTAAATAACATAAACGTAGTAGCAAGGTGGTAAGTGGATCATGGTAACTACCACGAGGTCCTTAGGATTGAGCCGCATCTATGTATTTAGGAAATTTGTAAGAAATCAGTAGGTTCAACCTAACCAATTCACCAGTTTTCAAAGAAAACAGGCCAATTCATCTGGTTGAACCATGGTTTATTAGCAGGTCCTACTATAGTTCCCAAATTGCACCAAAGTTCTTTTTTCTAGTTGGCTGGTCTAGTCCAAGTTTAATAACTATGCTACGTTCAACAAATCTCTCATTATTTGAGAAGCACGGATACGGATATAGACACAAAAAAACATGTGATTTTTCTACAAAGTAGGATAGAGATGTCGATTTATATTCTTTTAAAATTTAAAATGTATATATTATATCTTTATTTTCATACTATTTAATATAAGACATGACACATTCCATGTCGAACACTTGCTCAGGGAATGTCGTATTAGAAATTTTAAAAGATATATAAATAATATGACACAGCAAAGTAGATTGTTGGACCTAGTCATGAAATATCTAAAAAGTGTCGGTGTCTGGCACAACACGATACTTATCTAGGAATGTCTGAGCTACATGGCTTACTATCTCGCCACCCAAAAAAGTACATAAAAACACAGTTTACCTTTTGAAATCATTCTAATTGCCATTCCAATTAAAGAGCCACGTATAACCCACAAAATCATGAAGAAACAATAATGTAAGCCAAAAATCCATACTACACCAACCATCCGGCCCATCACCATTAGATATAAAAAGTAATCACCATCCAATCCTCCCTCTAGCACTTAACAAAATGTCTGATCCAACTCCACAGAAGTCATCTAAGCACCTCTACAAAGTCCAACCATTGGCAAAGAAATAGATTCTCTCATCAATATCCAAGCTGGCATTTATTCCCAATTAATCGAACTTAACCTAAATTAGTCACTAGCATGTCATGTCACCGGTCACTTTGTCCCACATTAAATCAGCCAACATGATGAAAAAAGTTCAAAATATGACCACATTAACTACTTAGAACTATGACATGAGCTACACTTTTTTGAAAAGAAATACAGAAATGTCACACCTTTAATCGTACTATTATCCCTTTGAAATATGTAAAGCATAATGCATTTGCTACATGCACATTTTGTTGTTCATGCCAAGTGCACTTAAAGCAACTGTACTTAGGTTTTCTGAGGAACTTCTCTTGTTTAGTGATGATAAACTAAAGCAAAGATGTTTCTGCCCTAATTGTTGTCCACGAGGGTGATGCAATCCAAATTTAATACGTTAGAAGAGGATAAGGTAAATCAAATTAACGCGACTTAATTAACGACCTTTGGTCAAGCACCCAAAACCTCCAGTATTCTTTAAATCTTGATTTAAGGTTACTCATGAAAAGTCAATCGTGACCTTAATTTTACATTAGTTACAGTCTAGCCACAACACAGTTAGTCTCATCATAAAATACAGAATTAAAATGTATAAGCTTCTTTCAAATTAATAATGTTAGCGACCTGGTAAAGTCCAGAAACAGATTAATAAGACGAGAAACTATCAAAATTGGTGGATAAATTATTGAGTTGACACAGAAATATACGTACATAAGAGAATACCGGTACATACAACTAAATTTCTAAACATAAGAAAATACCTGAAGCTCCTCAGGTAGGTACTCGTGCTTCATGGAGAGGTCCAAGGCGCGCTTGAGGCGCTGGTTCCTCGCGTCCACGATTTCCCTAGGTAGCCGGTTCATCGCCTCCTTTACATCCAAATCGTACATCGGGTCGTACAAATCATCGTATCGCAACCCTTTTTTTTATAACACAAAAAAAAGATCCAGACAAAATCCGTCAAATTAAAACACCCAAACACATTACCGTGTTTCCAGGTATAGATAATAGATGTAAATACATATTTGTATAATAACACCAGGAACGAACTCACTGTGTTTATAGCTATAGATACAGAGATTTGTATGTATACAGAAGTACCGTATTTGCGGAGGCGCGTGGAGATCGTTTTCTTGTGGATGGCGGCGAGCGGGTTGCGGTTGGGGTCGACGAGCCACCGTGAGAGCGATGATGCCATTTGAGTCTCTTTCTCTCTCTAGAATTCTCGAGCTTTCTCTATCTAGTTTCTAGAATCTCCTGCTATCTCTGATTGCATTCTCTTGGTTTGTGGATCGCATGTGAATTTTCAACATCATATGTATGTGAAAATGCGATTTTATTGAAATGATCATCTCTAAGTTGCGATTCATGGAAAATTCGCTGGCGTTAAATTCGAATTCGGATTGAGAATGACCCGGGAGATGAGAAATACTACTATTGCAGGGGAGAAAGCAAGGCATTAAGAGTTAAAACTTAAAATGAACTCTTTTTTTTTCTTTTTATCAAACCCATTTTTAACTATTGAATTGACAATTTTTATTAATTTTCAACCATATTTGTCACTAAATTTTTTTAAAATCTCTAAAAATAACTATTCTTGAACTCTATCAAACATACTCTAAAAATTACTTAACTCGTTCTATCGCACAATTAGTGTCAAACATTGTAGTACTAGTATTACTACCAAACAACATTACTCTAAAAAAGAACGAAAGAAAAATCATTTTATTTGAGCATTTGTCTATCTGCCTAATAGTGATATCACCCGAACAATTACATAAACAAACAATTAGCAAAAACTCCATTAAAATGTATTTTTTATCCGCACACCAAAATTAGTTTGACTATTGAAGTGTGTCAAAAAATTTAGCACTCAAGTGCCAAGTATGTTGCCACATGCAAAACTCCAATTCCAACATATTTTTAAAGAGTAATACTATTTATTATTACTGATGAACAATCTATGTATCAGTAGAGTCTATTGTAATTGATTGAATCGAAAAGACAATACATTACAATACACTCTACTGACACATAAACTAATAATCATTACCAATAGTAAAATTACAGTAGATCTACTGATGATCATCACCGGTGATGATAAATAATATTAACATAGCATTATTCACTGTCGAAAGTAATGGCACAATAAGTAGTCAATTATATGAGATGATGTAATAAGGTCGTCATTTTTATTTCTAATACATGTTTTTGGATTTTTAGAAATATATATAGTAATTTACCCTCTTTCTTTTTCTTTAATTTTGAAAGCGAAGTTCAAATGTATGGACCTAGGCCCAAAATTAAGACGTGGGACTTGAAAAGGCTCTCAAAGTTGAAGATTTATGCCGGCGCCATTGAGGCCTATTCGCAACTTATACATGTTTTTCTCAGGAAATTGACAGGAATAGCACTAAATAGAGCTTAAAAAATTAAGCAGTTATTTGTGTATCCTCACACTTTTAGCATTACATTTTTGTGGGTGTTACTAGTGAAAGGACAACGTGCTACTCTTTCGACCTGAAAATGCAGGAATGATGTTAAAATCTAGACGAATTTGATCCTTAACTTACTTTTGTTGGCCGGTAACCGAAAAATTCACCTCTATTCACAAATAGACATCGAGATTCTCAACCCTCAATGAAAAATAGCTTTGTTTTTATTTAACTTTTTTATTTTTATTTAACTCTTTTTAAATCAAGATAGACCTAAATCAAGAAATAAATCATTTAAAAACTAATATATAAACATTTCCTAACCTAAAAGAGACTCGATTGTTAGTAACATTGGATATCACGACTTAAAGATAAATAAAAGAATGAATACAATAAGCACAACAATTAGGATTTTCTAACTATTAAGGAATAAACTATTGAAAATAGAATTGTAGAAAGCGTAAATTATTCAAAACTATAAAACCAGGATCTTGCTAGATAACTAAATTCGCATTAAGTATTCTAATTAATCATATAAGAGTTTTGCAGAGTTAAGCTTGTCGTGCGATTAATCCTTTAATTTGGTTTTGGGATTGAACGGCTACAACTTCCAATCTACTTTGATTCTACTAGCTACAAACCTCGAAATCTTATTTAGTATTCAGACACCGAAAAATTAAATAGAATTTATAAATGGACCAAGTGTTGGTTTAATAAAAAATTTTGTAGATTATAAGCGGGAAGTCCTAACGAATTTATGAATAAAAAGTAAGTAAAAATTATAGATCATTTATAATGTATGAATAAAAATAATATTTGATTAGCTTATAAATATTTATAAATACTGACAAAATATAGTGTAATGTTAAATAGGAATAACACAAGAGGAACAAGAAAAAATACCCTTTCTCTCTCCTTGACCATCCCTAGGTCTTATACCTAGGGTTTGTTTTATTTATCATGCTGTGTCTAGAAAAACTATTTTGACTTATTTTGCATGTGCGGTCCCTGAACTTTTATATCTAATGCAATTAAGTCCAAAAAATTTTTGGGAGCTACCCAACGACCTAGTCAGGCCTATATAATTCGAGCTCCAATAATTAAACTATAGCCAAGTCAATCTAGAAATGTACAGTACAATTGTTTGTTTTCGTTCACTCCACTAAAGTGGAAAATTGCACTATCAAATTATATAAAATCACATAAGCAGTTTTATTTCAATTCTACACCATTACATTTTCTTGACTCACTAACTTTGTGTCTCACTCTATCGGACATCGTATAATTAGATATGGGGTAAAAATATTGTTTCACCCTTCTAATTATTTTATCACTTAAGCACCCATTTTTTAACAGTTTATTTGTGATCAAAGTCGAAAATTATTTAGTCGTCGTCAAATACTGAGCTCAAATTTAAATTGATCAAAATTAAATACTTAAGGAGGCTTTACTAGTCAAACAAGGTGATGGTTTTCGAACACAAATACGTGCTTATTACTTCGATTGCTCCTATTTTAACAACGTATTTGACAATATTCATTGATTTCACTCATTGGTAAATCAAATGCCATTGAGACTATCATGTTGTGGATTTAGATAATTCATAAAGCAGTCACGTAGAGTTTAATTTCTTCACACAGTCATTGATATAGAATTTAAACTCTACACATTGGTCATATCCAATACACTCCCAAGTGTACTACTGAGATCCACTTGCCACAATCAAAGACAAATTGCGTACCCCAATTGGTAGAGTAACTGACTCTACAACCTTATTAGAACAAAGTGCTAATATTTTCTCACCAGTCTAGGACAAATCAATTCTCGATTAAAATATGTATCACTTATGTCTGCACTTCTCTACGGAAAACTCCCAAATGATGTTATCATCCTGCGATTGAATTCACTTAATCGCATGCTTAAATAACTTAAATGCAATAACATAATTGAGCAATATTTATTAAATGACAACCAAAATGTTAAATGTTATAGTATAATCCTAATACTTTTGGGCACATATCCCAACAATTCTCTTACTTGTCCTAAAGTGCGTATGGCATGTCATGCATTTTCATGTCTTCTATGTGATGCTCGAAACTATTAGCTGGTAAGCTTTTGCTAAACGGATCGGCAAAGTTCTCTTCAAAAGCAATCTTGCATACCATTATATATTTATGATGGATCTTAAGAGATGATATTTCTGCTATATGTGTTTTCCTTTTTGATGGCTTATTTGTTGTTTTGCATTTAAAACTTCTCCATTGTTATCATAGTACAACGTCAATGGTTGAGCCGATACACGTACCACCTCTAAGTCTGCAGAGAATTTCTTGAGCCAGACACTTTCCTTGGCTGCTTCACAAGCTACTATGTACCAAGCCTCCATGGTGGAATCATCACTACATGATTGTTTGATGCTTCTCCAAACCACGGTTCTGCCACCGAGCGTAAACAAATATCCTGACATGGACTTTCTAGAGTCCTCGATTGAAAATTTGAGTGAGTGTACCCTGCAAGAGTTAGCTATGATGCTGCATACAAAAGCTTATGCTTTTTCATTCTTTGAAGATACTTGAATATATGCTCTACAGCTTTCCAATGGTCTGGTCTAGGATTAGATTGGCACCTACTCTATATTCCAACAGCATGGCAAATTTCTAGTCTTGTGCATAGTATGGTATACACGAGACTACCCACGACGGACACATAGGGTATCCGGCTTATGCTTTCTACTTGTTCTTGAGTCTTAGGACACTACTCACTTGAGAGGTGATTCCATGCCTAAAGGGTAAGTTGGGTAAGTTCACTTTCTTAGAATCTTGCTGATCAAATTTTTTGTCTATGTATGACATTTGTTCTTCTGATCTCACAAGATATGGATGCCCAGAACATAGCTAGCTTCACCTAAGTCCTTTTATGTGAAATTGTTGTGCTAACTATACTTTTAGTGTCATTTCCAATAAGTAGAATGCCATTCACATATAATTCCATGAAAACTACTTTCTTGTCATGTATCTTCTTATAGACAAAGTGTTCGTCAAAGTTATGATCAAAGCCATATATTTTAATCACTTCATCAAATATTTTGTTTCAAGACCCCAAATGCTTGCTTAAGTCCATAAAGGAACCTTGCAACTTCTAAACCTTCTTCATGTGGCCCTTTTGCACAAACATGTCTGGCTGCAGCATATAGATTATCTGCATTCATCAAGATGGCCATTCAAGAATGTCGTCTTGATATCCATCTGTCAAATTCATAATCTCTATGAGCTACAATGGATTGAAAGTATTGCTACATGTGATGAGGTTTTTTCATAATCAATACCTTCTTTCTAGGTAAAACCCTTAGTCACAAGCTGGGTTCAGGCCCGGTTTTGGCCCGAGGCGAGTGAGGCGACCGCCTCGGGCCCAAAACCAAAGGGGGCCCATTTTTATTAAAAAAAAAAAAAAAAAAAAATTTACTGTGTAGTTTTGGCCCAAAGCCAACGTCCAAATGTTTGAAAAAAATTAAAACCAACACAGCAACACTTAATCTATTATATATCCACAATAAACCAACCAAGCCCAATAATTATAAAAGCCTACTACTATTCACTTTTAGACTTTTAGTCACACAGCAAATCAAATCAGCAATACATACACAGATACACTTATATACAATTATACACGCAGAGTCAGCTGGAGCCTTGGAGACGCTACGGGCGATTCATTACATTGTCCAAAATTTTCACTAATTTGTCCAAGAAAAATTATTATCTTCCTCTTGGCTCTTCCTTACTTCCTCCTCGGCTCCTCCATCTCTGATTCTCTACTCCTTTTCCGTTTTTCGACTCGGGCTTGGTTAAAGGTATTTCTTTTTTTTTTTTGTTTATCTTAATCTCTGTTAATGGGTATTATTGCTGGCTTGCTGCCAAGGTTTATCATTTTTCCTCCATTTTATTTTATTGGAATAGTTTAGGTCAGGGCCGGATTCTTACTTCTTATGTTCATTGATGCATTTCAATATTTCATTTGCTGGCCTGGCTTGCTGCTACGAACTACGAAGTAAAGTAATTTATAGGATTAATGGATTATTCATCTGTTCTCAGCTCTCATTTCATGACAGGGTCACCAATTTCATTAAAGATAACTTTAGATATCACATTTTTTTTTTTAGAAAACTCAAACATCAATAAACACAATGCAATAGTATTAAAACCAAGAAAGATTTTCTCTCTCTTTTATTTTTTCGGTTTGGGGTAATGCGGTCTGGGAGCAATTATAATTATTGAGTTTGAGTGATTGACCAAATTTTAATACTTAATTTTAGGTTTAACATCTCCAAGAAGAAGAAGTGGTTTTTCACACTTGTCATATCATAATTGCCGCTCAAATTTCACTCTCAAGTAAGCAATGCCTATCCCTCGCTTATTTATTGATTTAATTAAAATAGTTGAAGCCTTGCCGGCTTATACGTGATTGTAGCCTTGTCGGCTCATATAATTGTGGCCTTGTCGGCATATATGATTGTGGCCTTGTCTGCTTTAATTTTGAGATTATTGAAATATTTTATTATTTTTTAGGCTAGCCATACCTCCTAAATATGCGTCTGGAGCTCAAAAAAGAAAACGAAAAGAAAAGGAAATGGCATTAATTCAAAGTCAAGCAGGAGATATGGATAAGTATTTCAATCGAAACAAAAAAAAAGGAGAGTGAAGAAACGGTGGAAACTTTTGTGATTGAGGAACAACAGAATATGGAAGAATCAACTGAGAATGTTGTAGCTGATGTTCAGCATACAAATTTAAATGAAGAGGGTGGCTTTTCTTTTAATTTCGAGGATCCCGGGAATTGGAAAAATATTGACCAAAACATGAGGGATTATTTAGTTGAAATGGGTCCAAAAAGAGTCAATGGCATCATATTTCCCAAAGATGGTGCAAATAGGCATTTTGATTGTTCACAATATACGCGATTACTACCAAATGGGCAGACTATTGATAGAAAATGGCTAGTATATTCAGTATCTTTGGATAGGATATTTTGCTTTTGCTGCAAGTTGTTTAAAACACCATCTACAATGAATAAAATAGGCCAATTGGGTAATGATGGATACAAAGATTGGCATAATCAACATCGGTCTATTAAAAGTCATGAAGGAAATGAAGAGCATATACGTTGCATGTCTAGTTGGATTGATTTGGAAAACAGACTTCAAACAAAAAATACAATTGATAGAAGCGTGCAATTGGTGATTGATGAAGAAAGAAAACATTGGAGAGAAGTGTTAACGAGGATAATTGCTATTGTGAAAAGACTCGCCAAGAACAGCTTGGCATTCCGAGGAGATGATGAACAGCTTTATCTTGAGAACAATGGTCTCTTTTTGCAAATGGTAGAAATGGTTGCTGAGTTTGATCCAATAATGCAAGAGCACATTCGGCGTGCTAAAGCACGTGAGATTCATTATACATATCTCGGTAAGTCAATTCAAAATGAATTGATACAGATGTTGGCAGGAGAGGTAAGAAGTTCAATTCTCAAGAAAGTTAGACATGCAAAATATTTTTCAGTTTTACTTGATTGTACTCCAGATGCAAGTCACGAGGAGCAAATGTCGTTAGTCATACGATGTGTTGATGATTTGGAAAAATCACCGACAGTAGAAGAATATTGGCTTGAGTTTTTGAAGGTAGATGATACGTCAGGACTTGGACTTTCTCTCGAGCTTCAAAATGTTTTAACCAATCTTGAGCTTGATATTGATGATATTAGAGGGCAGGGATATGACAACGGAGCTAACATGAGCGGGAGACACAAAGGTGTACAAAAAAGATTACTTGAAATTAATCCTAGAGCTTTTTATACTCCATGTGGTTGCCATAGTCTTAATTTAGCATTATGTGATATGGTGAATTGTTGTCCTAAAGCTCTATCCTTCTTTGGAGTGATACAACGGATCTACACATTGTTCGCTTCTTCTCCTAAGCGATGGAAAATTTTTAAAGATAAAGTAGAAGGTCTGACAGTGAAACCATTGTCACAAACACGTTGGGAAAGTCATGTTGAAAGTGTCAAACCTATAAAAGAGCAAACTGCACAAATAAGAGACGCTTTACTTGACTTGGCAGACATTACTGAAGATGGTAAAACGAAGAGTGAAGCTGAGTCCTTAGCGACGTATGAACTTGAAAATTTTGAGTTCTTGCTTGGCATGGTAATTTGGTATAGGTTGTTGTATGCAATTAATACGGTGAGTAAATATCTTCAAGCTGAAAACATGGGTGTGGATGGTGCTATCAACCTCTTACAAGGACTTGTTACGTTTCTCGACGATTATAGAGAAAATGGGTTTGCTATTGCCATAGATGAAGCGAAAACAAAAGCAAGTGAAATGGGAATTGAAGCTGTATTTCGAGAAAAACGTGTCATTCGAAGAAAGAAGCAGTTTGATGAAAGTGGCAGTGATGAGGTAAATCAATCAGCAGAAGAATCTTTTAGAGTTGATTACTTCCTTTTTATTGTTGACCAAGCTCGATCTTCGCTTCAAACACGATTTCAACAATTTAAACAACTTGAAGAGACATTTGGATTTTTGTTTAGTTTGGAGAAGTTATATCGTACATCTTGTGTCAGTTTGTTGAAGTCTTGTAATAATCTTGAGCAGTATTTGACACATAATGGACATTCGGATATTAATGGAGATGATTTATGTTCGGAATTGACAGTCTTGAAGAGCTATTTACCAAGTGAAGCAAAGAAAGCAATTGATGTGTTACATTATTTGAAGACATTGGATGGTTGTTTTCCAAATGCCTATATTGCTTACAAAATTTTGCTAACCATACCGGTTACAGTTGCATCTGCGGAAAGGAGTTTTTCCAAGTTGAAGCTGATCAAGACTTATCTCCGATCAACTATGTCACAAGAAAAATTGAATGGATTGGCTATGATATCAATTGAGAAAGAAATAGTTGAACAATTAGATTACTCAAATTTGATTAATATTTTTGCTTCTAAAACCGCTAGACGAGTTGTATTTAAGTGATAGTTTAGAACATTTTCGACCTTGTTAACAATATATTATAATATAAATTTTTTTGTATAATATATTTTGTTTGTTATTTTTTTTCTTCGAGTTTTAAATTTGTAGTTAGTTCCGTAATAGCCTTGTGGATATTAAATGCATAATATAATTTGGGGGTCTATTGGGGGGCCTAATTTTTGAACTTCGCCTCGGGCCCCGGAAATGTCAGAACCGGCCCTGGCTGGGTTTGAAGGTTTCAACCTTCTTTTCTACTCCACTCTCTCTCTTGTAGACCCCAATTGCACCCTATGGTTTTGACCCCTTCAGGTGCTTCTACAAGTTCTCAGGCTCTATTGGGATGCATAGATTCCATTTTTGAGCTTATGGATTTTTCGTACAAGGCTGTGTTTGTATCTTCAATTACTTCTCTAAATGAAGTTAGGTCATCATCTTGCTCTATAGAGATTGTCCAGCAAGCCTTTCTAACTAGCGGATAACCCTCTGACTTTGTCTAAACGGTGGTAATTATTGGACTGCGCTTTCGACTAAATGTGTAACCTCAATGTCCTCATTCACTCATGTGTCTACAACTGGAGTGGATTGATGGTTCTCAATGTTAACAAGAGACTCCAATTTGTAAGATTGGGCGTCTCTCTATTCTCGACATGGTTCAACTCTTCGCTCCCACTACGATCGAATCCCCTATCATTTAAAAGTTCCAGCAGTCATGATTATCGATCTCACGCTAGAGTTCTGAGATTATGATGTGGGGCTTGTATATCTTATCTCTTCCAGTACGAGTTTTCTATTAAAACTATACCCGTCCTCTAAAAATGTTGCATTTATGCTAACAAATACCTTCTTGTCTTGATGACTATAGAAATAATATTTTTGGGTGCCTCGGGGATACACTACGAACATGCATATTTCTGACCTTGAATCCAACTTCTCAGTCTTTTCTTTCAGTACTAGTGGAGATACGTGCGATGCACGTGTTGTGACCGTAATTGTGTACGTAATAGTATCAAAAATATTACTCATTAGTATACAATATGTTCAATAATTTGACAATAAAATTTAATTGAGATAGGCCCTTCTTGATTAAAGAAATGACAGAGTGAAAAAGATTAATGTTATTATAAAACGAACCACAACTTCAAGTATATTGAAAAAAATCTCATATTATAAAATAGATTTACTGTGAAAAGATTCAATTACATACCAAAACATTCAATCCATGACATAAAATTGTTCCAAAACTTACATTCCAGCTGCGTTACACAAATAAAAAAATGGGAAATTTATATTTAGACAAGTTTAATGATGGTGCAATACTTGTATCTAACAATGACACAATATATACATAGACATATTATGTTCATAAAGCTAATAGAGCATATGAAGTTATGAGTATGTCATTAATTGGTATGGTCGTTACACTGCTTAGCCCACGCTCTTTACTCATAAGAATCGATAGTCTTTTTGAGTCTTGTTTGATAACCTATAACCCAAAAATGATCAAATTGAAAAAATAAATTGCCATTAATATAATGATAAACAAAACTAAAGCTACAATATATGGAAATACCACAGAGAATTAGATGATGGAAAAAGAAAAATAAAAGAGAATAAAAAAAATAACTGTAGCAGATAAATATATATTAAATGAAGAATCCCAAAAATAACAAAATTGTATACAATTTGTGACGAGAAAAAATGTCTCAACTTCTTGAACTACTTTAGATTTTCCTATTTTTTATTTTTCACTCAACATTCACTCTTCAATGCTATATGGCAGCAAATATTGAAAAGAACAACTCTTGATCAATACTCTGTCATCAAACTCAATTTTTATCTCGTTCTAATTGAACAAACGTAGAAGGTAGAAAATATAGAGCACAACTTTAAACAACTATAACAGCTATAGAAGACAAAAAAGTCAAGAGCAATTGATTAAAGATAAAATCTCATTGTAAATAAATCTATTATGCCACTTCTGTGTGTGATCAGTGTCAATGGAAGCAACAGTGGAATTTAGACCACCTACCACTTCAGCACGCACAATGTAAATGCCATTTTTTCTAACAGCCTTAAAAGCTCTAAGTGCACCATTAGTCATTTTTAACATGCCATTGCCATGCACAGCAACAAAACCTATTTCCTCCAACTCCCCCGCAGAAATTAAATTTCTACCCATGTGTGGAATGTATCTAACTCCCTTTAGTGTATGTACAAAGCCACTATCAAATCTAACAGTCACATCACCAATGGCTGTAATGTTATATGCAACACCACTCCATGCAACGACATTCCCATGATTACTTTCATGCAAATGATCAAACCAATGTTTATTTGATGTGATGTGAAAAGATACACCGGAGTCAATAATCCACTCATCCATATGGGAGTTCATAGACAGGTTAATCTCATCAGACTCGGAATTTAAAAGCATGTAAACCTCACCAGACTCGTCTCTGGGTACTACCACATTCATCTCATTATTTTCTCTCTGATCTCTTTGTTTATTCTTTTCTTTATAGCAGTCACTTATGAAATGGCCTAATTTGCCACAACCATAGCACTTCTTCCATTTTACCTTACCCCGTGATTTAGAACGACTTCTACCCTTTCTATTGCTACCACTATTTTCCCCACCTCCACCTCCACCTCCACCTCCACTCCCACCCCTCGACTGAGGTCTACCCCTCACTATTTTTTCTCTCGTTTTTCTTGAACTTCAACTCTCTCTCCTTACTTTTTAAAGAGTCTATATGACAATGTCAGGTATAAGGGTCTCCCTCCCATACTTAATTGCATTCTTGACTTCCTTATATGAATCATGAATAGCATTTAACAAAATTATAGCTTTGTTAATTTTAGGGACCATTTCACCACATTTTGTAATATCTTGCACAAGCTTATTAAAAACATCAAGATTGTCATCCAAATCTCTTGAGAGATCAATTTTGAAGCTGAATTTTTTTTTAAGGAGATAAATTTTATTTTGAGTGAATTGGATTAAATAAAGCTCTTCTAATTTTTTCCAAAGCTTTTCTATGGAATCAAATTTTCTAACTTTTCGCAAAACATAGTCAGATAAATGCAATATGATAGAAGTGTAAGCAAGTTCATCAAAATCTTTTTTTTGATCTTCAGTAACATTAAGACCATAAGAATTATCAATAGCTATTGAAATCTTTTGCTGAACCAAAATACTTTTTATTTTCTATTGCCAAATAGAAAAATTACCTTTACCAGTAAAGACACTCAAGTCAAAACGATGTATAGACATCTTAACAAATAAGAGTACACACCAATAGGTACCTCAAGATAATCACGCAGAAAAACTTAAAGGCCTCAATATACACCGTTTTAGATTTTCAGAGTTTCGTGAGATTCGCGATCTCAGATCAAGGGAATTGTCAAATGGGTAAAGTCTAGGTGACAGTTCTAAATAATAATGCACAGAAACAAAGTATCGCAAATAATCAGTACCAAAACAAAAACTAACATAAGTCACAACAATGGAAACGTAAATTCCTAGCAACAGGCAATGGTTATCCCACACAGTAACCCCAAACCTAATGGCCACCCCACATGATGGCCTGCTATTACAGGAATTTAAAATGGATCAGCTAATTTACCAGAGTGAACCAATCTGACGGTCCGTAATATCGGAGAGATGCGAATTTATTTATTTTATCCTCACTTTTGCAGATTTTAACTTTCAGCAGATTTGGAGCAGAAAGATGACACCAAGATCGAATTCAATCTGTCCAAGAAATACACTGCTATCCAAATACTTAACCTGCAGTCAATAAAATAAAAAAGTGAAATCGCATAATAAACTATTTCAACCCAAAAACAAAAAAAAAATAAAATTAATTTCTGAAAAATAAAATTTTGGCTGAAAAGTAGTCTGCTGTGCTGCTGCCGTTCTACTATCGTCGTCTGCCGTTGTAGTTTCTAGTATAATGTGTTCTCAAAAGCCAACCACGCTCTGATACCAATTTGTTGTAATAATAAATAATCAATAGGACGACAATAGTGAATGTAAGAGGCTCAGATTAGCAAATCTCCAACAACGGTAACACCACAAATCTTGGTCAAAGCACACTCCTAAATAACTCACTATATTCCACACAAAGTGAAGGTTATTCTCTACAAAGAAGAAGAAAAGGAAGGGCCAAGAAAAAGGGACAGGAAACGTCCACACACAGGGACGCTGGAAGGAACAGAAACAATGGCCGCAATATGTGTCTCTCTGTATGTGTGTATATTGTTAATCCACCAAGGAAAAAAAACTATTCACGCAGTCACAACGTTCTCTCTCTCTCCCTAAACAATAATGGGCAGCCACCATATATATAATTACAACCAATGAATTAACATATATAGATATTGCAGCCAAGGACCCACAAAAGAACCTTAAATGTAAGTGGGTTATCTAAGATTAGCCGAGCAACTGGGTCGTGGCCTGATAAGTACAATTTTGTACTTATCTGGGCTCACAAAAAGGGACAATTATGAGTACTCTTAGTTGTTTTCAGTTTAATTGCATGTTGTTTTCTTGTCAATTTAGGAAATGATTAAAGTCAAGTATCAATTGGATGAAAAGAGAGCAAAATGAAGACAATGGGACCAATTGCTAAAGAAATGAAACTTCAGGGGTTTGATGTGCAAATACCAAGGCTGGAAATTCCAATTCAACACAAGAACTACCATGCGATCGCAAGGAAGTATCTAGGTGCGATCGCAAGGCACTGGAAAAAATAACAGAATGTAAATCTGCTGAACCATGCGATCGCAGCCATAACTACCATGCGATCGCATAGCACATACGGGGCACCAGTTTGGCAGTTTTCTGATGGGATTGAAACTCTACACTTCCAAGATAAAACAACAACTTAAACACACGTCTTGGAGTCCTTTTGAGAGCATTATAAAAGGCAGATGATAGCCATAACAAAGGAGACGAATTTTGGAAACAAGATACAAGAGGAGAATCGAGGATCAAGGCTCGGGATTGAGGATTCTTCAGCCGGAGTCACGGGTTGTAATTATTTCTTCTTCTTTTTCTTTTTCTTTCGCCGGATCATGATGAAGTCAATTATTATTATAATTGACGAAATCATGTCCGGCTAGTTTACTTTTTCTAGGATGAACGATGAAACCTCATGATTTTTAATTAATTAGAAGTTTTTCTGTTTTAGTAATTAATTGCTTGTGGATTGATTATTCTTTATGCAGTTTTTCTATTATTTTAATGCCTGATCACCATTAGAATATATTGTGATCTATATTGAAGTCGAGAGATTCAATATAGATTAAGCACGTGGTATTGAATAACATAGGGTCCAATAATAGATAGAGATTACTATTATGCTTTATGAAATCTATTGAGGTGTTCCTGAGATTTTAATGCATGTGTTTATATTCGAAGCTTAATTAGAGATAATGAAGTTCGCATAACATATAGAATTGATTGACCATCGAGAGAGGCTTTTGATTAATTTAGGAACACCGATTTTCAATCTATGGTAATTATAAGCTAAAACGGTTAAACGAATATTTGATTAAGGAAAGTGTTGGTGGATTCGCAAATCCTAAAGTTAGTAGATCTTGAATTCGTTCTTGCCTTTTTAAAGTTATTTATTGTTTAATTAAAATAGCTAAATTAGTTTAGAATCACAAAAATCAAATTGAATCTGTGTTTCTTTTATTGTTAAAATTTAGGTTATAAATTAATTGGTTAAATTAATATCTGGTCCTCGTGGGTTCGACACTTTATTTTATCACTATATTACTTGTCCACGATCCGTCCACTTGCGGGATTATAATCGCACAACAAGTTTTTGGCGCCGTTGCCGGGGACTAGTTTATTAATTGCTACATTAATTGATAGTTTAGTTTTAACATTTTTTTTATTGTTATTTATTTTTATTTTTATTTTGATTTTGATTTTTAGATTATTTTCTTTTATTATTTTAGTTCTTCGTGATACTGCTGAGTTGTATATATTTTCTAATTTTTCAGGTGTTAAGTGTGCATGCCACGTATAAAAGATCTTGATCTATTTGATTTAGATCCAGAAATTGAACGAAGCTTTCACCGACGACAACGTGAAAAACGAGAAAAGAAAACACAGCAAGACACAATGGCAGACAATCAAGGGCATGATCAGATAAATAATCAACCACCAATAGCTCGACCAGTTGAAGTTAGTGAACGAGATATTCTTATGGGTGAGTATATGATGCCACCGATTGTTGAAAATCGGTCCAGCATAGTCTATCCACCTTATGGACACGACAACTTCCAGTTGAGGCCTGATGTGATGAATTTATTCTCGAACAACCTGCCGTTTTATGGGATGACAGATGAAAATCCTCATTACCATATTTCTCGCTTCGATGAATTCTGTGGCAATTTCAAATACCACGGTGTTAACGAAGAAGCACTGAAGATGAGGCTCTTTCCACATACATTGAAGGATAAAGCTAGAGAATGGCTAGATTCTCTACCGCCTGGGAGCATTACTACTTGGACAGATCTGATCCAAAAATTCACATTGAAATATTTTCCTCCAGCCAGAGTAAACAGATTGAAGTATGAAATTTCCAATTTTCAACAATCTGAGTTGGAAAATTTTCACGAGGCATGGGAAAGATTCAAACAATTGCTCCGGAAGTGTCCAAGTCATGGTTTCCCTTTAGCAGCTCAGAACCATTATTTCTATTCTGGACTAGCTCCAACCAGTCGTTCTTCAGTAGATTCTGCAGCAGGTGGCTCTATCCAAAATAGATCCACCGGTGACCTTTATGATCTATTCGAAACCATGAGTGAACAATTTATTATGTGGCCAGAAAGAGGATTGCAGAAGAAAGCAGCAGGATTACATGAGGTGGACACCAATTCACTTTTATTGGCAAAAATTGATGCATTGGCAAAGCAGATGGAATCAATAAAATATTCTCATTCAGCTAATATGGTTCAGATGCCTTTACCAATCTGTGTAACATGTGGAGCAAACCATCAATCATCAGAGTGTCCTTTGACCAAAGTTGATATATCATCCCCTGAACAAGTTGCATATGCTCAGAATTTTCAACGTCAGCAGAATAATCCTTATGCACAGACTTACAATCCTGGATGGAGAAATCATCCAAACTTCTCATATGGCAACACTCAAAATATTCAAAATCCACCAAATCAGGGAATGCCACAAGAGAAAAAAGGAGGACTGGAAGAAACTGTTACTGAATTGAAGGAGATGCAGAAAAGACAGGAGGAGATGCAGAAAAGACAGGATGTTGCTATCAAGAATATGGAAAATCAGATTGGGCAGTTGGCTAAATTGTTGACTGAGAGACAACCAGGCACATGGCCAAGCAATACCGAAGTCAATCCAAAGGAGCAAGTAAATGCAATTACCACGAGGAGCGGTGTTCAGTTACCAGAGATTCATGTGACTAGGCCAGGTGTAGAAAAGGAAACTGTGTCCGACAAAGCGAGAAAAAATAAATTAGATACAGAAGTTGCACCAGAACAGGACTCTCCACCAGCTTATATTCCACCACCGGCTTACGTCCCTCCTATCTCATTTCCTCAAAGGTTGCGAAAACATAAGCTAGACCAGCAATTCAAGAAGTTCCTAGATGTTTTCAAAAAGCTGCACATCAATATACCATTCGCCGATGCTTTAGCTCAAATGCCTAGCTATGCCAAATTCATGAAGGACATTCTTGCAAATAAGCGAAAGTTGGAGGAACACGAAACAGTAGCGCTAACTGAAGAATGCAGTGCCATATTGCAAAACAAGCTACCACCAAAATTAAAAGACCTAGGGAGTTTTAATATTCCTTGCACTATTGGTAGTTTATATTTTGATAAAGCTTTGTGTGATTTAGGTGCTAGTGTAAATCTAATGCCTTATTCTATTTTTAAGCAGCTTGGTTTAGGTGAAGCAAGGCCGACAACAGTAACACTCCAGCTTGCAGATAGAACAATCAAACGCCCTAGAGGAATCGTTGAAGACATATTGGTGAAAGTGGGCAAGTTCATATTCCCTGCTGATTTTATTATTCTGGATATGTGTGAAGACAGAGATGTGCCACTCATTTTGGGTCGACTTTTCTTGGCTACTGGTCGGGCAGTAATTGATGTTCCAAAAGGAGAACTTATGCTGAAAGTAAATGATGAACACATTACATTCAATGTGTTCAAAGCAATTAAATTTCCAAGCTCTTCAGATTCCTGCTTCGAGATTGATGTCATTGACCAGAAGGGAGGGAGCTTAGATGATAAAGTTGTTACCTAACACCAGGAGGCACCACTTCGAGAAGAAGAATATGTGCAGAAAGAGGAGTTTTCATCCGTCTTCTGTGACCAAAGCTGATGAAGAAGGTGAAATTTTCTTAGTTGAATTCGAGCATGACGGCAAAACAAAATCATATCAGTATGATAAAGGAAAGATCAAGCTCTGGAAGGTAAATAAAAATTATACAGGAGTTGATCAAAGCAAGAAGAGCAGGGCCTCCAAAGATTTATTCAAAGTGTCTTGAGCGATCACCACGACAAAGTCAAGCTAATGACTTTAAAGAAGCGCTCAATGGGAGGCAACCCATTTTTCTACCCTTTTATTTAAATTTCGTATTATTTCAATTTTAGGATTTCAATTGATAATTTGCACGTTTTAGGTTTCTAGCATTTAAAGTAGGTTTTTAATTTTTAAGTTTTGAGGCTACAATCATCGTCATCTTGCATAAGTACGTTTTTCCATTAATTTAATTTAAAAAAAAAAAAAATAAATAAATAAATAAAATAAAAAAAAATAAAAAAAAATCGTTTTTTAAAAAAAAAAAAAAAAAAATTTCGTTTTTCAAAAAAAAAAAAAAAAAAAAATTATTTTATTACTGTTAATAAATTCTTTTCTTTTCTTTTTAGGGGTACAACCTAAGGACTGGCTGGATGATATTCAAGCAAAGATTTGTCGACCAACTTGTACAGATCTCTCCACAAATTGTTCATACCATACTTCTTCTTCAGCACCATTCGATCCACATCTGGGTAGTCTCTAATCTTTATATACTCCTTTGAATTATTTTTACATTGGGGACAATGTATCTTTCAAGTTTGGGGGTAGTGAAAAATTGTTTGGTCTGATAATAATACTTGATATTGATTGTTAAATTATTTAAAAAAAAAAATTTTTATCATTATTATTATTTAAATTTAATTGTTTGCATGTTTGTGTGATATGAATAGCTTTGCCGGCTAATAATGAATTTTTAAAAAAAATTTCTGATGTAATCCATGACTTGTAAACATATTATTACTTTTGTTTAAATGTGAGGCTATTTGACCATGTTTGATATTGTGTTGTGTCGGCCAGTTAAAATGATTTATAGCTATGTTGGTGCACTTAAGTTGAAAATAATAGGATACCTGTTTAAACCTAAAAATCATCCGTATCTCGAACAAATAACCAATATAGTGAGAAAGTGTGGTAATTAAACTGTGATAGTGGCTATCTAGGTTATGATTGATTCCATGTATGTTGAAAATTTGTATGGAGCACTTTAGACCAGTTAGAGGAAACTAAGTAATGACCGAATGTTAGGAATCTAATCCTCACGCATGAACTTATTGCACGCAAAGAATAAAAATTATTATTATTATTGCTTAACTCTTTTCGTAGCCTAATTGACTTGAGTGAAAAGGTCCGTAGGGGTTTCTCAAAACCTGATGCCCTAAGGTTCGAAAGACCTGGGAGTCATCGACCTCAAGCTCGTTACATGAGTCATTTAGAAAGCTTAATGGACTGAGTTTTGCACCTTATTAAAATCTTATAACTCGTTTCGTAGCCTATTTGACTTGAGTGAAAAGGTTCGTAGGGGTTTTTCAAAACCTGATGCCCTAAGGTTCGAAAGACCTGGGAATCATCGACCTCAAGCTCGTTACATGAGTCATTTAGAAAGCTTAATGGATTGAGTTTTGCACATAAGATCTATATATTTAAAAAAAAAATGATTGATGAAATTCTTTACAAAGTAAAAGGATTAGATGACTAATGGGTTTGACTTATTTAGTAGAAACTTTCTGGTCGAAAGTGCTCATAAATTGGAGAATCTTCATATACCTAGGTTGTCACGATTATTAGTTTTCTCAACCAACCTCGAACAAGAAAATAATGAGCGAAGTATTACCTTTGAACCAAAATCTCGGGATTTGAGAGAAAACATCATTTTGGGGGAAGTGTACCTTACGAGATGGAAAGGAAAAGTTGACCCTGTGGTTGGGCTATCACCACCATAGAATTTAAGTTAATCAGATTAACGGGTGTCACACACATATCAAGTATGGTTTGAGTATAATCACATTTGCAATAGTATTACCTGAACACTCGTCATGAATTATAAGTTTTTCGTTTTGCAAAAGCTGAAGCAAGAACGGCAAGTTATTTATATTGTGAATTGTGTTATTACTTATTTCTTTAAGTGCATGATTGTTTTTAGCTAATTTATTCGAGGACGAATAATAGTTCAAGTTTGGGGGTATTTGATAAGTACAATTTTGTACTTATCTGGGCTCACAAAAAGGGACAATTATGAGTACTCTTAGTTGTTTTCAGTTTAATTGCATGTTGTTTTCTTGTCAATTTAGAAAATGATTAAAGTCAAGTATCAATTGGATGAAAAGAGAGCAAAATGAAGACAATGGGACCAATTGCTAAAGAAATGAAACTTCAGGGGTTTGATGTGCAAATACCAAGGCTGGAAATTCCAATTCAACACAAGAACTACCATGCGATCGCAAGGAAGTATCTAGGTGCGATCGCAAGGCACTGGAAAAAATAACAGAATGTAAATCTGCTGAACCATGCGATCGCAGCCATAACTACCATGCGATCGCATAGCACATACGGGGCACCAGTTTGGCAGTTTTCTGATGGGATTGAAACTCTACACTTCCAAGATAAAACAACAACTTAAACACACGTCTTGGAGTCCTTTTGAGAGCATTATAAAAGGCAGATGATAGCCATAACAAAGGAGACGAATTTTGGAAACAAGATACAAGAGGAGAATCGAGGATCAAGGCTCGGGATTGAGGATTCTTCAGCCGGAGTCACGGGTTGTAATTATTTCTTCTTCTTTTTCTTTTTCTTTCGTCGGATCATGATGAAGTCAATTATTATTATAATTGACGAAATCATGTCCGGCTAGTTTACTTTTTCTAGGATGAACGATGAAACCTCATGATTTTTAATTAATTAGAAGTTTTTCTGTTTTAGTAATTAATTGCTTGTGGATTGATTATTCTTTATGCAGTTTTTCTATTATTTTAATGCCTGATCACCATTAGAATATATTGTGATCTATATTGAAGTCGAGAGATTCAATATAGATTAAGCACGTGGTATTGAATAACATAGGGTCCAATAATAGATAGAGATTACTATTATGCTTTATGAAATCTATTGAGGTGTTCCTGAGATTTTAATGCATGTGTTTATGTTCGAAGCTTAATTAGAGATAATGAAGTTCGCATAACATATAGAATTGATTGACCATCGAGAGAGACTTTTGATTAATTTAGGAACACCGATTTTCAATCTATGGTAATTATAAGCTAAAACGGTTAAACGAATATTTGATTAAGGAAAGTGTTGGTGGATTCGCAAATCCTAGAGTTAGTAGATCTTGAATTCGTTCTTGCCTTTTTAAAGTTATTTATTGTTTAATTAAAATAGTTAAATTAGTTTAGAATCACAAAAATCAAATTGAATCTGCGTTTCTTTTATTGTTAAAATTTAGGTTATAAATTAATTGGTTAAATTAATATCTGGTCCTCGTGGGTTCGACACTTTATTTTATCACTATATTACTTGTCCACGATCCGTCCACTTGCGGGATTATAATCGCACAACATGGCCCATTACTCAAAGTGAACTATAAAGTGCTTTTACCTATCTTTGTAATTGGGCTGCCTAATGGTTGGAGATTGGGCAATAAAATAAGTCTTCGATCATTGGCTAAGTCTACGAAGTATAATTAAACCGACCTGTTTAATCATCATAGCCCCTTTGTTTGTTTGGGACAAAAAATCCCGACACTTAGTGTTTTCATTGTCTTTACAAAACCTAGTCCATACTAATATAGTAAATATATGTGCTGCTTTTGCAGCATCCATATGTTTTCATTTACTTCTGCAAAATCTTGTCAATTCCTTTTTTGGTTATTCGTTTATTAAAATTGTTTAACTTTGTTAATTTATATCATGTTTTCATAGGCATGGAAACTGCACGAGACTGGAATGCAAGAGAAACTAGTGGATGAAAGGTTAGATCGAAATGGCTTTAAAGCCGAAGATGTGAAGATACTCATAGAGATTGCTTTGGCTTGCACACAATCACCGGCTTCATCAAGGCCGACCATGTCTGAAGTTCTTGTCATCCTTTCATGTGATCGGTCAGTTGAGCAAAAGACTCCAAGCAGGCCTTCATTTTTAGACCCTGGAAAGAGATTACCGGACAGTTCCATTTTTACCGGATCATCAACGTCTAATGCCACTGCTTCTTTAACTCACTTCACAGGTCGTTAGCTCTCTCGTCCATTTCATTGAACAGAAATCACAAAAGAATTAATAAAAATGAAAGGAAAAATTCAAAAAACATGTCTCTGTACAGTTTTAAGACTGAATGGTTTGGTTTGTATTTCTTCTGGTTATCATTCTCATGAACATGAAGCTTTATTACCGAAAATGGTCAATGATGATCTCTATTACATTGAAACTTCTATCTTTACTTGTACAAATTTTAGTATCTGCTTTTCTCTATCAGGATGAAGTTTCAGTCTTTCCCTTTTTTCTTTTCTTTATTCTTTTTCTTTTCAGGCTGTTGTTCTTTGAAACCAGAAAACTGATTGTTGAAAGAAAAGATGCAACCGGTGCTTTCATGGTACAATATGCAGCTAAATGATTGGCTATTTCTTTACAAATGAGCATAATTCTGATTGGAGGTTACTCTCAAAAATCCAATTATTAATGTTTTCAGCTATATATATAAAGGTCATGTTTGGTACTTTGTTTTGGATTTTAATAAATTAAAATGTAAAAAAAAAAAAAACGTTAGGGTAGCAATCTGATTGCACTTGTAACACCACTTAATATGCATAATTATGGAATTCTTTTAATTCAAAAACTGCTTAAAAAATCATTAATAATGTAATGCAGAATTGTCATTCACCTGCAGTTTCAATATAATGCAGAATTTTATAATTCAATCAGTTTCAAATATTTTTTATATACATAATTACGGATTCACAAAGAGATTGGATTTTGATTAATGCTATCAAACAGCCAAATTTATTAATTCACAATGACTAGTACAATATTGACCATGCATAAATGACATATTACCAACATTCCTTCAATCTTTTGGATCTGCAAAATATTCAAGTAAAATTTCAAGGGCTTCTTTCAAAGATTTGACCATGAAATTGTATGATTTTTGTAATTTTGTTTGCACTTGAAATGGAAATAAAGGCTACAACCTTTTGACATCATGTTTGATGCTTTCACTATAAAAATTAATAAACCTCCAACTGAAGTAAGACGTTGACTTACATTTTTCTGTACCAATAAGACGAGAAGGTTATTACAAGAACTCAAGTTAAGTATTCATGAATATCTATACCAAGTTTTGTTCCGACTATTTTAAGGCGAAAAGTATGACATTCGCTAAGAGAGAGAGAGAGAGAGAGAAGACCATAACATATAACATATAACTTTTACTATGTGTGCATTGATGACTTATGTAAATAATGACCGAATGAATCATGCTTTCTCATTGTGTGGAACTCTAATATTTATATGACCGCACAAAATCATACCCTCATGACTTTTGATTGTTTTTCAAGTCTTTATTTTGACATTGGTACTTTAGCGTATTTTTAATGACCGTGATTGATTTTGTTTAATTAATGGGACATGCTTAGGAAAACAATTAATTTAAACTTGAAGGATTTGAGTAAAAAATGAAGACTATTTTCTCTTAACACTTTCATTTTTACACCACTCGTCTAATTGTGTCTGTTTGAAATTTAAGGTACAATTATGAGAGTAAGAATATTGTCAAGTTTAAGCATTATCTATTGTTATTTGAATTATCAAAAATATATGAATTAGTGTTGCAAAATGGGTCTAAAGTATAACCTATTTTCCAATCTCTCGAAGGTAAAACAAGCTACAAGAATCATATAACTATTGCGCACATAATTGTAGATGAAGAGAAATCAATATCAATTATTCAAAATTAAAAACATGCTTAAATATAAAAATTAGGTTCAAACAATTAAAGGATCATGATACAAGTTTCATCATGATCCTAGCACTAAAAGGTTTAACCTAACATACTAAGAAGAAGAAAATAATAAGAGAAATAAAATATAAAAGCCATCGACCGAATCGGAAGAAAACTTGAAAGAGAAGAAATCTTGAACTTGATCTTCGTTGAATTGTTGCAAAGATAAATATTGATATTCGTTCTTGTTTCTCTTCTTATTTTTCTCCCCAAAATTGGCCTCTAAAACTCCACCCAATTGGTTATAATCCGGCCCTTGTTATGAGTTAATAACTCATATTTATAGTTTCATAATTGTGTCCCAAAAGATCTTAAAAAATCATTAAAATCGTGCCCAAAATATTTTCTAATTGAATTAGAACCCAAAAAGGCAACAAAATTCCATTTCTGCAGAAAATACACTGGGCGATTGCCCAGTGCAAACCCGGGTGGTCGCCCAAGCTAAGGAAAAACCATTCTGCTGCCAAAAATAGGTTCAGGGTGATCGTCCATCTTTATCTTGGGCGATCGCGCAGCTCAACATTTTTTTCTACGGCGACTGTTTTTCAAATGGCAATAACTTCTTGTAGAAAACTTCAAATTGATATCCGTAAAAAATGTTGGACTCATAATTCAATTATATTTCTAATGGTATATCATTTGCCTTTTGGATATTTTAATATCAAAAGTTGTGCTCGAATTTATTCACATGCTTCAGTAGGTAGTTTTTCAATTCGGTTATTTGGCTTTCAGGTGTTTGATCTATTGTTTCAACTCTTTATTGTCACTCCAAAACACCTTAAACTTAATGATTTTATCTTATTCCTCATCCTCCAATGTTTGACTTTTGATATTCACTTCAAAAACTCAACTTACTCGTCGATTTCACCAAATTGTTGCTCTTTCCGTCCATTCTTCTCCAATTGCTTATAAACAAATTCAAAACTGAAATAGAAGCCATAATACGCTAAATTAAGTATAAATTCAATAAAAAAATGAGTTGAAAGCTTAGTTTAAAGACCCGAATAAGTGCACAAAATGCACTTATCAATGTCCAAACACAAAAGGTGGCAGAAACATCGAAAAATGTTGTGAATCATGTATACGTTGTAAAGAAGTACACATAGGTAGTCTATGAACAATCCAAGGGAATAGCAGCTTCGCAGGTAGAGTTAAGTGAAGGTCAAAAGAAAATGAAAGAGAAGCTAGATGAATGCTTCATGATTCTTATGACAATTTGGGAATCGAAATTAATAACTTGAGGGATGAAACGGTAGAAATAGAGAAGGAGAATGGTAAAGTCGAAGAGGAGATGTTTTCAAAAATGTCGACTCTGCAGAATAAGGCCGACGATATTGAGAATATGACGGGAAGTTCTTTGGACAAACAAAAACAACTTTTGGATGCTCAAACAGCAGCACTTGAAGGTCTTCAGTTTCTTACTAAATTTCAATCTCAAGCACTTGAAGAGAACAGGTAAATAGATAGAAAAGACTGAAAAGTATGTTATCATAATGTATATTAGCTTCACAACCTAGATTGAAATCGTATGCACTTACTACAATTTTCATATGATAAAAGGGGTACCTTGCAACAATTGGCTGAATTTGGTAAGAACCAACTACAGGAACTTCTTCGGCGGCAAGAACAACTTCAACAAGCTCATGATCACCTAGTTGAAATTCAAAGACAATATTAGCAGCTCAGGTTTGGCATTTTTCAACGAAATCCTCTTTAAAGTAGTTTATTATTCGACTTTCTTCATAGCGGTTCTCACTTTTCAACATTATGTTACAGGAAGCTTTTGAACCAAAGCAAGCCAGCATGTTCATAGCCATAGACAAGCTTTCTGCCTTGCATAATGCTTTGCTGCTTGAATCTCGAGGAATTGAAGCTATCTTCTTTTTATACATTAATAATATTTCTGCTCTACGTATTTACCGGTATGAAGCAAACATACAACGTGCGACCCATGCTCTACATAGGTAATTATCACACTTCTAATTGAACCAAAACTTTAAGTTATACAATTCATTTTGACTTCCCTAATGGAGTTCTTGTTTGCAGAATTGTGTGTCACATTTCTTATCGAGGTTATCATGATTCGCTGTGCAACATATGATATTGAACAAATGGGATAGATAATAAGCTCTCTTAGGTCACTTTTCCTGGTTCTGGCCACAATCCAACTTCTGCATGCCATTAACACATACAGGTAGAAGATTGTAATTGCGATTATAAGTTATTTTCAGGTAATGTGCTGCATTTGACATTTGTATATTATCTCTAACATATATTTTGGAAATTTTGCAGAGACTATGAAATGCTAAACCATCAGATGCTGTTAACACTTGGTGACAAGATTAATGGCTTGCTAAGCAACAAGGAATTGTTATTGGACATGGACGAGAATAGTGACATGACCTGGTCTTTGTGGGTTGACAGTGATTTACCAGAAGAAGTAGAAAAATCAGAGGATCCCGATTACGTATTTGCAGAGGAAGTTGGAGAGAATTCAATTCAAACCAGTGCAATTACAAAGAAGTACAATCTTCGTAATAGACATAAACATTTCTCGAGATAAGGCTGAACTAACAAAATCTAAATTTTGGTCTATTCTTATGTTATTTTTTATTCATCACTAGACCATTGTTACTTTCAGTCTCATTTAAAGTAATAAGCTAATATTATTAGTTGTACTGTTAACCTTTGTAATACTAACTGGTAATCAAGAATCGCTTTGGATCAACACAGATGTTGCAAGTCTGACTGGATTACTGATTTTCCTAATCCTGACATAATTGATGCAAGTCAGAAAAGTAAGAATTACATTATAATATACATGTACTACAACTGTTCAACTTCCATTCAGATCTTTGTCAAATCACTCTCTATAGATTTGATCAAGATTATATTTTATTTGGATTGCTGTAACTGTAGGAACTGCACCATGAATTAATTTTCACATATCAGCAGAATTAGACCATGAGAGGATTCAAATCGGATTTGAAATCAGGTTGAAAACAGAACCATGGACAACATTATGGATTCTATCCTTCTACATATATTTGTAGAAGCCTCCTCGAACCCTTTTCTTAATGCTATGTTTTTTTCTCCTGGAATAACAGCAATGGAGCACTTTAGAAGCTCTTTTGAACTCATTTCTGTTGTGTCCTCTGCTACACACAAAAAATCTATAATCTCATCAAATTCAGTGGTGGTTAGGCATCTATAATAGAGAACTTATTATGTCTTAACTATAAGGTTAGGAGTCAATGCCAAACCCACACCTAGACACAGGTGGCTTTTATTAAAAAAAAAAAAAAAAAACTTTAAGATCAGGAGTTGAACTAGTTGAAAGTCATTAACCATATAATCGTAAATTTATGTAGCTGTTATAAGAAGCTAAAAAAATTCCAAAGATGCCGAAGACATGGTAATGACAGAGCATATTACAACCTTATTTTAGCATCAAAACTTGTTAAGCAAATCGAACCTTGTGAAAAATCCTCTACCCATTGCTAAGAGAACCATTTTAGAGAACGCCTGCTTACATCTGAACTGGTTTAAAACCAATCTCTATGGAATTCTTTACTGCATCCAGCACTAGCTGTGTATTTCTGGTCGTACTGGCCCACTTGCTATTACAGAATGTGAATAAAATTCGTATTTGGCAACTAGTGCATGTTTCTCTCCGAAAAATTGACATGAAATAACACTAAATATAATTAAACATTTGTTTGGTGACCTACTTTCACCAATACATTTTGAGGAAATTAGTGGTAAAAAAAAAAAAAGAAGGAAAAATAGCATATTTAGTTCTCAATCTTTCAAAAACATAAGGGGTATACTCCTAACTTTTAAACATAGTATCGAACGTCTCCAACATTTGAAGAAATAAGCATGGTAGGTCCTTTTATGACAAAATTGACCTCTCATTTACATAATAAAAAAACAAAAAAATAAATAATAACATCGAATTACGTTCTATGTTGCAGCACTCTTGGAGAAGTCGATGCTGTCAATTTCTCATTAATTATTGTGGGTTTGGTTTGGGCTTCAATATATTCATCATTTTTTTCATTTTTTCTTTTACTTTTTAGTTAGGGTCGGGGAGGGGTGGATCTCTCTACTAATAAATTGAACGAGATCTCTTCGCAGTTGCATGAGAATTTTGCTATATGGTTTTCGGATTCAAATTATAATTCTGCACTGGATTTGTTGGTGGGATTTTATAAAAACAATAAATCAGAAAAAAATTAGAGGAAAAAGAAAAAAAATAAAAGAAGAATTTTAGATAGAAAAATAGAACATTTTTATGTAATCTGTAAGCAAAATTGACTGGAGGAAAGGCGTGCATCCGCCGTATGAACGAAAACTTTGGTGATTTTTTTTGGCGAGGAACCTTTACGTGAAAAGATTTTTCATTTTAGCCGAGAAGCCATATTGGGGTTTGGGGGTGGTGGTGGATTTTTGTTTTTGAGATTGGGTGAAAGAAGGTGACCTATTTGTTATTTTTCAATTCTTTTTTTTTTTTAAGGGGATGACAATTTCATCATAAATGACCTACTGTGCCTATTTTTCAAACGTTGGAGATGTTTGATATTATTTTTAAAGGTTAAGAATATATACCATACGTTTTTGAAAGATTATGGATCAAATATACTATTTTCTCTAAAATATATGAATATTGCTCTTTAGATGTGAAAAATGGTGCAGTCAACTTGTTCAAAGTTAGATGATTCAAAACTCATTTTACTTGACAATCCCTTTTCGCTGATATTCAATTATGAATCTTGACCTCTACTCTCGATAAAAAAAAGTCAAATTTCTTGACCCTATTTCAAATTTTATTGGCAAAAATGGTCATTTCCGTCCATTTTCGTCACATTTAACTGTTAGATCCTCGCGTGCATTCCACACTCTTCATTTCCTAAGGGCATTTCCGACATTCTACTATTCATAAACACAAATTAGCAGCAGAGGTCCCAAACTTAAGAGGAAAAAAAAGAGAAAAAATAATTAAAAAAATACTCTTCTTATCCACCCCACCCCACATGGTACGGCCCATGGCAAAGCTCCCATAAACGTATAATCCAGGAATTCATTAGCTCAATCTCCGATGTGGACTCCAAACCGCCGTTGGTGGCCGGGTGATGGATAACCGTCCAGCAATACGCTGATCAGACCGGTTTTACTCCCATGGGAAATCACTAATCCCGCTTTCAGTCCAATCCGTGATAAAATTTGCCGTGACTCCACCACGAGCCCACTTCCGATCAATCCCAAGAGCGGGGTGTACCTCTTGCTAACCTCGGAGGACGTGTATGTACAAGATTTCTGTAACAATGTTTGTGGGTTCCATTACATTACCTTCCCATCCATTGTCGAGAACACACTACCATACGCCTGGGTAGGTAACTCAGCTAAGCTATGCCCCAGTGTTTGCGCGTACCCTTTCACCGCGCCGAAGTATATCCATGGATTGAAGGCTGTGAAATCACCAAACATCGACGTAGGAGTGGATGGGATAATAAGCGTAATTGCTCACGAAATTTGCGAAGGCATTTATGGTACAGGAAATGGCAGATCCTATACCGGACAGATGTTCAACGGCGATCACCATTTCGGCCTAGGGGTTAGAGGGTGTAGTGGAGTGGAGTGGAGTGGAGTGCATTGGAGAAGAAAAATATTTTTCTTTCTTTTTTTCTCTCTCTCTTAAGTTTGGGACATCAACTGTAAATTTTTATTCATAAACAGTGAAATACCAGAAATGCCCTTGTGAAATGAAGAGTGTGGAATGCACGCGAGGATCTAACGGTTAAATGTGACGAAAATGGACGAAAATGACCATTTTTGCCAACAAAGTTTGAAATATGGACGTTACTGCCAAAAATGAAAGGATAGGTCCTCAACCTGCAATAAGTGCAAAAGATATGGACTATTTGTACAAAAAAGCCATTATTCTTCAATAGAATCTTTCAACAATATACTCCTTTTTATTTAATAGGACGTCTTTAAACTCTCAAAAGATAATAGAACGAAAGATCTCAAAACTCCCTCACATGCAAAGCATGACATTGGTTTAAATTCTTCACAAGTATTCATGTTGTCTAGTTCCATTTAGGAACCCAATGTTAGAAAAGATGTGAGCTTGACATTTGAAATTTTGAATGGTTGAATGAACACATAATAAATATAATTTTTTTCCTTTCCCTTTTTTTTTTTGTGCTTTTTAGTCCCTTCAATTCAATGTTATTATTATAATAGTTTGCATATTCAAAACCAAAACCATATATTACATCAATAGTTGGTTTTTTTAATAAACAATTCTAAAGCTCACAAAAAGTTATATTAGATGCAAACAAATGTATAATCAGACTTTTTTTTTTTTGGGAGTACAATCACTTCACAATAAAAATTAGGAAAAATAATACATTTGGTCCAAATCTTTAAAAAAACGTAAAGGATATACTCCTAACCTTTGAATATAGTATCGAATATCTCAAATATTTGAATAAATAGGCATGGTAGGTCATTTACGACGAAATTACTCTACTTTTTAAATGAAGAAATAAAAATAAAAAACAAGAAAAAATAAAAAGAACAACATAAAAATAACTAAATATAGCCCCAAAAATAAAAATAAAAATAACAAAATGGCCATCTTTTTCCACCCAACCCCCCACATTTCCTTCTTTAGTATCCATTATCTCTAAATGCACTGTCTACATAGAAAAAAAAATGTCATTAAATCTTTTAAGCTCTCTCTATCTGACCTCTCCATACTTTCATGACAGTACATCCAAAAGGGTGTCTTGTTATCACAACCGACATTTGAATGGGACATACTCATCTCTCTCCTCAAGCTTTCTCTCTCTAAAACTCTCTCCACTTCTCGGCCAGATCATCAAGATATCCCTCCCAATTTCAAAAGAGGGCATGATATTTGTGTGGATAAATAGGTGCTTATTGACCATAAAATAAGTTTCTCTAATAATATTAGAATCTGATGTTTGTATGAATATATAGGCATTTTTTGGCGAAAAAGTACAAGAATATATATATATTCTTTAGTTTTACCCTCGGAACAAATCTGCAACATCTCAAGACATTAAATGCAAATTATTTGCCACTAACTCTGCTGCTTTTGTTCTAACATACTCATCATAAACCCAAAAAAATCTCTACACATTTAAAATAAATAATTTAACACCAAGAAAAGATATAAAGACCATATGACACAAAAAATTGCATTGAATATTTATTTATTACCTTTTTTTATTTGAGGTAGAAAAAATCTTGTGGGAATCTTCCATGAATTTTTTTTACCTTTGAATGAAAAAAAAAACACCGATCCTGGAATCACTGAAACACGCGGTATTATTATCTTGAACCTGAATCTTGAACCTGAGTGTTAGATGGATTTCTTGGAGGACACCTGAGATCTCAATCTTGACTGATTTTTTCTTTTGGCTAGATAGTGCATTTAGAGATTATGGACATTGAAGAAGAAGGAAATGTGGGGTGTTGGGTGAAGAAGGCGACCTCTTTGTTATTTTTTATTTTTGGGGGTACATTTGGTTAATTTTCTATTTTCTTTATCTTTTTTTCTTTCTTTTTTGTTTATTTAAGGGTAAACTACACTAATGGTCTCCGTTCTTTCATGTTTGTAACGATTTCATCTTCATTCAATTTTTTTAGCATATATCATCCACATCCTTTCATTATTCGCACATATGGTCCCCAAATCACTATTTTGATAATTCTTTGATAATTTTGTCCATTGACTTAAATAAATTAAAATGATAGAAAAAAGAAAATATAATGAAAACATTACAATTAGACCCTTAACCTTTTCAAAAGTACAAATAAATCCTAAACTATTTTATTTTATACAAATAGGTGTTCTTCCCCAACAAAAAAAGAATCGTCTTTTCCAACCCACCTACCCACCCACCACCATCTTTTCACGCAAGTCATCAATGGCGGATCCTGCCCAAAAGTTTTCATCAAAAGTATTTTTCAGTCCATTTAAAAACATACCCTCAACGTATATTTATTTTGTATATAAGTCTAGCAGTTCGTACTGTGTTAAATCCTCTTTCTTTCTGTTAGATTTCAACAATGGCGGAGGGGGACCACCATCAATTGACGAACCCGGCATTATCCCCGCCTCCGCCACTTATGAAAAGGGTCTCCGGAAATTCTGATCCAAGCTTTTCAGCATTTCAAATTTCTGCTTCAATAACTTGGTCTCCATAAATTCCTCGGACAACTTTCACTCTCCACACACGCTTCCAAGTGCAGGTGGTGGTGGTGTCATGGATGGGGTAGATGTTGTTGCACTCTATGATGACGAAAGCTCATATACGACTTCTGCTGTTGCTTCGACTAGTGGGGAAGGTGATGCTGATCAACTTATGCTGTCATTTCAGGAAGAAGTCTATGTTTTCGACTCCGTGTCCCCTGAGAAGGTCTGTTGTGTATTTAATCTTAAGTAGTGGATCCCTGTGTTTTCTATCATCAATTTGTGGATTTGATTTTGAGCTTTATTAAAGAAAGAGGTTTGGTTTAAAACCATTAAATTTAGCCTGGTTTCGTGAATTATCATATGTGAACTTGGTGGTTTTTCTGGTTTAGCTTTGTAGATGATGTAAATTTTTATTTTTTGTGATTGAGTGAAAAAAAAAGTCAATCTTGCGTGATTTCGCCATTGATGACTTGTGTAAAAAGATGGGAGTGGGTGGGTTGGAAAAGATGATTATTTTTTGGTTGGGGAAGTACACTTATATGTATAAAATAAAATAGTTTAGGATTTATTTGTACTTTTGAAAAGGTTAAGAGCTGAATTGCAATATTTTCATTGTATTTTATTTTTTCTATTATTTTAATTTATTTAAGTCAGTAGGAAAAATTGTCAAAGAATTGTCAAAATAGTGAAAAATAGTTATTTGGGGACCATATGTGCGAAAAAAAATGAAATGATGGGGATGATATGTGCTAAAAAAATTAAATAGGGATAAAATCATTATAAACCTGAAAGATTGGAAACTATTAGTGTAATTTTAAAAGGGGTGAGGGGTGAGGGTGGAGGGATTTCGCCAAAAAGAACATACTATGCCTATTTCATCAAACGTTAGAGAAGTCTGGTACTGTTTTTAAAAGTTATGGGTATATCTCTCACGTTTTTGAATGATTTGAAACAAAATATGCTATTTTCCGTAAAAATTATACGTTAAAATTTGCTCTTGAACACAACCAAGCATGCCAAAAGTTTTTTTTCCTCGATACTCTAGTTTATTTCATATTTCTAGTTGATTCGTTGGTCCTTCTACTGAAATATGCTATACAACTATATTTTTAACAATTATAAACGAGTCGTGCTAATTTGAGTATAGCCTTTCATCTTTAAAATTATTTTAAAATCTTTATTCTCTTAATTTATTCTCAACTATAATAACATCCAATTGTAATCACTATTATGTGTGACCTCTAATATTTTTGAACTTGAATTCACTAATGAGAGATTAAAAAACATTGGAAGGTGTAGGAAACTAAATCATGTCGTCTTAATTTTGTGTCCCAAGTAATGGATGGCTCCTAATAGTCTTGATTATTACTTGTGAGTTCCAAATTAATAGGACTCTGGAGCTGTGCCATTTGAAGTTGACTTTTGATATAATTATTTAGGATTTCAATTTCTTTTAACACAATAATTGTTATTTGATTAAGAATAAGACAAACAAATGCGACTGACACAATTATAGTTGATTTAATACAATAAATAAAAAACTATTTTGAATATTTCTATCCATGAATTTCATCTATAAATTATAATAATTGAAAATATAATTTGATAAATATATTTTTTCTTTAACGATTAGAACATTTAACTCAGTTAATTTAACATGATATCAAAGTACGTAAAGATGTGTATGTTTGTTAGTACTTATAAGAGTTTATAAGCTGATTAAAATATTATTTTCATCCATACATTTTGTAGAACTCACAAATTTTATCCACACATTTCGTAAGATCCACTGTTTATAATCTACAAAAATCTTTACCAAACATACACATATTGAGCCAATTATATGAAATTTAAAAAAAAAATTATATGAAGTAAGAGGAAAAAATAGTCAAAACTTTAGTGGACTATACTCTAATTTGTTAATTCTGTAATATGATGTTGTTCGTCATTACTTATTTATAAAAATTTGCACACATAAGCTTTTAGTAAACAAAATGATTTATCCTACATGGGAGAGAGTATATTGAAAATATAATATAAATAAATTATTTTATTTTATTTTTATAGCAAAACTCCGTACAATGATATTCTATAAAGGAATAATTTCCATGTAGTCATTAAAAAATTTGATCCCAAAGATATAATAAAAATAAATTCTACATTGTATAATTTTTCTATGTCCAATCTTAAGGAACTTGTCTCAACATAGTAATAATTATTTGTATATTGCAAAAAAAATATATGCTATGTTATATTAATTAAATGTTTATTTTATCTAAAGTTGTATAGGACAATGATTTATTCTTTGCCTGTTTGATAGGTTTTTTTTTTATCCCACCGATTTTGGGTGGTACCATTTATGAAAAGTTGAAAAAATTGGTACTTGTTAGTTTTTGGAGGCACTTGTTCTGAGTGGTTAGTGTAGTATAATTTGGAGTGTATTTCTCAATCTTACAAATTGGTGGTTTTCTGTCGTTTTTCAAATTATGTTCTAGTTTTACCCTCTAAAATAATTATTTTTAAATCTACTATAAACCTAAAATACATACTCTATTCTTCATCTTCTCTCCAAACACACATTTTGTATTCTCTCCAAACAATAATTTTATTATGTGCTATTGAATTATTTTTGAAAATTTTTTAATTGAATATATGTATTTACATTTAAACTTTTACACACTTCATATTATTTACACATACCCATTTTTAAATATATTATTATTTATGTAATTTTATTCTTTTAAAAAACTTTCAAAACTACTAAATAACAAACTCTCAAGCATGGGTTTTGGATGTTTTAAAAACCGCTACTAAAACCACCAAAAATCGGATTCCTCATAAATGTCCAAAATCGATATTCTAAAATACCCTCATAACAGTACTCCAAAACTCTCAAGCATAGAGTTGTTACCACATCTTAGATATTTAAGATGACTTTACATATTTTCAACATTACATATATACATCTGCTAGTTTTTTGAAACTATTATATTTCTTTTTATCAATGTCTATACTGTTATGAAATTAAATGGTGAATAGAAAAAATATAATAGACGAAAATGAATTGTATAATTTTATTATAACTATGGACCCATATTTATAGAGTTTTAAAGAGAGTTACAAACTTATTTAGATACAAGCAAACAAGACTTATATAAGTATCATGATAAGACAAAATAGTCATCAATAATCATCCTATAATTTTACAACATTTCTTATTTGATGACTATGGCTACAATAATTATCTCGTTAAAAGTTTTGTTTGACAAAATTTAGTGGGACAAAATATCAAACGAAAGAAAAAAAATAGTATGCCAGGAAAATTTAGTTGGACAAAACCTGTAATAAGGAAAAAAAAATTACAGTTATATTCCCTGATTCTAAATATTGAAGATCTTTAAGTTGATGCGTCCAATCTTATGCACCAATTCATTGAATGTAAATATTGGCAATGCTTTTTAACTTGAATTCACTAATGAAAGATTAAAAAACATGGTGGGACACAAAATCATGTTGTCATGTTGTCTTAATTTTGTGTCCCAAGTAATGGATGGCTTCTAATATACTTCATTATTACTTGCGAGTTCCAAATTAATAGGACTATGTGGCTGTGCCATTTGACATTGACTTTTGATATAATTATTTAGGATTTCAATTTCTTTTAACACAATAATTTTTATTTAATTAAAAATAAGACAAAAAAATGCGACCCACACAATTATAGTTGATTTAATACAATAGATAAAAAGTTTAAATAAAAAACTATTTTGAGTATTTCTGTGAAGTTCATTGATAAATTATAATTATTGAAGTTATAATTTGATAAATATATTTTTTCTTTAACGACAAGAATAATTACCTTAGTTAATTTAACATGATATCAAAGTACGTAAATAATGAGCCAATTACATTAAATAAATAAAAAAACTAATTATATGAAGTAAGAGGAAAAAAGGGTCCAAACTTTACAGTGGACTATACTCCAATTTGTTAATTCTGTAATATGATCTTGTTCGTCATTACTTATTTTAAAAAAAAAAAAAAATTCACACACTAGCTTTTAGTAAACAAAATGATTTATTCTACACGGGAGAGGGTATATTGAAAATTTAATGTAAATAAATAAATTTATTTTATCTTTATGGAGAAACCTCTTTACAATGATACTCTATAAAAGAATAACCTCCGTGTAGTCATAAAAAAATTTGATCCCCCAATTATAAATAAGAATAAATTCTACATTATATAATTTTTCTAGGTCACGTGTTAAGGAACTTGTCTCAACATAGTAATAATTAATTGTATATTGCAAAAAAATATATGCTATGTTATATTAAATGTTTATTTTAACTAAAGTTGTATGGACAATGATTTATTATTTGCCTGCTTGATAGTTTTTTTCTACCAATTTTGATTGGTATCATTCATGAGAAATTGAAAAAATTGGTGCTTGTTAGTTTTTTGAGGTGCTTGTTTTGAGTAGTTTAAAAACCAACCAAAATCGGTGTAGTGTAATTTGGAGTGTATTTCTCAATCCCCAAATCGGTATTTTTTTTTTTGTCGTTTTTTAATTATCTTCTAGTTTTACTCTCTAAAATAATTATTTCTAAATCTACCCTAAACCTAAAATATATACACTATTCTTCCCCTTCATTCTAAACGTACATTCTCCATTTTCTCTCCAAACAATAATTTTTTTATGTGCTATTAAATTATTTTTGAAATTTTTTAATCGATTATATGTATTTACATTTAAACTTTTAAACATACTTCATATTGTTTACATGTACCTATTTTTAAAATAGATGATTATTTATGTAATTTTATTCTTTTAAAAAACTTTCAAAATCATTGAATAATAAACTCTCAAGCATGGGTTTTGGCTGTTTTAAAAACCGATACTAAACCACCAAAAACTGAACCCTCCATAAACACCAAAAATCAATACTTTAAAATTTAAAAAACCCTCATAAGCAGTATTTCAAAACTCCCAAGCATAAAGTTGTTACCACATCTTAGATTTTTAAGATTACTTTACATATTCTCAACATTACATAAATACATTTGCTAGTATTTGAAACTACTTTTATTTCTTTTATCAATGTCTATACTGCTATGAAATTAAAGGGAGAATAGAGAAAAATATAAGAGAGAAAAATGAATTGTGTAATTTTATTATAACTATGGACCCATATTTATAAGGTTCCAAAGAAAGTTACAAACAGATTTAGATACAAACAAACAAGACTTATGTAAGTATCATGATAAGACTAAGCAATCATCAATAATTATCCCATAATTTTATAACACTCCCATTTGATGACTATTTCTACAATAACTACAACGTTAAAAATTTTGTTTGACAAAACCTAGACTAAGAAAAAGAGTACATCTATTCCTCCTAATGCTAAACACTGAAGATCTTTGAGTCGACGCATTACAATCTCATACACCAATTTATTGAATGTGGATGTCAGCAATGCTTTTGTGAATAAGTCAGCCAAATTGTCATTTGAACGAATTTATTGAACATCGATGTCACCATTTTTCTGAAGCTCATGTGTATAGAAGAATTTTAGAGAAATATTTTTTGTTGTGTCCCATTTGATGTAGTCCTTTGAGTTGTGCGATACAAGTTGCATTGTCTTTATACAATACTGTTGGACTATCATTTGTTGAAGTTAATCCGCATGATACTTGTATATGATGGGTCATGTTTTTCAACTATGCACATTCTCTACTTGTTTCATAGATTGCAATAATTTCAGAATGATTTAAAAATGTTGCTGTCAAGGTTTGTTTCAAATATCTCCATGATATAACTATTCCTCCACGTGTAAACACATATCCTTTTAGGCAACAAAGAATATGTTAACACCATTCCAATATCTTTGAGTGGGTGCAGAGTTATATCTTGTAAATAGATTTACAGAAATATCTTTGTCCAGTCGAGTGCAATTTGCAAGATATGTTAATGCTTCAATTGCACTTAAGTATGGTGATTCAGGTCCAAGTGTTTTTTTCCATTTTCAAGTGGGCGAAATAGATTTTTTTTCACATCAAGTGATCGAACGACCATATGCGATGCCAATGGATGTGATTTATCTATATAAAACTATTTTAAGACTTTTTCTATATAAGAAGATTGATAAACAAATAATCATTCTGAAAAATGTTCAATTTGCAATCCAAGACAGATTTTTTTTTTCCCAGATCTTTCATCTCAATTTATTTTTCAAATAATCTGCAGTTTTGTTGAGCTCTTCAAGAGTTCCTATAAGATTTAAACCATCAACGTAAATTGCCACAATTGTAAATATAATATATGTTTTCTTTATAAAAACACATGGGAATACGTCGTCGTTTTTATAACTTTCTTTCGACAAATATTCGCTAAGGCGATTATACTACATTCGCTCGAATTGTTTCAATTCATATAACAATCTTTGCAATTTAATTGAAAACATGGTTCGGGAGAATAATTCATTTTTTCCTGGCAATTTAAATCCTTCAGGGATCTTCATGTATATATCACTATCAATTCAACCGTATAGATATGCATTTAATACATTCATATATCACATATCAAGCCTTTGTAACACATTCAAATTTATTAAAAATGTAAATGTGATGTGTCCATTACGAAAGAATATGTTTCCTCATAATCAATCCCAGATCTTTGTGAGAAGCTTTGGGATACGAGTTGGGTTTTATATCTTGAAATTTCATTGTTTTCATTCATCTTTCTTACAAAGACCCATTTGTATCCTACATGGATTACATTTTCAGGAGTTCAAACTACTGATCCAAATACTTTCCGTTTTTCTAAAAAATTCAACTTTGCATGTATGGCTTCTTTTTATATTGGCTAATCATTTCTATTTTGACAATCTTTAATAGATTGTAGCTCAGGATCCTCATTTTTCGTGATATCAAGTGCCACATTAAAGTCAAAGATATTATACATAAAAATATTATTTTGTTCCAATAATTTATGAGATAACAAATAATTTATTGAAATCTCATTATTTTCAGACACTTGTAGTTCTGCAGGAATCACAATATTTGATTGATCAAACTGTTTTTAGTTGGTTTTTCTGTTGTACCTATTTCTTCTGAGGTACAGAGTCTTTAGCACCAACTAGTCGACCACGTTTCTGGTGTATTTGAGATTCATTTGCTATAGTAAATTATCATACAGGGACATCAATTTTTACAAGAGTATTTTCTACTGGTACGTACATATGACTTATCACTTTTCTTATATCAACAAATACATTAGGTAATTGGCTTGCAACTCTTTGCAAGTGAATGATAATCAATTTCGATCCGGTATTAAGAGTACGTTTGTGTGTGCTTATAAGTATTTATAAATCAGTCAAATATCATTTTCATCTATACATTTAGTAGGATCTCTAACTTTTATCTACTTTTTATCCACACATTTCGTATGACCTACTATTTATAATCTACACAAATATTTACCAAACATATTCTAAGATTGTTTTTAGGAAAACAAAATAGTAAAGTTTTTGTAGCCAAAAATGAGTGCTCGAGACACACCATCTACTTGACATTTGAAACTCACGTTGATTTAGAGTTTTATGAACAATATGAACCATTCATTGTTCTAAATGGTAAGATCAATGAGTTAGTTCTAATTGAGATGAGAACTTTGAGATTTATGTTGAGTCATATATTCGAGTTTTTGGTGTAGGCAGAAAATTTGACAACCAACTCCTAATTATGTAATAAAGAAAATCGAACATGATATCAAAGTACTTAAAGATGTGTATGTTTGTTAGTACTTATAAAAGTTTATAAGTTGGTTAAAACATTATTTTCATTCACACATTTTGTAGGACTCGCAACTTTTATTCACACATTTCGTAAGATCTACTGTTTATAATCTACAAAAATTTTTACTAAACATACATATAATGAGCCAATTATATGAAATTAAAAAAAAAACTAAGTATATGAAGTAAGAGGAAAAAATGGTCACAAATGGTCAAAACTTTAGTGGACTATACTCCAATTTGCTGTAATATGATTGCACACATAAGCTTTTAGTAAACAAAATGATTTATCCTATACAGGGGAGAGTATATTGAAAATATAATGTAAATAAATAAATTTATTTTATCTTTATAGCAAAACTCTCTACAATGATACTCTATAAAAGAATGGTAGATTCAATGTTGGTCACTGTTGTTGTACTTACGGGCTTTGAAGTCATATGGTTAAAACTTAATTCAATTATAAAGTTACAGTTTAGCGCTAAAAGACCAATATATCCCTGCAATTGCAAAATAAAAATGCTAATTGTGATACTGTTTTAGTATGATACTGTTTTATTGTGATACTGTTTCAGTATGATAATATTTCAACCTATGATACTGTTTCAATCTATGAAATGATTATTGAATGCATACAATATCAATAGTCTTGTATTACTAATGGAGTATTTTAAGAACAATATCATTACTTCAAGCAGTAAAACATCTCTACTTAGTTATATCTATGATACTGTTTTCAACATTTATTACTTTAATATCATGATACTGTTTTCAATAACATTACCTTTAGTTTTATCTATGATATTGTTTTCATGATACATTTAGTTTATTTATAATACTATTTTCAATTTCATTACTTCAACCTTTATCTATGATAAAGTGATATGATATACTTATATCATACTTTTATCTTTGATATTGTTTTAATACGATAATGTTTCAATTTATGATACTGTTATTTTATATATGATAATATTATTTTATTATGTTGTAGTTTCTGATACTGTTTTATTAAGATAATTTTATGTATGATACTAATATGTTTAGATATATTTATATATGATACTGTTTTAGTATGTATGATACTGTTTAGACAATAAAAATTAAAGATTGACATTTTAAGCTAAAGAGACAACTTCGAACGACTAAAATCCATCGTACGCAGTAAGCGACCGATCTTGACCAGCTCGTCGAGACCATTTCAAAATTATATTATAATAAAAATTATGAGCACGTATGAGAATTCTATGTCATTTCTATTATGATACTATTTTATGTGATACTGTTTTCTATCAAACAACACACATGACTAAACATCATATAGTGGAGCATTCAAACTTCTATTTACAGCAAATAGATTATGGAACATTTAAGCTCCTATTTACATCGGATGGTGGAACATTCAAGCTCATATTTACAGCATTCAAGCCCCCATAAATTGAAGCTCCTAATTACATAAGATGGTGGGGGCATTCAAGCTCTCAGAAATTCAAGCTCATATTTACATCAGATGGTAGAGCATTCAAGCTTCTATTTATAGCATTCAAGCCCCCAGAAATTCAAGCTCCTATTTACAGCAAGAAATCATGGCCATAACCAATATATTTCCTAAAAATTCATTTATATGCTCATCCCATCACAAACAATACACTTATACACCACAACCACCAACTCCGCCACTGCCTCTATCGCTGGAGCCAAATCCACTCTCCCTCACCATTCTTTCCTGAGAGTTTTAAATTAAATTAATTAATAACAATGGATGTTCGTCGAAGACAAGCCAAGATACCCAAATCTAAAAATTTCAGCCTGTGAACCCATGAAACCCCATAAAGCAACACCAGAATCTCTACCCCATAAGTAACACCAAAATCTCTATCACAACCGCGCCGTAGAAGAAGAACTCTCTGTATGTTGCTCGGCCGCGGTGAAAGAGGTTTGTGGAAGTGGAAGAAGGCGTCGATGGAGGTTTATGGAGGTGGAAGAAGGTGCCAATGGAGGTTTGTAGATGTGGAAGAAGGCGCCAATGTTTGTGGAGGGTAATTTTGGGATTAATATGGAATAATGCTGAAGAATATGACTTAATCACAATTTTGAAAAATATTTTGACCTAATTTGAAACAAGTCATCTACAAGTGACTTATTGGCAATTTTTCCATAAAAGAATAACCTTCATGTAGTCATAAAAAAAATTTGATCCCAACTTGGGCAATTATAAATAAGTATAAATTCTACATTGAATAATTTTTCTAGGTCTTGTCTTAAGGAACTTGTCTCAATATAGTAATGATTATTTGTATATTGCAAAAAATATATGCTATGTTATATTATATTATTGTTTATTTTATCTAAAGTTGTATAGGACAATGATTTATTTTTTGCCTGCTTTGTAGTTTTTTCCATCGATTTTGGGTACCGTTCATGAGAGGTTGAAAAAATCTGTGCTTATTAGTTTTTTGAGGCACTTGTTTTGAGTTGTTGGTGTAGTGTAATTTGTAGTGTATTTCTCAATTTCCCAAATCGGTGATTTTTTTGTCATTTTTCAAACTATATTCTAGTTTTACTCTCTAAAATAATTAATTCTAAATCAACCCTAAACCTAAAATAATTTTTTTATGTCTATTGAATTATTTTTGAAATTTTTTTAATCGAATATATGTATTTACATTTAAACTTTTACGTTGTTTATATTGTTTACACATACCTATTTTTTAAATATATCATTATTTATCTAATTTTATTCTTTTAAAATACTTTCAAAACCATTGAATAATAAACTCCCAAACATGGGTTTTTGATATTTTAAAAATCGCTACTAAAACTACCAAAAACCAGACCCCTCATAAACGTCCAAAATCGATATTTTAAAAAACCCTCATAATCGGTACTCCAAAACTGCCAAGAATAGAATTGTTACCACATCTTAGATTTTTAAGATGACTTTACAGATTCTCAACATTACATAAATACATCTGCTAGTTTTTTTGAAACTATTTCTATTTCTTTTATCAATGTCTATAATGTTATGAAATTAAATGGAGAATAGAGAAAAATATAAGAGAAGAAAATGAATTATGTAATTTTATTATAACTATAAACCCATATTTATAGGGTTCCAAAGAGAGAACAAACTAGTGTTGGCAACGGGGCAGATCGGCCTGATCCAAATCCGCCCTGCAATAATTGTAGGAGATCCAAATCCGCCCCGCGATCCGCCATTTTTGGGGGCGGATCGGATACGGATCGGGGCGGATCGGAGCCCTGATCCGTATACTGATCCGTTTTTTTTTTTTTTTTTTAAAATCTTTTTTAACGTGATATATCTTTCAATATTTCTGACTTCCTTTATGAAAAGTTGGGACTTGGGAGGAAACTTAAAGTAGAAGTTTTTCAATGTGCTCCACCAAGCACAGTACTCTAAGTGACGCATAATTCTTATTACATCTTAAGAGAACAAAAAAGTTAACAATCTCAAGTCAGATTGCACTCACATTTGTGGCTGATACAGCAAGAAAAGAAAGATTAATTTTGGACATCAAATTAAAGCAAGATGAAAGAAACTAAGGAGTGCAATATACATTACTCATTTTGCAGTAAACAATGGCAGTTCTTTTTGTTTTAGATAAAGAATATTGTTCAATTCTTGAAGCAGTCATCAGATTCGCTTTTGATATAACGGGGTTGAGTACAATTTCACATCAGGTGGTTGTCTGTTACCATGACTACACACTGGGAAAATGTCGCCAAATCTACTAAACTATGATTCAAGCTTCTTACTAGTGACGGAAATATTTCATTTGCTATTCAAGATCGATAGAAAAGCAAGGATATGGGCACACAACCAGGTCACAAGTGATAAAATTGGAAAAATAAATATAAAAACATTAAATTATAGCACAAAAACCAGGTCAGGCGGAGCCGCGCGGAGCGATGAAGCAGGGTCTGGATTCTGGAACTTTCAAATCTTCAATATGGATTGGAAGTTTGGAACTCTGGAAGCTCACGGATGACGGAACAGGTTACAGGGAAGAGAGTTAGAGAGATTCAGATTTGTGTTGCTTTCAGATTTCATTAGGTTTAGGAAGTTTAAAATTACATTTTCAGTCCTAGTCCCAAATTTTTGATCTTTTTACAATTGGATCTTTTTTTTTTTTTAATTCGGGGCGGGGCGGATCGGGGCAGCCCCGATCCGCCCCGCCCTGAGGTCCGTGGCGGATCACGAATATCCGCCCCGATCCGCCCATCAGGTATTTTTCGCTCCATTCGGATCGGGTATCTATCGGGTTCGGGGCGGATCGGATATTTTTGCCATCACTAGAACAAACTGATTTAGATACAAGCAAACAAAATTAATCTAAGTATCATGATAATACTAAGTAGTTATCAATAATTATCCCATAATTTTACAACACTCTCCATTTGATGACTATTTCTACAATAATTACCTCGTTTAAAATTTTGTTTTTTCAAAAATCTAGTTGGACAAAATATCAAACGAAAAGAAAAAAGAGTACAACTAATTGTTAAAATTTTGGAGTATTAAAAAAATACTGCATCATTAAAATCTTGCCAGAAAATCCACTAGACAAAATATGGACTAAGAAAAAAGACTACTGCTATTCCTTCTGATGCTAAACACCGAATATCTTTGAATCGACGTATTCCAATCTCATGCACCAATTTAATGAACGTGCATGTCGGCAATGCTTTTGGACTTGAATTCACTAATAATGAGAGATTAAAAAACATGGAAGATGTGGGAAACAAAATCATGTTGTCTTAATTTTGTGTCCAAGTAATGGATGGCAAACACTGAATATCTTTAAGTCGATGCATCTTAATCTCATGCACTAATTTATTGAACGTGCACGTCGGCAATGCTTTTGAACTTGAATGTACAAATGAGAGATTAAAAAACATGGAAGATGCGGGAAACAAAATCATGTTGTCTTAATTTTGTGTCCAAGTAATGGATGGCTCCTAATAGACTTCATTATTACTTGAGAGTTCCAAATTAATAGGACCGTGGGGCTGTGCCATTTGACATTGACTTTTGATATAATTATTTAGGATTACATTTTCTTTAACACAATAATTTATATTTAATTAAAAATAAGACAAAAAAATGCGACCGACACAATTATAGTTGATTTAATACAATAGCTAAAAAGTATAAATAAAAAGCTATTTTGAGTATTTCTGTGCATGAATTTCATGGATAATTTATAATTATTAAAGATATAATTTGATAAATATATCTTTTCTTTAACGACTAGAACATTTACCTTAGTTAATTTAACATGATATCAAAGTACGTAAAAATGTGTATGTTTATCAGTGCTTATAAGTGTTTATAAACTCATCAAAATATCATTTTCATCCATATATTTTATAGGACCCACAACTTTCATTCACACATTTAGTAAGATGTACTGTTTATAATCTACAAAAATAATTACCAAACATACACATAATGAGCCAATTATGTGAAATTGAAAAAAAAAAAAAAATTAAATGAAGTAAGCAGAAAAAAAGGTCCAAACTTTACAGTAGACTATACTCCAATTTGTTAATTCTATATTATGATCTTGTTCCGTCATTACTTATTTATAAAAATTTGCACACATAAGCTTTTAGTAAACAAAATGATTTATCGTGTAAGAGTATATTGAAAATATAATGTAAATAAATAAATTTATTTTATCTTTATAGGGAAATCTCTCTACAATGATACTCTATAAAAGAATAACCTCCATGTAGTCATAAAAAAATTTGATTCCAACTTACGCCAATTATAAATAAGAATAAATTTTACATTGTATAATTTTCTAGGTCCTGTCTTAAGGAACTTGTCTCAACATAGTAATAATTATTTGTATATTGCAAAAAAATATATGCTATGTTATATTAAATGTTTACTTTATCTAAAGTTGTATGGAACAATGATTTATTCTTTGCCTACTTGGTAGTTTTTTTGACCGATTTTGGGTAGCACCATTTATGAGAAGTTGAAAAAATTGGTGCTTGTTAATTTTGAGGCACTTGTTTTGATTGGTTTAAAAACCAACCAAAATTGGTGGTGTAATTTGGAGTGTATTTCTCATTATGCTAAATCGGTGGTTTTTTGTCGTTTTTATAATTTTCTTCTAGTTTTACTCTTTAAAATAATTATTTCTAAATCTATCATAAACATAAAATACATACTACATCCCTCATCTTCCCAACCAAACGCACATTCTGCATTTTCTCTCCAAACAATAATTTTTTTTATGTGCTATTGAATTATTTTTGAAATTTTTTTAATCGAATATATATATTTACATTTAAACTTTTAAACATACTTCATATTGTTTACATATACCTATTTTTTAAATATATGATTATTTATGTAATTTTATTCTGTTAAGAAACTTTCAAAATTATTGAATAATAAACTCTCAAGCATGAGTTTTGGTTGTTTTAAAAATCACTACTAAAACCACCAAAAATTGGACCCCTCATAAACGTCCAAAATCAATACTTTAAAAAATCCTCATTACCGGTACTCCAAAAATCCCAAGCATACCACATCTTAGATTTTTAAAATGACTTTACATATTCTCAACATTATATAAATACATCTGCTAGTTTTTTGAAACTATTTCTATTTCTTTTATCAATATCTATACTGTTATGAAATTAAAGGGAGAATAGAGAAAAATATAAGAGAGGAAAATGAATTGTGTAATTTTATTATAATTATGAACCCATATTTATAGAGTTCCAAAGAGAGTTACAAACTGATTTAGATACAAGCAAACAAGACTTATGTAAGTATCATGATAAGACTAAGTAGTTATAATAATTATCCCATAATTTTACAACACTCCTATTTGATGACTATTTCTACAATAACTACTTCGTTAAAAACTTTGTTTGACAAAAATCTAGTGGGACAAAATATCAAACGAAGGAAAAAAGAGTACAACTAATTATTAAATTTTTGGAATATTAAAAAAAGCCGCCTCATTAAAACCTTTCCAGGAAAATCCAGTGTGACAATACATGGACTAAGAAAAAAGAGTACGAGCTATTTTCTTTGATGTTAAACACTGAAGATCTTTAAGTCGACGCATCTCAATCTATTGCACCAATTTATTGAATGTGGATATCGGCGATGTTTTTATGAATAAGTCAGCTAAATTGTCACTTAAGTGAATTTATTGAACATCGATGTCTCCATTCTTCTAAAGCTCGTGTAGAAGAATTTTAGAGTAATATGTTTTGTCATGTTCCATTTGATATAGCCTCATTTGAGTTGTGCAATACAAGTTGCATTATCTTCATACAATATTGTTGGACTATCATTTGTTGAAGCTAATCCGTATAATGCTTGGATATGAAGGGTCATATTTCTCATCCATGCATATTCTCGACTTGTTTCATGGATTGCAATAATTTTATAATGATTTGAAAATGTTAATGTCAAAGTTTGCTTCAAGGTTTGCTTCACATATCCCCATGATATAACTATTTCTCCACATGTAAACACATATCTTTTTAGGTAACGAGAATGTGTTTAACACCATTCCAACGTCTTTGAGTAGGTGCAGAGTTATATCTTGTAAGGAGATTTATAGAAATATCTATGTTCGGTCGAGTGTAATTTGTAAGATATTTTAATGCTCCAACTGTACTTAAGTATGGTGTTTCAGGTCTAAGAGTTTTATTTCCCATCTTCAAGTGAGCGAAATTGATCTTTTTGTACATCAAGTGATTGAACGACCATAGGCGATGCCAATGGATGTGCTTTATCTATGTAAAACTGTTTTAAGACTTTTTCTGTATAAGAAGATTGATGAACAAATAATCCTTGTGGAAAATGTTCAATTTGCAATCCAAGACAGATTTTATTATTCCCAAATCTTTCATCTCAAATTCATTTTTCAAATAATATGAGATTTTGTTGAGCTCTTCAAAAGTTCATATAAGATTTAAATCATCAACGTTAACTGCCACAATTGTAAATTTAATAAATGTTTTCTTTATGAAAACACATGGGCATACATTGTCGTTTTTATAACATTCTTTCAACAAATATTCGCTAAGGAGATTATACCACATTTGCTCGGATTGTTTTAATTGAGAACATGATTCTGAAGAATGAATCATTTTCTTCTAATACTTTAAATCCTTCACGAATCTTCATAAATATGTCACTATCAAGTGAACCATACAGATATAAAGTTACTACATTCATATAGTACATATCGAACATTTGTGACACAGTCAAGCTTTGTGAAAAGCCTTAGGATACAAGTCTGGCTTTGTATCTTGAAATTTCATTGTTTTCATTCATCTTTCTTACAAAGACCCATTTGTATCCTACATGGATTATATTTTCAGGAGTTTGAACTACATGTCCAAACACTTTTCATTTTTCTAAGGAATTCAACTTCGCCTGTATGGCTTCTTTTTTATTTTGGCCAATCACTTCTGTTTTGAAATTTTTTAATAGATTTTAGCTCAGGATCCTCATTTTTCATGATATCAAGTGCCACATTAAAATCGAAGATATTGTCCATGACAATATTATTTCGTTCCCATAATTTATGAGATAACAAATAATTTATTGAAATCTTATTATTTTCAGACACTTTATAGTTCTGCAGGAATCACAATATTTGATTGATCAAACTTTTCTACCATTATTTCATTAAAAAAATTTAGTTGGTTTTTCTTTTACATCTTTTTTCTTCTGAGCTACAAAGTATTTGGCACCAACTAGTCGACCACGCTTCTAGTGTATTTAAGATTTATTTTCTATAGTAAATTGTCATACATGGTCATCAATTTTTGCACAAGTATTTTCTGCTGATACATATGACTTTGTCACTTTTCTTATATTAACGAATATATCATGTAATTGGCTTGCAACTCACTGCAAGTCAACTTCTTACTCACATTAATTACTGTAGGGATCAAAATAAGATAGAGTTGTTTCATTCCAAGAAATTTTACCTTGTTTTTTAGGATATAGTTTTGTCCTCTTAAAATTGGGAAAATCATTTCTTCAAAGTAACAATTTGCAAAACGTACAGTAAATAAATCACATGTTAAAGGTTCAAGATATCTAATAATGGAAGGTGAATCAAAACCAACATAAATTCCAATTCTTTGTTGGGGACCCATTTTGTTAATTTGTGGGGGGTGAAATTGGGACTTAGACAGCACAACCGAAAACTCGTAGATGAGAAATATTAGGTTCGTAGCCAAGTGCAAGTTGTAAAGGTATTCATGATAAACTATTGGTCTTATACGAACCAATAATGCAGCATGGAATATAGCATGACCACAAACAAAAGTTGAAAGTTTTGTTTTCATAAGTAATGACCTAACAATCAATTGAATACGTTAGATAAACGACTCTATTAAATCATTTTGTGTAGGGACATGGGCAACCGAATGTTTAATGACAACCCCAATTGACATACAATAATCATTGAATGCGTGTTATCTAAATTCACCGGCATTATCACGACGGATTGTTTTGATTGAGTAATTGGAGAATTAAGTTCTTAGTTTTATGATTTGAGCAAGTAGTCTACCAAAAGCTACATTTCTAGTTGAAAAGCAAGCAAACATGGAACCATTTATTAGAAGAATCAATTAACATCATAAAATAACGAAATGGTCCACATGGTGAGTGTATCGGCCCACATATATCTCTCTAAATTCTTTCCAAGAAAGTTGGAGATTCAACATGAACCTTCGTAGTAGTAGGTCTATTAACTAACTTGTCTTATGAACAAACAACATATGGATAATCATTATGTAAAAAAATCTTCTAATTCTTTAGAGGATGTCCATGTGAGTTGTTAATTATTCGGTGTATCATTATTGCTTCTAGGTGTTCAAGTCGATCATACCAAAGCATAAAACTTTTTGGTTCAACGAACTTCGGGCTCGTGATATTGTTTGATTCAATTTTTTATGAATATATAATATATGCCAGATGAGAGTGTTATGAGTTTTTCTTTTATCTGCTTCTGTCCAGATACAAGAAAAGTTACGCAAAGATATTCATTATTATTTTCTTGCATCATCTAATCCATTATATCAGATATATTTAAAATTACGCAAATTTCTTCTGGATTTGCTAGAATAAAATGCATCATTTATATGTAATTTTATATTATTTGGTAAGATAATACTAACTCTTCCGGAGCCTTCAACGATATTCGATGTATCATATATTGTATTAATAGTATTAATATTTTGCTAATGTTAAGTCCAAAAAATATTTTTTTATCTTGAATAATGTAAGAGTAGTTGTACTATCAGCTAAAAAGATATCTTATACAACTATGTTACGAGTAAAAATATAATAAATATTAGATCTTATACAATTATGATCTTCAAGAACAAATGATATTCTGCTAGAATATTAATATAACTGAGTGCTTCTTCAGGAGTAATAACAAATTACTTTAAAATATTAAACTTTATAAATATTTGTTCTTCATGAACAATAGATTAATATTAAATCTAATAATGTACGCTCTTCGGGAGCAAGCACTATTCTGTCAAAATATTAATATAACATTGTGCTTTTTCAGGAGAAACAACAAATTATTTTAAAATATTAAAGTTTATAAAAATTTATTTTTCAGAAACAAATAGTTTAATATTAAATCTAATAAATTACGCTCTTCGAGAGCAAGTAATATTCTGTCACAGTATTAATATAATGTTCTGCTTGTTCGAGAACAATAACAAATTATTTTAAAATATTAAACTTTATTCTGAAGTAAAAATTTTTTCTTCAGGAGTAATATTATAATATTGTTATAAAATATTATATCTTATAAAATTAGGTTTTTCAGTAGCAATTAATATTTTATCAAAATATTAATATAATATATTGTGTTTCTTCATAAACAAAAATACAAAATATATCAATTTAAAATTTATGCAATACTTTCTATAAAAGAAAAAGAAAAGAATCCAAAATTATGGAACTTACAGCAAAAAGGAAAAATGTGAATTTTAAAAGTACTGAATATACTATTTGGATCATTAGAATTGATTAAGATTGAAACAGTTATTATGATGAATCATCATAATAATCGTATATAATTAAGTAAAATTATGACATGTCTATAACATAATCATTGCTTTTATTCTAACTATTAAATGATATTATGATTTATGATAACATAAACATTGCCTCGGTGGCTGTTTAGATTTGGGACATAAAAAATATTCAACCACTATACGTATAACAAGAATAATTAGTACGTGCTACTCAATAGATATGAATTTGATTCTCGATTTGATAAAAATAGAGATTGTAGTGATAACGTGTTATGAAATTAAATAAATAATAGAAAAAACTATAAGAGAAGAAAATGAATTATGTAATTTTATTATAACTATGGATATATATCTATATGGTTCTAAAGAAAGTTACAAACTGATTTAAATACAAGCAAACAAAATTTATTTGAGTGATAAGACTAAGTAGTTATCAATAATTATCACATAATTTTACAATATGAATTTGAACTGTTTCATTAATTAAGTATTAATGTAGTGCATACTTTACTTCTATACCACTTGTATTAAAAATAACTAAGTCAGTAATAAAATTAGTTTAGTCCCAATATTATGTGCTTGTTTGGTAATTTTTTTTGTAGATTATAAATAGTGAGTCTTACACAATATGTAGATAAAAAAGTGAACAAAATTTATCTGAGTGATAAGATTAAGTAGTTATCAATAATTATCCTATAATTTTACGAATTTGAACTATTTCATTAATTAATTATTAATGTAATGCATACTTTACTTGTATGGGTAATGATCTCCTCCCCATGGTGGGGAGGAGATATAAAACCCACATGACACATGTCATGTGGGCCACATGACATGTGTCATGTGAGTTTACCGTTACTTGTATACCACTTGTATTAAAAATAACTAAGTCAGTAATAAAATTAGTTTAGTAAGTGGAGCTAGAAACTTTTATTTAGGTGGGCAAAAAATAAGTAGCAATTTTTAAAAAATTAATATAACACTGTAATTGTTCCTTACGCATTTTCATACTTTCAAAACGTTGTACAATTACATCATTTTCAATTTTATGAAATATATTATTCTCAATCAAACTGTCATTCAACTATTAATTTATTTCCATCAATATTTTTTTTCTCAATAAAATGGAGCTTTCTTCAATAATATTTAAATAAGCAACAAAATATGTTGGCAAGACACAACAATCTAATAATAAGTTAACAAGAAAACAAAATAGGCTGACAAGACACAACAATCCAATAATATTATAACAAGAAGATATGACAATAAAATATGCCGGTAAGACAACAACATGCATCCAACAATTTCATTCACAAATAAACTATTATCAATAACAATTAGAAAATATACAAATTATAAAAAAATAATAATAATAAAGGAGGAAAAAAACAGAAATCAAAACTAGAATATACAAAAGCAATATAAACATTAAAATATACATAAATGCTAATGAATTTAGAGCTGATTTAGGAATCTGATCTTTCTTTTCAGTTGGACGTTGTTCTCTTTGAAAGAAGGACCACGAAGGGAGGAAGCTAAACTCTCCCGTCCTAGTCCAACTGTGAACTCGTGAGATGGGTTAACAAATTTAAGAATGATTTTAGCTTATTATAGCTTTAATTTGAAGAAAAATAGTGAAAAATAAAATTGGATTAGGACGCAGTTATTTGCATAGAAGAGAATTGAATAGATGATATCAATTGGGCTTGAGAATTTGGGTGTTTAGTAGCTGATATGAATTAAAACTTGGGATTTGGGTCAATTTGTGATGAAATTTAAATTAAAACAATTTGGGTTGGGATCTGGGCTTCCTTGGTGGCTCCGTCCCTAAGTTTAGTCCCAATATTATGTGCTTGTTTGGTAAATTTTTTTTTTAGATTATAAATAGTGAGTCTTACACAATATGTAGATAAAAAAGTGAATAAAAATTGTAGGTCTTACGAAATGTATGAATAAAATTTTTATTTGGCAACTAATGGATGTTTCTCTCCGAAAAATTGACACTAATATCACTAAATATAATTAAGCAGATGCTTTGGTGTCCTACTTTCACCATTGCATTTTGAGGAGATTAGTGGTAAAAAATAGGAAAAATAGCATATTTGGTCTTCAATCTTTCAAAAATATAAGGAGTATATTCCTAATCGTTAAAAATAATATCAATCGTCTCCAACATTTGAAGAAGTAGGCATGGTAAATTCTTTTATGACGAAATTGTCCTTCTGCTTTACATAATAAAATAAAAAAAAAGAGAAAAAAAATAAATAATAACTTTGAATTTAACATTCTATGTTGCAACACTCTTGACGAAGTCGATGCTGCCAATTTCTCATTAATTGTTGTGGGTTTGGTTTAGGCTTCAATATATTCATCGTTTTTTCAATTTTCTTATTTTTAGTTAGGGGGAGGGGGAGCGGATCCCTCTACTAATAAATTGAACGAAATCTCTTCGCAGTTGCATGGGAATTTTGTTATATGGTATTTGGATTCAAATTCATATTCTGCAATGGATTTGTTGGTTGGATTTTCTAAAAACAATAACTTAGAAAAAAAATTAGAGGAAAAATAAAAAAATAAAAAAAGAATTTTAGGGCTTGCAGCCGTTGTATGATCGAAAACTTTGGTGACTTTTGGCGACGAACCTTTATGTAAAAATATTTTTCATTTTAGCCGAGAAGCCATATTGGAGTTTGGGGGTGGTGGTGGATTTTGGATTTTGGGATTAGGTGAAAGAAGGTGACCTCTTTGTTATTTTTTTATTTTTGGGGGTAGATATAATTATTTTTCTATTCTTTTTTTTTTCTTGCTTTTTGTTTTTTTGTTTTTGTTATTTAAAGAGAAGTGCAATTTCGTTATAAAGGACCTACCATGCCTATTTTTTTAAATGTTGGAGATGTTCAATGCTATTTTTAAAGGTTAAGAATATATACCATACATTTGTTAAAGATTATGGATCAAATATACTATTTTTCCTAAAATTTATGAATGCTGCTCTTTTGATGTGAAAAATGGTGTAGACAACTAGTATAAAGTTATATGACTCAACTCTTTTTACTTGACAATCCCCTTTCGTGCATTTTCAATTATGAATCTCGACCTCTACTCTTCGATAAAAAAGTAAAATTTTTTGACCCAGTTAATAATTAATTATAATTTTTTATTCATTAATATACAAGATATAGAGGTGCATTGTTTATTCACAAAACTATTTTTTTCAAGATAATTACTTCAACATGAAATGAGATTATCATCAATAAACAACTCATACTCATAAGTGAATTTTTTACACGTACTTTCGACCGTTTGGGAGCTCAATCAAAGAGAAAGTATTATAATACGATGTCCTTCTCTAAATAGAATTTATCAAATCAAGACAAAACAACTTAAAAATCTTGTAAGGTATTGATAGATTGATGACCTCGAAACTCTCTCACATGCAAAATATAACATTGATTTAGGTTGTTCAAAATGATGACAAAATCTTTAAAAACTCAATGTTTGTATTTAAATGAAATACGGGGCCTCAGTGTTAGATAAGGTGTAACTAAGAGAAGTATGACTTTTGAATGGTTGAACACAAGTAATATACATTATTTCCTTTTTTGGCTTTTTTTTGGTCCCTTCACTTCAATGTTATTACTTTGCGATTTAAATTTAAAATTTACCTTACATTAATATTTTTTTTTTGTTTTAATTTTTTTTATTGAGGACAAATTTTTTTTGAAGCTCACAAAAAGTAATATTCTATGCAAAGTTTTCTCTCAAGAGTTCGGGATAGAGTACACATATTATATTTATCATGCATTACGACAACTGCATCTAGTGAAATATTCAATATAACCAAATTCTTAGCAACTATTCGATCAAAAAAAAAAAAAAAATTCTTAGGAACTAATGCAAGTCATGATAATTTTGATCTATCCCTCTAATTAAACGCATTTTAAAGTTTTCATTTACTTAATCTATCTCGACTAATATTACATTCACTTGTCATCTCGTATTCTAAAAAATTTAATCTTTATAAACTTGAATTCACAAATGACATATTAGAAAAAAAAAAAAAACATGGAAGATGTAGGAAACAAAACCATGTTATCTTAATTTCATGTCCCAAGTCATGAGTGGCTCCTAAAAGACTTCATTTGCTTGATTGGATGCTTATATATACATGTCTTTAAAAGCCATGATTTATGCAGGTTGATTGATCAACCATGTGAATTCTGTTGTTGGTTAAAGCAACACTTAAGGCCACCAATGTCCATTTGCTTTTGTCATCATTCTGTTTCTATTATGACACCATCCTATGCTCTTTTCTTTACTATAGTATGTCATTTCTATATTTAAACCTAGACAAACACGAGTTCAGTACCATTTTTTTTTTTTTTTTGTATATTTTCATTTTAAGGTATGTGAAATCTTTTACCCAAGCCAAATTTTTGTCCAATTTTCTTTCTACACTCAATTTACATTGTCGCCTGGAAAGTTGACCGATCATGCTAACGTGTTGTCGTAGTGTGCATATACATACATACAGAAAGAGTGGTGACTTGTTTTGTTGACACTACATCCACTAAAATTTTCAGATCAACAACGAACAATAAAAAGTATCAACATATTAAACGAGTTGATTTTTTTTCTCATACCTTTTTAAGTGACTCATTCTCATCAAAATTCATCGATTCACTTTGTGACACCACAAAACTATATGAGCTGCTCCATTAAGGAATGGAAAATTTTGGGCTTAGAAATTTATTCAAAAGCGGATATGATCGAGTTTTATTAAGGGAAATTTATAAATTTAGAGAAATGCCAAAAGTGATTTTTGAAAATAGCAATTTTAATAACATTTGTAAAAATGAACATATACACTTTTTTGCAATAATGATAACTTTTCTTCTGGCTTCCAAGAGAAGCTATTTACTGATTTTTTTTTCTTAAAAAAAAAAAACGACAGATAAATTGATAAATGATAGTTTGAAATTGAATTGTTGTTCGACAGTCTTAATTGTCGAACAACATTTGAACTGTCGGTAAAAAAAGTTACTGAATTGTGTACGGATGACAAAAAAAATTCGCTCCCGACCCAACCTGCTCTGCCTTGCCGAGACGGAGATTATGGTCTCGGCCTGAATTCTCCAAACTTGTCCAGAATTATTTTATTTTATTTTTATATTTTAAAATGTAAATCGTATTTAAAAAAATAAAAAATATATATAAAAAATAATTAATTAATCAAAAGAGGCGATACATAGGAATTTTTCAATTCCCACCCCGCTCCGATCCCAGTCTTACCTCCCAAAAATCCCCCAACGGGTTAATGGCCACCCGTTGCCATTCCTAAAATTGTCGGCTTGACAGTTAAAATGTCGAGCCAACTGTTAATTTTTTTTCTCGACAGTTGAGGTTGTCGAATCACAGCAGTTCAACCCACTATTTTCGTTTGTTTTTTCTTTCTGTTTCCAAATTCTTTTTTTTCAACCAAATATTACTCCATGAATCCAGTCTATTCCAACAATTTTTAAGAAATTATATTCAACATATTTTCAGATCTAAAAACAACCAAAACTAATCTAGCACAAAATCTATTAAATTTTTTTCTTTTATAATTTAAATTAATCTATCAAAAACTTTGGGTTGGGTTGGGTGGTAGCTAACGCCAAACTTCATTTTCAAAATTTAAGTGTGCACTTGTAGATCTTATTTTGAATTACGTTTGACTATATTTGAATGAGATATGTAGAAAATTTTTTGTAATACTTTAAGAATATTTTTGTCCAAAATAACTATTTTTGAAATTGTTATAAAAATATGCCATATTTCAAAAGTACCATTTGTAATAATGTCCACTCTTTTTAAAAAAAAATTTAAATAGGCTTTGTTATAGTATATTTCATCTTTGTTACATCTATATATATTCCATTGAAATGATTTGTACTTATTCAACTTATTATATTGATTAATATTTTCATATTAAACTAATAGAATTTTACTTTTAACAGTTTTTTTTTTTTATTGCTTTGCTTAAAAGAAACCACGAAACTCATTTTATATTTTTTTCTAAGCCATCCAACATTAGAGCAGAATAGAAGATAAAATCATTAATTAGAAAGGGCAATTGAACTGAACCTACAGTATTAGAGCATCTTCAATACAATAATATGAATTGTTATATATGTAGTAAGCAAAATGGGAGATGAAGAGAAGATCATCTCTTGGGGATTGAGAAAATTGTGGCCTACATATAAAAAAATAAATAGAGGATGCTTAGCACATATTTCGATTGAGATAAATTATAAAGAACTAAATAGAAGATACTTAGTACACATTTTGATTAAGATAAATTATAAAAAATTAAATAAAAGACGTTTAGACACATACCAATGTAGATACATTTTAAAAAAATTAAAGAATAATACTACTTAAATTGGCACATCAATTAATATCATTTAATTATTAATTAGACAGCTGATATAATTAGTTGTGATAAATAGCATTTATCAAAATTAAATAAAGCATGCATATCACACAAGGTTAGACTAGTAGTTTTGCCTAGCTAACACATGGATGGTGGCAAATTAATTTGTCAGTTGAATAAATGTGTCACACAATACAAGAAAGATACAGAGTTTGTTTATTCAGCACCATAATGCTTATATTGCTAGCTTCAATGCATTTAATTTGACCAAAAAAAAAAAAAAAAAAGGAAGAAGAAAAAACATAAAAGTTACTTATTAGTCAATTAATTGGTTTTGAAGTGAATAAATTTTTATTGGGCTACTTATTTTGAACAACAACAGAAAAAAAGTAATTTATCTTTATGTTTGGAAATAAAAAAAAAATTAAATAAAAGTAGTTTGGTTCATCTCAAATACCTGAAGGTTATAAGAATTCAAGTAAATTGGAGGGTACTCGATTTTATTTTCTTGTATAATCATTGAGAAAATAAAAGGGAAGGGGAAAAAAAAAATTGTCCGTCATCTTTGCCAACTTCAATATTTAAAATAGAGCAAGTTCATTCTTGCACTTTTATTATTATTGTGCGAGTAATTGTAATAAATTTTTGTCTAAAAATCCGTTAAAAATGACAATTTTTTTACAAATATAGTCATGCCTTTATTGTTATTTAAAATAGGTAATAAATAAATAGAAAAGGAGAAAGAAAGAGAAAATAATAGGAAAAAAAAAAAGGACTCCTTTGTCAATCTCATTTTACTCCCTCCACCCCCACAAGCCCACAGCGATGAGATTTAAGTTCTTTGAATAATTTTATTTTATTTAAAAACAAGAGTATAATAGTCTTACGGTCATTGAGACTAATTTGTCCAACACTAATGAAAATACCAAGATCAATTTATATATTTAGTTTAATTTCACCAATAGTCATTGAAGTTAATAAAAAAAAATTCAAAATAGTTATTAAAATAATTTTCTTACTTTATTAGTCACTGAAAATGATTACTCGATTAAAAAAAAAAAATTAACTTAAAATCCTATGTATTGCTGAAAAGCACGGAATTCGCAGACAGTTCGTCTTCTCTGAAGTGTTAGAGTAGGCTATCGGACGTTATTCCATACATGGCAAGACATTATCGTGTTCCATAAAAAAAATCGTACGTGTCAAATACAATTTATGGTTCTATGTGTATAAATTAGGTCAATTGTGATCATATCTCGCAATTTAGCTCATTTTTAAAATGTAAGATTTTTTAAAACATTAGTATGATATTGTCTAGCGTGGCATACGAAATATCGTATTAAATTGTTATAAATTTCAATGACTAATAGATTAAGAAAATTACTTCATTAATTATTTTAAAATTTTAATTTGTACACAAATTTCAATAATTATTGATGAAATTAATCCTATTTATTTTTAAAATGTTAGAAACTAGCAGCAATAGTCCAAAACTAATAATGCAATATTTTGAAAAATAATTTAAATTAACAAAGATTTATATTATTTGACGAACCTTACAATAAATTAGACGTCCAAACCCAAGAAATTTGTTTTTATTTAAAAGTGAATCATTTAAAACGACATAAAATTTATAGGGATGTGACATTTGTAACATTGTATGGTAGATTTTAAGAGTGTTCCACCTGGCACTATTTATTTAGAGTTGAGACAAATGTTAAATTTGAACTCATTTTTCGATGCAAGGATTTTGACATGAGTTAAGGTTAAAAAGCTAACAACAACAAACTGCCAAATAAAATAAAAAAAATTCGACTTTAATTCAACTCGATAAAAATAGATTTAGAATACGATATTTTTGAGTTGACGTTGGATTATCACTTATAAATTATTATGTATTCTTTATTTTAAAATAATAATAAAATGATGAAATAAAATATAAATAGAACTACAACTGTAATATTTGTAGTTAATAAACGAATATTTCAATTAAATAAAAATATTTAATCATTAAATTTGTGAAAAAGTTATTTTTTTTGTTATAACAATAAAATAAAATTTCAAAATTTAAATAATGTAATTACTTAATAATAAAATTAATAATTTTATTTAACATGTTTGTTAATAATTATGAGCTTAAACTTTAGTTATTTTATAATAATTCGTAAAATATATAAAATAGTTTAATACATTATTAATTTGGTCAATAAAATCTTAATTAAATTTCTTTTAAAGTTTCTTATAATTTTTTTTTTTATAAAAAATACAAGAATCAGACCCATTTGAACTTCTAGTAAATATTAGGCTTGGTTTGGTATTGCTGTGCTTTTATGAGAATCAGCTTCTGCTGTGTTGTAGAAAGAATCAGCTGTGGGAAGAATCAGATAAGTGTTTGGCAAACTCTTGTTTCAAAATTGTTGTATGTTTCAAAAGCAGTAGTTGAACGTTTGGTAAACAAAAGTAATTTATTGCTGTAACAGTATTAAATTACTAAAAAAGACATTGATTATAATAATGTTATTTTGTATTATTATTATTATCACGAGTGGTAAATTTTTTTTTTTTTTGCCTAGTCAAATATTTTTTAACAAGACAATGCATTTATTATTATTGTTTTAAAATAAAAATTAAACACTTAATAAATTTCAAATTTTATAAAAATTACAAAATAAAAGTATAGTCGTGCAAAAATTAATTAAATTTATATTATTTTTTATGCATCCAACTTGCATCAATTCGATTTCTCAAATGAGTATTAAAAGAATTATTTTAATTAATTAGGGGTAAAATAGATATTTTAATAATATATATATGAAAAGCTAAAAGCAGAATCTGAAAAGCTACCCTTTTCCTACTTCTCAAAATCTGCTGCCAGGTGAGTCAAATTGTTTTATAATCACTTTTAAAAATTTTGCCAAATGCCTAAATCAACTTCTGATTGTTTGAGAATCAGAAGTTGAGCTTCAAAACCAATCCCAAACGGGGCCTTAACAATCCAACTGTAATTTTTTCTTATTAAAATTAAAGGTATATTGGTTTTTTTTTTTTTTTTTTTTTTTTATCAAATAAGAACCAATTGCGCACCAAAATATATAGGTTAAGGATGTCTGTGCAAAAAAAAAAAAACAAACAAACATTATGGATCATTTTCACACTGAAGGTAAAAATTAGGGATCGTTTACGCCGAATTTCCAAAAAGTATAGAAAGAGTATTTTTTTCGTCAATGACACTTTGACAAGCGACTAAAGCATTGTCGTTGAGTGCCGACAACATCATCGATAGCTTTATTATCAATTATTCCGTCTGAATTACCAATAGACATTGATTTTCATCAAAATCACTTACGGTGGCTTTAATTAATTTTCCTTTATTATTGTTTTTAAAAGACATTTTCAAAGATTTTGCCTCAAGCCTCTAAGTTGCTTGGGACAGCTCTGGCTATTATTATTTTTTAACTTTATCGAGAGACTAACTTTACCTCCATTCATGTGTTCACTCGGTGGAAGTTGCATTCTCATGTGGCTCTTTTTTGCTCTGGGTATGTGCGATTTCAAATGGTGATATAACATTACTCTCATCAGTTCGACTCGTGCATTTATGCTAAGTTGAACTTTTGTTGGGACTCTCGTTCCAATCATGCTAAGTGGGTCGATGTACTTTGATTTTCTTATGAACTTCAAGTTACTTCTTGATATTTTGTTATCTCAACTATATTGGACTTTTGTAGATCGTATCAACCTTCTATCAAGTTACTTCTTGATATTTTGTTATCTATACTATATTGGACTTTTTGTAGATCATGTCAGCCTTCTATCAAGTTACTTCTTGATATTTTGTTATCTCAACTATATTGGACGTTTGTAGATAGTGTAAACCTTCTATTTTTGAATGCAAGTGACAAATTGACAAAAGTATAACAACTTGCACTTAGGACCTATTTGATTTGCTGATTAAACTATTTATTTGGACAAAAGTTATTTAGATGATAATTATTTGGATAACATGTTTATTATTATTCTGTTGGTTCAACTAGGTATAAGAATAAAAAAATCATTGTTAAAAAATCTATCCTTATTCTTAATTAAACTAAAAAAGTAAATAAAAAACTATATAAAAAAAGGGTGGAGCAGCAGATGATGGCGTCATGTGGCAATTATCCAAAGATAATGTATGTCCAAAAATAAATTTGTCTTATATTATAAAGTGTAAGTTCGTTTTTTTTATAAAAAAATGAGTAAATACCAGATAAAAAATTGTTATCCTCTTTTTGAGAATAAAATTTCTCTTCATTTTGACCCAAATTGATGTTCAAATAAAAATGTATCCGGATATTAATTTTGTCCAAATATAATAAGACAAATTTTATTTGTTATCTTTAACAATTGACCATATATCAAATAGTTTATTTTGACAGCGATCTCTAATAGTTGCTTAAAATTAATCAACATTTCTTATTATATGCCAAATATTAAAAAACAAGGTAGAATATAGAAAACTTCCCTCATTTGTCATGCACTATTATACCATGAAAAAGAGATGCTAAAAAAAGAAATGAAAAGAAAATTAAAGAAAAACACATGTAAAAGGTTCAAAAGCGACGAGATGATGATCAGAGAGAGAAAATGAAATGCCTTCGTCCAGTAACTTGAGCACAAGAGATCGAATAAATATATATAGAGAGAGATGGGAGACCATGGCATAGGACACCTAGCAAGAACATCATAGATGATTGGACACAAAGACAAGAAGTAGAGAAAGAAAGAAAAAAAGAAAGAAAGAAAGAGAAGTTTTGTGTGAAGAGAAGGGAGGGGGAGGAAACAAATAGAGGGGAGGAAAAGGGAAAGAAAAAGAAAATGTTGGGCAAGAAAAATGGCATAATGTGTGGAATGGAAACCGTAGAGAATGAGATTGAAAGAATCTCAAGAGATGATGATAGAAGCTCTCACAGTATCTCCACTGGCATCCTCCCTTCTCTTGGTGCCCACAGTAACCGAAGAATCAAGCTTCGGCCTTTCATTATCTCTCCCTTTGATCCCCATTACAGGTATCTCACACACACACATGTGGATGTGTGTGTTTTTGTTTGTGTTTTTTTTTTAATGCCATTTTTGAATTTTTTTCTCTCTTTTTGGGTCTTTTTGATGTATGTAATTGCAATATAATGGGTTGGTAGATTTTACATGGTTAATGATCATTTTACCTTGGGAGATTGCATATGCATAATGCCTGCATGTGTGTTTGCATATGCATATTTACTATTGTTATTGGACCAAGATTTTGTATTTTAATTTATCTTTGTAATTGTTTATGATTGTGATGAGATTCTTGTATGATTGTCAAGAAATTATTATTGATGGGTTGTTTGCATATTATGCAAACCTTGTACGAGGACTATAGATTCCTTGTTCTTTCCACACGTTGTCGATTTCTTATTCTTTTCTTTATTTTTGAGGTTGAATTGTTTTAGTTTGTGCAATTTTCTTGATCCCATAAATTTGTTCATGTGTTAATTATGACGGGCTCTGTGAACAAGATACTAATTTCATCAATTATTTTGCTTTAGTTTCTGACCATTCTTGAGCTTCTTATCCTGGATTTTCTATCGACCGTGATGTTTAAGAAAGATGCCATCGGGAATAAGTTAATAAAGACATTAATATGATGCGGTCTCTTGAGGCTTCATGCAGCAGAAAATTGATCATATGTGAAGTTAGTTCATGAAAAGCAAAAACAATGATCCATTCCCTCTGTCATTTTCTTTACTTTTTTTGTGTTTTTTGTTTTCCTTTCTGTTTCCCTTTTACTTGATGACAAACTCATGTTGAGCTCGGGTTCTGCAGGCCAAATTTTGAGTATTTGTCATCCAAAAACATCTCTTTCTGTTTGTACGAAAATGATATTTATGCCCTTGAACTGTTAATTGATCAATCAACAATGGAATCCGAAAACTTGCATGTATTAAGGGAATTCATTTTTATTTCTTGTCTTTTACTCTTCTTCATCATTACTGGGATATTGTGGGAATTTTTTCCCAAAGTGTGTTATGAAATTTACTCAAATTGCTTTGTTCTGTATATACAAATAAGCTTCTGGAGCATATGGATTTTGAATTAATGAAGACATAGATGTGGACTAGTTAGCATTGGAACTATTTTCTTGTTCCTTCTTTCCTTTTGAGATTACTGAAGCTTTTTTTAATCAAATTTTACTGCAGAGTTTGGGAAACGTTCCTGATAATACTGGTCTTCTACACATCGTGGGTGTCTCCTTTTGAATTTGGTTTCCTAGATAAACCTAAGGGGCCTCTTTCCATCATGGACAACGTTGTAAATGGATTTTTTGCCATTGACATTGTCCTAACATTTTTTGTTGCTTACCTCGACAAAGCAACTTATCTTCTCATTGACAATCCAAGCCAGATTGCTTGGAGGTATGCAAAAACCTGGTTGGTATTTGATGTCATCTCAACAATACCTTCTGAACTTGCTCGAAATTTTTTGCCCCGTCCTCTTGAATCGTATGGATACTTTAACATGCTTCGTCTCTGGCGTCTCCGAAGAGTCAGTGCTATGTTTCAAAGGTACAGTATTTGTCTGCCTTTTCTTCTCTGCAGATCTTGTAAATTTTGCTAACTTTTGTGCGGTTACAAAATTTTCTCACACAATTAAACCATATGAATATATTTTTAACTTGGGTTAAACCATTAAATCATTAGAGAAGGCATATAGAATTTTGTGTAGATTAGCTTACCTTGTCATCATTTAGAGGTGATAAATAGGACTGCGTTAAAAATGGTTGATTTCCAAGTACACGTCTACCTTGTCTAAAGCAATGGATTTCGTTGACCTTTCAAAATTTAAAATTTTTACACGGTATGCCATTTATCACTGCAGGTTGGAGAAAGACAAAAACTATAATTACTTTTGGGTTCGAGTGGCGAAGCTTATATGTGTACGTATCTTAAGAAACCAGTGGTTACTCCATGGAAGTTACGAAATCATGGTTTCTCTGATCAAGCTTGTATTTCTTTTGTAGGTTACTCTCTTCGCTGTTCACTGTGCTGCTTGCGTCTTTTATCTAATTGCTAACAGGCATAAGGACCCGAAAGAGACATGGATTGGTCTTCCAATGGAAAATTTTCATCAAGAGAGTTTATGGACAGTATACGTGACATCTATGTACTGGTCCATTACCACTCTCTCGACTACTGGCTATGGTGATTTGCATCCGGTGAACACACAGGAAATGTTATTTGACATCTTCTACATGCTCTTCAACCTTGGACTAACATCATACATCATTGGAAACATGACCAACTTGGTTGTTCATGGAACCAGTAGAACTAGGAAATTTGTAAGTATATTCTACTTTGTTTTTCAAGTTTCGGCAATAGTTCCTTGCATCTGTTGTAGGGATTATGAAATTTAGTTTCCAGCCAAAAGCTTTGGGATTTGACTCATGAAACATTATATCAAGAAACTCAGCTCCCAGCCAAAATCATCACACTAGAATTATTTCTGCAATTAGTCAGTTTAAGTTTGCATCTTGGTTTTAATACTCTTAAGCTTAACTTCTGCATTTTGGGTGTCTTCTATGGTCCTACAGAGAGATAGTATTCAAGCTGCTTCAAGCTTCGCTAAAAGGAACCAGCTGCCTCATCGACTGCTGGATCAGATGCTAGCTCACTTGTGTCTAAGGTACAGAACTGACTCGGAAGGGCTGCAGCAACAAGAAACACTCGATGCGCTTCCAAAAGCCATTCGATCAAGTATATCACATTTTCTGTTCTATTCCCTTGTCGATAAGGTCTACTTGTTCCACGGGATATCAAATGACCTACTTTTTCAGCTGGTAATGACCTTCTTTATCAATTTTCCTTCTTCTTTAATTCTTTACTCCCTTAACTATTTGATATATGGATTGACTTCTTTTCACTTGGTTACTGTCTTATTAAGTACATATTATTCTGTTTGTTGCATTTCTCATTTGTCCAAATAGAAGTACCGTCCATTCAAGTCATGAGAAACTTGATTTTCTGGCTCACATTTTCTGTTTTGCATCCTGACAAGCTTTTTATCCATTGATGCATACATAAGTACCAAATAACTCTACTGTAAATTTGACTTCTGTGCTCTCAGTTCTTGTTGATTTATACTTGTAGGTCTCGGAGATGAAGCCCGAGTATTTCCCCCCCAGGGAAGATGTGATTTTGCAAAACGAAGCACCTTCGGATTTGTATATTCTGGTTACTGGGGCAATGGTAAGTCCTCCCCGCCTCCTTTTTCAACCTTCCTGAGGAAAAAGAGATAACATTTTCACAACAAAGAAATACAAAAAGATAATCACCAATTTATAGTCACTATCATCAAATTGAATCCAAGAAGTGGAGGCTCAATTTGAACAACAACTCCATAGTCAAAAAAAAAAAAAAAAAAAAAAATTGAAGTACTCAAAAGGTTTAATTTGAAGTACCTAGAAGCGTTTCTCTTCAATTTGTAATACGATATCCTGGATATTCTTTTCTGTGCTCAAAGGATTGGGAAAAGCATTAGGCTTTAAGTAAGTTGCTTTTAGAAAATAAATCTTCTTAATTTATCGAACATTTGTTCATTTACATTTTCATTAGTATGACAGAACTGCTTCTCTGGAAATTGTCAATGCTTCATTGCATGGGAAACTTAGCTTGGCTGCATGAATCTTTTTCTATTCATAGCGTTTACTGATATTAGAATGTTGATATATTTGTCTTCTACTAAAATAAATAAATTGAGAAACGAGACTATGTGCCAAAGATTAGCTGTGGTATCAATTGATTCATGTATCGTATATCACATTGCTGAAATAAAATGGTCATCACATGTTCATGAACGAGAGTACTCAAGTTAGTCCCTTGATCAGCTTTCCAATCCGCACAATATCCATTTTCTCTTAATGTAATATTTCAGCCTTCTGATACTAAGTTCTTGATGACAGGATCTTATTTCTCACAGAAATGGAATAGAACAGGTAAATCTTAGTAAGTCCATCTGAGAGAGGGCACTATTAATTGCATTCTTCCTTAAGAAAATATTTTTTTATGTCAATCCGTGAGGAAAAGATAAAATTGGTCTAACATGATGTTTGCGATGAACGGTTATAGGTTGTTGGCGAGCTAAAGACCGGGGATGTTTGTGGTGAAGTGGGCGTTCTTTGCTACAGGCCACAACTTTTTACTGTTCGTACAAAACGATTAAGTCAGTTGCTGCGGTTGAATCGTACTACGTTTTTGAATATTGTTCAGGCAAATGTTGGGGGTGGGACGATGATCATGAACAATCTTCTTCAGGTAAATAAACTGCCACTCCTTGAACTTGATTTGTATTACCATCAGAGAGTTTTCAGTTACTCTCCCAGAGTTTAACCTGACTTATTAGATGGAGAATCAAGAATGCGCCCTTGGTATGTAATTTCTTGTATTTCTTATGCAGCATCTGAAAGAGCACAAAGATCCCGTGATGCAAACAATTTTGACAGACACGGAGCACACCCTGGCACAGGGAAGAATGGACGTGCCTCTCAGCTTGTGTTTTGCAGCTGAAAGAGGAGATGATCTATTGATGCACAATTTGCTGAGACGAAGTTTGGATCCAAATGAATTTGACAGCAATGGACGCACAGCTTTGGTATGGTTCTTCATTTGTTTTCTGCAATATTCGATATTGTTATGTATAAATTAGAGGTGTAATAGTAGCTTCTTCTTTATGGTCCAGCATCTTGCAGCATCAAAAGGAAGATTTGAATGTGTTCTTCTACTCCTAGATTATGGAGCGGATCCTAACAGAAAAGGTACTTGTCTTGGTTTGATTCAACAGAGAATATCACTTAGCCGTTTGTCATTTTTTGTCCTCAATACCTATGATTTTGCATCTATGAGACCTGATTAAATTTTGTGCACTTTAATCCTTTCCTGGGTTTTTGATTTTCATTTCCTTGATTAACATGTCCCAAGTTTATAGCATGGTTGCATTTCAATTTTGATCTGCTCAAGAGGATTTTAATCTTGTTTTACGGACTCTGAGATGTTTGGCTAAGCTTAAAAAGTTTACTCAAAAGTTAAAGTAGACGAGTAAGTTTTAAATTAAACAATCTTTTTAGTAGTCAGAGATGGAAATATTAAGTTACTTATTTTTGACAGGTAAGAGTTAATTACAAAAATAGTAGCAAACATGTTAGAAGTCAAAAAGTTTCTTATAGTAACTACTCTTCTTAAAGCTCTCTGATGAGGTTGACATACTTCTATGCAGATTCCGAAGGAAATGTTCCACTATGGGATGCAATATTGGGGAAACATGAATCTGTGATAAAACTACTAACTGACAATGGGGCAACATTAAGTTCCGGCGATGTGGGTCAGTTTGCCTGCTTCGCAGTCGAGCAATGCAACATAGACTTGCTCAAGGAGATTATCAAATATGGGGGGGATATTACATTGCTCAACAGTATGGGAACAACGGCACTTCATACAGCTATATGTGAAGAAAACGTTGAAATCGTCAAGTTTCTGATGGAACAAGGAGCCGACATTGACAAACCAGACGTACATGGTTGGACACCCCGAGCTTTAGCCGATTATCAGGGCCATGAGGATATTAAAGCCTTATTTCAAACCAAGCAAGAGTCGAACAACAAGAAGACGAACCACAAAAGCAAGAGTGTAATACCCGATGTGCAGGATGCACCCTACCTTAAGAAGTACTCCAGTGAACCTACATTGCCTCCTTTGAACCCAGAGTACACGCTACAAAATGGTCCCTCAAGACGAAGGACAAGCAATTTTCAAAATTCTCTCTTCGGGATTATTTCTGCTGCCAAGAAACCAAATGAAGGTAACTATGTCTTCACATCCACTAGTTTCTCGCAACTTGGAACATATTTGATTGAGAAATTTGTCAGTATAAAGCAAATAGTATATTTGATTGAGAAATTTGTCAGTGGTGTTAGATAACTAAAATTTGTTAACTAACAAAATCTTTATGAAGTTATAAAATCTTAAGAATCTTTTACTAGAAGTAGGATGAACATGTGTTGAGCGACAGTTGTTAGCTCTCGACACGGAAGTGTTTAACTAATTGCCAATAATTCCACAGTCATAAACCTATACCGCATGCTTGGTGGGTAGGATTGGGCGCTATTGGACATTATTATAGAAGAAAAAGGAAGTATAATCTTGTCATGTCTTTCATTTATATTTGACTTAGTTCATCATATTTTGTAGGAGGAAGGGGTGTATTTCCATCTCCTCTCAGCCTTGCTACTCCGGAGAACCGTGCCAGAGTGGTCCTCAGTTGTCCTGTAAGGGGTGATGCTGCTAAAAATCTGGTGCTTTTGCCAGGTTCCCTTCAAGAACTTTTGGATTTGGGATATCAGAAATTTGGTTTCCATCCCACCAAAATTTTAACCAAAGATGGTGCTTTGATTGAGGACTTGGCTGTAATAAGAGATGGTGATCATCTTGTTCTAGCCACTGAGGATGGACAACAGAGTCAAGAACATAGATAGATACAATTTACGTTCATATGGAAATGTACAATTTTGTCCGATTTATATAAAAAAAATCCAACTTCACAAAAAAAAAAAAGAAGAAGAAGAAGAAGAAGAAGAAGAAGAAGAGTAAGAGTAAATACTTCCTCTAAGAGCATCTCTAATGCATTCAATGGGTTGGAGAAAATGATGTGCCACATCATCAAATAGACAATGTCTATTAAAATTACTTCTCCAATGCACAATGTGGAATGCTATGTGAGGCTGACATGGCACCACAAAAAATAGAATATGTGAAGCACTTCTTCTACATCTAGACGTTCCGTGAGATTGGATGAGTCAGCAATTTTTTGATTTTTGACTTAAATTTTTAAAATTCTGTTAAGCAGATTAGTTTTATTATTTTTAATTTTAAAAAGTAAATGCCACATAATCAACATTATTGGATTGTAGACGGAATCCATTAGAGATAATTTTTGGATTTCACTGTTTATTCATTCTACATAATCTACAAGTCCGTCTATTTAATTGCCACATCAACCACAATTCATTGAGTGTATTGAAAATGCTCTAATGTGCAATATTTTGGGAGTTCTCTTAATCGATGTTTGGCATGAAGGATTGACAAGGAAAATTGGATGGTACACAATAATATTAGAGAAGAAAATAAATAAATTTTATTCATTATATAGTCAAATTCTATTCAATATTATGTACCGCACGAGCACATAATTTATTTTGCTGTTGCAGATAATTTATTCTCTTTAAGGCAAATGCAGACGGGTGCTCATGATAACGGTTAGAAATAAAATCTATATTTTTTAATTACATATTAATAATTAAAGAATCCATATATATCATGCTAAATTACTAAATATAATAATTCAGAAGAATACTTGTCATCATTGGTGTTGAAATTGAGAAGATTGGATCTTCCGCAGTCTAATCACCTTAATAGTGCTCAATGAAATCTCTGTATATAATAGTGTAGAAGAGAAGAGAAGAGCAAAAGTTTTTGATTGACTCGTGGACCATAACCCTATTTATTATATTCTATATATCCTAATTCAATTAGAAGTCCATCAATCCTAATTGGACTAGGATCCGGTCTCTACATATTATAGAGTCCGTACTCAGTTAAGATGTTTCAAAGGCCAATCAACAGATCACTTAATAGCCATATTAATTAGATAGCCCATATAATTGCAATACAATATGTAACCCATTATAGAGATAAAAAATCCAACAATCTCCCACTTGAGCCACATATATTATCCGAAACAATTATATTTTAAACTTTATGTGTATACTTAAATTGCTATCTTGCTTGAAACATCTTCGTACAATCTGGTCCATCTATTATATCAACATGAGATCAAAGCGGCCTTCGTCACATTAATCGGTAACTAAACCCATCAATGGTCATCATACCAACATATTCAATGACATAAATCGAGTATGGATGTGTAGCATAGAAATTACATGCAATGTGATCTTAACACATGTCTATTTCCAACTGGTCCTACTTTATTCTTTAGTGAGATCATACCAAAGATTTTCAATCTTAATGTTAAACCACAAATGGAAAGACCAGATTCAGAGATTTGTAAAAAACTATTATACTTTATTCTGCATAAAATAATTATAAAGTGTGTCTATTACTGAAAAGCATCAAAATACAAACTTCTACTAAACCAGCACATCATCAAACGATACAACACCCGTATGAGCTATATGCTCGTGAAACACCTTGGGTGGTAAACCTTTGGTGAGCGGATCCGCAATTATGGAGTTTGTGCCAATATGCTCTATAGACATCTGATTACTCCGAACTCTCTCTTTAACAACAAGAAACTTGATGTCTATGTGCTTCGACTTCGTAGAGTTTCTATTGTTGTTAGAATATAGTACAACCGATTTATTGTCACAATATGTCTTCAATGGTCTTTCAATACCATCTACAACACGCAACCCAGTGACAAAGTTTCGAAACTATATCCCATGATTAGATGTCTCATAACAGGCTATGAACTTAGCTGTCATGGTAGATGGAGCTATGAGCGTCTGCTTAACACTCTTTCAAGATATAGCTCATCCAGTCAGCAGATAAATATAGCTTGACGTGGATCTCTTACTATCTTGGCATCTAGTAAAATCAGAATCAGAATACCTAATGATCTCCAAATGATCTGACTTCCGATAGGTGAGCATGAAATCTTTTGTTCTCTGTAAACATTGCACTACCATTTTGGCTGCTTTCTAATGATCCATCCCGGGTTACTTAAATATCTGCCTAATAATCCCACTATGAACGCTATATCCGGACGCGTACATAGTTGAGCATACATAAGACTCTCTATAGCCGACGCATAAAGAATCTTTTGCATTTCTTTACCCCAACCTCATTCTTGGGGCATTGACTAAGGCTGAACTTATTTCCTTTAGTAATGGGCATATCTCCTAGTCCACAATCTTTCATGCCGAATCTTCTAAGTACTTTTTCGATATAGCTCTTTTGTGATAACTCAATGATACCCCGAGAGTGATCTCGATGTATCTGTATGCCTAATACAAAAGAGGCGTTCCCAAGATCTTTCATTTCAAAATTCTTAGTTAGAAATCTCTTGGTTTCGTGCACTAAGCCTATAGCGCTGCTAGTTAGCAGTATGTCATCGACATATAATACTAGAAAGATATATTTACTCCCATTGAACTTATGGTACACACAATTATCAACTGTATTTACCTCAAATCCAAACGAGATAATGGCTTGATGAAATTTGTAATACCATTGATGGGGTGCTTGCTCGAGACTATAGATGAATTTCTTTAGTCTGCATACTATTTTATTTGGATCACATGATACAAAGTTTTATGGTTGCACCATATATATCGTTTCTACAATATTACCATTGAGAAATGCATTCTTTACATCCATATGATGTATCTCCAAATCAAAATGAGCTACTAATGCCATTATTATCCTAAAAGAGTCTTTCGATAAAATCGGAGAGAAAGTCTCTATATAATCAATGTCTTTTTTCTGAGTGAAACCCTTGGTAACAAGACGAGCCTTATATCTCTCAACATTGTCTTTTGAATCTCTCTTGGTCTTAAATATCCATTTGCAACCAATATGACCATTGAGAAACACAGTCTTTACATCCATCTGATGTAGCTCCAAATCAAAATGAGCTACTAATACCATTACTATCCTGAAAGAGTCTTTCGATAAAATTGGAGAGAAAGTCTCTTTTATAATCAATGCATTCTTTCTTAGTGAAACCCTTGACAACAAGACGAGCCTTATATCTCTCAACATTGCCTTTTGAATCCCTCTTGGTCTTAAATATCCATTTGCAACCAATGGGTTTCGCACCTTCAGGCAATTTGATGAGATCCCAAACGTCATTGTCTTTCATGGTTTCATCACATCTTCCATGGCATCAACCCACTTTTGAGAATTAGAACTCTGTTTGGCTTGATGGAAGTTGATTGGATCATCTTCCACCACTCCTATGTCAACCTCATGTTCTTGGAGAAAGACGATATAGTCATCTAGAAACGCCATTCTCCTTTCTCTAGTTGATCTTTGCATTGGCATTTTTTCTTGAGGTTGTTGGATTTGCTCATCAGGAGAACAACTTTATTTTGTATAGGAAAGTTGTCGACATTGTCTTGATAATCCGAATTCACTTTTTTAACAATGTCAGTAATTTGATCATTGTCAATAGTGACAGCAGTAAGAGAAACGAGTTCCTCTTGAAAGACGATGTTCTTAACCTTATCTTTCCTTCCAAACTCAACATCCTAAAAGAATTTTGCATTTTCAGTCTCGAAAAAAGGACCTAGTTGAGGGATCATAGAATTTATAACCCCTGGACCGTTCAGGGTATCCAACAAAATAGCAATTTACAGTTCTTGAGTCCAGTTTCTTTTCACTTGGCCTGTAAGACCTCGCTTCTACTGGACATCCCCAAATGTGCAAGTGCCTAAGACCAGGCTTCTTGCTGATCCAAAGTTCATAAGGGATTTTAGTTACTACTATATTTAGAACCTTGTTGAGGATGTACGCTGCAGTCTTTAGTGCTTCTCTCCATAGGGATTTTGGTAAAGGAGAATGACTAATCATACTTCTTACCGTGTCTTTGACAATAACCTAAAAGTCCCTATAGCCTCAACTGCAACTGCTTTGCCATCACCCACAAAGATGAATCTTTCAGCATCAATTGGTTGTTGGCTCCACAGGCAACCCTGTATAGATACACTTATGTGAGTAGTAGCACCAGAATCCATCCACCAAGTGTGTCTAGGTACAGAAGCTAAATGAATTAACTTCAGAACAAACCATAGCGAGAAGCATACATTTTTTAACACACCGTGCAGCGTAACTAGGGCATTCTTTATTTATGTGTCCACCCTTTTTGCAAAACTAACAATTGATCTCCTTATCTTGTTTCTTTTGCACTTTATGTTGTGGTGCCCCAACTGCAGTTTACTTTTTCCTTTTCCTTTTCATTTTCTTGTCTTGAGGAGTGGTTGATATGTTAGTACTTTAAGTCCTCTTACGCTTAAGTCTTTTCTCTTCTTGCACTCAGTGAGATATGAGCTCATTAAGAGTCCATTTATCCTTTTGGGTGTTGTAACTCACTTAAAATTGGTTGTATTGTGCATGAAGGGAAATCAAAACCAAATGCACGAGCAAGTCCTTAGACAGCTCTAACTTCAATGCCTTTAGTTTGGAAGTGAGATTAGACATTTCCATAATGTACTCCATTACGTTCCTTTTTCTTTCATACCTCATTGAAACAAAGTGATCCAAAAGAGGACTTGTTTTAAGCCTTTTTGTTTTTGACAAAACACTTTTCAAGTTCTTTAAAGAACGTCTTAGCATTTTCCTCCTTAGACATAGGGCCCCTAAATATTTCTAAAATGGAACATTTCATGATCATAAGACTCATGCTGTTAGAACGATCCTAATTTTCAAGTCCCTTTTATCCTCAGTGGAACTTTCATCAGTGAGAGTAGGAGGTCGTTCTGTCCGAAGCGCAATGTCAAGATCCATGTGATTGAGAACAATCGTAACGTTCTCTTTCCAATTCTTGAAATTTGTGCTATTAAGCACATAGATGAAATTAATGTTAACAGATATTGTAGAAGCAGAAACTGAAAACAAGAGAATATTTCAAGCTCACAATTAATGATTATGTCATATCATATATATGACAAATTATATATAAAGGTGGGCCCATTACAAGATACCTAGCACAACATTGATATTTAGTCTTTGGATAAAAATATCAACTTGTAAGTGGTACTCTCAGTGTAGTAATTAAATATTGATAATTAATCTGTCAAACAATAAGCCTTTCTTTGGACCGACTTATTGTCCACATGAAAACTTTATAATTGTCACATATTTATTATCACAGGTATATTTGTCATTTGGCCAAAAAGTAACATTCCTTTGGGCCGATCATTGTTCGCATAAACAACAGACACGCACATCTTAATATTCTAAAATAAGCAAATCTACACTATAGAGGTTACTTTGGCAACGTATCGTTTCAATTGATTTATTTTAAAATATAAGACGATTAATTCAATGAACTGAAGATATTTTAGGGATTAAATTCAAAAATTCCAAACTTTAAGGGCCTAAGATTTTAAAATCTGAAACCTTGAAGGACCTAAGATTTAAAATCCAAAACCTTAAGGACTAAATCTTAAAATCCAAAAAGCATGTATTTTATTGGTAGGCCCATCACAAGATACCTAGTATAACATTGGCATTTAGTCTTTGGACAGAAACATCAATTGTAAGTGGTACTCTCCACGTAGTAATCAAATATAGATAATAAATCTATCAAACAATAGGCCCTTCTTTGGACCGACTTATTGTTCACATAATTTTTTTATAATTATCACATATTTACTACCACATGTATGTCTGCTATTTGGCCAAACAATAACCTTCTTTTGAATCGGTCATTGTTCGCATAAGTAACAAATATACTTATCTTTATATTGCAAATTAAACAAATCAATAGAATAGAGGTTACTTTGGCAACATATCATATTAATATTATTCACTTCGAAATATAAGACATTTGAATCAAGAATTTGAGAATTTTTGGAGAAAAACTTTAAGGTTCAAAACTTAGAAGACTTTAGAGTTGAAATTTTAATACTTTAGGGATTTAAAATTTAGAATTTATGAAGTTTTGAGAATGAATCCTAAATTTTAAAACTTTAATGGCCTTTCTTTAAAGAAATTTTAAAACTTTAGGATTAAAATTGAAAAATTTAAAATTTTAGTGGCCAACTTATGAAAAATTTCAACTTTAAGAGCTAAATTATTAAAATCCCATAACTATAGGGTTATATTACTTAATATTTAAAACTTTAGGACTTAGTTTTAAATTATCATAACCTGAGGGATTTAAATAATTAAGTTTTAAATTTTAGGAACTTAATGTGCAATATAACCAAAATCTCCAAAATTGCACCCTAATCCTTGAATTTATCTAATTTACATTTGAGGTCCTGTTTTCCAAAAAAAAAAACAGCAGCTAGGGTTTAAAACCCTAGCCACCATCCACTGGCATCAGCCACCGCCGCCTCCACCAGCATCAACCACCAGAATCAGCAAACGCGCGGCGCTGCTGTTCCCTACCAGCAACACCGTGTTGGCGCTGCTTCTTCTAGTAGCGCCAACGCGCTACTGTTCCTTTTTTTCTTTTCCTTTAGATCTAGATCTTTCACAATAAAGCAACTCAAATATATTTATACACAAAATGATTTTTCCTCCAAATATATATATATATATATATATATATATATGATTCTTTATATCTGAAAATAAATCTAACATTGTAAAGGAGGATTTTTTATATCTGAAATTCAATCCAACAACACAAAAGAGGATCATTCACGCTCAAATAATCTGAGATATATATAATTCTAGCACGTATATATAATTCCAAGTTATACATACATATTCTTTATTTTAATCAACAAAACAATCCAAAAAAAAATAAATCATATACAAATAATGACTTTTACCCAAAAAACAATCTTTTCTTCATGTGTACGATTTGAGCATTTAATAAATTAACCAAAATAATTATCATACTAATAATTCAATATGATATTGGCTCTGAAACCAATTGTTAAAAATAAAATCTATATTCTCTAATTACATATTAATAATTAAAGAATCCATATATATCATGCTAAATTACCAAGTATAATAATTCAGAAGAATACCTGTCATCATTGGTGTTGAAATTGAGAGGGTTGGATCTTCCGCAGTCTAATCACCTCAATAGTGGTCAATGGAATCTCTGTCTATAATGGTGTAGAAGAGAAGAGCAAAAGTTTTTAATTGACTCGGGGACCATAACCCTATTTATTATATTCTGTATATCCTAGTTCAATTAGAAGTCCATCAATCCTAATTCGACTAGGATTCGGTCTCTACACATTATAGAGTCCGTACTCAGTTCATATGTTTCGAATGCCTAATCAACAGATCACTTAATAGCCCTATTAATTAGATAGTCCATATAATTGCAATACAATATGTAGCCCATTATAGAGATAAAAAATCCTACAATCTGGTTGAGAAATTACAAGTAGACAAATATAAGCTTGGACTAGTAGGTATTAGCAATGAATTGTTAATTTCGGGCATAGACAGACCTCAGTGCATTGCATCATCTCGTACTGTGTTGTACCGTATTAGACTGTTGGGTTTTGATCTCAAATAAACCACGGACTATCATGATTCGAGATACTATATACTTCATAGACTTTGATCCCTGAATTGAAGAAAGAAAAAAGGTCTAATCCACAATGTGCCAGTCCCGAATAATTTAATGGGTTACTTGGAGGATTTAACAACTTTTGCTTGTTGCTCAGTAACACGGTTTAACCACATTCAATTTTTTTTTTATCTATATCCACCATAGTTAACTACATCCACTATGATTATCCTCATATTTTATTTTTATCAACATCCGTTAATAATTGTTGGATCAAGAAGTCGGTTATGATCCAACGGTGGCTCATTCCTATATAAACTCTCTCCTTTGATCTATGAAATACATAGAGTGAAAAAAGAGAGATAAAAGATTGTCTCATTTTCTTCCATAATCGGCGGATGTTCTTCTTGTTCCTCTTATGTCTTTGGTTTGTGAGTCGATAATTGTTCTTCGGGAGTAATAGTTCGGAGGTAGATGATTTAGATAAATATTTGTGGTCCAAAGATTGGGATTGATACACCGTGGACTTTGGTATTACAAATCTGAGCCTATTTCATCTTGTCATATTTAAAATAAAGAGGTATTTTTTTTCAACACTTGGTATCAAAGCCTTGGTGGCATTCCTAGCACAAGAAAAACAGCTTTTGTGGCTAGATTAACGAAGAAGAAAGAAGGAACGAATCTATCTGAATAAGTCCACCACTTTTCTGGCCAAACCAAGTATTGTTTGGAAAAAGGGAGGACATATCTAGGTTCGGGACGTCAAGGCAAACCTTTCGATCTGGCGTGTGGAGGGCGGCAACAGTCTCCTTTTAGCGGCATGTGGAAGGGCATTCCTACGAGTGCCTGGCAACAGCGACATCCTGTTGCTTTTGACGTTCGATGATGGTCCATTCCATCATAGGTGGTTCGAATAATTCAGACAACAGTTCATTAGTGGATACGTGCGATATTTTTTCAGCTTTTGTGGCTGATTTTTGCTTTTGCTGTTGTGGTAACCATCCTAGGGTGAATAGCGTGTGGCTCTAAGGTTTTTCATCTCTTCGGTAATACGAACAGTCAGAATTGTTTGCCCAGGTATGTAATTCTATTATTTTACTCTTTTCGCAATAGTGGTTATTGTGTGTGGTGACTATTAAGATTGGAGTTACCGTTTGGGGTAATCATTGTTAGACCCATGATATTATTTACTGTGTTTTGTGCTTAAATACTTCGTGAGATTATTATAGTGCTTTGTAACTTGTTGAAATTATTGCCATATACCTTTTTTATTATGTTTAGAATTAACCCAATCTTGATTTGTATCTGGCTTCTCCCTTGACCTGAGAATACAATTCTCAATGAATAACGGGGTTGTAGATCAGCCTGTACTTGTCAGACCTTAGGAAAGTATTTTGGCTTTCTAGTTTGCATTTACTTGCTTAAGATATTTGTTATATATCTTGTGCATTTTTTTGTGTGAAAATGAAAACACACCATTCTAAGTTGGGGGTTTTAATTGAAATAGTGATTTTTCAATTTGGCAACAAAAATTGAAAGGAATTCTTAATCAACAAAAAAGTTTTTAAAGCTGTTGACGATACTTTTCCAGCAATATTAACTAAAGATTAGAAAAAAGAATATGATGAATTGGTTTATATGTCTATTATTTTGTACTTGTCTGACTCTATTTTAGAAAAGTTGGTAAACTTGATTCCAGAAAAGACATTTGGAAGAAATTGGAGGAACTTTATTTAATGAAGTCGACTCTGAATAAACTTTTTCTACTTGAAAGTTTTTTCAATTTTAAATAGACTCCTCTAAATATTTGGATGATAATTTAGATATATTTAATAAATTGGTACAAGATATTACAAACTGTGGTAAAAAAGTGTATTAACCACGGATTTTCTTTTACGACCCTCTTGCTTATGGGCTATTCCGTGCACCCTTAGTTTATGTACTGTCCATTGGATGTTGGACCCCAAATTGGATTTCTGTCGCGTCCCTAGCAATTCGAACCCTTGACTTTTCCTATAAAAGGAACTTATGCTGAATGCTGATATCAGAGATTCGAACCATTGACCTCCTCAAACGATTCGAACCCTTGACGTCCCTTGCGTAGTTTCATTCAACATAGACAATTGCAGTCGAGAATGCTTTACTAGTGCAAGTGCAATCCAAGAACAACTAGATGATCGGTTAGGTATGTGCATCATTATTGTGTTATCTTGTTTTATACCGTAAGTTATTTTTTCAGCATTTTGGAAACTTAAACCAATATGCAAAATATTAACTGTATTTTTCCACCACCAAATTTTTTTTTAGTATGCAATTTCGAACAATTGAATATCTTCAAGGGACTTTATTTTATGTGTATTATAGACTAGAGTGGGGACTCGATTACATGGCTATGAAGATTGACATGAGTAAAGCGTATGATAGAGTAGAGTCTAACTTTATTTTATGCATGATGGAAAAAATAGGGTTCTCGGACTGGTGGAGAAAACTAATTACAAAGTGCATATCCACATCGAGTCTCCCATTTCTCATTAATGAAATTCTCCACGATCATGTGGTTCCATCGAGAGGTCTGAGGCAGGGTTTTCCACTATCTCCATATTTTTTTCTGTGATGTGCAGAGGGTTTTCCACATCCACTACAAAAAACACAAGCTGGAGAAAAAATAAGGGTTTAAGTTGTTCTCATAATTGTCTGCGAGTTCGTTATCTTTTTTGCTGACGACAGCTTAGTTTTCTGTCGAGCCATGTCAAATGATTTCCAGGCCATTAAATTGATTATCAATGCATATGAGGCAGCCTTGGGACAGAAAGTTAATATCACGGAGTCAGACATTACTTTCAATCCTAACACATTGGAAAGTATGCAACAATCAGTGCTTAAGTATTTTAGGCTAGAGCGCATTCAGCTGTACAACAAGTATTTGGGGGCTACCATTAGTAATTGTGCATAGTAAAAATTGAATATTGGAGGAATTTGAGGAAAGCGTATTGTAAAAACTCTAGCAGTGGCGGCGAAAATTCTTCACTATTGGCGGCAAAGAAATTCTCCTTATGACAGTGGCGTAATCAATTCCAACCTAATTGTGAGTATTTTTCAACCACCATTTGGCTTATGTGATGAATTAAGAAAATTAGATGCAACTTTTTGATGGAGAAAATAAAATGGAAAGACAAAGTACATTGGTTATCATGGGAAAAAAAAGTGTCAAACAAAGAACTGTGGTGGTATCGGATTCAAAGATTTGGTGCTCTTCAATCAGGCACTAGTGGCGAAACAGAGCTGGAGAATTGTCACAAATCCTGAATCTTTATCACTGCACATTCTAAGGGATAAATATTTTCCCCGCTGCCATTTTGTGCACGCGGTGGAAAAAGGGCAATGCTCTTACTTATGACACATTATACTATGGGGAATAGAGCTCTTTTGACATGGCCTATGGTGGAGGATAGATGACGGGATAGGGATGGCAATTTGACAGGCACCCTGTCCCAGAGAATCGGGTAATAAGAACGGGTTCAGGATGGAATGGACCCGCCTCGTAATGATAATTTTTTAAAATAAAAAATTATAAGCTAATGGGAATAGGTCCACTAAGAATTGAAACCTATGTGAAAATGTTGTTATTTCAAATTTTAACCACTAAACCACAACTCAAACCTTACATTTTTTTTGTTTAGTTTGATACAAATATTATAACAAATTCATATTTTTTATATCAAAAATTATTTATTGTGAAGAAGTATATATATAAAAAAACATAAAAATTTTCCCAATTGTTTATTCCAATATAAAAAATAAAAAATAAAAAAAAATCTATAATCAGGGCAGTGGGGGCCTTACCCCGCCTTGCCAATTACTAGGTCTAGGAGTGGGACGGGGTGTCCCTAATGTCCTGCGGAGTGGAAATGACCTGCACCATTGTCATCCCTAAGACGAGAGGAAAATATTGGTGTTCAGCTGTCCTTCGATCCCTTGCCCCCTCTCTTTTCTCCCTACTACACTGAGTAATGGCAACGTCCTGGTACATCCTCTATTCCACGATGGGAGTTAGAATGTCAATGCGCTTCAACAAAATTTTCTATCCATTGACATGGAGCTCATTCTTTCAATGCCATATAGGTTCTCGTGTGTGTGTGTGATATACTGATGTGGCATTTAGATCGTAAATGCATCTATCTCGTTAAGTAAAGAGATACTGTTTGGCAACATTACTAAAAAATTTGAACTCCTAGTCATGTTTGAACCCACTTTCCGATTGGTGGTGTTAGTCACTATTCTAAAAAGCTCGCATATGTGGCGCCTAGACTTCGCCTAAGCTTGAAGCTTGGCCTCGACGCCTAGACATGCCTCATGCCTCGCCCTTGCATCATCCTTGTCTCGCCATCGCTTAGGCCTCGCATAGGTCCGTAAAGCTTGAAGCTCGGCCTCCGTGCCTAGCCACGCTTTACATTTTTTAGAACACCGGTGTTAGTGTATTTAGTTATATAACATTTGTACTTATTTTATGTTACTATTGCTAGAAAAGTACAATTGTTTTTTTACTTGTTTGGTTAAGATAGTTTTGATATTTTGCTCATTTGACTATTTAAAGTCTTGTATTCTCACTTTTATATTATAAGCTTGTTTGGTTCTTTGAAACCATAGGCCTCTTTGCTCTTTTGTTTTATTATTTGCTTAGTTTTACAAGATTCACATAGTATCAGGGTTTCAATCAATATGAATACTTTATTCTATGGTATACCACATCTGGAGTATCATGTATTGACGTTCGGTATTGTTCTTGCCACTTGTCTTAATCTTAGTTTTGACATTTTGTTTGGACTTTCGTATATACTTGAAAAATATTTTCTTCATTTTTTTAATTTGATTTTTGTTTAGGCTTTTAGTATTTGTTTGAGATATTAATATATTGGTTGTTGGTTGGATATTTATGATGGCAGGTGCAAAAGATGATTCGCTTCAGTTTATTATGTGAGATTAGATGGAAAAAATTATTTGTATTGGAGTATTGTGATGGAAAATTTTTGAAGACCAAACATGAGCTTGATAAAGATGAAGATGTTATATTTTTAGAAATATTTTGTACTTGGGACATGAATAATTACGAGTTGGATATTCAATTTTGTTGAACACTCTATTGGTGTACAATTGGCAAAATATAACACATCTAAGGAAATTTAGAATCATTTGGCACGGTTGTTCTCACAGTCTAATTTTGTAAAAGAATACCAATTAGAAGTTGATATTCACGCACTAAAACAAAAAAATATGAGTATTCAAGAATTTTATTCTGCAATGACTAATCTTGGAATCAATTGGCTTACATTGGATGATGAGCTTTGGACTTATCAACCATATATTAAGCGTAGAGAGTAACAACACCTAGTTTAGTTTTTGATGGCTTTGCGTGATGATTTTGGTGCACTCCATGGTCAATTCCACATCGTAATCCTCTTTATTTCGTCGATTATGTTGTTAGTGAACTTTTGGCCGAGGAAATACATTTGACGTCTCATGTAGAAAAAATATCTATCTATACATCTCTTCGATTTGGGTTGTCCCTTCTCGACCACCTGCACAGAAGTAAACCAAATCTTATGTGAGGGTTTCTAGTGTAGGTGTAGCTTTTGCAAGTAGAAGGGACATTTAAAAGCTTAATTTCCTAATTTATTGAAGAAGCAACAACCCCAACAGCAACTGCAATATCAGTCCTAAGAGAATTGAGAGGTTAATTATAACAGCGATCTTATAGACCCAATACAAACAGAGTCAACAGCAGCTCCCACAGCAACTGCAATATTAGTCTTAAGATAATTGAGAGGTCAATCACAACAGCGATCTTATAGACCCAATACAAACACATCGACAATTGTATCTCTTTTCGACTTGTCTGGATTTGGAGCTCCACCATCTTTTGGTCCCACTTTAACTCACATAACTGAACAGTTTTAGAAGTTCATCACCATGTAGTCACATGCTATGTCAGCCTCCTCACGTGTAGGTTTGTCGTCCCAGAGTCTTTCAAGTATTTTTTTTTTCTGTATGGGTTTTAGATTCGGGTTCTTCTAATCACATGTCACCTGGCTTGAAATCTTTTACTTCTTTGTGTTCTTCTAAACCACATGTGCCTATCATGACTACTGATGGCACTCTGACGCCATTGGATGGTGTTGGTTCTATTAGCACACATAGTTTATCACTTTTTAATGTTTATTGCATCCATGTTCTTACTATGAATCTTATCTGTGTTGGTCATTTTTATGACTCTAGATACTTAGTTTAGTTTTCTTCTACTATTTTTTATGTACATGATCCTCGATCTCAGAAGCTGATTGGAATATGCCATAGACCTGAAAGATTATATGTTTTGGAAAATTTGAGATACTAGATGTTGCAGCCACTGGTGTTGATTTGTAATCTTTTTGTTTGAGTCATTCTTCTTCTAGTTTTTATTTGTTGCATTCTCATCTTAGTCATTTTCTGTTAGTCGTTTGAGATATTTAGTTTCTAAACGAACTTTGAGAAATTTACAAACTTGTGATATTTCTGATTGTAGTGGTTCCAAATTAGCAAAATTTTCTGCTCTATCTTTTAATAGAAGTACTTCTTCTTCTATTGCACCATTTGTTCTTATTCATTTTGATGTGTGGGGGACCTGTTTCTATTGCTACAAAGGAAGGATCTAGATATTATGTTTCTTTTATTGATGATTATAGTCTTTATTGTTGTGTTTATGTTATGAAACTTCGTTATGATTTTTTGTCTATTTACAAATTTTTTCGATCACTTGTCAAAACTCAACACTCTGTTGTAATTAAGTGTCTGTTTGGTAGAGTTTAAAAGTAGTTTTTAGGAGATTTTAATTTTTTTTTGATAAAATGTATAGTTGAAAAGTTGATAAAAATTGCGAATCCTATTAAATATGTGGTTGAAAATGAGTTTGGAAAAAAAAGAGTTTAAAAACATTTAAACAAAACATGCTCTAAGTGCTATAGATGTGATTTAGGTGGGAGTATACTTCTACTGAATTCTCTGAATTGCTTGCTTCTGATAAAACTGTACACCATACCTCTTGTATTGATACCTCTCAGTAGAATTACGAAAATATATGCATATTGTTGAAACTGCTCGTTTTCTCCTATTGTCTACCAAAGTTCTTAGTGAATTCTATAGTGAAGCAATCGTTATTGTTGTTCATTTAATCATTAAAATTTCATCGTCTAACACTTCCAGTTTGTCACCATCTAAAATATTTTATGGGCATCCTCATGATTATGCTTTCTTGAGAGTGTTTTTGTTGCACTTGTTTTGTTATTCGTCCTAAAGTAAAGTATATCAAGTTAACTTCATACTCTGCGATTTGTGTATATTTAGGTTATGGTGAGGGTAAAAATGTTACTGTTATTTATTTATTTATATTGTCAGTAAAAAATTGTAATTTCTCTCCTCATGTTGTGTTTCTTGAGCATATTCTGTTCTTTTCTATTACTGACAATTCTCATAACATGAATAATTCTGAACTCCTTTGCATTGACCATTTCATGATGATACAGATAGTCCACCTTTCCATACCTATGTATTATTGATACTCTATACCCTATGTATTATCGATATTCCTGATACCTGGAATTTCGTTCCATTACTCCTGGTAAACGTGATATTGGTTCTTGGTGGGTCTATAAGATCAAAACCAAATCTTATGGCTCAGTTGAGCGATACAAAGCCAGATTAGTTGTTAACAAATTTACTTAGCAGTATGGTATAGATTATAAGGAGACAGTTGCTCCTGTTGCAAAGATGACTATCATTTGTACACTTATTGTCGTTACCTCTGTTCATCGATGGAATATCTATCAGATGGATGTTAAGAATATTTTCTTGAATGGGAATCTTCAAGATGACATTTATATGGTACACCCTAATGGTATTTTCGATAATCATGGAGACGTTTACAAACTTAAAAAGACACTTTATGGTCTCAAACAGGCACCTCATGTGTGGTATTAGAAGGTTTTTACTGTTATTGTCTCTCTTGGTTTTTTCTTTGGTCATTATGATTTTGCTCTATTTGTTCGGTGCACTTAGGCAGGTCGTATTATTCTATCTTTGTATGTTGATAACATGATTATTACCGGCGATCATGTTGATGAGATTGTTGTTCTAAAGTTAGAATTAGCTCTTCAATTTAAAATGAATGACTTGGGCCCTTTACGTTATTTCCTGGGCATAGAGGTTGCTTATTCTCCTAAGGGTTATTTTCTACCTCAATCTAAGTATGCCACAGACGTCATTGAATGTGCTCATCTTACTGATACTCAAACCGTTGATAATCCCATTGAGTCTAATGTTCGATATTTACCATTTGATGGTATACATTTACAGATCCTACTTTATATTGTACTATTATTGGTTTTATGATATATCTCACTATTACTCATCCAAATATTTCCTATGTTGTTTATATTGTTAGTTAGTTTGTTGCATTTCCTACTACAGTTCATTGGACTGTTGCTGTTCGTATTTTGCGTTATCTTCGTGGTACTTACTTTAAGAGTCTTCTATTCCATCGACCTCATCTTTAGAGCTACGTGCGTACTCTGATGCTAATTAGGTTAGTGATCCCGCTGATCATAAATCCACCACCAGTCTGTGTATTTTTGGGTGATTTTCTTATGAAAAAGTAAGAGCAGACTGTCATTTCTTGATCTTCTACAACAGATTAGTATTGTGTTATGCATCCACTACCACTGAAATTGTATGGTTGTGCTGGTTACTTGCAGATTGTGAGTCATATGTAGTGATAACAAGAGTGATATTCACATATCTTACAACTCTATATTCCATGAGCGGACGAAGCACATTGAAATTGACTGTTATCTCACTCGACGCCACCTTTAGCATGGTACTATCAATTCACTCATTCTTTGATGCAATTTGCCATTTTTTCATGAAGTCGCACCCCGTTCAACGTTTTTTTATTGACAAACTATCGATGCTTCTTACAGTTGCATCGTGAATTTGATGAGGAGTGTTAGTGTTTTTAGTTATAGCATTTGCACTCATGTTATATTAATATTGTTACAAGGGTAAAATAATCTTTTTCATTTTTTCAGTTAAGATTTGTTAGACGTTTTGCTCATTTATAAGCTTGTTTGGTTCTTTGAAACCTAGGCCCTCTTTGCTCTCTTGTTTTCTTCTTTACTGTTGAGAGACATTCTTTCCAACAATCAAATTGTTAGGCAGCGACATATTCATGTGGGCAACACATGTGACATATGTGAAAGTAAGGAGGAGAGATCATGTATCATGCTTTAGTAATGTGAGATGATTCCAGAGGTGTGGCGAATGGCTACGAAATTATTCTGGCACCAACGCTTGCGACTTTTTGTTGAAAGCTTGGAGGGTGTTTTCGACTTATCAGATGGAACTTTTGATGGTAGCATGGAAGGACAAATTCAGAGAAAATTAATGGTGTCTGTCGTGAGCCTGCTAGACTTGTTGATGGCACTACTTGACCATTGGATACCTTGCTGACTACCAAAACATGAGAATGTACAAAGTGTTGAATACATAGGAGAATGAAGAACAAAACACGATATAGCAACTGAAAAGCCACCAAAAGAAGGTTTGAACACAATGTAGAATCGCCTAAAACGATATTTGTCACCACTGGGATGAGTACTTGAAGGCTTTAATGGAAAATGGTTTACTAGAGTAAACAAACCTTGAATTCAAGTTCAAATCAAGCAATAAGAACTTGAATAAAAAACTTGAAGAACACTTTATGAAATCTTAGTTTTGATATTTGATTTGGATGTAAGTTTGTGTATTTGATGTTAATGATATATATTCCAACATGAAAACCATATATATATATATATAATATCAAGTCCAATGCACGAATATGTGCCAAAACTATTCAAAACACTGTAAAAAATGGTAAAAAAAAAAATTTGAACTAGGTGACTACCCAGCACAAAATCTTGCGATCGCACAGTTCAACAAAATTGCTTCTGCACCCTTGTAACAAATCCAGCCTAAAATGTTTGCTCTATTTTGGCTTTTTTTGGGTTTTGCTCTGAGTATTTTTTCACCTACTTGATATCCTTACATATATGTTTGATTGATCCAAATCACTTTTCGTTATATATTGAACAATATTACAACAATCCCCACTTGTTTAATTATATAATGAGCTAAAACTCATATTTAACGACACTTATGCATAAAGTATGGATATCTTTCGATTTGAATCCAACCTTAGTGTAAATCTCACAAAGTATCATCGAAATCCCAAGTAGCATGAAAGCTTTGAACCTGTTCCAAAATCTATACAATTTCGTTTAGAACTCTTATGGCCTTGTGCTTCTCCTATTTGTGAACTTTTAAGAGAGAAACTCCAACTCTTTATTGAGGTGGCACCAACCCGAAGTTGATATAGGTAAACTTCTTGTAGTATCTTTGTCACTTTTAGAGATACTTGATCCAACGATCTGAACTTTATTAAGAGTTATAGAAACTTATCCCTCCTTTTCGTAACAACCATCACTTATAACCTAGGATAGGATTTAAGAAAAGAATAAGTGTTGAAACTATCCACTTATCAAATGACTTGTTGTTACCCTTTGAACCCAATGTATACTTGTCAGTATAGTCAGGTAGGGTTGTCTTCATTTGGTGGATTTAATTACAGAGTTTCAACTCCATCCTACTAGTTGTTGTCCACACTAACTCATTTGTGAGCAGTTTAGTAAGCAAATCAGCCAAATTCTCATTTGACTTCACATAAGTGAGTGAAATTATTTCATCTTCAATTAATTTTCTTACATAGTAATTTCTTAGACTCATGTGTCTAGATTTACCATTATACACTTTATTGTAATTTAGTTAAAATGACTTGACTATCACACAAAATAGATATAGAAGAATTATTCTTCTCTCACAATGGAATTTCATACATTAAATTCCTAAGCCATTCAGCTTCGGTTTCAACCAATGCTACAAATTCAGATTCCATAGTTAAGTGTTTAACGCACGTTTGTTTCTTGGATTTTCAAAAAACCGCACCTCCTTCAAGAGTGAAGACCCAACTTGAGGTGGATTTATTTTTACCTGCGTAGCCTTCCAATGTTCTTTACTTGAATTGCTAGTAAACCTACTAAGTTTACTAATTGCAAAAGCTATATCGAGTCTTGTACATCGCACCGTATACATAAGACTCCCTATAATACTTGCATACTCAAGTTGAGCTATTAGTCTTCCAACATTCTTTACAAGTCTCAAACATGGATCAAACAGGGTATTTATCTCTTTGATGTTCAAATGATTGAACTTGTTGATCACATTCTTCACACAATGTGATTGACTCAACATATAACTCCCACTAGTCTCGATGACCTTTTTGGTATTTGCTTGACCAAGATTTTTCATTTTAAATGTGGAAGATAGAAAAAACTTCTTTGTTTCTTTTATACCGTGCATTTGATTATTTACAATCAACATGTCATCCACTTATAAACAAATAAGCACAACATAATTATCACAAACTTTTGAATATAAACATTTATCAACACTGTTATGTTTAAATCTAAAGGATATTATTGCTAAATTAATTTTTTGTGCCATTTCTTTGGTGTTTATTTTAATTCATATAATGATTTTACTAATTTGCACACTTTATGTTCATTTCTGGGTAGAACAAAATTTTCTGGTTGTTCCATACAAACATCTTCATCGAGATCTTTATTTAAGAACACCGTCTTAACATTCATTTGTTGTATATACAAATCATAAATAGAAGCTAAAGCGAATAAAATCATAATTAAGGTTATTCGTTCAACTAGTGCATACATGTCAAAGTAATCAATTCTTTTTTTTTTCCCAATACTCTTTGGCCACTTACCTAGCTTTAAAGGTATTAAGAGTACTATTTGTATTGTATTTCCTCCTAAATATCCATTTACAACCTATAGTTTTTGAGCTGGGTGATAAATCGACTAGTTCTCGAGTATTGGCTAGCATTATTGAATCCAATTCATCATTTATAACTTCTTTCCAAATGATACTATCCCTCGATGACATTGCCTCTCAATAAGTTTTAGGATCAGTTTCTACTTGAAGAACATACGGAGTAGTTGTTGTGATGCTCTTCTCATTCTCTCAACCAAATAGAAGGAAATAAATTGAGAATCAATTTAATCCGGTCCTAGCACTTTATCATGTCGAGATCTTTTGCTTCTATGAAGTTCACTTGTATCAACATCCTCGAAAGGTGTTTATACTATGATTTTGTAGAACTAGGAGTCTTCATTTGTGATTCCCTTAGAGAATTATTATCCGAAAACAACAAATTCTCAAAGAACTCTATGTCTCAGGATTCAATTATGACATTGGTTTCCAAGTTTAATAAACAATATGTCTTACTGTTTTGAGCATATCTTACAAAAGTACAATTGATCCCTCTAAGACCCAACTTAGTCGTTTTAGGATCTGTGTTCTTGCAATAAGCAAAACACCTCTACATTTTGAAATAACAAATGTTTGGTTTTCTTCATTTTCACAATTCATAGGGAGAAATCTTAATTCTTTTAGAGGAAATCATATTAACTATGTGACACACACTTAACAAAGCTTCACCCCATAAATTAAATGACAACTTAGCACTTAATAACATAGAATTTATCATCTTAACTAATCTCCTATTCTTTCTCTAACCATTTTGTTCGGGTATTCTAGGTGCGCTACATTGATATATTATGCCATGTTGTTCACAAAAAAAAATTAAATTTATTAGAAAAGTATCCACCTCCTCTATCACTTTTAAGAATTTTAATCTTTTTAGTTAATTGATTTTCTACCTCGATTTTGTATATCTTAAACATACTAAAGACTTCATCCTTATGTTTCATCAAGTAGATATAATAAAACCTAGAATGATCATCTATGAATGTTATGAAGTATTTATTACATTCTCTAGTTAACATTCCATTTAATTCACATATATCATAATGAATCAAGTCAAATAAATTATAGATCATTTCAACACTATGAAAATATTTTTTAATTATCTTAGACTTAACACATAATTCAAATTTATTATGTTCTATGTTTTCACATGAAATCATTTTGGTTTCTATCATTTTTTTAAAAGTAGAGTAATGCCATAAAGAGAAAGACTCAACAACATAATTCAAATTAGTAGTTTTATTAATATCATTGTCAATAGTACAAAGTTTGATTATTTTATCACTAGAATAGCATTTTCCAACAAATAAACCATTCTGGAAAAGTACAAGTTTGTCCGACGCATATGCGGATTTAATTTCCAGTTTTTTCAACAAATCTCCACTTACAAGATTTCTATTCATATCCGTTACATGTAAAATATTTAGCAATGTGATTTTCTTGCCGGATTGAACTTTATTACCCATTTGGATGTGTTCATCATACACCTCTTGATAGCACACATATATGGTAGTACATGTATCATACCACCATCCTTGAACTTTTTCTTTGACAGCATTGACAATGCTCACAATAGCAACAATATTGTCGGTGTCAATGGAATTCACCTTGCATGTTTGTTTGTTTGTTTGTTTTTTTTGTTTATGATTCCTACACTCCCAGACATAATGTTCGGATTTGCCACACACATAACAAGAAACCTTAGATTTTTTTTTTGTTCTTGTTATCTTTGTTGGAGTTTGAGGATTTTCTCTTCATGGAATCCTTGTTAGATTGGTTGGCTTGATCCACAGTATGGGCTTTGGAAGTGCCCTCATGAGAATTTTCATTCACATCTCGTGCACTTGACTCTTTCTCAATTTGAAAATATTTTTGAATTCCTTCAAAAGAATAATCCTCGAAACTATGAAGAATTTTCTTCCTATAACATTTCCATGATGGTGGCAACTTAACAATAATTGCACAAACTTGAAAAGTTTCTGAATTTCAATCTTCACAAACTTCATTTTGTTGACAACAACTTGCAACTCATGTACTTGTCTTAACAATGACACGTTATCCAAAAACTTGAAATCAAAATATTTAAAAATCAATAATTTTTTGATATCTTCTTCCTCGGCTTTGTTTTTATTTTTCAATGCATTCCATATCTCCTTTGTCGAATGGTGTTTGTGTATAATCGCTGTCCTCAAACGATATTTGTCACAACCGGAATGAGTACTTCAAGGCATTTATGACAAATAGTTTGCATGAGAAAACAAATATTGAATTCAAGTTCAAATCAAGCAATAAGAATTTGAATAAAAAACTTGAAGAACACTAAAAGAAATATGAGTTTTGATATTTGATTTGGATGTAAGTTTGTGTATTTGATGTTAATGATATATATTCCAACATGAAAGTCATCCATATATACAGAATATCAAGTCTAATTCAAACCAAAATGTGCCAATACTATTCAAAATGCTACAAAAAATGGTTACTGAAAATTTGAACTGGGTGATCAAAATGGCTCTGCAGCCTTAACATATCGCCCAGCCTAAAATGGCTGCTCTATTTTGGCTTTTTCTGAGTTTTGCTTAAGATGTTTTTCCACATACTTGATACGGTCCTGATCTCCTCCCCACAATGGAGAAGACAAACCTTCTCCCACTGCACACATGTCTACTTTTCATTGGACAATGAAAAGTGGTTAAACATTAAATGAGTTCCACTTGTCCAATAAAAAGTGGACAAGTGTACAATCTTCCCCACTGGGGAGAAGATTAGGTCCCCTACTTGATATCTTCACATAGATATTTGATTAATTCAAATCATTTCTCATTATATATTGAACAACATTACAACACAAAGAATAAAGAAAATATTTTGGATATTAACATTTTTTTTTTATCTTGACAAGAAAAATATCCCTCTCATATCTCTTTCACAAGCACTTAGCCAAAAAATGGTACTCGAAAGATGTCTAATGGGAGGTAGACCAAAACTAACGTTGTTAATATTTGTTCAGACAGCAACCAACATGCATGAAAGAACATGGGATAGATCGAATCTGGTATATAAATCATCAGATAACCACATTTTCATTTACCAGAAACAGTGAGATATATGATAACAGAAAATTCATGTTCAACATGCCTGTATGCAATAATCTGATGTATCCACAAAATATCTTGGCCAGCAACCAACTAAAAGCTAACGCATGGACGATAACTCCCCCAAACATAGCTCACAACTTTCATCGTGCTCGATAGAGCAACTTTTCTCAAAAAACAAAGTAATAAATTTGAATCTCCAAATGTCAGTTGAAACTAAAACAATATGAACACCATCATTTTTCAATTTTCTATTGTTTACAGTACATCTGTGGAAATTTCCTAGAAACAGTTGAAGTCAAATATTAGTAAATTTCCTAACTGGTTCTTAATCAGATTTTATCGATAATGCATTCAAAAAGAGTTACAGTTACTATCCTTTGTCGTTCTTTTCCCGATTCTCCTGTCTTACTGAGCTGCTTGGTATGCTACGAGCAAAGAAGGACTAAGACAACTTCCTGCAAAATATATCATGGCTTCTACTCTGACGGACAAAAGTATAAAACGTAAACGAATAATGTTTTCTTTTTTTTCAATCCGTTCGTTTTTTCTTTCTTTCTGTTTTCCTTCCTCTTTTCTCTGTCTTTTGTTGTGCTTCCTATGCTATAATCGTTACGTAGTACACGAAGACAGCATTCTTTAGAAAACTTCAAAGATGTTATTGTATGAGCTGTTCCTTACACTCCATCAGAACCTTCAGGGAAGATCTGCAATAACATATTGAATTGTATTATACATTCCCAAATCATGCAATATCTGACCAATAAAAACAAGCTCGTAGTTATGAGTAACTGACCTGAAACTGCCTGTCAGTGAAGCTCACAGATCTATGCTTCAATTCACCTCTATGAGTCGTCATCTCGTCCAATATTTCGTACACATCAACACCACCTTCTTCACCATCGGGATCAGTCTCTTCTTGATCCTGTTTTACACGTTTTAAACATAACATAAACATGTTTTCCCGGAAATAAAGTGGTAGAAAAACACGAGTAAAACTATCCATGTGTGCATATATTGTGCATATATGGTTTGTTTGGTATGGTGGATTAGACAAGATTGGGGAGTATTTAGAAAGAAAAAAGATAACTAAGTTCTTGTCCATCTGTACTCTCTAATCTTATCCAATACTGTATACCCAACATGCACATAATTTCAAATAATATTATTAACTCGACTTCAGACATAAATAGCCATCACAAGAATCTAAGGAACAGAATAACATACCCCGAGCGAGTGACTTCTTCCCCGGATAGGATGTCCTGTAATTTCCTCATATTCAGCTGCATCTAATTCCCGAAGATGATGAGGCGGAAACACCTTGGGGAGAACGTGTTCTCTTATACTTATCAGAAGGAAGAACGGTAATGGAAACAATATTCCAGCAATAGGTATCCATGTGATTCCAAAGCATACCAAAAGATATGCAAACTGGAAAACTGTAAACATGAAGATGTATTTGAATGGTACTGACTCCACGAATGAAGCATGGAGACTCTCAATGACTCTGCCAAAGAAAGCATCCTAAGAAAGTTAACCAGAAACATAATGCGAATCTTAAATTTTCTTAGTGCTTAATTAATCTAGAAAAGAGATTTCAAGCACAATGAATATGCAAAGCTTACTTGAAACGTCGGCCAGGAGGAATGAAGAGCAGCAGCATCCTCTCCCAAAACTGATTACCTGGGAGACTGTCAATGGCCATGTAGGCAAAGTATCCCCATAGAACTGAGGTAGGTATCATCTTGATCACAGGCATTGCACATACGGCCAGTCCCACGAGTATGGATTGAAGCAAGTTGCTAACTCTTTGCTCATTTACTCGAACAGGCAAGTGGAGATCAATGTACTTTTCAGGATCAAATTTTCCGTTCGTATCTCCTTCATCGTCATGTTTCAAGACAGCCTCCTTCAGGTTTGCCAACTCGTTGTCAACTGTACGCTGCAGGAACATAAAGTTTGCTTACCTAATCATCCACAAGGGAATAGAAAATGCACGCTTACAGGAATACAGACTAGAAGGGAGATCTTACAGATGGAGCATTCTCCATCTCAATGAACACCGCGTGCATTCTTCCATAGATTTCAGAATGGCTTGCTTCTTGTTTCATGCCCTCCTTTGCTCTTTGTACCATTTTCTTCCGAATCAACTGCAGATTGGAATCTAGTTCTTTAAGAATGTATTCTTTTTGTATTGGTGAAAACAGTATGCAAAAAAATTTCTACATAATTGCATTCACCCACCTGCCTCTTGAGGACGGCAAGACTCCTTGTGTGCATAGGTGATTGTGGAAGGACCCCGTTTGAAGGCGGAAGTCCAAGCAACCCGCAAAGCAAAGTCTGAGATCACAGGGCAGCACAAATCTTTAGCAAATCAGTCAAGAAAATTCAATAAAAATTCCAAATTGATGACCTCAAGAAGTTCAGAGATGCTGAAATGCTTGACAACAGCTTAAATTTTATACCATGACTCCAAGCAAGAGGATGTCATAGTGGTAAGCAGATGAATTTTTGAGGTTGAATTCCTTCTGTTGTGCCAACTGTGAAGCTACACTGTGATCGAAAAAGTACAGTCCTGCTATCATCACAGCAGGTATGATGGCAGCAAAAATATAACCTGTCGGTACCCTTCCCATGTCCTGCAAATTCACGATATAAAGCGTTTCTAAACTTTCTTATCATTCATAATATTATTTGATAAATCAAGCAAATCAGAACACTAGATTCAATAGATGATTTACATAAACGATAAATAAGAACACAACGCAGCATTTCAGAACTTCAGAGATTCTTTAGAAAATAATGAGACATCGAAACTACAGCAATAATTGTGCACCATATCCAAATTAAATTGAGTATGTGAGAAACAGGATTGTCAATCATTTGATACCTTAACCACGGTCCAGTGATACAACGATGCTGATTCCCAGGGAAGAGGACAGACGAGCCTCCTGGGAACTCCAGAAGGAACTTTGCCGGGTACGCTATAAGATAATGCTGTCCACACCACAACCATGAGTGGAACCCCATAGTCAGCAATAAAGCTTCTAAACCAGCCTGTGCACATTGTCATGAGCCTAAATTTAGTTAAAAATTTAAATGGAGATGAAATGCCACTATGATTGACTAAATACTAAATAGAAAATAACTTCGGATACCTGTACCATACGGCCAAGACCTAGCTTTTCTGCTCTTAAGGGCAGTGAGAAGCAGACCAAACGAAAATATTATTGCAAGTAAACCATTTGCGTAAAGCCATTGATATTGGAACTTCTCTTCTGCGGTATTTTCACCTTTTGGAACATGAAATTCACTCACCACACCCTGTGATTCAAACATTAATGATTATTGACACAATTTCCTCTAGTGTTTCAAATAGTATCCTAGAAAGTATGGAAAGGAAAATATCCAAAACGAAAAGAAAAAGGAAAAAACCTTGATAGCCTCTTGAATGAAAAGAACAGTGATCAACATTCCGAAAAGTTCCCCTGCCACCCTTGTAAATCGGGAGATGATTGTGCAAGCATTAAATATAGCAAGCAGAAACAGCATTAAGGCAGTCCACACACAGACCCTATTAAAAAAATCAAATTCACCACTGTTATCGTATGCGTCTTCTTGTTCAAGATGCCATTAAAAAGTCGAAATAATCGAAAGGAAAGGGGAAATTAGTTTTCCATACCACCCAGCCCAGGCTAAAAACAGCTCTTTTCCCATTCCTTTCTTGGCAAAACTGTACAAGTATGTGTACATTATAATTGTTGGTTCTGCAACTCCCAAAATCAACATTGGCTGTCCTCCGAAAATTGAATGGATGACTCCACAGATAGCAGTGGAAACAAGAGTTTCAGCAGTGCTCAAGCTTCCATCTATCACAAATCAAACAAATTTCTCAAGATAAATATAATGCATCTTCAATATGGATGTAGGATGAAATTACTTTAGAACAAATTAGAAAACTTTCATATAAAAAATCATCATATTGCAATACCTATAAAAGTATTTGGTGAGCTAAAAAATAATACCTGTTTCCCTACTCAATTGCTCCCCGAAGGCAATGACAGGGAGAGCAGAAGCAAAGAATATGTATGCTGTTGGAGCTAGTATCCTGAAAATGGTCAACGGCAAAAATATTCAAATTTACTTGAGGTGCTTTAAAAGTGAAATTCCCACAATCGATTCCTTCCATAAGTAAAAAGACTTCACCTTGCACCCGAACCACATGCATCGAGCCAGTCTTTTTTGTAGCATGCTAGCCTTCCTTTGGCATCAGTGATGACTCCCTTGAAAGGAGTCTTTAAGTGATTCATTGCTTTTGCTGCATAAGAAACTAAAGGGGTCAAATATACTGATAAATGTTAAAACCAAGATTATATACAAAATGCTATGATCCTTTAAAATTAAGCGAGCCAATGAATTTCATTAGACTGCAATTAGAGAAAAGGATACGGGACAGTGCATACTTTCAATTTTGATACAATAAACAATAGTTCGACCAGGTTGTGAAGTGTCGAATGCATTAAACCAATAACAGCATTCAAATGACACAAATTGGGAAGGAAAAAAACACATAATTAAAGATAAATAAAGCCGGTTGTGTAGGAGATGATCAGAATCAATATTATAATAGTGATGTATTAATATATTACTGCACCAAAGTAATTAACCAAATAGAAAACTCCTGTCAAGAACATAGAGAAGACTTGTGACATCTTTCATGTGAATGGATAAATGGTTTATAAGATAATCAAGAAAGCACATGAACCCCATCCTTTGACACAGTTAATATTTACTATCCACATTCTTAAAATGGACAAAATCCGGACATACGAATTGTGTGGACAATTATTACGAAATTTTAAGGAATAAGGCGAAATTTCCATGAACCAATGACATCATGCATACCTCATGGACACTTTTGACAAATTCAAAGATAGAGAAATGACAAGAAAAGATCATGAACTGTCCATTGGCAACATTGTTCCCATATTATATTCAAAAATCCCATTTTTTCACTATTTCTAGTGCTGAGAAAATCGAAGAAATGGAAACTGAAGAACATATTTTGAAAAATACATATACCCTAAAAATAGAAATTTTACATAAGAATTGACACCCATGTTTGCAAATCTTTTCATTTTTCATCTTCTTTCACGCCATCAATAATCTTTAAAACATGACAGGGATTAACACGAACCATCTTGTTAATCCTATCTTAATCTACAACAGACAAGAATAATAGCAAAAATATTTGCACTCGAGCCCAAAAATTCTTCAAATTTCATTAGCTTTTCACTTCAACAGTATTCTTAAAAACAAAACCCAGAAAACCAAACAACACGTGTAGAAATACATATAATAATATCAAGAAAGATAATATAACAATAACGTAAGTGCATGAAATAGAATAGAGAGAGAAATCTAGACAAAAATGGACCTCTAAACGAAGAAAGAACCAAATGCACGTCGTTATTTTTTTTTTATGTGAATGAATAATAATAATAAAACAACTTTTTCCGGCCGGCGAAATGCCGCCGGAGAAGAAGGGGCAAGAGTAGTCTACAATACAAGAAGGAAAAAGAATAGTCTTTCAACCTCTTTTCTCTCTTTATTTTACGCTGTAATTTTCTTGTCTGTTGTTCTCCTATTTTCTCTCTTTGCCAGTAATTTATGGAAATGAGTAGCCTTGTGTATATGCAGGAGGACGAGGAGCGAAAGTTTGGGATACGGTGTTCAAATATAAACACGGAGAGCGCGGGTCGGGTGGGGCCGGTTGGATCCGCTGTATTGAAAGCTTGGCTGCGAAATTAGTGGGAAAAAATAACATCGGAAGTCCTTAACCTTCTTCTACGCTAGAAGTATTTGGATTTCCAGCCTATTCAAAACATTACTTTCGTCTCTCTACCATTTCAATTTTTTGATTGTTACAGTCATTCTAGATCGAAACTATTCAAAGAAAAGTTAAATGGCATGTGGAGAGCATGTGACTATTTTCAGGGACAAGAGGAAATGAAGCGGAAGCTCGGATTTGGTGTTCGAATATAACGAGAGTGTATTCAATTGAGACTTTTAAAATTTTTTATAAATTTTTATAAGTGAGTGATTTGGTAGAATTCGTGGACTTTTAAATGAATTTTATGAATTTATTGAGAATTAATAAAAATCTTTCTTAAATTTTTATAGATTTTGATTAAAGATTTATGTACACTTCTATAAACTTCCATTAAAGATTTTTATTTTGTAAAAAAAAAAATAAGTACATATAAATCATCCAAAACACATATAATATACTATAATATTATTTTGAGTAACTTCTTGTATGTCCAAATCATTTACATAATATATAATTAAGAATTCAAAATAATAAATCACATTTCTCATGTCAATAAAAAAATTTATTAATAAATATAAAAAAATTTAAGTCACATAAATTAAATTAAAAAATGACATAAATCCCAAAAAAAAAAAAAATTTTAAATAATATTCAATAAAAAAATATCAAATATTCACAACATATCATGATAGACGAGAAAGATACGAGAAAATCCTAGAAGTGAAAGAAAATAAACGTTCTTTATTTTTTGGCTCTGAAGTTTTCACAAATCTCAAGGTAGACTAGATATTTTTTTTTTTAGATTTGATATTTATACTTTTCACCAAAAAGTCTCTATAAATTTCTAGAAGTCTAGTAAGTAAAGAATTCATAAAAGTACTTCTTAATTTGAATACCCCATAATTTATAGACACTTTTAAAAAGTTTTAATTCAATACACCGTGATTTTTAAAGACTTTGTTAAAGTCTCTGAACGTCTTTATTGAATAAACCAATATTTTTAGACAGATTTTAAAAGTCTACATTTAATACTCTTAAACTTTTAAATCTTTAAAAATATGTAAAAATCTCAATTTGAATACACCCCCTTAGGGTACTGGTCGCGTTGGGTTGATGGGTCCGCTATGTGATGAAGCTTGGGTGCAAATTCGTGAAAATTTGTTGTATTTCTAGTAGGGCTGAACAATGAAACCGCAAAATCGAATTGAAACCGATTTTTGAAATCGTTGGTTTGGATCAACGTGAATCAGTCAAGATTTTGGTTTTGAACCAAACTAAACCGTTTTGAAGTGGTATGGTTTATGTTTCAATTTTTTCAAACCGTTTAAAAAAAATGAAAATAAATAAATTTTAATTTTAATCAACCCAGTTAAAACTAAAGCAATCCATTATCTATATTAAACACAACCTAATTAAAATCAATATCCAATTAGGCAATTACCTATCTCAGTTAAACCCTACCTAATACTATAATTGTGAAGGCAAAATCAAAACCCATGACTGTAATTGCTGAAGGGTGAAGACGTCATTTTAACCGGCCAAACCAATTGCTCATGGTCTTACCCCATTTCTTTTCCTTCTACCAATAATTTCTTCGATTTTGGCTCAATTTATAGGTTAATTCAACATTTTCCTTTTTGATTTTTTATAATTGTTTGCTATATTTTATTGTTAGTTGTGTGATAGAGAAATTTTTCCATTAGAATTGTTTTATAATTTTTTTATGTGATCCCAACCCTGGTAAAGATCTACAGAAATGACTGATAATAATGTTGTCATTGCTGCTGTGTTCTCGACTAAAAACGGACTTCCAGAAAGTTATAAGAAAAATTCTAACTAGTCAAGATTTTATTTCGATTATATGTAATACTTTCTAAACTATTCCAATATAACATTGTTTGAAACTAAGTCGATTTATTGTGATTCTAAACTATTACAAAGTTGATTTTGTGGATTAGAGATATATATTCCTATAGTGTGATTGCCAATTTGTAATTTAAAATAGCACATTCAATAGTTCATTTGAGAATTGAAAATGCAATGCAAATCAAATTCCACATTGAATATTATCAAATTTTGTTATGATAAATTTGTCATCTTTAGTCCCTAGAGATAATTTTAATTGATCAACATATCCCTTGGCACTTCTATTGTGTAATTTAACTTTCTGTAGAGACTAGTATTTGGAAACAGTTGTTTATGATCTATTATACTTGGATTCCTAATTCATTCACATTCCCCTTTTGTTGATCTAGTGATTTTTCTCATTAAATACGAATTCATTGCTAAACTTGCTATGATTTATTTTAAATTATTACTATCACGTTGTTGCATTATAATGATTAAAAGTGAAAGTATAGAACTTTGATTTGTAATATCTTGTTTTAGTTGGCAGTGATGCTAATACAATTTTTGTCTTGTATTGATACTAATATTTATGTTTTATCGTGAGATTTTAGACTAATATTTATGATTTAACTTGTTCGATATATGTTGTTGTTTTTTTTTACTAAACCGTGGTTTTAAACCGAACCAAACAACAAAAAATGGTTTGGTTTGAAAAAATTTCAAACCGCTCTAAGTGATTTGATTTGAAAATTTACCACAAACCGTTCAAATTGAACCGTGTTCATCCCTAGTTTCTTGGAAGAGTTTGGAGACTATCATTTTTAATAGGAAAAATCAAGGTTGTGTTCTGCAATCTTTAAATTAGTATGGTTTTTGGGTCTCCAACCTTCAAAGATGAGGTTCTGGGTCATAACTTATTTAAATATGTAAATTTGAGTCTCTACGTGATGAAAACGGTCAATCTAGAGGTCAAAATTGCACACAACTTTCACGCAAGTTAGTTGGATGGAAAAATCGTTAAAAGATTTAATGTACAACTTGAAATAACGTGGAAGTCGTGTACGATTTTAACGTCCACATCGTCAGTTTCTAAGAATTTAAATTAACAAATTTAAATAGGTTGGAACTCAAAACTCGTTGCCTGAAAGGTTGAGGAGTCGCCCCTAATTTTCTCTTAACAATATTACATTTCACGCCTAGTAGTTTTTCATTATTGTCATTGGGTCCATAAAAAACTTTCTAATCATCTTTGATGTCCGAACATTTAAGTCAACGTATTTTCAATTGATTGACTATGCATGTGTTCATTTATTAGTTGTTTATTTATTTTCTTCTCAAATAAGCAACAAATCATACCAATTCAACCAATTTATATTTATTAAATCCATGGACTACCATGATGCAAAACCTTTTCTCAAAAAATTATTGGTATCTTAATTGATGTCACAAAACAGCACATACTACTTATATATGACTCATTTTTAAACACGTCCAAACATGATTTTTTGAGTTGAACCAACCACATTTTCAACTTATAATTATCTACTTACCTCAAATTATAATTTAACTAACAAGTTGAGCCTAAAAATTGCACCTTTCATTAACAAAAATTTGTACACGTGACACATTAGTGATAATATTATATCCCCGAAATTCATTGGGACAGTTGCAACTTCGTGTAATTACGGGGACTTTTATGATAATGTTTCGGTTTTTTAAGGACACGCACGAAATGTCCAAAAATAATATTGTCTAACTATTACTATTATTTTTTGCCAAAAATGAATGGATTTGAAATAATGAAATCCATAACATGTCCATTATATTTGTTAAATCGATTACTTCAAATGGAAGATAATGAACGAATAAAGATATTTACAATGATTGGATTTGCATTTTTATAATAAAATGCCCAAGGATTTTTATGGTATATTTTCTTTTTGGAAATTAGGGGAAAATTCAGTTTGATGACTTGAATTGAAAAAGTCTACTATTCATTTTTTTTTTTTTTTTCAAATGTCGATTTTTTTTTTTTACAATGTCTAGAATACCTTTGACATTGCTAGATTGTAATTCTCCCGCCCTATTTTTCACTCTCCATTCGATAGCCGAGGGTCCACCTACGAAAACTGCAGTCGGTGCTCAAAACCATACTTATGTCCTGATTTCTTAGACTACATCACCGACCACCGATGATTGGACTTAAGTTCACATATTTCGCCCCATCGATTTCTATAAAATGAAAAATGTATTATTTTTTCATTTTTATTAGTGTGGTTAGTGTGCTCAGTGCCCTCATCTTGCAGATATATTGGGTATATTTTTTCTCTATACTTGAAATATATATTTTGTATGGCATTGCGTTCAAAATGTCTTTATTTTGCAATGCGTGATGTAGAATAATATTCAGTTCGTTACATGATTTCTTTGTTATTGGTAATGTGGTGGCATGATATGAGAATTTATGATTCTCAATGTGAGAGTGAGTTGGATTTTTCGCATGTTCGAATATTCGAATTAGGGTCCATAGATTGTATGGAGAAATTTTATTGTCCATCGTCGATGGACCAATTTTGTTGTATTTGAAAACCGATGTATACATTCGATGACGGTGTGTTGAAAATACATGGTACTAACACGAGCTATCGTAGAAGAATCCACAAGTCATTACATATTTATTTTCGGTTGTATTGGTTATTTTTTAGGTGGTTTGATGTTGGCATCCGAGATGATGAACATGGGCGTTGTATTGGCTTCTAAAATACAATTCGGCAATTGGAATTAGGGCGAAGTGTTGTCCAAAGCACTGATCGATATGTTTTAAAATCATTCGAAATAGGGTTCGTGCATAGATTCTACCGATTTTTTAGTCAATTTTTTGTTTGATGTCGAAAAACGATGTAAGAATTCGAAATAGGGTTCATGCATAGATTGTACTGAAACATTGTTGTCTATCGTTGAAGTTCAATGGGATGGTCCATTTTCATTGTGGTTGAAAAACGATGTACACATTCGATAGCATTGTGTTGAAAAACATATGGTATTTACGGGGGCTTTCACAGAAGAATTCGCCAGTCATTACATGTTTGTTTTGGGTTGTATTGGTAATTTTGTGGTGATCTAATGTTGGCATTCGAGATGGTGAACACGGGTTTGCATCTACTTCTATAACATAATTCGGCAATTGGAATTAGGACGACGTGTTATCGAAAGCTTTCGTAGATATGTTTTAGAAATCATTCGAAATAGAGTTCGTGCATAGATTGTACCAAAAAAAATTTAGTCCATCGTTGAAGTTTCATTGGATGGTCCTTTTCGTTGATGTCGGAAAAAGTGTGCACATTCGATGTCATTGTGTTGAAAATATATGGTGTTCACGCATATTTTTGTAGAATAATTCACCGGTCATTAAATGTTTATTTCGATTTTATTGGTCATTTTGTGATGGTCTGATATTGGCCTTCGAGGGGTGAACATAGACATTGCATTTGCTTCTAAAACGTAATTCTAAATCCCTGGTCGATATGTTTTAGAAATCATTCGAAATAGGTTTTGTGCATAGATTTTACCGAAATTTTTAGTCCATCGCCGAAGTTGCATTGGATAGTCCATTTTTGTTGATGTTGCAAAACTATGTACACATTCAATGGCAGTGTATTGAAAATATATGGTACTCACGCAGGTTTTCGTAGAAGAATATGTTGGTCACTATACATTTATTTTCAATTTTTTTGGTCATTTTGTTGTAGTATGATATTAGAGTTCGAAAGGGTGAACACGGGCATTGCATTTGCTTCTAAAACTTAATTCGACAGTTGGAATTAGGGCGAAGTGTTGTTGTTGATAACCTGGTTGATATGCTTTATAAATTCTGAGACCTTTGCAATTCGACATTTCAAATGTTGAAAACATTGTATCCATATACTAATTTCACGAAGCTGACACGTATGAAATTTAGGCAGTGCGGGAAAAATTTAAAGATTTATAATTCTCACATTGAAAATCCAGTTAAATTCTCTAAGGGTACAAAATGTTTGAAAATGTTTAGTGTGAATGAGCAAATTGTCTTCATTCTTGAAAAGAATAAATTTAAACTGAATAATAGTTAAGTAGTTGTGTCGTGAATTGACTTAGAATATTTCCAAGTTTACTTTACGGGGTACTGTAAGTTTGTTTTATTTTGCACGTTGACTCAATTGTTATGCATTTGTATTACAGTATATATTGGTTTAGCATGAACTACACAAAATATACGTGTCAATTTTGAATTAAATTTAGTTGTATGATGTTCGGTTGTATACAGATGTAATACGAATATTGGGTTGACAAGGGACGTCAATTCTACAGTCACATCACGCAACGTAGCAAGTTGGAAATAATTTGGACACTAAGGTCTAGTCTTAGTGACAAGTACGTGGACAGATTTGATAGATATTGATTTTACTGTTTTGTTAAGGTGGCGAAGTTGAATTTCTCCGCTAAACTTGTACACGAATTGATTTACAGGATGATTAGGTGCCATAAGCGGAAGTAGTGATGGTTTTATGTTTAATGGTAATGTGGCAAGATTTGGCGTGCAAGAGTTTTCCTTGATCACATGCTTTTTGGTGTGGTGCTCTACCAATGGTCCAGAAGTACGACGCCTAAAAAAGGTCCATAGGCTGAATATAGATCACTTTGGTGGGCCTTCGGTAAGAGAAGCGGTAAATTGAAGGTAGCTTTCGACAAATGCGAAGATCATGCACGTAAGTACAAATTGGGATTTGTCATTTGTCTAGATTAAGTAGTGTTAGCTTACGAAAAGACATGTTGACCAAACGACATTGTCTTTGGCTGACAATGAAGAGATATTCAAAGCATACCCATGGGGTTGCAAGTCATACGACCTTTTCTCCGACTCTGTAATGCGGAAGGATTTGAGTGGAAAGCCAATAAATTTCTTCGCAAACCTAGACAGTCATACAAATACACGCTGTTGAGGTTCACCCTAGTGTTTCAGGTACTTTTACGTCATGTATTGGTTACTTTCATTTCACTGCATTTTAACCGCTAGCTACAACGCTTATGTTTTAATTCTATAGCTATGGACGTATGAAGGTATCTCGCAGATTGGGAAATGTTTCGCGACAAAACTCAGAAATAAATGTCCAATGCTACAAAATTAGACACCAGTTCAACAACCATATCATCGGGACATCCTTGATTTCTTAAGCCAAAACTAGGTATTAATTCGCGTACAACATGAAAATGAATTGTACACTCTCTTTGTCTTTCAACTCAATGACTGCATACCAGTTATTTTCAATGTCGAAAATTCAAGTTGCTGTGTGGACAACCCTAGAGCCAACGGTTACCTAACATTATCAACCATACTACAAGACGATTGTAGCGGTGAAGAAGATTTTGGATCACTACTTTGACAAGGTAGAAAATGCTACTTTCGTGCTATAAGGTGATGTTGATGCTGGACGTAAAGAACATTATGATTCGGGTTTACCAAAAAGAAATCATCTGCCTGAACAATGTTCAGTTTGTAGGTTGAGTGAGTCGGATGCCCATTTTAATAACTTGCATAATAAATTTCCTACACGTGGTTTAGCGGTAGACCAACATTGGTCTTCATCCATTGAAATGTCCTAATATTGATTTAATTAGGAAAGGTATCATCCTGATGAGGTCATGAGCAAATGACCTCGTCGCAGCACTTTTGAGCGACGACATCCAAAGAATGTGCAAAAAGAAACATGCACTGCATTATAACTTGTTGAGGAATCTCTAGAAACTATTATAGATTCAAAACTAAAGAAGTGTCGTGATGAGATGATAGGCTTGTGCGTCCATTCAGGCCTAGATAGAATGCAAGAGTATTTTGAGAGATTCATACATTGCTTAGTGGCAGAAGTTGTCTCTCTACCACTCTCCCTAGGACAGAATTTGCGAACCAAACTTCGCACAATATTGGGGACGATGACATATGGTGAAGATCGTCCACTCCTTAACGTGCATAGTACGTGCAGGATGATGATCTGAATGATCCTCCATTGACTGCCTTGCTAGATATGAAGATGGAGAGGCTAGTGAGAGACATATTTACTATTGGGAGGTAAATGCATGATGGAGAACAGGACAGTCATATGGAGCATCTGTTGCATATCGTACCTCTTTTGCATCTTGGAAAGAACCATGTCTTATACGGGCCTATCAATGATGGGGCAGCAATTGAATTGGGTTGTTTTGGAGACTGTAACTGCGAAGATAGAGTTCCTACAACCCAAATAACTGGTGTACAAATGTGCAGGAGAAGGTGCGCACTGGGGTTGAGGATGCAAAGCATCACTAGATGATGAATGACGAGTTGCCAAGGTTACTTCAGGCTCAGAAGAGCGCTAAAGACCGTCCCAGTTTACTCAGATGACGAGCGCCATAATATGGAGGGACTGAAGATTGTTGCCAAGTTGCATTTGGAAATTCTAGACTCAACGATAGATAAAATAGAATTGATATGTTTGTGTAGTACAAATCAGTAAGTGAGGGACAATGTAAGATAAGGGGTAACAATGTTCTTTACCAAAAAGTCATCGCTAAGATTTTGAAGTAAAATTAGCCTTGCCGGTGACGTTGTGGTTGGGGATATGGTCGAGGTAGTCGGAAGGCTAACAAGCACAGTGACATGTCTAAGGATAGTCGACAACATGAAACCTATGATAGTCGGAAGGCTAACAAGCACAATGAAACCTAGCGCAAGCTTGAGATAAGGCAAGGAAAAACTAGCTTAGACTTTGTCCTCTGGACCGAAGAATACGGGCTGTGGATTTATTATCTAGACTAGCAAAGAATGGTGTATATGAAGCTTGGTTTAGTAATGCCAAATCGTGATTGGTTATAACATCACATTTGATTGTGTATTTTTTCGTTATTATTTTGTTATAACATTGCCCTTGTAGTGTCTGATACGTGCAAACTTATGTTACGAACAAGAAGATGACCAACATCGGTGATCAGTCAATTCTAAAAGAAGGTCCGCTAACTTCCGCATAACCGATTATTGGCTAGAAAGATAGGTATTGAGTTTAATTTTTTTCATATTAATAATTACGTTTCTAATTTAATTGTTCTTATGAAAGGTTTGGACGGCCTACTTTGTCGTTTTTAATTTTTTGCAGGAGATTAACGTGACTATGGATTTGATAAGGAAAATTACAACATTATCCTAACATCTTTTCCGTACGGATTGGGATCGTGCACGCTTATTTTTCTTCGCATTTACAGAAAGTGTGGGCAGACTACGCAAATGGACAATGGGTGCTGCCGTAGAAGGGCATCAAAGAAGTCATAGATTATGTCATGGCGGTGCAGTCATAAGGCGTTCTTAGAGTGTGATCGCGTCATAATCTCGCATAATGTCGAAAAAGATCAATGGGTGGCATTGGAAGTAGATTTCTTATCTTGAAAGGTCTTGGTATATGATTGCCAGAAATCGTGCTACACCGACGATAGGATGACAGAATTGTTGGGTTATTTAGCCTTGGGCTGTGATGACAAACAAAATTGGTTTAGAGCTATGATGAAATAGGCTTCGAGATCCAATTGCTGTGAACAAACCATTGCCTGATAATTCAGCCCAACTCAAGAGGCCCATTAGAACCGGCCCAAAATAAGTGACCCATCTTTGAGAAGGCTGATAACCGTTGGATTAGAGAACTGGATCAACGGTTGGTGCCTTGATTTCTATATGCTTTCAAATTCTTTAGTGGAAAGGCTTGTGAGAGAGAGAGAGAAAGAAAAGAAAGCGTCTATTGCTTCTTCGTCTTCTTCTTCGAACCTTCTGTAAAACCTCTAGGTTTCAAAGGCTGTGTGACTATCTATTATTCTTCTTTTCTTTGTGATCATCTCTGAGTGAGTATTGTGAGAAGAGATTTACCGAGAGGGTCTGGTTTTACTTTTTCTTGGTTGTTACTGTAGCAACTCAGGCGAGTTGCATTTGAGTCTGATTCTTTAGGTTTCTATTGGGTCTTAAGTTGCTACTAAATGATACAATGTTTTCTAAGCCCTACGATTTGTAAACAAAAATGAAGATTCAGATTTTGGGTTGATTCTTTCTGTAAAGTTACTTTGATGAACTAATAGTGGTATCAAAGCCATCAGTTGGCGTTCTTGGAGTTATAACCCATATTTTTCTTGAAAGATACACTTTCTTGTTCAGATCTGATTTTTTGGTTACTGGATCAAAGGTTTCTACCTAGATCAAAAGCTTCTTGATACAGATCTTAAAGCAAACTCTTAGATTTGAGGTTCTTATTGAAAGATCTGTCTATTTCCTGTATATCATTCTGGTTTTCTTGAAGAAAAGTCTATTACCTAGTATATCCTCTGGTTCTACATGTTTTATGGTAATCAAGTCTCCGATCACCACAGTGGTTTGCTTCTTATAAACTTTTGTTGTTTAACAATCTGCTCTTCTAGTTAAATCCCTAAAAGTTTTTTAAAGAAAAAGTATATTGAAATAACTTTGTGTATTTTTTCATTAGTACTTTGTCTTTTTCAATAAAACCTCTATTTTAGTTTGAGCCTTGACTTGGGAACATGATTCTCACAGAATCTTGGTGAAACTAAGCAGAGTGGTCTTTCTTTTCTGTATTTTTTGTACATAAAACTGTGAAAGATTATCAAGACATAGTGTATACTTTGTGTTTCTTTGCTTGATATATTTTTTTTGCTTCTAGTCTAAACCCCCCATTTTATAAATATCATATTGTATCACTTTGTGCTTTTGTTGTCATGACTACTACTAGTTTTGAACTTGGAGTGTTCAATGGAAAAATGAGATTTTTCCAATTTGGCAACAAAAAATGAGAGGTGTTTTAGTTTATCAGAAAGTGGCTAAAGCCATAGAAGGTGTGTACCCTGAGACTATGTTTAATGATCAGCAAGCTGAAGCTGATGAATTAGCCTATACCTCCATAATTTTGCATCTGTCTGATCAACTCCTTAGAAAGGTATGGAAGTTAGACTCCACTAAACTTCTTTGGGAAAAATTAGAAGAATTTTACTTAATTAAGTTCTTACCAAATAAGTTTTTTCTGTTAAAAAAGTTCTTCAGTTTTTAAATAGACTCTTCAAAAGATTTAGATGACAATCTTGATGTCTTCAACAAGTTAGTTCAAGACATCACTAATACTGGTAAAAAGTATCTAAAGAGTATAAGGCAGTTATACTCATAAATGCCATTCTTGAAGCCTATATGGATGTCAAGAATGCCATTAAGTATGGTAAGGATACTCTCACACAAGATATTGTAATAAATTCTTTAAGGGATAAAGACATGGAACTAAAAATAGAGAAATCAATAATTCAGAGTCTTTATGTTAGAGGGAGATCACAAAATAGGTAAAATGGGAGTCATGAAAGTCAGTAAAATCAAAATAATGGTAACAACAATTACAAGAAGAAAAACATAGGAAAGTCTAGGTCAAAGTTTAAGTCAAGAAATAAAAAGTGTTATGGTTGTGGTAAAACGGGACATTTCATAAAAGATTGCTATAAAGAAAAAATGAACAAAAAGAAAAAAGGGCTGATGAAGGAAATGTAATTGAATCAATAGAACCACATACAATTGATGTCTATGTTGCTACTATACCCGTTAATGATCATTTTGTTGCAAATATTGCTGACAATTATGATCAAATCCAAGAATGGATCTTGGATTCAGGTTGTACCTTTCATATGACATCTAAGAGAGATTGGCTTCAGAACTTCATGAATATTACTTCAGGAGAAGTCTTAATGGGAAATAATGTGGCTTGTAAAATCAAAGAGATTGGTAGTGTGACTTTAAAATTTGAAACTGGTTTCATATGTACTTTAGATAGGGTAAGATATGTCCCTAATCTTAATAAATACCTGATATTTGTAGGTGATTTAGATGAGTTAGGAATGTGTGATAAGTTTGGGGATGGCATGTTAAAAGTGATCAAAGGATCCCTAGTCATCTTTAAAGGTCTTAAAATAAATGTGATTTATGTTACTAAGGCTGAAACAATGTCTCACATAATCTCCAACACCAATGATGATTCCACTTTAAATTGGCACACCAGGTTGCCTCATGTAAGTGAAAATGGTCTTCATATACTGCAGAAACAAGGGTTTTTAGCAAGGATGTGATTTCAAAAGTCCCATTTTGTTAACATTGTACTCTTGGTAAACATCACAGACTTCGTTTTAATATAAGTAGTTACAAAACAACCTCCATTCTTGAATACATCCACTCAAATTTGTGGGGTCCTTCTTCCACTCCCACTTAAGGAAGAAATAAATATTTTAGTATCCTAATTGATGGCTTCTCTAGAAATGTTTGGATTTTTTGTTAAAACAAAAATCTGATACTTTTGAAAGGTTTAAAACTTGGAAAACACTTATAGAAAATCAGACAGGAAAGAGAATTAAAATCCTTAGAACTGATAATGGATTAGAGTTTTGTAACTCCGATTTCAGTCATTTGTGTGATGAAAGTGGCATATTAAGACATAAGACAGTCCCTTATACCCCTCAGCAAAATGGAGTTGTTGAAAGAATGAATAAGACACTCTTAAATAAGGTTTGGTGTATGATGGTTAGTTCTGATCTTCCTAAAGTTTTATGGAGTGAAGCTGACAGCTTCTTATATTGTTAATATGACACCTCCAAGTGCCCTTGACGGTAAGACTCCAGAACAGCAGTGGTATGGAAAGTTTCCTGACTATAGTCATTTAAGAACATTTGGGTGTGCAGTCTACTCTCATCAGTCTATAGGATAGCTTGAAGCAAGGGCTCAAAAATGTGTTTTTCTAGGGTATCCTGATGGGGTTAAAGGGTATAGGTTATGGGCCAAAGACATTAAGAGTTTTAAAATAATCGCTAGTAGGGATGTGACATTTAATGAATCTGAAATACTGTCTTATTGATAAAAACTTGAAAGAAAGTGAGATTGATCATAGTACTAAGTTTCAAGTAGACTGGGGGGATTAATCAAATTCAAGGGAAGCCTGAATCAGAAGTTGAGTCTAATCATAATAATCAAGATGAAGATGATGTGGGACATCAAGAAGAGGATGATGTGGCCCAAGAAATACATTACCCTGATCTTGAGAATTACCAATTGACCAGATAGATAGGGCTAAAAGAGACATTAGGACACCTATTAGGTTTTGGGATTATGTTTCTCTTGCTGCTATGTCATATCAAGACCTTATGTTTAAAGAACTTAAAACTTACAATGAAGCTGTAAATGGTCAACATGCTGATAATTGGTATTGTGCTATGAAAGAAGAAATGGAATCTCTTAAAAAGAATAACATTCCCAAACCTAAAAGCAAGTCCCTTGTAGATTGCAATTGAATTTTCAAAGTAAAAGAAGGCATCTCTGATAAAGAACCTTTAAAATTTATAGCCAAACTTGTGGCAAAAGAATTCTCAAAAATATGGCATAGATTACAATGAAATATTCTCTCATATTGTTAAATACACTAATATCAGAGTTTTGCTTGCTTTAGTTGCTCATCATTATTGTGAAATTGAATGTCAAAACTACTTTCTTACATGGTGACTTAGATGAAATCATTCATATGTCACAACCTAAAGGTTTTATTGGTACATCCAAACCTGATTATATGTGTTTACTTAAGAAGTCTTTATATGGCCTTAAGCAGTCCCCTAGACAATGATATAAGAGGTTTTATAACTTTGTGTTAACTTTTGAATTTTAAAGAAGTGTCTATGATCATTGTCTATACTATAAAAATGATAAAGATGATTTTGTGACTATTTATTTGCTTATTTATGTTGATGATATACTGTTGATTGGTTCCAATATGCATAACATAAATGAAATAAAGATGATACTTTGCTCTGAATTTGATATGAAAGATCTGGGGCATGCTAGGAGAATATTAAAAATGGATATTGAAAGAAAAAGATCCAATCATATTCTGATGTTGAAACAAACAGCTTACATTAAAAAGTCTTATCAAAATTTTCAATGCATGATTCAAAATCTGTTTTTTGCCATTATCTAGTCATTTTAAATTGAGTAAAGATCAATGTCCCATAGATAAATCAGATTTGAAGTACATGGAAAAGGTTCTTTATGCTAATGCTGTGGAGTTTGTCATGTACACCATGGTGTGTACTAGACCTGATGTTGTCCATGCTATTAGCACACTTAGCACGTTCATGGCCAAACCTGGTCCTGAACATTGGGAAGCTTTGAGGTGGTTACTTAGATACTTAAATGGTACTTCTAATCTGGGTTTAATTTTTGGTACATGTAAAGATGGAGTAATTCTAAAAGTTTTGTTGATGCTGATTTTGCTGGTGATAAGGATAATAGAAAATCTACAACTGCTTATTTTTTTTACACTATGTGGTACTTGTATAAGTTGGAAGTCACAACTCCAACTTATTGTTGCTTTGTCCACCACAGAATCAGAATGTATTGCAGCAACAAAGGCAATAAAAGAAGGTTTGTGGTTAAAAGGGTTATCATCTGAAATCAATGCTGTCTAAATCTGTAGTTGTGTATTCATATAGTCAAAGTGCTATACATTTATGTAAAAATCCAGTGTTTTATGAGTGTACTAAGTATATTGATGTTAAACTGCATTTTATTAGAGATATAGTTTCTAAAAATTTGTTGCATCTTGAAAATATACCAACACAATTTAACCTTTCAGATATGGGTACTAAGGTACTGCCTCTAAACAAGTTCATTTCTTGTTTAAAAATGTTGAATATTGATGCTGCTTAAGTTTTTTTTATATTTTCTTTTTGCAGGTAAGCCTTGTTAGTTCAATCCGTTTGACATCAAGGTGGAGATTCTATTGGGTTATTTAGCCTTGGGCTGTGATGACAAATAGAATTGGTTTAGGGCTATGATGAAATGGGCTTCGAGGCCCAATTGCTATGAACAAACCATTGCTTGATAATTCAGCCCAACTAGGAGGCTCATTAGAACCGGCCCAAAATAAGTGACCCGTCTTTGAGAAGGCTGATAACCGCTGGATCAAAGAGATGGATCAACAGTTGGTGGCTTAAGTATTTATATTCTCTTGCTGCCCCTTGATTTTTATACGCTTTCAGATTCTTCAGTTGAAAGGTTTGTGTGTGTGTGAGAGAGAGAGAGGGAGAGAAAAGAAAGCGTATGTTGCTTCTTCATCTTCTTCTTCTTCTTCAAACCTTTTGTAAAACTTCAGAGGTTGTGTGACTATCTATTCTTCTTCTTTTCCTTGTGATCATCTTTGAGTAAGTATTGTGAGAGGAGATTTACTGAGAGGGTATGGTTTTACAGTTTCTTGGTTGTTGTTGTTAGAAGAGTTGCGTTTGAGTCCAGTTCTTTGGGTTTCTCTTGAGTCTTGAGTCGATACTAAAGAGTACAATATTTTTTGAGTCCTACGATTTGTAAACGAAAATGGAGATTCAGATTTTAGGTTGATTCTTTCTGTAAAGTTACTTTGATGAACTAATAATAATATTGTGCACCCGTGGTTAGGATACTTCTTAATATATTGTGGAAATTGGATATGTAGTAGACACGAGAAGAGTATAAAAGAAGAGATTTGTTTGCATATGAAAGAATTTCCCGAGTTGTTGTGCTGTAGGCCATTGAAACATAAGCTCTCACAAACTTATTGAGAGGACATACGTCATAGGAAATATTTCTTACGAAGCTTAACTCTGTTTCAATTTGCACTTTGTTTTTGCAATGGAAATTGTAGTGTGCGCGCGAATAATTATGCAGAATGCTTTTCTGCCAACATGCCCATTCACCAAGAGCTCCATGATGGAAAATTGAGGCATTGCGCTTCAAACTTGCAGCAGATTTCTTCTGTCGAGAGTTATATTTGGAGGTGAACATTGTGATGCCAATACCTGCATTAAATCCCATGAATTTTGCTATATTTAAGTTGTGTGCACAAATATGACATGTTGTAAAATTTGCACTTGTCTTACCCAATATTGGGTGCATTTCAATTAGTCGAACGTACAAAAATTATTACATTCATTAGCTAATAAACTTTTGGTCTATCAAAATTTGACGAGTTGAATTATACATGTCTTGTGCTATATGAATTCAAAGATTCGAAACATACACATCTTGCACTGTCAAAACATTCAGTTTAAAAATCTACTAAGTTTGCACTGTCGAAAGTCGACAGCGCAAGATCTTATATAAAATACATGAAAGCGAACCAATCCTCACGCAAGACAACAATCATCATTCATTGTACCACAAACACGAGACCTTTCGAAAGTGTTTTCTGGTACATATTCACATCCAGTTGTTATTGGGACAGTGAAATCCCTTCTTTGCAAAGAAGAATATAACACATAATAATCAAACTTTCCAAAAATTTCTTCTAGAAGTCCAAGTAATGAATTTCACTCTGGAATTACTCATTGCAGTTGGACATCATGTTCCTTTGAAGCCCACGCCAAATTGAAATCTATCGAGCATACTATATCTAACGTCCATCTAACACCTATGTCTTTATATACGAGTACATGCAATCATTCCGAATAATTTGTATTTTCTTGGATTACCGTCACTTTCACACCTAGAGATTACGCGTTCTTATTCTCGATGTACATGTCCAGTCGAAGCAATGAACTTTACTATGAGAAGATGCACGAAGTTGACTTTATAATTGTTGGATTGTATGCCCAAATAGTATAATTTTGCTGTGATGAAATGACAATTTATATTGAATAAAACTTTGGTTTGTATTCATTTATTATTATTGCATTTCTTTAATATTGAGTATGTAAATAAAGTGTCAATGATCACTTGTGATAATATAAGTTGGATGCTTGCGTTGAGAAGCATAGTGTGACACAACTTATATTTTTATCCTCAATAAAATTGTTCACAACTAATGTATAAGGGTTAACGCCTTGTACCGGAAGGTTGTAGTGTTGACTATTTAATCATTCGGGTTTGCGATTTGTCCTTATCGCATAAATGGATTAATAGTGACACTATTGCACTTGGAGTGTATTGAACGGACCACGTGTCGAATTTAATTATATAACATGACTGTGCGAATAATTAAATTCTACTTGATCACCGGATATTTTATCTAAATCCCTTGACAGGATTGTGTATATTTTTTCGTTAGTTTGATAGTTCTTTGATTCACCAATGGGCGAGATCAATTTAGTTGATCAAATATCTCAGCGAGTTGGGAGCTTGAGAATGAGTGAAGTAGAGGACACGAATTCGTGTCGGGGAACTATCACCTTGAAAAATAGGTCAAGTGACAACTTAAGTAATTTCTGTTGAACGGTTATAACTCTGAGCTCAGTGTTTAGCGACGGCTAAACTTCGGCATCTGTAAATTAGTTCACAGGACCGTTGAAGAAAATGTAACTTAAAGTTAGTGAGAATAATTAGAAGGGCAAAACGGTTATTTATGTTCATACCTAATTATCGGATCTCGGACAAAAATGAAATATATATACGTTAGGTCAGAGGAAAGTATAACAGCTTCTGTAATCTTATATATTCTGAGAGTGCAGTCTCTTGTCTTTAGCGGAAAAAGCAAAAGACTAATAATTAGATCGGACAGTCTAGGTTCGACTAGACAGTCTAATTATTGGAGCTTGGAAAATATATGTCCGGACAGGACATGTGGTAGCTCTATAAAGTCTTGGGCTTAATCATAGTTACTATGAAAGTTTTGGACTTGACTGTATTTATGATATAAGTTCAAGGATTACATGTGTAATTAAATCAATCCTAAACTAATTGGACTTCGATACAATCAGGACTCTTGTCGTTGTTTGCCGTCAAAATACTTGCTGTATTTATATCACATTGCTTGTGACATAAATAATTCGAACAGTTAAGAAAAAGAAGAGATAAAATTCTAAAATCTTTGTTTGACTTGAATTTTAGTTTCTTAGTTTTCTAGATCTGACCAGTCCAGAAATTAGTTTTTTGATTAAATTAAAAAGTGCCCACACACCGGTGTAATCTATACTTGAGAGAATACAATTGAAGGCTTGAACGTTGGGAGCACCAAATTCGTGAATTAAAAGCAAGAAGTTCCTGAATCAGATCCAGACCAATATCGTTTATCGATTCAGGTATAATACTAATCTATTAGTATTTAATTATAATAAATACGTGAACACCTAGTAAAGATCCTGGTTTTATTGAATTAAAGAATTTTTTTTTTATTTTCTGGCTAATTCTCGTGCCAGTTTCCAACAATAACGGGGTTGGAAAACATTAATTGAGTGAAAAATATACATATTAATGGTTAACTAAAAAATTAGGGAAAAAAATAAATAAATACTTAGTGGAAGAAGTATAATGAAGAGCTAAAAATAAAGATGCTGGTAGAGATGCTCTTGTTAATGGTCTCTATTATGCACAAGATGCTCTTTAAACATAAAGAGTCATTGAAATGCTCTTATTACAGTGGTTTTCCAATTCTTCACTTATAACTTGTCAAATTTATGTCTGCACATGTTAAGATGTTCTTCTTTTTTATATGGGTTGGTTGGCAACATTAAATAACTCAAGAAAACATCTATGAAAGGAAATGTTTTCTTCATGTGTAGGAACTATTTAAAGTACTGATTTTACCAATAGTTATCAAGAATTGTCCCTTTTAAATATAAGAAAGAAATGATTGCAATAACAACAATAACGAGTGGGTGAACAAAATCTTTGACTACACTTACGAAAAATGGTAAATGAGTCGACGAAAGTTGATATTGCTCGATTTGTGTGATGACAAAAGTTAAACCCCACGTAAGAGATGTCATTCAGAATGTGGTTCCGTGCCATTCTAAGTGTTTTATGGTTCGAACTCTAAGGTGCTTTCGGTAGACAGCCAGCTTCCAATCAACTTAAACCCACCCCTCCTACGTCTAGTATGATCAAACCTCACTCGTGCCACTTGACAAGGCTGCAGTGAAAGCAATGAAACAATTAGATCTTATATGTCATCACAGCCTCGTCTGGTGACGACTGCTTTTTCAGTCTCTGTGATTTCGAGCTTCTCGAGACCGCCAACAACTGTGCGGACTGGAAGGTTGATGAGTTTGTGGGTAATGATTTATCAACTACTACTCTTTGGTATTCAACCAAGTTCATAAGTCTTTATTTTTTATCGTCCTCCTCTTACGTATATAAAAGTTTATGAACGAACAAGTAATTGGATGTGTCAACGTGTATGTAACTGGATGTGTACATAAACATATTTCCTCTATTATTGTCAAGTTTCCATATTATATTAAAATGTATGTATGTACACATTTGAATGAAATGTGGAGTGTAAAGTATCAAAAATGTTCTTAGTTAATCTAGTTTTTTAGGAGAAAAAAAGTAAGCCTTCTAGAAAGTAATCATCTCACGGAAACTAGGGGTGGCAAATGGGCCGAGCAACTAGGGGTAGGAAATGGGCCGAACGGCTTGTGGGCTCACCGGCTCAGCCCACAATGGGCTCGGGCTCGTCTAGGGACGAGCCCAGAGAAAAAAAAGTGGACCAAGCTCGTTCGGATAGACGAGCCCAGAGAAAAAAAGTGGGCCAAGCTCGTTCGGATTGGCAAAAATACAAGCCAGCTCATACGAGCCCACGAGCCGAGCTAGTTTTTATCTTGTGGGCACTGCCCACGAGCTCGTGCCCAACGAGCTAGTTTTTGTGACCGCTAGGCAGCTTTTTTTAAAAACAAAATTCTATTATTTTCCTATAAATACCCCTTTTTAAACTTATTTTTTTCATACTTCAATCTTTCAATCTATTATATACTCAATTCAACAACAATTCTCAAATTTCATTCTCTCAATATTAGTTTATAATTAGATATGAGCTATAATTAGTATCTCATATCTAATTATCTAGATATTAGTCTAACTTTTAAGTTTTAATTTTCTACTTCTTCTAGTTATTCTCTACATTTCTACTAAATCTTCATCTTCTACTCTTCTCTTTATTTTTATTCCATATGGTCTACAATCGAAGTGATGATGATTTTAGTGGTCTTAATGACATTCCAATTCCAAACGATATTATTGATGAGTTTGGAGGTAGCATTGATGCAATTGATTTGGATGACGTTCAAGAAGATGTCGATACACATACAACCATCGGTTCTAGCACTAAACGAAAAGCCACCAAACAAATGGTTTGATGCTGTCAGCATTTTGAGTTGGTACCGACTGGTAAACTGATAGACGGAGTCCCTAAGCACAAAGCACAGTGTAAACACTGTAAAGAGAAGTTACCCTAGCAAAAGGAGATAAGCATGACTTATCTAAACAGACACTTCAAAAAGTGTCAATTCAAACGCGGAGGTTTGGAATCAAATTAGGCACAACTCCAATTTGGATCTCCCGGATATGGGTCTAGTAGTAATCTCAATCTCAACAATTGAGTATATTCACAAGATAGCATGTGCCGCGAAGAACTGTCGGAATTGGTGGCAAATGTCAAGTTTTCAATAAGTTTGGTGGAAAATCTTCATTTCACGAACTTCATCCAAAAATATCTCCAATCAAGATACATTTCTGTTTCTAGAAATACTTTTCATAAAGACACTATTATTTTGTATAATAAAAAGAAAGAATCTATTATAAAGATATTAATAATTATAACGGTATTTTATCTTTTACGCCAGACTTATGGACGTGTAATAACCAAAAAAGATGCATGGCTACAACTGCACACTGATAGTAATTAGATAATTCATAAAAGAGTAATAGCGTTTAGACAAATTGACTATCCTCATAATAGAGTTAATATTTTTTATTTTTTATTGAGTGTGTGATTTAAACGTGATTTTAAGATTCGTAGTTTTACATTTGATAATGCAGGCCCCAACAATATAGTAATTGAAAAATTAATTCAATATTTTAGTCCAGAATTTGATGGTATTATATTTCACATTCGTTGTATATATCACGTGTGTAATTTAATTGTGAAAGATGAATTAAAATTTATAGAAGAACAATTATAAAAAAATTAGATATGCTATTAATTTTATAACGGTCTCACTAGCAAGAAAACAAGTTTTTGATACTTTATGTATTGAAAATGGCTGCAACAAAAATGTTTTTGTACTGATGTTGGCCATAGATGAAATTCAACATATCTCATGCTTGAATCTTGTGAAGTTTACGAAGATTGCATTACTGCATATTATAATGACCGACACTCACATAGCACAGAATATGATTTGCAACCATATGACTGACAAATATGTACTCATGTTATAAAATTTTTGAAAATTTCTTTCGACGCAACAAATGTATGTTCTAGTGTATATTATCCAACTACTCCACTTGTTTTAAATTATTTCTATTATATTGCTAACTATTTTAATAAGTATAAGAATTTTGCTCTTTTTTTCTAATATTATACATGTCATGGAAGATAAATTTAGAAAATTTTGGGAATAGTTGCCCATGTTATTTCCATTAATATGTATTATGGATCCTAAACTTAACTTAGAGGGTGTGAAAGTAACAATAATGGCAATTTCACAAAAATTAACGTACGAGAATCCACTAACGTTTGGTAATCTAGAACAAACTTTATGTCAAATGTATGAGGTCTATGCTGAAAAGACCGATAAGAACGTCATACGACCCCCTACTCCAACATATACTTCGTCATCAACTAATGACATTGATTTATGGAGTTACGTTAGTTCACATAGGGGTGGTCAACATTCAGTTGGTTCTTCTTTTGCTTCTTTCCTTTTCCATTCTAGTGATATACTTGTAGAGTTAGTTAGGTATTTCGCACACGACATGCTTAATATTTTAGATAACGAAGAGGGAATTTTTTTTGATATACTACAATGGTGGAGACAACATCAATGTCAATACTCAATTCTTTCAAAAATTACACGTGATCTATAACACCTTCGGTATCAACTGTAGCATCGGAGTCTGCTTTTAGTACAGATAGCAGGGTTTCGTATGATTTCAGGTTAAGACTCAAAGCCAACATTTTATAAAGCTTACTGTGTTCGAAGGATTTGGATGACGCCGAACTTTGAATCCAACACAAAGTGGACAGAATGATGTCCGAAAAACATGAAAATTTGAATATGGATTATTTGGATTTTTAGTAAGTATTATTTTGTGTACGTATTTGATATGTTTTGCCTTATTTTAACAAAAAATTGTATACGTAACAACTAGTTCGTGTACAATTTTAACTCCACCTAAGTTCAAAATAGTCGATCCCAAGCTCGAAAAAAAGAGGAGTGTTTTCAACCTTAAATTTTTAACAAAAAATATTTTCAATATTTTCTTTCTTTTTTATTTTAAAATTATTCAAAAAGTAATAATTTTAAAATCATTAGCTCGTGGGCAGCTCAGCTCAGCTCGTTCGACCCACAAGCTCGTGGGCCAAAATAAGCCCATAAATTTGGGACAAGCTGAGCTCGACACGTCTCTTTGGGTGAGCCGGCTCGTCTAAGCCCATTGCCACCCCTAACGGAAACTACAAATAATAATAACCAACAATAATAATGAAATAAAAAAAATCAACTAGGGACCACTTATTTTATCATATGTCTTACTGTATTGAATTAAGATATGTTTTTAACCAAACCCATTATAAACCAATGGTAAACCAAGATGGCGTGGATAGATAAAAACCACTCAGTTATAACTATAGTTATTTACCAATGCCATTTACACCTATAAATATGCTCTACAAATAGAAAGGGACTCAGCCAATGATTGCTGGTGAGTAAAGGTATAAAACTAATAGTAAAATAATGAGTGATATTTATGCTTCGAAAGCACAACCAATACAATTGTGCTTCAGAAGCACAACTACTTAGGTTGTGACCTTGGGGCACAACCATAGGGTTGCACCCAAAGGGACAACACTTAGGTTGTGCCCTGGAGGTACAACCATGTGGTAATCACACAAATAGGAATATGAATTTAATTTTTTTTTGAGTTCTTGATAAAAATAAGTACCAAATTTTACAACAATTATTCATTATTAGGTGAGTAGGTTTAGGAATATTATTTGAGTCGTTATTTAACATGTAATTTTCGTGGTTAATCTTGATATTAATGTTTGAGTATTTTTTATTTAGTCAAGCTTAATTTAAAAAGGATAAATAATATGGGATAATGGTTGACACTTCAATTTGTGACTAAGAATTAAATTTTACGGAGGCTTATATGGAAATGGACTAATGATCAAAAGATTTTAGTTTTGACTATTTATGTTATTATTATTCTTCTCATTTCAATTATGCTGATTTATGAGTTTATATTATTCTGATTATGTATGTTATTATTAGTCTGTTCATTTTAGTCATGATGATTTATGTTATTATTATTATACAGCTCATTTTATGGATGATTTATACTTACATATACTCTATTCTTTTTTATTATGATATTATATACTGCAAAAGAACAATCTATATTACCATCTTTTAAAATGTTAAAATTTCTTTATTTTAGAACTATATAGAGTATCTTAAAGTTCAGATTCCTCACTATCTAATAATTTTCATTTTATGATATAGTATAGTGATGTATGAAAGAAGTATGATATGGCATAATGATTCATATTTATTGTGTGATATTTATATTATGAGCTTAAATATTGCGCACCAAAATATTTATTGGCCATCAAGATAAGTTAAAAGGTCTTGGTATACGCAAATATTGAGCCGTTAGTACAGGCTCTATGAAGTAATTTAGACTGCTAGTACATGTCTAATAAGATTAATATGAAATGATAGGTCGTCAGTACAAACCTAAAATATGAAATATAGCTGTCAGTACAGGCTTCGTATACCTTACAACTGGTCGTTAGTACAGACCATTCATATGGAAAGTCATTAGTACATGCTTATAAAGTAAAATGTGCATAATGATTAAGTTAATTGGCCCAATTGCATGACATTCATGTAGATGCCATGACACACGTGCACACCATACTCATTGAACTGTGGTTGTTCACGTGTTATATATTTTAACTTTTAGGTAAAAATGACAATTGACATATTTAGCGTTATCTCGGGCGAGTGGGTCGTTGTTGCTGAAAGGAGAGAGATGCGTTCAGTTACAACCACTGATTTCTCGTCCTATCTCACTTATGACACCCGGATATTACATATGGGTATACACTGTTATTCGCATTGAAGTTTACGATATGAACAATAGTGGATGGTTTCTTAAAGGCATCTACTTGGAATTCGAGATGTAGGAACGTGAAGTGTTATAGACTACTCTTCCCTCCCACCACATTTTGAGACTTTTTATAGCTGTGTTTATATGTATGTATGAGGGAAGTAAATATTTTATAACCAGTGGGCGATTGACTCCCATGAAGTTGTCTTTGACTTTAGTAATATAAAATATAATTACTACTCCAGTTATGGTGGTTTAATTAATTGTCTTTTGCTTATTTTCATGTTATTACTATTTCAGTTATGTTGGTTGTGATGCATACTAAATTGGTGAGAATCAGTAAAATAATTGCATGATTAACGAATTGTGGACCTCAACACCATTTATTTTGTAAATTGGATGTTTCTATATGACCAAACACTATCAATTCTAAAATAGAGTAAATTTTAACAACTTCAGCTACGTTAATTAAATGCACCTGTACATAGTTTATTTGATCTCATAGTTAGATTTTTCATAGTGTGTGTGTGTGTGTGTGTCTATATATATATATATACACACACACACACACACACACACAATGTACTGAGAATAAATAAGGATCTTATAAAAGAATAAATAACACATAATAAATAAATTAACAAGAGATCGCAACAAGTTATAGTATCAGAGTACCAGTTTCAACCGATTCTGTAGACTACCCAACGCATATTCCTCCTAGAAGGCAACGACACCTCAATGCCCGAGTAAGTTTCCATTTTATCATTGCCTTTCTCTTAATTCTGATTTTATAAAATCATGTTTATCTTATTAATGGCAAAAGGAGGAAGAGTACATATATTGATAGGATGATTGGATGAATACAATGAATAACAACCTGCAAATAAGAAAACCTTTATGGTGACAATAGTTACTCATCTTTATCCCTTCCTAGCCACTTAATATTACACAAACAAAAAGAAACCACACACGAGAAAAAAGGAGAACCCACCGAAGGGGGAAGAAAGAAACTAAAATCAAGGAAAATAACGGGTTTGGACTTCTTTATGGGCTTGCCCTTCCTTATTCCATCCGAGCAAGTAATTGTTCAAAACCAATTTTCATTTGAAAAAACAAAGCTTGCCTCCTCCAGTTGGGAGGACAAGCTAGCTACCTGTTTGTTGTAACACAATAAAGGAATTGCACTTGTACTAGATGGACGAGGTACAGAAATCAAATCTTCTTCCTCCTTTGAAACTATTCCCCCACTTGGTAGTTTCACTAATTCATCACCCATGTAGCTTTATTTTAACTACTTCAAGTTGTGGTAGGTTAGATATGATTGAGGATAAAAAAATACAGCATCTTTTGCTAGCACATGAAGATTCAATTGATCTAAGATTTCACTTGTGGCCATGTCGTATTTGAGGTGATTCACCGTGGATGAAGAAAAGGTGACCATCTCATATAAAATATAGTGACAAAGATTGGGTGGCTCATAAGACAATTTTCCACATAAGCCACGAGTCTTCACCATTTATGAAATTGTACTTCCCCGATTGATGGCATGTGCCACAATTAAATGCAATATCCTTTCATGCGGGCATTACTCTCCAGCATTTTTATTAACTATCTTGAGGGAATGATCCTTAAAAATTACATGACAAGCTTGTAGCTTGTCAAAGGATGTTGGATACTTTTCACCCTTATCAGGTAATCCCAAATGAAGTGTTAACACTGAAGTAATAATATGAAATGAGGTACCAAGTACACATGTGGAAAATTACTCTTGGCATTCTGTGTCATAGTTTGGTACAGGGATATTGGCATAGAACATTCTTACAAGGTCTTGGTAAACTCCTCGATTCATACCTAAATACCGAGTCCAACCAAAGGTCCTAAAAAGTGCAAGATAAGTAAACTTAATAGATCTTAGAAAATCAAAATCGATTACTCGCCCAAGGATAACTTTTCTGTTCACCAGCTGATTTCGATATTTTTGTTGACACATGAGGTTGGGGAAAAAGGTAGGCAAATGTATGATATGAATTTCACCTCCACGTTCTCCTTCATCTACATGTTCCCCTTCAACGGCTTGATGATTTCTTTTGTTAACCAAAGTAGAGCTTGAGGGTTACCCACGTTTTGGAGGCACGATTCTTCCAAAAAAAATTCAGGCTATTTGCACAACCGGAGAAGAATAAATTGAGGGCAAAAGTGTACTGATTATCGGTGCAGAATGAAGGTTTCTAAGCAACGAATTAAGAATAATATACATAAAAAAATTTCATGAAAGAATAGATAGAAATGGAAGAATTTTTATGTGCATTTGGCCATGTAGAAAAGTATAGCCGCTGGTGTAAAAAGCCTTACATATACACGTATATACCCAACAGATAATGGTTATGCAAGGTGAAAAATTAGCATAACATGTGGGTACATTAAGATAATAACTAAATAGACACAACTATGAAAAGATGAAATTTGTAGGGACATATGATGTTTAAAATAATAATAATAAATAAATAAATTTAAAGTCTGGAAGTTTACATACTATGGCCCCAATTATCATCCATGTTTTATTTTTGGACCAATTGATACTTCTTGCACGGTTAATTAATAATATTTATAAAATTTCGAGGTAGCTTATTTAAGTGTTGAATTTTAAGCCTCGCTAAATAATATGTGATAACACTACTTTAGTAAACTACAGACCATGCCACGACAAAGAGAAAATTATTGGACCACCATCATTGACTGACTAACCCAATTAGTAGAAGTGCAAGCCCAACAATTGCACCGTTTCACGAATGAGGGAATGCAAAATAGAAACGGGTATACACATCAAAATTGCGGCGATCGATTTAGACATCTCAATTCTCCAATATTTGAAGGTTCAACAAAATTGGTAAAAGTGGAAAATTGGCTAAAAACTATTGAAATGATGTTTAACTACACCACGTACCAAATGAAGAAAAGGTCAACTGCGCATCATTTATGCTTCGAGGCAGCGCCGAAAATTGGTGGGTCACTATCCAATACAAAGAGAATATTCAGGAAATGACGTGGAGAGGTTTTGTGAACTTTTTTTTAGATAAATATATACTTGCTTCCACCAGAAACCAGAAACTCGAAGAGTTTATTCACCTTCGTCAAAGATCATGGATAGTTATATCAAAAAAGTTTGAAGAACTATCTCGTTTTGCCCAACATATGGTAGCCATAGATGCACTAAAAATTGATAGATTCTTAGAAGTATTACGCCTATAACTTAACAAGGTGTGCAGATGGCCAGAATTCAATGAGTCACTTTTTGTCACCATAGCTGACCGAGCATTGATCGCAGAACAAAAGATTATTAAGGCTCACGAATTTCAAGAAAATAGCCTTCAATGCAAATCAAAATCAGAATGAGTCGGAAAATTTTCCAAAGAAGAAAAATTACTACCATGGATCCACATTCAAATGCCCGGTAGAAATCCTTACCCACCAAATCAAAAGAAGGACAAAGCCGAACAATCTGTCGATCTTTGACCACTATGCCCAAATGTTGGCAAAAGATTGTCAACATCACGAGTTTTTGCTATGACAATGGATAATGTGCATGAAAATCCGATAGTGATCTGAGGAGATGTTCAAGTCAGAGTTAAAATTGCCAACACTCTTTTTTATTTTGGAGCTATGTATTCTTTCGTGTCGTATCAATATGTTTAGTATATTTCGAAATAGATTTCATTCTAGTAGATTTACATACTAGAGTTGAGATTACCATACCATCAGGACCAAATTGATAGACGAGCTAATATGCTCCAAATGTTCCAATTCAAATAGGAAATAACGACTTTCCAACGAACTTAATCCTCCTAAACTTGCGGGATTATGACGTAATTTTAGGAATGGATTGGTTATCTAAAAATCGAGTAGTGATTGACTGCAAAAAGAAACAAATTCAAATTCCAGATATGGAGTCTATACCTTCAAGAAAACTAAAGACTCTTAATGTTACATAATCTCTGCCGCCAAGACTCGACGACTTTTGAACAAGGAAAATCACGACTACTTCATTTATTTAACCAACTCAATGCTTCCAAAGTCACTGCAATCCAATACCTCCTAATAGTTAAAGACTTTCAAGATGTCTTTCCATATGACTTCCCTGGACTTCCTCTTGATAAAGAGATTGAATTTGTAATCGATCTAATTCCTGGAACTCAACCTATTGCTAAAGCTCCATATCAAATGGCTCCAACAGATTAAAAGAATTAAAAACCCAGCTTCATGAGATGCTTCACAAAGGGTTCATTCAACCAATATTCTCTCCTTGGGGAGCTCCGGTGTTGTTCGTGAAAAATAAGGACGGTTCGATGCGACTCTGCATCAACTATCGAGAGCTTAATAAATTAACCATAAAAAATAAATACCCTCTTCCAAGGATCGACTATCTATTTGACCAGCTACAAGGAGCATTTGTCTTTTCAAAAATTGATATGCGATCAGGATACCACCAGTTGAAAATCACGAAAGAAGACATGCAAGTAACTGCTTTTAGCATGGATACGGTCATTATGAATTCTTTGTAATGCCATTCGGATTAACCAATGCTCCAACCGAATTCATGGATTTAATGAATCGCATCTTCAAGAAATACTTAGATAAATTTGTAATCATGTTTATTGATGACATAATGGTATATTCGAAGATAAAAGAAGAACATGAGCAACATCTAAGAGCAATAATACAGATGTTAAGAGAAGAAAAACTTTATGCCAAAATTTTCAAATGTGAATTTTGGCTAGAAGAGGTGAACTTTCTGGGGCATGTTGTAACGGAGAATGGGATCTCGGTAGACCCAAGCAAGGTTGAGGCAGTAATGAATTGGCCGAGACCAACGAGCGTTATAGAAATCAAAAGCTTTTTGGGACTGGCCAGATACTATCGACATTTCGTAGAAGAATTTTCAAAGATAGCCGGATCTCTCACTCAACTCACCCAAAAGAACACCCCTTTTAAATGGACCGATGAATGTAAGAAGAGCTTTTTGGAATCAAAGAAAAGGATGAGTACTGCACCTATTCTCACAACTCCAACAGACAGGGAGAATTCACCATCTACAGTGATGCATCAAAGCATGGGTTGGGGTTGCGTATTTATGCAACATGGAAAAGCTATTGCGTACATGTCTCAAAAATTGAAACCCTATAAAAAGAATTACCTTACACCCGACCTTGAATTGGCGACAATAATTTTCGTTCTTAAAATTTGGAGGCATTACTTGTACAGCGAGAAATACGAAATTTTCACGAATCACAAAAGCTTAAACTACTTCTTTACCCAGAAAGAGCTAAACATGAGACAGAGACGATGGCTGGAACTTGTTAAAGATTATGATTGCGTCATCAATTACCATCCAGAGAAAGCAAATGTCGTGGCAGACGCCCTAAGTCAAAAACTTTCTTTCTCGGTGACCAAACCCAAAACACTGAAGTAAGAGATTCAAAACTGTAAATTAAAAATCTTACCACGAAGAGGTCTACAATTTTTGGCACTAACCTTGTAGTCTACACTGAGAGAACACATCCAACTCTAGCAGAACAACAACTATTATCTCAAAATCAAAGAGAGAATGAAATAAGGAAAGGCAACTGAATGCAAGTTATCTGAAGATGGCGTTCTCAAATACAAAGGAAGGCTATATGTCCCAATAGACCTAGAAGTTGATAAGGATATTTTACAAGAAGCACACAATACTCCTTACTCTGTACATCCTGGTGGGACAAAGACATACCAAGAATTGAAAACCCTATACTGGTGGTGTGAAATGAAAATGCAGATGATAAGATTTGTCAAAAATGATTAATCTGCCAACAAGTAAAGGCAGAACATCAAAGGCTAGCTGGACTACTTCAATCGATGTTGATACCCGAATGGAAGTGGAAAAAGACCATGACGTAGTATAGGTAATAGTGGACCGTCTAACTAAGTTAGCTCACTTTCTACATGTTCTGATGACTTATCACATGGAACAATTAGCCAACCTATACATACAAGAGATAGACTCCATGGAGTACCAGCATCTATCGTATCCAACTGTGGCCCAAGATTCATGTCAAACTTTTGGAAGAGCCTACACAAACTAATGGGAACACAACATTACTTTAGTTCTGCTTTCCTTCCTCAAATTGATGGAAAATATGAAAGAATCATTCAAACACTTGAAGAAATGTTACGAGCTTGCGTGTTGGAATTTCAAGGCAACTGGAGCAAATACCTACCTTTAATTGATTTTTGTACAACAACAGTTACCATTCGTCTATCGGAATGCCACCCTTTGAAGTACTGTACAGACGAAAGTGTCAATCACCACACGATTGGGATAAAATTGGAGAAAGACAATTATTGGCACCAAAGATGATGCAAGAAGTCAAACAAGCAGTGGACGTGATCAAGCAACGATTATTCGTTGCTCAAAGCCGTCAAAAGAGTTATGCCGATAACCGAAGTCAACTCTTGGAATTCAATGTAGGCGACCAAGTATTCATGAAAATTTCACCAATCAAACAAATAATGAGGTTTGGCAAGAAAGGAAAATTGAGCCCAAGGCACATCGGTCCATACGAATTAATTGAAAGGGTTGGCCAAGATTCATATAAGCTACGGTTAACAACTTCGTTGGAACGAATCCATAATGTGTTTCACATCTCAAACTTGCGAAAATATGTGCCCGACCTAACTCACATAATAGAGGAAGCACTACCAGATCTAAATCCCGATCTCACATTGGAAGAGCAACCAGTGAAGATCCTCATGCGAGAAGTAAAGTACTACGAAATAAACAAATCCCATTAGTCAAAGTTTTGTGAAGAAACAAAGCAATTGAAGAAGCAACTCGAGAACGAGAAGATGATATGATAAACAAGTACCCGAATTATTCAATTAATCTAAGAATTTCTAGGACGAAATTCTTATAAGGAAGGAATATTGTAACGTATAAAAAAATTTCTTATTTAATCTAGTTCTTTAAAAAAAAAGTAAGTATTCTAGAAAGTAATCATTTCACATAAACTACAAATAATAATAACCAGTAATAATAATAATAATGATAATGAAATAAAGAAAAATTCAACTAGGGACAACTTATTTTATCATATGTCTTACCGTATTGAATTAAGATATATTTTTAACCAAACCCATTGTAAACCAATGGTAAACCAAGATGACGTGGACAGATAAAAACTGATCAGTTATAACCCAAGCTATTTACCACCGCCTTTTACACCTATAAATACTCTCTGCAAATAGAAATGGAGTCAGCCAATGATTGTAGGCGAGTAAAGGTATGAAAGTTATAATAGTGAAGCAATAAGAGTGATAGTTATGAAACGGAAGCACAACTAATACGATTGTGCTTCACAAGCACAACCACTTGACCTTGGGGCACAATCACAAGGTTGCGCCCCAAAGGAACAACTTAGGTTGTGCTTTGGAGGCACAACCACGTGGTAATCACGTAAATTCCATTAATTTAATGGAATACAAATTTAATTCTTTTTTGGGTTCTTGATAAAAATAGGTACCAAATTTTACAACAACTCTTCATTATCAGGTGAGTAGGTTTATGAATATTATTTGAATCGTAATTTAACATATAATTTTAGTGGTTAATCTTGATATTGATGTTTGAGTATTTTTTATATAGTTAAGCTTAATTCGTAAAGGATAAATAACATGGGATAATGGTTGACACATCAATTTGGGACTAAGATTAACTTTACCGTGACTTATATGGAAATGGACTAATGATGAAAAGATTTTAGTTTTGACTATTTATGTTATTATTATTCTGCTCATTTCAGTTATTCTGATTTATGATTTTATATTATTTTGTTCATTTTAATCATGATGATTTATGTTATTATTATTATACAACTCATTTTATAGATGATTTATATTTACATATATTCTATTTTTTTATTATGCTATTATATACCGCAAAAGAACAATTTATATTACCTCCTTTTGAAATGTTAGAATTCCTTTATTTTAGAACTATATAGAGTACCTTAAAGTTCAAATTCCTCACTTTATGATAATTTTATTTTATGATCTAATAAAGTGATGTATGAAAGAAGTATGATATGTCGTAATAATTCACATTTATTGTGTGACATTTATATTACGAGCTTAAATATTGTGCACCGAAATGTTTATTAGTCATTAAGATAAGTTAAAAGACTTTGGTATACGTAAATATTGAGCCATCAGTACAGGCTCTATGAAGTAATTTAGACTACCGGCACATGTCTAATAAGATTAATAGCATGTGTCTAATAAGATTAATATAAAATGATGGGTTGTCAGTATAGACCTAAAATATGAAATAACAGCAGTCAGTATAGACTTCGTATACCTTACAACTGGTCGTCAGTACACACCATTCATATGGAAAACTGTCAATACATGCTTGTAAAGTAAAATGTGCACAATAATTAAGTTCTTAATGATTCCAATTGCACGACATTCATGTAGATGTCATGGCACACGTGCACATCCTACTCACAAAAGTGTTGTTGTTCACGTGTTATATATTTTCTCTTTCTAGGTGAAAATGCCAATTGACGTATTTAGCATTGTATCGGGTGAGTGGATCGTTGTTGCTGAAAGGAGAGAGATGTGTTCTGGTTTCAATCTCACTCATGCCCCCTGGATATTACATATGGGAATAAACTGTTATTGGATTATTTGCACAAATGGTCCCTGACTTTTGCACTTACTGCAGGTTGAGGACCTATCTTTTTATTTTTAGCAGTTTAGCACCTATTTTAAATGTTTTTGGCATCAATGGTCCTTTTCATGAATTTCCATCCAAATCACCATAAAATTTGACTGTAGAAATTTTTTTATTTAAAAAGGGCTTATTTGCACAAATGGTCCCTGACTTTTGTAAAGGAAAATTTGCAGCAAAAGTCCCTAATCTTTCAAAAAGTGTTGAAAAGTCCCATAACCTTTTAATCCTAACACATATGACCCCAAATTGTTTTGACAATTTTACTCCTACCTTAAATAAATTAAAAATAACTCATAAACCTTTTCAAAAATACAAATAAGTCCTATATCTTTTTATTTTTTACATATTTACACTTAAAATAATAAAAAGTTTGTCATCAAGTCCCAAAACTTTTAATTTTGTTCACCAAAATGACATTTAAAATGTGTTTGATTAAAATCAATTTTTTTTAGTAAAAGTTGTTGAAATGTATGGTTGAAAAGTTGTGAGACTATAAAATATGTAGTTAAAATTAATTGTTGACTTTGACTTTAGCTTTTTAGCAAAATCAAAATTGAAAACAAACGGGCTCTTAGAGTCTCTACAGATTTTGTCCAATGGTCCATTAATTAACAAAAAAATTATACCCATAATCAAAATTTGACCAATTTAAAATTTTAATTTATTTTTCATACCAATTTTAAAAAAAGGTGGTGGTGGGCTGAAGATTGTAAAAAAAAAAATTCACTATTATTTAGTAATTGGTAGAGCTGGCAAATGGGCTAGATAGACTGGCCCAACCTGAAATTAGACGGGCCACATAAAAAATTGGACTGGGCTAATCCTGACCCAATTTTACATAGGCTAGTATTTGCTGGGCCAATCCAGCCCGATTTTGGGCCACATGGCCAATGGGCCAGTTCAACTTACATTTTTAACTTATTTTTTCAAAATAATTACTTATAATTTTGTAAATAAAAAAGGAAAAATTGCCAATAAGTCATCCATAGGTGACTTGTTTCTAATTAGGTCCAAACACTTTCCAAAATTGTGAATAAATCATATGAATTTATCTAATACCGTAATTACCCCTGTAATCTTTTAAACCACTTTAAACCAGATTTCATCAACTCACGATTCTCATTCACAAGCTGCTATTAACAACTTTCTTCTTCAAATCTCTCCGTCGACGATCACATCACCGGCGTACCTCGTAGTCGACGTTCTGTGAGTCGCCACAGTCTAAAAATCTTCTTTTGTTTTCTCAATTGATTATTTCAAGAATTTCATGGTTTTTCAGTTCTGTTTTTCTTCTCAATCATGGAAGGTGGCCTAATTTTACTTTGTAAGTATATTTCAGACACACTTCCCATAAAATTTTCTGTTGGTGGAGATTTTAATGGTGTTTTGCGAAAATTATGTGATAATTGGAATTCATTATAAGTTGATACTATTTTATTACATTATTGTATCCCTGGACATGATAGGTGTTTTCTAAGGAATGAGGAAGAATTTAGGAACATGATTTCTTTGATTTATGCTTTTGAATTGAAATTTGTTGATATTAGTGTTTCAGACTCTAAAACAGTATTACTTGATTGTAAAACAGTATCACATGATTGTGATACTATTTTCGGGAATGAAGGATCTGCCATAACTACATATGGTTCTTCAACAAATAGTAGGGTATTACTTTCATCAAGTTGGTCAAGCGTAATCACTCATGTTGGACAGAAGTTTGAGAGAGGTGTAGCTGAATTTAGAGATGCTTTATGCAAATTTTCAATTGAGAGAAGATTTAAGTTTGATTACATGAGAAATAACAATGGTAGGGTAGAGGCACAATTTTCAAACAGATATTCTGATGATTGTAGGTGGTATGTTTGTGCGACAGTATCAAAGGTTAGTGGTTTTTGTTACATACGAAAGCTTGTGAATGAGCATAGTTGCCCTATAGTGTTGAGGAAAGAAAAAAGTGAGAGATTAAGTTGTAAGGTAATTTCTGGTTTGATTGTTGATATATTTAGGGAGAAACCAACATTGTGTTCTAATGATGTTGTTTCACATTTTTTAACAAACTACAGTTACACGATAAGCTATGAGAAGGCTTGGAATGCATTGGAGAGAGCGAAGGGATTGATTTTTGACCACGCATCTGAATCTTTCAAGCAGTTACATTGGTATATTGAGGCTACAAGGTCATTTAATCATGGAAGTCATATTGATTTAGAGGTGGACCAAGTTTCTAAAAGATTCCAAAGATTGTTTGTTTCTTACCATGCGTGCATTCATGGGTTTAATCATTGTTGTCCCATGTTATTTATCGATGGAACATTTTTGAAAAGAAGGTTCAAAGGTATCTTGTTGTCTGCAACTGCTAAGAACGGCAACCAAGGTTAGATACTGATTTTATGTTCTTTTGTGATACTGTTTTCTGTTATTTTTGTGATACTGTTTTTGTAATATGATTTATAAATCCCGTTAGAAACTGTTGTTCTGTTATTTTGATATTATTATTTTGTGTAGGCTTATATCCATTGGCTTATGCTGTTGTAGATTTCGAGAACTACGATAATTGGTTGTGGTTCTTGGAACAGTTGCGTAGTATTGTTCAAAGTACTCGAGAGCTTACATTTGTGTCTGATCAGAATGTTGGGTTAATGGAAGCGTTGCCTAAGGCATTCCCTACATCGAATCATTTTTTCTGTTTACAACACCTTAAAGGAAATTTGAGGGATGGTGGCTTCTCAAACAGTTATAGAGAGTGTATGGTATGGTTGTTCCGGGAATGTGCACATGCTCCAACAATTACATTATTTAACCAGAAGTTGGAGGTATTGAAACGTGAGGATGGAGCTATTGTTCAAAGGTTTCTAGATGGGTTACCATTTAAAAATTGGTCGAATGCTCATAGTGTTGGATGTCGATATGGAGAGATGTCATCAAATGCAGCTGAGTCTTTCAATGCATGGATAGTTAACTGTAGGAGTTTACCCATAACCCAAATGGTTGACATGTTGAGGATAAAGCTGATGAAAATGTTTGTTACGAGAAGAACTGATTCTGGTAATGTTATGATACTGTTTTATTTTCTGTATGATACTGTTTTATTTTCTACATGATACTGTTTTATTTTCACTGTAATACTGTTTATTTTTTGATGTGATACTGTTTTATTTTCTATATGATACCGATGTAGTTGAGTGGACGGGGGTTGTCTGTCCCAATATGATAGAGAAGTTGTAGGGATATGCAGATGAAAGTCGATCATGGAATATCAAGCGGTCTTCCGATACAATTTTTGAAGTTTTTTCAGATCCATCGGTTTGTGTAGATATCTGCAAAAGCACATGTTCTTGTTTCCAGTGGCAGCTGAATGGGTTCCCATGTGTGCATGCAGTTGCTGCAATTAATAGATCTAGAAGGCGCATTGATGAATTTGTTGATTATTATTTTCATGATACAGCATTCCACAAGTCCTATAAAGAAGCTATACATCCCATTCCTACGTCAATGAGGTTGGAATATGAAAATTCTGCCAATTTTGACATTTTGCCTCCACCTACCTAGAAGACCTAAAAAGAGGCGAATTAGATCAAGGGGCGGACAAGTACGGATGATACGATATGGTAGGTGTGAAAAGTTGGGTAATCACAATAAGAAGACTTGTAAGGAGTCATTGGTCTAAGAGATTGTTCCCATGAAGGATATTATTCATTCTTTTTTAAATATGTAGGAACACAGTTGTGTTGTAATGATTTGTTGGTTGAATTAATGAAAGCAACATTTATTTTCACAAAACAGTATCACAAAATGTTTATTTTCACAAAACAGTATCACAAAAATTAACAAAACAGTATCACTAACAATATCTCATTAAGAGCATTACGTTGCAATACAGTATCACAAATTACTGTAATTCCTGGTGTTTTTTAGAGTTATCTGTTCGTGTGAAAGATATTATTGTTTCTTTTTTAAGTTTTTTTGATGGAGAGATATTATTTGTTGGTCGAATTAATGAAAGAAATGTTTATTTTACTAAACAGTATCACAAAATGTTTAACTTAATAAACATTTGTTAGATATTGTAAATAGTTTAACAAAACAGTATCACAAATAGTTTAACAAAAAAGTATCGCAAACAGTATGTCATTAATTAACAGCAGTATGTTTACAATACAGTATCACAAATTGTATTCCGTATCAAAAACAAAATTTCAAGTACAATTTACAGTATCAAACAAAATCCACAACTAAAAAATATATTCATCTAAAATGAAGAAAATATATTCATCCATTCATTCATCTACAACAAAATCCTTGATGAATTGAGAAACCATGTTTACTTTATATTGTCTAACTTCCTTCATTGTCATGGTTTCTTCTATCTCTTCATTCTTTGCCAGTCTTTCCATCACATGGCAAACGTGTATTCCACAATCGACACTGCAAAACAAAATTCAAAAACATGTAGTAATTGTCGGTGTGCTGCATAGCCATTTAAACACAAGATAATACAAATAGGGAGTTTGAAGGATTAGTCGTTTCTTACGTCCCAATGTGTTGTTGCGGACATTTCTCGTAGGAGACCAATAGATGATTGAATTCTTCTTCTTTGTATACAACAGTATTTGTAATGGAAGATTTCATAAATAGTTCTTTTTGTTTGCTCTCAACATATTCTTTCTACACGTATTTGAAAAAAAACAACAATGTAAAATGTTAGATTTGTATTTTTAAACTCACTGTAAAAACAATATATGGTAATGTAACAACTCATTATCTTACCAATATCATAGCATCGTCCATATATCTGTTTGAAGTCCCGTCTCTCGACAAATTACTGTTGTAATGTGTCCATTGACCTGCCTCAAAGTCGAATGTGAGCAGTGTCCAATGGTTTGGAACTACGTCAGATCCTTTTCCTCCGTTTGAGTTCATCGAGAACAGCAAAAGTCGAGGCTACCCAGTGTTGTGGAGGTGCTCCAACACTATGTCGATTTTTTGAGATCTTGGAATTGCCATTTCAGGATTTGTGACATATAGCTGCAGTATTTAAGTATAATATCAAGATAAGAAATTATTTTGTTGTTAGACCTAAGTTTGTAATTGAAATGTTTATGTTAAAATTCAATAATTCACCCAGCACAAAGAATCAAAAATGACAAATCTTTTGTTGTAAGTGCTGTCTACAATTGAGTCATTGGCCTTTAGAATTTTCCCATATGCATCAATTACCTGCATATAAAGTATCAAAGTTATGTTTTGTATAAGTTTATAATTTGGGAATACATTTTTTGGTTTTTACAATCTTAATGTATTTGATATTGCCCGGTCGCCAAGAATATCAAATAAATCCCCCAATGTCACAAAACAGAATTCTGATCGTGTTGGCATGTAAACCGTGGCTCTGCAATATAACACAGTATTAAAGCAATGAAACAATATCACAATATCATAAGTAAAATATTCAGTAGTTGAAACAGTATCACAATATTTTTAAACAGTATCAAAAATGTCTTAGTTTTAATCCATAATACTGTTTTATCACAAAAACAGTATCACAATATTATAAGTAAAACATTCAGTAATTGAAACAGTATCACAATACTTTTAAACAGTATCATGAATTAAAACATCAACAATTACTGTAGTGAAGATACTTACGATGGGTCGTAGATTTTTTCGATCTTTGTGATCTTCTTCTTGTCATCTGCAGTTAAATATTTTGCTGTTAACTATTTTGCATTGATTTTCGTTGGTACTTTTTTTCTTTCCTCATTGGAAGATCGGAAAGGTCCTCAACATTGATGATTGTATTGTCATCCTCTTCTACTTGCACCTTTTTACCCTTCGTGACTCTTTTTTTCGTAGTAGAGTAGGTGAAATTATCATCCCTCTTTCTTTTTCTTTCCTTTTTTTCTTTTATTCTTTTGACCATTGAAGTTTGCTTTGTTGCATCCTTTGTTTTTTGGACCTCTCTGTCATTCAAAACTTGAGTGACTTCATGCACTACCTTTTCAGTCAGCTCATTTACAAGTGAGGTATTCTCTTTTTCCAATGATTTGTTCTCACTTGTAAAAGATTCCAAAGTTTGTTGCAGCTTTTTGAGTTGTTCAGCAGTGTTATTCTTTTCCTCCAAAACTGCTGCATGTAGAGCCATTGACTTTTGTAGCTGGTCTTCTATAATTCTGATTCTTGTGCGCTCATCTCGTTGAGCTCCTGTATATTCCTTTCATTTTGAATAGTATCAAAAGCATTAATTATCAGCATCAAGGTATTAAAATCATATTATTATCAGTATCTTAATTAAACAGTATCACAACAAAACAGAATCAGAGACAATGGTATCTTAATAAAACAGTATCACAAGAAAACAATGGCATAGATAAAAACAGTATCATATCAGTTTTAAAATAAAACAGATCATATATTCTAGTAATATAGATTTTTGTATCATATAAATATATATTAGTACATTTCATTCTATGAGACGCTTTCATCCAACGCAGCTTGCAAGATGCTCTCCTTTTCTCTAGAGGCTTGTAATTCATCACGGAGTCTAGATGAACTAGTTATGGCTTTCTTCTCTGATGAATCCTTGATTGCAATTTCTGCCAGACAACTCAAGGGCAAGTGTAGCCAACTATCATCCTCCTCTTCAAAACCTCCATGTTCTACTTCATTGACGTTGTCTTCCTCACTTTCTTCCTTTTTGTTTTCTTCTGTTGAAATGTTATCCTCTATTCGATTGTCATCACTTTCTTCTTTTTCAGTAGTATCTTTTGTTTTCGTATCAACTTTATCAGATTCTCCATCTCCATCCGATTCTTCATCTTCAGTAGATTCTTCATTTTTATTGGATTCTTCATCTTCATTGAATTCTTTGACAACCTGCAATGGTGTAGTTGAATAATAAATATTCTGGATGTTTGTATGTTGAATAAATCTTCATGTAAGATACTATATGCTATGAATTGGTGATACTGCTATTACCTTTCTTTTTGATAGTTCGTGTACAATCGTAAATTTTAGAATACACGTCAGATCTCTTAAGTCCCATTTAATGCATTTTGGTTCTGCATTCTTCTTCAACGATTTGCAGACTTTAAGTTTTTCCAACAACCAATACTGAATTTTCATAAATAAAAACTTATTAGTGCGAATATCACATTTAATGCAAAACAGTATCAACAAATAAAACAGTATATAGAAATCAAATAGCTTACTGCTAAAACCATGACACAGCCTGTGACATCGATTGGGTCTTCATTTTTACATAGGGAAGAAATTAGATATTCAAAGATGTGCTTCGACCAATTGTAAGTTTTGATCTTGTCGAGATTTTCAACATACTTGATATATCCCCAGCTCAAAGTCAGGAATTTATTTGGCACAAAGAACGATGCCATCAGGAAGAGCATCATTAACCTAGAAACATCGTCGATGTCTTCTTTTTTGTTCCCATTTGCTGCAGCCCTTAACTGTGTAGATATTATTGTTTTGGTCAATCTACGACAGTCTCTGAACCTTCGTTGGGAGAAAACTGAAATCGATGCTGGCTTTTGTTTTTCAACCTCCATCAGATTTTTACCTTGGACGATTCCAAAAATACTCTTCACATCGTCCATCTTGAACTTTAGATGGGAGTTGTTTATCAAAAAATCCTTATTTGACATGTCGAAGCACTCAATGATCTTGTACAGATCCATATCACTTCAACGACAATGTCTGTCAATTATGTCATCCAGTATCAATTTGATAAGATTGTAAAACGGCAATTTCTTCAACCCATCCGTTTGAGGTTTTGTTAATGATAAACCTTTCACCTCCCTGATCACTGTTTGGAGGTTAGAACAGTATTGTGGGTAAGGCTTCTTATCCACTGTTACTTTTCTTCGTATAGGAATAGACTTCTTTTTTTCCATCGATTTATAACCAATTGTTTTGTATCCAGAAGTATTTTTGTTTTGCTGCATCATAAACAAAAAAAGTATCAGAAGTATCAAAATATACTAATACACATCAACTAAGCAAAACAGTATCACATGATTAAAACAGTATCACATATCAAAACTAAGACATTGAAACAGTATCACAGGTTCAAACCTTGCCATAATTAAACAGTATCAAAGATAAAACTAAGAGATTAAAACATTATCATTATAAACTGGCAAATAGAAACAGTATCATGGATTAAAACTGTATCAAAATATACTAATGCACATCAACTAAGCAAAACAGTATCACATAATTAAAACAGTATCACGGATCAAAACTAAGACATTGAAATAGTATCACAGGTTCAAACCTTGCCATAATTAAACAGTATCAAAGATAAAACTAAGAGATTAAAATAGTATCATTATAAACTGGCAAATAGAAACAGTATCATGGATTAAAACTGTATCAAAATATACTAATGCACATCAACTAAGCAAAACAGTATCACATGATTAAAACAGTATCACGGATCAAAACTAAGACATTGAAACAGTATCACAGGTTCAAACCTTGCTATAATTAAACAGTATCAAAGATAAAACTAAAAAAATTAAAACAATATCATTATAAACTGGCAAATAGAAACAGTATCATGGATTAAAACTGTATCAAAATATACTAATGCACATCAACTAAGTAAAACAGTATCACATGATTAAAACAGTATCACGGATTAAAACTAAGACATTGAAACAGTATCAAGCATTTTGCATGGTTAAATATCACGTTCTAACAAAAAACAGTATCATAGAAACAAGGAAAAAATTCAGTATCATATATTAAAACAATATCATTATAAACTGGCAAATAGAAACAGTATCAAAGATCTAAAGAGTATCAAACATTTTGCATGGTTAAATAACACGTTCTAACAAAAAACAGTATCATAGAAACAAGGAAAAAATTCAGCAAAAATAGAAACAGTATCATAGATCGAAGGAGTATCAACCATTTTGCATGGTTAAATAGCACGTTCTAAGAAAAAATAATAAAAAATCACCAAAAATCAACATATATTATACAGTATCACGTATTTCAAAGCCTTATATCACTTGTTCTGATAGAAAAAACTAACCCACGGTAAATACATTATCAAAACATTTAACGAAGAAATTACCTTCGCCATCGATGCATGCGGTTAGGATTTGTGGTTAGAAGAATCAATCACGAAGAAGATGAAGTGTGCAGAATTAAATGGAAGTTTTCAAAGTGTTGTATGTGTTTAAATGGCAGTTTGTGCAATTGGAGGGTATATTGGACTTTTGGTACTAAAGTATGACTTTAGTTGAATTAAGATTGGGCCATATGACTTTTTAGCCCAAGTTGGCAGTAACAGTGACCGGCCCAAAATTTTTCCTAAAAATAAAAAAATAAAAGCTCGCCTAGTTTTTATTTGATCAATTTTTGAAGTGTTTGAAGTGTAGGGACTTGGGCAAAAAAAATTTTTTATCAAGCCAGTTCGGTTGGCTAGTTGTACCTAGCTAAATTGACCTAATTTTTATTTGATCAATTTTTTTTGGACCAACCCAGCCCAAAGACCAAGCTATCTGGGCTAGCCCACTGAACTGGCCCATTTTGCCACCTCTAGTAATTGATATATAAAATAAATTAAAATTTTAAATTGGTCAAATTTTGATCATGGGTATAATTTTTTTGTTCATTAATGGACCACTGGACAAAATCTGTAGAGACTCTAAGAGCCCGTTTGTTTTCAATTTTGATTTTGCTAAAAAGCTAAAGTCAAAGTCAACAATTAATTTTAACAACACATTTTATGGTCCCACAATTTTTCAACTGCACATTTCAACAACTTTTACTAAAAAAAATCTGATTTTAATCAAACACATTTTAAATGTCATTTTGGTGAACAAAATTAAAAGTTTTGGGACTTGATAACAAACTTTTTATTATTTTAAGTGTAAATATGTAAAAAAATAAAAAGATATAGGACTTATTTGTATTTTTAAAAAAGTTTATGAGTTATTTTTAATTTATTTAAGTTAGGCGTAAAATTGTCAAAAAAATTTGGGGTCATATGTGTTAGGATTAAAAGGTTATGGGACTTTTCAACACTTTTTGAAAGATTAGGGATTTTTGCTGCAAATTTTCCTTTACAAAAGTCAGGGACTATTTGTGCAAATAAGCCCTTTTTAAATAAAAAAAATTTCTACCGTCAAATTTCACGATGATTTGGATGGAAATTCATGAAAATGACCATTGACACCAAAAACATTAGAAATATGAGCTAAACTGCCAAAAATAAAAAGATAGGTCTTCAACCCGCAGTAAATGCAAAAGTCAGGGATCATTTGTGCAAATAAGCCCACTGTTATTTGTACTGAAGTTTTCGATATGAACAATAATGGATGGTTTCTTAGAGGCATCTACTTGGAATTCGAGATGTAGGGACGTGAAGTATTATAGACTACTATTCCCTCCCCCACCACATTTTGAGATTTTCTATAGGTGTGTTTATATATATCTATGAGAGAAGTAAATATTTTGTAACCGGTGGGTGACTGGCTGACATAAAGTTGTCTTTTAAAAATGTACATGACTTCACTAATATAAATATAATTACTATTCGTGTTGGCTTAGCTAATTGTCTTTTGCTTATTTTTATGACATTACTATTCCAGTTATGTTGATTTATTTAATTGTCTTTTGCTTATTTTTGTGATGTATACTAAATTGGCGAGAATCAGTACAATAATTGCATGATTAAAGAAGTGTGGACCTCAACACCACTTATTTTGTAAATTAGAAGACCAAACACTATCAATTCTAAAATAAAGTAAATTTTAACAATTTCTCATCTACATTAATTAAATGTAAATGTGTACATAATTTATTTGATCTTATCAGTTAAATTTTTCTTTACTATGGTAAATTTTTCATTAGTGTATATAACACATAAATAAATAAATAAATTAACAAGAGATCGCAACATGGAGAATATGATGTAAGATGTCTTTGTGAATATAATTTAATGTTTGAGGAATGCATGCAACTAGCTTCAATGAACTATAAATTTACATAATTTTCATAATAATAATCGAAACGAGTAACGTTTATATCCACGACGGAAAGACTCTGCAACATTGTCGAAGTTTAACTGTTGGCGTCATTCGTAAAGCTCATAATGCTTTCTCTGCATTTCTGAACGTTACAACGTGCAAAGAACTAACTTTCCAGATGGAATTCCTTGAGCAAGGCGTTAACATGTTAGCCATTTTTCAATACTAATGTAGTCATGTTTGAAACCAATATTACAAAACACGAGAAATGGGACATGACAATCTGTGCTTGTCATTCTGAATCTAGTGTGATGGATATATATACGAGTCATTCCACTGACCATTCAATATTTACAATGACTCTTGGGCCTGTGCAAATACACAGTGAAAGTTATAAAACCTAAATTAATTAAATTAAACACGAATTTTAATTTTAATTAAATAAGCAGTGGACAGAATGTAGTCAGAACTGGAAAGATATAGAGATAACAGTTCTGACTCGCACAACTGTGTTCGTTTCCTAATCTTGTCTAGTACGGAAATTAAAGGATTAAATACGAACACACGATGTAACGTGATAAACCCTTAAGGGAAACATCCACGGGCCCCCATGCCATGGGTAGAAACAATTCACTAATAATCTTGTTCAAAAATACAATAGTATCGGTTTTGTAATTTTGCAAAATTAACAAAATAACAATCAAAAGAAAACAGATCAACTCCCTGTGATACTTCTTCTTCTGACTTGTTGATGAAGTGGAATCAAACCCACCGGTCTTGACTTTATCGCTACTTTCATATTGTACTTGACCGCAACCACCACTTGGATTAAGAACCCCCGTTCTTAACTTCACGCCAAGTAGCTTGAGCAAGATATGGAATTGTTCGTTGAGTACCAATTAGTTCTTGATTCTTCAATGAGTTTGAAGAAAACCTTTTTGCTTTGAAAGTTGAATCAATGAAGCGCCATGTCTTGTTCACCTTGAATGTATTCGGTCGGTTTCAAGCTTATGGAACAAGAACACAAAAATTATTTTCAAAGCCGTAATTCCTTATTGATTTCCACTCTTACTTATAGTTAAAGTAGAAATCAATTTAGGAATTATTTCTTAGCTAAGAATATGCAACAAAGATGGTAAGAGAATTAGTAGGAAAGAATATAGAAAGATTTTCTTAGATTTGTAGTAGGAAAAAATTTAGGAAACTAAATATTTCCTTCCTAAACAAATCTAAGAGAATAAGAAAAATTCTTTAACCTACAAAAGGAGCTGTCATTAATACTCATGAAATCAGAATATATCAAATATAGAAACAGAATAAAATCGCAGCTTTTGCTGATCTGGAAAAATGATTCGCCTATCAAGCCAGTCAGTCAGAACTGGCGTTAATCAGACCAGTCAGAAACACAAATGTTGACCTGATCTTTTATCATTAAAAATCAGTTATATTTATTAAGATAGCCAAGATATAAAAAGTGAAAAATATGACACATATTTTTCCAACAATCTCCCCCTTTGGCGTTGCTTAATTACAAACACATAACTATCAGATTTTTAATGTAAGTGTGATGTGTGTGAATAAGTAAAGAACCCATGAGCATCAACATACAAGGATTATGGCTCCCCCTTAGTGTGTAAACCAAGAACTCCTGCAAAGAAGTTAACAACATATGCAAATACCACACACAATAGCCACAACATTTAATATTGCTCCCCCTTAGCAAGATATCATCTAAGTGTAGTGATCCAACTATCATAAACCTAAAAATACTACTATTAAAGTTTAACCAACAAAGTGTCCAAAGCAAGACAAACCTAACAACCATAAAAATTAAAAATTACTACTACTCCTCCTTTTGGAAGAGGAACGCCAAAGGAAGAGATAAAACAAAAGTAAAGCAGTGTTTGAAGTGAAATAAAGCAGAATTTAAGTGTTTAAAACAATTATCCATAGCCAAATAGTTAGAGGGTTAAGAGTTAGAACGGGGAAAAGTTAGTGCCGGGAGGATCTGGACTTCTTTGTACCGGATGCAGATGCATTGGTAACCCTCTTGCGAGCAGGGGTATCTGAGGGAGCATCAGCTGGAGCATCAGCAGCGATAGGTGCAGAGGCTGGGGCAGCAGGTTGCTCACCAACGGGTTCAGAAGTCGGTATCTCCATTGGATCTCCAGGATGTGTAGAGAATTCCGGAGTAACTATTCGGAATGCAGATTTTATATGCTCATCGCCCAGAAATTCCAGTTTGCCCAACACCTTACGCATGAAAGTAATATCATCAGAAAAACCTTTGGTAAGGGCAAAAATTTGATCTACCTGTGTTCGAACCAGCCCCAACTGAGTTTCTAGTGCATCAAGACGTCCAGAATGGTCCAACGAGGATAGAAAATGCTTGGGAACTCTGGGAGTGGGATGCGGTGTGCTATCCAAATTTGTAAACTAATGTACACCCAGCACTGGAATGTTCTCAGAGAAGCGGTCTGAATCCATAGCAGGCACTTCATGATGAACAAGAAAGTGATGAATCAGAGCTGGATGCGGTAGTCTGTACTGCTTGGCCCTCATCGGCCCTTCATAAACAATTCTATCAAAAACTAGTTTAACCCAGTCAACTGGCATCCTCATTCCTAACTTGTATAGCATAACGGCCCTGTCCCCCGAAATGTCCGATCGATGAGTTAACGGATCGATATTGTTGATGAGAATCCGATGTAGAATTTTGTATTTGGGCAATAGCCGAGAAGCAGTCAGTTCTCTTGATTTCGGCCAGGTGGAGCCAGTCATTTCTTGCGCAATGATGTCCTTGGTCAATTCTTCGTCACTTGTGACACCCACAGTGGTTACTCCAAGCCAGTCCCTGAGGGAGTTAGGACTGAAGGTAACATGTCTTCCCCGAACATAAACCTTCCACCTGAATTCATTGCCAGCCTTTCCCAGATTCTTTGGAACATTTGCCATAAATTCCTTTACCAGAGTTTCATTGAACGGCCCAGAAAAACTTAACAGATTATGTAAATTGTGGAAATCAACAATTTCAACCAAACCAAATGAACTAAATTCGGCAATTGCAACCTTGCACTCAATGATGAACTTACGGTAGATGGTAAATGACATAAACAAACTCTTAGCACTCTCCGATAGAAAACAGTAATTGAGGGGGTTAACAGAGTGTCTACCTCTAGTTAATGTGTCAAGTCTGAACATTTGGAGGTCTGAACTAGGAGTAGGCAGTACTCTGTAGGCACCTCCTGAGGCAGTGACAGGTCTGTTCTGACCAGCAGGCGTGGGCTTTTCAGCAACATCAGCCATATTACCTTTCCCTTTCTCAGCCCTGGTGGCCCTTTTCGTTGGAGGAGGTGTCGGAGTAGATTCTGAAGATTCATCAATTGCAACATCAAAATCAGAATCAGATTTTTGAGAGGGGGGCTTACTTGAACCTTCTACGAATGGGGGAGGCTGTTCAGACTCCTCATCACCAGCCCCTTCATCCTCACAGACCTCCTCCTCAATTTCGACATTTTCAGACCCACTGTCACTTGCAGATTCATCATCCTCATCTCCTTCTTCATCTGGGTCTTGAGCACCCAAGGTGACTTTCTTGCTCAGATAGGAGATTAGGTCGTTAGTTTTTGGATGGGGCTGATTTTTAGAATGGCTGACCGGCGATTGATATGTAACAATGTCCGTCGATTGGTCAGCCTGAGATGCGATTGCCGCTGGAGAAGTGTCTGGGTCTGAACTAGAGGGTTCCCGTCTTCTTGTACTTCGTCGGAGAGTCCTTGCCAGCGACATTTGTGGCCCAATCGCAGTTTCAGCAGTAGACGCTGGAGCAACAGTGTCCTTGGAAGAATTTCCCGGATGTTTCTTCGATTTTGGCATTTTAGTCTTCACCATTGTTTGAATCTGAAAAAGAAAACTCAAATACACCTTCGAGATCAAGAATGAAGGACTTTGGAGTTAGGAATTGAGGATTGAGTGCGAGAAGGTGAAGAAGAAAACCCTAGATCATGGTTTAAAAAGGGAAATTTTTCAATTTATTCAAAATTGCACAAGAAGGGAGCAGTTAATTAGGGACGTGTAGAAGGCAGTTACCAAAAATAAACTGATAAATGGCAGTTAATGACCACGAAACCTTCCTTAATCAGATACGTCAAATTTGAAATAAACCGCCTAATACGCTATTTTTATGGAAAACAGAATTTTTAAAATAGAACCAAAATGCGATTGGATTCCATAAACCAAGAATTCGTCCAGATTTTTTTTCTCAATTAAAACTGATTGTGCTGCCAAAAATAGACTGTTGATTTGGAATTTCTACGAGAAGGCCCATACAAGATACTCACACACAAATAATGAGAATATTTTATGAGATAAGATTGAATGGTTTATTTATGGGCAAACTTCATAGTTCTACAACTTATACAATCAGTCCAAGGATATCAAAATCAACCAGAATCTTCCAATCAGATATATGCGCATAATTAGATTCAATTAATTTGTCAGATTTAAAACGTGAGTGTGTGATAGGACATACTGGATTAATCAATCATAACCTATCCCACTTTGCCAAATTGAACCTAGTCAAGAAGATCAGTACTGAGATGTATTTCAAACCAGTCATCATCTGAACATATCTCTTTGAATAAAAAATATGAGCGTGCCAGACATGAGTACCATAGCAATTTTTTTCTATTTTTTGAGTACTCAGAGTGTTGACTTTATTTGCATATACATATTTTTTGATTTGTCAAAGCACTGAATTTTTAAGATCATGGAGTTGACTTTCTCACAGCCATAAAAGGTAGCTCTTTTCTACATGATTTATGTTCATTATCAAGGACGGCTGCACACATTTATGGTGGTAGCCCTCTCCTCCATGAAATTGTCTGTTTAACACAACAACATACTATGGTGCCGAGAGACATAGATACTGACCATAGGTCACAACAAAGTATGAAACTACTTTAAAGATAACAATCTAGTTAGTAGTAAGGTACAATCAACCAAGACAATATGTCCTCAAAGTGTGCTTATCTGATCATATTTTACCTTAAGTATAATGAGCATACCAAACTGATTGGTTAATCCAAGTAAATCTCAAAAATCATAGACCAATCATACAATTATATCATATGCTATTTGCAAGAAAGACCATTCTTCTCCCCCTCCTTTTTTTTTTTTTTTTTTTGAAAAAAATAAAAACTAATGCATCAAGCAAATGCCCACGGCCTTCCGTAGAGTTTCAAATCTAGCAGAATCTAAGACTTTGGTGAACAAGTCAGCCAACTGATACTCAGTCTGAATATGTTCCAAAGTAATAACTTTTTCTTCGACCAAATTCCTAATAAAATGATGTCTAATATCAATATGTTTGGTCCTAGAGTGCTGAACAGGATTTTTAGAAATATTGATAGCACTAGTGTTATCACAGAATATAGTAATAGAGTCCTAATCAATACCATAATCACAAAGCATTTGTTTCATCCAAAGTAGCTGAGTGCAACAACTACCCGCTGCAATATATTCAGCTTCTGCAGTAGATAAGGAAATAGAGTTTTGTTTCTTACTTAACCATGCAATGAGATTGTTACCAATGTAGAAACATCCTCCACTCGTGCTTTTCCTATCGTCCATGTTTTCAGCCCAGTCGGCATCAGTGTATCCTGCAAGATGAGAATTAGTATCATTAGTATACCATAAACCATAATCAGAAGTACAGTTAATATAGCGAATAATTCGCTTCACTGCTGCAAGATGTGATTCTTTTGGTTTAGCTTGATAACGTGCACAAACTCCAACACTGAATGATATGTCAGGACGGCTTGCAGTCAGGTACAGCAGACTGCCTATCATGCTTCTGTACAAGCTGGAGTCAACCTCCTTTCCCTGGTCATCTCTGGAAATTTTTAAGGACGTGGCCATGGGAGTTCTGACTGACTTGGTCTGTTCAAGACCGAACTTCTTCACAAGATTTTTAGCATACTTGGCCTGGGAGATAAAAATCCCTGATCCAACCTGTTTGATCTGCAAACCTAAAAAGAAATTTAGTTCACCAACCATACTCATTTCGAATTCATTTTGCATAAGAGTAGCAAATTCCTTGGATTTTGTTTCTAGTGAGGAACCAAATACAATGTCATCGACGTAGATTTGTGCAACAATTAATCCAGTTTTAAAATGTTTGATGAATAACGTTTTGTCAGCCCCTCCTCGCTTGTATCCCTGTTCCAACAAGAACATGGTTAATCGTTCATACCAAGCTCTTGGGGCTTGCTTTAGTCCGTACAGAGCCTTTTTGAGTCTAAACACATGGTCGGGGAAATAAGGATCAACAAATCCCTTAGGCTGCTCAACATAGACTTCTTCATTAAGAATTCCATTCAGAAAGGCACTTTTGACATCCATTTGGTACAGCTTGAATCTCATTTGACATGCCACTGATAGTAAGAGTCTAATGGATTCAAGCCGGGCCACAGGTGCAAAAGTTTCATCAAAATCCACTCATTCTAGTTGAGTGTAACCCTGTGCAACCAAGCGTGCCTTGTTTCTGACTATGTTGCCATGTTCATCTGATTTATTTTTGAATATCCACTTTGTCCCGATCACATTTGTGTCTTTTGACCGAGGAACAAGATCCCACACTTCATTTCTATCAAACTGAGCTAGCTCTTCATGCATGGCTAGAACCCAATTTTCATCAATAATGGCTTCATTTATATTTTTGGGTTCAATTTGTGAAGTGTAGCAAACATTTCCAAGTTCATTAGCAAGCCTCCTCCGAGTCATCATGTCGTCTATGGAATTTGAGAGAACATTGTCCAGTGGATGTGCTTTCTGAATCCAAGAAGGAGGCTGCCTTCTCATGTCCTGTTCGTTATTTGTATATGGTGCGTCAGAACTTCCAGGAGCAGGGGCAGAGACATCAGAACTTGAAGTTGGATGTTCCTTCTGTAAATCACTGTCTGGAGCAGGTACATGATGATCTTGGGTAGGTTGACGTCCAGCAACCTGTTCTTCCAAAGTCTGAATATTAGGCTCTTGTGAATAAGATGAAAAGTCATCAATATCATCAATTTTTACATTGATTGATTCAATGATAGTCTGAGTACGCATGTTATAAATTCTGTAAGCACGGTTGTTCTCAGAATAACCAATAAACACTCCCTCATCACTTTTTGAATCGAATTTACCCAAGTATTCCTGATCATTTAACACATAGCATTTGCTACCAAAGGTATGGAAATATTTGAGATTCGGTTTTCTACCTTTCCAGATTTCATAAGGAGTTTGAGTGGTTCTAGTTCTCAAAGATACACGATTCAAAATATAACAAGCAGTATTAATAGCTTCAGCCCATAATTTAACAGGGAGCTTCTTACTATTTAGCATAACTCTAGCCATCTCTTGAAGAGACCTATTTTTCCTTTCCACAACACCGTTTTGTTCAGGAGTTTTGGGTGTAGAGAATTCATGAAAGATACTATTTTGATCACAAAAAGCAGAGAAAGTAGCATTTTCAAACCCTCTCCCATGATCACTTCTAATCCTTAGTATTTTTATTCCCTCAAAATATTTTTCTGTTGTTAATTTTAGGTGCAAAAATTTAAATCTTTCAAACACATCAGATTTTTCTCTCAAGAAATCAACCCAAGTATATCTAGAAATATCATCCACGCAAACAAAAATATATTTCTTGCCCCCAATACTTTCAGTTTGAATAGGTCCCATCAAATCCATGTGAAGTAATTCTAAAACATGAGCTGTAGTAAGAAACGTACCTTGCTTGTGAGTGCTTTTGGTTTGCTTACCTTTTAGGCACGAACCACACAATCCTTCAGATTTTTCAGTAAGCTTAGGAACACCTCGTACTGCATTCAACTTTGTCAGTCTCAACAGATCACTATAGTTTAAATGTCCCAATTGTTTGTGCCACAACTCGGTTGAGTCAGTCTTTGAAATATGACAAGTAATTTTGGTGTCAAGGAGATAACATTTTTCATTGGATCTAGTACCATGTAGAATACAACTACCATCATACTTCAAGACTTTACAGGAATTTTTTGAGAACATAACCAAGTGTTTATCATCACAGAGTTGGCCTATACTAATTAGGTTAGCTTTTAAACCTACAACAAAAAGAACTTCTTTTAACGGGGAGAAGCCATCAATTAGAATAGTGCCTACACCTTCAATTTTTCTGTGTGCTCCATCACCAAAAGTAACCAGACCACCTTCATGACTTTTATAGTTAGTTAGATAAGATCGATTACCAGTCATATGTCTAGAACAACCACTGTCAAAATACCAAGAGTTAGGAATAAAGGATCTATAAGCAACATCAACCATATAACAATTTAATTCACCCTTTTTGACCTAAATTTATCTTACTTTAGTGTTGCTAAGGTGTCTCATTTGTCTATTAGCCAAGTTTTTACTAAACAAACAATGAAAGGAGTTGTGTCCTAAATTACCACAGATGCAACATTTTACAAAGTACTTTGATTTACCTCTCTGTATTGGTTGTATACCTGATGGTCGTGACTGTTTTTTAGTCTTGGCATTGGTCAGAACTTGCATAGGCAGGTCAGCCTTAGTTCTGACGGTGATGGGAGCAGTTTTGTCTGAAAATACAGCATACTTTGTTTCTTTGATGAAGTTGATCTAATTCCCAACTTTTCTTTCACTTTTTCCAACATATCCCAAACCTTCTTTGACGTTTGGAGTTCTTCCATAGCTTAGGGTTTTACTTTAGCGAGAGGCTCTAATTGTTAATTGCTTGATCTTTTCTTTTGAGACTTTTAATTCATCTAGAAGATTAGCAATTTGATCATCCTTCTTATTTAAGATGTTGGTAAGAGTATTATTTTGAGAATCAATATCAGCCTTGTCATCTTCCAAAAATTATATCATGACTTGAGTGGACAAGTTTTTCTCCTGTTCATCTTGTAATTTTTTATTCATGCTGCTGCAGTTATGATAGAGACAGACTCGTTCTTCAGAAGTTGTCGCCAAGAAGTCAGAACCTGCAATCAAGTTTTGCATGGAATCAGTACGAGAGGTTAAGTTCACAGTTAAGGACGTTACCTGATCAACAGTGGTTCTGTCATCCTCGTCCTCATCTGAATCTTTTTCATCATCTTCACTCCAAGTGATATTCATGGCTTTCTTGGTATGAGATTTCTTTAAAGTATTTACACATTCAGAGGCTATGTGACCAAAACTCTCACACTCATGGCATTGAATTCGATTGTCAGATCTATTCATAGAGGTAGTGGGATTTTGTTTAGTGTTGGTCGGAAATCTCTTCTTTTGTTGGAGAGGGGTATTCAAGTTCTTTCCCTTTTGATTTCCTTTTAGAAATTTTTTGAATTGTTTGGTGAGCATGGCCATGTTTTCATGTGTTTCGCTCTCCTTACAATTAACCTCGTCTTCATGGTTGTTAATTTTGAAGGCAGTACTGGATCCCTTTTCTTTCTTTCTCCTTTGTAGATGTAGCTCATATGTCATCAATGATCCCACCAATTCTTCAACCTTCATATTCTCAATCTCCTTACTTTCTTCAATTGCAGTTACTTTAGAATGAAAATGATCAGGCAAGGATCTGAGAATTTTCTTTACAATTTTGCTCTCCGAATATTTCTTTCCCAAGGTATAAGCAGTATTAGTGATGTCACTGAGTTTTGCATAGAAGTCCTTGAATTGTTCATCGTCTCTCATGGTTAGTTGTTCAAACTCTAGAGTAAGAATTTGAAGCTTGGATGACTTGACCATATTGGTTCCTTCATGAGCAATTCGTAAGATGTCCCAAGTATCTTTTGCAACCTGACAATTAGAAATTAAACGAAATTGATTAGAGTCTACAAAAGAAAATATGGCATTTAAAGCTTTGGAATTCTAATTAGTATAATTAAAATCAGTTGTAACCCACTCGTCTGTCTTTTTCTCTCTTTCTACACCATTTTCAGTAATGGTGGGAGTTTTATAGCCATGGACAATTGAGTGCCAAGCTTTTTCATCAAGGGATTGAATATACACTTGAATTCTAATTTTCCAATAGGCATAATTAGTACCATCTAAAACAGGTGGTCTAAATGGAGCTCCGTCTATAACTAGGTTTATATGGATCGTACTTAAAAAGTGTACCCGCTCTGATACCAATTGAAAGTTCTAAAACCTAGATTAATTAAATTAAAAATGAATTTTAATCTTAATTAAACAAGCAGTGGACAACACGTAGTCAGAACTGGCAAGATATAGAGATAACAATTCTGACTCGCACAACCGTGTTCATTTACCTAATCTTGTCTAGTGCAGAAATTAAAGGATTAAATACGAACACAAGATGTAACGTGGTAAACTCCTAAGGGAAACATCCACGGGCCCCCATGCCATGAGTAAAAACAATCCACTAATAATCTTGTTCAAAAATACAATAGTATCGGTTTTTGTAATTTCGTAAAATTAACAAAATAACAATCAAAAGAAAACAGATCAACTCCCTGTGATACTTCTTCTTCTGACTTGTTGATGAAGTGGAATCAAACCCACCGGTCTTGACTTTATCTCCACTTCCCTATTGTACTTGACCGCAACCACCACTTGGATTAAGAACTCCCGTTTTTAACTTCATGCCAAGTAGCTTGAACAAGATATGGAATTATTTGTTGAGTACCAATAAGTTCTTGATTCTTCAATGAGTTTGAAAAAAACCTTTTTGCTTTGAACGTTGAATCAATGAAGCGTCATGTCTTGTTCACCTTGAATGGATTCAGCTAGTTTGAAGCTTATGGAACAAGAACACAAAAATATTTTCAAAGCCTTAATTCCTTATTGATTTCCACTCTTACTTATAGTTAAAGTAGAAATCAAATTAGGAATTATTTCTTACCTAAGAATATGCAACAAGGATGGTAAGAGAATTAGTAGGAAAGAATATAGAAAGATATTCTTAGATTTGTAGAAGAAAAGAATTTAGGAAACTAAATATTTCCTTCCTAAACAAATCTAAAAGAATAAGAAAATATTCTTTAACCTACAAAAAGAGCTGTCAATAATATTCACGAGATCAGAATATATCAATTATAGAAACGGAATAAAATCGCAGCTTTTACTGATCTGGAAAAATAATCCGCTTATCAAGCCAGTCAGTCAGAACTGGCGTTAATCAGACCAGTCAAAAACACAAATGTTGACCTGCTCTTTTATCATTAAAAATCAGTTATATTCATTAAGTTAGCCAAGATATAAAAAGTGAAAAATATGACTCCAACAAAAATAATTAACGAATAAAAGATAGTTTATATTCTATCGAGTTAGGCCATATTCAGAATTTGAATTCGTTCTTATCAAAATCTAAACCAACTGTCTACTTTGTGACTTTATCAACTTTGATAAGAAGAGTATCACAAATCTTATATGTTGGTTGAGATATTTATATCTAACCTAAGTGTGACTTATATCTTAACACTCACTTAATCACGATCAGGATCGGATTTTAAGTTTTCCATACCTGAGTCGAAAATTGAAAATTGGCCCCTCAAATCATGTGTATTTATAATTTTTTTTTCATAAGAGTTTTTTCGAAACTAAATCTATAAACTTAAAATCCAACAATAAAACGATAAACAAATGTAATATCCAACAATAAATAATGTTATGAATGTTTTTTTATCATAACCAATTTTGCAATAATTTTATCAGCATATAGACATATTGAGGAAAAATATTCACTGATGCAAAATATGATGTCAACAAGAAATGACAAAATCAAGTCTACATTAGTCAATTCAATTGATTCAATTATTACCAAAAAATATAATAGATTAACTCATAGAATATATAAATTATCTAAAATGAATAGAATGAGTAAAAGAGAAATATCACTTACAAAATTCTAATAACTATGTTGATTCGACATGGCCTATGAGTGGATTTTTGCTGGATTGGAGAGGGATATTGGTAGTCCTAACTTTGAAAGGTTTCAACTTTCAAATTAGGGAGAAGATGGATTTTGGAGTTGACTTTTTAATTGGGTAAGTTTTTTGTTAGATGTGGACTTGAGTTATCCTAGATTAATGCTTTGAAATAAACAAAAACAAATATAACTCATTTTTTAAAGATCTATGGACCCTCGAATATTTTGGGTCTGAGACAGCCGCCTCTTAAGCTTCCTATAAAGTCCGGCCCTGATCACGATTAGGTGACTGTAGTATAGCGACTTCAAATGTATGTATAATTAAAATCAAATTAGCACACTTCACTCCAAAAATTACTCCTGCTAATTGGTGATGCCCTCACCAAATTGAAATCTATCGGTCGTACTGTATCTAACGTCCATCCTCTAATAAGTAACTGTAAGAATTAATGTCCAATGTTCAACTAGTTGAGTGTGACTTAATTACTTACTGGACCAAATTAATTAGATTGATTAATTGGGTCCGTTAGTTGTTGGCTGTTATAATAAGACTAGAACACACAATTTTAGTAGGACTAAAACTAGGGTTGGCACCGCATATAAGTACTTGGGCCACAACAGTTTATGTGATTTAAGAGAATTAAGAGAATTTATTTTTCATTACTTGGTAGCATAAGAAAGAGACAGAACCTAATACAATTACTCCCAAAATTCCACTTTTATCTGTTCTTGATCGTGGAAGTCCAGATCTATTCTTGCTGTGTGGTATACTGGAAGCTGGACCTGTGGTATTGAATATCATATATCTAGCTAATCAGATAATCAGATTTCACGGTGTTCATCGAGGTAAACTTTTATCACAAATTCTATCCAAGTACAAGGTTGATCCGACTTATAGAATTGCATATTTCATTTCCGTTGCGCATGCATATGTCAATTTCTTAGAGTGGTATCAGAGCCTACCTTATTACTTGTTATAATTTGTTAGACTGCTTTGATGAATAGAACAACAATTTTTATTGGTGTATTAATTTGATTTGAGTTGTGAAAATTTAAAATAAAATTGTGAATTTTTTTGAAAAAGAAATCTAAAATTGCTTTGGGTTTGTTTGGAACGGATCTAATCGACTGGAAAATGGATCAATAACCAACGGCGGTGTGTTGGAAGCCACTACCGTCGATAGGTGGTGGCCGATAGATGGCGGGAACCGCTGCCTTTTGAAGGCAGCGGTCACCACTGTTGATTTCGCCGTTGCTAGAAGTAGCAGCAACGATGGAAAAAGTCGAACAACAGTGAAAAGTTGGTGTTCGACGTTAAAAGGTAGTGGCCGCCGATGTTAAACACCGATACGGCCTTTTCACAGTGATTTTAAAAGGATTTAAGTGGGCCTTCTATGCAATTTTAGAAATTGCACAGTAAGTCCTCAAATTTTAAAATGAAAATAAGATCTTAAATGTAATTTTAAAATTTTTGGAAAATTTGTAATTAATTAATTTTTAATACTAGTCAAATATTCATTATTGGCTGAAATTAATTTTAAAACCATATTTTGAATTTGACCGGATTAAATTTTGACCTTTTATATTATAAAATTACAATTTTGACATTGTGCTAATTTTATCCTAAATTTAGGGTATGACTTTAAATTAGGAGATAAAATAAAATTTTAAAATCTCCTTTATTAATAAAATTAATTGATTACTTGCTTGATTTTATTGTTGAAATTTAATTAATTATTTAGATCAATTATTTAACTATGTCTAGTCCGTTCCGAAATGTATAAAAAGTTTAGACTTATACTGTCAATACTGCAAAATTTAGAAATTAATATATTTATAATATTAGATATTAAAATAGATGTTTAGTGGATGATTATGGACTCGATCTATGTGATTGGTTGTATAGTTAATTATTCATGTTGATTGTTTGTTAGGCCTACGAGCCTATTACTTAATTAAATGGGCTGCAAGCCTATTATTCATATAAGAAAAAATTTGATGATTGTGGATATTTAAGTTGGGAAAATTGTCTAAAAGTCACCTACAAGTGACTTGTTTCAAATTAGGTCAAAATAAATTTCAAAATTGTTAATAAGTCATACTCTTCATCAAATTTTCATATTCATCCTAAAATTATCCCTATGATCCATATTTTTCACACACCACTGTAGCCACCACCACCACCACCGTCGCCGGTACCGGCACAGTCACTGTTACTGCCGAGTCAATAGAACATTCTAAGATCTTATTCAGATCTGAATTATCTGAATCCATCATATCAGATTTTGGCTCGTTAGTCGACAAATACAATTCGGGATGCATAGACCATTCACAAGTGTGGCATGCCACAGAAAGTATTTTGCTGGTATGAAGAGATAATTATCTGCAATAACGAGAAGCTATAGCATAAAAGTTCACTGGAGACAATTCCAATTGAATTTTGTGGGCAATATCAGCTGTCATTGATTCCAATTTCTGTGGTGAAACAACATGGATGGGTTTGAACATACGACTGACACTGATAGGACATGCCTTGGAGTGAGATCCAAGCTATTTCTTAATTTCAACAGAAGTGGAAAAATATGGAAGCTTTCCTTTAATAGCCCACTTCAAAATATCTGTGGGCAAAATTACCTCTCTGGTCACGTGACAAACAAGAAAAGAGATGGCTAAAGAATAAGATAATGAGATTGTACTGCTGAGAGATCTATACCATATCATTACTGCACGCTGGCCCAATAGATTAACTGGTTCTGCACCAGGCTTAGAACCAAGCTCAAATTTATCGTCTTAGTGTTGAATGATCTGATTCCATCATATCTTGGTGATGGACTGAATCCATCATTTATTGTTAAGTGCAATAATCTGTAGATCAAATGTTGAACTGGAGTTGTCTCAGTGCTGGAGTGTCTATATAGATGATTTGTTTGATGAATTTCTATAGGGGATGATACTGTATTATAGTAAATAGTATCATAGAATATAGTATGATAATATTAGTTGTAGCCATGATTTGCAGTTTGATATTATATTATAGAAACGTTTGATATTGTAATATAGAATAGAAGCTTGATATTGTATTAAGTTGGCTATTAGATTATTTTTTTGTGTTGTTAATTAGTCATGTGTGTTGTTTGATACTGTATTATACAAAACAGTATCACAGAAAATAGTATCACAATATAAATGAGCATAGAATTCGCATATGTACTCAGAATTTTTATTATAATATATTTTCAGAATAGTCTCGACGAGACGGTTAAAACCAGTTGCTTTGCTACTGCGTACGATGGATTTTACCCATTTGAAGTCGTCTCTTTAGTTTAAAATGGCAATCTTTAATTTTTCTTGTCAAAATAGTATCACACATCCTCTAAAACAGTATCACAGATAACAGGCAGAGTTGGTGCATCATAATCGTTGCTCAAAGAAATGAATTGAATAAAAAATGAATTAACACAGTCCTGATGGTTAAATCAGATCAAATACACAAAAATAAGCTGCTTTTAAGCTTAACCAAACATGCTCAAAATGAATGAAACAAAATGCAGAAATTATAAATGTCACTTACAGCACAATGAAGTGCAAAAATTTACAAAGACTCAATAAAAATTTTATGAATCCAGCCAGATATAAAGTTTGATATATTAGTATCATAGTTGAAATATTATCTTAATAAAACAGTATCATATGTTGATGGATTGAAGTTCACCAATATACATTATCTAAATAAAAACAGTATCATAGATTAAACAATATCAAAGATAAAACAGTATTATGGATTAAACAGTATCAAAGTATACTAATACACATTACTTAAATAAAATAGTATCATAGATTAAAACAGTATCATAGACAAAACTAAGAGATTGAAACCTTGTCATAATTAAACAGTATCAAAGATAAAACTAAGAGATTGAAACAGTATCATAGGTTGAAACTTTATCATAATATTTCACTATCATTAAAAACAAGAAAAAAATTCGGCAAATAAAAACAGTATCATAGATCGAAAGAGTATCAAGCATTTTGTATTCTATTCTTATATAACCTTGTCATAATTAAACAGTATCAAAGATAAATCTAAGAGATTAAAACAGTATCATAGGTTGAAACTTTGTTATAATATTTTAGTATCATTAGAAACAAGGGAAAAATTTGGCAAATAGAAACAGTATCATAGATTAAAAGAGTATCAAGTATTTTACAATCATAGGTTGAAACATTATTATAATAAATCAATATCAAAGATAAAAGTATGGTGTAAGTGTACCATGACACATTATCTATATAAAACAGTATCATAGACAAAACAGTATCACAACAAAATAGTATCATAACAAAACAGTATCAGAAAATAGTAACACGACAAAACAGTATCACAATTAACGTTTTTTTACAATTAAGGGTATGTTGGTCTTTTAGCTCTAAAATGTGAGTTTAATTGAATTAAATTTTGAGCATATGTCTTTAGAACCCATAAGTGCCAAAACAGTGACCGGCCTTGAATTTACCCATTTAAGTTTACAGTTTGGTAAGTTTGGTAAATAACAAAACTTTCAATAAATTGGAAAAATCAAGATTAAATTGTAAAAATCAGGTTTACTCTGCACCCATATTTATCTCCAAAATTTATTTAAAAATTGTAATTAAAAAAAAAACTATTTAAACAAGAGATAAGATTATGTAACCGAATTTTAAATGTGATCCAAAATAAACATGTGAAATTTGTATATACATATATTATCTCTCATTATTGTCTATTCCTAAAATTTTGAATTAGTTAGTATCATATTTTACAATTACATGAAATGTTTCTTAACGAAGAAGAAAGATAGTTTGTATGTGACTGGCAAATGGTAATGTGAGTCGAATTTTAATATTTTGACCAGAACAACAACATCCAGTAAATTGATAATTTTGTCCGACTGACTACATACACGAGGCAAAACATAAATTTTGGTATGTGAAGGTGGTGATGTCATTATTTTTAGTCTTATTTGTTTTGAATTCAGATTTTTATAATTGAATTTTATATAAATCATTGATTATGTTTTCATGATTTCAGAAAATTTTATAACACAATCACATATTTGTCAACGATCGACAAGTGTTAGTCGCCCAATTAAAGGTAATTTTTTAATTTTTGTTATGTTTTAAAATTATTCATCATTTCATGATAAATATACAAATGCTACATTGTATGACTTGAATGTGTCGGTTCTTTATCATTATTACGTGATATCTTTAACAGTATATGAATTTATGAAGAAAATAGTACATGTGTTTGAGTATTTTGTGATTAAGTTTTGTGAATGCTGTTTTGTGGTTGTAGCTGAATATTTAGTAATTAAGCTGTTGTGTGGTTGTGACTCTGCTTTCATGTTAATTGCCATTTTACTTAAGTTATCATATAAATATTTTGTGGTCTAAATTTAGACAATTATAACCAGTACTATGTGGTTTTGTATGGTAAAAAATGTGATCGCGGAAGATTATTTAGTGTGAGTACTGAAGTCCAAATGCTATAATCTGTTACTTACATGCTTGTTTTGGAAAAAGAATATATTTTTTTGAATGTTGTCCAAAACGTTTTTAAAAAATTAGTGTCGAATATATTAATTTAGCTTTGAAATGCAAAAATTTATTTGTGACTTATGTTGTTATTTTTTTGAGGTGTAGCTTGAATGTTGTATTTTATATTATTGTGACTGTTATTACAATAATATGTGTATGTTGTGACTTGTGACTTTGCTAATTTGTTACTCAACAACTTATTTAAGTTATTATAAAAATATCATGTGGCCTAAATTATACAAGAGACCAGTAATGTGTACCTTCATATGTATCAAATGTGACCACGAAAAAGTATTTAATGTGACTACTGAAGTCTGAGTGCTATAATGATATGTGACTTATACGTGTGTTTGGGGGTTATATTTTTCTGACAGTAAAAAATGTAGTGTGCTTAGAGTAGCTGGGAATTTCATTAATTTACTTTGAAAATGAAAAGATTATTTGTGGCTGAAATTGTTACTCTTTTGAATTATTATAACATTGGAATTGTTCTATTTTGCAGCAATGCAATACACTAGCGTTTTCTTGTGCTACGGAGGTGAATCGGTTGAAAATAATAAATATACAAGTTCGAACATGACTGGTATCTTGGTCCCACAAATTGAACGTACAAACAACATAAAATCCATCTACAAACAAGCATTCACATAGACGCATTCAAAGAAAAATCAACAATGAGAAATCAAAACACCAAAACCAAATAATTGACTGTAAAAAAATAGAAAACTTATAAAAAATAATTGAACCTTGAATATTTGTGTTGTGCTATTCGAGGATATAGCATTTGGGACAATCTCCCGAACGTGACTATAAAAAATAATTGAACTTCGAATAGTACAACACAAATTCAACAATGAAAACTTACGATTACTTACACAATCAGTAGTTAAAATATGCAATTTATTGCTACTTCTAACAAAAATATAACATAAAAACAAATAATCTAGTTGTTGTTTTGGAGTTGGGGAAATTGGTTGATGATGGTATATCAAAGTTTTCCTTAGAAATTTATCTTAAAAACAAAAATATATGACATTAAAGGATATTTTTACTTTCTGATCATAAGAATCGCAAATAACTAAGACATCGTCGTTCTTCCTCTTCACTGGATTTAGATTTTCTTCATGTACAGTCTGTTTCCTCTTCTTATTTTTTTGATTTGAGGTTTTGGCATTCAATTTCTTTGATCACTCAACACTCATGGTTGCTGGTGAAGATTTGGAGTTAGGATTTTTAAAATTAGGGGTTGACGACAAATTCAATTTGAATTTTGAGTTTTGCCACAAAATGGTTTTTCGAAGAAACATGAGTTTGAAAATGATTTAAACATCTCAGGTAATAGGTTTGGGGGTGATTAGATTTTCTAATGTGTTCTGAATTTTGATGTTTCCCTCTCTTTATTTTGATGATGATATCACTTACTGATTATTAGGAAACGATAAGAATTTACTGTATATTAAATTGAAATTGTATAAATTAATTAGTTATATAAAAACTTTAATATCTGTCATTTTAATTCATTGTTTTAAAAAATAGCTGATTTTGCAATTGTTTTTTCATAACTTGATTTGTCAAAACACATAACTAAGAATAGTCTTACTCCTAATTATCTCAAGATTGTTATGAAACTAGAAAAGTAGAGAGAAAAATAGAAGAGAATAGGGAAAAAATATGTCTTTCATTATGATAAAGGACCCATATATACAAGGTTTCAAATACATGTAAACTAGGTAAGAAATCTCTAAATATGATCATCAATATTATTTTCTATATTTTATAACACTCTCCCTTTGATGACCATTAGTACAATAACTGCCTCGCTAAAAATTTTGTTTGATAAAAACTCAGTGGGACAAAATATCAAACGAAAAGAAAAAAAGAGTACAGTTAATTGTAAAAGTTTTTAGAGTATTAAGAAAATGCTGCCTCATTAAAACCTTGTCAGGAAAACCCAGTAGGACAAAACCTGAACTAAAGAAAAAGAGTACAGCTACTCCTCTAATATTAATCACTGAAGATCTTCGAGTCGACGCATCCCAACCTCATGCACCAATTTCTTGAATGTGGATGTCGGCAATGCTTTTGTGAATAAGTCAGCCAAATTGTCACTTGAGCAAATTTGTTGAACATCGATATCACCGTTCTTCTGAAGCTCGTGTGTATAGAAGAATTTTGAAGAAATATGCTTTGTCCTGTTTCCTTTGATGTAACCTCCTTTGAGTTGTGCAATACAAGCTATATTGTCTTCATACAATATTGTTGGACTATCCTTTGTTGAAGCTAATCTGCATGATGTTTGGATATGATGTGTCATGTTTCTCAACCATGCACATTCTCGACTTGCTTCGTGCATTGCAATAATTTCATAATGATTTGAAGATGTTGCTATCAAAGTTTGCTTCACAGATCTCCATGATATAGCTATTCCACCACGTGTAAACACATATCCTGTTTGTGATTTAGCTTTATGTGGATCGGATAGATAGCCTGCATCTGCATATCCTACTAAAGACGATCCTAATTTTCGTGAATAAAATAATCCCATGTCAACAGTACCTTTTAGGTAACGAAGAATGTGTTTAACACCATTCCAATATCTTTGAGTAGGTGCAGAGCTATATCTTGCAATGAGATTTATAGAAAAAGCTATGTCTGGTCGAGTACAATTTGCAAGATATGTTAACGCACCAATTGCACTTAAGTATGGTATTTCAGGTCCAAGAGCTATTTCTCCATCTTCAAGTGGGCGAAATGGATCTTTTTTTTACTTCAAGTGATCGAACGACCATAGGCGATGTCAATGGATGTACTTTATCCTTGTAAAAACGCTTTAAAACTTTTTCTATATAAGAAGATTGATGAACAAATAATTCTTTCGGGAAATGTTCAATTTGCAATCTAAGACAAAATTTGATTTTTCCCAAATCTTTCATCTCAAATTCATTTTTTAAATAATCTGTAGTTTTGTTGAGCTCTTCAGGAGCTCCTATAAAGTTTAAATCATCAACATAAACTGCCACAATTGCAAATCCAATATATGTTTTTTTTATGAAAACACAAGGTCATACATCGTCGTTTTTATAACCTTCTTTCAACAAATATTCGTTAAGGCGATTATACCACATTCGTCCGGATTGTTTTGATCCATATAATAATCTTTGCAATTTAATTGAGAATATTGTTCTAGGAAATGAATCATTTGCTTCTGGCACTTTAAATCCATCAGGAATTTTCATGTGTATGTCACTATCAAGTGAACCATACAGATATGCAGTTACTACACCCATAAGGTGCATATCAAACCTTTGTGACATAGTCAAACTTATTAAAAATCTGAATGTGATGATGTCCATTACGGGAGTATATGTTTCCTCATAATCAATCTCAGGTCTTTGTGAGAAGCCTTGGGCTACGAGTCGAGCTTTGTATCTCGTAATTTCATTGTTTTCATTCATTTTTCTTACAAAGACCCATTTGTATCCTACAGGAATTACATTTTCAGGAGTTCGAACTACAGGTCCAAATACTTTGCATTTTTCTAAGGAATTCAACTTCGCCTGTATGTCTTCTTTCCATTTTGGCCAATCGTTTCTATTTTGACAATCTTTAATAGGTTGTGGTTCAGGATCCACATTTTGCATGATATCTAGTGCCACATTAAAGGCGAAGATATTGTCCACGACGATATTATTTCGTTCCCATAATTTATGAGATAATAAATAATTTATTAAAATCTCATTATTTTCGGACACTTGTGGTTCTTCAGGAATCACATTACCAGTGTTTGATTGATCAACCGTTTCTACCATTGTTACATTAAAAGTTTTTAGTTGGGTTTTCTCTTGTACCTTTTTTTTCGAGGTACGGAGTCTTTGACACCAACTGGTCGACCACGCTTCTGGCGTATCTAAGATTCATTTGCTATGGCAGATTTTCCTACAAGGACATCAATTTTTGCAAGAGTATTTTCTGATGGAACATATGACTTTGTCACTTTCTTTGTATCAACGAATACATCAGGCAATTGGCTTGCAACTATTTGCAAGTGAATGATTTTCTCAACTTCTTGCTCACATTAATTACTGTAGGGATCAAAATGAGATAGAGTTGTTTCATTCTAATAAATTTTACCTTGTTTTTCAGGATGTAGTTTTTCTCCTCCCAAAGTTGGAAAGTCATTTCATCAAAATGACAGTCTGTAAAACGTGCAGTAAATAAATCACCCGTTAAAGGTTCAAGATACCTAATAATGGATGGTGAGTCCAACCCAACATAAATTTCAAGTCTTCGTTGGGGACCCATCTTTGTACGTTGTGGGGGTGAAATTGGGACTTGGACAGCACAACCTAAAACTCATAGATGAGAGATATGAGGTTCGTAACAAACTGCAAGTTGTAAGGGTGAGTATTCATGATAAGCAGTTGGTCTTATACGAACTAATAATGCAGCATATAATATAGCATGACTCCAAACAGATGTTGGGAGTATTGTTTTCATAAGTAAAGGCCTAGCAATCAATTGAAGACGTTTGATAAATGACTCTGCTAAACCATTTTGTGTATGGACATAAGCAACTGAATGTTTAACGACAATCCCGATTGACATACAATAATCATTGAATGCTTGTGATCTAAATTCACCAGCATTATCAAGACGGATTGTCTTGATTGAGTAATCGGAGAATTGAGCTCGTAGTTTTATAATTGGAACAAGTAGTCTAGTAAAAGCTACATTTCTAATAGAAAGTAAGCAGACGTGTGACCATCTAGTAGAAGAATCAATTAATACCATAAAATAACGAAATGGTCCACATGGTGGTTGTATTGGCCTACATATATCTCCATGGATTCTTTCTAGAAAAGTTAGAGATTCAACACGAACCTTCGTAATAGAAGGTCTAATGACTAACTTGCCTTATGAACAAGCGGCAAATGGATAATCATTGGATAAAAGAATCTTCTGGTTCTTTAGAGGATGTCCATCTGAGTTATTAATTATTTGGCGCATCAGTATTGCTCCTGAGTGTCCAAGTCGATCATACCAAAGCATAAATCTTTTTGGTTCAACGAACTTCGAGTTCGTAACATAGTTTGATTCAAATGTTTTTATGATTGTATAATACATGTCAGATGGGAGTGCCGTGAGTTTTTCTTTTATCTGCTTCTGGCCAGATACAAAAGAAATTATGCAAATATATATTCATGATCATTTTCTTGCATCGTCTCAATATGGTATCCATTGCTGCAGATATCTTTAAAACTAAGCAAATTTCTTCTGGATTTGCTTGAATAAAGTGCATCGTTTATATGCAATTTCGTATTATTTGGTAAAATAATACTAGCTCTTCCAGAGCCTTCAACGATATTTGATATACCAGATATCGTATGAACATTATTTTCTGCTAATATTAAGTCTAAACAATAATTTTTATCTTGAAGAATTGTATGATTAGTTGCACTATCAGCTAAACAGATATCTTGGTAATTCATCATGAATCTACAAACATGACCAAATAGATACTTTTAAGAATAATGAGTTTAAAACTAAAAAGAAGTTTAAATATAAAGAAACATTTCAATCAACTAAGAACTGGTTTGACAATGCAAATTAAAGTTTCAAACTTTAAAGAAACCTATTTCAAACTAAAATTTTGAATTCAAAGTAAATACTACTATCTCGAAAGTAAACTAGTCTATATTTCATATCACACCTCCCTCGATCAAATGATTAATATTTCCATTTTGATCAACAAAAAAATCAAAGACGTCTAGATGAGTCACATCAATTGGACCATCAAAGTCAGCAAAATTTGTCTCCACTTTTTCTTTTTTCTTGATTGATCTTTGGTAGAGATCCACAAGATGTTTTGTCGTACGACAGGTACGCGACCAATGTCCTTTCATTCCACATCTAAAGCAATTTTCTTCGTGCTCCTTTTTGGACGAGTTATTTTCATTTATTTTGTGCTTTTTAAAGCTGTTACCTTGTAGTTGATAATGTCCATTATTTCGTCCAAATCCGCGTCCTCATTCTCACCCACGTCCACGTCCACGTCCACGTCCACGTCTACGTATATGTTCGTGTCCGTGTTTGTGTCCACGTCCTCGTCCGCGTCCGCGTCTATGGCTTGATATTGCATTGGCTTCAGGCAATGCAGTACCATTTGCTTCAGGCAATGCTGTGGAACCAATTGGACGTAGCCCATGATTTTTCATCAACAGCTCATTATTTTGTTCAGCAACTAGCAGGCAGGATATAAGTTCTGAGTATTTTTTAAGACCACGCTCACGATATTGCTGTTGAAGGATCACATTGGAAGCATGGAAGGTGGAGAAGGTCTTTTCCAACATATCTTCATCAGTGATTTTTTCTCCACACAGAGTTAGTTTTGAATTATTCTAAATAGTTCAGAATTGTACTTACTAACTGTTTTAAAGTCCTGCAGGCGAAGGTGCATCTATTTATACTAGACTTTGGAGAGGACTATAGTCCTCTGATGGTCAAACCTTTCAGTCAAGTTTTTCCAAAGTATTTTTAGATTTTTTACGGTAAGGTACTCAATTTTCAATCCATCGTGGAGATGGTGACGAAGAAAAATGAGTGCTTTTGTGTGATCCTGTAGGGATGCTATGTTTCTTTCTTTTATTGTCTCTCCCAGACTCTTTGAGATCAGATGAATCTCAGCATCGAGAATCCATGATAAGTAGTTTTTGCCAGATAAGTCAAGTGCAACAAATTCAAGTTTTGTGATATTCGCTATTTGAGTAACTACACAATGAACAAGAAAATATAATTAATTTTCTATCAGACATTGTATAATTATATGATTTACATTAATCAATGTCAACATAACATGATTTATACGTTTTCCTTCATGGATAAGCATTAGTTGGTTAATTACTCATTTATATCACAATTTAATTATGTGATATGATATTCTTCGAAACATGTGCTTCTTCTAGAGCACAATAAAATATTATTTCGATTACTGTTCAATATTCTTCTGGAATATAAAAATTATAACGTCATATTTTTAGGAACAATTAATATTCTTCTAGAATATTTAAATTATAATGTTATGCTCTTTAGGAGTAGCTAATATTTTATCAGAATATTATAACCCTGTGCTTCTTCAGGTGCAACAACAAATCATTATTCTGAAGTAAAGATTTGCTCTTCAGGAGCAATATTATAATATTCTTATGGAATATTATATCTTATAAAATTAGGCTCTTTTGGAGCAAATAATATTCTAATAGAATATTAATATAATATAATGTTGTTGTTCTTCTGGAGCAACAAAATATTATTTTAGAATATTTATATGTTTAAGTTATCAAATACAGCATAATATTCTTCTGGAATAAAGTTGTATATTAAATTTGTTACGAGGAAAAGTATAAAGAAAATAATTAAAAAAAAAAAAAGAGAGAAGGGAAGCAATAGAAGGTTGCTCAACGTGAACAAGTAATTATAAAGTTCTCATATCAATACTTTTATTGTTAGTGAAATTAAATACCGTGAGGTCATGCATGAGTTTACTCAATTTGTTACAAATGAATTAAGTTAGATACTTTTCATATAAACATAAACAAAAGAAACATAATGGTGCATACCTTTCACTGAAAAGGCTCATTTAAAGATTCCAAGTTGTGAAATAGTGGAAGAGATATTGACCAACTTGCTGCCGTTTGGATTTTCTTCACGAAGTAACACTGCCCTTTTTTTTTCTTTATTATCTGCGGGATTTTGAATGATTTAATTTTTAATTTGATTTGAGCAATTTGTGAGAAACAAAATTAGAGTCTCGTGCTGATAATATGTTATGAAACTAGAAAAGTAGGGAGAAAAATAGAAGAGAATAGAGAAAAATTGTCTTTCATTATGATAAAGGATTCATATATATAGGGTTTCAAATACATGTAAACTAGGTGAGAAATCTCTAAATATTGTCATTAATGTTGTTTTCCATATTTTACAACAAAGATATAATTTCTTAAAAAATAATAATTTTTGGGTGATATTTTATTGGGCTATTGGGCGTGGATTTGCTGAAGGTCCAAAACTATTTTTGGGTGATATTTTATTGATATTTTATTGGGCTATTTAGATGCATTGCGTGCAATGTTAAGAGGGAAAATTTTCTAAATAGCACAGAAATGGAATATAACTGAATTTTATATCCTTCTTATGTATATATATTTTATTATTACTTCAAGGATCTCGAAGAAGACAAATGATAAATTTCTATAAACAAAAATGTACATCCCAAATGGGTAAAGTGAGTCAAGTCAATAGAGATGAGAATGAGGCGGGATGATGTAGAGGTGTTATGTAGGGCCGGTTTTGACATTTTCGGGGTTCAAGGCGAGGTCCAAAATTTAGGCCCCCAAATCAAGAAGTCATAGTCAGCTGATGGTGGGCTGGACTTCAAAAAAATATTTTAAAAAAAAATAGGCACCCTTCAATTTTGGGCCACTGCTTAATAATAGTCATCGTCCTTATAGAATGCAGCTTGCTTTGCTTTGTTGAACTTCAAACTTTTGTATAAATATTTTTTATTGAACAACTTCAGTAATAAAAAAAAATTTTACGAAAATGTGCCCCCTTCGATTTTGGGCTCGAGGCGGTCGCCTCACTCGCCTCGGCCCAAAATCGGGCCTGGTTAAGACAGGGGCCCGATCAAACTCGCATCGATCCACCTGCATCGACTCGTAATCGTTGGCCAGCCCGTGAACCAGACGGCTCGTTCATGGGCCGGATGACACTGAACCATCTATCCGGGCGGTTCAGCATCAACCGCTGGCCAATTTAATATAAAAAATATATATTTGTGTTTTAACTATAGTGATGCATTTTGTTATTATTTGTTTGTATTCTATTTAAATTCACAAAGTTAGAAATAATTCAATGTAAAATAAGATATAAATTCCATGTAAACAGTTTTTGTTATAAATTACAAATGTGAATTTATCATTGTTATTTATTTTTTATTTAGTAATTTAACACATATTTTTGCTATAAATGTAAACCTTTTTTTTTGAAGTAAAATAAGTTAGTAATTTAAAAATAATAATATTCGTGTTCAATTTTCGTGGGTTGGGTTGACCCGTCCCACAACCTGTCACAGTACGGACTTTTTCTAATGTGGACTGTCACCGGGCTTCATCAGAGGCGGGCCGGTGATTCGGATTGACACCTCTAGGACGATCTTTACCATCCTCGCTTCGTCTAGAATATTTTGGATGCGGAACATGAGCATAAATTAAAATATCTCAATTTACTATCACTTTTAATTAATTAATTATTTGTTAATAATATTTTTTATTGTTTTAAATACTGATTTAAATTTTAGAACATAAAAATAAAACAAAAAGATTCAACATGAGTTCAAAGACTTCGAGTTGGGGACCATTATCTCCTTCTCCACCCCGACTACCTAATGGGGCAGGGAAAGGTATTAACGAGATATTTTACATCCTAGTGAATTGCATCATCATTTTGATTTAATACGGCCTACTCATCTAAGCGTTATTATTTGTAGTTTTATGTTTTACTATTTGATAATTTAAAAAATTAAGAAAAGATAAATTAAAAATCGGCCACTTGGGCATGCGACCAGTCGATTTGACACTATAGGAACAACATAATATCGAATTTTCAATTCAATCTGACCACTACTTCTAGCAATCACGACTTTCATACCTACGTGTTCGAATTGAATTCACTCTTATCATATTAATGAATTTGGATAGGCATACCCGAAATCATTATCATATTAATGAATTTGGATATCAACTATTAAATCTTATCACTGCTTTAATTGAACGTGAGAAATATTGAACTATAGTTCCTCAATGAATGAAAAAAATAAAATATTTAGATTTAAGTCTTGAAGTACATTGTAATTCACGTAAAAATCAGTTAAGAGAGTCGAAAACCCCTCCAAAAAAGTCTGTTTAACTAATTTGACAAATTTAAATTATAATTTAAACAGAGACATACAAACACTTAATGAAGCAATATTAGAAATCATTATCTTTCATTCTTTTTTGTAAGAAAATTTGCTATACAGCTTTACAATTCACCGTTTTTATTTAACTTTTCATGTTTGGATAAGCTTAAAAATCTACCTATAAGTAAATAAGTAAGTTTAAAATAAATAATATTTTATCGATCAAAGTTAAAAATAAATAAAATTTACTCAAAAGTAACTTTATGTTAGTTTAAATCTTAGCCAAACATATGCACGTGTGTAATAATGCGTGTTGGCATAATCTAGTATTTGTAACGTATACATAATTCGTATGGATTGCCGTAATTCACTAATATGTGAAGGTAATTAAGCAATCTGATTCTTCATTTTCCATATATATACGTTTCCACATAATTCGTGTGGATTGCCGTAATTCACTAATTTGTGAAGGTAATCAAGCAATCTGATTCTTGATTTTCTATATATACGTTTCCACATCAATCAAAATTTTCAAAAATCCTATAATTTCAAAACTATTAGATATTTCGAGAGATTGTCATTTATCATTTCAGATAGAGGTATGTGCTTCATCTTCTTCTTTCCGTCCCCTACCATTTTGATTAAACATGTCGTCGTTGTTATTGTTTCATTAATTTAGGTGGTTGGTTCATTTTTTGTTTTTCTTGCTTTTTCAATACTTCTTTGACTTCTTTTCATTTTTCAGAAATTTTTTTTTTCGCGGGTTTGGAATTTCTACCGTACTAAATATATCATTAATAGAATTCAGACGTCCTTAACTGGATCGTTTGACCTTTGCGAGTTTACATTTGGCAGATCCTAGGATAGAGGCCATGACTTGTGAATGTATAGTAGCCGGTATTTTGAACCCTTCAAATCCGCGTTAATTTTCGGCGGTTATACGTTGGCACCGAATATTCATTGCCCAATCACATATGCCCGCCGTCCATTACGGTAGAAACTAAAAACCCCCAATTTAATTTGGACTTGGATTGACTTCATAACTAACTAGGGTTCCCACTTAACTATACGACACTGATTTTCCTTAGTGAATATTGGAGTTGAGGTTTATTTGTTTTGATTGTGTCCATGTTCACATTTCAAATTTATCATTAATTTCATTTTATATAATCATAAAATGACGTCGTTATAAACTTTTTAAAAATATAGTAATATTAATTTCTGACTCTCGAGTATTTCCTAACAAGCTCTTTTGCAAATCGAGTGGGTACCAAGATTTGGGATCTTTTAGGTTGTGTAGTATTTGAGAAGAGGTATATTTTCAATTTCTAAGTATAGTTAATTGCTTGTGTTCGAGTGAAATCTGTTGTCTCGAACTTGCTGCTAAAAATATTAATGTGTCGAATTGTTAAAAATATATTTAGAGACAGCAAATTCAAGCACGATAGATCTAGGCTCCTTGTCATTTTTTCACCTACTCTTGAGTGGAAAATATACCTACTCAGGATAAAAATTCAAAATAAAAAAAATAATATAGTAGGTCGAAAACTCTTTGACATCGAATCAAAGGAGAAAATTACTAATCTTAGGGTAGATTAGCACATCTATGCAGATAGGATTAAGAGCATCTCCAATGTTAGATGACTTCTAAAAAATCTATGTGGTAAGAGAGAGAGAGAGAGAGGAGGAAATGGAATGGAAAAATAGATGAAAGAGGTAGACACAAAATAATAAAAAAAAATTGGTGGAAAGCTTTATAGCAAACTGTTTAAAAATAGACAGTTTGTTGGACAGCTTTCTACAATAAATACTCACCTACTCTTGAGTGGAAAATATACCTACTCAGGATAAAAATTCAAAATAAAAAAATAATATAGTAGGACGAAAACTCTTTGACATCGAATCAAAGGAGAAAATTACTAATCGTAGGGTAGATTAGCACATCTATGCAGATAGGATTAAGAGCATCTCCAATGTTAGATGCTTTCTAAAAAATCTATGTGGCAAGAGAGAGAAAAGAAATGGAGAGAGAGAGAGAGAGAGAGGAGGAATTAGAATGGAAAAATGGATGAAAGAGGTAGACACAAAATAATAAAAAAATTGGTGGAAAGATTTATAGCAAGCTGTTTAAAAATGGACAGTTTGTTGGACAGCTTTCTACAATAAATACTGCCACATGAATTTTGACATCTCTACCTCATCGTCACATTAGCTAGACATTTAAAATGAAATGCGGCATTGAAGATGCTCTAAGAAACACCAAAATTTAACATACTTGTTTGTTATCTTTTACAATTCAACTTACAAAAATATTTTCTTAATTCTACGTTTGATAGGTAGTATTAGAAACGAACAAACAATACAATGACCAAGATGGAGTGATGCATGCATGTTTACCATTGCAAATACCCTAAAAAAATCCAAAGAAAATGAGCCAAAACCCACCCACCCACTCGGACTTGGATCGTTTACTTTTTTAAATTAAACGGAATCGGGTCAAGATCCTTAAAGAGTGTGAAAAGTCGGTAGCCGTTCGATATTTTCAATTACTCTATATTTAATTAATTTTTGGGATTGTATTCACATGATTTAATTCTCTACAGACTCTATAATATTAGTATTTTAAGTAAAAGACACCCCAAGCATGACAAAGCAAAAAGAATAAATTAAAAAAAAAAAAAAAAATTAGGTTGTGTTTGGGATTTATCATTAATTTCGTCAAGTACGAAACAAAAATTTGGTAAATAATGACAAAATTTTGGTAAACACTAACCTAATCCTTTTTCTCCTACATTCAAATTTTCAGTCTTAGAATTTTTAGAGGAAAATGTGTTGTGTATCTATACTTCCAAAACATGGTCTTAAATTGGCATTCAAGTTGTGAAATGTTTGAATTATGTAGATAATAAATGGGGTTGTAAGTTGTGGGTCCTACGAAATATATAAATAAAAAGTATGTTCAAAAGATAAACAAGCAATTAAATAAAATAATAAGTTAAAATTTTATCTTTTGTATTGTTTAGTCCTTTTATTTTTCAATGTTTTCAAAAAGGTATGCTTCTAGATGGGTTAGTTTTCACTTTAATCACAAGCAAAGTTAAATAGTGAAAAGCTTTCTTGAACAACAAACAACTACACATGCAAATGGGAAATTGATTATTTATTATTATTTATTTTTTTTAGATTTCTTTGTTTTTCTCCTTTGTCTCCTCTTGGGTAATACAGTAGGGGTGAACCTGCACATTGTAATTACTTATTTCTTGAATATTGTTCTTTCTTAATTCCTAGAATTTATATATTTGTGCTCGTTTAGGAATGCTTAAATTATAATTTTTGTGGGTTAAATTAGTTAAATATACTTTGTATCACACATTTCGTAAAACCCACAATTTACGACTTATTTTTTATTCACACATTTCATAAGATCTATAATTTATAAGCACTTAAAAAATAAATTTAGCACTTGCAAACACATACTTAAACACATAAAGTGTTAAAATTTGTCCAGATGTTCGAGTTGGGTAGCAAACATGAGCGGAGATAGGTTGGGCACTACGGAAAAAATCTATTTTTGACGTGTAAATTTCTTCTTCTTTTTTTAGTAGTAGTTCGATTTGTTGTAAAAATTGGAAGAAGTGATGAAGAACAAGAAAAGAATAATAACTTACTTAAAAATAGTTTGAACACGATTATGAATTGTTGTCATCAAACGATATTTGCTGCCACCGGGATATGTACTTGAAGACTTTGAATGCAAGTAGTTTGTAGGAGTTATCAAACCTTTTAATCCAAGTTTAATTCAAGCAAAATGAACTTGAACAAGAAACTTGAAGAACACTTAAAACATCTGAGAATTGATATTTGATTTGGATTTGAATTATTGTATCTGATGTTAATTTCATGTATTTCAATATGAAAACCATCTATATATATAGATATTCAAGTATAATACATGAAAATGTGCCAAAAGTTCCTTCAAACGCTGCCAGAAATTTGAATCCAACGGGCAGAAATTTTGGCCTAGGCGACGCCTTTTGTTCTCTGTTTTTGAAATAGGAGGCTGGGTGATCACCCTGCCTTAAAGCTAGGCGATCGCCCAGCTTTAAAAACAAAATTCATTTTGTTTTTCTCTCTTGATTTTCGAGTTTTGTTGTCCACCTAATTGATATCTAAATCACTTCTTATCATGTAATTGAACAATATTACAACAATTCCCCACTTGTTCAATTATATAATAATCGCAAACTCAAATTGAACGATGTTTATTTGTAAAGTATAGATATTTTTCGATTTGAATCCAACCTTAGTGTAAATCTCACAAAGTATCATCGAAATCTCAAGTAGTGTGAAAGCTTTGAACATGTTATTCCTTGTGACGATACCAGTGAAATCAAACACATAAGCATCATGTGTTCTAAGTTTCACACTATCTCATTTAGCGCTCTTAAGGCCTTGCGCTCCTCCTATCCTCCTATTCATGAACTTTTAAGAGATAAACTCCAACTCTCTATTGAGGCAGCACGACCTCGAAGTTCGTATAAGTAAAGTTCTTGCAGTATCTTTGTCACTTTTAGAAATACTTGATCCAACATTCTGAACTTTATTAAGAGTTATAAAAACCCGTCCCTCCTTTTCCGCGACAACCAGCACTTATAACCTAGGATAGGGTTTAAGAAAGAATAAGTGTTGAATCTATCCACTTATCAAATGACTTGTTGTTACCCTTTAAACCCGAGATATATTTGTTAGTATAATCATGTAGGGTTGCCATCATTTAGTGGATTTAATTACGGAGTTTCAACCTCATCCTACTAGTTGTTGTCCATACTAACTCCCTTGTAAGCAGTTTAGTAAGCGGATCGGCCAAATTCTCATTTGACTTTACATAAGTGTGTGAAATTATTCAATCTTTAATTAATTTTCTCACATAGTCATGCCTTAGACTCATGTGTCTAGACTTACCGCTGTACACTTCATTTTACGCTCTAGCTAAAGTGGCTTGACTATCACACAAGATAGATATAGAAGAATTATTCTTCTCTCTCAAGATTTCATACATTAAATCCTTAAGCCATTCAGCCTCTTTTCCAATTTCAGCCAATGCTACGAATTCGGATTCCATAGTTAAGTGTGTAATGCACATTTGTTTCTTAGATTTCCAAGAAATTGCACCTCCTCCAAGGGTGAATTCCCAACTTGAAGTGGATTTATTTTCACATACATTAGAGATCCAACTAGCATCAGTAAATCCTTCTAGGATTGCCGGAAATTTAGAATATTGGAGGCCTAGATCCTTGGTTTTCTTCAAATAACCAAGAACCCTTCCAATGGCCTTCCAATGTTCTTCACTTAGATTGCTAGTAAACCTACTAAGTTTACTAATTGCAAATGTTATATCCGGTCTTGTGCATTGTACCGCATACATAAGACTTCCAATAACAGTTGCATACTCAAGTTGTATTATTGCTCTTCCACCATTCTCTTTAAGTTTCAAACTTGAATCAAACGGGATTTTTACTTCTTTGATGTTCAAGTAATCGTACTTTTTGATCACATTCTCAACATAATGTGATTAGTTCAACATATAACCTCCAATAGTCTTGGTAACCTTGACACCTAATATGGTATCCACTTGACCAAGATCTTTCATGTTGAATGTAGAAGATAGAAACCTCTTTATTTCTTTTATACCTTGCATTTGATTACTTACAATTAACATATCATCCACGTATAAACAAATAAACAAAACATAATTTTCACATACTTTTAAATATAAACATTTATCAACACTGTTATATCTAAATCCAAATGAAATTATTGCTAAGTCAAATTTTGCATACCATTTTCTTGGTGCTTGTTTTAAACCATGTAATGATTTTATTAGTTTGCATACTTTATGTTCATTTCTAGGTAGAACAAAAACTTCCAGTTGTTCCATATAAACCTCCTCATCGAGATCCCCATTTAAGAAAATGCCGTCTTAGCATCCATTTGATGTATATGCAAATCATAAATAGATGCTAAAGCAAATAAATTTCTAATCGATGTTATTCTAGCAACTGGTGCATATGTGTCAAAGTAATCTATTCATTCCCTTTGTCAAAGTAATCTATTCATTCCCTTTGTCAATATCCTTTTGCCACTAATCTAGCTTTAAAGGTATTAAGAGTACCATCTGCATTGTACCCACTTACAGCCTATATGACATTGCTTCTTGATAAGGTCTAGGATCGGTTTCAACTTGAAGAACATATGGAATAGTTCTTGTGACACTCTTCTCTTTTTCTTGAACTAAATAGAAGGAAATAAATTGAGAATTAATTTCATCCAGTCCTAGTACTTTATCCTTTCGAGGTCTTTTACTTCTACAAAGTTCATTTGTATCAACATCTTTAGAAGGTATTTCTACTTGTGATCTTGTAGAAATAGGAGTTTCCATTTGAGATTCTCTTAATGAATTATTATCCGAAGATAATAAATTTTCAAAGAACTCTACATCACGGGATTCAATTATAACATTAGTTTCTAAATTTAATAAACGGTATGCTTTGCTGTTTTGAGCATATCCTACAAAAGCGCATTTGGTCCCTTTTAGAATCTGTGTTCTTGCAATAAGCAAGACACCCCCACACTTTAAAATTACCAATGTTAGGTTTTCTTCCTTTCCACAATTCGTAGGGAGAAACCTTAAGTCTTTTAGAAAGAATTCTATTAACTATGTGATATGCACTTAATAAAGCTTCACCCCACAAGTCAAATGGCAATTTAGAATTTAATAACATAGCATTTATCATCTCAACTAATGTCCTATTTTTTCTCCCAGCCAAACTATTTTGTTCGGGTGTTCAGAGCACTACATTGATATATTATGCCATGTAGTATTCACCTCTTCTATCACTTCTAAGAATTTTAATCTTTCTATTTAATTAGTTTACTGCTTCGATTTTGTATATCTTAAACATACTAAAGACTTCATCCTTATGCTTCATTAAATAGATATAACAAAACATAGAATGATCATATATGAATGTTATGAAGTATTTATTACCTCCTCTTGTTATCATTCTATTTAATTCACATATATCGGAATGAATTAAGTCTAATAAATTAGAAGTTCTTTCAACGCTATGAAAATGTTTCTTAATTAATTTAGACTTAACACATAATTCACATTTATTATGTTCTATGTTTTCACAAGAAATCATGTCATTTTTAATCATTCTTTTTATAGTAGAGAAAACAATATGTCCTAGTCTATCATACCATAAAGTAATAGACTCAATAATATAATTTAAATTCATAGCTTTATTGATATCATTTTCAACAATACAAAGTTTGACCATTCCATCACTAGAATAGCATTTTCCAACAAATACACCATTACGAGAAAGTACAAGTTTGCCAGACTCATATACAGACTTAATTCTGATTTTTCCAACAAATTCCCACTTACTAAATTTCTATTAATATTCGGTACATGTAAGACATTTATTAATGTAATCTTCTTGCAGGATGTGAAAAGTAAGTCTACACTTCCTTTGCCAACAACTTTCGATTGAACTTCATTTCCCATTTGAATGTGTTCATCGTCCACTTCTTGATAGGTTTTGAAAAGTGACATATCATAACAAGTATGGTGGCACACGTATCATACCACCATCCTTGAACATTTCCTTTGACGGTATTGACAATGCTCACAGTAGCAACAATGTTATCCGTGTCAATGGAGTTCACTTTTCCTGTTTGTTTTGGTTGTTTGCGGTTTCTGCACTCACGAACATAATGTCCGGGTTTGCCACATACATAATAAGAAACTTTAGACTTTTTCTTGTCCTTGTTGTCTTTGTTGGAGTTTGAGAATTTCCTCTTCATGGAATTCTTGTTGGATTTGTCGACTTGATCCACGGCTTGGGCTTTGGAAGTCCACTCATAAGAATGTTCGTTCCCATCTCATACCCTTGATTCTTCCTCAATTCGAAGATGCTTTTGAATCCCTTCCAAAGAGTAATCTTCAGAACTATGAAGAATTTTCTTCCTATAGCCTTTCCATGATGATGGCAACTTAGTGATAATTGCACCAACTTGAAAAGTCTCGGGGATTTCAATCTTCACAAACTTCATTTTGTTGACAATGACTTGCAATTCATGTACTTGTTCTAACAAATGTATGTTATCCAAAAATTTGAAATCAGAGTACTTGAAAATCAAAAACTTTTTGGTACCTTCCTCCTCGGCTTTTTATTTATTCTCCAATGCGTTTCATATCTCCCTTGCCGAAGTGGTGTTGGTGTAGAGATCATAAAGCCGATCAGAGAGAGCATTCAAGATGTATCCTCTACAAATAAACCCGTCTTCATGTCTCTTCTTTCTTTCTACCTTTATTACATCGGAGTCATTTGGGGTAGGTTCCGGCAATGGTACCAAATCCGGATCCAAGATGTAAAAGATGTTCATGTGGTGAGAAGGAATTTTAACTAATCCTTCCATCTTGTAAAATTGGATCCATCAAACCTATCATGTCTTACAAGATCGTGATTCATCATCTTGATAGTTGCCATTGTAGTCTCATTCTTCATCCAAAATATCGTTTGAGATTGTTGTAAAAATTGGAAGAAGGGATGAAGAACGAGAAAAGAATAATAATTTACCGAAAAATGGTTTGAACACGATTATGAATCGTTGCCCTCAAACGATATTTGCCGCCACCGAGATAAGTACTTTAAGGCTTTGAATGCAAATAGTTTGTAGGAGTGATCAAACCTTTTAATCCAAGTTCAATTCAAGCCAAATGAACTTGAACAAGAAACTTGAATAACACTTAAAAAATCTGAGAATTGATCTTTGATTTGGATTTGGATTTGAATTATTGCATCTGATGTTAATGTCATGTATTTCAACATGAAAACCATCTCTATATATAGATATTCAAGTATAATACACGAAAAAGTGCTAAAACCAATCCAAAAGGTGCCAAAAGTTCCTTCAAACGCTGCCAGAAATTTGAATCCAATGGGCAGAAATTTTTGCCTCGGCGATCGCCTTTTGTTCTCTGTTTTTGAAATAGGAAGCTGGGCGATCACCCAGCTCTCTTTTGATTTCCGGGTTTTGTTTTCCACCTAATTGATATCCAAATAATTTCTTATCATATAATGAACAATATTACAACACGGTTTTGAAGTACAATTTTTTTTCTGAATTTAACGTATTAGATATGTATATATGGTGTAAACATGCATGTATGTATGTCGGGCAGCGGAATTTCTAAAAAATAAATATTTAATGATTTCATACGAATAGAAGTTGATATACTTAATGATCAATTACTGAATAGAAGTTGACTTTGAATAGTCAAAATTTAATCCATACAATTATATATAAGTTTCGAATTTGTTCTTGTAATATCGTGGATAAACTCCCTTTATAGGATGTCAAAACCTCAATTTCTCCGTCCATGGATGTTCTTCCTCCTCCTCGTTAGCTTCTTTGATTTCTCCCATGCTGACGTGGGTACAGCCAGCTTGTACAATCCACCTTATACACGTAAGTTCTCCAAAATTTTATCAAATACGTTAAATTTTGAAATTGTTTTACGAGTCGTTTGAGAACACTAAATTTTAGAGTCGGAGTGTTAATCGAAATTCTCAATTGAATTAGTATATATACTACATTTGTATCTATATGCAGCCACTGCGTGCTACGGCAATGATGCTTCGCAGTTCCCGTCGAGCAACCTGTTTGCGGCTGCCGGAGAGGGGATATGGGACAATGGTGCCGCCTGCGGACGGCAGTACTTGGTGAGATGCATCAGCGCCGCCGTGCCCAACACTTGCATTGAAGGGCAGACAATTCAAGTCAAGATAGTTGATCGGGCAGAAACTTCAGTTTCACGGCCCACCAGGGAAGGAGTCACCATAGTACTATCAAATACAGCTTTCGGTACAATCGGAAATCCGCCAGCAACTTCCATGAACATTGAAATTCAACAGTAAGTATATAGATACAAAATATTGGTATATCTATAAACTTCTCTTCTGAATATTTTTCCAATAGACAAGACAAAACGTACATTAAACGAAACGGGAGAAAATGACTTCCTTATGAGTGTCGAAGGTGCCAAATTTTGAGTCTTCTTCTAAATTTTTTAAAGAAAAAATGTCATTTGTGAAATCATTTTATTCAATATGTTACTAAAGACAAAACGATTTTGTTTTTATTTGCAGGGTTTGAGGTAGGTATGGAAATTCTTGAAGAAGCCAACTTGGTTAGTTTCTAGAGAATGATTGTATTAATGTTGATTAGCAAATGATTAATTTGAGTTCTTAATTTTCTCCACAGTCTTTGTCTTCCTTTAATTGCAGTAATTTTCCTTTTTAACTTTTAATTAACTTCTTCAGCCTTGAGAAATTAAAGTAGGCTGAATTCATACAAAAATGGTTGGAAAACCTCAAAGCTCTCTTTGAAATGGGATTGATAACATGTCGAATTTAGGTTCTATTTGTTTAGAATCAAATGCAAATTAAATTATAATTTCAACGAGTCAAATTGATCAAACATACTTTTTATTATTACATTTTGTAAAATCCAAAACTTGCTTGTTACCCACTTTTTATCTACACATTTCATAAGACCCAAAATTTATAAGTATTTAAAAAATAATTTCAACACTACCAAACATGCACTAAGATAAGATGATAAAAGTATACACATCACACTTGACAAAACAAGTTGTAGTCATCGGTTCATCACAAGATACAGTCTTTGTTTGGTTAAGATTAAAAATTTGTAGTAAAAATCAAGAATTAATGTTAATAACAAATTTCATAGGACTCGTAATTTTTATTAATTTTTCAACTATATATTTCATCAATTTTTTATCTGCTAAAAACATTTCTAAAAAAAGCCAGTAATAATGTCTTAGAAACTGCAAAATAAAAGGCTGGTGCTGATCAATTCAAGACGAACGAACACCAAAAATAGAAGCGAAATAACAACTTTATTAATAAGAAAATGTCTTGTGGAACAAGTCCCAAAGGCTTCTGGTCCCAGCATTTGCAGTGCAACTGCTAAACCACTCAACCAAAAAATTGACATCTTATCGTCTCGAAAATAAAAATACGTCAAGATGTAAGATGTCGAAATATCAAAAATTATGTTGACGTTTTATCTATTTACTAAGAAGAGATAATATGTTAAAATATTAAAAATATATTTGGCAGACAATTTAGATGATGTTAAAATTACATGCGATTTCACATGATTTAAAGTTGGAAAGAAAAATTATCAAAGATTTAACGTGACTTTCACGTGCGATTCTGACATCTGCATTAAAAATTAAGCAATTCATATTTCATACCTAATTTTCCGCACATTTAATAAAAAGTCAAACTTCATAAAAATCTCCTTAAAATTAAATTCATGATTAAAGCGCATGTAAAGAACATTGTACAAGAATCGAATTCGAGTGCATGCACGAGTTTGCAAATTGCATCCCGTAACAGCCTAACTGGCGGCGCAAATTGTACCGTATGACATATGATTCTTCTAGAAATTGCCTAAATGGGAAATTTTCATAATTGGTCCTTAACCTATTGATTGAAGTGCAACTTCGTCTCATTTTTTTAGCATCGTTGATCTCCAATAACATATTCATTTTTGTACACAACCATCTGGTAATGAAACTATTATTGGTTTTTGTGAAAAAATATGATTAGGACTAAACATTATGAAATGATGCCCAAAGCATATATGAAAAATTATAAAATGCATTCATCTTAATCATTTTGAAAAAATTACAATAATTTCTAATCAACTTCGAGCAATCAATATTAAGAGCATCTCTAATGCATTCCGTCTATCGAAGTTTACGTGGCAGGTAAAATAGACGAACTTCCAGTCCACATGGCAGTACTACGTCTATTAAATAAACGATCAAATTAAAAAGTAATCTCTAATGAGTTTTCTCTAAAACCAATATTACCGCTTATGTAACATGAAATTTTTTTTAAAATAATAAAAAAAACCCACATAACCGACTTTTTTTTATAAAATAAAATACCGAGTCGGATTTAAATTTGTTGAGTCACTCTATTTAGAAGTTCGATTAAATTTAGACTGACTTCTAGAAGGAGTCTATTTTTTTGTGTGCCACACAAGCTAAACATAATCCTCGTCAGCATGCATTGGCATGCGGAGATGCTCTAACTAAAAGATTTGCAAAACAATATTGGATCTAAAAGATCTTCAAAATAGTAGGTTTTATTAACTTACTTGACTATGGTATACTGAACAAATGTACGAGTGAAATAGTCTTTTGAAGAAATTTGTAAGACTTTTAAATAACCCAAAATTTGCCCTAATTCCAGAGTTGACATACACCTACAATTTATACAAGCAAGAGTGGATTGAAGTCTATCACCTTACATGGAGATTCTATTAATTATGATTCCAAGTTAACAATAATTTAATTTTATAATATATTTATATTTATTGAATAGCTGTTTTGAAAAGTTGTGCATGGTGGTGTATATAATTTTTAAAAGTCAAAGACTGCAATAAATAAACTTAATAAAAATAGAGATGACTCTTAATACTATTCAAACCCCAAACTACATGAATTGTTTATCAAATTGGAGACTAGATTAAATTTTTATTACTATATAAGTATATATTATATAGTTTTTAGTGCCATATGGCAATGTTAATCCATAATTAATGGTCGCGTTCTTCTACAATGATGTATGCAATAATTTAATTTTAAAATTAGATTCAATTGGTAATAACTTCTTAAAAAGTATTTAAGATAATTAGTGGAGTTGATCAAGCTTATGCTCGATGAATTGAATACTTGATCAAGTTCATCGAGTTATCAAATTATAATGAAGAAGACTATAACGTTATTATAGGACAGATGCAAATTAAAGGGCGTTGTAGCTGTTTTTTCGACACATGTGGAATTGTCTTTCGATTAATATTATACTCTCGTTGATCATGTATGTCACCAATAAAAAATGTCTTTTGAAAATATAGTTGAGTGGTTGACGTTTTGCTCGAATCGGTATCATAAAGAAAGAAAAATGCCTCGACTATCCCAAGATTGCAATCAACATCAAGAATTGGTCGATATTGCAATCGATTAGAACTTTCAGACTTCGAAATTTTTCAAAATGAAAGAAATAAATATTTTGAAATTTTCTAATGTACGAAAATCATTTAAGAGAGTTTTAAACACTTTGACCATCTTTCATTTTCTACTCTAAGAAATTTCCTCTCTGAGAAATCCACCATTAAAAAGTGGACATTGCAACTCAATAATTCAATCTTGTTCTCTAGAATGTATGAATCTTCTTTCAAACTTCTTTTTCTCTAACCTAACCAAGTAATTATTTTGGTGCCAGATGAAAATTTTGTATTTTTATTGTCTCTTTTCAACTTGCCAATCATTTTCAGAATTCAAAAACCATCTAGAATTAATGCTTAATTAAAAAAACTTATGACGATGGTTAGGTAATTAATTTTCTATAGTGCTTTTAAGTATGTATATGAATTAATAATCTTAATTCATCGAGGACTGGTACTCAAAATACATTTGTTTATCTTTTAAGTCGTTTAGAAATGGGTAAAACATTTGGTCCATCATAAAAATTGATATCCTTATATTTTAATCAAATTATTTTATTTTATTTTTTATTACAATTGAATCATTTAATTTATATTTTTGTTTCAATTGTATCATCGCTCAACTTAAGTAGTGTATCGAACCAAAAAGTTATTTGGCAATCCATGTGAATAATAATGAATCGTGTCCGCTTATTCATTAATAGATAACAATTATAAGAGTATATGAAAACAACAATTGATGTTGAATGGTTAAGTTTCTTTAGCGATAATCAAATTCCTACCATCATTGATGGTTCCAAGCAATTCTAATAGTTGCAAGTTGCAACGGGTAGGGCTAAGTGACCCCGTTCCCCATTTGATGTGATAATCAGTACTCGAAGAGAATAATTCGAGAAAAAAATTAATATAGGGAATGAAATATAAAAGACAAAGATAAATGTCATTCAAATTCACTTGAAATGTTGTAAAGTCGTTATATAGGCAACCAATATAGACACGTAGCGCAAGATTCAGACACATGTCATAAGATCAACAAGGGAAGGGAGGACACGTGGCGAAAAATCCTCTAAGAACGGAGGGACCATGCGGGCATTTTTCACATCACCACTCCTCATTATGAGATTGGTCGAGCTCGACCACCTTACAAGCAATCTAACGCGTTCTTTATTACGATTGTTATTTTTCGTGGGTAGTCGTTGTCACGCCTTTGTCGTGCTCTTGGGTGCAAACAATCAAGTTAGTTAATAACCGACTATCATCATAAGCCTCCATACTCTTCATTGATTTTTGACATCGATGAGTAGTTTTGTTCACATATTATCGTATATAAATGTGTAAAGCCGCTATGAGATACTTTACCATCATATCTGCAACCTCGAGCACATATCACCCTTACTAGGCGTGGAAAAACTCATTGGGAGTGTAAAAAACCCATTTGGGGATGGGGGTATAAACCCTGAAATGATGTTGATGTCATTAGTGGCCTAGACTCTTTTTTGGAGAAGTGATCGATCTGACTACTTTCTGAAGACCGTCCCCTTATGAGGGAACTTATTTTTCTCTTGGTCTTTTTGGGGATGCGCTCTTGTAATTATAAAAATAATTCTCTTATTTTTTATATCGTGGCGACGTGGCAATAACAACAATATTTTTATGTCAAGAAGGACCTCGGGAAGCAAAGTTATCTTTTTCTTGAATATTTTTATGCGATGACTATGGACTTGTGCATTGTCAATTTGGGTGTTAAGCACCCATCTTTTTTATATTCATCTCTTTATTTGCCCTTGTATATTGCACTTTCAATGCTGATTGTTGGGTTGTTTATGCATGAATGCATTTTGATATTGTTTAGTAGGTTAATTAGTTGCAATGGATTGAGACACTTCTCACCTTAGCAAAATATCACCGAGGAAGTTTTTAAATCGATTAGTTGTATATTTGTTTTAAAGAGAATTAGTTGGTACATTTTCAAAATGTCTTGTGAGAGTTTTGCAAATGATTTAATAATCGATCGGCTAGACTTTTGCCTTAGGAGAATTTTATTAGAGATGCTTGTGTGTAAATCATTTGGCCTTTTGCCCTAGCAATAATTTTGTAAATGATGCTATCGAAATAGTTCGACGGGTCTCTAGCCTTGGAAAATTTTCACAAGCTATGCCTTTTGCAAACTATGCGTTTTGAAATAGCTTGAACGATCATTTGTTTTAGAAAAAAATTATAAGAAATGCTACTGATATAGCTCGACCAGTCTTTGGCCTTTGAAATTTTTTATAGGAAATTTTATCACCCTAACCGGAGTTGAGTAGTATTCACTGTGGTGTGCTTAGGGGAGACTAAGTCTTATCAATCCCAACAGGATTTGAGTAGTATTTATTGCGGTGTGCTTAGACATGTCTACGTCTTGTCATCCCTAATCGGAGTTGAGTAATTTTCATTGTGGTGTGCTTAAGCGGGACTAAATCTTATCACCTCAAGTTGGAGATCAATAGTGTTTTGTGGTATGCTTAGGCGATGCTAAGCCTTATCATAACCAATTGTAGTTGAGTTGTCTTGATTTTTGAGTGTACTTAGGCAGGGTTTAGTCTTACTACTCCCAACCGGAGTTGAGTAATTTGTTTGGTGGGCATAGGTAGAGCTACGTCTTATACCCACAACTGGAGTTGAGTAGTCTTCATTGCGATGTGCTTAGCGGGGCTAACTCTTATCACCCCGGTCGTAGCCCAGTAGTCTTGATTTTTTGTTGTTCTTGGGTAGGGCTAAGTCTTACCAGCCGGAGTTGAGTACTTTGTTCGATATGTGGTGGCAAATGCTGGCAGTGACTAAGTATGAGTTTCGAATTGAGTTCTTGCCAACGGTGGTGGTTCCTCACCAGTGTCTGAATGAGTGTCTTTCGATGGGAGAGTTCCACCGACGGAGGTCTTCCAATTCTAAATTTTCTCGAACTAGCTATGGCCTTTTGTATAGAAGGTTCTCACAAACGGTGCCAATTCATGTTATTTGGTTAAATTTCTTTAGTGATGATAAAATTCTTCTCCTAGGTGATGGGTCCAAGCAATTTTAGTACCTGTGACAAATGGTGGGGCTAAGTATCCCGGTCTCCCTCTGGTGTGATAATTAGTACTCGAAGAGAATAATTCAGGAAATGAATAATTATAGGGAATAAAATACGAAAGATTAGGAAGATAGATGTCATTTGAATTTACTAAAATGTTGGGAAACCTTTATATAAGCATCTACTATGGACACGTGGCGGAAAATTCTCTAAGAATGGAGGGACTACATGAGAAATTTTCACATAGCCACCACTCATTATGGGAACAATCGAGCTCGACCGCTTTGTGGGTGGCTTCTAAATGTGATCATCCCATTACGAGGGGTCGAGCTAAACCACCTTACAAAAAGTTTTGTGTGCGCTTTGTTACTATTATTATTTTTCATGGATAGTCACGATTGGGTTTAGTTTGTGGACATTCAAGTTAGTTAAAAACCAACTATCATCAATAATTAACATATAAAGGTGACATGTAGTATAAGGAATCGTATTACCTCTCATAACAAGATCGGCATTTTAAGATGGTAGCACAAAACTCAAAATGAACAATTCTATATATCTAAAATTCAAATGAATGGTTGAATTCCAAAGTTAGTGTTATCGTCTTGCAAAACGTGTTAAAATTAAAATGATATGCATAATTAGTAATAGGGATAATCTCCTACCTACTTGTAATGTATACGCTGAGGTAGCATCACATGATTAGTAAAAATAATGAGTGTGGGACCATAAACTACCAATCATGTGATGCCACTTCAGCGTGAGCATTATAAGTAGGTAAAAGATCAGCCATATAATTAGTAATTGCGTAAAAAAACATAGTATTCATTAACATTTAGAAAAAAAAATCATTTTTTGTAAATATTTTAATTTTTACACTTCAGCTTCTCCAATTTATGTATTCAGAGACCATTCGAACTTGTAGTTGCTTTCACATATGAAAATCTAGAACCCTACTCGTGAAGGCGATGACTATTAAAAAGCAATAAACAAAGTCAAAACAGCATTTATTCGTGTCCTTTTGAGGCTTTGACATATTATTACAGAATACAACAATAAAAAAGATTTTTTTATTTTTATTTTTATTCTGTAATATTATTTAGCACCCGTTTGACTGAAATTATAAACTAGCTTATAAACTAATATTTGTTTATTTGAGTTGAAATTGTTGACCTTTCAAATCACTTTAATGTAAATTGACAAAATTTTCCTTTCTATTTTGGAATGATATTTTGTTGTTTAAAGAAAATATAGGCATTTCATGTTAAAATTAATTTAAAAAGTCAAAAAATACGACTGAAATAAACTATTTTTTATTTATAATATTACACATCAACTTTAATAAATAAAGTCGAAATATTATATAAAATGGACACTTCATGTAAGAAACCTGTGAAATCTTTTCTTTACCACGTATCAAAATCTCAATTAATTGATTCCTGCAATTAACCATTCATCTTATAAAAGCCGGCACAATTGGTACGTACGTTAGATTGTACTTAATCACTACTATAAAACTATGTTTTTGTGACTAAAATTTTTTACGATAGCTAATAACACCATTATAAGCTTAGCCAAACATGTTATCTAACGTACCAAACACGATGAATAAATTGAATATCATCTTCTTAGAAGATGGATCCACCTGAGAAACATTTCATGGGAGGTCTCAATCAATATGCATGAACAACTTTTCTACCTTTCTTTTGGTTTTCATTGGTTTCCATATGTGTACTTTAAGTCGAAGAAATTAATATTAGGTTATCAAATGTTTGACCTTAATTAATTATAATTATCAAATAATGTTCCAAATATTAAGTAGGTGAGACTGCATTTCATCTAATTTTAAAATTATTTATGTAATGAATGACATCGTTTTGTTTACTTGTTTATACAAAGTGAAGTAATCATAAGATTTTACTTTTCGTTTGTTGAAGTCAATGTTTTCGAGAAGCTTCTCTTGCGAAGAAACTTGCATTAAACAAATAGTTTAATTAAAAACGTAATTGTCAAACGTATTAAGATTTATTAATTTGTCACAATAATTTTTTGGCTCCTAAAAGATTTAGTTCATGTTTATTTAAATTTAATTATAATTTAAGTTGGTTAAAATGGTTAAACATATTTTGTATCTATACATTTCGTAAGATTTGCAATTTACTATCCATTTATTAGCACATATTCTATAGGACTCACAACTTATAAGTACTTAAAATATAATTTTACTTTGAATTGATTATTCACTTTTTTAAAGATACTATAGTCTAATATTCTAAAAAACGTAAAGCGTGGCTAGACGTGGAAGTCAAACTTCAAACTTTTTAGGTCTAGGTGAAGGTGCGACTGGAGGCCGTGCTTCACTTCTAGACAGACTTTTTAGAACATTGCTATTGCCCTCCATAAATATTAAGAACATTTATAAATAAATAAAAAATGATTCAAATCTGCGGCTTAGATAGGTTATATAAATTTTCACATAATTAGATTTTGAGTCGTGTTGTACATTTACATGTTATGTGAGTTTTATGGTAGACCTAACGGACAACTATCTTTCGAGTGGAGCAATTACGTGCTCGGCTGGGCTTCAAGTTCAAGCTCCTCTATTACACATCTATCTTTATTTGATGCACCTTAGTTGAGCTTTGGGCATTCTTACCTAAGCCTTGTGATGTAGCTTAAAAGGAGTTAAATTATATTGTTGTCACGAATTAAATAAATTTCAATTGAATCTTAATTAACAATTGAGTTCTTAGTTGAGAGAGTCACTTTTAGACGAGTTACTCCACTTTTTCAAGTAGAAACGGCTATTAAGTGAAATAGTAATATTCATTGGACAACAACTTCAACTGAAAGTTAGACCACTATTGAAAAAATGTCATATATGTCCTTTGCCATAATCTAAATTTTCATTTATGTCTTTGCACATGACATATTTGACATTTTCTCAATAGTGATCTAACTTTTGGTTGAAGTTATTGTTGAATAAGCATTACACTTGAGTAAAACTTAAGGAGAAATCCTTAAGATGTCACAATAAGATAGAGCCACTAAAAGTTTGGTAAAATTAGATGAGTTAAGGCCTCAGTTGTAGGTATTTAATGATTTAATGGGAAAATTCAGGATTGGCCACGGAGTTCAAAATCTTATGGTCCAAATTTATTTTAATTAAAGTCATATTTCGGTGCTAAAAACCCAATGTGCCCGTGCAGTTGCAAAAAACGTTAATATATTAGTCAATTTATTATAAATAAAATTTTTAGTATATATATAAATTTTTTAGTAAAATATATGTCATATAAAATTATTATATATTATATTAAATTATTCAAATATATTATATTTAATTTTATCAATTATTATAACAAAGTGTAATAAAAATTTATTATTATAATTATATCAATTTATTTTAATAATAAAAGTTAATATCAATTTATTATAATATCAATTTGTTATAATATTAATTTATTATAAATAAAAATTCATTTTTGAGGCTGTGGTTTGTGGCATATAATTGATCGAGCAACTCGACAATCTCAAATTTGAGTTTGTCGAGTTACTTGATAAAGTAAGCAAAGGTATAAAAAATTTTGTTCTATCATATATTATAACATATTATAATAAAATATATATCATATAAAATTATTATATATTGTATTAAATTATATTAAATTATATTCTATTTTATCAATTATTATAACATAGTGTAATAGAAATATATTATAAAAATTATATCAATTTTATTACAATAATCAATTTTTATTATAATTAATAATTGTAATAAAATGTAATATCAATTTATTATAATATCAATTTGTTATAATATCGATTTATTATAAATAAAAAGTGATCATATGCATATTATTTTTTTTTAATTTATATTATTTGTTAAATTTATTTGTTTTTGGTATATAATTGATCAAGCAACTCGGCAATCTCAATTTTGAGTTTGTCGAGTTACTTCATAAAGTAAGCAAATGCATAAATTTTTTTATTCTATCATTTATTATAGGATATCATAGTAAAATATATATCATATAAAATTATTATATATTATATTAAATCATTCAAATATATGATATTTAATTTTATCAATTTTTGTAAGATAGTGTAATAAAATTTTATTATAATAATTATATCAATTTATTATAGTTATTGTAATAATTATATCAATTTTATTACAATAATCAATTTTTATTATAATTAATAATTATAATAAAATTTAATATAAATTTATTATAATATTAATTTGTTATAATATCAATTTATTATAAATAAAAATTTTGATTTTTGAGATTGTCGTTTGTGGCATACAATTTTTTTTTTGTTTTATTTTTTATTTATATTATTTTTAGATTTACATTTTTTGTTTTTGTTTTTGGCATATATTTGATCGAGTAACTCGGCAATCTAAATTTTTAGTTTGTCGAGTTACTCGATAAAGTAAGCATATGCATAAATTTAATTTTTTATTTGTTTGTTTTTAATTTAAATTATTTTGAAATTTAAGTTTTTGCCATTTGTTGTTTAAGTAAAGTGACTCGACGAACTGAGGTTCACTACCGAAAAAAAATAACAATTTTTAATATATATTTATGCTCTTATTTAGTACAATTACTTTTGAAAAACAGTGAATATTTTTCAACTTTTTGCACAAAAAAGTTTAAGAATTTAGTATATATTTTGAATTGTTTTAAGTTTCTGGGTTATTGATTATTATGTTGTATGGTTTTTATTATTTTAATAAATAAAAAAATTTATATTTGAGTTTGTGGTTTTTTGACATATACTTGATCGAGTAAGTTGGCAATATCAATTTTGAGTTTGTCGAGTTACTTGAGAAAGTGAACATATGTATAAATATTTTTTTTTTTGGTTTTATTTTTATTTTATATTATTTTTAAATTTAGATTTTTTGGTATCTGTTTTTGGCATATATTTGATCGAGTAACTCGGTGATTTCAATTTTGAGTTTGTCACAGTAAACAATTTGGTTATAAGATAAAAGAAAAAAAATGAGTAAATAAATAAATAAAAATATTTTTGTTACCGAAGTCGGAAAAAAATGAATAAAAGAAAATAAATAAATGTGAAATTTTGGTTTTAGACCATTTTAATTGTTGGGTGTGTATGTGGTGGACAAAGAAATTAATTGAAATTAAACATTTGAAGAAAAAAATAATGTAAACAAAATCATAATGGTGTATAATCTTAAGTATATATTAAAAAAAATATTATATTAAAAAAAAATTGGAAAAAAATACAACTAAATATAGGAAACAAAAAATAAAAATAAAAAGACTAAGAGAGGTCAAATTGGGTAAAACCCTATTCTGAACATTGGGCGCATGTGTTAGTTGAAACAGTATTCAATTTCATTAAATGCACCTGTGATTTTTGTCTACCACCACTTTCTTTTCATTTGAATGTTCATCTGGAGTTACCACATACCTCCATTTGAGTTCGCAGAGTTTTGAAGGAGTTTAAAAATTGGTCATTTCAAATCTGTTAATTTGGCTTTTGGCGTAAATTTTTTTAGAGTATCATAACTTCATCTTTATTAGGTATGTATTTTAATTTTTTATGAAATTATGTAATATGGATTAACTTATATGTTAATTTGTGTGTAGATATAGTTATATATATACAAATGATTATTATATAAATTTATGTATACTATTATATATACATTACGTATTTAGATTATATAGGTTACTCTTTTATTTATTCTAGACAGTAGCTAATGGAACTGATTATAATTTTTTCAGATATGGATGTTGAGTATGTTGTTGGTGAGAATCGCAGATTTCTTGGACAAATTACACAGATTAGTAATTTTAGATATGTTGATGTTATTATGAAAAATTATAATGATGATCAGATTGAGAAATTTAAGAATAGTTGTTTTTCACATTTTGAATTATTGCAGGGTAGGCGACTCCAGTTTAGCGGTAAATTAGTTCACGAATTTCTTTTAAATAATGTACATACAAACAAAGCGAATGAAGTGTGGTTTAAAGTAAAAGGTCAACTACTTAGATTTGAGATGCAGGAGTACTGTTTGATATTAGGATTATTATGTCATAATAATGAGAATAATTTGACTACAATTAGAGTATTGGAGAAACATAAACTTCACAGAATGTGGTTTCATAATTCTTCACATATATCCCCGAATGAACTTGAGAATGTTTTTATGGATTGTGATGATGAGGGAGATAAATATAAGTTAGGATTGACCTTACTTATTGAAGGAGTTATTAGGTCCATGGAGAGGAAAAAAATAAATATACAGACATTATTTTTAGTAGATAATTTGAATGTTTGTTATGAATATCCATGGGGCCGATATTCTTATTTCACACTTCTTCATTCTTTATTGACTTCTTGGGAGTGACGTGCGTTGAAGTGTATTGATAATAGTGCCACGATTGCAAAGTATACCATATATGGTTGTCCTCTTGTGTTTCAGGTGAATAAGTATAATTTATTTTAATATTTATTGAATCTACTATGAATATATTACATTGTTAATTACTAAGTTTTATTTATGTTATTTATAGATATGGATCTACGAGGCATGTCCTCAAGTAGGTAAAAGATTTGCTGAAAAATTGCAAAATACATTTCTACGTATTTTGAACTGGGATGCAGAGCATCACATAGAGAAAAAAGCTTTAGATGTATTTTTGAACTCAACTGAGATTTGTTAGCATAATTTCAATTATGTAGAAGAAATGTTTTATATTTATGAAAGAGTTGGTAAAATTTTTTTATGTGTTTTAAATGGTGATTCTGCCAACACTTGAACCAACTGAAGAAGAGGCAGAACAACCATATTTGTATACAACGGTTTTATTAGAAGATGTAGGAGATGCACGTGTTGAGTCAATCGTTCACCAGTTTGTATATGGGGGCCAAGGAATTGATGAAATTGGTCAGGGAATGGAACAATTTCAGCAAGAAAATGCAGTTGTAGAAGAAGGCTATGAAAATATTGTATATAGAGCTCAAAAATTTGATGAAGTTGGTGAGCAAATTGAACAAGTTGGGCAACAAAATATAGCCGAAACAGTTGTTGAAGAAAGCTATGATAATGTTGATGATTATCATAGCTGGTCTCCATATATATCGACTGAAGAACCTACAAATAATTGGTATACACGAAATGTGAATGAAGAGCATCAAAGTTATGAGTATGAGCATCATGATGATTATACTACGAATGAACATTTAAGTTCATTATTTGACGATCAACGAGGCTAGATTGATGATCAGTTTGCCAGTACGAGGGATGAACAATGAGGTTATTTTGATTATCAGTTGGGCAATTTGAGAGATATGCAACGAGCCTATTTCGATAATCAATTTGATAGTATGATAGATGCACAACGTTCATACTTTGATCAACAACTGACAACTACAAGAGATGATTTGATGCAGCGTTTCAATCAGCTTGAGTCATTCGTATCTAGTTGTAGCAACAAACATGTAGATGAAAAAAAAATGCAGGAATATATAGATACGAAGTTGACGTCATTTGAAGCTGAACAAAGAAGTATAATTGGTAGTTTACGTGATGATTTGTGTACAGATATGCAAAGTTCTACTGTGAAGATTCAAGAAATGTTTAAGGGGATATTAGTAGATAAGCATACTACTGTAGGTAGTGATAAAATAGAATGTCAGGCAGCTCCTGTGAAGCGAAGGGTAGATGATAAAGATGAAGGCAGGAAGGAAAGTGCATCTTCGCCATCTAGTTGTATTGACATTCCAGTATTGTGTGATGTTGATGAGTAAAGACAAATTGAATTTTTTAGTTGGATGCATAAAGTAAATGATCAGTAAGTTATAATTTTGTATATGGTTATTTATCGTATATATATTATTCATCTATGGTATGTATGATTGTTTTTAATGTTATAGAGATGTTGTTCGATTGCGTGGCGGCGGTGGCGGCATTAAATTGAAGAAAAAAAAGCTACAAGATATTGGGAATCCTGAATATACATTGGTGTCTGGGGTATATCATATTTATATTGTTTGACTTGTTATGTCTATTGTAAGGTATTAAGCTTGCATTGTTAAATTTGTGTTCGTTTTTTTATAGGATGTGGATAATGCAATATTTTTAATTAAAAAAAGATCAGCAAATTTCTCAGATATTTTTTCGCTGAGATATGCAATGCTAGACACTGGATTTGGAATACTTCTTCGAAGTATTGGGTCTAAAATTTTGGATTCTAAAGGACAAGTTATGCGTAAAGCTCCTGTTGATTACTATGGTTATATGGAAAGATATGCAGCTGGTTCTATTCCTAGAAGTTTTGGTAAAAGATGGAAAGATTGTGATCATATATTGTGGCCGTATATGATCGATGATAAATATTGGGTCCTTTTCCATGTTGATCTATTAAGTTGAAAGCTGACAGTTTATGATAATAATTATTATTTTTATGATGAAGCGACAATATATCCACATATTGTTCCTTGTATACATATCATTTCGGATATGATTGAAAAATATGTGTCTTGTGATAGAGCAAATCTTGGAAAAAAAAATTCAGCCTCTTGAATATTTCAAGAAGTCATATGTTGATATACCGCAGGTTAAACGATTTAGGTAAGGAATTGAAATAAATATTTGTATTTGTAATGATATTTATGTACACTCACAAGGTTAGTAATGATATTTGCAGTAACAGTGGATTATTTGTTATCAAATACGTCGAGTGCCTTGTAGCTGGAATACCTATTGAGGCTGTCGTACTGGAGAAAACAGATATGTATAGAGGAAAACTTATGATAGATTTCTTTCACAGTGAATTTTTTTTTCTTTTCGAACGAACGAAATGAGTAGATATTATGTTTGTGCATTTAGATTTTGAAATAAAAATTTGAGAAAACAATATGCTGTCAACAAATGTGAGTATGTTTAACATTTGGAATTATACCATGTATAGAAGAATCTGTACTTATTTTCTTATTTCTATTTTATTGACTGTATTCATGTGTTGATGTTGTATATAGTGCAAAATATGTTGGTTTTCTTTAACTGTATGTGCCAGTTTATTAGTCTATTTAGCTGGTTTGATTTTTAGTATATCATTTTGAGTTGAAATTGGTGTTGTCTTGATTTTTTCACAAGAAGAAGAGATAAAGCCTTGATTGTTTGTCGTGATTTAATATTAGTAGAAACTGGTGTGAGGTATCTTATGAGCAATAGAAATTTGTTCAATCCATGAGTTAGGTAATTCAATGTGGGATAAATGAACAATGAGCCTACGTAATTTTGATATTTAAAAGAATTGTGGAAGTAGTTATTTTGTTAGTTGTATTTTATTGATTGTATTTATGTTTTATAAAGTGAAAATTTTGTTTGTTTTGTTTAATTTTATCTGGTATTTTATTATTTTGTTAAGCTAGTTTTATTTGGTAGATAGTTTATACTATTTGTTAAATTTAATTTTTTGTTATTTGTTTTTTGGCATATAATCGATAAAGCAATTCGACAATCTCAATTTTGAGTTTGTCAAGTTACTTAATAAAGTAAGCAAATGCATAAAAAAATTTATTCGATCATATATTATAACATAATATTATATTAATATATATCATATAAAATGGTTATATATTGTATTAAAATATTAAAATATATAATATTATATTCTATTTTATCAATTATTATAACATAGTGTAATAGAAATATATTATAAGAATTATATCAATTTTATTACAATGATCAAATTTTTTTTATAATTAATAATTATAATAAAATTTAATATCACTTTATTATAATATCAATTTGTTATAATATCAATATATTGTAAATAATTTTTTTTTTTTTTATGTTTGGGGTTTGGGGCATATAATTGATCGAGTAACTTAGCAATCTCAAGATTGAGTTTGTCGAATTAATTGAGAAAGTGATCGTGTGAAAATATTATTTTTTTGGGTTTTTTTTTATTTATATTATTTGTTAAAGTGACTTTTTGGAATTTGTTTTTGTCATATAATTGATTGAGCAACTTGGTAATTTGAACTTTGAATTTGTCGAGTTAGTTGATGAAGTAAGCACATGAATAAATTTTTTTATTTTATTCATTTATTATAACATATTATAATAAAATATATATCATATAAAATTATTATATATTATATTAAATTATTCAAATATATTATATTTTGTTTTATCAATTATTATAAAAAAGTTTAATAAAAAATTATTATAATAATTATATCAATATTATTACAATAATCAATATTTATTATATTTAATAATTATTATAAAATTAATATCATTTTATTATAATATCAATTTATTATAGATCAAAATTTTGATTTTTTAGTTTGTGGTATATTATTCATAGAATAACTCGGCAATCTCAAGTTTGAGTTTATCGAATTACTTGAGAAAGTGGTAATCTGCATATTTTTTAATTTTGTGGTTTTTTTTATTTATATTATTTGTTAAATTTAATTTTTTGGTATGTGTTTTTGGCATATAATTGATCGAGCAACTCGGTAGTCTCAATTTTGAATTTGTCGAGTTACTTGATAAAGTAAGCACATGCATAATTTTTTTTACTCTATGATTTATTATAACATATTATAGTAAAATATATATCATATTAAATTATTATATACTATATTAAATTACTAAAATATATTATATTTTATTTTATTTTAGCAATTATTATAACATAGTGTAATGAAAATTTATTATAATATTTATATCAATTTTATTACAATCATCAATTTTTATTACAATTAATAATTATAATAAACTTTAATATCAATTTATTATAGATAAAAATTTTGATTTTTGAGTTTGTGGTTTGTGGCATATTATTCATCGAGTAACTCGGCAATCTCAAGTTTGAGTTTGTCGAGTTACTTGACAAAGTGATCATGTGCATATTTTTCTATTTTTTGGTTTTTTTTATATTATTTGTTAAATATACTTTTTTTATATTTGTTTGTGGCATATAATTGATCGAGCAACTTGGCAATCTCAAATTTTAGTTTGTCGAGTTACTTCATAAAGTAAGCACATACATAATTGTTTTTACTCTATTATTTATTATAACATATTATAATAAAATATATATCATATGAAATTATTATATATTATATTAAAATATTAAAATATATTACATTTATTATTTATTTTATCAATTATTATAACATAGTGTAATAAAAATTTATTATAATAATTATATCAATTTTATTACAATAATCAATTTTTAGTATAATTAATAATTATAATAAAATTTAATATCCGTTTATTATAATATCAAATTGTTATAATATCAATTTATTATAAATAAAAATTCATTTTTAAGTCTGTAGTTTTTGGTATATACTCGATCGAGTAACTCGGCAATCTCAATTTTGAGTTTGTCGAGTTACTTGAGAAACTGAGCATATGCATATTTTATTTTATTTGTGGTTTTTTTTATGTATATTATTTGGTAAATTTAATTTGTTGGTATTTATTTTCGGCATATAATTGATCGAGCAACTCGGCAACCTCAATTTCGAGTTTGTCGAGTTACTTGATAAAGTAATCAAATGAATAAATGTTTTTATTCTATCATTTATTGTAACATATTATAATAAAAAATATATCATATAAAATTATTATAATATATTATATTTAATTTTATCAATTATTATAACATAGCTTAATCAAAATTTATTATAATACCTATATCATCTTGTTATAATAATTATATAAATTTTATTACAATAATTAATTTTTATTTTAATTAATAATTATAATAATATTTATAACATAATTTAGAAAAAATAATAATAAACTTTATAATAAATTATAATCACTTAATAATTATAATAAAATTATTATAATATCAATTTGTTTTAACAACTTTACTATAATCAATTAATAATTATAATCAAGTAATAATTGATTATTAATTTATATTATAATATCAATTTGTTCTAATATCAATTTATTATAATATCAATTAAGCGATCGCCTAGGACGACTTTTTTTGTTTTTATTTGAAGAAATATGTTGTCGGGTAACTCGACAAACGTTACTTAGTTTCTCGAGTTACTCGACAAAGTTCATTGTGTTAATATTTTTTTAACATATTATAATTTGAAATAAATTTTTATTTTTTTAAAGAAGTATAGCGATAATTTGATAAGATTATTTACTTATTTTTATTTATATAAGATTGGAATAGAAATTGAATATATTTTAGTTTGAGGTAATTGGTGTATACTTGATCGAGTAACTTGTCAATCTCAATTTTGTGTTTCTCGATTTACTCGGGAAAGTCAGTATATCCATATGTTTTGTTAATTTTGTTTTATTTTTTATTTTTTATTTTAAATTTAAATTTTTTGTATGTGTTGTTGTAGTCAAGTTAGTCGACAAACTTAGGTTGACTACCCGAGGAAGTTAATGATTTTATATATATATATATTTATGATTTTGTGTAGCACAATTAATTTTTAAAAACACTAAATAATTTTCTAATGTTTGCATAAAAAGTTTAAGAAATTTGTATATAATTTGAATTTTTTTAATTTTCTGGGTTATTGATTATTATGTTGTATGGTTTCTATAGTTTAGTAATAAGAATTTTGAGTTTTGAGTTTGTGGTTTTTGTTATATACTTGATCGAGTAACTCGGCAATCTCAATTTTGAGTTTGTCGAGTTATTTGAGAAAGTAAGCATATGCATATATACATATTTTTTTTATTTATATTATTCGATAAATTTAATTTGTTGATATTTGTTTTTGGCATATGATTGATCAAGCAACTCGGCAATCTCAATTTTGAGTTTGTCGAGTTACTTGACAAAGTAATCACATGCATAAATTTTTTTATTCTATCATTTATTGTAACATATTATAATAAAATATATATCATATAAAATTATTATAATATATTATATTTAATTTTATTAATTATTATAACATAATTTAATAAAATTTTATTATAATAACTATATCAATTTATTATAATAATTATCAAAATTTTATTACAACAATTAATTTTTATTTTAATTAATAATTATAATAAAATTTAATATCAATTTATTATAATATCAATTTGTTATAAATAAAAATTTTAATTTTTGAGTTTGTGGTTTGTCGAGTTACTTGAGAAAGTGATCATATAGATTTAGTGTTTTTTTTTTTTTGAATTATATTAGTTGTTAAATTTAATTTTTTATTATTTGTTTTTTTGCATCTAATTGGTCGAGCAACTCGGCAATCTGAATTTTGATTTTGTCGAATTACTTGATAAAGTAAGTAGATGCATAAATATTTTTATTCTATCATTTGATATAATATATTATAATAAAATATATATCATATAAAATTATTATATATTATATTAAATTATTATAATATATTATATTTAATCTTATTAAAATTATGAAAACATAGTGTAATAAAAATGTATTATAAGAATTATATCAATTTATTTTATTATATTAATTATATCAATTTTTATTATGAAAATCAATTTTTTTATAATTAATATTTATAAAAAAATTTATAATAATATTTATAACAAAATTTATAAAAAAATTATATAATAAACTTTATAATCTCTTAATAATTATAATAAAATTAATATAATATCAATTTGTTATAACAAATTTATTATAATCAATTAATAATTATAATCAACTAATAATTGATTAATATTATTTTATTATAATATAAATTTGTTGTACTATCAATTTATTATAATATCAATTAAAGGAGTGTAGAGACGACTTGATAAATTGAGATTGCCGAGTTACTTGATCAATTATATATATGACACAAACCACAAGCTTAAAAAGCAAATTTTTTATTTATAATAAATTGATATTAAATTTTATTATAATTATTAATTATACTAAAAATTCATTATTGTAATAAAATTGATATAATTATTATAATAAATTGATATAATTATTATAATAAATCTTCACTACACCATGTTATAATAATTGCTAAAATAAAATAAAATATAATATATTTTAATAATTTAATATAATATATAATAATTTTATATGATATATATTTTACTATAATATGTTATAATATATGATAGATTAAAAAAAATTATGCATGTGCTTAATTTATCAAGTAAATCGACAAATTCAAATTTGAGATTGCCGAGTTGCTCGATTAATTATATGCCAAAAATAAATACCAAAAAAGTAAATTTAACAAATAATATAAATAAAAAAAAACAAAAACATTATAAATATGCAAATGATCACTTTCTCAAGTAACTCGACAAACTCAAACTTGGGATTGCCGAGTTACTTGATGAATAATATGCCACAAAATAAAATATTTATCTATAATAAATTGATATTAAATTTTATTATAATTATTAATCGTAATAAAAATTGATTATTGTAATAAAATTGATATAATTATTATAATAAATTTTTATTACACTTTGTTATAATAATTGATAAAATAAAACATAATATATTTGAATGATTTAATATAATATATAACAATTGTATATGATATATATTTTACTATAACATGTTATAATAAATGATAAAATAAAAAATATTTTTCATGTGTTTACTTTATCAAGCAACTCGACAAACTCAAAATTGAGATTGCCGAGTTGCTCGATCAATTAGATGCCAAAAACAAATACCAAATACTAACTTTAACAAATAATATAAATAAATAAAAAACAAAAAAAATATTTCCACATGATCACTTTGTCAAGTAACTCAACAAATTCAAACTTGAGAATGCCGAGTTACTCGATCAATACCACAAAACACAAAATCAAAAATTAAAATGTTTATTTATAATAAATTGATACTATAACAATTTAATATTATAATAAATTGATATTAAATTTTATTATAATTATTAATTATAATAAAAATTAATTATTGTAATAAAATTGATATAATTATTATAATAAATTGACGTAATTATTGTAATAAATTTTCAATATACTATGTTATAATAATTGCTAAAATAAAATATATTTTAATAATTTAATATAATATATATTAAATTTATATAATAAATGATAGAGTAAAAAAAATTATGCATGTGCTTCATTTATCAAGTAACTCGACAAACCTAAATTTGAATTTGTCGAGTTGCTCGAAAAATTATATGCCAAAAATAAAAACCAAAAAAGTAAATTTAACAAATAATATAAATAAATGCAAAAACCAAAAAAATTAAAAATATGCAAATGATCACTTTCTCAAGTAACTCGACAAACTCAAACTCGATGAATAATATATCACAAATCACAAATTCAAAAAACAAAATTTGTATCTATAATAAATTGATATTATCATAATTTGATATTAAATTTTATTATAATTATTAATTATAATAAAAATTGATTATTGTAATAAAATTGATATAATTATTATAATAAATTTTTATTACACTTTGTTATAATAATTGATAAAATATAATATAATATATTTGAATGATTTAATATAATATATAACAATTTTATATGATATATATTTTACTGTAATATGTTATAATAAATTATAGAATAAAAAAATTTATGCATGTGCTTACTGTATCAAGTAACTCGACAAAGTCAAAATTGAGATTGTCGAGTTGCTCGCTCAATTAGATGCTAAAAACAAATACCAAAAATTCACTTTTACAAATAATATAAATAAATAAAAACAAAAAAAAAATATTTGTACATGATCACTTTCTCAAGTAACTCGACAAATTCAAATTTGAGATTGCCGAGTTACTCGACCAATAACATGCCACAAACCACAAACTCAAAAATCAAAATTTCTATTTATAGCAAAATGATATTATAACAAATTAATATTATAATAAATTGATATTAAATTTTATTATAATTAATAATTGCAATAAAAATTGATTATTGTAATAAAATTGATATAATTATTATAATGAAATGATATAATTATTATAATAAATTTTTATTACACTTTGTTATAATAATTGATAAAATATAATATAATATATTTGAATAATTTGATAGAACATATAATAATTTTATATCATATCTATTTGATTATAATATTTTATAATATATGAAAGAATAAAAATAATTATGCATGTGCTTACTTTATCAAGTACTTCGACAAATTCAAAGCTGAAATTAATGAGTTGCTCGATCAATTATATGCTACAAACAAATACCAAAAAATTTACTTTAACAAATAATATAAATAAAAAAATAATAATATTTGCACATGATTATTTTCTCAAGTAACTCGACAAACTCAAACTTGAGATTGCTGAGTTATTCGATGAATAACATGCCATAAAGCACAAACTCAAAAATAAAAAATTTTATTTATAATAAATTGATATTATAACAAATTGATACTATAATAAATGATAGAATAGAAAAATTTATGCATGTACTTACTTTATCAAGTAACTCGACAAACTCGAATTGAGATTGCCGAATTGCTCAATCAATTATATGATAAAAAAAAATTTAATAAATGGTATTAAAAAAAAAACAATATGCATATAATCACTTTTTCAAGTAACTCAACAAATTCAAAATTGAGATTGTCAGTTACTAGATCAATTATATGACTCAAACCATAAACTAAAAAAAAATATTTTTTTTATATTAAATTCATATTATACCAAATTGATATTACATTTTATTATAATAAAAACTGATTATTGTAATAAAATTGATATAATTCTTATAATATATTTCTATTACACTATGTTATAATAATTGATAAAACAGAATATAATTTAATATATTTTAATAATTTAATACAATATATAATAACTTTGTATGATATATATTTTATTATAATATGTTATAATATATGATAGAATAAAAAATTTTATGCCATTGCTTATTTTATCAAGTATCTCGACAAACCCAAAAGTGAGATTGACGAGTTGCTCGATCAATTATATGCCACAAACCGCAGACTCAAAAATGATTTTTTATTTATAATAAATTGATATTAAATTTTATTGTAATTATTAATTATAATAAAACTTAATTATTGTAATAAAATTTATATAATTATTATAATAAATTGATATAAATATTATAATAAATTTTTATTACACTATATTATAATAATTGCTAAATATTTCACTAAATTTTTATTACACTAAATTATAAATATTATACTAAATTTTTATTACACTATATTATAATAAATTTTTATTACACTATATTATAAATATTACACTAAATTTTTATTACAGTATTTTATAATAGATTTTGAGTTTGTGATTTTTGAGTTTGTGAGTTTGTGGTTTGTGGTTTGATATAAAGGAGTGTAGCGACGATTTGATAAGATTATTTAAATTTTTATTTATATAAGTTCGGAATGGAAATTGAATATATTTTAGTTTGAGGTAATTGGTATATATTTGATCAACTAACTTGACAATCTCAATTTTGAGTTTGTCGATTTACTTGAGAATGTGAGCATGTCCATATGTTTTGCGTATATATTTTTTATTTTTCAATTTTTTTAAATTTAAATTTTTGGTATGTGTTATTGTAGTCAAGTTAGTTGAAGAACTTAGGTTGACTACCTGAGAAAATTAATAATTTATATATATATATATTTATGCTCTTATGTAGGACAATTAATTTTGAAAAACACTAAATAATTTTCTAATTTTTGCATAAAAAGTTTAAGAATTTTGTATATATGTTAAAATTTTATTAATTTTCTAGGTTATTGATTATTATGTTGTATGGGTATTATTATTTGAATAAATGTAAAAAAAATTAATGTTTTAGTTTGAGGTTTTTGCCATATACTTCATCGAGTAATTTGGCAATTTCAATTCTGAGTTTGTTGAGTTAATCGATAAAGTAAGCATATCCATAAATTTTTCTAGGTTATATTTTTTATATATATTATGTATGAAATTTTATTTTTTAGCAATTAGTATTGTAGTCAAGTTAGTCGATGAACTTAAGTTGATTACACAATAAAGTTAGTTATATTTTATATATATATTTTCTCATATGTAGTACAATTTACTTTCAAAAACACTTAATAAGTTTCTAATTGTTGCATAAAAAGTTTAAGAATTTTTAATATGCTTTGTATTTGTTTAGTTTTTTGGGTTTGTGCTTATTATATTGTATGAATTTTATTATTTTAATAAATAAAAAATATTATATTTTAGTTTAAGATAAAAAAATTTTTTTTACCTTTATGTTTATTATTATTATTATTAAATATATGTATCCAATAATATTAAATTAATAGAAGAAATAATATTACATTAAAAACTACATTATATAGATTCGTTAAATATAACTTACATCATTGCATTGCATTATAGAAGACTGATTTCTATACATTACGAAAAAACTTTTAATACTACTAACAAAATACAACCTTCATTCATGAACATGAACAAAAGGTAGCAATGCATAAGCGGATATGATTATTTTTGTTTTCAAACTTTGTTTTTTTCTTTTGCAACTCGTGAATGTCCATTTGTTTTTTATGTAGCCAGTTTGTCTAGATTGGCTACATTATCGGATGAGATTGGATGTTCTTCATTTTGTCTTTTTTGGATTTAGACACAGGTGCAGACAGAAAAATAATCTGTTTCACTGCATTTGGAAATGTTTGCCCATGAAGAGGCAATGGTGTTTCAGTGTTGTACGCTATGTCTTTCCCTTTGTCGGTTTTTGATCATGTAGTTGTAGAAGTGGTCGAAGTGGAAAGAACTGGTTTGTTGAGGAAGATAATGTCATATTTGTATTCATCTTCGAAGAAATCTTTCTTCATTCCTTTGATGTAAAAGAATTGATCTTCCTCTAACGTGATTCTGATTTTGTCTAATACCTTTGATCCACTATCCATCAGTTGTTTGGCTGTGTACTATAAGAATGTCTCCGCCGTTTCTCCAATCATAGTTCCTGATAACGAGCTCCTGTTGAGTCTTCTAGTTCCACATATACGCATACTCTAACATATATAAGAAGTTAAAAATGTTGCATGTTTAAATAATTGTAAATAATAAATAATTTGTGAAGCATGTAGTACCGTAGTACTGCAACTGCATGGGGAAATTTGCAGAAGACACATTCATATGTCTCATTGAAATCAGCGCTTGATACTTTGTTGCAGGTATTGCAAGACATGTACCAAAAGGCTTGCTTAAATACTCTCACATATGCACGTGCATAAACCCAGAAATATCCCTGCCCTGTTAGCTATTTTGGAAGACAAATTTGTATAAAAATTTTGCAATAGTGTAATGCATTTTTCTATATATTATTTAATTAGAATTAGACTTACTCCAGATAGCAGCTGTGGAATATGTTGAATCTCTGTTATGTTGTTTATGTCTGGTGTCGAAATATCCTTTATTGTTGAGGATGGATAGATCTTTGTCAATATCATTTCATCTAATTTGTCAGAATTTGTTTCAACCCTTGCACAAGGTGTAAATATATTAGAAATATATATATATATATATATATATATATATATATATATATATATATATATATATAGTAGGTAGAAGTTGAATATAAGATAATAAATGAATAAATTGTTACCAAAATGTTAGCTGAACCACTTGTTCCAAATGAGCATTGAAGGAGAATATGCTATTTGCCTTTGTTGAAATTGAAAGACCTGTACAAGAAATAAATATATAGATATATTGATTGAAAGAGCTAATATTGCCTATAAGTGTCCTAACATTCCATTGATCAGTAAAAAAAAGATTGACAACATAATACCACTAAAAGATGTTACTTTGAAATGGTTCCCAATGATGCTTTGTTTTTTGCTCAAGTTATCGGCAATGAAACGGTATTCTTTTCCACAAAATTATCCCACATGGTTAATAACACAGTGTTGAAGCTAGTATAGAAACAGAGAAAATGTGTGAGAAAATAGTATATGAATTCATTTAATAATATTGTATTAATTATTGAAATATGTATTTATATTTTAAAATAATATAGCTAGTTATATACAAACCTCATGTCAATGAGTACTATATCTTGAATATAAGTCTGTGTTTCAAATCTAGTTTGAACAAGTCTTTTAGGTTTAATGTCGATTGCAACTCCAATGATACCTAAAGGCCAAAAATAACAAATTGTTATACATGAAATGTGTTATGTATAAAATGTTTAGTGTGCAATCTTAAAACGTGTAACTATAATTTAAATACATGGGGAAAAATAAATATAATTTTGTAAAATAGGAAGAAATACTGATATCAGATTTTGAGTTCATGTGGGGTTCCAATTTGTTAAAAGGAACAAAATTGTATGTAGAAGTAGAGGTGTCAATCCGAGTCAAGCGGGGCGGGTTGGCCCGCCTCCGACAAAGCCCAGTGACGACCCGCATTAGAAAAAGCCCGCGCCACGACGGATTGGGGGCCAGGTCAACCCAGTCCACAAAAATTGAGCATGAGCCCGGCCCACTCGTCGGCCCATCCGGATCGAGCCCATGTGGGCCGCAGTTCGACTCGGTTCGACCCATATGAATAAAAAATTAATTTTTTTAAAATTACTAAAAATATTTAGTTACTTATTGTAATTAAAAAAATAATGTTTACATATATAGCAAAAAATGTATTAAATTACTAAATAAAAAATAAATAACAATGATAAATTCACATTTGTTAATTTTTTAATTCAATTTCTATTTTTTATTTATATAATTAAATACTAAAACATCACGCATTTGTCACATCTTTTATTTTAAACGGCTCTCTGCCATTTGTTTTTTTATTTTTTTTAAATATTATTTTACATATGAAAGTTTGAATTTTTTGTCCTTTTTTTTTTTAAAAAAATCAAAGCGGTTCACGGGCCGGCTCGCGGTTCGACCTCCTCGGCCCGTGAACAGCCAGCCCGGTTCACAGGCCGGCCCGCAGTTTCGAGTAGAGACGGGTGGGCCGACCGGCTCGCCCGTCTTGACACCTCTATGTAGAAGATATCAAAGCACTGTGATCTTCATCTATTTCCTGAACTTTAGTTCGACCAGATATCGTCCACTGTATTTCGCCCATAGAAGCTTGATACTCAAGCTTCGTAAACTTTACAACTGCATTCGAGATAAGGTAGGTTTTGCCAAGGAGTAATTTGTCTTCGTATGTTGGGATGTTGGCATCATAGTTAGTTGCATGGACTTTATTTTTCTGTATAATAGCATGCATTGAAATTAGATATTTTGTAAAAAAACATGTATACAGTTTGGTTAGATGAAAGTTTTTACTAAGAGCAAAGACAATTTAAAGTTGTAATATATTAGTGAAAGAAAAAAATTCGTAAATACATTATGTGTCTCTAAATAAGTAAATCAACAAACATAAATAATAGATTTAAATATTATACCTCTGGATCCATGAGGACCATATTCTAGTATTTAGTTGGACTTCGCTGAGCTGTTCTTGCAAATGATTTTTCCACAACAATAATTTTGGATGTCCAGTTTGTATCATTGAGAAAAATATTTGGTATTAACTTGTATTGTCTTTCCATTGTTTGATTCTGAAAAACAAAAGAAAATGTAAATAAAAGAGTGAAAATAGGTTGTGAAAATGAAATGATATTTATGCTAATAGTGAATAGTAAGAGTATATGTTTGAATATAGTACATACATCTATTTCAATTGTTAGAAACGAGTATGAGAAGAGTGACAATTAAAGACGTGAGTAAAAATGTAAATATGGAATGTTTTTGTGTTTTTTTTTTTTTGTAATCAGAGGGGATGTATATATATAAAGGTATATAGTAGCTATTATTTGAAAATTATATATATCTATGTATATAGATTTTTTATACGTGTATGGTGAGGATGAGTAGAATAAAGATCATGTTGACATGTGTACAATAGAAGATATATGTACATTTGTGATGTAATTATTTAGTTGTCTTTATCAGAGGTACGATTAGATTTAGGAGTATGTGACGTAGTAATGCATAGTTTCTTGTATCAATTTCTCCCAAATCCCTGAAATCAAGTATTAAAGTCATTTTAGATATTTTGAGGTTACAATTGTTGATATTCATTCATTTAAAGATAAAATAATATAAAATAATGTAAGATATAGAGAAGATATTATATTATGAATAACTATGCATTTGGTCGAGTAACTTGACAAATGTATCATCAGGCAAATGCAATATAAATTTTTTTTCCTTCTTGTCGAGTTATTTTATGAACTCAAGTACGTCAAGTACCTCAATGAAATTAATGAGAAAAACCATATATATAATTTAATTAAAAAATTATGTTGCATAATAAGATTTTGAAATCCTAAATACATTTTTGTCTAATTTTATTTTGATTTTAGTTTCAATTATTTGATATATAATTAATTGAATAACTTGATGAACTAAAAATAATATTTAACAAATTCAGCAGATATTTTATTTTTTGTTTAAGATTTTTTTTCTCGTATTTGTTCATGTAGTTGAATGAGTCGAGAATGTGTTGGAGTTTATCAATATGCTCAAAAAAGTCGAATTGAATTTTTTTTTTATTGAAAGTTCTATTTCTTAAAAAAAATTCATTTAGTCAAGCAACTTGACCAATAAATAATTTTGAGAAACTTCACTAAGTATATCAAATTAATTTACGAAATTTAGTTTTTTCGGTAACTTGATAAATTCAACATGAATGAATATAATGTATTTTATATAGTTTGATTGTTGTAATTATATTGGTAAACTAATACACTATGTAACTATATCTACTACTAAAGAGAATTTTATACAATTTGACGTAGATTTAATAAGTTCAAAATATAGTAGTGATTGGAATTTTCATTACAAAAAAATAAATAAACAAAAATTTACATTAATAATGTACCCTAAACTCCTTATCTAAATGAATATGTTATATAATATTAGTACATCTATGATGCAAATGTATGATTAGATGTAGGATATGTTAACTAATTTTAATAAAAAAAAGAAATTTTGAATAGTTACACACTTTATTTAATAAATTATTTTGTCGAGTTACTCGACAAACTGGAGTTGGAGTTTGTCGAGTAACTCCATATCAATTTTTAAAATATTTTTTTTCAATATATTAGATTAATCCTTTTAGCCGCAAACTTTGACTTGTTCATCTTTTATTTTGTTTTAAATAATGTTTTAATATATATATATATATATATATATATATATATATTAGTGTATTTTAGCCGCAATTATTGAATTCTTGTATTATTATTATTATTATTTTATTAATAGAACTTTGACGAGTTGATCTAACTTGAGAACATTTCCCTATATTTATTTATTTTTTTGCTCGAAAACAATTAATTTAAATTATAATTTTTTATATATGTTTTTAATTTTGGAATTCAGTTTTTCTGGTTTTCGGTTTATCTTGAGTTACTCAACAACAAAATGTAACATGACAAAAACCTAAAATTAAACAATTTTAGCTCATGCAAGTTTATTTATTTTTTTGTAATTCTAAAAGCTCATTTTGACTGTTTTTTTTTTTTTTTTTGGGGGGGGGGGGGGGGGGGGGGGGGTTTAATATTGTTTTTTAGAATTTAGTAGTAGATACATTTGTATTTTTTGTTGTGTACTACATTTTTTTTATTTTATCTTATAAGTAAACTGTAAACAATTTGCTCTAAAAATTTTACATTTTAAAATTTTTTTTCAAAATTATGATTTATTTTTTTATTTATTTCAATTACATTAAAAACCCTTAACTTTTAACTACAAGTATCTAGGTCTTATGTAAAGATAAAAAAGACGGAAAATTTTTGTTCAGCGGCAAAAAAATATTTTCCAAAATGAGAAAAGATTAGTCATTTCTGAAATCAAGACATTTTGTTTTATGGTTGTCATGTATTGTTTATATATCTTTCTTGTTTGTATATTAACTTTTCTATTATTGTATTATTTTTTTACTTGCATGTGAAATACAATATTTTTACCATTATTGTTTGTAGAGGTATGATTAGACGTAGGAGTAGGCAATGTAGTAATGCATAGTTTTTTGTACCAATTTCTCCCAATTCCTTAAAATTAAGTAATAAAGTAAATTTAGATATTCTTAGGTTACAGGTGTTGATCTGCATTCATTTAAATATAGAATTAAATAAAATCATATAACATATAAAGAAAATTTTATATTATGAATAACTATGTACTTGGTAAAGTAACTCGACAAATTCATTACTTGGCAAATGCAGTATAAATTTTTTTTATTTATTTAGATATTTTTTATTGAAATTTCTGTTTGTCACTTTTTTTTTTTCATTTACTCACTCAAGTAACTCGACCAATAAAAAATTCTGAGCAACTTGACTAAGTTTGTCATATTAATCAATGAAAATGAATTTATTTTGTAACTTGAAAAACTCAACTTGAATGAATATAATGTATTTTATATCAATTTGGTTGCTATAATTATGTTGGCGAGCAAATACACTATGTAGCTATATCAACTACAAAATAGAAATTGACACAATCTCACATAGCTTTAAAAAGTTCAATATATGGTGATCGTTGGAAATTTCATTACTAAAAAAAAAAAAAAATTGATACTAATAATATTCCATGAACTTCCTATCTAAATGAACATGTTATATAATATTAGTACATCTATAATACTAACATATGTATACATAATATTGAATATTAGCAAAACGAAAATACAATGACAAAAGTTATTTCACTTAGTTAAGAATAGATGTTAAAAAATTGGTGCTAAGTTAACATAAATATACTAATATTTTTTTAATAAGTTATTCATAATGTAAATTTGAAGTAAATTCAAAATAGAAAATGTGAAAATATAGTTCCTGATAGTAAAGCAAATGAAAAATATTTCAGCAAGAATCATTGATACATCTGCACCATCTGTACCATAATATTTGTATAATAAAACAGCACATGGTTATCTACAAAAATAAAAATGAATCTACATCAAATGTTGAGATTTTCTGCATTTGTATTATGAGCCCATCCTATTACAAAATGTACATCACTATATCGCCTGATATTTGAGCAGACTGACCATTTATTCACTGCACTATCATTAATTTCAAAGCTTTGTAGATGTCTTCTTCAAAGTCCGCATGGAATATACTTCAGAAATAGAGGTCTAATTGTCTTTTATGAAGTACAAACCCTGTAGTAAACAAATGAAGCATAATAATAAAAACACACTATGAATGCACAATTGTTAATATTTCTGTATAAACTACATTTTTTGTACATCTTAAATGATTTTTTGATTTCTCGTTTAGTATAATTAATGCTCTAATACATTTACTTGTTTTTGCTTTAGATAATGCAACATAAAGTTGACCATGAGAAAATACAGGTTCTGGAAGATATAGTCCAACGTAATCTAGTGTTTGACCTTGACCTTTATTTATTTTTATTGCAAAACAAGTACGAATAGGAAATTGTGTTCTTTTAAAAGGGAATGTGCTTTTATCACTTTCAAGTGGAATAAATGGAATCCTAGGTAAAAAAAACTTTATTCCCACGCCATTCTCCAACAGATATTTTAACATAAATAACATTACGCTCAAAACTACGACAAATTAATCTAGTACCATTACATAATCCTTCGGATGGATTAATATTTCTCAATAACATATTATGACAATTTTCTTTCAATACAAGTTCATGAGGTGGAATATCATTTGGAGTTAATGTATTAAGGAAATCTTCGTGAATACTTTGTTCATTTTTTTCTAACGTTTCATCAAATCTATAATATGTGACATTTTCACCTGCAATTTTATTAAGTACAATATCATTTATTTCATCCACAGCATTATTTTTCAGAGTTAAAATAACTTGATTAATCATCTTATCTAATTCATTGCTATAATTCTGTAAGTTTGGGTAAACATTTGTGATCAAGAGAAACTATTTTGTCATCAAATGGTATAACTATTTCATTTGATAATTTAATCATGTTACAGGTATGCTTAGGTTGGATTCCATTGCCTATATCAAGTAATAACTTAAAAAAGTATGGGTCTAATTGAGCTCTCATATTTTCTACTAATTTTAATTGTATAAAATTTGGCCATAAGTATGAATAGACTAAGCTTGATAGCATGATGGCTTCTTTATTTCCTTTTTGAACTACTAGTAAAACTTGTCAGAAATCACCTCCTAAAACAACAACTTTCCCTCCAAAAGGCAATATAGAATCATTAACATCTCTTAACATCCTATCTACAGCCTCTATTGCATAACGGTGGACCATCGGTACTTCATCCCAAATAATCAAATTTGTCAATTTGAATAAGCTTGCTAAAGCAGATTACTTACTAACAAAACATGTCATATTATAATTTATATCAAGTGGTATCTTCAACACCTAAAAAAGCTGTTGCTAATCATATAAGATTTTTAGATCGAACTGTAGAAAGCAAAGCTTTATATAAGTAAGTTTTTCCAGTTCCACCAGGGCCATCTATAAAATACATATAACTTGTATTACTAAATACTTCTGCTAGAATCTTATCATAAGCAATTTTTTGATATTCATTTAAGCTATTTGTATAAATAGTATTATCATCTTGAATAACATTGTTTAGTTCTTCATTAATAATCTTAGCTAATATGTCTTCTTGTTCCATGTATATTTGAAAAGGTACAAGATGGTAATCATTTATATTTTTACTATTTGCTTCTAATATAGAATTCATTTCATGTAATGCTTTTATTTCTGCATTTGCAATAGACAGACCATTAGATAAATAATCTTCACATAAAGATAGGCGAAATTTATTCCATAAATTATCTGGATTATTAGGAGAACACGGAATGAGTATGGTAGCAAATAATCGGCGAAGAGAAGAGGGCATTTGATAACTAATAGCTTCTTCTAAACAAAGTTCACAATAATTATTGTCTTTTAATAAACCAAGTGAGATAGCTGTTTCACGGAAAGACGACAAACAAACACCATTAACTATTTTCACATTCTTGAATGAAGTTGCTCATTTAATATGATTTAATAAAATACGTAAGTAATATCTTTCTCTTCAGATATATTAGATGTAACTATTTTACCAATAACATTTCCTTTTTTCCTTTGACACCATATTTTCCCTTGTCCATCCCATACAAAAAATTTAGAAAAATCTTTATATATTTTAGCTAGTTCATTTGAAATATTCATATGAAAAAACTCAGTTAACATTGAGCGTTGCCTTGATTCAGTATTAATTATTGTTTCTAAATTTTCATAATCTCTATATGTTATTAAGTGGTTATTTTCAAGATGTAGTTGTAATGAAATAAGTGAAGGAGACATGTCATACAAAACAAATCCATATATTCTCCACATTGCCTCGGGTGGAGAAATCCAACGTCCATTTTGGTATATTTCAATTTTATCAATAGGCTTTTCATTATTAGTATTATTAATTGAAAAACTTACACGATCATGGCCTTTACAAACATATTTATACAGGTATTTAACAACTTTAACTGTTAAACATATTTTCACGTTAATGTGGCAATCAAACTTAGCACACAAATATGGATTGTAAGGTACAACCCATCTATTGTCTAATGAATGTCCTATAATCATAAATGATGGTTTATCATTCAAGCGTCTATAAGTTGGATAAGAATTATTACCAATATAAGTATTTGAGATATATTCTTTTGGGTATTTATTCTTACAATGACCTATTTTATCGATACAAACATTATGAGGATTCAAAATACTACATGGGCCATCCATCATATGTTTAACGACAATAGAATGAAGATAGGGATATTTTACTTTATCTAAAATTTCACATGATACAATAGAATCGACTAAATCAACATTATTAATTTTTGCACAACTTTGTAAAATTAATAAGAAATGAGCATGTAGAAGTCTTCGTTTTTGGAATTCTACAACATAAATATATGCAGCAACTGGACCAAAAATTTGGCGCTTAAATAAATCAACTTTAAGTTCTTCTAATTTAGATCTAAATATTCTAGCAGTTAAATCAGAGCTATTCTGTCCTATATCATCATGTCTTAATTCTTGTTTTATTTCTACCCAATTAGGGTTATATTTCAGTGTTAAAAATAAATCAGGTTTACCAAATTTCTGTGCTAATGCTATGGCGTCCATATATCTTTTTTTCATATCTCTAAGGCCCCCAACAAAAGGGGAAGGTAAAATAATCTGACGACCAATTTGTCCACCTCTATTCTCACCATTGTCTACACTATCAACAACTCCTTGATATAATTCAGCACGGATTTCACTTTGATTTTGGCGGAAATAATCTAATCTACTTGTTTCAAGTTTAACATACATATCTACTACATATTACTGTAGAAGTCTACCAGCATGGAGCAAAACATTGTTTTATGTATCACGTACCTGTAATTTGTAGCAATACTATTCATGACAAGAGACTTGTAAACCTTTTTTATTCTTCATTAAAACTGCAAAGGACAAATACAAATAAAAGTTAGTAAAAAAATTAAATTTAATGAGTTTAAGTGAAAACAAATATTGTTAGTATTTACCTTTTTTTCTTTCTCTATTAGATCAGATGCACAAGTTATGTTGTTAGAAAAGAAAAAATTATCTATTATACTGGGACTATCAAATGTACTATTTTTTGCCTTTTCGATACCTTCATGCCAACTAGTCTCACCAAAGGAAAATAATAATGGATATTGTAGGGGATCATAACATCCATAATAGTAAAGTATTCTATGTGAATTATTAGAGTGGCAATAAATCGATATATCACAATATCTTATGTCTACAGATGGGTCCTCATCAACTCAAACTACAGCCACTTGAGACACAGAAGGTGCATTATATACTCTTTGATCAAGACCAGCATCACATCTAATATGAATTTTGCATGTTTCAAGACTTTCAACGTCACTTAGGGAACGGAAAAATCTAGAATATGGATTAATCTTTAATAGATTTACTAATGTGTGCAGTAATGGTGATGAGAAATTGATGGATGTATTTAATCTATTTTGTATTTCATTGTCTGTATCGTAAAAGTATAATTGTAAATATGATGGTTTATTGTCAATGTGTAGAATTAGATTTATGTAATGGTATACTTGTCCTTGAACTCTAAAAGTGTAAATACCTTTGTAGTTAATAGATTTAGAGAGATCTTTATCAAACCTTACTCCAAAAGAAGTAAAAGCAAAACAGTTATTATAATTTCGTATATTATTTTTAAAATCTAATGCCTCATCTGAACTGGAAGTATATAAATCATGTAAAACAGAAGGTGAACAGTTGATATGCAATTTTATTTTTCCATTGGAACAACAAAAATCTTTACTTTCTTTTTCAAACTTTTTTGCAAGACAGTGATTACAAATTGTTGGAGTACGTAATACATAAGTTTTGGTAGGAATGTGTCTGATAGTAATATTTGAAATACAAAGAATACATTGGAATTCATGATTTTGATTTTCATGTTCTGGATAATAAATCTATTTTTCTACGCTATTGTTACCACACGATTACGACATGGCTGCCACGTCAGCACAGGCCCCATCCAAGCTCAGTAAGGGCCCAGTTTACAATCTGTCAAGAACCCTATCTGGGCCCTGCTAGGGCCTTGGAAGGGCCCGTCACACGCTTGGGCCTTCGGTAGCCAGAAATCCACGAGTCATGTGGAGGGCCTCGGCGCCCGCATGCGAACCATAGGGCCTCGTCAGGCCACGCATCATTCGTAACCAGCGAACAACTCGATATGCCGGGGCAACCAGAGAAGTAATTAAAGAAAGATTGCGTTGGATTGGGCGCACGAATCTCCACAAGGAAACACAATCATGATCTCCTAAAATCATGCAACGTGATAAACTCAAGGAAGGAAAGCAATCTCGAGTATCTTTATCACATAAGGAAGGAGGATCTGATTGAAGACCGAATTGATTTGTCTTCCAAATCAATTAGAATTCTTGCGCTATAAATACAACGTCTCCGGTTGTTCTAAGGTACGCACTTTTTATGCTTAAGAATCCCACCCTAAACTCTGCTCAAATCTCTGCCTGCTTGTCTCTCCCACACCCCTTTTTGTTCCCGCCCCCGTGTATCTCCCATATACCGGCAGTTGACTTGATCGTCGGAGTGCCAACGATCGCCGGACTCTTTTTCTCCAGAGATCTTAGTGCCTAACGGTCGTCCTAGTGTGCAGGTAACATACGAGCTGGCAGAGGAGTGACTGGAGATCTGTTGGCACGTGGACTGGTGCAGGTTCAGACGTCAACAGATTGGCACCGTCTGTGGGAATCGAAAAACCTTACAGGACCAAGTGTTTGTGGTAAAACGTGTCTTCTACCCGAAAGAACATGGCACTTGAATATCGACAGAAACGGATGGTGGGACCGAGGAATCAGAACCTGGAGTTGGATGACGCCCGGATGGAGGCCGCGCTTGGGCTGCTGGATGATCAGCCCCTCCAGCAGGGACCCAAGCGCAGTCGTACCCGGAGAAGCCCTTCGCAGCCTGGTTCATTGGTCTGCAACCGTCCCCATGACATGGACGAATTGCAGGAGGCTGCCGAACGCGAAGGCGCCTCCCCAAGGGTAATGACCACGCACTCAGAATCGACAGAAGTTGACGGCGAAGGATTGGATGAAGAATTGATACTGGACGAAGGTCTAGATCCCCGAATCATAGCCTCGGATTCTCTCGCTTCCCCAGCCGAGGGGCTGGAAACATTTCCGGTAAACCCCTCGGAACCAACCCAGATGTTGCAGGTGGGAGAGAAGCTCGAGAAAAAGACGAAAGAAGAGCTGAAGCAGTTTCTCCAAGAGAACGCAGACGTCTTCGCATGGAAACACAGCGACATGGTCAGGATCGACCCATCGATCGCGTACCACGTCTTGAAAATAGATCCGAAGGTGCACCCCAGGATTCAAAAAAGGAGGCCTCTAAGTGCCGAGAGGTACCAGGCCTTGAAAGAGGAAGTTGACAAGCTACTGGCCAGCGGGTTCATCAGAGAAGCGATTTACCCCTAGTGGGTATCCAACCCAGTGTTAGTTCGGAAGAGTACCAAGAAATGGAGGGTACGCATCGACTTCTCTGATCTAAACCAGGCATGCCCTAAAGATAGTTTTCTGTTACCGCGCATCGACCAGCTCGTCGATGCGACCGCCGGCCACAAGTTACTTAGCTTCATGTAAGCATACTCGGGCTACAACCAGATCCCGATGTTCACAGGGGACGAGGATCACACGTCGTTTATTACGGACCGAGGGCTATACTGCTATAAGATGATACCATTCGGCTTGAAGAACGCGGGAGCCACATATCAACGGCTGGTAAATCGTATGTTCGCCGGACAAATTGGGAGCATGATGGAGGTATACGTCGACGATATGCTGGTAAAGAGTGTCAACGCAGAAGACCACATAGATCACTTGAGGGGAATGTTCGAAACCCTTCGCAAATATCGTATGAAGCTTAACCCCTTGAAGTGCGCGTTTGGGGTCGCATCCAGAAAGTTTCTCGGCTACATGGTCAATCAGCGGAGGATAGAGGCCAATCCCGAAAAGATCAGAGCGCTCATTGAGATGCGGTCACCATCCTCTCCCAAGGAAGTCCAAAGTCTGACAGGGAGGTTAGCAGCTCTGAATCGGTTTATATCCAAGACGACCGATCGTTGCCAACCTTTCTTTCAAACCATAAAAGGGGGGAACCGGTTCGAGTGGACCGAGGAGTGCGAAAAGGCCTTCCAAGACCTCAAGGTCCTCCTCGAAAAATCCCCACTGCTATCCAAACCTAAGAATGGGGAAACATTGCTCGTTTACCTCGCCGTCTCGGAAAAGGCAATTAGCTCGGTGCTAATCCGTAAGGAGGGTCCAGCACAATTCCCTGTCTACTACGTAAGCAAAGCCCTGCAAGACGCGGAAACGAGATATCCAGACATGGAAAAACTCGCTCTGTCATTGATCGTCGCCTCCAGGAAGCTTCGACCATACTTCCAGTCCCACAGCATAGATGTCTTGACGAACCTCCCCCTACGGCAAATACTCCAGAAACCAAATACTTCAGGACGATTGATAAAATGGTCAGTAGAACTTAGTCAATTCGACATCAGTTACAAGCCACGGCCTTCGATAAAAGGACAAGCTTTAGCTGATTTTATGGCTGAATTCGCTCATATCCCCGATGGTTCGCTTGAAGCCCGACCCTTGGAGGTACCGACATGGAAGTTATATGTCGATGGATCCTCGGGGGAGGCCGGGGCTGGAGCCGGGATCCTCCAACAATGCAGCAGAATACGAGGCCCTACTAGCAGGCTTGAGACTAGCACGGGAGATGAAGGCAAGGAAGCTCCAAATTCATAGCGATTCACAGCTTGTCGTAAGTCAGGTTAATGAGACCTTCGCGGCACATGAACAATCCATGGTGTCCTACTTAACAAAAGCTAAGGACCAATTGTCCCACTTCGAAGAGTACGAACTTCTCCAGATCCTACGAACGGAAAATGGCTATGCCGACGCCCTCTCAAAGCTGGCAAGCAGTAGGGACTCCGACCTAATGAAGGCCATCCCAGTTGAGAAGCTTAACCGACCTTCAACCGAGGACGCTACCGCACCCTCCGTCCTAACCACCCTCCGTCCTAACCATCTCTGACTCTCCGAAATGGATGAAAGAGATTACCGAATACCTAATTAGTCAGGTGTCACCCGAAGACAAATTGGAGGCACAGAAGCTCCGTAGAAGGGCCGCAAAATTCGTATTACAGGACGGAATTCTATATAAAAGGGGATTCAGCCACCCCCTCTTACGCTGCCTAACGCAAGAGGAAGCAGTGTACGTGATGAAAGAAATACACGAAGGGATCTACGGCAATCACTCAGGAGGGATGGCCTTGGCATAGAAAGCCTTGAAGCAAAGGTACTATTGGCCGACCATGAAGAAGGATTTCCACAATTTCGCGAAGAGATGCGACAGATGTCAGAAGTTCGCGGCAGTCCCGAAGCTCTCTGCTCAGAACCTTACTCCAGTCACTAGTCCCTGGCCCTTCGCCAAATGGGGGATCGACTTCATCGGTCCCCTCCCGACAGAGAGGGGTGGGGTCAAGTTCGCGATTGTAGCGGTAGATTACTTCACCAAGTGGTGTGAAGCCGAGCCTCTGGCCAAAATCACATAGGAGAATGCCTGGAAATTTGTATGGAAAAATATTGTCTGCCGCTTCGACATTCTCCATTCTGTCGTCTCCGACAACGGCACGCAATTTGCTGGGATGAAGTTTAACGCGAACTGTGAGAATCTTGGCATCCGAAGGGATTTCTCCACCCCTTATTACCCACAATCCAACGGCCAGGTGGAAGCCGTGAATAAAATCATTAAGCACACACTTAAGCAAAAACTAGAGTCGGCAAAAGAGGGATGGGCCGAAAAACTACCCGAGACCATGTGGTCCTACCGAACCACCTCCCGCACGGCCACAGGCGAAACCCCGTTCTCCATGGCATATGGGGCAGAGGCAATGATCTCCGTCGAGATAGGAATACCCTCACCCAAACACCTGTACTTCAACGAGGTGGCCAACGAGGATTTACAAAGAGTGGGCCTCGACCTGCTAGATGAGAAACACACAGAGTCGCAACTTCGCCTCGCGGTTTACCAACGGAAGATGGTCCGATATTATAACTCCAAGGTCAGGGGCAGAAGTTTTCGTGTCAATGATTTTGTCCTGAAAAAGATATTCCAAGCTAATAAGGAAGCAGGGACCGGAACTCTAGGGCTCACCTGGGAAGGACCTTACAAGGTCATCGAAGAAATCCGCCCTAGAACTTATAGACTGGAAGATCCTGAGGGACGAGAGGCAAGACACCCTTGGAACATCGCCCATCTGAGGCCATATCACCAGTAATACCGTTTTTTAGCATTGTTTTGGTCCTTTTTACAATTCTTTGGCAGACGCCAAGAAACACGGCGCCGTTTTATAATATTTGTCCTTTATGAATCCAAAGTGCTCCACATGCGAAGAGTAACAATCAAATCGGCAGCGAGGGAGTGTGGTTCGCGGCCAACTCTATTAACTCGCTGGATAAACATTTTACGCGTAAGAAAGCAAGTACAAAGAACACGGCAGCGAGGGAGTGTGGTTCGCGGACAACTCTATTAACTCGCTGGGTAAACATTTTACGCGTAAGAAAGCAAGTACAAAGAACACGGCAGCGAGGGAGTGTGGTTCGCGGCCAACTCTATTAACTCGCTTGATAAACATTTTACGCGTAAGAAAGCAAGTACAAAGAACACGGCAGCGAGGGAGTGTGGTTCGCGGCCAACTCTATTAACTCGCTGGGTAAACATTTTACGCGTAAGAAAGCAAGTACAAAGAACACGGCAGCGAGGGAGTGTGGTTCGTGGCCAACTCTATTAACTCGCTGGGTAAACATTTTACGCGTACGAAAGCAAGTACAAAAAACACGGCAGCGAGGGAGTGTGGTTCACGGCAAACTCTAATTAACTCGTTGGATAAATATTTTACGCGTAAGAAAGCAAGTACAATTAACCCGACAGCGAGGGAGTGTGGTTCGCGGCCAACTCTACCAACTCGCTGGATAAATATTTTACGCGTAAGTAAGCAAGTGTAATCGACACGACAGCGGGGGAGTGTGGTTCGCGGCCAACTCTACCAACCCACTGGGTAAACATTTTACGCACTACTAATCAAGTACAATCAAATCGGTAGCGGAGGAGTATGGTTCGCGGCCGGCTCTATCAACCCGCTGGGTAAACATTTTAAGCGTAAAGCAAGTAAGTACAAAAAGCTCCGCAGCAAGGGAGTGTGATTCGCGGCCTACTCTTTCAAGTCACTAGATAAACATCCAACGCGCGTGCGCGCAATTGTGGTTCATTGGGTCGCGAGGGAGCACGGTCCGCGACCAACTTTACCAAGCTCGCTTGGTAAGGTATCAAGTACGCAAACATTTGGAACAAACGTAAAAACTTTCACTAAAATCTCATTGCTCAATTACATAAAGAAGTGTAACCTATACACGTAATCCTACGTTTCGGTATAACCGGGGACCCCCAGTTTTGCTAGGAGGCCTTTAGCCTTCGCTAGCTCGTTCTAAACCTCGGTCAGTTCTCTATCTTTGGCCTGTATCATATTCTGGCAAGACTTCAACTGAGACTCAGCCTTCTTCTGGGCAACGATACACGCCTTCTGGATCGTCTGGGCCTTCGTAACGTTGTACGTTGCGCAACTCCGCGCGTCTTCCGAAAACACGAGTCGTGCCCGAAGGCGTTTGATTTCGGCCCTCATCGCTTCGGCATTTTCATCTTTTCCAAGGGCAGACTGTATTTCGGCAACCCTCATCTCCAACATCTTATACAACTCGCAATTCAAAACATGACTGCGAGAGGTGTACATTTCGCCCAGCTTCATCAACTCCGTCACTTTCGCGGTATCTACCGCCTTCCCAAAGGGAGATGTCTAATATTTATGGACTGAAGTAGCCGCAAGGGCAACCGCTGAAGGTAGCTTCTCTACGACTAACGGATCCAGCTCGTCTTGGCGGGCCCCAATGTTAATGTACTCACGCCTGCCGGGAGGGGGAGAAACAGGCGTCCGGGACGCCTGTTCCCCACTCTCGACCTTTGGTTTCTTTCCCGTTGACGACCTAACGTTTCCGAAAGAGGACCCACGTCTAGCAGGATTCGTTGGAAACGGAGCGTCCGCTCTCACCTCCGGCGCAGAGGAAACAGGCGGGTAACCCATCCCCGTCTCCGGACCCTGCAACACTGTGGGCCTAGAACCAGACACCGCAGATGACGCCAAATGGAGATGAGAGACATCCTCCACTATTCCCCACGCCTAATCTTGAATTTAGGGACTTTGGAAAAATGGAAGCCTGACATGGCCGGCAGTAATCAAAGGTCCAGGTATGACGGCAAAATGGCTGGGAAATGGTGAGTTAAGGATGCCCTATCGTATTTATAAGCCCAACGGGGTACCAGCAGTCGGTTGGGCCGACACGTGGCGTGGAATTAAAAACACGTTTGGTAAACCCTAGGGGAATATATCTAAGCGCGTGGGGGCGTGAGTACGCGAACGCTAAATCATGATAACAATACCGCCCCACGGTAGGTCAAATTTGTTCGACGTTCGCCCCAACCTCGTCGAAGTTTCTACATAGCAAAGGAGTGTTGATCATGACGAGGCCCGAAACAAGTATGTAAAATATGGGCACAAACACGCAAATATAGAAGTAACTCGGCACCTTTTTATCAAATACAAAATACAATACAGAAGCATATATAACTGCAATATATTCTAAAACTCTCGCAGCCTCTTTGGGCCGGCACATGAATGGGGTAACTAGATCTATTACACCTATCCCCCGGTTTACGCTGGCATCGTCCAGGTTAAGAAACCTGACTTCACCATGATAGGGAGTCTCCCAAGCCAACCTGAGTTAATTTGGTGGCTAATTAGACCACGCTGCTCAAAAAAGGCTGTTGATGCCTTTTCTGGCAGTGGGAGACCCCTCCCCCCAGTCCCACCAACCGTTCAGGAGAGAGTCGGGCAAAGGCTGCTAAGCCTAAATCCCCACCCCGTACGTTTAGTCCCCTGAACGTTGATTGGCCAGATTTTTGGTCATCTGAATGTTGATTCTCAGATTGACGGACATCTTGGATGCCAGCCCTCCAGCCGCACCACCATCACACGTTTTCTATCTCTATCTCGATCACACGATAATGGCAGGTTAAATGCAACAGTCTCACGATGGAAGAATCTTGTTAGGCTTGCATCCTATTTATAAAAGACTACGTTGGAAAGAGGTGTAATGCAATAAATACGGTCATAATAGGGAGTCTGGAATGGCGTACGGACGTTCTACCTCCCCAAGGCATTGAAGACGCCAACCTTCCGGGTTCCACCAGGTGTCTGCGTCATCAATGCTAGGGGAATGATTCTCATATTTAAAGCGCCTTCCCTCCCTCCCTCCCTCCCCCCCCCCCCCCCCACGCGCACACAAAATCGAAACGTCAGATAAGCAAAATGTCAATTTCAATTTTGTTTTCAATTAATTCGGGCAAAAAACATAAGGATTACAGAATATAAATGCCCCGCCGCCTCTTCAAGGATCGACACACTACGGGCCTCCCTCAGTTGGAGGGGGTATCTGATCACCTGCGGTACTAGGTCCAGCGTCGGGAGCTTGAGCCTCGGCAGGACCCTGTCGAAGGAAAGAAAGGTCCCACTCCGGATGAAACGCCATGATGCTCTCCACCGCTCGACCCCTTGAAGCCCTCACCCGTCATGAATGTTCGGCTTCGGACTTGGGGGACTATATATTGGGGGTAGGTCGAATTACTTCCTGCCGAACCACCGTGAGAATATATTTCCTACGAGGCACATCAACTTATGGATATCCTCAAAAGTCCCACGCCCATTATAAATAATAGGCTTGGACTTGGGAGACTATTGTTACCACACGATTACGATATGGCTGCCACGTCAGCACAGGCCCCATCCAAGCTCAGTAAGGGCCCAGTTCATAATCTGTCAAGAACCCTATCTGGGCCCTGCTAGGGCCTTGGAAGGGCCCGTCACACGCTTGGGCCTTCGGCAGCCAGAAATCCGTGAGTCATGTGGAGGGCTTCGGCGCCCGCATGCGAACCATAGGGCCTCGTCAGGCCACGCATCATTCGTAACCAGCGAGCAACTCGATATGCCGGGGCAACCAGAGAAGTAATTAAAGAAAGATTGCGTTGGATTGGGCGCACGAATCTCCACAAGGAAACACAATCATGATCTCCTAAAATCATGCAACGTGATAAACTCAAGGAAGGAAGGCAATCTCGAGTATCTTTATCACATAAGGAAGGAGGATCCGATTGAAGACCGAATTGATTTGTCTTCCAAATCAATTAGAATTCTTACACTATAAATACAACGTCTCCGGTTGTTCCAAGGTACGCACTTTTTATGCTTAAGAATCCCACCCTAAACTCTGCTCAAATCTCTGCCTGCTTGTTTCTCCCACACCCCTTTTTGTTCCCGCCCCCGTGTATCTCCCATATACCGGCAGTTGACTTGATCGTCGGAGTGCCAACGATCGCCGGACCCTTTTTCTCTGGAGATCTTGGTGCCTAACGGTCGTCCTAGTATGCAGGTAACATACGAGCTGGCAGAGGAGTGACTGGAGATCTGTTGGCACGTGGACTGGTGCAGGTTCAGACGTCAACAGCTATTATCTTCTAAATTGTTAGAGCTAATAAAAGAAACTCCCTGTCCATGTTCATTCAATTCTCCATCTTTAAAACAAACATGAAAAATCAGAACAACATAAATAAATAAATGGAAATGAAATGTTCATAATGGGAAAAACCTTACCTTATAAAAATATATTAACTCACCGGTTAATTGTAAACTATTTGTTGTATAGACATGATTTAACTGAATATCTTCAAGTAATTGAATCTTTGTTTTTCTAACGTTCTTGTTAGATTTATACTGTGTATGCTGAGCATACATCTGTCTCCTTTTCTTGTTCTGTATTTCTTTATTTGAGTCAATACTTTTTTCGCTTGACTTCTATTTTATTTTATCATAGAAAAATACAAAAAAATTAGTATGATTCCATGTAAAAAAAAATGGAATAAAGACATTATGAAGATAAATAAGAATAGGATTACCACATAGATGGAATGAGCAAAAGAAAAAAAAAATCATTGAATAAAATATTTAGTTTGAAGTATAGCCTATAAATAGATCACATCCAAACAAAATAACACGTTAATAAAGATACAATAAAAGAGTAAACCAAATAAAACAAATCAAAATTACTTACAAAATTCTATGAGTAAATAATTACATACTTTTAAATTTTAGTTTCGAATTTGCTCTAAAGCCACTGATAAACAACTGATCAAATCAAGAAAAACCAAATAAGAACTTCCACAATCCAGAGTCAACAGGTGGAAGAAAGAGTTAGAAATTATGATTTCGAATGCAGCTAGGTAAAAAAAAATCGCAAACAAGAGACGTTCTAAGATTATTTCAACTAGAAAAAAGAGAAATACAACGAAAATATGACTGATTTCAGCTCACATAGATCATGGAACCAAAAATCACCAATCAAAGCTTTATAGGGTTTGCTGGGAGGAGAAATAAAAGAGCAAGGCTGAGAAGTCGAAAATTAGACGGAAATAAAATATAAAGTGTATTTATATCTCCTACAAAACGAGGAAGGGAAAAAAAATTTCACTGCAAAAACGACGCCGTTTTGTTCTAATACGTGAATATTAATTCTTAGATCAAATTTTATATGTTATTAAGAATAACTAGAAGGATAAGGATAAAGAACTCAACAACACGAAAAAAAAAAATTACTTTTAGTTTTAAATGATTACACATGCTGGGAACTGGGTGATAATTTTTAAGAAATAATTTTTTAATTTTTTTTACAGTTGTCTAGTAACTTGAAAAAAAAATTAATATTAAAAAAAAATAGAAACCCATTTCTCACAAAATGAAAACAAAATATAAGGAAAAAAAGAACAAGTCAAACATTGCGGCTAAAATAGAAAAAAAAAATTATAAATTAAGATTACAAAAGTCAACAAAAGTATAATTTTGTTGGACTATTTGACATGTAATTTCTCGAATAACTCGACAAACTCCAATTTCAGTATCTCGAGTTACTCGACAAACAAAGTATAGAAATAAATTATTTATTTTATTTTCATTTGTTGAGTTACATTAATTGAAGTATGTCAAGTAGCTCTACCAACATTGGAAAAAATAATTCAAAATCAAATTTTGTCTAGTAACCTGATAACATATGGAAAAAAATAGTCCAACATCAAAGTTAGGCGAGCAACACAACATTAGAAAAAATTTGAAAATCAAAATCATGTTTAGTTATTTCATAAACAAATAAAATGAAAAAAACAAAATATCAAAATTAAATTGTTGTTGAGTACTGGATTAAAAAGTTTAGACAACAAATCTACCTTAAAAATTTAATATAAAATGTTGTCAAGTTGTTTAGAAAAAAAATAAAAATCATATGTTATCGGCTCAACCCAAAAAAAAAAATTTAAATTGCATGTGTACAATTTGTTTATAACATAAATAAAAAAAAATATTGTTTAAAAACCAAAGTAAATAAAATTAAATGTTTTCTACTTAATCGAAAAACCAAAGTAAAGGGACTAAAAAATAAATTATAATAAAATTGACTTTCACTTTGTCGAGTTAATTAACAAATCCCAATTTGACAAATTTGTCAAATAAAAAAAAATTGTTGGTCGAGTAACTCGAAAAAGGGAAAAAAAATTTCACTTTTTGGATTTTTGTCGAGTTACTCGACAAAGGCCCATTTTTTCATTTTTCATTTTTCCATTTTTATTAATTTTTTTGTTTTGTCAATCATATTTCTTCACCCAGTCATGGAGTAAAAAAAAAAAATTTGACATAGAAAACGATCACCGAACAATATGAAATTTTCAGGGAACATAAAATACTCATGTAGCTACCACATATCAAAATTGGATAGTCCGACGGCATGTTTCGGCATACTAAAATCAAAACTGTATGCCACATACTACAATCTCAAAAATCAAAATTTTTATTTGTAATAAATTGATATTATAACAAATTAATATTATAATAAATTAATATTAAATTTAATATCATTATTAATTCTAATAAAAATTGATTATTGTAATAAAATTGATATAATTATTACAATTACTATAATAAATTGATATAATTATTATAAAAAAATTATTACACTATCTTACAATAATTGATAAAATAAAATATCATATACTTGAATGATTTAATATAATATATAATAATTTTATATAATATATATTTTACTATAATATCTTATAATAAATGATAAAATTAAAAAAATTATGCATTTACTTACTTTATTAAGTAACTCGACAAACTCAAAATTGAGATTGCCGAGTTGCTCGATCAATTATATACCAAAAACAAATAAAATAAAAAAATTTAACAAATAATATAAATAAAAAAATAATAATATGCATAGGATTACTTTTTCAAGTAACTCGGACAAACTCAAAATTGAGATTGCCGAGTTACTCGATCAATTATATGCCTCAAACTACAAACTCAAAAATAAAAATTTTTATTTACAATAAATTGGTATTACAACAAATTGATATTATAATAAATTGATATTACATTTTATTATAATTATTAATTATAATAAAAATTGATTATTGTAATAAAATTGGTATAATTATGATAATAAATTTTTTTTACACTCTGTTATAATAATTGATAATATAAAATATATTATATTTGAATAATTTAATATAATATATAATAATTTTATATGATATATATTTTACTATAATATGTTATAATAAATGCTAGACTAAATTTTTTTTTTGCATGTGCTTACTTTATCAAGGAACTCGACAAACTCATAATTGAGATTGTCGAGTTGCTCGATCAATTAGATGCCAAAAACAAATACCAAAAATTAACTTTAACAAATAATATAAAAAAAAACAAACAAAATAAATATTTGCACATGATCACTTTTTCAAGTAACTCGACAAACTCAAACTTGAGATTGCCGAGTTACTCGATCAATAACATGCCACGAACCACAAACTAAAAAAACAAAATTTTTTATTTATAATAAATTGATATTATAACAAATTAATATTATAATAAATTGATATTAAATCGTATTATAATTATTAATTATAATAAAATTGATTATTGTAATAAAATTGATATAATCATTATAATAAATTTTTATTACACTTTGTTATAATAATTGATAAAATAAAATATGTAATAATTTTATATGATATATATTTTATTATAATATTTTATAGTAAGGATATGATAGAATAAAAAATTTTATGCATGTGCTTACTTTACCAAGTACCTCGACAAACTCAAAGTTGAAATTAACGAGTTGCTCTAATCAATGATATGCAAAAAACAAAAACCAAAAAAGTATCTTTAACAAATAGTATAAATAAATAAATAAATATATATTTGCACATGATCACTTTCTCAAGTAACTCGACAAACTCAAATTTGAGATTGCCGAGTTACTCGATGAATAACATTCCACAAACCACAAAGTCAAAAATTAAAATTTTTATTTATAACAAATTGATATTATAATAAATGATAGAATAAAAAAATTTATGCATGTGCTTACTTTATCAAGTAACTCGACAAAGAAAAAAATGAAAAAAAGAGACAAACCAAACCTAAGTGACTAATAAAATAAATGAGATAAGTTTGGATTTGGGACTTAAAAATAAAAAAATTACATACAAGTCAATAAATGCGGCTACTACAAAAAATTGTTAACATTTGGACAAAAATTACAACACTAAAAGTACTTATGCTGGATGAAAGGTGAGTAGTAAAAAAAAAAAAAAATTAAACGCACAAAAGTCATAAAATGCGGTTATTACAAAAATGGTGAGATTTGGACAAAATCAAGAACACTAAAATACAAAAACTACGTCGTGTTGGTTGAAAGGTAAACAGTAAACATGTGATAGACACTTATGTTATAGTAATGATATATAAACAATATCTCTTAATTCAAGAAAAATAAGAGAAACAATTTATAAAAACTGAATGCACCTGCAAAATAACATTCAAAGAATCAATTGTTTATAAAATTTTGTAATCTAGGGTGTCACGGGCCAACTCTTAAAGACGTGCAGCACGACTATTTTTCACCCCGTGCGATAGTAGTCTCACTCTATTCAACTACATTTTGCCTTCTCTATCACGAGTCTTGACATAACTTGTTGCTCATTTTACCCACAAAGTTTACTAGAATGTAAACACTCGAACGCATCCATGCACTGCACTTGGTGCCAAGGTGCTCGTCTATTCGCAATGCACATCATCAACGATGTGTTGACCTATGGTTAACTTTAAACCTTAATGTTTTGATTATAACAAACAAAATAGTTGTGTTTTCTAACAATCTATTTTCAAGCAATATTCAAAGCGCTACAAATCAAACTCTCATGCAATGTCAAGACCAAGTCAAAATCAATACAAGAGTTCAAGTATCTCAAGATCCGAAGATCAAGATCGAAGAATAGATTTCTAGATAAAATTGTAAAGGTACTAACTCTTTGATTTTTAGCAATTAAATGAATGAAAGCTCAAAATATTTTTATGCACAAAACATATGTCATTATCACTTGCATAAAATATTTTTATCAAAGCCAAAAATCAATTTTTCAAAATTGTGGAAACGGTCATCCGTTTGATGATCCGGTTTAACCGGTCGACCATCTGGCGGTCACTTTCCAAAAAGTGTCCGTTCTGATTTTTGCAGTTCCAACGGCTAGTTCTGACCATCTGACCGGTCGACCGTTTGGTCATCCGTTTCAACAGAAAGTGACGAAATTCATCTCTATAAATACCGCTTCCTTTATTATTATTTCACAACACTTACAAGAGCATTTATAGAGAGAATCATATTAAAAAACTTCATTCAAAGCTCTATTGCATTTATATATTCAATATCATTCATTAAAAACTTTGTTTGATTAAATCAAACTTTTGATTTATCATTCTCAACAAAATTTTCTACTAACACTTGAGCTTTCCTCATCTATTTCTATTCATTAAAGTGTTAGTCTCTCTTAGAACTAAACTTGTAATTATCATTCATCTAGAAAGAAATACTCAAATCAATCTCTTTACGTTTTTGGGTCATATTGATGTCCCTTTGAAAGCTCAATATTGTATAAGGATCGGTGCTCCTTGTTTGTAAGTCATCGGACACATTGTAAGGGTTTAGATTGCACCATAAGTCAATCAAAATAGTGGAAAGGTCGTGCTCGTGTTGGAGAGTTTGGTAACGGGGGACCTAGATCATTGGTTGGATCGAACCTCCATAAAAGTATCGTTTGCACTCTCTCTTCCCTTTTATTTACTTATATTGTGCTCATATTTTTGTGGATAAATTTTCATTTCTTAAATATCATTTTTGAGAATATTTTTCAAAAAAGTTTGAAAAAACCAATTCACCCCCTTCTTGGTTTATTCTTGGGCTATCACGATGTTCTCCAACTCTATTGGACCCGACTTAGCTAGCTTGCCAGCATGCTCATGCACAACATATGGTCCACTCGAAGTATACTCGATGGATGGGAACTCTCCTAGCTCCGTCTGAAGCATTGAGGGTCATTTGCATGCCCTACAACACCATCCTTGTACTCATCACTTCTTACGAGTATATTGGCTAATTGCATGCCGCAATGCCCTTCGTTAGGGCCTCGCCCAAGCAGAGCCAACTGATAATCCATGGCTAACTTGAAGTGCCTTCATAGCATACTCGTTCCAATAACAACGACATCTTTCCATATTCGTCCAACTATGTGGCGTTGTCCCACGACTGCATTTCTAGCCATCAAACACCCGTGGCAAGGCTAGAACCCATAGCCAAAGTACACAAGTTAGCATACGAGGCCTTTAGAGTGCTTTCCTCGATAGATCATTCAGTCTAGAGGTGTTTACCATATCCTTAGCGTAGCCCTTAGGCATATCATTGCTCTATCAGTAACCTCAGGCCTTTTCTGAGTGTCCAACGAAGGCTCCAAAAGCCAACGCTACCCGATGAGTTCTCGAACTCAAATGAGCACTGTAGCCCTCTCTTGAGGTGCCTAAAATAGGCCCTTAGTTGCCCCTTACGGCCCATAAGGATTGTGCATTCAATGCATAAGGTTAGCCCGCAGACTGCCCTTCCATTAGGAAGAAAGCACGGGAGAGACTGGCTGACTGCTCACCAAACATGCCTCCTTATAATAGATGCAGAGAAGTAACCCAAGCGACATCAATAGACGTCTTTGGTCAAGGAATCATAACGTTCATAACTGGTGTTCCCGACCTCCAAATGATGCTCCGTTTGATCCGTAGCGAAGCTAACATCTTCAATATTAAGTCCAATAAGTTTCAGCCCCAACGGATACTCAACCGTTGAGCTATTATCCTTGTAATATTTTGAAATTAAGACAATGCTATTGCATGACACAGTCGCCTACGGCCCCTACGTTTCATAACCAAACGGACTCCGCCTGTCGTCTGCCTTGGTAAAAGCTTCCTAAATCCTTAAGAAAGCTCTCCATAAAACGGTTTCTCCAAAATCTATTATTAAGGTTCTCTGCTCATCACACGAAGTTGCTGCCATTATGGCCACCTATAATCTCATGGCAAGCCAACTTATCTTATCATGCCCGATGGTCACAGATATTAGCGTTAAGCTAAGATGCGATCCATGACATCTTCTTCCACTCAATTCTGTCAACGTCCTCGTTGACATGGAGTATACTAAGAATGTAGTATATGAGATCTCCACTTCAACTGTTGTGCATCCTGCACAATCTCGCTCTTTTAGGCTCTCAAGCCAGTCGACCCTTAAATCAACAACGCTGAATCAACTCAGAACCAAGCCATCCGATACTGACTAATTATCATTGGTAAGCCATCCCATATTGACTGGTTGTTGCTGATGTAATGTTCTCCAACACATGTGCACAAATCCATCTGTGACACCATCCTCTACTCAAAGGTATTGACCTCATCGAAAACACACCAACATGTAAGAATTCGAGTTTGTCCCTACCAAAAGTTTGGTACACCCCACCGGCTGTGGTTATCCTAACCAACTGCAGCTTTTGTAGCACCGCAATGAAGAATCTCAGATTATATTCGGTCCCAATCTTCATCATATGTCCGAAGCATTAGTTTCTCGACTTAACAGATTCATATGTTTGTAGTGCCATCTATCACATAACGAATTGAAATCCACATTAAGTTCTCAATTTTGACATATTTTGATCCCAACGTTATCTTGCTCAAAACTTCTAATTTTTTGGAAGATTGGTGCTTCCTTGTCGTCTATGTTCAATCTATTCGTAAGGACACAACACGGTTCTCCCTAGGGACACAGTTGACACAACTCAATTTCTACTCAACTCGTACCTTGCATGTCTACAAAGGCTCTCAAATCATTGGCGCACTGCGCCTAAAGCCTCAATCATCAAATTCTGTACAAGCCTTGCCCATTCGCTAAGGCTCTCATGTCATTGGAATCCAACGCCTAAGATAAGGGCCTCTAACATCCACCCCTCGCAGCCCAAAGGGTGGCTTGTCTAGCGAAAGCAATTTAATCAATTGTTTGGTTTAACACCAACTCCAGCATGGAAATTAGCCAACCCAATTAACGATATGGGTAAGAGATCAATTATTTAACTCAAACTGCATCTCGACAAGAACAAACAATCAACTCTTTGATTCAAGTTCGATCCTAAAACATGTGAGGACAATCACTTGCACAACACCAAAAATGCCTCCGTGCATCCATAAGATGACTCTTCACCATTTTTTCTAAAGCTCATCCTCCCACTGCTTGGAAGGTTCTCAACAAGGTGGTATCTTACCATCGCATAGCAATTCACTGTCTTCGTCTGTCTCTGAAAGCTCATTCTTCCATAACTTGGAAGATTCTTATAAGCTGGTGGTATCCTACTACCATACGGCTACACTGCCTTAGATTCACCTCCTGACTTACGACCTCTCCGCGACATGGTCACAATAACTTGCATTCGTGGCACCATTGTCCACCCAACCAATCGGCATGTCCTCCATTGAGAAGTCGAAGTCAAGATGTATGGATACATTAGATTATGCCTTTAGTACCCATAGAAAAATGTTAACAACCATCTTCTTGGCCTTATGTCAGCTATCGTCAACATAAGTTACTTCGGATAGCTAAGCTTCTTGCCTGAATCTAATTGCCAACTGAAAAGCTAACGATTCATTACCACCTTAATAACACAACCATTGTCCGTCTGAGACTTCTAATATCATATCAAGCCCAAACAAACTATCAACTGAAGGTGTTCATAGATCCACTCTGATGAAATCAACAAGCTCACCATAAATTAGGGTAATAAATTTCACCAAATCAATAGAAACCAATAACCATAAACGAAGTTACTACACTTCACCCAGTCTATAGCTGTCAACAATGTAGTGCGACGGTGCTCTCGATGCCAAGCTGATGCACTATAAGCTCAATCTCTGAAGCCAGCATTTGCTGCTCTTATAAAGATGCCAATTGATTATCGACGTCTCCAAAATCATGCACAATCTACAATCAGAACTATTGAAGCACTTTAAAGCTCATGGCAACAATCTCTCACCTTCGTGTTGCAAATCGGCACAATTCAGTTTTATGAATCTAGGTTTTAACCGCCGCTCTTTGACGAGTTCTTTCGGTCAATTCCATATTGCAATAGTATCTGGGTCTACACAAAATACTATGATAATTCACAAATATGTGCTCTGATACTAATTGTCACGAGCCAACTCTTAAAGTCGCGTGCAGCACGACTATTTTTCACCCCGTGCGGTAGTAGTCTCACTCTATTCAAATACATTCTGCATTCTCCATCACGAGTCTAAACATACCCCGTTGTTCATTTTACCTACAAAGCTTACTAGAGTTAAACACTCGAACACATCCCTGCACTGCACTTGGTGCCAAGGTGCTCGCCCATTCGCAATGCACACCATCATTGATGTTCTCCAACTCTATTGGACTTGACTTAGCTAGCTTGCTCGCACGCTTATGCACAACATATGGTTTACTGAAAGCATACTCAATGGATGTGAGCTCTCTTAGCTCCATCCAAAGTATTGAGGGCATTTGCATGCCCTAAAACACCATATTTGTACTCGTCCCTTCCTACGGGCATATTGACTAATTGCGTACCGCAATGCCCTTTGTTAGGACATCGCCCAAGAAGGGCCAACTAATAATCCATGTCTAACATGAAGTGCCTTCATAACATACTCTTTCCAACAACAACGACATCTTTTTATATTCGCCCAACTATACGGTGTTGCCCCCACAACCGCATTTCTAGCCAACGGACCTCCGTGGCAAGGCTAGAACCCATAGCCAAATTGCACGAGTTAGCATACGAGGCCTTTAGAGCACTTTCCTCGATAACTCATTCAGCTTAGAGGTGTTATCGTATCCTTAGTGTTGCCCTCCGGCATAGCAATGCTCTATCAGTAACCTCAAACCTCTTTCGGGTGCCCTATGAAGGCCCAGAAACCCAACGCCGCCCCGATGAGTTCTTGAATCCAAACGAGTACTTTAGCCCTCTCTTGAGGTACCTAAAATAGGCCTTTAGTTGCCCTTTATGCTCCTAAGGATTGCGCATTTAGTGCATAAGGTTAACCCGCAGGTTGCCCATCTGTTAGGACGGAAGCATGGAGGAGGCTGGCTGACTGCTCACCAAGCATGCCCTCCTTATAATAGATGCGGAGAAATAACTCAAGCGACACCAGTAGACGTCTTTTGGTCGAAGAATCATAACATTCATAACTGGTGTTCGTGACCTCCAAATGATGCACTGTTTGAACTATAGAGAAGCTAATATCTTCAATATTAAGTCCAATAAGTTTCAGCTCCAACAGATACTTGACCGCTGAGCTATTGCCATTGCAATATTCTAAAATTACGACAATGCCACTGCATGATATAGTTGCCTACGGCCCCTACGTTTCATTACCCTAAAAGGGTTTACTGTGGTTTTCATGGAGTTTATCCCGTGGGTGGGAGTGTTTTGTCAAATATACCCTTAACTATCATATGGGTTAAATATCATTAAATTGTAAGTTAAAAAAGGTAAATATTGATATTGTTAAAAAGAATGTATATTTTAACTTTTTTTTTTAAAAAAGGGTATTCAAGCTAATTAACACAATATATAACAACGTGATTTTTTCATAAATAAGCCACTTTTTAAAAATAATTCCAACTTTATCAATTTAACAAATTTATTTTAAAAATACTGTCATAATTAATATTATATTAATTAATAAAATAATAAATTAAAATCAAATGGATCAAGACCACGTGAATTGTGATGAACTTTGACCCAAATTTGCTTTTTGAGTCATTGATTATTTTCACGGTAAGTCCTTCATCTTTATAATATATCTACTTTAGTCCCTGTATTTTCTCTTTCATTTCAATTTTATCCTCTTTTATTTACAATCCAAGACCTTCAACTTTTAGATTTTTGCAAGTTGATCCCTATATTTATACTTTTATGTCAATTTAGTCCTTTATAGTATCATTATTTGATACAGATGTTATAAATGATATTGTGTATTAATGTTTGATACAAATGTTACAAATAATATTTTGTATCAGAAATATCTGTAACAAACACAAACAAAACTAATATTCTTTTTAATTACAACATTATAACAATCCATGTTATAAATTGAAATATAAAATATCGGTGATACAGAATACCAATTTAAGTAACATATGTTGTGTAAAATAACATAATATAACATGTAACATATTTAGTAATACAAAATATAATTTGTAACATCTGTATCAAACAGTGATATACAATATCTTTTGTAACATCTGTATCAGACTGTGATATTAAACATAAACTGTTACAACTGTTACAAATGCAAAATCAACTCTAAACTTCAACAAGTTCGTATTAATATACATGTTGGACTCTAAAAACTGATTCATATTGTGTAACATCAGTATGATATAGATATGTAACACAATGTCAAATTTAACAAATGGAACTGTTGATTTATCATTTGTAACATATATAACATCAGTGATACAGAATTCAAATTCATGTAACATGTACTGTGTAAAATAACATAATATAATATGTAACATATTCAGTTATACAAATATCATTTGTAACATCTGTATCAAACATTGATACACAATATCATTTGTAACATATGTATCAAATAGTGATACTATAAAAGACTAAATTGACATAAAAGTATAAATTTGGAGACCAACTTGCAAAAATCTAAAAGTTGAAGGACTTTAGTTGCAAATAAAAGATGACGAAATTAAAATAAAAGAGACCGTAAAAATAATTAAAAACTCAAGTAGCAAATTTGAGTCAAAATTCATAATAATTCACATGGTCTTTTGAAATATAGATTTGATTTTAATTTATTATTTTATTAATTAATATAATTTTAAGAATGTAGTATTTATAAAATAAATTAGTTAAATTGTTATATTTAAAATTATTTTAAGATTGGTAAGTAGTATGTGTAATATCTACTATAACAACATGTGAATGCCCTGGCCCATATTTAAATTTTGTTGTGGCCCAAAGCTAATTGATGGTCAAAGCCCTGATAAACATCTGACTACCCATTCTAGAGGAAATTATGATGTCGTCTTATTCTTTCTTTTTCTTTTTTCATTTTCAGTCAAATTCGTAGTTTTTTTTAATTCTAAAAGTACTACCTAAATAAATAAAAAATAAAAAAATCAATTTGAAACCTTAAAACTAATAGCCACCACCACCCTCTAGCAAAGGGAAAGGGGCCTTGAGTCTACCAAAATTTCAAAATGTAATATTTTTAATATTTTTTATTTTTTATTAAAAAAATTAATTAAAGACTCATTATAACACTTCAATTTTTTTTTATTAAAAATATTTAATTATACAAGCTAGACAATTCAAATTGACGTCAAATAAAATTTAATTAAATTGACATTTAAAAACAAAAACGAAATGAGAATGTTAAAGTCAATTCAAGCAGTCATCTTTAACTTATTATTTTAAACTCATCATTTAACGGATTTCAATCGAGAATATGTATTTTGAGATTTGTCATGGATACTTTGAAACAGTACCAAGAACCTGCACCGACGAATGAATAAGCATATCTCAAAAATATGCCAAAAGAAGTGATACCAAAATAGAAATTAAAAGTGGAATTTTGGATTAAATCTATTTCTAGCAGCCATCTTTAGCTTAATCTAAAAAATGAGTTGCAAAGTTTACCATAGATACTTCCAAATAGTACTAATAATCTACTTTGACAAGTAAAGAAACATAGCCCAAAATAAGTCGAAAGAGGTGATGTCAATTAAAAGATAAAAAACTACTTATTATATCTATTCTAGCAATCATGTTTGACTTGTTATTTTGAATTCATCGTTTAACAGTTTTCAGTCCAAAAGATGTTTTGCGAAATTTATCGTGAATACTTCGAGTGGTATTAAGAACTTACCCCAACGAGTGAAAAAGATAGTTTAAAAATAAGCCGAAAGCGCTGATGTCAAAATAAAAATTAGAAGATAAAAAAATAGAATTATTAAATTTATTTAGAACAGTGATCTTTGGCTATTTTTTTGAACTCGTTGTTTGACCTTTTTCCAATGTAAAAGATATGTTTGCGCTTACAAAAAACTTTAGCTTGCCAAAAAAAAAAAAATTATGCCATTTGTCGCCGCCGCCGCCACATTTGCCTGCACCATCCCAATTCCCAAATCCTCATAATCCCAACAGCAAATCTCTCACTTTCTCAAACTCTATTATGGCAACACATGGGATGATCAATGGGATAATGGTCCTTACCATTTGCCAGAGAGAAGAAAAGCAAATCCGACAATGTTATAAAGCGAAGTATGGAAAGAAGATTGCAAAGGCTTCAACAAAAAAAACAAAGCAATGACTTCCAATAGTGTGAATTATGTTTAAGAAGGAACCTTTGTAGGTCTGCCCCAAACCTTCCTTTTTGTATATGCGCATGCTTCTAGGGTTTCTATTTTTTTGTTTGATTGAATTCGATGGGTACGCAAAAAATATGTTGGTGGTGATAGATGGATGCAACGGCAAAAACTAATATATTCAGTGGTGGTAGGGGAGTGGTTGATTGAATTCAATGGGTGTAGCGACGAATATGTTGGTGTTGGTGTTGGTGTTGGTGTTGGTGGTGGTGGTGGTGGTGGTGGTGGTGATGGATGCAACGACAGCGATTAATTTATTCAGTGGTTGTAGGGAAGTGGTTGGTGGTGGTGAAGCAGTGGGTGGCGATATGAAATTTTAGATCTAGGAGGCAGTGATTAGACATGTCAATCTAGGTGGGCCGAGCAAGGTTGGCCCACCTACACATGAGCCCAGTAACGCCCGCATTAGAAAAAGTCCACATGCTGCGAGTTTGCAAGTTGGGTTGACCCACCCCACAAATTTTGAACGCAAACTCGATCGGCCCATCCGAGTTGAGCCCGTGTGGCCCGCGGTTCGACCCAGTTTGACCCGTCTAAATAAAAAAATATTTTTTTAAAATTTAAACATGTTTATATTTTTTGTTAAATTACTAAATACAAAATAAACAACAATGATAAATTCATATTTATAGCAACAAATGTTTACATGAAATTTATAAACAACAATAATAAATTCACCTTAAAATTTTTTTTTTAAAAAAATAAAACTTACGAGCTCGTAACACTATGAATCATCTAAACCCGCAGCTCAACAATAGTGGCATGTGAACTACCGACATGTCGAGCAATGATGGTGGCGAAGAAAGTGTTTGCAACCAGTGATGGAAGACAATGGTGGTGGTAGAGGTGGATGGCGTCGTTAGTTAGGGTGGTGCGGTGGGACTAGAAGTGGCAATGGTAAAAAAAAAATGTAGCGAATAAGTGTAACCCAATAAGATACGCGTGTAACGTGTTACAAAGAAGTATAACACTTATGTTACACGTGTTACAAAAGTGCAACATGAATATTGCATGTGTTACAAAAACATGTAATATGTTATGTTACAATTGAGTTTTTGTAGTAAAAGTTTTACAGTAGTTTTGTAATTAGTTTTTTTTTTTTTTAGTGCATGTTTGGTCAAGTTTAAATTTTAATTTCAACTAATCAAATAGGTCAAACATATTTTTTATTTACATATTTAATATCACATTCTATAAAATCCATAATTTACTAGTGTATCACTTACGAGCGGTGGATTTGACTGTAGAATTAGATTTTCAATTCAATGCAATTGAATATCACGAAACAATGCAATTGTGGAAAGAATGAGATGAATTTGATGAATATATGAGATTTGATTAAGAGAGCAATTCTTGTCTAAATTTTTTGAAGACAGAAGTAAGTGTTCTTTTTTCGTGAGTAGAGATAAAAAACTTCCTACGATTGTTATAAATACTTAAAAAATAATTTCTCACTACTCATATAGATTTAGGAGGGTGTATTCAATTAAGATTTGGTAGGACTTTTATAGAGTTTAAAAATCTATGTGTATTCAATTCAGACTTGTTAAACTCCATAAAAATCTTGAGGTATTCAATATATATTTTTAAAGACTTTTAAAAAGTCTTATAAAGTCATGCGATATTCAATTCAGACTTTAAAAATTTTTAAAAGTCTAAATTAAAAACACTCCTCTATTGTATTTTTCTGAACTTCCGTTGCATTTAACATTGTTTCCGGGTCTGAGATGGGACTGGACGTAAACTGGGCCGGCCCATTGTTTTGTAAATATCCCTCCCACAATATGACCCGTATATGTCACGTGAAAATGAATAGGGAGGGTATTAATGGAATTTTCATTAAACTTCCTAAAATCTACGATAAGTCCCGATTCGAACTCCAATTTCTTCTTCATTCTAGAGAGAGAAAGCGTTCGCGAAGAAATCCTAAATCCTTGTAGAAAATGTCGGGGAAAGGAGCGAAGGGACTGTTAACGGGGAAAACACCGGCATCAAAGGACAAAGACAAGGATAAGAAGAAATCCGTTTCTCGCTCCTCTCGCGCTGGCCTTCAGGTCTATTTTGAAATTTCCCAATCCGTCGATTTTCATGCATTTTTCACTTTTTCTCAGATATCTTTGCTTTTCCTTGTCTTTATTTATCTATGTTTTTGTTAATCGTGTGGTAATTTGTTACGAGCTTGCTGTAATGGGCACGAAATAGGTGTATTCGATTGGCTATAAGAAAACCCTGATGCCGAAAAAGGAGAACGTAACATTGAATCAACTAACTGATTTTCAGAAAATGTTAAGAAAATGGAATAGGCAGGGTAGTTGTTGTGAAAATAACGTGATTGCAAGTGTACAATATCGTTAACAAGTAATAAAGTGGACTTTTTGAGTCCGGATTATCGTTCCCACGAAGACTATCTTATTTAGATACTAGTTTAATTAATCAAAGTGCTAGTCTAGTGTAAATAATTTAAAATAAATTGAGTTGAAAGATTTAAGCTAAAACTTTGGATTTTTCGAAAATAATAATAAAGAAAAAAATCAAGAATTAATAAAATATGATGGTTAAAGCGTTTGGACAAACGAATTCACCTAGTTATCATCTCTAATTTCTCCTCTTAAGATTTATTCCTAAAGTTGTATTCGGTCGAATTCACAAATTTAACCTAATTTACCTCTCTCGAATTCAAATTAGTCCTATCTAATTAAGTCAACTTAGACAGTCAGAATGGTCCTTAATTAGATGCATTAAATCTCTTAAGAATTCAATTCAAGACCGTGACAATAACAAAAGCGTATTTCTACGTTTTATCCAATTGTCAAATTTTACTACGTGGTCTAGATTAATAATTTACCTCTCGGTTCATTACAATCCACAAATCAATGATAAATAATGGCCAATTATCTCAAGCATTAAGAAAAGAAGTAAAATCAAATACTTAATCAATTTATAAATCAAAACTTGAGATTCGAAATTAAATAATTAAACTTAGGCTATATCGTTCATCCAAACATTAAATTTAGCTATTCATGACTCGGGAGAAAGAAAAGATGAAGAGAAGGAAAGACATAACCGGATCTTGAAAATAATAGAGGAAGAGACGTTGAATATCTTGCACCAAGAAATCTTTGTCTTCAAGCTCCAATATTCAATTCCTCCTTTGTTCTTCGTCTCTTTGTATATCTCTCTCTCAATATGATTTTTACAAGATTTAACGACCCCCAATTATGAGTGTATAACTCATATTTATAGTTTCCCCAATAAGTCCTAAAAGATCCCTAAAAATCGTGGGTTACAAATTTCTAAATTGCTTTAGGACTCAAAAAGGAAATAAAATAACAAGAAAATTTCGCTGCTAGAATTTGGCCTGGGCGAACACCCAGGCATATTCCGGGTGAACGCCCAGGCCAATAAATTAGCCTCAGCCACTTCAAATTGAAGTTGGGTGTTCGCCCAGCTTTGAGTTGGGCGTTCACCCAACTATAATTTCTTCATATTTGCACCTGTGGTCCTTCAACTTTTAATTGTAGTCATTTTAGTCATCTGATTTCTTCTTATATTTCAATTTAGTCCTCTTTTATTTGCAACCCAGGTCTTTCAACTTTTGGAGGTTTGCAAGTTGATTCCCATCTCCAAGTTTTCGTACACTTTCAATCCTTTTCGCCTATTTTGCTTTGTTTTTCTCCAATTCCATCCGATCTTGAGTTTTGACCTGAAATAATTAAATCAACATATAATTAAGTAAAAAATCACTTAAGAGCACTTACAATAGTCCACTTTTAATGGTCTAGATAAGTGTAAAATAACACTTATTAGTAGTTTGGGTGGAAATTTGATAGTTAGATAGAGGAATCGTGGGTGAGAGTATAGACTCGCATAATTAAGGTTTTTTTCTTTTTCGTAGTTTCTTTGTTTACGAACTATGGAGGGATTTGAGAATAGGTATTTATGAGGTGAAAGAACCATACGCAGTTGCAGAATTTTGGTCCAAAAATTGGACTGTGTACTAGTTAATCCGAAATCTTAATGCACATTTTCTTATTTTAGTTGTAGGAGGCCAATTCTATTCCATGAAACATTACATTAGAGAAAAATGTCTGAAAGGGGGAGGATGGATCACATTCTAGTTGAGGAGTGTTTAATTTTAAGGGAGAAAAGCAAGTTCCTAGTGAAAGAGAAGGCCCCATCATGCATGCCGTTTAATTGATCACGCATGTGGAACCAATTTTACTAATTATACTGTCTTTAGGTTAGAACTGCATTCCACTCATGCTGTTGCTTATGTAGAACAAGGGTAGTACTTTGATCTATGAAGAATAAGTTTGTTGAGTGCTAAAATTATCAAGAAATACCCTTCTGGATTTAAATCATGTATCCTTTGTATAGTTTTGTGTCTTGAGATGACGTGCCACAAAGGATGAAAAAACTGGTTAAAAATATATTTCTGATGTGAGGAATGCCCAAAGAAGGGAGCTATTTTGGGCTTTTATTATCCAAATACAAACACTAAAATGATTGTAAGTGGAGGCAAATATATTAATAATTATACTTTTGTACCAGTTAGCTGCTGCTGTTTTCTTTAGTCTTTAGGTAGTGGAATCTTATTTGATAATGGACTATATTTCTTTGATTGCTGTGAACTATAAAAGTGAACATTTCAAGTCATTAGGAAAAATGTTTATTTCTCATATAGAAGAGCACCCTCGCTTATACTTCATCTTCTCCACTTCACTTTCTCCATGTCAGTTAGTGTGACAAATATTTGACCATTCTTGAGGACCAGAGTTTGGAATACATATTGACCATATATGTGCTCCAATGGCTTTTGTTCCTTTTGCTTTTGTTTCAAAAGAAAATTACATTAGGGCATGCATGTGTACTGAGATAGTGACGTTGCTGACAGTCAAGTTACTACTAGATGTCAGCAATGTCACTACTAGATGGGTTACTTGAGTCTCTCTGTGTGTATGTGACACTTTTTCTGTACCACTTTCCAACCAGATGATATTCTTCGTATCATTGGTTGACCGTAGATACTGCTCTAGTTATATTTCATGATAACATATTAACACGTGTAAGCAATTTGTTGGGTGTATTTATAACTTATTGTTGTTGACTTCAAGATTAGTTTTCACTTTTGGACACAATGTACTTTCACCCTGGTCCAAATGTTTATGACTCAATTCGTGGGAGAATGATATATTATTACCTTCAAACTCTTCATTGTCTGCCATTTTCTCTTACAAACTTGATTGCATATTTTATGGCGTCTTTCATTTTTTGAGTTACATGTTATAGAAATTGACAAGATTCTTACTCATTACTTCTTCTTACAGTTCCCTGTGGGACGTATTCACCGACTTCTGAAATCAAGAGTTACTGCTCATGGAAGAGTAGGTGCTACAGCTGCTGTCTATTCTGCAGCTATTTTGGAGTACCTAACTGCTGAAGTGTTGGAATTGGCTGGTAATGCGAGCAAGGACTTGAAGGTGAAGCGTATCACACCTAGGCATTTGCAGCTGGCTATACGCGGAGATGAAGAACTTGACACTCTCATCAAAGGAACTATAGCCGGCGGTGGAGTGATCCCTCATATACACAAGTCACTCATCAACAAATCCTCGAAGGAGTAGACAATAATGTTCTATTTGTGGCATGTTTCGATGCTAACAATGAATTATTGGTTTTCTTTCAGCCATTTCATGTTGTGTACGTCATTGTGTAGACATCATTTTAATTGTATCACGTTAATGCACTAACGCAACATGGACAGAGTAGTTTTTATTGTATGTGAAATGTGGTTTTAGTCTCTGTCGGCATTGCATTATTTTCATGTGTTTGTTGGATTAGGAAATAATAAAAATGAGAAAGTAGAAACATCACACATTCGTAATACAATCCCGGTCAAGAGATGTCACCATGAGGTTCCAAGAACACCGGGTCAACTGCGGATTACAATTTCAAATGAGAACTACAAAATACCACGAAATCCTAGCAAACTATTTACTGCTCACGCCCCATAACAAAATGCAATAGTCTGAAAGAAGGAACTTCAGCTTGAAATATTAAAGAGCCGAGACCTTTGGAACCTCCACAGGGAACTTGTGAATTTCATCGATCCACGGGTTCTTCTCCTTAGCAGGATTTATAGTCCTAAGAGCTTTCCACACAGCGCTATTACATTTGAACCCGGATCCAAAGGCTATCTGCCATGTCCTGTCTCCCCTCTTAATCCTCCCTTTGGCTTCTGAATATGCCAATTCGTACCAAAGAGAGCTGCTTGAGGTGTTACCAAATCGGTGAAGTGTCATTCTCGAAGGCTCCATGTGCCAATTGGATAGCTGCAGGTTTTTCTCTAGTTCATCCAATACTGCTCTTCCACCAGCGTGAATGCAGAAATGTTCAAAAGCCAATTTGAAATCTGGAATATAAGGCTTCAACTTCATCTTAAGCAGCTTTCTCCCTATCAAAGTGGCAAAGAAAAGCAACTGTTCAGACATGGGAAGCACAAGAGGACCCAAAGTTGTAATATTCGTCTTTAAAGCATCACCAGCTACCACCATCAAATCCTTCGACAGAGAAACCCCGACTTTCCCATTGGAATCCTCCAATTGGGTTACGCAAGAAAAGCCTTTATCATCTGAACCTTTGTGAGTTCTAACAGTATGGACCAATCTATACTTGGATCGCCAGCGATCAGATGATTTGTTCGACAGCAAAATGGCAGCCCCTCCCATCCGGAAAAGACAATTTGAGACAAGCATTGACCTATCATTCCCAAAATACCAATTCAGTGTAATATTCTCCATGCTGATTACCAGAGCATAAGTATTCGGATGAACTTGTAGAAGATCTTTAGCAAGATCAATCGAGATCAAACCAGCACTGCAACCCATCCCACCTAGATTGAAACTAACTATGTTTCCCCTGAGCTTGTAACGGTTAATAACCATAGCAGACAAAGAAGGCGTGGGATTAAACAGGCTGCAGTTCACAATCAAAATCCCAATGTCCTTTGGTTTTACAGAAGTTTTGGAAAGAAGCTCATCAATGGCACCAAACATTACAGCTTCAGCTTCTTTCCTTGCTTCTGCCATACACGGATTTGGTGGTACGCTCAACACAGCATCAGGGAGATAAGTCGAGTCACCAAGTCCAGACCTCTCAAGAATCTTGGTCTGGAACTCAATATTTTCCTTAGTAAACGAACCGGTCAACCGTGATTTCTCCATGAAATGCTGCCTACTACATTTCCTATCATCTTCAGGCTTATAACACGAGAAATTCACAAGGTATACAGGGCGAGGCCGTGTGAGGAAATACATTGTTGACAGAAAAACCAAGAGGGCCGAGCATACTATAACGGATATGAGATTGAATCTAAGATGATCCCAAAGATCATTGAGGTCTTCGAAAGAAAATGTAGACAACTGGGCCGCGATAAGAACCACCAGAGGGGACAGAAATAGGAACATTCCATGAGTTATGAGGTAATGGTATCCAAGCTTCACATATTTCAATTTCACAGATTGTTTGAAATCCGGAAGCTTTCGCGAAGATGAGGGTGGGATCAATGGTGTTTTAGCTTCTGATTCACTCATTTTTTTGGGTTTTTACTTCAATTTCTTGAAAATGAATATTGAAGGGGTTCACAAAAATGAGACTCACAGCCTGAAATTAATTTAAAACACAAACATACATAAAAATGTGTGTTTGATTCATCATAAACATGAGGGAACAATGAGAAACTTTAACAATTAAAAATTGGAATATATTTTCAGAGATCTACAGGGTAATCAAGAAAGGGTCTTGAAAAAAACCCATAAACCGAGTTTAGATAAAAATTAAATATTGATAATTCAGCTCAAATTTTCACGAAATCCTGGAATAATTAAAGAACACATTGTCACAAGACAAACAAATAAACAACACTTTCCAAAGAAACCAACTTCATTATCAACATTCATATTCAAGAAACAACAAAAAATGGGCAAAAAATCTTCGGAATTTTTTTTAAAAAAAAATCGAATTCTGGTTATTGCATACTAAAATAAGCAGATGCAGAAGCTACCCTTCTTTTGTTAACAATGAAGATGATTTTGCCCCTCGAAAACCAACAATTTGCTTATATAGAGTGAGAGAGAGAGAGAGAGAGAGAGAACTGAAAATGAGTTGTATGTACAGGCGAAATGACTTGGAATTGGATTGGAAGCTCATATTGCGGTGGCCTTTAAAATTTGAAAAGAAAAGGGAAATTGCACTAGACGTTCCTAAGTTATCTTTTCTTCTTAGTATTTTGGTCTTCTCTTTTTCATTTTTTCAGTGAAGTAATCTTCAATCTTTCATTTATGTAGTATATAACAACATCTCCAATACTAGACACTTTTTAAAAAATCTATGTAACAAGAGATGATAAGATAGAGAAAGTAGAAAGAGAAAAAAGAAAAAGAAAAATATGATAAAAGAGAGACATAAAATAATAATAAAATAGGTGAAAATTTGTCTACCAAGTTGTTTAAAAATAAACAACATTTTACAATAAATGCTGCTACATGAGTTTTGTCTATCCACCTTATCGCTACATCAATTAAATATTCAAACTGGAAGACAACATTGGAGATGCTCTAAAGTTTTTAACAGACACATTTCATTTATATTACTGTTAGAAAATGACGTTTGTAAAGTATTATTTGAAGAACTGTAAAATAACAATATAAAAATAATACAAAAAATAAAAAAGAAAATAGTATCGCATTTCTTACTTCTTCAACACTACCACCAGCCTAACCATCACAATTCTCAATTTCCTCGACGGCTTCCCCTCTCGGCTTCCTTTAATATCGACTACCTTTTGCCCCATTTTGGTATGGTTCCCCAACTCCTTTCTAGATTTGCCCTTTCTCTATGCTTAGAATGTAATTTTTTTTTTTTTTTTTATTTATTGTGTGATGGAGGTAGGAGGTACCAATCTTTAAACTTGGTTGTTAAAATAACAATTCTTAACCAACTAAAAAAAAATGAATTAATCATAGAATGTTTAGTAAGGAGTAGGAAAAAAATAACAATTACATGATTTAATTTTAACAAGATGTATTGTAATGCTTATACTAAACACATGTTTGATAATGTTAAAATTATTTTTTAAGTTCTAAAATTATAAGTTATTGATGAATGTGTGAATAAAAAATAGATTATAAATTGTGTGTCTTATAAAATGTAAAGATAAAATATATATTTAATTAATTTAAGGGGTTTTGAGTTAAAAGGACTTGTCAAACAATAAGTTTAGTAAAATAAGTCTACTTCCACAATGTTTTGGTAAATAGCCTCCCCCATTAAATAAAGCATAAAAAATATTACACAATATCCAAAATACCCCCAAGTGCTTAAAACAAAAAATACCCTAATTTTTTCATTTCATCTTTCGTTCTCCTCTTTCTCTCTCTAGGAAAATCATTGAAGCCATGTCTCTCTCTCATCACCATCTTCATTGCACTTGTTCTACCTAGAAACCCAAAAAATCTTTATATTTGTCCTCTTTCTTTGTCCATTGTAATTTTGAGTGGTGTGTAAACTTGTTAAATTATCTACATTTTAGATTTGTAGTTAGAGAAGATAAAATATATATACTAATATCAATTGCTGCAATTTTTGACTCAATTTTCGTTCTGGTTTACAACATTGTTGCTGATATATGCATTTGAATAAGAATCTGCCATAACGGCATATATGCCGTTATCTGTGATCTATAACGGCATCCATGCCGTTATCTTATTTTTCCACTGTCATCATGTATATAACCTTGGACCTTTATAATATTGTTGCTGGTATATGCATTTGCCTAAGAATCTGCCATAACGTCATATATGCCGTTATCTATGATCTATAACGGCATCCATGCCGTTATCTTATTTTTCCACTGTCACCAGGTATATAACCTTGGACCTTTACAACATTGTTTCTGATATATGCATTTGCCTAAGAATCTGCCATAACGCCATATATGCCGTTATCTGTGATCTATAACGGCATCCATGCCGTTATCTTATTTTCCCACTGTCAGCATATATATAACATTGGGCCTTTACAGCATTGTTGCTGATATATGCATTTGCCTAATAATTTGCCATAACGCCATATATGACGTTATCTATGATTTATAACGGCACCCATACAGTTATCTTATTTTTTCACTTTCAGCGTGTTTATAGCCTTTAATATGATAACTTTCGTTAAATATATGTTTGTTTTAGTGAGTTAATATGTGAGGGCATTAAAAATTTAAAATAAAGACAAGTATGTCGTTATTCACAATGTATAACGGGACCAGTAGCATTATCTAATTACTGACTATCACCATCTACCTAGCATTGGGTTTGATATTTGGCTTTGAATATATAGACTAGTTAAGTGCTATTGGACGTAGGTTAGTAGTTAGCACTCATCTATAACGGCAACAATGCCGTTATGGGTACACTAAAACGGCATACTTGCCGTTATGGTCCTAAAAGTTCTTATCTATTGTTTACTTCAACATTGAACATCTTATTTTTGATAAAATCACTGTAACAAGTTAGTGTATTAGTTTCGAAGTCATTCCGAACAATTTAAAAATATAACGGCAGCAATGCCGTTATGGGTACACTAAAGCGGCACGCTTGTCGTTATGGTCCTACAATACTAATTTCTCGCTTAATTCGGCCATAAAGATGTTATTTTTTAACAAATAAGCTAATATGTGTCATATTTGTTATAATGACCTTAATGATACTTAATTTAGTTGATTTGTTAGCAAAGAACTTTAGTATGTGAAAAGAATTCATGCATATTGTGTTCATAATGGAGAAGATGTCATAGAATAGTTTTAGAGGTAGAGAGATTGCTTATGAATCAGTATAATAACTATTCTAACATTGAATAAGCATATAAAACGCTTGAAAAATATTTGCGAAAGAGATTTGAAGCATAACGTGACATGTGCCGTTACGGTATCACTAGAACGGCACGCCTGCCGTTATAGAAACTACTTAAGTATTTCTGTATTCCGAAACTCTCAAACATCATATTACTGTTCAAATGTACCTAAATTTACTACTTTAAGAAGTTAGAACCTGTTCGAGTTCATTTATAGGCATAACGTCATGCATGTCGTTACGCTATCACTAGAACGGCATGTCTGCCGTTATGAAAACTACTTAAATATTTCTCTATTCTAGAACTCTCAAAGATCATATTGCTGTTCAAATGTACCTAAATTTACTACTTTAAGAAGTTAGAACCTGTTCGGGTTCATTTATAGGCATAACGCCATGCATGTCGTTACTGTATTACTAGAACGGCATGTCTGCCGTTATGAAAACTACTTAAGTATTTCTCTATTTCGGGACTCTCAAATATCATATTGTTGTTCAAATGTACCTAAATTTACTACTTTAAAAAGTTAGAATCTGTTCGGGTTCATTTATAAGCAAAACGTCATGCATGCCGTTACAGTATCACTAGAACGACATGTCTGCCGTTATGAAAAGTACTTAAGTATTTCTATATTACGGAACTCTCAAACATCATATTACTGTTGAAATGTACCAAAATTTATTACTTTAAGAAGTTAGAACTTGTTCGAGTTCATTTATAGGCATAATGCTGATAAGTGCAGATTTTGCATTTATTTTAGATACTACAATTGATATTTGTGAGTTCTTTGAAGTATTTTACTATTTATTTATAAAATTTGGAGACTGAAGTATAAAGAAGCAAAAATATGGAGGACGTGTGCTACAATTTATGGAGGACTTATCCGAAATAAATAAAAAAATTCAAGGACTGAAGTCAGTATTCCACAAAGTTTAAGGACTGTAATTGTTATTAGTCGAGATCAAAACCTCAATCGCATGAAAATTTGGTATTTGCGATCGCAACATACCCATATTTTTAGCAGAAAAGTTTTGAGTTATTCCATGTGATCGCAAGACATAAAATCATGCGATCGCATGACAATTTGGTAAGTTGCAATCACATGGGCCAAATACCATGCGATCGCAACATATCTATTTTTTGAGCAGAAAAGTTTTGGGTTATTCCATGCGATCGTATGGCACAAATTTTCGGCGCTCCGCATTTTTTGTTCCGCATTTCAGCGTTTTAGAACTTGTTCTGGTTCATTTATAGGCATAACGTCATGCATGCCGTTACAATATCACTAAAACGGCATGCGTGCCGTTATGAAAACTACTTATGTATTTCTCTATTCCGGGCCTCCCAAACATCATATTGCTGTTCAAATGTAGCGATATTTACTACTTTAAGAAGTTAGAACCTATTCGGGTTCATTTATAGACATAACGCCATGCATGCCATTACGGTATCACGAGAACGGCATGTCTGCCGTTATGAAAACTACTTAAGTATTTCTCTATTTCGGGCCTCCCAAAAATCATATTGCTGTTCAAATATAGCGAAATTTACTACTTTAAGAAGTTAGAACCTGTTCGGGTTCATTTCGGGTTCATTTATAGGCATAATGGCCATACATGCTGTTACGGTATCACTAAAACGGCATGACTACCGTTATGAAAATTACTTAAGTATTAGTGGTCAACAAATAGTAAGTTGTAAATCTTACAAAACGAGCTTAAATTATAATATAAGCTTAACCAAAACTCGACTTAATTTAGAGAGAATTTGTTTTCTTTCCCAGTAATTTCATAAGACAATTAAGGTAGTCTAAACCTTCAACATTAACAATAGATTATAAAAAAACAAAGAGTCCAAATTTTCTACCATTGATTAAAGAACTACAAAAAGATGAAAGCTATTCCAATAAGCAACAAAATGGAATGAAAATTAACCTAAATTATGACAATAAACCATAGCACCAAATTGAGCAATCTATCAATTTAATTTACACCCCACTCCTCATTTAATTTACACCTCCCCCACCCCAAACAATCAATTTCCTTTCTTCATTTTCCCACTTATTTATACACCACTCAACGTAACAATTTTTTTTTTTTATCAGAATACACATTTTTTCCTCTTCAATAGAATACATATTTTTCTTGAAATTTGGCCAACATAATCACTTTATTTACTTTACCCAAATTTAGCCAACAACAAACGTTTTCAATCACTTTTGTTCTCTAAATTTATTTTACCAAATTTGTCTTCTATTTATTTTATTTTTTTCATATTTTTCAAATGTTAGTAATAAATTATTATTTTATTTTTTATTTTGGTTTATTTGTACAGATTTATTTTTTGTAATTTGCGAGTTAGTTGTAACATTGTTAACAATTTTTTATGTTTTTAACAATTTGCACGTTATTTTATTAACACATGATGTACACTTTAACTCTCGTCGTTAATTTATTATTTCTATTGTAATATTACTTTCTTCTGTATATATGTAAATTATCAATTGGAGCAAATTTATTATGCACACTTTATTTATTTTTATTTTAAGTAAAATTTAATTTGTTACTCAAATATAAATTAATTAATTAGTCTCAGTGTAATCTTAATAATAAAATTAACGTTAATTACATATAATAAATAATATATAACTTATATATTATATTTTTAAAAAACAAATACAATTAATATAATAATAAAAAATTTATTTTTAATTTAATAAATTTAATTATATTAATAATGTGGATATAAATTTGGTGGTAAATAAATAGGTTGTGATTGAAGAAAGTGGAGGGTTAGAGTATAAATAAATGAGGGGAGGGGATTAAAGTATAAATAAATGAGTGGAGTGTGGGGGACATTTGTAATTTGTTTGGGTTTTTGCATGGGGTGGGGGGGCTCTCACATAATGTCCAGATCTTTTTTCCACGTGGAAGAAGAGAGATGGAAGAAGAGAGATGAAAAAAGTGTGTAAACTGGAGAGAGAAAGGTGAGTACATATATTTGGAATAAAGTGAGGAGATTTATGTCATTTACTTATTATTCAATTTTTGACATTAAATTTATTTGTTTATTTCTGGTCAAAGGCTATTTGCCAAAATGTTTTGATTGCAAAGGTTATTTAATGGTATTCTCCTTAATTTAATCGACTTAAATTATAATTTAAGTAATTTCAAAGATACGCCGAAGTCATTGAATTACTAGTCAACTATTATCGTGATACAGCACAGGGTCACGTGGGATTTAGGGAACTTTCCAAAATAATTAGGCTAAATATTGGAGGTCCCCAACCTTTAGCTCTTATTGCACTTAGGTCCTTAACCTTTAAAAATAAGTATTTACATCCCTAACATTTCTCACACTTTGCTTTGTTAGTCCTATATGTACCAAAGGAAATCGGGATGATCTTTACTTCTTTCTTTTCTTTAAAAAAAAAAATGATATTTTAATTTTAGAATCAAACCGTTTCAATTAGTGGACGGTACAACAAAATTAAAAGATCAAGAATTTAAATTTTCTTTTCAAAAAGCTGAAGAATAATGTGTTGCACATGTCATGACCGCGTCTATTATTTCAAATAAATGTATAATATTAATATTATTGACTAATCAAAAAAGAGAAGAAACAAAAGTAGAAACATTTGATTAGTTGTCATTAAATATAAATTGTACGTTGACTGACACAATTCAGTCGAATGAAATCACGTGCATGATTGCTTTACTAAAACTACAAAACTGCATATGCTAATGCTAATGAATTTAACACAAAGTTTTAAATAGATAAAAGATTCACATTTTTAAATACATATTTAAGCAGTTTAGTTTGATCCATTTTGGATATTTTTTTAAATTAAACTTTTTAAAATAGCTTGAAAAATTCAAAACTTAAATTAATGAGAGTGTATTTAATCTAGTTAAAGACTTTGATTCATATTTTTTGTGTGACTAACTTTGATGGATTTTATTAAGTTTTATTGATTTTTATAGATTTTTATAAATTTTATATTAAAAGATTTTCTTAAACTTTTACAGATTTTTATGGACTTTTATATATTTTATTTTTTTAATTAAAAATTTTGTATATAAAAATTTAATATCCAACAGTTAAAAAAATTTGTTGCACGAGAAAAATAAAGTAATAATTTATTTAATTATATAAAAAGTATTAAATTCATAAAAAATATTATATTTAATTGCTGCAAGTAAGGCCCTGTTTGTTAACCATTAAAATCTGGTTTTTGGTTTTTTTGTGTTTTGACCATTGACTAAAACATGTGACGTGGAAAGCCTACAACTTAAATGACAAAAATGACCATTGTTAGGAAAGTGCAGCTGCACTATTTGACCAAATTATTTGGCTGAAAATTGTGTCAGGCACCTATCATTTTTGAAACCAAAGGGCAATTTCGAAATTTAGGGATATAATTTTGTGGCTTTGGCCGTAAAGGTTTTGACATTGGTGGGCCATCCTATATCAAAAATCTAAACACTATTCAGAAACCAATTTTTAATCTGAATCAAACAGGGCATAAACTACATCAAAAGTTAATAACATAAATTATTAACTCATTCTATTTTTATTTTTATTAGTAAAACTATAAAATTTCAAATGGGTTGTGGATAAATTCAAAAAATTATGGCATGTAACTCTTTTTAAAAATATATTACAACAAAAAAATTTATCTAGTTCATAATCTCCCTTTTATATTTAATAATCTATAGGTAACATATATTATTAATCACCACAATTGCATAAATAAATAATCAAAGTACCAATTTACGAAGAAAAAAAAATGCAGCGTCTCAAAAGGTTCATAGAAGGAAAAAGAAGAAAAGGGAAAAAGGGAAAAATGAGAAAATAGTTAGAAGAATATTGAAAAGAAAAAAAAATCAAATTAACTAGAGATAAAAATATTAATATTATTTTTAGTAAAAAATAAGGATAATTGTATATTTGGTCCCCAACTTTTCAAAAATATTGGAGATATGCTCATAATTTTAAAAAATAGCACCAGATATCCCAAAACGTTTGAAAAAATTGGCATAATATGTCTTTTATGATGAAATTGTCATTCTCTTTAGATAAACAAAAAATAAAAAACAAAAAAATGGATTGAAAAATAAGCAAATTTACTTCAAACAAATAAAAAGTAACAAAGTGGCCATCTTTTTTATCAAACTAAAAAAAATGGGAGAAATAGTTAACAGAATTAAACTAGGTCAAATCAATATCCTCTTGAATCAAAGAATTACAAATTTCCAAAATATAGACAACTCTAGGCAAAGACTTGCCGACCGTAACCATCAGTTCTTCCTCACTACCGACGAACTCCCAATCATCGAGCTCCCAACAAGGCCTCTGTACATCGACCTAGGACTGTGACAAAGCCACAGAGTTCGCATGCTCAGCCAATGAGACCATCACCATCACAGGGGAAGCGGACAAGGCCATTCAGGATGCTGCCAAAACTGAGAAGCTTTCCTGCATGAGAGCTCGGAGTCCGCCATTTCCCAACGTTATCCCAGCCACCTTCGCCGTAGCCTTCATCGCTCTTCCGCCTCATATAGTTAAATTATAATTTTGTATGTTTTTTGATATTTTGATGATTAATTAAAATGGAATAATGGAAAATGATTGGAGTGAAAACCTAATTTGGATTTATTAATCAATCGAAGAGTTGAATCAATGGGTGCCTGGAGTTCCCAAAACTAGCTTATACTTGTCGGCCCATATGGGATTGCATCCGCCTTCTGTTCATCCCTGTAGATCTTGGATTTAACTGGTCGGATCTTACGATCACAAAGGCGTTTTTCTTCGTGAGGTTTCTCCTGTTAACCCTAAAATCTTCACCAAAAATTACTATAACTTCATTCACTCTTGACAATGCTTTCTCCATTTCAAAATTTCAGAACTCAGAAGGATTGGTTTTATAGAGAGATTCAAAATCCTTTCTTGTTTTTTTATGTATATTTTCTAATGTGTGGATTATTGAATGGTATAGAAAAGTAGAATATATTTTCTCAGAGCTGATGGCGGAGAGGGTGGTGGCAGCCGATGGTGTGGGTTTCTTGAATTTCTAATTCCATTCTACCATTTTTTGTACTGATTTGATTAGCTTTGAATAAGATTTTTCTCTCATTTTTTTGAAGTTCGATAAAAAAGAGGGCTACTTTGTTATTTTTTATTTTTTTTTGGGTAAATTTGGTTATTTTTCAATCATTTTTTTTTTGTTTTTTCTTTTTTTTTTAATTTAAAGAGAAGGGCAATTTTGTCATAAAAGACCTGCCATGCTAAGTTTTTCAAACGTTTGGGATGTCTGGTGCTATTTTTTAAAGTTATGGGCATATCTCCAACGTTTTTGAAAGGTTGGAGACCAAATATGCAATTATCCCTAAAACAATATTGGTAATTAATCATGGGTTATAGGGTTCAAAGAAGGAAAAAAGAAGAAAAATAAAAAATAGCTAGGAGAATATATTGAAGAAAAAAATCACATTAAAGAAAGATAAGAATATTAATCTTGACTTTACAGTTTGTTGAAGAAAAAATAAAAGAGAAATGCTACATAAAGAAAAAAATCATAGAATGAAAGATTTTTTTTTTTTTCAAAGTCTTTTAAAATTTTATGGGTGAATATGAGAGAAATTGTGATATTTTTTATTTATACATTACGCTTTAAAGATAGTACATAAAAAATTCTCTATAAAGTCATTAAAATTTATCGATATTTTGAATACTCCTGAATTTCGTAGAATTTTAAAAAGTCTGAATTGAATATTACATGACTTTATAAGACTTTTTAAAAGTTTTTAAAAATCTATATTGAATACCTCAAGACTTTTGTGGAGTTTAAAAAGTCTGAATTGAATACACCTGAACTTTAAATTATATAAAAGTTTTATCAAATCTTAATTGAATACATCCCCCTAAACTATTTAAAATGATTTTTGAAAAAACTCATACTTTACCCAACATTTTAACTTTATTTTACACTATAGTTTCGTCGTATAATTTTCTTTTGGTTCACTTTAACTTCACTATTTCATTGATTATAAAATATCTTTCTATTTTTTTTTATGGTGAAATAAAACAAATTATAAATTTAAATATCAATCAAACTACAATAAAGTCACAATAAAAACCACGACAAATAGTTTCGTATGTATTTAAAAACTAATACAAAGTTACAATATATGTCTTCTAAACAATATACGAAGTCACAAAACAACTTGATACTCCCAACAAGATTTTCATAACCCTCATAATTAATTACAAAAATGAGTGAATAGATATGAAGAAATTAACAACTAATTAGGGATGGCAACGGGGCGGGTTTGGGGCGGCCATTCTCATACCCGTCCTGTCGGAAATTTTTGGAAAGCTGGGCGGGGATCGGGGGCGGGTACGGGGCGGGGCGGGTATAAAAAAATTCCAGTTTATCGCACCGTTTAATTAATTAATTAATTAATTATATTATTTTTTATTTTTTTACATACAATTTAAATTTTAAAACATAAAAATAAAATAAAATAAAACTATTCGGGGCGGGTTCGGGGAATGCGGGGCGGGGACCATGATCCCGGCCCCGGCCCCGTTTAGTAATCGGGGCGGGGAATCCCCGCCCCATTAGGGGCGGGGCATGGCGTGGCGTGGCGTGGCGGGGCGGGGCGGGGCGGGGCGGGGCCGGGGCAGATTTTTTTGCTATCCCAAGGAGCTTTTATTGGCGCTGTCGTTGGTGCCTCTTTGCTTCGGGTCTCTCAACTAATGGTTCTACGGAGCTTTTGGGTTTTCAATGTTTGCCGGGCGAACATGGTTTGGTGTAGAATACTACTAAAATTAATTTTAACTTATTCGATATTTGATCGGAGTTCTAATGAGAGTTAGAGCATCTCTAATGCACTCCGTCTAAAATTAAATTTGCTGACTCACTCCGTCTAGAAGTACGTCTAAATATAGACGGAGTCTATAATTTAATGTGCCACATCATATAGACGAATTCCTTGTCAGCATGCATTGGAGATGGTTTTTTACAGTGGCGGATATAGACTTTTGTTCCAGGGGGGCACTACGTAAATAATAAGGGAAAAAAAAAATTTCAACAAAAATTATACATCGAAAACAAAATCAATATAATATATAAAATATGATAGGTATCCTATTAGTGTTGTAGATGAAATATGATGGGCTTTTTCAATATATTATCTCGTGTAGTACATTACAATATTGGATCTTTGCAAAATCAATTTTCAACATATTAATATGTTTGGAAGCTATTGTCTTGTATTAAATCATAATATTCTATTTTCCAACATCAATATAAATCTAATGCATATATTTGAACAAACCACTTTGAACAATAATTAATTATAATAGAAATTTGAGAAGGTCATGGAGATGGGAATGGGGAATGGACTTTTCTTGGGCCCCAAATGGTGGGAATGGGGAATGGGTTTTTCTTGGGCCTCAAATGGTGAGAGGGGGCCTGGGACCCCCCTTGTCCCCAGGTAAATCCGCCTCTGGTTTTTTATAACTCCGTCTATATATGCTTATGTGGGACGTCCAAAAAGTTATAGACAGAGTGTATTGGAGATGCTCTTACAATCTGAGTAGAATACACATTTGTGGAATAAGTAAGTGTGTATATATATATATATATATCCAAAAAGTTATAGACGGGGTGTATTGGATATGTTCTTATAATTTTAGTAGAATACACTTTTTTGAAATAAGTATATATATATATATATATATATATATATAACGATATAGTCATTCATCATTATCTATAATTTTACAATACTTTTTAAACCAAAATCATAAAAAGCAATCAATTAGCTCAAGTTGAGCGAAAACGCGCTTTCAGTCCCTTGGCAACGCGACACTTCTCTTCGTTCAGGCTTTCACACTCCGCCCAGTCGGCCACACATCTTCGGAGAGTTCACGAAAAGTAGTTGTAGCCTGTGGCAGAGGAAACGATGTCGTTTGCTGCGTCTCTACTCTCCACACCTTTCAAACCTCTTAGCCCCCGAATTCGAGCTTCATCTTCCGACATTCCCGACTTTCTCTCTCCTGACTGGTACCTCTCTCTCTCTCTATACCTCGCTATTGATATATATATATATATATATATATATATATATATATATATATATATATATGTCTGCATATATATGAAGCCCTTTTTTTTGTTTTTATAATTTTGTAATTTTTGTTATATTCGTTTCTTACCAGTGTTAATTATATTCACTTCAAAATTTGAAGTTATTTCATCTCAATAAAGTTGTCTGATACTTCATCAATGTAGATATCCTGTGTAATCAATATCTCTATGACATGTATATTCTCGAGTATGTGAGATTTTGCGAATATTTGGCTATTTATAATATAAAGGAAGATAATAGCAGGCTGCTGTAAGGGGCTTTTTTGAATTTTGTGATGGGTGGTGTGTAAAAAAAAAAAAAAATATTGTGTCCTTAATGTAACTAGGTTTAAAGCGTTTCGAATAAAAAATATTTTCTTACTTCTATTGCTCCATGACGCATAAACTCGTTGAAAATGATGGTCTTCGTTTTCAGCATGTTCATAACATTCAGAATGAAAAATAGCAACTTTCATGGCATGCTTCTTTTCGTGGGAAGTGGTAACCCTGGCCCAACAGGTTGGGTAAAAGTAGGAAAGGGGATTTGTCCTCAAGACTTACGATCGGAAGGGCTTGTTAATAGGCTTGTTGTCTTCTTGCACTAATATCTTGAGAACTAGTTTTATAGTTCCTGTTAGGATTTAATACTCATCCAGAATCAATAATAGCCAACAATAGATCCAAGAACATAAACAGAAAGTGAAAATCACAACACGAGAATTGTTTCGTTCTCTAACGAATAGTCAGTTCGTCTCTTTTAACTACATATGCCTTTGAGGCTCTACCAAATTAAAGGCCCCTTGCATTAAAGAATAAACTACCAAGATTACAAAGCATAAGAGTTATACAGATTATCCACCCAGAAATCACAAAGATTTCACAGACCAAAACCTCAAAATATACACTAAGTATACAGAGAACCACAAAGGAATCCTAATCCCCAAATCTCACAACTCGACCAACAAAATAGGTCCAAGTTAGTGTAGCAACTATAATGTGGAAACCAATTCTAGAAACACACTAAAAAAATCATCTAGACACTAGAGAGAAGAAGAAGAAAACGAAACAGAGAGAAGTGATTATGAAAAAGCTGTGCAAAAATACACTCTAACCTAATATGAGAATAAGCAGCCTTTTATACCCCAAACCAACGGATGAGATTGATCTTGATGATCCAACGGCCATTCAGATATAACAAGTCGCATTTCACCAACATAATTGGGCTCTCATATTTTGGGCCAACATTGTGGACATGGGCTGGGTGCAACAATGTAGACTTGGGCTATTCCATCATCATGGGTCATATACCAACTAATGGACTCAAAATTAACAGTTCCCTTTTGGCTTGGATTGATACTTCTGCAAATTTGGTCTGCGTTAAGCACTCTTAACAATGCACAAGTTTTTGCCAGATCAACATCTATTCCTCTGATTTGTTTCAATGTACATTTACAGGCTTGAGTCTCGCAGGAAAAGACCTTCTGGTCCAAGATTGAGTGTAATTTTCAAACCGTAGAACTCATTCAGCACATGCTGCCATCTTTCTCTTGTAGCATGTTGATTAAATCTATATTGTTTATAGTTTAGTGCAGAGGAAGCTGTGCGATACCAGCTTGATGCATTGATGTTCAATGACCAACCTCGGCCAGATTATGGGATTGAAGTCATGTACAGGGTACTTTGTAATCTCCAAACCGTTGCATTGTAGTTGTCGACTTTGATATGATATTTTTCACCTGTTGTTATCATGATCTCATTGATGTTATGTCCCATCAGTTTGCTGGATTTGATCCTTTTGAAAGATCTACCTATTTTGGGCCCTTCTTTGATTTAGGGCAGGTCAGTAAGTATTTAATCTTTGGCCGTTTTTTACATTTCTCCTTCACGATTTTTGGCTGCCACCACCTGGAAAGCGTTATACCACTTAATACCTGGGAAAAGTGAAGTATTAGCAGAAGCACTTCAAATTTGTTCAATCATCAAAGTTCCAGATGCTCTAAATGCATTGCTCCCACTTCCTAAAATATTGGCTGATAATTTGAGCAGTTTGAGCGGTTCAGACGGATCTTCCACCATTCAAGCTACCGAGTTTTGCTAGGTCATCGGGAAAGAAAGATCTTAAGCAGTTTACTTGTGAAGGAGGTAATTTGAGTTTTATATTTGTCCACATAACAACTTACATTATCTTTCTCCTGAAGGTCAGCATATGTGAAACAGAATCGCTATAAGCAGCGAGTTTGGATACGAGGAGCTCGACCTGAGGAAGAAGAAACATTTCAATTTACGATGGTTCAGGTGTGCGCATTGCTTTTGATAACTGACATTTAGATCTTCAGATCCTCATGCCAAGGATATGAACATGGTAGAAACTGATACAATTTGAGATCACTGTCCTGAACTTTTTGTCAAATAATTCTAAACCTTGCAATTCCCAATGAGCATCTCTTGACCAAAATATTGTGACAGCAATTGTTATTTCAATCCATAGTGAGTTTATGAGCCAATAGCTATTATTGCTGGCTTGCTGATGCAGCAAGATGAAGGAACTGTGTTTAACTGTTTCTTTTGATTAAAAGAAATTTAGACTGAGGTACCAATTTGATATTGAGAACTGGCAAATTTTCATGTGGCTGTTGAAAATTACATGATTCGACCAGGATATGACAAGGGGAATGGGACTTGGGACCGGGGGAATAAACTTCATCTCCTTATTATCAAAACCCTTAGTGAAATTTATTTTGTGGGTTCTTTTTCCTTCTTTGGCTCAAACCAGCACAAACAAATTGTGGCGTTGTTGTGGAATCCGCACTAGTTTAGTTAATTTTCTGGAAAAATGGACTGATCTTATGGGTCGTAGTCTAATCGTTTCTATTTGCATTTCATATGTTTTACTTTTTCCTTCTCGATTTCCCTTTGTTATCTCTTCAAAATATGTCTCTTACAATAGAAGGTACAAATCCTTGTTTTTTGCACTTCTTGATAATGTAATTCAATGGTGGCTTCTGACTTTCAGAGAGTTGGGGGTTCATGGGATGGATATTGGCTTACAGAATCTCTCCTTCACGACGGAGATAGTTTTTCTGGTGGCGTGGCTTACTGAAGGGATCACCCAGCTCGGAGATGGTGAACCTCTGTCAACTAGTCATGCCACACAATTGGTGCATCGAATTACACACCCGGACATTCAGCTTCTGTACATATGTATCACAGTATTAGGATGTGCAAATTGTAACTAGAGTTGCCCAAACTGGTTGATTGTTCCAAGATATAATTACAGCTTTCTGCATGTATATAAACAACCCCCCCCCCCCCCCCCCCCCCCCCCCAAAAAAAAAAAAAAAAAGTTTGAATTACAAAAATTTGTTTAAATAAGAATAATTATATTAGTCATTAGTTGTGATAATCATTCATTTAGGTGGCAATGGGCTTGTTGATTCATTGTTGAATAAAACCGTGATGCATTTTAATGCATTTGAGAATGAATCAAGGGGTTTAGTGTCACTTAAATTGGTAACGATGACTACTAATGATGAATATCATTATTCATGTAGTAAAATGTAACTTTAACTCTATTGGAACAATAATTCAAGGAATAATATTATTTGTCACCAGAGATTATCATTACGTGACAATGGGTTCATCGTAATTGAGTGGTAGACTTGTCGATCACCATTACTACTAATGATGAATAACATTAGATTTAAGACGTGTTTGGTACAAGTATTGAAAATAATTGAATTTTTTAAAAAATAATTTGTTTATTTTTAACTGTTTTTTTTTGGTAGACCATCAGTTGTTTTGTTTACTAGGAAAACATGTACAAGTATAGAAAATAAAAAATGTATGACAATATTTTCTATTTATAACTATTTTTTTTTACTTAATAAGTAACTTTACTTATAAGTAATTTTTTTGACTTATACGTGAATTTTTAACTTATACATAATTTTTTATCTTATGAGTTAAATTTTTAGTGATAGGTGAATTTTTTACTTACAAGTAATATTTTTCACTTGTTAAGTAAAGTTTTTACTTATTGGTGAATTTTTATTTATAAGTAACTTTTTTAAGTAATAAATGCATTTTCAGAAAAATTAACTCTTTTCATTTTCTGATTCTACTTGGGTCCTTAAAAGTTTAATCTCCTCGTATAGTATTATAATTAACGTGGGACAAACTTTAACGTAAGAAATTAACATGGTCTACCTGTCGTGACTCGTGAATCCTGATTCCTGATACCTTCGTGTGATCATTCCTGTTCCTGTTGTCACCCCACCACAGAATCAACATTCTCTCTCTTTGACACACACACACACTGACTGTGAGAGATGGAGGAAGCAAAGAGGAAAGCCAAGGCAGTGGTGGTGGGAGGCAGCATAGCAGGGATATCCTGCGCACACGCTCTTATCGCCGCCGGGTGGGATGTGGTGGTGCTCGAGAAAACACCTTCACCACCCACCAGTAGCACCACCGGTGCCGGCCTTGGAATTGACCCTTTGTCCCAGAAACTCATCCAGTCGTGGCTGAAACAACCGCAGCTTCTTGAATTCAACACGTTGCCTCTCACCATTGATCATGTGAGTACAAATTCCCCAGTCAAAAAACATATGTATGATGTATCAATCTTTATGTAAGCTTTATCAATTCATTTTATTAATTCACAATTTGATTTATAAATTTTTTGTTCAAGTCATCACTTAAACGATCAATATTGAAATCTTGATTTTCTTTTTCTTGTTGCTACTCGGGAGTTCGATAATGTCATAGATTTTCATATGCAAAATTGGGAACAATGATTCTGGAGAATTTTATGCAACTTTTTTGGGATTAATTAGGCTGAAAAATAACTAAGACAGGGAGAAAGCTTGGCCTCTAATTTCACCTAAACAGCTTATTACTATTGAATTCTTCTATGCATATAATAGGCTTTCAGTCATAGAAAGAAAAATTTAGTGTTTGGTTCGAGTCCAACGCGTTATGAGGTCTTGGTCATATGGATGCCTTACGGCTCTATTTCTCGTTAGACAAATGATTGTAAATAAAGTTCATAGCTTAAGCTATCTTCTCGAGAAAAATCTTGTACTTTGCTTGTTCATTACGGTCAATACCTGCTATGTTAAGTGGATGCAGCTCTCACATTGAGTTGAAGGACAAACCATTATAAATCTACGTGTTTTCGATTTCATTCTATTATTATTGTTCTCATAAGAAGGGATTAGGTCCTGGCCGATTTCATTCTATTATTATTGTTCTCATAAGAAGGGATTAGGTCCTGGCATATGAAATAATGTGGAAACAAGTTAGGTCCTGGCATATGAAATAATGTGGAAACAAGTACCTTGGTTTCGATGTTTCCTAATGTTGTCTTAGACTCTGAGCCCAGTGTACTTTTGAGAATCCTTGTATTATCTTAGGAACAAGCAACAGATTGGGACAAGAAAATTTCCTGGACACTGACAAGAGATGAGAACTTCAATTTTAGAGCAGCACACTGGGCTGATCTCCATAGCCTTTTATACAATGGATTGCCGCAGGGAGTTGTTTTATGGGGGCACTTTTTCCTCTCCTTCTGCGTCTCTGATGCAAAATCTGTGAAAGTAACAACTAAAGTTCTTCAATCTGGTGATACAATTGATATAGAAGGTGATTTGCTTGTTGCCGCGGATGGTTGTCTGTCATCAATTCGTAAAACTTTCCTCCCCGACCTTAAACTCAGGTTTGTGAATAAAACAGACGTTAGATATTATTGTAATTTAGGTTTCTTTCTCAAGCGTAGTTTTTAGTCTTTTCATCTGCTGTTTTCGTGTCTATTTCGTATTAATGAATAATATGATTGCATCTTGTTTACCGTGGTACCGGAGCAAATTCCGATTCTGTCTTAAACTAAAAAAAGACATTAAATTACATACTTCCTTGTGCTCTTGTTCTGCAATGAGAATTCAAGAACTATGACACTTTGTTTCTTGGAACGACATCTGTTTACGGTTAGATATTCGGGTTACTGTGCTTGGAGAGGGGTCCTTGAATTTTCAGAAAACGAGAACTCAGAAACCATTCTGCAACTCAAGAAGGCATTTCCCGATCTTGGGAAATGCAATTACTTTATCCTAGGAGTTGGAACTCATAGTATCCTTTACCAGTTATTTAACAAAAGGATGAATTGGATTTGGTATAATAATCAACCAGAGCCAGATCTTGAGGTATTTTTTTGCTCTCATCCTTCTTTTGTATTATACCACGATTTTTCCTAGGTTTCTTTTCCTTTTCCATTTTTTTTTTTTTTTTGCTCTTTTCTATGTTTCTTATGACATTCTATGACATTAAGACAGGAACGCCGTTATAACGAGCTTTCCTTTTTGACATAACTCAGAGATACTCAGTTACAACGAAAGTTAGCAGAGACATGATTGAAGAAATGTATGAAGCAGCAGAGAAGGTTTGGATTCCGGAATTCGTGAAACTGATGCGAGAAACTAAAGAGCCTTTCCTGAATGCCATATACGATAGTGAGCCACTAGAACGAGTATTTTGGGACAACGTGGTTTTGATCGGAGATGCAGCTCACCCGATAAGTCCTCATGGCGCGAGAAGCACAAACATGTCGATACTAGATGCTGCAGTATTGGGCAAATGCCTTGAGAAATGGGGATTGGAGAATCTAAATTCGGCTCTTGAAGAATTTCAGTCTATTCGACAGCCAGTCAATGCAGAACAGGTTCTGTTTTCACGAAGGATGGGACGTATTAAACAAGGTTTAGTTCTTCCTGATCGCGAGCCCTTTGATCCAAGAACAGCAAGTGAAGAAGATTGTGTGAAGCTGCAGCTAAGGAACATCCCTTTTTTCTCTGATATTCCTTACATATTAATGTAACTATGTACTCATGTGGTCAATTCCATAATTATTGAAAAAGAGACTTAGTTTATTGTTGTTGTATCGATGTAGTGAATTGAGCGTGTCATGGTTGAGTAAAGCGTTGGAACATTTCTTGGGTTTTTATGTTATTGCGTGCTAAATTGTCTTATAATTTATGGGGTGAAGCTTTATTTGTTGCTTGTTATATTAGTAATAGGATTCTTTCAAAGAAACTTAAGATCTCCCTTTATGAATTGTGAAAAGTGAAAAAATCAAACATTGGATATCTTAAAGTGTGAGGATATCTTGCATATTTCAAAAACACCGTCCTAAAAGGACCAAGTTAGGTTCAAGAGGCATCAAGTGCGCATTTGTAGGATATTCTTTAAATAGCAAAGCGTATAGGCTACTTAACCTAGAATCCAATGTTATTGTAGAATCCCGGAACGTAAAGTTATTTGAGAATTCAATAAGTGTGGACTCAAGAGAAGATTATGGCTTCATCTTATAAATATGTTGTTGAGTCTAGTGAATTTCAAAAAAGTGAGAAAGTCTGTAAAGAAAATATATTAGGACCAAATGAGATAGATTCTCAACGAATTACTCTATGCTTGGTGGAAGCAGACAGAAACGTTATAGTAAGAACGATTTTATTTGTTCTTCAAGTCGAGAGTGATCCTAAAACGTATAAAGGGGCTATAGCTTATAGAGATAGTATTTTTTGGAAAGATGGTATAAATGAAGAGATGTTTTCTATAATATGTAACAGTACTTGAAAAATTGTCGATTTAACAAAGATGTCAAAATCACTGTAAGTGGGTATTTTGGAGAAAATATAATACTGGTGGTTCAATCCAAACTTTTAAAGCAAGATTATTGGCTAAAAGTTATCGACAAAAGGAAAGAATAGATTATTTTGACACTTATGCATGTGTAGCTATAATTATAACTATTATGATTTTATTTGTTTTAGCTTCCATTTATGATTTACGTGTTCATCAAATGGACGTAAAAATTGTATTTTTAAATGGAGATTCAAATAAAGAGGTTTACATGGAACAATCGAAAGGTTTTATACTACCCAAAAATCAAAATAAAGTATGTAAATTAATTAAATCTCTATGGATCAAAACAAGCACAAAAAATTGGCATGATAAATTTGATAATGCTATCATATCTATTAGTTTTGTACACAACATGGTAGATAGATGTTGTATACAAAAACTAGTAATAGATATGTTGTATTTGTTTGCTTGTAGGTAGATGACATATTGATTATAAGTAATTACATGGATGGTGTTACAGAAACGAAGATGTTTCTATTTTTCACATTTAAAATGAAGAATCTTGGTCAAGTACATACCACACTAGGTATTAAAGTGATCAAGAACTGTGGGAGTTATGCATTAACACAATCACATTATATTAAGAATGTGATAAATAAGTTCAAATACTTGAAAATAAAATAAACAAATACCCCATTTGATTATCAAACTTGTGAAGAATGATAGAAGGACTATTTCACAACTTAAATACGCTAGTGTAACTGGTAGTCTAATGTATGTGGTATAGTGTACAAGGTCGGATATTGCATTTGTAGCAAGTAAACTTAGTATGTTTACAATTAATCCAAGTGTCGAACATTGGAATGCTATTTGTAGAGTTCTTGGTTATTTAAAGAGGACTAAAGACATTGAGCTCTAATATTTCAAGTTCCCGACTATTTTAGAAGGATATACCGACGCTAGTTGGATATCAAATACGAGTGAAAGAAAGTCTACTTTGTGTTTACCCTTGGAGAAGGTGCAGTTTATTGGATATCCAAGAAACAAACTCGTATAACATACTCGACTATGTAATATGAGTTTGTTGCATTAGCACAATCAGGAAAAGAAGCTGAGTGACTCCGTGATCTTCTATATGAAGTTCCATTGGATAAGAATAATGATTCTTCTATCTCGATACTATGTGATAGTCAAGCCACATTAGTTAGAGCCTATAGTGAGATTTATAATGGAAAGTCTAGACATATGAGTCTTAGACATGATTATGTAAGAAAATTCATTAATCAAAAGTGGAATAATTTTTCTTGCGTTTGTGAGATTGAGCAAAAATTTAGCCGATCCATTTACAAAGCTACTTACTAAAGAGTTAGTAAGATTAATATCGAGTAGGATGTGGTTGAAACTCCTTAATTAAATCCACCAATGACGGCAACCTTACTTGTCATTACGAAATGAGTAATTCACAAGTTCAAAGAGTAACAACAAGTCATTCGATAAGTGGATGATTCGTATCACTTAAATTATACATACTCTACCATAATGATGTAAGTGCATGTTGATGTTACATTTCAAAGGTTGAGTTAAAAACTCTTAATAAAATTTAGTACGTAATACAATTTTCTTCATTATAATAAAGACATTGTAAAAATTTCACCATATAAACTTAGAAGTGATGTCGCTTCAAAGAAAATTTGGAGTTTACTTTCTGAAAAGCTCATCAAACCGGATGCAAGGCCATTAACACACGAAGCAAACTTCTATGGAAAATAATGAATGAGTGTGTTCATGTTTGCAACATTGCCGATATTATCACAAGGAATAGCGGTTCAAATCCAAGGCCATCCGGGATTTCGATATTACTATGCGATGTTTAGACTAAGGTAAGGTTCAAATTGAAAGTAACCTTATTTTAGGCGTAAATACCATTTAAAAGATGAGTTTTAAATATATATTTGGGCAAGTGGGAATTATTGGAAATTGTAGTTCAAATATATTAACAATATAATAGGGAGATTGTCGGACAAAAAAATCAAAATTTTAAAATAGAATGGTGAAACATTTCAACTGACCCCTACCAAGGCCGCTGCCGAACAGCAGTAAGCAAACCGCGGTCCAACCACAGCATCCAAAGATAGTATTGCCCCCGTATGCTTACCGCGGTAAGTAAACCGCGGTCGGATAACTGCAAACAAGGACAATCTACCACCGTCGTTTTTTCAGTTTTGAGGCACTAAAAGGTGCCTCTAGTGCCTCTTCGCCTCAAGTGATGTGTTCCCCTAATTTTGGTGTCTTTACACTATAAAATAAAGTGGAATTTGATGAAAAACATAACATGAAATCATCTCCAAACAACATCAAATTGAGAAATATCAAATGCATATATCCAAATCTCAAATTTCTTTCATTCCAAAAGTTCAATTTTTCTGGATTTCATTTGTGTTAGTGCAATCCGATTGGAGGCTTAAAATCCACTAAAGCTATTTGAATGAAGACCCTTTAGAATCTCATTTCACCAAGAGGGTTCAAATAATAATTTTAGGAAAGCATTGTACCCGCTTCAAGTCCTATTTTTCATTCTTCATATCTCAAGAATTAGTTCAACAACAACTACGAACCTTCTCATTTTGATCAACTAAGTCGTGGACATCTGGTATCTATAAAAAACAAAATTCAGCATTTAATGTCTACATGCAGTCACCAACGGTGATACTTGGCAATCGTCGAGCGCGTGAAAGATTTGACTGTGACCTTATATAAGTAGGATATGATAAGGCTCTAAGTCACCCGCTCGGCCAGGTGGTGAGCACCAAAAGACCAAAAAAATGGCTAAGTTTCTAAATCACTCTATTGACCAAGTGGTGAGCACTATAAAGCCAAAAAATGGCTAAGGCCGAAAATCACAAACTCGGTCGAGTGATAAACATTTTCAAAGTTAAGAATTGGCTAAGACTTAAAACCATCCAATAGAAGTTGGTTTAGCTATGTAAACGTTCAAAAATGTACATACAACAAATTCAAGTCGAAGGTATGTGAACAAATGGAAGCTTAAATTACGTTCCATTAGAAAGAAAGAATAGAAACTAGGGGTTCGACCCAACAACACGTAGAAAAAAAAAGAGTCCACGAGGCAGAATTGCAACCATGAATTCGCCCACTTCCCCAGGAAAAATAAAAATTACAGAAGTAAAGTAAACATTGTTTCTTCCTCTCCAAATGATACAACTTGGTAGAGGCGAAAAACTCTCAGCCGATTAAGTGGATCTCCAAATGTCACAAATTGTTAGAGGCATCAACGAACTAACTAGATGGTAAAACCTTAAAACTACAAGTTGACAAAGGAATAAACCACTAGGTCGATTGACCAAGTATGTTGGAAATTTATAGCCTAAGTCAAATGTATAACAACATTAAGTGCATGTGGAAAGGCTTGTGCAAGTCAGAATGACCATGTTTCAGCATTAAAAAAGATATTGGGGTCTCGGTCGCTATCGTGCATAAATACTTGGATGTAAAAAGATCTACGGGGCTCGACAAAAAATACTTGTGAAGGAAAACACGAATGTAAAATGACTTTCTACCATCACATATTTACAAAAAATAAAGGAGAATTCCCCCACACTCAAAGATGGCATAGCTACTCCTCAATGATAAAATCGCTAATGAGCGTAGGGAGAGGGGAAGGCTGGCTTATGATGCTAGAAATGGACAGGAAACCTATCATAGCAATCAAGAACTCTTGAGAGCGTGCATCTCCACAAGTCTGGATATAAGTCAGTCGACTATGTTGACTCATAAGTCGGTCAACCCTTGTGTACAAGATAAGGAGGTCGACGCCCATACACCACAACTCGATCAACACCCTTTGTAACATATCATCCCTTGAGTACCTCCATTGGGCTAATAGGACATCCTAACTTGGTCAAGGTCGAGCAACATCCCACTACATTTGGTAGAACCTTCAAAACACAGTTCAGGCCGGGTCACCACTAACACGCACAACCCATATATTCGACGATTCTAAATAAAAACACTTGTACAAAGATTTTGGTGCCATGTAGGCAATGTGAGAATATAAATATAGAGCATCGAAATCAAGGTAAAAATGTGATTCATTCTCCACATTTTCCCAAATTTTTACAATTATATTTTCTCTCACTATAAGATACTAATTCTAACTCTGGGGAAAACGGGAGAGAGTTCCCTCACACCTTTTTTCATGTCATTTGGAGCACGGAGGAGCTCATTCCAACGACCTCATTTTTTTAGACAGTTTGAGTATCTAAACTTAAACATTTAATTTCGTTTATATTCATGAGTTTGATTAACGAAAAAGTTGACGTAATATACTTTCATGGGACAATGAGAATGGAATGTCGACCATGGAACAAGAGAATCTTATAATATCAAAGTAACTAAGTATCTTAAGGTTATTAAATTTGATGGGCAAGGAAATCTTATAATCCGAATTAATTAGTTATCGGTAAAGTCATTAAACTTGATTGTTTTGATCGGCATGGCTTGCTTGCTTAGTTATATCTAATCATCCAGTTGTTGAATGAATTATCGACTTTTAATCAATATGCATGAGTACAAGTACTTCATGTCTAAGTACTTTTTTTTGAAAACAAAGATACAGTCCATAAACAAGTGCATATCAATACAACATAGGTTAAACATTTATCCCTAGTACAAAACAAACAAGGGAAACATTAAATTAGCAATTCGGAGCTCCAAAATGAGAGATCGATCATTGTTACGTCTTAACTAGGTTGATATGAAACGAAAACAAGAAATGAGACACGACTTGTAGAATATTATTTCTAAAAAAAGGATAACACAAAATCGTATGAAAACATTGCACAAAAAATTATAATTATCTTTATAAATTCAACATATTTAACATTAAAAAACTCCAATCACTTTGTTGATTTCTTTTGTAGTACTTAAGTTAAAAATATAAAAATACAAAACCCTTAAAGATCTTGATTTAAATAAATAAAAAAAATCTCTAAAAAATGTAAATTGTAAAAAGAAAAAATATTCCATAACCAAACTTGTCCAACTGTAAATATTAAATAGTAAAAAATGAAAAATAAAAATGGGTCTTTTATTGTTTCATCCCTAACTTCTCTAATTTCTCCACTTTTTTCTTTAATATGGTCTTCCTTGACTTCACATTTCTTTTCAACTTCAGTTGAGTCCTTCTCCTCACTCTCTAACTAGCTGCTCTCTCCTCTACAGTTTCTTTTTCCGAAGCCATGAATGCCAAATCTTGAAAGCAATAAACCCCAACTTGAATTTAATTTGCATTTATGGATAGTTGGACTCCAACTTAAATTTAATTCGCATCTCTAACAATTTGAACATAAGATCTCCCCCCTTCCTCCATTTGAGAGAACTTATATTGAGTGTTAATACTAATTGAGTAACGGGCGCAAAGACACTACATCCAGCTCCCATATTTAACTTTGAAAAATTGGTACAAATGATCCATAACTTTTGCTTTCAGTGCAGAAATGATCACTATTTATTTTATTTTATTTTATTTTTGCATAGAAATTTCTAACCTATATGTTTTGGTACACAAAAATAAATATACCCTTAATTTTAATTAGAGAAAATTACAATTGAATTCTTTATTTTTACAAAATGTACAAATGAGTTTGGTACATTCATTAAATAATATTTAATTTAACATATTAAATATAGAGAAAATTGGACAAACTATCTAAATCCAGAAGTATATTTTGAAATATGTCTATTTTTTATAACATTTGATTAATTGACCAAATTAAAAAAATTTGGATAAAATTACCCCTAGATTATCAACTAAATATTTATTATATCCATTTTCTTGTCTTCCCAAGATTAGTCTCTCTCTCTAACTTAAACAGTCTCTCTCCTCACTTTCTCCACCATTGTCGCTACCATAAGTTTCATTTCCCACTCTCATTTGTTATTTTTGTGGCCGGATTCTCTCATTCTTATCCATATTCAAATATATTGTCACATCTGTTAATGGTTTTTTGAGTCATTTGAAGAAATCGGCCGATTTAAAAATTTTGAAATCAATTATAAGCTATTAAAAGTTGAGAAAATTAATATATTTTTTTATATAGATTACATGAAATTTAAATTTGATATAATATATCTTTATTTTTTTGTCGATATATTTTATGTTGTTGGGTAATTTTTTTTTCAATATTTATATATTAGTGGATTGTATTAGATATTGAGTTTAATTTACAAATTTTTTTGATATAATTTGTTGGTATATTTTGTTGTTAAGAATGAAATTAGTTACATTTTGTTGAAAATATGCAAAAAAAGAGAGCACAAAACTCCTTTGTTTGTTGACAAAATAGACAATCATTTTGTCGACATCGACAAAATGGGAACCAAAATTTGACATCGACAAAATGGGAACCAAAATTTGACATCGACAAAATAGGCGATTTAAAAAGGGTATTAATTTAGTGTCTATTTTGCCTGTATCTATTTTGTCGATATCATCGACAAAAAAAAATTGTCGACGTCGACATACTTTTTGTCAATGTATTTTTTGATATCGAAATATTTGAATTGATAGCTTCTCTAAGAGGCTATTATGTTACATTCAACTACTATTATGTGACATTCAACTACTATTTACAAAAGATTATATTTAAAATTTTACATCTAATAAATAAAATATTTACAAATGTTATAAAAAATTGTCATATTTCAAATCCACTCTTTACTTTTGGGTACACTTCAAAATCCCCCTTAAATATAGTTGTGTCAATTAAAATTTTATAAGAGAAAAAAATATAAAATTATTGTGCTTTAAGTATATGTAATTCCTATGTGATGTGAAAAAACTTGAATAAAAATTAAGTTAAATAAATAACAAAATGGCATATATAATTTTAGGGGAATGATCTTCTGCCCATGATGGGTAGGAGATATGTTGCATAGTGCAGATGTGGGAGTGCCACGTCAGCAGTGGAGCCCACAACTATGTGTGGGACACAAATGTGTCCACACACAGCGAACAACATATCTCCTGTCCACCATAGGCAGGAGATCATTTCCCTATAATTTTATGTCCACCATAGGCAGGAGATTATTTTCCTATAATTTTATGCATTGAATGAATCTTATTATATTTTTTTTTAAACATAAAAATACTAATAAAAATTAATTTACACATTATGTGTTTTTTAATTTTTGAACGATAATAAAACGATAAATTAAAATATGAAGAATACAGTTGGAGTTCTAATATTTATAGTTAATAAAAAAATATTTCAATTAAATAAAAGTATTTGAGCATCAAATTTGTGACAAAGTTATTTTTCTTTCTATGTTATAGCGATAAAATAAAATTTTAAATTTTAAATAATATAATTACATAATAATAATAAAATAATTTTATTTAACATGTTTGTTAATAATTACGAGCTTAAAGTTTAGTTATTTTATAATAATTTATAAAATATACAAAAATAATTTAGTATATTATTAATTTGGTCAATAAAATGCTAATTCAAAAAAAAAAAAAACTATTTAGTTTCCCTTAATTTTTTATAAAAAAAATAAAAATATCGGACCTATTTACATTTTTTATAAATGTTAGGGATCAAATTTCAATTTTCTCTAATTAAAACTAAAGATATATTTGTCTTTTTGGTCAAATAAAGATCAATTATGCACCAAAACACATAGATTATGAACTTTTATTATAAAAAAATAAACGTTAAAAACTATTTTTCACACTGAAAACAAATTATTTGCGATAATTTTCCTTTAACTTTTAACATAGGTATGATGCATTTCATACAAAGTGAATTTAGACAGCAAAAATGTCACAATATATATAGAAAATCAGGTAGAAGAAACTTGAAACAAAATGAAGTTCGACTTCCATAATGAAATTCAACAAAAATTTAAAAAATTATATTTGTGCATGAAACTAAGAAGAAATTTCGAGGAAAATGAGGTAACTTTTTTATTGCTTTCCAATGTAAGAATATGTTATTGCAATCCTTGGTGTTTGTACTATTGTTTTGTCCTACCTCTTAATTAATTTCAAGTGGACAATCATTTCCAGCATTTGAAAAACAAAAACAAAGTGGTCTTCATCCTATAATTTTCATCAAAATTACTTGATATTTTTTACTAAATTATATTCTTGGGAGTCAAGAAAATGCCATTTCCCCCATAAAACATGTATTCGTTTTTGTACTTTTGGACAAGAATAATTATGTTGTTAAAATGATGCAAATATTATATTATGTTTAAACATGCAAACAAATGGATAGAGAGATGATTTATAAAAATGTAGGAAAAAGAAATGTGGAAATGTGAATACGGTAGATATAAGAGTTTGACTCTTTTTTTAATATGATATTGTCTTGCATAGGTGTTTATTAACTATGGCACTAGTTTTCCAAAATACAACAAAAATCATTACGAGTAGCATTCTAAATTGCGAGAACAGTAAATCGAACGATGTTTAGGACTCTATTTAATATGAAAATCGGATGCAAAATGTACGCGAAAAAATATTTTAAAATAAAAGTGCAAAAGTATGATAGTGCAAAGATGAATTGTGTTACATCTTAGTACCACGTGGCCTAGTTAAAGTCAAAGTTATATAGTGGAGACGATGACATCACCACCAATGATATTCTCTTAATTCCAAGGAGGTTTGAGAAAAGGATGTTGAAAAGTCGAGATGGTCAAGACCGACCTCAATGGTGTGTTGAGCAAGCCTCCTCTGACAGGAGGCAGAGACATTACCATCGAGGCTATTCGTTTAATTTCGAGGAGGTTGAAAGGCCGATGTGATCAAGACTGACTCCAATGGTGTGTTGAGCAGGCCTCATCTGACATTCTACGAATCAAACCTGAAAAGACTGATGGGACAGCCTGCCAATGCGACTTGTCATGGTTATAGTCCCCTAGCATGCAGCTGAAAGGGAACATTTTCATTAAACCACTGACATGACACTAGGATGTGATACGATGATTCTTCAGATTGCGCCACTTGTCACACATCAAAGGGGCTAGCCAATTGGCTTTGGCTTATAAATACCAAAATCATAACTGCAAGAGGATGGGAGAAAATCCAAATAGCAAAACGATATTAAATAAAGTCCTTTCCATTGATTAATTTAAGTGTTATTCAACTCACTTAAGTGGTCGGTGTTTTAGAGGTTCTCAAGCCTGTTCCTCAGTCGTTACGCATCTCTCCCACACTCAAATATATATTCTACTCTCTTTCCAGTATATAGTTGAGATCGGTACGCTAACATGGCCATCCAAACGTGTTTGTAAAACACATGTAGGCAAACGAGGTTTGAGAATCCTATTGACTGTCATTTTTGGAGGTCAGCAAATTGTACAAATTTGTAAATGAGGGTCCTATTTATAATTGTTGAAAAGAAAACATTTGATTTTCCAATTTATAAAATCTACTATATTAAATAACTGTTTAAACATACTTTTTATCTATACACTTCGTAAGATCCATAATTTATTATCTACTTATTATCTACACATTCTATATAACCCATAATTTATTTATTTAAAAAATAATTTCAACACTTTCAAACATGCTCTTATAAAATCAATTACCAACAAATTCTTGCTGCAAAACAAACAGACTTCGACATTAACATCCAAATATATTTGCTTGGTAATAGCTGCAAGCCCGATACCTTTGAGGCCTGTGCTACACTGTTTTGGGCTTGCACCTGCAAGTTTAAGGGGGTATGAATCAATTGACATGAGAAAGTGCTACACTTGAACAAATACCTTTAATACACGTCTAGTACTATTAAGTCATATTTATCAAGGATCCTATGGAAGAAATTTTAGACTTAATTGAGTAGTTGAAAGACCGATTTAGGTGGTTCGAACGTGTTTTGCATTTGTCTAAAGATGTTCTATGTTCAAAAGAGTGGTACGATGTGATCAAATTATTGTATCCTAATGCGTCGATTCTAGTGAGATTTACAGTTTGTAACTGTATGCTTATTTTTTAATTTGTCATTTAAAGTCCTTTCAATTTTATAGGTAAGTGTCAATTCTCTCCCTCTACCTTTCGAATTTTCATTAGTTTAAAACATTGTTAAGTCAAATTAAGGATAAGTGTCTGCATCTATTATTGTTGTTGCTAACAACAAAAGTCAATCTTAATCTCATGATTTTGTCCCTATATCATGCTTCATGACTAAATTCAAGGTCTGGTTTTGAACTCTCACCAAACTTTGAAAGATCCTTTTTAAGAAAAAATTGATTCCATACTTCATTTGATTTTGTATGCATTCTATACAAGAGAAGCAATATTTTTCTTAGAAATTTCATTTTTCTTAAAAAATTCACATTAAATAATATTGGCTTATTTGCACAAATGGTCCCTAACTTTTGCACTTACTGCGAGTTGAAGACCTATCTTTTTATTTTTGGCAGTTTAGCCCCTATTTCAAATGTTTTTGGCGTCAATGGTCCTTTTCATGAATTTCCATCCAAATCACCGTGAAATTTGACGGTATAAATTTTTTTATTTAAAAAGGGCTTATTTGCACAAATGGTCCCTGACTTTTGTAAAGGAAAATTTGCAGCAAAAGTCCCTAATTTTTCAAAAAGTGTTGAAAAGTCCCATAACCTTTTAATCCTAACACATATGACCCCAAATTTTTTTGACAATTTTACTCATAACTTAAATAAATTAAAAATAACTCATAAACCTTTTCAAAAATACAAATAAGTCCTATATCTTTTTATTTTTTACATATTTACACTTAAAATAATAAAAAGTTTGTCATCAAGTCCCATAACTTTTAATTTTGTTCACCAAAATGATATTTAAAATGTGTTTGATTAAAATCAGATTTTTTTAGTAAAAGTTGTTGAAATGTGTGGTTGAAAAGTTGTGAGACTATAAAATGTGTGGTTAAAATTAATTGTTGACTTTGACTTTAGTTTTTTAACAAAATCAAAATTAAAAACAAACGGGCTCTTAAAGTCTCTACAGATTTTGTCCAGTGGTCCATTAATTAACAAAAAAATTATACTCATGATCAAAATTTGACCAATTTAAAATTTTAATTTATTTTTCATACCAATTTTAAAAAAAGGTGGTGGTGGGCTGAAGATTGTGAAGAATTTTTTTAAAACTATTATTTAGTAATTGGTAGAGCTGGTAAATGGGCTAGATGGACTGGCCCAACCTGAAATTAGACGGGTCACATAAAAGATTGGACTGGGCTAATCCTGACCCAATTTTACATAGACTAGTATTTGCTGGGACAATCCAGCCCGATTTTGGGCCACATGGCCAATGGGCCAGCCCAACTTACATTTTTAATTTATTTTTTAAAAATAATTACTTATAATTTTGTAAAAAAAACAAAAAAAAAAAGCTCGCCTAGTTTTTATTTGATCAATTTTTGAAGTGTTTGAAGTGTAGGGTAGGGACTTGGACAAAATTTTTTTTTATCAAGCCAGTCCGGTTGGCTAGTTGTATCGGGCTAAATTGACCTAAATTTTATTTGATCAATTTTTTTTGGACCAGCCCAGCCCAGAGACCGAGCTATCTGGGCTAGCCCACTAAACTGGCCCATTTTGCCACATTTAGTAATTGATATGAAAGATAAATTACAATTTTAAATTGGTCAAATTTTGATCATGGGTATAATTTTTTTGTTCATTAATGGACCACTGGACAAAAGCTGTAGAGACTCTAAGAGCTCGTTTGTTTTCAATTTTGATTTTGCTAAAAAGCTAAAGTCAAAGTCAACAATTAATTTTAACAACACATTTTATGGTCTCACAATTTTTCAACCACACATTTCAACAACTTTTACTAAAAAAATCTGATTTTAATCAAACACATTTTAAATGTCATTTTGGTGAACAAAATTAAATGTTTTGGGACTTGATGACAAATTTTTTATTATTTTAAGTGTAAATATGTAAAAAATAAAAAGATATAGGACTTATTTGTATTTTTGAAAAGGTTTATGAGTTATTTTTAATTTAAATTAGAGGGGTAAAATTGTCAAAAAAAATTGGGGTCATTTGTGTTAGTATTAAAAGATTATGGGACTTTTCAACACTTTTTAAAAGATTAGGGACTTTTGCTGCAAATTTTTCTTTACAAAAGTCAGGGACCATTTGTGCAAATAAGCCCTTTTTAAATAAAAAAATTTCTACCGTCAAATTTCACGATGATTTGGATGGAAATTCATGAAAAGGACCATTGACGCCAAAAACATTTGAAATAGGGGCTAAACTGTCAAAAATAAAAAGACAGGTCCTTAACCTACAGTAAGTGCAAAAGTCAGGGACCATTTGTGCAAATAAGCCAATAATATTTCATAAGTACGTATAACAATTGTGTTTTTTTTTTTCACATACAAAATACATTCTATAGCTTAATATATAAGTTAGCACATGTTTGGTGGTGTTTAAATTATAATTTCAGCTAGTCAAACTAATCAATCATATTTTTATCTACATATTTCATATAACTCACAACTTACAACCTATTTTTTATCCATACATTCACTAACAACTTATATTATAAGCACTTAAAAAATAATTTCAGCACTATCAAACACGTGCTAAGTTAAACGCATAAGCTTTTACATGAATATTTGTTCTTCTTTCGATTTTTATTTATGTTATAATTCTTACATTCCATATAAAATCAGAAATAAATTTATTCTCATTTTTTATTAAATGGAGAAATAAATTTATTCTCATTTTTTATTAAATAGAGAAATAAATTTAATTAACCGACGTGAAACATATTTTCAGAGAGATTGAGAATAAGTGAATGTGTACTGTGTACAACGTCATAGGATGCAAATATTGAAAGTCCAATTCGAGTTGTATTATCTTTAATTTGTTTTATTTACAGTTAAAAAGTATGTTTTTTACGTTTTACAAAATTAAGAAAATGACAGAAGTAAAAAATATTTCATTGCGTTTGCCGGGAGTCGAACCCGGGTCTATTGCTTGGAAGGCAATTATCCTAACCGTTGGACTACAAACGCATTGTTGCCGTAACTTCTTATATTTTAATATATAACCGTACTGTTAATAGTATATCAATAACATAACCTTCTTAGTTCAGGAGGTCTGCAACAAACCCGATGTCAAAGTTTTGCAAACAAGCATTACCTTCTGATAAAGGAAAAGTTTTGAACGCGAAGCCTCCCACCTGTGTCAGAGGCCTTAGACAAGTTGTAAATCGAGAAATGTGCACGAGTGGCAGGGATTTGAGGGAGATAGCCAACAAGCCAACCCCCAAGACAGACCCTTACAATATTTCAGTAAAAATCTGCCCCACACAGAAATTGAATATGCGTTTACCTTGTAAACATAACATGTGGTCCAACTACACCTTCGTCACTTCAAATCCCACAACTCCTTTCGTGATACTCTAATTTGATATTTCGAAACAAGTCGTTAAAGGTGTAATAAACAAATTGTAAAATAACCTCTACGGTGGCAGGTATAATTTTTTTTCCCTGGTTGGTTCTACCGTATAATTCCAATGATAAGTCCAGTGTTAATTGTGGTTTTATCCCTAAATATGTTAATATTTGAAAATTTAGTCTAATAAAGATTCCTTCTGGTACATAACCCTAACCCACAATCATATGCTGATTTCCATATTTTGTCATATCTTCAACTTGCCATGGCTTTATATTAAAATTTAAATTAGTCCATTACAAACATACCTAAAAATTCAATAAATTGAAATGTTTGATAAAGTAGAGTGACAGTATTAGATTAAAGAGAAGCAACATATCGTATAATACTACTGTATACCAAAATTGTCTCAATTTAAAATCATCGTCTAGTATGTAAATTGATTATCTAAAAATAGCAATTTGGATGGATATTGACTCCTATAAACTAATATGATGATTTTAATATACCATAGAACGGATTTTCGTTTCTAGAAAAGCCCATATCACACTTCAAATAAAAAATAAAAAATAAAAAAAAGACACTTTTTTTTCAAAATAATAATAATTTAAATAATAGGAACTAAAGTACAAAAAAGCATCAAAAGAACACAGAACTTCTTTCTGTTTAGGACTTCACTACCAAATTAAAGATTCTCAAATGTCAACACAGTTCCAGAAATTCAAATTTTAATCCAATTTGGTTGGTATTGAAATGTAATAAAATATATAGTTCTAGGAGTAGTAGTAATAAATGTTTAATTATTATTTTTTCCTTATTTTAATAATTTAATAAAGTTATACAGGACAGCTTTGTTTGGCCTTACATGGACACATACTGAAGTTGGATGCGTGTATCTTTACATTTATAGGGTTTATATATTAGTATACCGTTTTTTTACGATGGGATCTGATCTTAGGCTTTATTATGATGATAGATTGAGGAATGAGATGAACAAATTTTAGAGATGATCGATTGAGGGAGATAGATTGAGGAGATGAACATGTTTTGAAGATGATCAATTGAAGGAGATGGATTGAAGCGGTCAGCAAATTTTAGAAGAGATGATTTTGTGAGAAGAAAAATTGAAGACATAGTGACACAGACATTTAATTACTTTTTGTGTGTCTGTAGCGATTTTTTTTTTTTTTACAATTGTGATCATAAATATTTAACTAAAATAATTTATTTATTATTATATTGTAATGAAGTTGACTATGGACCGACAAATCTTCTTAGGATTCAATGGGATTTTAGTACACATGGGAGTGATGAATGATGATCATGAATCAGATCAATTTCAGACAGTTCAAAAATCTTGATTATGATTAATGAAATTATAATGATATTACTTGCTTGCATGATTTGCAAATCCCACTTAGGATTATAATTTACAAGATGTTTTAAGCTAATGAAGTTGAATATTATGCTAATATATAGTAAAATTAACTAACTCATCATGATGTTAGCATAAATTTTAGAAAGATTCTTTTATTCCTAACCCCCAAATTGGCACTGTCGTGAACGAACAAGATATGAATCCTCATCGCCGTGGTTCATAGTCACGTTCTAGTACTACAAGTTCTAGCAGTGCACGTTCGACGATCTCACCTTGTAATGTATGATATTAAGCAAGAAAATAAAAATAAAATCTTATCGATTGTACTGTATAATTATAAATATACACCAAAAACGCTTTTAAAGTTGTTTTATGACCATGCTTCGTGCATCATAAATAGAAACGTAAAACGACTCAATTAGGTCATCAAAAACCAAGGTCTCATGGACCCCAAGTACTAACCCTAAGCAGTGTTAAGACGAACAAGTCACTGAGTCCAACAGTTTTCTAAATCTTTTTAGTTAATTTTCTCAAAAATCGTGTGAACTCACAACACGATCAACTTTATCCCGCTAAAATGAAGTAAGCTCGAAAATGTCGAGGGCATCTTCAAGTAGGGTGGTTCACAACCATACCAAGTTCCTTGCACAACCAGAGAAGTGGTTTTTCTTCAAACAATGAAAATCAACAATATTTTATGAAATTATGAACCTCACAGGAACCAGAAATCAGCATCATTTTTGAATTCCTTCTAGAAGGGAGACAGATCACCTGCATGAACTTTGATTAAGGCAATTTATTGAAGTTATATATTTGACTTAAAAGCATTAAAAATTATTTCCTTTTATAATTTCATCAAATATTTTTTCTATTTTTCTATCCTTGTGTTCTGGACATTTTGACCTTTCTGGAATATTTCATTTTTTGCCACATCTCCTCTACACACTAAACGACAACACGACTCTTTACGTGTAGACCTGATTCAAACGACACAGTGTTGGAACTCTGTGAGGTTGAGAACATTCGTTCTGAATTCGAAAATTTCTGGCAAAATTCAAATGAAAAAAGAAAAGGGTTGTTAAAATCAAAGATGATAAAAATAAGAAATTTCACAGTTCTCACACAACATAAGCAATTATCACAGCCAAATTCCAGCAAAAGTTCCATAAGAATTTATAGTTTAGAACCCCAAATGGCAGACAAAGAAATAAAAAATACTGATCTGGTATGCATGTGCATCACAGCTATTTTTATATACACAATCTCATCTTAGACAGAACATATCCCTACTAATTCGAGTTGGTGCAGGAGACACTGAGATTTTTGCATCATTTGAGGATACCAAATGATTCGTTAACTCTATTTTATGAGGAAGTGCCACAGCGACGGTGGCATGTTCGTTACACATTGGACTGGACTAGAGAGCACTAGACACAAAGCATATCAGAAAAAGTAAACTCTCTTTCTAGACACATTACTTACGGTCAAAAAGAGTAAGATTTTGTACTGAAAATCTAAAAAATTCAACTTTGCGTACCAAATATTTAAGCACGGACTAGAGTTAGGTGAAATGGAAGCATATTCAGAAAGCAGGAATCATAAAGCAATGGATGATTGAAGTGCAATAACAAAAAGTGCAAGACAAGAAAAAGTGGGAATCCTGAGTTAATTATCAAAGCATATTTTATTCTTTCATTTTATGAATTGCAATGACTTCAATCCTTACATCACCTAACTACAATAATAAATTGACCTCTTGTACTTCAAATGCTATAATATTCCTCAAGAATTGAAGTCCCTTAAAAAATCAACTTGATGCTAACAAAAAGGATCAAAAGACTCAAGAGTATAAAGAGAAAGACATGCATAGCATAATAGATCCATTTTAGTTTCAGCTCGGACCCAGGTGGCGAAGAGCCAACATCGAGGTGCTACCATTTCATCAAATACTGTAGCTTAATGAAACAATGACAGAAGGTAGTGACAGATTTCGGATCAGCAGTGCACGTATGAGTGCAAGATTAAGTAGTTCAAACATATGGAGAAACAGTGGGAGGGAAGTTTTTTCAAGATCCTCTATAGAGGCAGATGATGAAGCAGCACTGAAATGGGCTGCTCTTGAGAAACTCCCAACGTACCTTCGTGTAAGGAGAGGTATACTTACAGAAGAAGAGGGACAACCAAGAGAAATTGATATAGCAAATCTTGGACTAGTAGAGAGAACAAATCTTGTGGAGAGGCTACTGAAAATTACAGAGGAAGACAACGAGAAATTCTTGTTAAATCTGAAGAAACGCATTGACAGGTAAATGTAATCTCAACAGGAATAACTAAATTTTTGCATTTCTTCTGTTCTTTAAATTAGAATCTCTAGCTTGACGAAAATTTAATTGATCCAGAGTTGGTCTTATACTTCCAACTATTGAAGTTCGGTTCGAGCATTTAAATGTTGATGCAGAAGCTTATGTTGGCAGCAGAGCTTTGCCTACAATATTCAACTTCACTGTCAATATGCTGGAGGTGATTAATCTTATAATACATTGCAAAATGAAGTTTCTCTGCATTCTTAAATCTCAACCTTCTCTCTTGTCTGTTTTTACTTCTGTAAAGGGTTTCTTGAGTTATCTTCATATTTTCCCAAGTCCAAAGAAACCATTGTCAATTCTTCACGATGTCAGTGGAATCATCAAGCCTGGAAGGTGAGCAGATAGTACTATTTTCCCCCCTTTCTATGTCCTACATATAGAAGAACATCTGAGTCCTAAATCGGGTTATCCGGTTTTTCAGAATGACATTGCTTTTAGGGCCACCAACTTCTGGAAAAACTACATTGCTGTTAGCGTTGGCAGGGAAACTCGACCCACAATTAAAAGTAAGGAGCTGTGTACCTTTGTATGTTCTGATTTTGAAGGATAAGATAATTTTTTTCTCACTGAAAAATTAATACTTACCGAGTCCACAGAAATCAGGAAAAGTAACATACAACGGTCATGAAATGCACGAGTTTGTACCACAAAGATCATCAGCTTATATAAGTCAGCATGATCTGCACATAGGAGAATTGACAGTTAGAGAAACATTAGCATTTTCAGCAAGATGTCAAGGAGTTGGAGCTCGTTATGGTCAGTAAAGATTTCAGTTACTTTTGGCATGTTTGGTAGGAGGATTGCATGGCACTTGGCAATATTAAGGAAGAAAAAGAAGCTAAAATCTTGTTCATTTCTGTTGAGTCCTGTCAAGTCCTGAGTACCAAACATGCACATAATGCTGTATTTCTACAGATCAGTACAATTGAATTGTTCATTTGAAAATTGCAGATATGTTGGCAGAATTATCAAGAAGAGAGAAGGAGGCAAACATTAAGCCAGATCCTGATATTGATATTTTCATGAAGGTCATAATATCTATGGAGACAATCTCTCGTCTTCACAGGCAATTCACTTTCTTCTATTTCTGATAGGACGGAAAAAGTATTTTTATTCGATATTTCGTCATTCTACAGGCAGCATCAATTGAAGGGCAGGAGGCAAGTGTCGTGACAGATTACATTATCAAGGTAATAAATTGCCAAAGCTAGTCAGAATAGATGAAGAAATGCAAGTGAAAATCTCTCAACTTTTATATCTCTAAATTTCAGATATTGGGGCTTGAAGTTTGTGCTGATACCTTGGTTGGAGATGAAATGTTTCGTGGGATTTCAGGAGGACAGCGAAAGAGACTGACAACAGGTAATAAACACAAACAAATTCATAATTTTACTGAAGCATTGATCAGTCAACAAAAATTCTTATAAGTTTTCATTTATTCAAATCAAATGTAATTTAGGGGAAATGATGGTTGGACCGGCCAGAGCACTTTTCATGGATGAGCTATCAACTGGCTTGGACAGTTCAACAACTTACCAGATAGTAAATTCAATAAGGCAGTCTATCCACATTCTTCAAGGAACTGCTATAATCTCACTCCTGCAGCCTGCACCGGAAACATACGACTTATTTGATGACATAATTCTTTTATCAGATGGACAAATTGTGTATCAAGGTCCCCGTGAAAATGTATTAGAATTTTTTGAATTTATGGGATTCAGATGCCCTGAGAGAAAAGGAGTAGCAGATTTTTTGCAAGAAGTAAATCTAATCTCTACATCCCTTTTTTGGCTGGATATCCTTAGAAGTGTTTGAAAAGTTACTGACTGCTTCAAATTATAGGTGACATCAAGGAAAGATCAAGAGCAGTATTGGGCAGGTAGAGATGAGCCATATTCTTATGTTTCTGCCAAGGAATTTTCCGAAGCATTTCAGTCATTCCATGTTGGACAGAAACTTGGCGATGATCTTTCCATTCCGTTCGACAAGGAAAAGAACCACCCAACTGCTCTAACCACAAAAAAATATGGTGTTAACAAGAAGGAACTTTTACGTGCGTGCATATCTAGAGAGTACCTGCTTATGAAGAGGAATTCATTTGTCTACATATTCAAGATGATACAAGTGAGTCACATGCAATAATCACATGATATAATCTAACTTATGAAAAGAATTTAGAAGGCAATGGAATTAAATTGACTAACAGTTGCAATTCACATTTCCAGCTTACCCTTATGGCTAGCATATCCATGACAGTATTCCTACGCATCAAGATGCCCAAGAATACAGTAACAGATGGTGGAATTTTCATGGGTGCTCTCTTTTATGCAGTTATTATGATTATGTTTAATGGATTTTCAGAGCTTGCCCTCAGTATTATGAAACTTCCAGTCTTTTACAAGCAACGAGACCTTCTCTTTTTTCCTCCATGGGCATACTCTTTACCTGCGTGGATTCTGAAAATTCCAGTCACACTTGTTGAAGTTGCCATTTGGGTGTGTCTGACTTATTATACTTCAGGATTTGATTCTGACGCAGGAAGGTAATAACAAATTCATTGAAATTTATTCACGAGCATAAAGATATCAGTTACTTGATTTGGTTAATGTATGAAATTGCAGGTTTTTTAGACAACTACTACTGCTCATAACTGTTAACCAGATGGCATCTGCACTGTTTCGTTTCATTGGAGCAATAGGCAGAAATATCATAGTCGCAAATACATTTGGATCCTGTGCATTACTCACAGTTCTTGTAATGGGTGGATTCATCTTATCACGAGGTAGAGAAAATTTTGTATTTCAAAGAATTCAATACATACTATACCTAGACCTAAATCATAGTACTTCGAAATTTTTTCTGGTTTCCTAAAAACACCGATGTTTTCCATCAGACAATATAAAAGGTTGGTGGATGTGGGGTTACTGGGTCTCACCTTTGATGTATGCACAGAATGGTATAGCAGTGAATGAATTTCTGGGAAAGAGCTGGAGCCATGTAAGCATCTTCTACATATTTGGAGTTTTGGAAGGAGAAGATAAAAAGAATGAGAACGAGAAAATTTAACATCACTCAAATATCTGTACTGCAGGTTCTTCCAGGCTCAACAGAATCAGTTGGGGTGTCAGTCTTAAAGTCTCGAGGGCTTTTTCCGGAAGCACGTTGGTACTGGATTGGCTTAGGAGCTCAGATTGGATATATTTTCCTGTTTAATTTCTTAGTGATCCTGGCTCTAACTTATCTCAACCGTAAGTGTTCATCTATTTGAACTCAAAGTCATTATGGTTCAAGCATGTTGAGGAAATATTAATATTTGATGCAGCATTCGGAAAACACCAAGCAATTCTATCAGAAAAAACGTTAGCAGAGAGAAATGCCAGCAAAAGAAGCGAAAGTGTTAAACTATCATCCAGAGGGAAGAGCATGTCAGGTAAATTAGTCATTATGTTTTTATCGTGCTTAAAAGAAATTCGAGAGTTGTCTCTAATATTATTAATGCAGGACGAGCGAGTGATTCTCGCACCAGTACATCATCAAGGTCTGTGTCATCAAGAGTTGGCAGCATCAGTGAAGCAGATCCAAATAGGAAGAGAGGAATGGTTTTACCCTTTGAACCTCTTTCACTCACTTTTGATGATATCCATTATGCAGTAGACATGCCAGAGGTATATTCAAAATTTGAATCTTCTAGTCTCATTATTGTTCTCATTACATATTCTCAAATTCAAATTTAAGTTATTTATAGCATGTTTCACGGGGAAGATTGATAGTACTAGAAAATATAGATAAAGAAAAAGAAGCTAATATCTTGTTCGTTATAGTGGTCAGTCCTATCCGATAGTGCATACCAAACCTGCACTTAAAGTTTCATAGGATCTTATATGTACATTTTGTTTCCAGTGTTCTGTTTATATTGCTGAACATATTACTCTGTCCATCCAACATATTTACATCATGTTTATGCTTGCAGGAAATGAAAGCTCAAGGAATTGAAGAGGATAGACTCGAGCTTTTGAAAGGTGTCAGCGGTGCTTTCCGGCCGGGAGTTTTGACGGCTCTGATGGGTGTTAGTGGGGCTGGAAAGACCACTCTAATGGATGTGCTGGCCGGTAGAAAAACAGGTGGATATATTGATGGAAGGATCATGATATCAGGGTACCAAAAGAAGCAAGAAACGTTTGCGCGCATAGCAGGATACTGCGAGCAAACTGACATTCACTCTCCTCATGTTACAGTATATGAATCCTTGCAGTTTTCTGCATGGCTTCGTTTGCCTCCAGAAGTCAACACTGCAACACAAAAGGTTGTCTCTATTATTAGCACGGGCTACTTGCAAAATTGCTTTTGAAGTTCTGTCATTTAATTAATGTTATAACTTACCCCAATTATTGAATAAATTTCAGATGTTTGTTGAAGAGGTCATGGAGTTAGTCGAGCTTACTCCATTGAGGGAAGCACTTGTAGGGTTGCCTGGAGTGAATGGTCTTTCAACCGAGCAACGGAAGAGATTAACCATAGCAGTGGAGCTCGTAGCCAACCCGTCCATAATTTTTATGGATGAGCCAACCTCGGGGCTCGATGCTAGGGCGGCTGCCATCGTAATGAGAACAGTGAGAAACACGGTGGATACAGGTCGGACCGTGGTATGCACCATCCATCAACCTAGCATTGATATATTTGATGCTTTTGATGAGGTTAGTATTCGGTATAAGCTCTGTGATTCCTCTCTCAGCTAATAAAGAAAACTAAAGCACTACTACAAATAATTGCAGCTACTGTTACTAAAACGTGGAGGTGAAGAAATATATGTCGGTCCATTGGGAAGGCACTCGTCTGAGCTCATCAAATACTTCGAGGTGACATAATTAGCAAATTATGTTTTAAAAAATTCCATAACATTGACTTGGCTCTGATGTGTGTATACAATTTGATTTCGACCCCTCCAGGGAATCAATGGTGTCAATAAAATTAAAGATGGTTATAATCCAGCAACATGGATGCTAGAGGTAACTTCAACAGCACAAGAAGCAGCTCTTGGAGTTAATTTTGCAGAACTGTACAAGAGCTCAGAACTACACAGGTACTTAAGTAAATGAAGTAATTAAATTACTTAAGTAAATTAAGTAATTGAGTATTTACTCAATTACTTAAAATTGATTTGTTTACACCTTGGGTGGATAATTCAGGAAAAACAAAGAATTGATCGAGGAACTCAGCAAACTGTATCCTGGTTCAAAAGATCTATATTTCCCTAGACAGTATGCACAGTCTTTCTTCACCCAATGCGTAGCTTGCCTTTGGAAACAGCATTGGTCATATTGGCGAAATCCTCCTTACACTGCAGTGAGACTTCTATTTACAACGTTTATAGCCATAATGTTTGGAACCATATTCTGGGATCTTGGCTCCAAAAGGTAAATAGATGTTAAAACTTAAAACATAAAACCGACCCCTCAAATCTCCTGATTGTTTCTCTGTATAAGCAATTTTTAACATATTTGCATACATGATTTTAGGAAAAACAAGCAAGATGTCTTTAATGCCATGGGTTCCATGTATGCTGCTGTTCTATTTCTCGGTGTACAAAATGCTACATCAGTGCAGCCAGTAGTTGCTATTGAGAGAACGGTTTTCTACAGGGAAAGAGCAGCAGGGATGTATTATGCTTTGCCCTATGCTTTTGGACAGGTACTTTCTTGTGATTCAAGTGCTTGTTTGTACACGCTACTAGACAGGACTGGACATAATTAAATAAGAAAAAGAATCTAAATTCTTGTTCTATAATTCTCAAGTCCTGTCCAACTGCTTACCAAACATGCTCCTATAGTGTAAGATGATGCAGGTATCTGGTAACAAGACAGGATGACACTAACATATATCGACTCTGCAAAATAATTACACTTCATTTCCTTGCTTAAATAAACATATAAGAATTATATGAACAAATTCTTATGAAATCACTTGGCGTGCAGGTTGTAATTGAACTGCCATATCTTTTCATTCAAACGCTTATTTATGGCGTCATAGTGTACGCCATGATTGGATTTGACTGGACTATTACCAAGTTCTTTTGGTACCTCTTCTTCATGTACTTCACCTTGTTGTACTTCACATTCTATGGGATGATGACAGTGGCCGTAACACCAAATCATAATATAGCTGCTATAGTTTCATCGGCATTCTATGCATTATGGAACCTTTTCTCAGGATTCATCATTCCAAAGACGGTACTTTTCTTACCAAATCTCAAGCAAAATATGATAATATCAAATTCAACGTATTAAAAATCATTATTTTTGCTGGTTTTTTGACAGAGAATCCCGGTGTGGTGGAGATGGTACTATTATATATGTCCAATTTCTTGGACATTGTACGGATTAGTTGCTTCCCAATTCGGAGATTTCCAGGATGAGCTTGAAACAAATGAAACAGTGGAACACTTTATAAGAAGTTACTTCGGATTCAGACACGACTTTGTAGGATACGTAGCAATAATTATAATCGGAATATCAGTCCTCTTCGGTTTCATCTTTGCATTCTCAATAAGGGCATTTAACTTCCAGAAAAGATAGTACTTTCTAGATGTGTAGATAGCAGAGGTTATTATCAATGTAATAAGTACAAAAATAAAAATAAAAATAAAAATTTACCTTTTATAATATTTGTTTTGGCCTTTCATTTTCTCTTTTTTCAGCTTTGGAGAAGATTCAGTTATATATCCGAAATTATAGTAAATATTGCATGCTCTTTTTGTTCTGTACAAGACAGCTTTTATATTCAATGAATTTTTCAAAATAGCTCTCTTGTCAAATGTCCACTTCTAATTTTTTAAAAAAAAAAAAATCAAATGTCTACTCATAAAAATAGTTTCTCTTTGTCATCATCCTCTTCCCCACCCCTAGGCACCATCCCTTCACCCGTTCCCCTATTGCATGTCCCCTTACGCTCACCCCCATCCCACCCAAACTCCCCTACTGTGAGTTCGGGAGGAGCTCAGGAGTCTCACAATCTCCTGAGTAGCAACTTGAGAGTCTTCCGATTTATATTTTCAAATTAGCGATTCTATTTTTCATTTTCTCTCAAACTGGGTCTTTAAACAAATTCCTCTTTTATTTGTTAATCTGAAAAATTAGTAGACCCAATTGGATTCCAAGTCGTTCTCATAAAAAGCCAGCCTTATGGGTTTAATCACTGACCATAGGGAGATTTTCGCCCCACTCACACCCAAAAAAATAATATATACCTCTCTCTTCCTCACCCTCTAAAAAAAAATTTCTCAATTTCCTCAAATCTCTTCTTCTCAATTCTCTCTCGTTTTACTATTGTTCTACAAATCTTTCCTTCTCAACCTTGTTTTCCTCATTATTCACCACCACCGATCATTCACCAACTTATATCAATCACCATTTATTTTTCTATGGTCGAATTCACCAATAAGTTGTATACTAGTAAATCTTCCCCTTATAAACTGGTTAGTGTGGTACATAGACACAATCTCACATTTTATAGAAGAGAAGGAATCACAAAAGTAAAACCAATCCAAAACACAACCTCTGGAATACAAAAAGAACAAAACAAATCCTTAACGCACATTACAAATAACAGTCCGCAAATATGGTGGGGGGGAAGAAAAAGAGAAAGAAGCACAAAAAGAAAAGGGAGCAAATGGAAGAAGATGCTTACCTTATCACACCAGAAAATGAGAAAAGTAAATGCCAATCGCAATTGCTGATCCTGCAACCTTAAATAGAGAGTAATGCAGCTTTAAGTTTTCATATCATCCACAGTATCTGAAACCGGTTAAACAAATAAATTCAAAACTTAAATTTACCTTAAAAATTGCAGTACATGATGAGATTTTTCGCAGCTTTAGTTCATTGACAATATCGATTTTGTCTAAAATTTGATTAATATAACAAATTTCTCCAATAAAAAATTAGTAAGAAGACTCGAATCAATTGCGCAAAAACGACTCATACTGCGTCTAAGTTTCTATCTAATCAATTTACGGAAGATGGAAACATAGATCGCCGTACGTACGGCTATTTTTTGCAAATATGCTTGGCTTGCTCCCAAGTTACTTTTATTTTAGCATTTTGAGTACACGAGGTTGTGTTTTCTTTCTTTTAAAGTAGGTGTTTATTTAACTTAAGCTTAGCCAAACATTCCCTAAGAGCATGTTTGGCGGCAACTTCTTACCTGAGAAAAAGTAACATAAAAATATAAATATTATCATTTGATATTCAAATAGAACTGAAGAGAAAAAGGATTCAAAATAGAGTACAAAAATTACAGTGTGTCAAAGAATGAAAATCTTGAAACGAAAAACGCCGGGGAAGAGGGCAAAAAGAAGAAGATTAAGAACAAAAAAAAATGTCATTGGCATCTCAATTTTCTTGTTTATACAAGAAGCTTTGCAACTCCCTCAACCCTTCAGCAGAAATGCTCCGGTGTACTCGTCCACGAGGGATGACCAAGTTGGGAGGTGGTTGTGGTTGGAAACAAACAACCACCACTGCTAAATTGTCGCTGCTGTTTCTCTTCAATGCCTCGTCGACAAGATCCTTGCTACACATTGCCGGATCGTTGTGATCTTGAAGCCTACGACGAGCAAAGTCGACTACATTTTGGCTCATGAACACATCCCAGATCCCGTCACAGCCTATAATTAAGAACTCGTCTTCTTCTGTCAGTCTAGTGCCCATGAGTTCGGGCTCTGCACTAAGGGGCCCACCATCCTGACATTTCAAACCTTCCATGTGCCAGTCTCCTAAAGCACGAGCGACATTGAGCTGTCCATTGAGATACCCTTCGTCAACATATCCTCCAGAGGCTTCTATACGCCTTCTTTCCTTCGAACATATTGGTTTATGGTCCCTTGACATCTCCATCGCTTTACCCCTACGAGAGAGTACTGCTCTGCAATCTCCAGCGTTTGCGACCACCATTGAGCTGTCTCAGTCAAAAATACCAACACGATGACTCAGTTTTAACACATTTCAAGGAGAACGCAAGAAAACTTTTCCGAATAAAAAATTTAAGATAGAAGGGCACAACATATTCCTTACAACAGCACCTTGGGTCTGACTGTCTAAAGCTACAATGCAAATCTTTTTCATCCTCTGTTCTTGAAAATCCATCAGAATAATAATCAAATAGCAAACATTTTTTAACGTGATATATCTTTCAATATTACTGACTTCCTTTATGAAAAGTTGGGACTTGGGAGGAAACTTGAAGTAGAAGTTTTTCAAAGTGCTCCACCAAGCACAGTACTCTTAAGTGACGCATCGAATAATTCTTATTACATTTTAAGCGAACAAAAAAGTTAACAATCTCAAGTCAGGTTGCACTCACATTTGTGGATGATACGGCAAGAAAAGAAAGATTAATTTTGGACACCAAATTAAAGCAAGATGAAAGAAACTATGGAGTGCTATGTACAATACTCATTTTGCAGTAAACAACGGCAGTTCTTTTTGTTTTAGATAAAGAATGTTGTTCAATTCTTGTAGTAGTCACCAGATTCGCTTTTGATATAATGGTTTTGAGTACAGTTTCACATCAGGTGGTTGTCTGTGTTACCATGACTACACACTGAGAAAACGTCGCCAAATCTACTAAACTATGATTCATACTTCTTACTAGTGACAGAAATATTTCGTTTGCTATTCAAGATTGATAGAAAAGCAAGGATATGGGCTCACAACCAGGTCACGAGCGATAAAATTGTAAAAGTAAATATAAAAACATTAAATTATAGCACAAAAACATAAGTCGTTCTAAAACTTAAGGACCTCTAGAATTGCAAACATCTTTATATTTGCTCTTTCCAGGAATTTTAACTAACAAAACAATCTAGTATCCTTTCCATCCAAAACTTAAAAAAGGCAGTCCATCAAATTATACCGAGGGTACTAACCTTCCAACTACAACGGCTGCCAAAGCCGTGGTACCAGAAGCAAGATCAGTTGCTTCTAAGGAGCAAGCTTCTGCAAAAGCAATATCTGTTTGTAGAAATGCTGATGTAATGACTCTCTCAATCTCCAGAGGGAAATCTTTGTCACCAACAATGAACCTTGGCAAATGGTAGCATGCAAAATCAGCTGCATGCTTTCCTCCGTGTCCATCAAAAACCTGGCCCAGACAAGAACAATTAAGTAATGAGTTTCATGATTTTTACAATATAGCAATTGATGCAGGCCAGTGAATCACTCCTTAAATCAGATTGAATTTTGACTACGAGGAATTGCATGTTAAAACAGTTCATAAAGAACAATGCACTCCCATACTGACAGATGATTTTAACATTTTCATCAAGGCTCTGATGACATGTCCAATCAATTGCAGTAGTCACCAATCGCTATGTACGCATATGTGGTAGAAAAAGAAGAAAATGCTCGAGTTACGTGGCATTCGGGGAGAAAAAGTACCCCATAGAAAGCACTAGGCCTTTGGTTGGAATTCTTGGACCCAAAATCACGGGTGATATTGTCTGCACAAACATAGACATCTTCCATGCTCGACCGAGAACCTATGTCTGCCCAAGCACCTGACCGAAGTACTGGGATGAATTTAGCCTCACCATCATCCACGTTCAATCTTGGTTCAACAGATATATTGGTGGACCTTGTCTTCTTCGCCGGCTGAAGTACCAGTCAAAATTTATTCATGTGCAATGGAAATACAAGAGAAGCAGCAAATTGCAGTTTCAAAAGAAAACCTATATTGGTGCAAGATGGAGTCAACATTGAGGAATTTATGTCCAATAGCAATCATCAACCCACATCCAGATTAACATGCGATGCAGTCCAAATAATTAATAGATCAATGGAAGATGAAGAAGTGCACAAAAAACCACTACTAGTAGAGCACGAGAAAACAAGTCGATTTGCCATAGAGTGAAGAAATCAGATCCATACTCAAAGAAATAAATGTAAAGCTGGAAAGAAATATTTATTCATGTAAATGCAAGAAGTGGATAAGTTTAACATAGTCACATATTAATGTAAAACAAATGAAGAAACAGGAATTAAATATACTCCAAACACAGTTGGAGCCAAGATTCCTTAAAGAAAAAAATCTGGAAAAAAGCCTTTAAAGAGAGTTCTAGATATACTTTTAATAATATTAATTCTGAAAAACTGGTTATAAAGCTGCATACTTGACTCTATTTATACTAATAACATACTACATTTAATGAGATGTCATGCTTCTAGATAATCAAAACTATTTCCAAAGACTCATTAAACTAATAGTCAAAACTATTTCCAAATACTCATTAACTATTCCAAGGTCTTTTTAGTGTCTCAAAACATTTATTGACTAACTCTTTATTTTCCAAGTTGCTTTGTTGACTACATCAATCCCTCCCCCTTGGAAGAAACTCGTCCTCGAGTTTAGCATCGTTCTTGTTTTCACCATGGTACTCATCAAGATCTGAGACATTAAATGTTGAGTCAATCCCTATATGCTTAGGTAAATCCACTAGATAAGCATTTTTCCCAATTTTTTTGATAATCTTGTATAGACCAATCTTCTTTTTGTTAGTTGGAATAGGAACCAGCTTGAAACCTTTCTTTGCGTAGGTACATTACCATATCTCCCTCTTTGAAAACTTTAGCTCGTCTCTTCAACTCTGCATGCTTCTTGTATCTACCATTTGATTCTTCAATTTTCAGCTTAATTTCCTCATATAGCCTCTGCATTTTCTCAGTTATGATTTCACCATTCAAATGACTCTTCCCATTTCATAGAAATGTACTGGTTGCTTCCCCTAAACAATCTCAAAAGGACTCATCCCCATAGTACAATTCTTTGAATAGTTATAAGCCAATTCATCTTGTGCTATAACAACTTCCCATTGTTTAGGATTGTCTCCGACCAAGCATCGTAGTAGATTTCCCAAGTTTCTATTAATGACTTCAGTTTGTCCGTCTGTTTGGGAATGATAGGAATGATAAGAAGTACTATACTGAAGTTTAGTTCCAAGTTTCTTCCATAATGTCCTCCAAAAATGAGACAGAAATTTTAAATCCCGATCTGAGGTGATTGACTTTGGAATCCCATGCAAGCATACAACTTCTCAGAAGTACAGATTTGCAATGTTAGTGGCATCCATTGTCCTCTTGCAGCAAATGAAATGCGCCATCTTTGATAATGTATCAGCCACTACAAAGATGGAATCCATTCCTCGCTGAGTTCTTGGGAGCCCCACTACGAAGTCCATGCTTACGTCCTACAAAAGAGCTGCTCGAACGGGCAATGGAGTGTAATAACCAGTATTTTGTACGTGGCCCTTAGATTCTTGACAAGTACGACATCTCTTGACGAAATTATGCACTTCTTTCCTCATTTTTGGCCAAAAGAACTTTTGCTCAACTAAAGTAAATGTCTTATCTTGCCCAAAGTGTCCACCTAATCCTCTTCAGTGCATATCTCGTGTAATTTTCTCCTTCAACGAGCAATTTGGAACACAAAGTTGGTTTCCTTTAAATAAGAAACCGTCATGGAACAGATATTCACATTTTCTCTCTCGTTAGTGCAGTCTTTCCAAATTAGCCCAAAGAAAAGATCCGAAGGATATAAATCTTTGAAGGAGTCAAATCCTAGGATAGTTGCAACCATACTAGTCAATAGCATAGTCCTTCAACTCAATGCATCTGCAGCCTTGTTTACTCCAGACTTGCGTTTTATGACGAAGTAGAATCGTTGCAAGAATGTGACACAACGTGCATGTTTAAATTCTATTGGCTGTTGAGATGCTTTAAGGCCTCATGAACTAAATACAATAAAAACTCTTGTTCAACAAATAATGCTCCAAACGTTTAAGCCAGAAAAATAGCATAAAATTCTTCATCATTAGTAATATACATACGCCTTGTGTCATTTTAATTTCTCGCTGTAGTATGATATTGGCATGCCTTCTTAACTTAGAACAACCCCAACCCCAATTTTAGAAGCATCACATTCAACCTGAAAAGTTTTGTTAAAGTGTGGCAGTACTAAAACAAGTGCAGAACTCAACAACTACATGTCTTTGTTAAAATTATTTGAAACCTTTCTCTTTTTGTGCAATCAGTCATAGGGGCAATTATTGTACTAAAATTCTTGATGAAGCGCCTGTAAAATGAAGTCAAACCATGGAAACTTTTAACCTTTCCCACTGTTCTCAGAGTTAGCCAGCTTCTAATAGCTTCAACCTTGTTGTCAGTGCTAATTAACCACATATCCCAGAAAAACAAGAAAGAGCAATGAATCTATGAAAAGTCTGCACTTCTTCATATTGGCATGAAGCTTTTCTTTTCTGAGAACTTCCAATACATCCTTTAGGTGATGTAAATGAGATTCTCTCGAAGGACTGTATATTAGTATATCATCAAAATACACTAACACAAACTTCCCAATAATAGGCGTCATTACTTGATTCAGAAGTCGCATGAAGGTGCTATGAGCATTGGACAAACCAAATGGCATCACAGTCCATTCACGAAGCTCATCTTTTATTTTAAAAGCGGTTTTCCATTCATCTCCCTCACGAACTCTAATTTGATGATAACCACTTTTTAGATCAATTTTTTAAAACACTTTGGCCCCATGTAACATATCCAACATATCATCTAATCTTGGAATTGGAAAGCAATATCTCACCGTAATTTTGTTGATTACATGGCTGTCAATGCACATCCTCCACGTGCCATCTTTCTTTGGAGTCAAAAGTGCTAGAAGTGCCTATGGACTCATAGATTCCCTTATAAAGCCCTTATGTAGTAATTCTTCAACTTGCTTATGGAGTTGTTCGTGCTCTCTTGGTGACATCTTATAATGGGGCAGATTTGGTAGGGTTGCTCCGGGAAGTAGATCAATGTGTTGTTGAATGCTTCTTTTTGGAGGCAGTTCATCTGGTAAATCATCAGGAAATACTTCAATAAGCTCTTTCATCATAGCCTTCATTTCTGATGATATCTCTTGATGGTTTCTCACAACTTCCTTAGTCAGCAACACAAATGCAACTCCACTAGCCTCAGCCTCGTTTAGAAATCATTGAGCACTTAAATATAAGTTTACTAGTTCTACTTTTGACTTGGTACAATCTTCATCCTTCATTGAGGCAAGTACCACTTTGACTCCATCTTTATAAAAAGCATAGGTGTTCTTTTCTCCATGATGTACCATTTACTATCGTACTGTCATGGCCTCCCTAAGAGCATGTGACAAGCCTCCATTTCCACTACATCACACAAAACCTTGTCTGAATAGTTCTTCCCAATTGAGGGAACAAGGCACTGATGTGTAATCTTTACCTCTCCTTTTTTAAAACAAGCAAAGTGATATGGCCTTGGGGGCTAGCATTGCATGTTGTATAACCAGGTTTGGAAGGCCATCATCTCCGTACGTGACTTCATCTTCTGCAAATTCTAGCAACCATTCACAGTCGTGCTTTTTTGTTTCATTAAAATATTCCGTTTCAACTTCTTCTTCGTCAAGCAGCAAATTGTTGGCTTGTTTTCTGCATTCAGAGGATTTGTGCTCCTCTTTTCTACATATATAAGATAATTCTTTGCCCTGAAGGCTGAGATGAGCTACTATTGCCTCCAAAAGTATTGTTTCTTGTTGTATTATGCATCTAACCTTGAGTTCGACCTTATGGCTACATATCATCAGCTATTTCTTCTGACTTTTGCTTCAAATTTGTACTGCTTTTGTTGATATGAGATTGACTGCGACCTGCCATGCTATGAACTGGTTGGCTGCCGGACCATTTCTACTAATTTTCCACCTTCAATGCTAACTGGACAGGCTAACTAGTGTCTAACAGGGCTGCAACTCGACCAACCTCATTTCTACTAAGTTTCCACCTTCAATGCTAACTGGACAGGCTAAACTAGTGTCTAACAGGGCTGCAACTCGACCAACCTTCTAATACTTGGCCTCAATCCCATCAAATAACGATGAATAACTTGCACTTCAGTTTCAGATAGTTGGACTCTTGTTTTCATCTTGTAAAACTCGTTAGTGTACTCCCGAACAGATCGTAGGCCTTGCTGAAGAAATTGATACTTTCTAAATAGGAGTCCTTCATAATTTAACAGTAGGAATTGACTTCGAATCAGCCGCTGCATCTTTGCCCAGCTCGGTATCTTATCCTTTCCTGATTGAATCCTCGTCATTTTCACTTGTTGCCACCAAGATGATGCTTACCCCCTTTAACTTAATGGCTACAAGCTTGACTTTTTTGGTGTTTGGCAAGTCAAGAAATTCGAAGTTTCTTTCCACCTCGTTCAGCCAATCCAAGACACCTTCTTGTTCTTCTCCTCCTGAAAATTTTGGAATCTCCACTCTAATGTTTGGCTCGTGACAGGTTGTGATTAAATGTTGGTTGCCTCCGGAAAGGGATATGTTCTTCCTCGTCTGAAGAATCCTCTAACACTTGTTGGTATTGCTCTACAGCAAGTCGATTTCTCTCATTTCTCGGCTGATAATTGTGGGGTTTGTTCCTCAAGAAGAAAAGTGACACCCAAGATACCAACCTGCTTCAATCTAGAGCACAATTGAGTTATCTGTTGCTGCAGATTATGAAATTCGTGCATGAAAACTCCTTCAGCAACTTCATTATTTCTTTGTCCATGTCCAGACATTAATATGTAGTAATAACAGGTCTTGGCAGGCTGTGATACCACTTAATGTAAAACAAATACAAACGAAGAAACGGGAATTAAATATTCTCCAAACACCGTTGGAGCCAAGATTTCTTAAGGAAAATTTCTAGAAATAACCTTTAAAGAGAGTTCAAATAAACTTTTAGTAATAATAATTTTGAAAAACTAATTACAAAGCTGTCCTTGACTCTATTTATACTAATAACATACTATATTTAATGAGCAGGAGTGATCTACTCCCCATATGCTCCCCACTAGTCCACTTGTCCAACATTGGTTGGACAAGCATAAAGTATTACTTTATGCTTGTCCAACCAATGTTGGACAAGTGAACTAGTGGGGAGCATAAGCTCCCCACTAGTGGGGAGGAGATCAATTTTCATTTAATGAGATGTCATGCTTTTAGATAGTCAAAACTATCAATCAAAGCAATTTATGAGCATAATTAATGTGAATTATATCAATAAGAGCATATTTATGAGCATATATCAATTAGAGTATATTTATAGGTATAATTAGTGTGAATTGATTGTAATTAGCATTCTTACCATAGTTAGGGAGATTATATTTTATTTGATATAATTACCATAATTAGATTCCAAAGAATTGTATATAATGATGGTAGCCCCAAATATAAGAATCAGGTTTTTGAAATACATCTTTTCTAACATGGTATCAGAACTGTGGAAGAGTTACTAGAAGAGGGAAAACCAATTCCTGCGTGATAAGCATTATTTTGGCAGTTTTGAGGACATGTAGGACAATCTCTGATAATATGTCCAGGCTTCTTGCAATAATTGCAGAAAACTCTTTGCACAATTAGTAGCAACATGTCCATAGTTTTTGCAGGAGTAACATTGAGTCTTCCGTAGGTCTCTGCTTTTCCCTTTTCCTTGAGCAGCAAAAGCGATAGCATTAGCGAGCATTTTGTCTTGTTGGAAGACAGATTATGTGATAAGTCGTTGCTCTTCACGAAGTAATTCTCCAAAGCACACATCTAAAGAAGGAGGAGGGTTACGATTCATCAAATTGGAACGAATGACCTCAAATTCAAGCCACAGTTTCATTAAGAATTGATCTCTTTTGCTCTGTTCGTGAACATTTTGAACAGAGAGAGATTCGCTTGGCATGTTAGAATAAGCCAACCCACAAGTTCTAGAATCCAGAAAAATAGTCTTGTATAGACAAATCTCCCTGAGTGTAATTTGCAATCTTATATTCCAATTGAAATCGCCTGGCTGTATTGTTCGTCTTATACACTTTCTTTAAATACTCCGACATACTCTTTGCAGTTTTGTACGGCATTAAATTGAGAACAATTAAGAGGTCAACTGATGCTAAAATCCAAGTCATGACTCTAGCATCTTTGACCTGCAATTGAGCTAATTTTGTGGCATCTGTAGGAGCTGGATCACTATCATTGATATGACCCCATAACAAATAATCAAAACTGAAATTCCCATGCAGAATAGTTCTTTCCTGTGAACCGTACTCCAAATACATCTCAATTATTAGTGGACTTCATTTCAGTAAAAAAAACACAAACCCACAAGAAGGTACCCACCGAAACAAGAGTGAGGCAAAAAGAAAAGAACCATCACGTAAAACTTTCAAAACACTCAAACAAAATCTGAATTCAGAAAAAAAAAGCCCTCTTTTATAGCTCTGATACCATGTCATTTCACTTCCTCATATTTCAACTACTCTTCAAATAGCCGATGTGTTTAACCTGCACTACTTTAAACAATAAGGGAGAAGTTTGGCACAAACGTTTGGGTCATCCAAACTCTGTAGTCTTATCTCATTTAGTTAATTCTGGATTTTTTGGATAATAAAGACAACTTTTCCTCTCATATTTCCTTTGATTGTTCCACTTGTAAGTTGAGAAAGAGTAAGGTGGTGTTCTCTTTGCGTTTGAGTTTTGTGTTTTGAGTTTTGAAATCATTTTGTGTTTTGTGTTTTGAGTGTTTGTTTTGAGATTTTTGAAAATGCGTTCTTTTAGGAATTTTTAAAAATTGTTTTTGAAAACAGAAAACTCGAAAACGCATTTACTTGAAAATTTTTAGAAATTTGGATTTGGAATTAAAAACAATTTAAACTTAGAATTAAAAACATCAATTTATGGAACTAAAAATATTTAATTATAGAATTAAAAACATTTTAAAACCATTAAAAAGAATTAAAAACATTTTAAAAGAATTAAAAACATTTTAAAACCATTAAAAAGAATTAAAAACATTAATTTATGGAATTAAAAACATTTTAAACATTTTAAAACCATTAAAAATATTTTATTATGGAATTAAAAAATTTAAAAACAATTAAAAACATTTAATTATAGAATTTAAAATATTTAAAAACCATTAAAAAGAATTAAAACCATTTTAAAACCATTAAAAAGAATTAAAAACATTAATTTATGGAATTAAAAACATTTAAAAACAATTAAAAACATTTAATTATGGAATTAAAACGATTAAAAATAATTAAAAACATTTAATTATAGAATTTAAAATATTTAAAAACCATTAAAAAGAATTAAAAACATTTTAATACTATTAAAAAGAATGAAAAACATTAATTTATGGAATTAAAAACATTTTAAAACCATTAAAAATATTTTATTATGGAATTAAAACATTTAAAAACAATTAAAAATATTTAATTATAGAATTTAAAATATTTAAAAACCATTAAAAAGAATTAAAACCATTTTAAAACTATTAAATAGAATTAAAAACATTTTCAAAATATGGAAAGGAGAAGAGAATCGAACCCAGGACCTTATGCTTACAAAATGGCGCTCTTGACCACTTTGGACAGCAACCGCGTGTTGTTGAAAAAAACGCAGACAATGATTAAATGATGTTTATTTTGACCAGCCAAAATGAAAAAAAAAAAAAAAGGGCGGAAGCAAGATTCGAACCCGGGACCTCCACAGCCAAAACGCGCGTTTTGGCCGTTTTGGAAAACACCCGGATTTTGTTAAGAAAATGCAAAACGATCTTTTTATCATTTTGTGTTTTCTTTGTAAATTTTGAAGTGTTTTCAAAAATGCATTTTTGAAAACGGCAAAAAGAACACGTTTTGATTATTTTCAAAAACACAAAATAGAAAATGGGTTGAAAACACCAAAGAGAACAGGGCCTAAGTCTTTATCTTTTCCAAAATCTGGTACTCGTGCTGAAAGTTTATTTGAGTTGATTAATAGCGATGTATGGGGATTATTCCTATTATATCTCATGCGTATTACAAATACTTTGTCACATTCATCGATGATCATAGCAAATACACTTGGGTTTACTTTCTTCGCTCTAAACCTGAGCTATTTTCTCTTTTTAGAACATTTGTGACCTATGTTGAGACTCAATTTTCTTCAAGAATCAAAGTGTTAAGATCCGACTCTAGTGTTGAATATATGTCTCATGAACTTCATACTTTCTTACAAGACAAAGGCATTCTTTCACAACATTCTTACCTTTATACTCCACAACAAAATGAGGTTGCTGAACGAAAAAATCGTCACCTATTAGATGTTACTCGAACTTTATTACTTGAATCATCTATGCTATCAAAATTTTAGGTTGAAGCATTGTCTATAGCTGTTTACTTAATTAACCGATTGCCCTCACGAGTCTTAAACTTTGAGTCCCCGTATCATCGTCTTTACAACAGACATCCTAATTATCTTGATATACATACATTTGGTTGTGTATGTTTTGTGCACTTGCCACCCCATGAACGTCATAAACTCTCAGCTCAATCAGTTAAATGTGTTTTTATAGGTTACAATGCTTTACACAAAGGTTATGTTTGCTTTGATCCTGAGTCTAATATATTTTGTATTTCTCGTCATGTTGTCTTCTTTGAAAATTAATCTTTCTTTTCTGCTTCTAATGAATCCTTACCCAAGATAAGTATTCTTCCTACTTTTGAGGAATCAACCTGTACTCCTGAAAGATTCAAGCCTGGGATTGTATATGAACAACGGCAACCAACTTTATCTCTTCCCGAGCTTGACCCATCACCTGATCCTGAGCAGGCTATTCCTCCTGAGGATGATCCGACCTTCGGTACAAGTCATCGACGTTCTACAAGAATATCTCATCCTCCTGATCGGTATGGCTTTCCTCACACATTTCTTTATACTACCTTAAATTCTACCCCGATTCCTACTGATTATTCTGAGGCAGTTAAATCTGAACATTGGCGTGAGGCCATGTCTGACGAGATTTCAGGCTCTAGAGGTTAATGACACGTAGGATGTTGTCTCATGTCTTGCTGATGTAAAAGCCATTGGTTGCAAATGGGTTTACTCAATCAAGCTCCGTTTTGATGGTACTTTGGATCGCTACAAGGCACGACTGGTTGCCCTGGGTAATAGACGGGAATATAGGATACACTATGAGGAGACATTTGCTCCCGTTGCCAAAATAACTACAGTGAGGATGATTATTTCTATTTCTGCTTCACAGAGATGGGCACTTCATCAAGTGGATGTCAAAAATACATTTATTCATGGTAATCTCAAAGAAGAGATAAACATGGCCTTACCTCCTGGCTTGTCCTTCTCTTCTTCTGATGTGTATAAGTTGAAGAGATCTTTGTATGGGTTAAAACAGGCACCCCAGGCATGGTTCGACAAATTCAAGAATACTTTGCTTAGCTTCTCCTTTCAGCAAAGCCAATATGACTCCTCTTTATTTCTTTCCAAATCGTCTACTGGTATTGTTATTTTTCTGGTCTATGTTGATGATATTGTTATTATCGGGACGGATTCAACTTTAATTGTCAATCTCCAGCAGCATCTTCAAAGCTCTTTTCATATGAAGGACCTAGGCTCGCTTACTTATTTCTTAGGGTTGGAAGTTCATATTGATTCTTGTGGTATCTTTCGAAATCAGCAAAAGTATACACATGATCTAATTTCTTTAGCTAGTCTTCAAGGTAATTCATCTATGGATACTCCTATAGAGGTGAACACGAAGTACCGTCATAAGGAGGGTGATCTTCTACCTGATCCCACAGTTTATCGTCAACTTGTGGAAAGTTTGAACTATTTAACGATTACTCGTCCTAACATTTCTTTTGCTGTCCAGCAAGTTAGTCAGTTTATGCAAACACCTTGTCACTTTCATCTTGCGTCTGTTTGTCGCATCATTAGATATTTGTGTGGTTCACCCACCCGTAGACTATTATTTCCGATTGGCTCTCCTCTTCGTCTTGTTGCTTATAGTGATGCTGACTGGGCAGATTGTCCAGAAACTCATCGGTCTATGACAGGATGGTGTATGTTCCTTGGCAATTTATTAATTTCTTGGAAAAGTAAGAAACATGACCGAGTTTCTAAATTATCTACAGAATCTGAATACCGTGCTATGTCCACTGCTTGTTCTGAGATTATCTGGCTTCGTGGGTTTCTGACCGAACTTTCTTTCTCTCAATTTGATCCTACCCCCTACATGCAGATAATACCAGTGCCATCCAGATTGCTGCTAACCCCGTTTTTCATGAACGCAATAAGCATATTGAGGTGGATTACCATTCTATTCAGGAAGCCTTGGAGACTCATGTCATTTCACTTCCTTATATTTCAACTGCTCTTCAAATAGTCAATGTGTTTACAAAGGCCATGACGCGACAACGTCATCGATTTCTCGTAGACAAATTGATGCTTCTTGATCGACCAGCATCAATTTAAGAGGAGATATCAATCAGAGTAATTTATGAGCATAATTAATGTGAATTATATCAATCAGAGCATATTTATGGGCATATATTAATTAGAGTATATTTATAGGCATAATTAGTGTGAATTGATTGTAATTATCATTCTTACCATAGTTAGGGAGATTATATTTTATTTGATGTAATTACCATAATTAGATTCTAAAGAATTGTATATAAAGATGTTTGCCCCAAGAATAGGAATCAGGTTTCTGAAATACATCTTTTCTGACAAAAACTATTTCCAAAGACTCATAAAACTAATAGTCAAAACTATTTCCAAATACTCATTACTATTCCAAGGTCTTTTCACTGTCCCAAAACATTTATTGACTAACTCTTTATTTTCAAAGGTGCTTTGTTGACTGCATCACATATACATATTGGAAATATTTAGTTCTCTTGTTATATAGATTTTCGTATTTGTGAGATTAAATGATAGTTTCTTGCATGATGAAACTTCATAATCAATTTTAGTAATTTAAAAAAAAAAGAATTACAAGAAGCAAACCATTGGTTTTGCAGTTCAAACATGAAGTTATTACACTTGAAGTAGCACTTGATTTGGGAAGAGTAACATGTGAATCTGTAAATTTGAAGCAGACAAGTACAGCACATAATGAACCTAAAAAGAATCACTACAAGGGAAAAAATTTAGATTTTGGCTTAACAAGAAAAACAAAAAACAAAAAGTCAATATACCAAGATGCATGTTATCACCAAAGTTCATTTTTCCATAAGTTACAACTAATCAAAGTTCAAAAATTTAAGAAATGCCACTTTATACCTCACAATTTATTAATTAAAAAAAAAATCAATAATCCCGATGAATTTTTGCAACATCAATAATCCCTGTGGTAATGCAATTCCTCTATGCACCAGGCATACCATAAATATGCATCACAAAACAAAACAATAAAATTACTATATTTCATAAATCAGAAAACACCCTGAGTGATTGCAGCAATAATAATAATTTGATTATCCTAACAATAAATTCTTTTTCAGTAAGCCACAACCATATGTAATAAAAGCACCATTAATGTACTCATTAAGAAAATAACAAAAGTTTCCCAGATTAAAACAACATATTTTACCAAATGCAGCTACTTGCGCAGACACAAAATCATAATTAAACAATTAACCCCAAAAAAGATCAGATTTTAAAATGAAACGAAGAGAATTGAAATAGCCAAAGACTAGCAATAACTTGATTATCTCAAAAATAAATATATTTTTTCCAGTGAGCCACAACCGTATGAAATAAAAGCATTGTTACTGTACTCATAAAGAATGATTAGATAAATAAATACTTCATATAATAAAAGTTTCCTCCTAGCTTTAAAAGAATAAAATTCACCAAATGCGGCTACTTGTACTGACACAAAATCATAATTAAACAAGTAAACCCCAAAAAATCAAAATTTTAAAATAAAACTAAGAGAACTGAAATAACCAGAGAGGGGTGTCGAACGAGGGATTTGACACACGGCGGTGGAGTAACAGAAGAGCTCAGGGTGTTCGAAATTGGCGGGTGGCTGCCATTTTCTCTACTGGTGTTTACATTGCTGATAATTACTTTACTGTCTTCCATTGAAACAAATCTCTACCATCACTCCTTTCCAAAAGCTTTCACTTTTAATCTAAATAAAAGTATAGAGAGGGAGAAATGAATCCAATTCCAATGCAATGGTTATAGAATACTAGAGTTAGGGCCGTCTGTAATATTGGTGACTTGGTGGGTTTTCGATTCGAGGTCTAAGACGGTGAATAGATATATATAGATGGGTGAGAAAGATAGAGAGAGAAATTTGAATGGCTAGGAATCTGTTGGGTTGAAACATGTCGATTCGAATTGTATATACTAGATACTACTTTTCTTTGCGGTGGGATCCGACCGTAGAGGATTTTAATGGATTGAAGAATTGAGAAAAATGAGAGAGGGAGAGTTTTGTTTGAAAGAGATTTGATTTTGAAGAATATGGAGAAATTGAGAGAGAGATATAGGTTTTGGTTTGAGATGACATACTATTTTTTTACACCCCTAGTGGAGAAAACTTTTCTATATTCGGTGACTAATATACCGTCTTTTTGCAGTGGGATCCGATCGTAAGCTCTATTAGTATATCGCTTCTTTTGCAATGGAATCTGGTTGTAGGTTCTATTATGATAATGGATTGAAACGGTGAACATATATTGGAGATGGTCGGTGGAGGGAGATGATCGAATGAGGAGGACGAATTGAGAAAATGAGCAGATTTTGGAGATGGTCCGTTGAAGAAGATGATTGAACATGAGATTTTGGAAATCGTCTGTTGAAAAAGATGATTGAATAACAAATTTTGGAGGAGATGAATATTGAAGGCGTAGTGACACACATAGTACTTTTTTTTATCTCTGTAGTGGAGAAAACCTCCCTACGGTCGATGATTATGATGATAAATTGTGGCAATGAACAAATTTTGGAGATGATCTGTAGAGGGAGATAATTGATTGAGGGAGATGGCAGATTTTGGAGATGATGGTTGAGGGAGATCATCGAACCAGGGAGATGATTGAAGCAGTCAACAAATTTTGGAAGAGATGATTTTGTACATGAAGAAATTGAAGACGTAGTGACACACGGACGTTTAAATACTTTTTTCGTCTCCTAGTGGAAAAAACTCTCTACGGTCGTTACTAGTACACTACTTTCCCGCGGGTAGGATTCGACCGTAGGAAGTATGAGAATGGATCTGTAACAACTGAAATTTTTCACATTTTAAATTCAAGTAAATGAAATTTCTTACTTTCAACGTCGTTTCGTACCTTATGATTCATTAAAAAAAAATTTGCGTGTTTGTTTCAAATACTTAGTCGGCGACTATGGAATTAATTAGAAAATGAACTTTATTCTATTTTCATTTGGTAAGTTTTTAAATTTATTTTGAACGAGAAATAATTTATGGCTAGTCTAAATTTTTAAAAAATTTGTTCTCCGGTTCTATCTAAAATTTCTCGGCCTTTTATTTTCGATTCCCTAGCCAAAATCCAATTTACTTTTCGACTCCAAAAGTTAACCAAAAACCCCACCCACACAACACCTTAAACACCACAAAACAAAACATAACCAAACATCCTCTTAATCTCTACCATTTAGCATCAACCAAACAGTCCCTTAAATCTAAGAAATAACCACCCATGTTCTTTCCCCCTCTCAGCCATTTTCATCCCATGTTCAACCCCATTTCACCATCTTTTAAACTACTTAATTATCAGCTATTTTGTGCCCATATATTTTGCATAAAAACCACCCAAAAACCTACCCCTCATCACATGCAGAAAACCACCCAGCTGCCCATTTTTCCCTTCTACCTACCCATGTTTTACCTCACTCTCCCATCACCAAGTAACTGATTTTTTCCACCTCATCAATCATCCATAAAGTAACATTTTTCTCCCCCAGGTCTGACCCAAAAATTGGCCCTGCAGTGTGTACTTCTCCCCCCCCCCCCCAAATCAGCATTTAAGCTAAGCACAAGCTTTCCATTTTCCTCTTCAAGTTTTGGCCTCCACCTATAGTTCAGCAATTGTGTTTTCTATTTACTTGGCAACAAGAATACATTCAATTTTCTCTCTCATTCCTCCCTTCATTTCAGTCACAAAAAAAAAAAAAAAAAAAAAGAAAAACATTCCCAGCAGTTCCCTTTTCCCCCCAGCAAAATCGTCCACCAACATATATAGCAGTCACCAAACTCCCGTTTTTCTTTCTTTTGCTCCAACTTTTCCCTTTTTCTCCTCACCATTTTCAACAGTAAGAGGCTTTAACCTTGCTCCTAACTTCAAAAAATTTCCTTAGATATATATCCATATATAGTGTACGGGTTTGATTTTGGAAAGGTGCAATAACAATTCATTCTCCATCAACTTCAACCAAAAACTCGCATTCGAGGTAGTTTTACTTAATATTTTTACTGCGATTTTGAAATGAAGTTTCGAAAAAAATTATGATGTTATTTGAATGTCATGCAAACTTATTTATGAAGGAACTTATGATAGTAATTGAAAGTAATCACTTTAACATGTTTGTGATTAAAAGAAATCACTTATGATGATGATGCTATGTGGTGTCGGCTACCAATGTTTAAGTTATGATGTACGTTTCAAAATCATGGCATGTCGAATTCATGTTTAAGTAAAAATTTTCACATGTCATAAATATTGCTACTGAGTGTTTCTTATGAAATACTCACCTCCAAAACGAATAAATTTTCAGATTGAAATGATCGGCGTTGATGCGATGGCGGTAGGCTAACGAGCTTGTCGTGGAAAGTCTTATTTAGTTTATGTTGTGACGTCAAAATGATCGAGTCAATTATGATGCAATTATTATATTTTAAGTATTTTATTCAGTAATTAATTATGTAAAATGTACGAAAACCAGATATTGTTTTAATTGTCGTTCAAAGTTTTAGGAGCTTTCCTAGTTTCATTTTTCAGAATTTTTAGCTTACTGTCCTATTTTTGAAAAATCATAACTTTTGCTACGGTTGGAGTTTTTGAGTGAAATCAGTGGCTATGTAAAGCCCTATATTGTTCTAATAACAGAAACTGGAATCACTCAAAAATTTCATCGTATGAATTTATTATGTATGTTTGAACCGGCTGCCTGACAGTTTTCAAGCAACTTTGACCATCTTTTTCACCTATCAAATGTCGTAGTTAAGATTTAAAATTTTTAATATGTTGTAGTCTATAGTCCCAAGTATCTACAGTTAAAGTATCGTGATTTTTGGAATTCGTTTGATTAGTCAAATAAATTGTGGCGATACCTATCGTAGTATAGGAAAAACTATGAAATTCTAAAGTACATTTCTCATCCCTTGCACACTTTTTATTTTTCGCAAAAATCTTATTATTAAAATCATCCAAGGGCACGGGAAGTAATATTTTGGAGTCGTCAAATATATTTTAGAGATTATTTTAGTGACCCTCCGGGATGAGAAAATTCGGGGCGTTACAGGATCACTGATATTTGAACACATTTGTTCTTGATTGAGTCTTGATGGGAGAGAATGACGACCTGAGTAGTGGTAGGTCCGATTTTAGGATTGAGGCAAGGAGAAGATAGTGAGAGTTTCGTTTGAAAAGGAGATTGAAGACGTAGAGACACACGGACTTATATATTATTTTTTCTTCCAGTAACGGAGAAAACTTCCTACGGTCATGACTATATACAATCCCAATCTCTTCCCCATGGTGGCAATAGTTATGTTGCGCGTAGCTCATCTAGCACGGTCATGTTAAAAAAATTGTCACGTCAGTTGTACTACATCAGCAATTAAATTGTTAAGGTTCACCAAATCCATTAACTCTGCTCTCTCTTTCCCTTTCAGTTTAGGCCACCACCACATGCGGCCTTCACCACCACGCTGTCGTCGCTTGAACATCGTCTTTCAACTACTCCCATCGCACCAACCGCCTTTCAACTACCCTGTCACACTGTTTGCTTCCAAAACCCACTTTGTATAAAATTCAATTCAAAAACCCAACGCGTGTCGCCATTACCATTGGCCCATACAAAACTCATCTCCAGTTATGCCACAAATTCAACGACTATAAGCCCAATATGCCTCTATTTATGCAAAACTTCAAGATATTTGTCAAAGCTTATCTAATTCGCAAAAACAGAGGATTTCATTTGGGAAAAGGCCCTATTGGATTTGTTACCGTTTTCTACCTTATGTTGGTTGATATCCTTGCATTAACCACCAAATCTGCAATTTTTGTGATATTTTTTTGGTGGTTGGATGTTAGAGCAAATCCAGATATGGAGATATATCTGGTTTTTCGCTTCTACAAAGGACCGAAGGTTGAAGGTTGGCAACGGTGGTGCAAGTTATCGGAGGTGGTGGTGGTGACCTTTTTATGATATAGAGAAAAAGAATTGGTGATGGTCGCGTGCAGGGACTAGGAGGTTGGTGGTTGGCAGTGGTGGCGCAAGTCCGAAAGTGGTGGTCCATGGACAATTTGACAATGTTGGCGGCATTGATGGTCCGAAAATGGTAGATACAAGGACAGCGAAATTATTGGGATTTGGAGAACCAAATTGTGGAGACGATTAATTGGGGGTGAAACCCTAACAGTTTAATTACTGATGTGACAATTTTTTTAACATGGCCGTGCCACATTAGCTGTGAGCACCATAACTTATGTCTACCATAGGCAGAAGAATGGGACTGATACTCTGCCCCATTCTCCTGTCGTGCCACATCAGCAATTAAATTATTATTGTCTTTCCAAATCCATTAATTCTGTTCTCTCTCCCTTTCAGTTCTGTCCACCACCACTAGTGGCCTTCACCACCACGTCGTTGTCTTCTGAACAACCATCTTTCAACTACTCCCGTAGCACCAACCGCCTTTCAACTACCCCTATCGTACCGTTCGCTTCCAAAACCCACCTTGAATATAATTCAATTCAAAAACCCACCGCATACCACCAGGCCCTAAAAAACCCACCTTCAGTCATACGACAAATTCAGCGACTACAAGCCATTCATGCCTCTATTTATACAAAACTTCAAGCTATTTGTCAAACCTTGTCTAATTTGCAAAAACGTGGGATTTCATTTGGAGAAAGGCCCTATTGGATTTATTACCATTTTATTCCTTATGTTGGTGTCTATCATTGCATTGGCCACCAGATTTGCAATTTTTGTGGTGACTTTTTTGTGGTTAGAAATTGGAGCAAATCCAGATATGGAGATAGATCTAGTTTTTGGCTTCGACGAAGAACCGAAGGTTAGAGGTTGGCAGTGGTGGTGCAAGTCATCGAAAGTGGTGGTGGTGACCTTTTTGGTGGTTTGAGGTTAGAGCATATCCAGATCTTGCGATGGACTGGCGACTGATAAAAAAATGTGGTGATGGTCGCGCGGAGACTTGGAGGTTGGTGGTTGGAGATTGTGGCGCAAGTCCGTAGGTGGTGGTCTATGGATAATTTGACGATGTTGGCAGCGTTGGTCGAAAAATTGTGGAGCTGGAGGCGAAGAGAAAGGACAGCAAAATTATTGAGGTTTCGGGAACTGGATTGTATGGGTGATTAATTGGGATTAAAACCTTAACAATAAATTGCTGATGTGGCACAGTTGACGTGGCAAATATTTTTGAAATGGTCGTGCCATACCAGCTATGGGCGCCATAACTCTTGCCCACTATAGGCAGAAAAGCAAGGCTGACACTATATAGGGATTAGGTGATTGGGTTTGTTAGGAAGGAACACTATGACATCTCTATATAAGGGAACTCTTTTCAGGATAAACATTTGTGCTACTATTGACATGAGTTGTATATAGTGCTTGTTTGCCTTAGCTTAAATTATAATATAAGTCAATCAAATTAATCAAATATACTTTTTATCTACATATTTCGAAGGTATTACCCACTTATTATCAACATATTCTATAAGATCTACAACTTATAAACACTTAAAAAAATAATTTTATCACTGCCAAACACGTGCTAAGGTCAAATAATTGATTTTCTTTCATTTATGGTATATTTGGAATAATGAATTGGATTTTATTGAATAAATAAATAAATAAAATAATAGTAGTATAAAATTCCCATACAGGCCTAGGCGATTAAAATTTCAGCTATTAATGGACATCAGATCGTATGTCTCCATCCCATAGGCCATAAATGGATTTTTAACCATCATATAGCCATTCAAGAACAATCACACTATCTACCTTGCCATTTTATTGTGTAACAAACACCACAGTATGTGAAATAGAAAAAATATAGCAGATTTTGTCCTGAGCCAGCATGGAGAGGACTAGGCTTCCCGTTTCTTATTTTCTGACATTTCTTCTAGCCATTGTGTAAACTCAAATATTTTGTTGCTTCTTGGTGAAGACTTGTCTAGAATTATTACCATTTTCTTAGACCATCGGTATGAATGTTATATGTATCTTATAACAAAGTGATTTATGGACTAATAATAATAACCATTTTATTTTCTATAACTCATATGCTCTTGTTTCAATGAAAGACCGTTCCAAACAAATGGGAATTCGCTAATGAAAACTTTAAACGTTGTCAGAAAGAACTCTTGATTAAAATCCGTCACCAGAAAACAGTACCTTTACAAAAATCCATCAAGGGAAAAACATGTGGCCACCTATAGTCCAACCTTGATGGAGAACTGTGGCAAAGACCTTGGCTCAAGTTGGACCTCATCTCCAGACTCCAAAAATCCTGAGACATTAGAAACACAAACATCAGCACAACTTGAGATGAAAACGTAAAATTGAGTAAAGACAATCATGTGCTATCTTCAAATCTGGAACAAACCAAGAAACAATGCGATGAACTCATTGCCTTCTTCACTCAAGCTGTGAAAGTGGCGCCAAAGCAAATCATCCAGATCATGAATGATAGCGCCTCTGTTATTGATGAGGCTGGTCCGTGCAGTGGAGGCATGGGTGATGAGAATCTCAATATTGATATTGACGAAAATGTAAAGTGTTTGAAATTGTTTGGAGTGATGGTGAAGAAGAAGATGAGTCATAATGAGAATCTTGATTTTTCTGATATATATATAAAGGAGATGAAAAAAACTATGGAGGTCAATGCGCTCTAGATGTAAACTTATAGATCTCCCAAAGAGAATAGAAAAGTTTACAATTGACCATCTATATCGTGCCATCGTGTTCACAATTCGTAAAGGAAATAATAATACTTATATGGTACCAAGGGCAGAGCCACGAATCTACGTTGTGGGAGGCAAAAAATTCTAAAAAGTCAATGTATGAACAAAATTCATAAACAACAGAAAAATCACAATACGACATTACTTACTGAAGTAGTGCTCGACGATCTTTTACAACATAAAATTCATCTATAATAGAATATATATGTCCATATTTACAGTAAAATTTCCTTTAATGTAGAGTGTCATACAGTTAGCAAGAAAATCATCCTCCATATTGTTACGAATTGCCGTCTTCATGTGCTTCATTGCTAAAATGCTCGGTCAATAGTTGTTGTAGAAACATGTAATGTCAATACAAAGCAAATCAATCGAGTCAATATAACATAATGATCCGACCTTCTGCTTACGACCAATAGCCGGCATAATTTAGAAAGTGTTGGTACTTGAAACCGAGGTTCAGAAATCACATCAATTTGATAATATTGCAACTCAACTTTCAAACAATAAATATCTTGAGATGTAAAATCTTGAAGATAAAACTACTCTGCGAGTTTGCAAATATTATCCATGTTATAAACAATTCAAAAGAATTTTTTGGATCCAAAGCAGCACTGAGAGAAATGAGTTCTACTAATATCTCATTAAATCTTGTATTTAACTCCATCAATAGAAAATATATTGCTTTATTGAAAATATCAAAGTGGTAATGATGCTCAACCGTAGGATGCTCATGGCTACGGTAACGACTAACCATAAATGAACTATCAAAGTCAGGTATATAAATATCATTCTTGAGCAAAAAAATTTCATTTCCTCAAGAAATTCTTCTCAGCTATCTTCTCTCAATGCTTGAAGGACAGTTTTGTAGTATAGACAAATCTCATAACAGACAAGATGTCTTGGATTTTTTTTTTTGAACGGTCTGACAAAGAACATCAGTTATTGACAAAATTCTATGCATAAAATGCAAAACAAACACAAATTCAAAGCTAGTAATGTTTTTGCGTACACCACCAATTTCAGCTCGAGATCTTGTATTTGGAGAATGTTCACTAAAAGACTCAAGCACCTTGCAAGTTTCAACGTACATTTGTATCAAGCTCGTTATAGAGTTGTAATGAGAACTCCAAAAAGTAGCTCTCGATCGTTGCAAATTACCAATCTGATTAGCTCCACTTCCTAACTCGCGTTCTCCAATTGCCAACAAATGATCAATATCTTGTCTTTGTGCAGTTTACAACTCATTAATACGCTTAGGAAAAGACGTAATATTATTAACAACAGTGTCCAAGTGAGAAAAGAATTCCCAAATATCATGGACATCCTTAGCTATAGAAACCAATGTAAGTTGTAATCTGTAGGCAAAACAAGAGACATAATATGCATATGGACAATCTCTGAGAAATAATGCCTGAAGTCCATTCCAAGCACCTCTAATCTTGACCTCTCATGTTTTGAACCTAAAGGTTGTAACGAACAACAACATTAGATATTTGGTTTTTGAGATTCAGTAAGGTAGTGTCACTAACACTTTTGATTGTAAAAAAACGTTCTATCAAAACTCCATCACTGTTCACAAACCTCGAGATAATGGTCATTGGCTCTCGTTTAGATTGATCTTGTGCTTCATCAACAAGAATACAAAACTTTATATCCCCAACTTCCTCTCAAATTATATGTCGTACTCTATTCGCCATAATGTTCAAAATCTCTTTTTGAATTTCAGGAGAAAAGTACATGGCATTTTTGGAAGCATTACCAAGTACAACTTGTCCAAATTCTGTATTCATTCTTTCAAAAGCATCCACCATTTCAAGAGAATTCTCACGGTTCAATGAAGACGAAGATTCATTATGACCCCCTAAAAGGCACAACCATGAAGTGCTATCCACTAAACACTAATTATTGTGGTATTTAGCAGCAAACAATTTTTCTGAACTTCTTGTCTTGATACGGCATTCATCACCTTGTCAATATGTTGAGACGGTTTTATTAAATCTTCAGCTCTTCTCCTACACATATTATGATGTGATGAAGGTGTGGTACCAATATGAGTAACAAATGCACATTATTTTCCTTGGCTAACCCTCTTCCAACTATTAAATCCAATCGTAATCAATGACGAAATATTTGATGGAGTATTGTCATTTAGAAAAAGAAAACAGTAAAAACAACATGACTTATCTATTGAAGGCGAATATTTCAACCAATGATACTAATTGTACCAGTGTTCCTGAAATCGATGTTTCTGCTTTCCACATTGTTAACTCAGATACTCCAAAAGTTTTGGTTGATAAGGTCCAGCTTTTAGATATACCCGTCTAATCTGATCTCGTTCATTAATTGGATGTTCACATATTTACTTCATTTTTCCCGAATCCCGTTCAATAGAAGCAGATGGTTCCAAATCAAGATTAGAAGATGACGGGTGTTTGATTTCAGGAGATGAAATTGAAAGAGAAGGCACAGTAAGAATTGAAGTACCCTCAGATACATCTCTCTTTTTAAAGAACTTAGCAGAAGGTTGAAATGGAACGTTCAAAATATAAAAGTACAAAAAATAAAACAATCAATATCTCAATCAACTATCTAACAATTCAATATAATTCAACAATATTCAATATATTCAATATCTAACCAATCAAGTATTGAATACCAAATCCAATAAATTACAATTCCACCCATTCTCCAATATAAACACAAAAAAGCCAAGCAAAGTATCTGTCCAACGTAGCTTGTTGCAACGTCAAATTAATAGTGACTTGGAGCAAGCAAGCACAAGTCTAATATATAGCATCAACAAAAAATGTTGAGCCTTAAGTTTAAATTACATTAACTAAAATGATATTCATATTCTTGGAATCATAAACAAATTGGAATGATAAAATTTAATTGGAATGATAAACAATTAGAATACACAGATTTAAACAATTGGAATGATAAAAAAAAAATTGGAATACACAAATTTAAACAATTGGAATGATAAAACAATTGAAAACATAAACAATTGGAATGACCTATCACTTATATCAATTAGAGGTGCGCACAAAATTAAAACAAAAAAATTACCATTGTGTTGTCCCTTTAACAATTAACAGTAATTACCCATTTGGCATTTACCATTGTGCATTTCAGCATTTGTGAGGTTGGGAAACATCATTTTCAATTTTTCATTACCATTTAAGTATTTAACAGTTAAGCCGGTTGGCCCCATTTTCCATTATCACCATGACACCAACCTCAATGTCTAAATTAAGAAGAAAAAAAGTTAAACGTGCAGAAAGATCGAAGACGATTTCTCATGTGCTTTCCATTTTCAATTTCTTATTCAATAAACACAATAAATTCAAATAATATAAATATTATTTTGGCAAAAAAAATTAAAAATTTCTGTAAAAAATATATATACTTACCACTTTCACTCTTTATCTTCTTCTATATTCCAATTTCTATGGCGAAATCTCTTCTAGGGCGTGGGTAATGGGTTGGGGATCTAGAATAAGGGTTTTGATTTATGATTTCTTGATATATTAATCGCTGAGCGGAGACGGGTTGAAGTGAATTGATTCTCGGACTCTCGGGTCTTAATTGGTGTTGTGCATTTGGACTTGGGCTTGGTCTGCTTACACATTGCTGAAAATTTGGGCTTTATTAATTCTCTCCCCACCTCCCACCTCCCACCTCCCACCTCCCACAAAAAGATACATTAAGAAATTCTGAAACCATAAGGCTGGGTTGTTGTAAGGTTAACATAATGGAGTTAGAATTGATAAATATTAGTGCAGTTTAGCCGACTTGTTTATGAGTTGGAAGATCAAAAGCAAATGGATTTCCCAACTCTTTTATATATCTTAGTATAGAATATATGATTTTGTAGTCTTGTAAACCAAAAATTTGATGGTTTTACAATTTGCATGCAATTCAACTATAAATATTAAATAACGAACGACATCATAAATAATTGTAATGATCTTTTTGTTTTCCAGCATTACTAGTTGTGCTATGTGTGATGCACATATTGTAGTTTATACTGTATCTAGAATGGCATTACAAGAGTTGGCTTGTTTAGGAAAGTTTTTCGTAGAAAATATAAATTAAATACAAGATGAACATGAGTACTAACCATTCATAATAGAATATTAAATTAACTGGGAAATATATTACACATCCAAATAGCAATGTTTTAATATAAAATGTGATAACGAAGGTGTTTTCATAATAACATAAAGTCACTAAACAAAAACAAACGTAGTAGTAACTAATAATAGTGATAAAGAGTTTTGTTAATTCCCTCTACTTCAGTCGTCATGGCTTCACAAGTTTTCTAGCATTATACTTTGTATAAGGAGACGAAGGATTTTCGTGGAGACCCTAAAATTAAATTTTCAAAGTAGGCAAAAATGTTAATATGATACGGGCATGAATTACTATTATAATTTTATATTTATAATTATGTAGAACTGGTTAACTAGATATTATGTGTTTATGTTCAAGTAAGGCAGCCAAATGATCGCACTCTCCAATTCTCATTTAAAATGTCACAAACAAATGTGTTTCTAGAAGTGCTTAAAATGAGAAACATAGATCGATCCTTTCAAAGTTGTGTCTTCAACTTGATGTTATTTTATGGAGGACTTGTGATCACTATGATAAAAATTTCAAAATAACAAAAGAAGTTAATATGATATTTGGATTAATTGTAATATTTAATTTTTCTCCATTAATTGATTAAATGGTTAAATAGGATGTTACCTCTTGTTGTCGAATATTTGATATGTGTTCTTTATTAATTAATTAAATTCAAAAATTATATGCATTGCAATAACTGCAAGTTGTTATGGTTCTAAGATATATATGTTGACCTATGGTTAACTTTAAACCTTAATGTTTTGATTATTACAAACAAATTGGTTATGTTTTCTAACATTTTATTTTCAAGCAAAATTCAAAGCGCTACAAATCGAACTCTCATGTCAAGTTCAAAGTCAAAATCAATACAAGAGTTCAAGCATCTCAAAATCCGCCGAATTTCAAGATTCGAAGATCAAGATTGAAGAATAGATTTTTAGATAAAATTGTAAAGGTATTAACTCTTTAATCCTTAGCAATTAAATGAACGAAAGCTCAAATATAATTTTTATCACTTGCATAAAAAAATTAGTTTTATCAAAGCCAAAAATCAGATTTTCAAAACTGTGGAAACGGACAATCCGTTTGGTAAACCGGTTGAACCGGTCGACCATTTGAAACGTCTTTTTTCAAAAAGTGTCCGTTCTGATTTTTTGCAGTTCAACGGCTAGTTCTGACCAATCTGACCGGTCGACCGTTTGGTCATCCGTTTGGTCATCCGTTTGGTCAGAAAGTGACGAAAATTCATCTCTATAAATACCACTTCATTTACTATCATTCAACAATACTTACAAGAGCATTTATAGAGAGAATCATATTGAAAAACATCATTCAAAGCTTCATTGCATTTATATCTTCAATATCTCTCTTTGAAAAATTTTGTTTGATTAAATCAAACTTTTGGTTTATCTTTCTCAACAAAGTTTTCTTCTAACACTTGAGCTTTCCTCATCCATTGCTATTCATTAAAGTGTTAGTCTCTCTTAGAACTAAACTTGTATCTATCATTCATCTAGAGAGAAATACTTAAATCAATCTTTTTATTTATTTGGGTCATATTGAGGTCCCTTGAAAAGCTCAATATTGTATAAGGATCGATGCTCCTTGCTTGTAAGTCACCGGATACATTGTAAGGGTTTGGATTGCACCATAAGTCAATCAAAATAGTGGAAAGGCCGTGCTAGTGTTGGAGAGCTTGGTAACGGGGGACGTAGATCATCGGTTGGATCGAACCTCCATAAAAATCGTTTGCACTCTCTCTTCTCTTTTATTTACTTATATTGTGCTTATATTTTTGTGAATCTATTTTTATCTCTTAAATATCATTTTTGAGAATATTTTTCGAAAAAGTTTGAGAAAACCAATTCACCCCCCTCTTGGTTAGTTATTCTTGGGCTATCAATATATTTTAGTACACACATTTTGTAAATTAAAACTTGTACTGCATAAAACATCTTGTTGAAATATATATACTTTCTTCACCTTCATATTGATTTTCCGTATTTTGTTCTATAATATCAATTCCCTCCAACAATTGTTATTGTACATTATATATTTTCGTCACACACCAGAACCTATAAAGTTTATGAGAGAAAATGTGTGTAGAGAAATAATTCTCTGTATTAATTGATTGAATAATGAAGAAGATTACAAGATATATATACTAATAGAAAATGAATTCTACCTAAAATGGAAATATTACATAGATGGTATCCTACTACAAATACAATTCTACCAACAAGGTAAAGAATAAATAAGGTAAATGAATATTTGTTAATACTCCCCATCATGTTAGAGCATGTATGTCAAGAGTGCCTAACTTGCGAGTGAAACTGTGAAATATTTCATTGCCTAGTGCTTTAGTAAATAAATCTACAATCTAATTGTTGTTTGGAACATAGGCAGTCTTGATCTCTTCCTTAACAATTCGTTCACGAATAATATGACAATCTATTTCAATGTGCTTTATCTTTTCATGATATACTGGATTAGCAGCAATATGCATTGCTATTTGATTATCACAATATAAGATTGCTGCTTGTGGGTGATCTACACATAAGTCTGTCAACCATGTAAGCTCACAAGTAATAGAAGCCAATGTCCTATAATCTGCTTCTGCTGAAGATTTGGACACAGTTGTTTACTTCTTACTTTTTCATGATATAAGCGTCTTTCCAAAAATATAAAATATCCCATAACCAACTGTCGTGTAGTAATAACTCCAACCCAATCTGCATCACAAAATTCTATTAGTTGCAATTTTCCTTCTAATGGAAAATATAATCCTTGTCCTGGTGCCCCTTTCAAATATCAAAGCAATTGGTGAAATACATCAAGATGGGATTGTCTAGGTACCTGCATGAACTAACTGAGTATATTGACCGAATATGATATTTTTGGTCTAGTAATGGTGAGATAAATGAGTTTTCCTACCAACCGTCGATAATATGTGAGATCTTTCAACAACTTTCCATCGGTCAAATTAAATTTCAATGACTGCTCTATGAGAAATGCTGCAGGTTTTGCTCCAAGTAATCCGGCCTCTTGAAGAATGTAAAGAGTATACTTCCTTTGATTTATTAAAATCCCTGATCTCTAGCGAGCAATTTCTACTCCAAAAAAGTATTTTAATGTGCCAATGTCCTTCGACTTGAACTCGGATGCAAGGAACGTTAAAATTACTTCTTTATCATTTTCTGTGACAATCATATCATCCACATATAATACAATAGCTGTAAACGAATCACCACTGACCTTTGTAAGGAGTGAGTAATCTGCATGTGACTGTTTGAACCCAAACTAAATAATAGCAGATACAATTTTTTGAAACCAAGAACGAGATGCTTGTTTCAATCCACATAAATATTTATGAAGTCGACATACAAGTGGTATATCCCATTGTCGACAAAATCCAGGTAGGAGAGTCATATAGACTTCTTCATCAAGATCACCATGAAGAAAGGTATTTTGTACATCCATCTGATGAAGCTTCCAGTTTCGAATAGAGACAATAGCAAGTAAGCATTTGACTGTTGTTAACTTTGCAACTGGAGCGAAAGTTTCATGAAAATCAATCCTTTCTTGTTGTGTAAAACCCCTTTACCACCAGTCGTGCTTTGTATCATTCAATTGTATCTTCAGAATTAAATTTGACCTTGAACACCCACTTACAACCAATAGGATGATGACCTGGAGGAAGCGGGACAAGTGACTAAGTATTGTTATCTTCCAAGGTACGAATTTCATCATTCATAGCAGCTACCCATTTGGGATCCTGACATGCTGCCTCATATGTTACTGGCTCAATGATATGAGAAATATTATATGTAAAAGCACAATGAATAGAAGAAAGATTTCTATATGATACATACCTTGATATAGGATGTCGAGTGCTGGATTTGACCGGAAGAGACCCAGCTTTAGTAGGCAGAGCATGATTGACATAGTAATCTTTCAGGCGAATTGGGGGTTGAATTGATCTTGTGGATCGTCGATTTTGGTCATTTGATACTACTTGGGGTTGTTCCGGCTGGTCATCTAGAGGGTGAGAAAACGGGACTGGTCGATCGGTAGCTTGACCTGTAGGTGCACCGGCCGAGGATGAGGTAGAGACTGGTTGATCGGTGGGTCGACCGATGGAGCGTTCTGATAGACCGGATAAACTAAAGACCGGTCGATCAGTAGGTGAAGTTGGTCGACCAATTGACCAGTTTTCGAGACTTTCACGCAAGTTATCTGTTTTTGCTATATGTTGGTCATCAAGGTATGATAAATTTGGCGTTTCAACATCCATACATATAGATTGTGGCAACGGGATGGAGTTGGTTTCTTTATTTTGCTGGGAGGCATATGTAAATATGAATTCATGGAACACGACGTCTCGGGACACCACTAGCTTTCTGTCGGTTAGGTCATATAAGAGGTATCATTTTTGTCCTAATGGTTATCCAAGAAACACACATTGTCTGGCTTGTACGTCAAATTTATGGCTGGGTTTAAGATTGGTGGGAAAACATAGGCAACCAGAGACACGTAAATGTAAATAAGATGGTGGTTTCTTGTGCAATCTTTCTTATGGTGTTTTGTGTGATAGCAATGGTGAAGGGATCCGGTTGATAAGGTAACAAGCTGTCTTGATATGTTCCTCCCAAAATTTTAAAGAAAGATTAGCTTGAAATCTAAGGGCACGAGCCACATTAAGGAGGTGGTAGTGTTTTCTCCCTACTACTCCATTTAGTTGATGGGGTATAATGACATGACCTATAAAAAATGGTACCAATTTTATTTAGGAATGCTTGCAAAGATAAGAACTCTTATCCATTGTCAGACCGTTGGGCTTTTATAGTCAGGTTGTGTTGAGTTTTAACCCAGGCAAAAAAATTCTTGATTATGCTTTGAGTTTCAGATTTGTGACACATGAGGTGTGCCCAAGTATAACGAGAAAAATCATCAACAATTGTAAGGAAATATCTAGCACCAGAATAAGAATAAATCCTATGAGGTCCTCAGATATCACAATGAATCAAATCAAATGGTTTATTGCTAGAAATTTGACAAACTTCAAAGAGTAATCTAGATTGTTTTGCCAAATGACAAACATCACAAATATCGTGAGAATCAAAACTACTTTCTAAAATACTTTGTGCTAGGAATTGAAGAAGTGAGGTTGAAGGGTGCCCAAGAGGTTTATGCCATAGACTGGTTGATCTAGTGGTAGTATGATGTATTCGTGGTTTTTTTGAAATGTAATATAGGTCGTTACTCTGCCTTCCCAATTTAATCATCTTCTTCGTAGTCAAATCATGCATGACACAAAAATTAGATAAAAATGTCACATAATAATCTAATCCTCTGGTAAGTTTACTGATAGATAATAGATTAACTTTAAAGTTGGGAACATAAAGCACATTATCAACAATCATATTATTTTCCAATTTAACTGCACCAATGGATTTAATAAGAGCATGCTCCCCATTCGGTAGTTGCACAGTTTTGTGCTTTGGCATGGATTTATTCTCAACGACCCATCCTTTGTCATCACATGGTCAGTGGCTCCGCTATCAATAATCTATGAATTACTCAAAAAGGTAGTAAAGGGATTGATACCTGAGGTGTTAACATAAGACTTATCATTACCCGTCTTGTTGTTTAGAAATGTCATGATCTGCTCATATTCCTTGGCTGTGAGTTTTTTCCTTCCATTGGGTCAAGTGTAGAAGCGGTAGCAGTGTTTGTGAAGCGTTTATTTCGTGGCTTTGTGTCATTCCCATGAAACTTGTGCCCTGGAGGGAAGCCATGGATGTAATAGTAGGTATCAACATTGTGGCTAGTCATCCCATAGTGGGTGCACTGTTTCTGCTGTCCAGTTCCTGTAGAAACAGTCGATCGGTAAGATTTTTTTTATGAATCGATCGACCGATCATTGCTTGACAGATTTTTGGTCGGTCGATTGTCACCTTTCCAGTTTGATCTCCAATTTCTTGAATATTGCCCTTCACAATTTGCTGCAACCTCAACTTATCTTCCATGTTGCATTAAAATAGCGTGGACTTTTCTAGTATCTGGGAAGGGACTCATCATTAGTATGTTTCCACGAACTGTGGAATAAAAATCATTCACCCCATCAGGAATTGCATGACATCCTCCTTCTCATCCTTTTTAGCCAGTGCCTGAAGATTCCACAAGTACGTCTAATTGGGTTATGATAAGAACCTAATTCATCCCATAGTCCATTTAATTTGATATAATAAGCTGACACTGATTGATTTTCTTGTCGATGCTCATCAATTTCCTGGCGAACATGATATATTTGCGCATCATTACCTTGAGAAAATAGATCTCGTAGGTCGATCCATACCTCTGTGACAGATTCAGAGTATATGATACTTTCAGCAATATCTGGATGTACCGAATTAAGTATCCAGGAGAGCACCATATGATTACTCCGTTCCCATATGGAATATTTTTCATCTTCTGCTTCTGGTGCTTTGATCTTGCCATCAACGAAGCCAATTTTATTCTTGAAAATTAGGGTAATTATCATAGCCCTATTCCATTGTCCATAATTGTTTTCATCAAGTGGTTTAAAAACTAGAATTAAGCCGGGATAATCGAATTGCTGTAGAGCCATGGGATCCGATTGGACAACCGTCGCCTCTATGATTTTTCTATCATTGTTTGTGTCAAACATCGTTGTTCAGAATCGTTGCTTTGATACCATATAAAGTTTATGAGAGAAAATATGTGTAGAGAAATAATTCTCTGTATTAATTGATTGAATAATGAAGAATATTACAAGATATATATACTAATAGAAAAAGAATTGTACTTAAAATAGAAATATTACATAGATGGTATCTTACTACAAATATAATTCTACCAACAAGGTAAAGAATAAATAAGGTAAATGAATATTTGTTAATAAGGTAAATGAATATTTGTTAATAGAACCTAATGAGTGTATTTCGAACTCATGATCCATATACGTTTATATCTTATAAACACCATGCATAATAAAACTAACACAACTTAGCAATTCATAATATCAAACTCATAATTCGACCATATAATATATTAAAATAGTATTTCTGATTTTAATATTACATTAAGAGTCCAGTAATTTACAACAAATAAAATAAATATCATATACACAGAACAAAACAAAAAAATACAATGCATGAAATAACAAAAATAAAAATAAAAATACACAATCATTTAAAAAGATAGGCCACACTTTCATAATTGCTTATTGTTAGCAATTTATTTTATACTACAAGTGTACAGATCACACAAGTAATATAATGGATTTAAGAGTCAAAGTATCATACCCCACATAAATTTAGTTAGTTCAATACAATTAAATTAACATTAACCGAATCGATTTAACTTTTTAAGTTTGGGTGACTAAGAACTAATTTAAGTATTAACTAATAATAATTTAAACAAATAAAAGATTAAGTTCACTCCGAATTACTCTGAATATGAGAAAGAAAGCATACTATGATCCTGAATCCACTTATACCAATCTGTTTTAACCCGAACCGTTGAATTTAATAACACAATTTAATTATAAAGATCAATATTCCTAATTTGTTTAACAATCGCTCTCGAGTAGAATTAAACATATCCATATATGTGAGAAAGAAAGCTTACTAATATGAGAAAGAAAGTGTACTATGATCCTGAATCCACTTGTACCAATCCGTTTTAACCCGAACCGTTGAATTTAATAACACAGTTTAATTATAAAGATCAATATTCCTAATTTGTTTAACAATTTCTCTCGAGTAGAATTAAACATATCTATATATGTGATTCGACTATATCTCTATGATGGATGCGAACATACAAGAATGTATTAAAATTTATGAATACTTAAAGATCACGTAAAGCATAACGGTATATCTCTACCATCTATCGAATTCTACGACAATTAATACTATGTTTACCTTATTTTCAATCTCTCGATGATAAAATAAGCCACAAAACTCATACAACTATTACGCATATAGTTATAGAGAAAAAGAAATCAATATTAAATATTCAAAATTAAAAACATACTTAAATATAAAAAACTAGATTCAAAGAATTCAATGTTCGTGATATAAATTTTATCATGATCCTAGCACAAAATAAATCTAGCCTAGCATACTAAGATGAAGAAAACAAAAAGAAAATATAAAAGCCATCACCCAGATAAGAAGAAAACCAAAAAAAGTGGATCTTGATATTCGTTCAATTTTCGTTCCTTGCTTCTCTTCTTGAATTCTCCCAATTTGGGCCAGGGGTGGATTGGGTTGGGTCGGTTTTAGGCCCAACCCGAACCCAGTCCAAAACAATCGATTTGACAAAAATTCAATCCAACACAACCCGCCCAAGAGTCAAAACACGACCCAAACCGACCCGTGGGCGTTTCGGTCGGTTTGGGTCGATTTGGTCGGTTTGGGCTCGTGCCCAATTTGTCATATTCACTTTTGTCCATTTTCTTCATTCTCTTCAACGATAAACAAACACCAAAACAAAATTGAATATACAATACAAGTATACAACTCAACATTCAGCTCAAAATCATCACACACATACAAAAATCAGCAAAAAAATAAAATACATCACAAAAAATCAACAAAAAAAAGTCATAATAAAATCAGCACAAAAACAAATTATTCAGTATATAGAAATAGAATAAATAAGTCCAAAAATCACCTACAAATGAAACATGAATCAAACCCAAGGCAATTTTTGAAACATCTAAAAAAAATTCAGATCATATTTCGGATACCCTAATGTTTCAAATATCTACAAAAAAAAAAATTTGAAATTGAAACCGAATCGGACCCTATTTTGGAAAACCCTAGTGTTTTATGGGCTCTGCATTTTTTTTTTTGAAAACCTACCATATTTGGGAACAATAATCAATATTCAAGTCATAAATATCACAAGTCCATAAGATTTGAGGAGAAAATTATTTTTATTCATAATCACATATGAAGCTTGAAGATTTGAAGGGTTTCATAATTTTACCTTGGTGGAGATTGAAGAGGGGAAATTTCAATAACTGGTGGCGGAATCGGTGGTGGGTTCTTCGCCGAAGACGATTAGTGGCGATGGACTTTGCTTGAATCTGCTGGAGATTTTCTGATTTCGAGTTCTTCACTGGAGCCTGGAGTTTTCGCCGCACAATTTCTGATGCTTTAGCTGGGCTTAGACAATTGAGTGTTTAAGCCCATTTACTTTTCTTAGGATAGCAAACTGCCAGCAATTAGCATTTTTTTAAAGTAATTGGGTTGAGTCGGGTTCACTAGTGTAACCCACAACCCGACCCGACTTTATTTTGGAATCCCAAACCCGAACCCAATCCAATTAAGCTAAAAAACTGACCCAAACCGCTCGGGTCAGTCGGGTTGAGCAATTTGATTCGATTTTTGCCCAACCCTACTCCTAATCATTCGACTTCTTATTTTTGGATTAAGAACTCATATATATATATATATATAGTATCATTATTGTGTCCCAAAAAAATCATTAAAATCGTGTCCCAAAAGATTTCTTAATTGGAGTCGAACTCAAAAGGGTAACAAAATCCCGCTTGTCAAAAAATACACTCGGCTATCGCCCAATGCAAACCCAGATGATCTGCCCAAGAAAACTTTTAACTCTCTGCTGCAATTTAATGATGCGGGGAGATCGCCTAGTGTAAACCCGGGCAATCGCCCATGCCAACTTTTAATTCTGCATGTTTTAATCCTCTAACTTTGAATTTTGGTTAGTTTAGTCCTCAATTCTTTCAATAACCTCCAATATGGTCCTTCAAGTTTTAATTGAGTACAATTTGATCATCGTACTTCCAAAATATATTCCAATTTATTGCTCTTTTCATCCATTTTTCTCCACTTGCTTATTAACGGGTCCAAAACTAAAATAAAAAAGATAAAATACTAAATAAAGTAGAAAATCTACAAAATAACGAGACACAAACTTAGTATTAAAGTTTAATAAGTGCACAAAATACACTTATCACTTACATCTTTCATCATTGATACAATATCTATTATCAATTGTTACATTGTGCGAATTCATTTACAGTCCATCTTCTACATAACTTGAGAAATTTTAGTTAATAAAAGATAACACATGAAAAAAATTCTTTAATATAATAATAAAACTATAAATATAGTTGCTAATCCGTGTTAAGTACAATAGTAGGTCGCATTTCATTACTGTCATATCTACTCTCAATCACTACCTGATTTAAATTCGCTTGTAATCCATCTGCCACATAAAATACAATAATCACACCTTAATTATAAACAATGCTGTCATTGATAGGTACTAAAAAGTTTACTATACATTGATTGGAGACGAGCTATTAGGTCATATGTACTGTACATACTCAGTTTGATGATTATGTTACACGTGTGTGTTAGACATCCACACGCGCGCGCATCCCATTTTGCATATGCTCGTGTTTGATATATACGCGTGACACATTGTCTACAAGACATGCAAATGATTTGTGATATGTGATTATGTTAAAAATATTTAAAAGTGTTAATTGATTTAAGAGAATATGTAATTTTTTTCTCGAAATGAAATACAAATAGAAAACATGCACTGATAAATACATATAGTATTAATTACTCGAAACGTGCTAATTATCTTTTAAAGAAAAATAAAATGTTTAGGATAGAAAATACAAACAACTAGAATGAAAGTAATGGAAAATTGCTTGCGTGAGATGGGAAGTTCTATACATTACATTAGAGGTGGCAATTGATCTGAACCGCCCGTCGGCTCGGCCCATAATGGGCCCAACTCGTCTAAAGGTTGAGCCAGGCAAAAAAAGAGGGGTTGAGCTAGCTCATCCCTTTGATTTCACAAGTTGCCTTGTTGGATTAATACCGTGGCCCGATCCAAAGAGTCATGTCGTGGCTCGTGGACCACAACGGTCACTTTTTGTGACAACTAGAACTCCAACGGTCACAAAAGTGACCATTTTAGTCCCCAAGATTATTATTTTTTAAACGAACATTTTTTTCTTTGTAAACCCCATTCCATTTCAATATTTCTCACAACACTCAACATACTCATTCTCAAAGTATTATATTCTTAATATTAGCTCTTTTATTGTGCAATCTACATCTTAATTTACTTATTTGAGTGATTTATTGTAGTATATATTATCTTTATTCTACATTTCTACATTCTTCTACTACCTCTATTTCAAATAGATTACACTCAAGGAAGTAGCCACCAGACAAATGATGATTTTAGTTGCCTGACTGATATTCCAATTCCTGACTATTTTGGTGATGATTATGGGAGCATAGATCCACTTGAATTAGATTATATCGACGAAGATTTAGGAACACACACTAATACAACAATCGGTTCGAGCACTAAACGATGAGCCAAAAAATAAAAGGCTAGATGTTGGGAAGATTTCAATTTAGTGCCGATTGGTACAGCAGTAGGTCCGCCAGACTATAAGACACTGTGTAAATTCTTGTAAACATAGATTTTTTGTGGCAAAATGGGGGTACGAGCCATCTAAATAGGCACTACCCAAAGTGTTTGCTCAAACACGGAGAATTGGATATAAATCAAGCGCAACTTCAATTTAGATTTCTCAGTGTAACTTCTAGTTTTAGTCCAAATTTAAACAACTGGGTGTATTCGCAAGAGAACATGCACCGAAAAAGCATGACGATGTTGGTGGCAAATGTTGAGTTTCCACTTAGTTTAGTGAGAAGCATTCACTTTACCAACTTCATACAAATGTACACATTCTATTCTAGAAACACTCTTCGTTTAGACACTATCACTTGATTCAATAAAAAGAAAGAATGCATAACATGTGATTTAAATAAATAATTCGGTGTTGTATCATTTACTTTGAACTTATGGTCCGGTAAAAACCATAAAAGATGCATAGCTGGCACTACACATTAATTTCATTTAGAGTAATTGACAACCTTCACAATAGAATAATATTTTTAATATTTTAATGAGTATTATTAGAGAATGTAATTGTGAATCTAGAATCCGCGATTTCACATTTGATAATGCTATGCCTAATAATATAGTAATACAAAGATTAATGCAATAATTAAATATTGATTTTGGTGTCATATTATTTCATATTCGTTTTGTATGTCACATTTTTAATTTAATTGTCAAAGATGAATTAAAATTCATAGACCAACATTTGAAAAATTAGGTATGCTATAAATTATATTACTATCTCGTCTACTCGCAAACAAGTATTTGATGAATTGTATGTAGAAAATTCTCTTGTGTACAGATGTAGGCAATAGATAAAACTCTATTTATCTGATGTTTGAATCATGTTAAGGTTACGAACATTGTATTACTGCCTATTATAACGGTCAACACTCACATGGTCCAGAATATGATTTGCAATCATATTATTGGAATATTTCATCCCACATGAGAAAAATTTTGAAAGTTTTTTTCGACGTCACAAACACATCTTGGGGAGTAAATTATCCGACCAGTCCATTAGTTCTTAACCATTTTTATTATATTGCCAATAATTTTAATAGGTATAAGGATTTTCTAATTTTTTCTGATAACGTAATTGCGATGGAGGTTAAGTTTGGAAAATATTTGAAGGAATTGCCTATATTATTCCCGTTATCGTCAATTATGGATCATATATTAAATTTAGAAGGTACAAAACATAATGTGTCGAAAATTTTAAATAAATTAACTCACGAGAACCATTAACGTGTGATAATCTAGTAAAAAAACTTTATGTGAGATGTACAAGAGTTATGCAGAAAAAACCAGTAAGAACATTAAAACCCATGTACCAATGCCTTCTTCGTCGTCAAATGACAATAATGATTTATGATATTATGTTAGTTCAGCTAGGAGAACTCAACAAAATAGTTCTTTTTCCTTCCTTTTACGTGCTACAAATGTAGGAACATGTACTGCTGACATACTTTTAGAGTTAGTTAAGTATTTTGCTCAAGATATGCTTAGTATATTAGATGAAGAAGAGAGAAGATTTTTTGATATACTAAGATGGTGGAGACAAAATGAGTGTCAATATCCAATTATTTCAATTTTAGCACGTGATCTACTAACACATCAAGTATCAAATGTAGTATCGGATTCTACTTTTAGTACATGTGACATAGTTCTATCTGATTTCAGGTCAAGACTTAAAGTAGACATATTAGAGAGTTTAATGTGTCTAAAGGACTGAGAACATGCAGAACTTCAGATTCAAGATAAAATTGACACCATATTAGTTGAAGAACCTCAAGAGTCGACTTCATAATTTATAAGTATTGTTTGTGTAATTTATTTATTTTTTCTTACTTTTAAGTTTTATAAAAAAATTGTACATATAACAATTTGTTCATGTACAATTTTAACTTCACATATGCTAAAAGTAACTGGCCCAAATCCCAAAAAAGGTGGAGGATTTCAAATGTCAAATTTCTCTTACCTCATTTTTTTTATTTTTTAAATTCCCAAAATATTATTGAATTTAGAAAAGACAAAAATTTGGCGAGCTTCGACTCGGTTTGGCCAATGGGTCAGACCGGAATCGCATGTAAGAGATAAGTCGAGACTGCCCGGCCACATGATGATTACATTTCCCAATCACATCCACTCTCTGTCCACGTGTTCCTATTCCTGTTTGCCTAAGTTTGTTTTCAATAGTTTCCTCGTTGTGGGATTCCTAACTTTCCAGAATGTAAACATTGATATTTTGGATCTCCTCTGAATGTACCAGATTGATTTCATATTGGGAGGTTGGATTTACTGCAAGTTGCCATCAGGTGGAGCCTTGAACATAACACCCTCGACTGGTGCACCGCACTTCCTGATGGATCATATTCAGAGCAGCACAACATCACTCGTGCTAATTCTTGATTTGACTCCACGCAAGGACCTCATCCTAATTCCCGACAACCTTAAAACTTACTACGAAGATACTCAGTTGGACACGTACAGACAACACCTTCTGACGCTACCTCAGGTAAGACCTTACTTCTCCCCATCTTTTTATATCCTCACCCTTCTTTCTCCAACTGCTATTCTAGTCAGCATCGACACTGGAGGTGGTGGAAAAAGCATTGAGGAAAAATAATTCAAGAACATATCAGTCCTATTGCGAAGGACGTAGTGCAATTCTGGTTGGATTTGTCTGGAGAAACGAGTGGGAGAAACTGAGATGGCTTATTTGGCAAAAAGGGATCAAATAATAAAGCAAACCCTTGTGTTTTGGCCAAAAGGGATCAAATAACTGAGATGGCTTATTTCTCGGTACTGAATTCAGTTAATCCCTTGAAATCATTCCACAAGCGTTTTGGCCAAGCAAATTTGTGGAATCTGATGCTGGCACTTTTTCGAGTCTGACAGAGCTCAATGTTAGAGTTGCAAATGCGATGAACTCATTGCCTTCTTGACGCACTGTCAGAGAATGGTGCTGACCCTGTTATTGATGCGGCAGGGACGTTGATGATGAGACTTCCGATAATGGTGATGACGACAACGTGCACTCTTTGAAATTGTCCGGGGGTGATGGCGAAGAAGAACATTGTTCGTGATAAGAATGTTGACTTTCCTGAGGTGCATAAGAAATAAATTTAATTTGAACTCCCTATCATTGCAAGCAAGACAAATATCAACAGATTATACATTAATTATATACATTTCAGTACAGCATGTTAGGTTGATCGTGCATTTCAGTACAGCATATAAGAGAAGTATACAACCATACGTTCAAATTTGTTAAAAGAAGTTGGTCAAACTTTTATATATTTATGTAATTAAATGCTTGTTTGATATCTATTTTCATGGATTTTTTTGGGCTAGTCAAAATTTGATTAGTCAAAAATTTGGTTAGTCAAAAGTCCCATTCCAAAATTGCCTCTTTTTTTGTCAAAAAATGCGGCTCTTTTTTCAAGCAACAAGGTTATTTTGATCATTTCACTCATTTGGTCAAAAAATGAAAAACTAAAAACCCATTAAAATTCATACCAAACAAACACTAATTACAACCATCTATTTAATGATGAATTTGGTTTTTGAATTCTCTCAATTAAGAACATTTTCAATACAACTGTGGACTGCACTAAAAAGTGTGTCACATCATCTCAAAATATTTATATTGTAAGAAAAAAGTGGAAGATGTCTAGTACACCGCCCACATTTGGACGATGTGCTACATATCCTCCATTTATTTTTTTATAAGTTATGTCCATTGAAATGAGTGTTAAGATTCTCTTATTTAATTTTTTTTATAATTTATCTCATTGAAATGTGTGATAATCATCTTTTATTTAATTTTTATAATTTATTTGTATCATCTCTCTTGTACAATTAGATTATAATTTTTCTAATTTACAACTCCATTGGAGATGCTCTTCTATCTATCTCTATTTTATTTGCCACATATACAACAATCTACATTGCTGTATTGGAGATGCTTTAAATAATTATCTCGAGATTTAGAAATTATAGTTGGAAGATTTGGAGGTAGAATTTAAATTAAATTTGTGAATAAATTAGTTGTGTAATAATAGTAGGATAAATTTAATAAAATATAATGGAATTTAGAAATGTTTGATATTATTTTTCAATTTTAAACCCATAATTTTATATAAAATCAAATTTTAAGGGCTTGTTTGCTTAAGAACTCTTTAAATTATGTACAGAATAATAATGCACAATAACAAACATGACATTCTGGAAGTAACTTCTAGAAATAGTTGATCATTAAGGGTGTGTTTGATTGGCACATTTTCCATGGAAAATGTCACTTCCATGGAAAATGTTGTCAAATCCAAAAAATTTCTTTTCCATCTTTGTTGTTTGATTGCACATGGAAAATAAAATGGATTTTCTAGGTACAAGCATTTAAAGCACCTTTTTTTCCACTTCCATGGAAAATATTTTCCCACCTATATACTAGAATTTATTTTCCACCTTCCATGGAAAATATTTCCTTTTCCACAATTTTCCATGCATACCAATCAAACACACCCTAACATCAACGAAGTTGACGCCCAATCGCCGTGTGTCCCTTTCATTGATGTAAGGGATCACTCACGCATTACGTGCCATTCTATATCAGTCATCATCATTCAGATGTTCACTAGGCCGGCCGCTTCTCTCCAATGTATCTAAGAAAGCTTAAATTATAGTCCCCAGGAGCATAGGCGAGTTGGTAAAGTCTGAGGTGATGTGGGGAGAAATCTTCCGGTAACGCATGTTCGATTCTTGTGTGGGGCAGATTTTCACTGAAATATTGTGGGAGTCTGTCCTGAGGGTTGGCCTGTTGGCTCTCTCCTTCAGGTCCCTGCCACTCGTCACATCTCTCGATTTACAACCCGCCTAGCCAAGGGGCTTCTGACACAGGTGGAGGGGTTTCACCTTCGAGACTTTTCCCTTAACAAAGAAAGCTTAAATTATAATTTAAAATAGTCAAACATATTTTTTATTTACACATTTTATAGGACCCACAATTTACTATTCACTTATTATTTACATATTTCATATGATTTACAATTTATAAACACTTAAAAAATAATTTCAACATAGCCAAACATGCAAGTATGTTCTTGAGGTGGTTCGAAGTGTTTGTCCTTAATAAATCCGATTAGGGCTCCCAATCCCGTTCGACTTATTGGTTATCGGGTAGAGAGCATGGTGGGGTAAGGCCAAACCACAAGGAGTGAGAGCCAAAGTAGGGATGGGGCGCTAGCACAAGTGAAATTCGTTAAGCATTGCAGAAGTTGTGGACAAGTTAGAGGGGGTGCACGGGTGGTCAGGCAGGCGAAGTATTTTAATTGTTGCACTATTTTTTAATTATCTTAAAAGTTTTCAACATCTGCTTATTATCGTACTTATGTTTTATCATTCCATTCTTATCATCAACTTTCTATTAATTAACACATCTTGTCCTTAACGAGTTATTCCATCCAAAAAGTCTATTATGAGAGTGTAAAAACCTTATTTATCTCTCATATTTTTAAATAAGGGAAAAAAACCATATGCAAAAAAATAATATAATATTTGTCTCTCATTTCAAAGCATGCTAACAGAATATTCGAACATAAATTATCGTAAGAGCTTGCTTGTGAGTTTTTTTCCCATCGATTTTGACAGATTTTAGATTGTACCATTAATAAAATGTTGAAAAAATCGGTACTCTTTATTTTTTTTAAAACACTAATTTTGATTGTTTTAAAATTAAGCGTCTATCTATTTCATCCATAAAATAAGTGTGAAAGCCGAGTATGCTTAGGGGCATTGTGCCTTATCCAATGTTTGTGGTCTTGGGCCCATCCCTACTAAAATTGAGAATATTAAGGACATTTAGAAGTGTCCCAATTAATGTAAATATGGGCAAAAAACAAAGTTAAAATGCCCCTAAGAGAAGGAGAGGTGGATTAGTAAATGCCCCTATAAATGGCGTATCTAATAATAAATATGGCGAATTGGACACTAAAAACGCCCCTAATAATATGTGTGCCACATATGATTGTAATTCTATTAGGGACACTTAATTAAACGCCCCAATTAAATTTAAAATAATTGAGGCACTTAATTTAATGCCCCAATTAAATTTAAACAACAAGGGCACTGAATTAAACGTCCCAAATAAGTTTATCATAATTAATTAAATCATAAATTCATACCATTTATAGACACATCTATGTGCCCCTAATATAATTTAATTTAATTAAATAAATAGTAAATTGTCATTAGGATCGCTCTCTTCAAGCATGAAATTATCCATCGTAGGCAACGGTAATTTTTTGTAAACATATACACCATGTACATCAATTCTGATATGTACTTCTTCATTGTCTAGATTGGTATCATCAAGATTTGGTGTGGAATAGTAATCATCTATATCAACTCCATCATCATCCTCCATTACATCATAAAAATCTCTTGGTTTTGTTTTAACTGCAACACTCCAATCTGTCTCTTTTGGGTCAGTAACATAAAACACTTGAATAGCTTGTGAAGCCAATATAAACTTATCATTATTTTGTGCCACCTGATTGAAATTCACCAAGCTGAAACTATACTGGTCATTTTTCATCCCAGAATTGTTTACCCAATCACACTCAAATAAAACCACTTTACAAACTTGATCATCACTTTCTCTAGGAAACTTATATTCAAGCTCATAATCATTCTTTAAAAGACCATAGTAGTCCACATTACTATTAATTGGATTGCAGTCTTTTGCACTCGAGTAACTTGAGGTTTCAGCACTCACAAAGATGCCACAATTTTGATTTTTATATCTTTCATCCACCGATTTAATTCGAAACATGTAACCATTGATAGCATACTTCTTATATTGTTTCACAGTCATACTTGGACCATTTGCTAACCGAAGTAAATATTCTGATATTGATGAGTCACTAGCGGCATGAAGATCATTTACCTAAAGTCAATATGATTCTATATTATTATATTTCATGAATTAAAATAAAAATAAGAATCACTGACATAATTGCATATTCAAAAAAAGGGTACTAACATGGTTTTTGAACCAAGTAGGGAATTCTTTATTTCTCAAAACCTCTACTTCTAGAATGGTTTTCCGTCATGAATTTTTCGTAGCACCCCCAACTTTTTACTATCATAATACAAGTCAAAACAAGATAAATAAATCATCTGTTTGAATTACTGAAATTTAAAATTTACAATTAATATTAAATATAATGATCTTACTCTAGAAAAGGAACCACTTCGTTGCAGTTGAATAGGACATGAGTGCGACATTTTTTCCAAACTATTTTTTCAAGATCAATCTCCATACATTTATCCAAATGATGACCCGAGTTTGCAAATATTGATAAGCCTCCACCGACATCACGAGGCAAAGAGATATCAGCATTTTGACCATGTCGAGTACGACGTGTCTCAACTCTTTTTAGGTACATTGAGCAAAAAGACACGCACTCTTCTGCAAGATATCCTACCGCAATAGTTCCTTTAGGATAACTCTTGTTGCGGACATATCTTTTTAATGTTTGCAAATACCTTTACAGAACGTAACAATAAAGTAATTTTAAAAAATTATAAATATTAGAAATAACTAAGAATGTGATGAAGAAATATTTGATTACCTTTCAATGGAATACATCCAACGATATTGAACTGGTCCAGCAATGGCTGCTTCATCAGCTAAATGAATTATTATATGAACAGATATGGTGAATAATGAAGGTGGGAACATTTTCTCCATTTGACATAAGGCTAATACCACCCTTGATTTCAATTGGTTGATCGATGCAACAGATTGCTTTTTACTACATAGTTGTCTAAAGATTGCACACAACTCAAGCAATACAAGGGTGATAGGTCTAGGTAAAACACGTCTGATTGCAAGTGGGAGCAAGTTTTGCATAATGACACGATGGTCGTGACTTTTCAAACCTTGAATCCTTTTTTCCTTTACATCCACACACCGAGCAATATTAGTTGAGTATCCATCAAGAACACGCACCTTCGACAACACTTTGTAAAATAACATTTTTTCTTCATTGGTCATGAAGAATATTGCTGGAGGTATGTATGTTCGATTTTCTTCACGAATGGGCTGGAGTGCTTTTCTTATTTTTAAAATTTTCAGGTCAGCTCGAGCTTCAAGTCCATCTTTCCCCTTTTTTGAGGTACCAAGTAATGTCCCTAAAATATTTTCACTTACATTTTTCTCCAAATGCATCACATCAATATTATGTCGTATCAAAAGATGTTGCCAATAAGGTAGAGTGAAAAATATGCTTTTCTTCTTCCATGGTCCAGTAACTCTTGGTTATCTTGTAGCATTAGAAGTCCTTCGCTTTTTTTGTCCAATCACAGGCTCTGTAGTTGGCGTTTTACCAAATGTGAATCTCAAAGTAGATAGATGTCTTAAACACTCCATTCCAGTCAATGGTTTGGATGCTAAATCATTCTCACATTGCCATCAAATAAATTTGCATCATTTCTAAACCTATGTGTGATGGGCAAAAATCTTCGATGACCTAAATAACCTTGCTTTTTACAATTTGGTAAGCGCACCGAATATGTTTGATAATTACAATGCGGACATGCAAGCTTTTCCGATGTACTCCATCCCGACATGTTAGCATATGCAGGTAAGTCATAATAGTCCACAAAATAGCTGCCCTCATATTGAATGTTTGATTACAAAACACATCATACGTGCTTGTGCCAACCTCCCACAACTCTTTTAATTCATCCACCAACGGTTTCATATAGATGTCAATGTCATTTCCAAGTTCACGAGGTCCTGGAATTAACAAAGACATAAACAAATAAGACTGCTTCATACACATCCACGGAGGTAAATTATAAACTGAGATTATGACGGGCAAAGTGCTATGTTTACTACTCATGTTTCAAAGAACCCATCATATGCAAGCCCTAAATGCACATTACGAATTTCTAATGCAAATTAGGGTATAGAGAATCTAAATGTTTCCAAGCTAGAGAATTGGCTGGATGCCTCATGAAACCATCATTTGAACAACCAGTCAAATGCCATCTCATATGTTCTGCTGTATACTTTGACATATACAACCTCTTCAATCTATGAATTAGTGGAAAATAGCGAAGCACTTTAGCTGATACTTGCTTACTAACACCGGCGTTGCCTTTATCGACTTTGTATCTTGAAGCACCACAACGAGAGCACACATTCATGTTTGATGTATCTTTCCAGAATAACATGCAGTCATTCGGACAAGCATCAATCTTTTCATAACTACGACCCAAATCATCAATAATTTTCTTGGCTTGTGCAATTGACCTTAGCATACAATCTCCTTCAGGCAACATATCTTTAAATGCCTCTAGAAACATGGAGAAAGTCACATTGCTCACATTTCCCAAACACTTGTATGGTACAATTTGACAATTGCATCTAAATTTTTATCCTTATTGCTCACATTTCCCAAACACTTGATATGGTACAATTTGACAATTGCATCTAAACTTTTGTCCTTACTGCCAGGATACAACTCCTTATTAGCTTCATCCAGCAACTTGTAAAACGTTCTGCCTCGAGAGTTTGACCTTCAAAAATAGGAGGCATACTTGATGAACCAACACTTTGTCCAATCAAGGGTTGCACAAATGTCTCATTAAGGAATTCATGCGTTTCACCTCCCCCTTCTTCGTCATTAATATTCGTTTCCATATTATCAACCGAATCGATATAAGGCTGGCTTTCATTAGCCTGATCTATATATAGTTCTCCATGATGTGTCCAACGAGTTGTCATATAAAGAGAATCCATTCCATGCCAAAGAAGATGACTTTCAACAGTAATTCTATCATTGAAATAACGGTTGCAGCATTTCTTACAATGACATATGATCTTATCTTTTCGAGCAGATTTGTCAAAAGCTTCATTCAAAAATGATTCCAACTTATCTCTATATTCATTTGATTTACGGTCTAAATGTACCCAACTTTTGTCCATAGTTTTATCTACTGCAAAATCAACACATCACGCACAAACTTTAACATTTTTAGTGTTGAACAACTTAAAAAACTTTTCAATGTATAAGAAAATCACTTTCTTTATCACAAAATGTAAATAAAATAATACACACACACACACACACACACACACACATACATAAAAGCAACATGTTTCTCAAACTAACTTACCAATCAAACAAAAATAAGTAGTATGATGAACAATGCATAAGCCTTGGAAACAAATTCAAATGACTGAATAAGTAGGCTGCTTAAACATATTATTTTCAATGTGATGTAAAATGGAAAATAGCAGTGATGTCTTTTTGACCTTTAGACCAAAAAAGGGGTAGGAGATTCATATGCAATTTCAACCTTACATAAATATTGTAACATATAAACACGAGTATATGCAGAGGTTTTTGGGAACATGTCTGGAGTTAGTTGTATTATTTCTACTAACCATCGTCTAGAAGTTGAGCTGGTACCATGTGTATTCATTTTGAATTTTTATCTTCAACAAATTCAAATACTATAATCGTCACTTGTGGTGTTTAATATATTTGAAAAAACTTGAAAACTCATTCATGTTAAAGGAGAAATGATTAATCTATGAACAAATAGATGCTTTGAACTAGTTCCAGCTGTAGGGTGTATTAATGTGGTTGATTCTATATTTTCTTTATGTGATGATTTGCGAGCTTATATTGATTACTTTTACATGTTTTTTTATTTTTGTTCTTTCTTTTCTTTATGGGGTTTGGATGGAAACCAGATTTTAAGAAAGTCGTCTGTGTTGGAGAGTATAGTAGGGCGAGAATTTCTTCCACGAGGATCCGGTTGTTAATTTGAATTCTTACTACACCTTATAATTCACAAAATAGAAATTGAATTTTCAAAATGTAGTGTCTTGGTGCTTTTGTTCTGTGCAGGGATTGTTACAAGGTGGCATTTAGTGTTGTAACTGTATAAGACGGACGAAGGACAGAAGAAATATGCAGAATTTGCACATTTGCCAGACGAGATTTACTGATTTTTGTATGTGACGTATCTGCTTTTTCTGATTTTTAATTTGTACTCATACATTTACTTTGATGTTCCGTTACTCAACTTTGCATTTGTTGATTTTTGAGGTGAAATATTCTAGCGATTAAAATTTCACTGAATTGTAATTTTGATCTGTTTTTAATATTTCATATCTGGTAGTTAACTGGAATTTCATCAATATGTAAATTGATTATAGTCTTCCTTTTTCGGAAAGCAGCAAACAGCAATTACAAAACTCTTGAAAAGCTTCATATTGAGGTACCCGTGTGAGCAGATAAGGGCATGTATAGGTGACTTGGAATTAATTATTTGTATTCCAGATTGTTTAGTGGGTTCAACCATATTTCTCAGCCATATTTGCTCACGTGATTCTGGGATTATTTCTTCATTGTCTCTCAAGTATAATTTACGACTTTTTGAGTGTATTATTATGGTTTGTGTATTGATTAACTTTGTACGGAATTGTCAAATTGAATTACCGACTCTTGTCAAAATCTTGATAAATACTGAAAGGTTGATTAAGAGAAATTCAAATTATCAATTAAGCTGATTTATTTTGATTCTTTATTTTTCTGAGAAGCAAATTTCATGTACAACATTGCATTCATATTTTTCAGTTAGAAAATTACCAGAATTTCATTCCTAGAAGTGTTGGCAGTTTTGCAGTAACGGATTCAGAGAATAATATAAGAACATATATGTAGAGTTCAAAATTTTGAATTTATATAATAGACTTGGTTTATGAAACTCCAACAAAATAGGCTTCTAATATACACAACATACGACACACAACACAACTTCATGATTCCATCTTAAAAGTAGAATTACAATAAAACTAAAAAACACATACCTCTTTCTCAAGTTTTGAAATTGCTCTTTCTCAAGTTTTGAAATCGCCTCTCTGTACTTTGAAACTTCAGAATAATGTAATTGTAAAAGAGTTTGGGAGGATGAAATCAATCTAATTTTTTTTTTTTTTAAAGAATATGAAAAGGTAGAGACGGCTATGGTATCGATAGAGAGGGAGATAAAATATGGGTATTATTTTAGGTTTTTGAAGTTAAAAAATTTAAAAATAAAATAAAACCTATTAGAGACGCTTATTTTTGCCCCCTAATTACATAAATAGCAAAATTTTAGCAAAAAATTTCACTTTACGGGGAAATATTTTTGGACAATATTAGGAGCCTTTTTATCCGCCCTAATTAATGTCAAAAGAAGTCAAATAAACTTCCTCCCCTAATAAAAATATTAGGGGCCTTTTTATCCGCCCTAATTAGTGTTAATAGAGACCAAACAGACTTCTGCCCCTAATAAATTATTAATAGGGGTGTATCACTTATTTTGCCTCTAATTTGACGCTCCTATGCTCTCAATTTTAGTAGTGCATTTTTGGTATTTTGATATTTTCATTAAAAAAATTTAATATTAATAAAATTACGCCATTAGCAAATATCAATGCTCTTTTAATACCAATTATTATTCGAGCTTTTCATTAAAAGAATTTTCCTTTTCTATTTTTAATTTTTGGTTGAAGTGGTGTTGAGAAAGGGTAATGATTTCATAAATATACTAATAAAACGGAGCACTTCGTAATTCGAACTCTAACAGGGTGCATTATTTTCAATATGTCACGTTGTAAGATTTGGCAATTGAAAGCTTAAGAGAATGAACACTAGTTATTATTATGTAAAATCTGCTAAACAAGCTTGTTCAGTGCATATTGTCTCCAACAAATGTGTTTTTTTTCCAACTTTTTTTCACTGTTATAAAAAACATGCATGAGCCTCGCCTAGGCTTCGCCTGAGCTTGAAGCTCGGTCTCTACATCTAGTCACGCATCGCCCTCGCCTTGCCTTTATCTCGCTCTCGCCTATGTCCGAAAAACTTGAACTTTAGCTTTCATGTCTAGCCACACTTTACGTTTTTTAGAATATTACTTTTTTTTTACTATTCAAACTTTGTAATTGGTTGAATAATAAAATTGTCCTTAATCAATAAAATGTCACTTTATAGTAGAAAGGACAATTTTGTTAATCAATTACAAAATTTAAATAGCAAAATAAAATAGACAATGGGAGAAAATATGTACCGAACAAACTAAAATCTAATCATTTTGCAGCAAGTTTTCAAAGAGCAATTGAATTGTAATTAATGAATACATTAAATGAAGGGGTAAATAACATGAGAGATCAATTAGGTAAAACTTAAGGATGTGTTTAATTGGGAATGGTGAAAATGGAAAAAAAATTTAATGTTATAAAGAAAATGTAAATCATCAAAATGGTGAGAAAATATTTTTCAACAAAGTGGTTAAATCCATGTTTTAAGTGATTGTACTTTAGATTTTTTTTTTTTTTCTTTTTTCACCTTGTATCAAATAATCAAAATTGGAAAACATTTTTCTTTGATGTGACATTATTTTCTATAGAAGTGACATTTTTCATAGAAAATGGTACAATTAAACACAGCCTAAAACTTTTAAAATTCCAAATCTATCTTAAAATATACTTATGATGAGAGTGTATAAATATTTTATTGGATCATCATGTCTTATCCACTAAGCATATGTTTGGTTGTGCTGAAATTATATTTTAAGTGCTTATATTATAAATTGTAGATGAATGCGTGGATAAAAAGTGAGTTGTAAGTTGTGGATCTCATGAAATGTGTAGATAAAAAGTATGTTTGACCAATTTGACTAACTGAGTTTTAATTTTGTGTACTATAGAGCATGTCCGGGAAAGACTTATTAGCTTACAAGGCCACCCAAACATGCTACACACATGTATAAACCAAGTCAAGCATAGCGAGACCGGTCCATGTGAGAGGTTAAATTTACTTGTTCGAGAAATAACATATTATGAGATGTGATAATTTACTTGTTCGAGAAATAACATATTTTGTCAATTAGAAAATTAAGTGGTGTGGTTCCAGATTTTCAACAGTTAGCGTGTATTTGTTCAACTCAACACGATAGTCAAAAATTTAAAAAACTACTAAAAATCAGTGTTCTAAAATGCTCGCCTAGGCACGCCTAGGCTTGATGCATGGCCTTGCCGCCTCGCCCCGTTCCGCATCGCTCAATTTTGCGCATCGGCCACGCTTAGACGCGCCTAGGCTTAATGCGTAACCTCACCACCTCGCCGCGCATTACACATTTTAGAACCTTGCGAAAAATCCAGTTGGATTATGACCCAATTAATTCAAACTCAAAATTTTAACAAATAAAAGCCATTAAATTTTCCAGAGCTCGTCACCAAAACCTAATATACTTTTAAAGAAAGACAAAAAGCTTCATTTACATTCTTGGCAATCTCTATGTTTGAAGTTTCATTTCTACAATTTCCCATTCAAAACAAAATATAGATAGGAATGAATGCTGATTGCCAATAACACCAACTCAAATATGCAGAGAGGGAGAGGCTGAGAAGGTAGAGCCTTGTCAGAAACAGAATCAAATCCTAACCTTCACGCCTCCATTAAACTTCTCTCTCTCTCTCTCTCTCTCTCTCTCTCTCTCTCTCTCTCTCTCTCTCTCTCTGTGTGTGTGTGTGTGTGTGTGTGTGTGTGTGTTCATATTGATAATCGATGTATCCTATGCATTGAAAACCTTGACAACAGTCTGTGTTTCTTACTTTCTTGCCCTCGGCTCCATTCGTTCTTACCTGAAATCTTCTTTAAATTCCCAGTTGATGAAAAGGAGATGAATTCAGAAAGTAATAAAACCCTAAAATTTTGATTTTCTTGAACTTTGTTTTCAGTTTCTTCCCTTTTCTTGACATGGGTTCTTGGAAAAAAGAAGATGGAAACTGCGTGTGGATTCATGGACCTGTAATAGTAGGTGCAGGCCCCTCTGGCCTTGCAGTTTCAGCCTGCCTTAAACAAAATGGAGTCCCTTTCCTCATTCTTGAAAGAAGAAATTGCATTGCTTCTTTATGGCAAGAAAAAACCTACCATCGCCTCAAACTTCATCTCCCAAGCCAGTTTTGTCAACTTCCCTTTCTTAGTTTCCCCGAAGATTTCCCCAAATATCCAACCAAACACCAGTTCATTTCATACATGGAATCCTATGCCACCCACTTCTCAATTCAGCCCAGATTCAAGCAGACCGTGGAAAGAGCAGAATTTGATGGATTCTGGAGGGTTCAAACTCAAGATTTTGAATATTTTTCGCGGTGGCTGATCGTTGCCACAGGGGAAAATGCCGAGCCAGTTGTGCCAGAAATTCAAGGAATTGAAAATTTTCATGGGCTTGTAATTCATACCAGTGTGTACAAATCTGGTTCTGTGTTTCGAAACCAAAGGGTTTTGGTGGTGGGGTGTGGGAATTCTGGTATGGAAGTGAGTTTAGATCTCTGTAGATACAATGCAACTCCTCACATGGTGGTCAGAAATTCTGTAAGTACATTTTTTCATGTCACGAATCAAGATTAGTACGAAGTACAATCTTTCATGTGTGTCACCATTTCTATTAAAATTACGTGCATTTTTGGAATTTAGTATTAACAAAGATCGAACACTAGTATATACGAACTTTTAACTCTCAAAATTAACCTTTCGTGTTTATCTGTGTATTCTTGTTGAACATATAATTTTCGTAAATGAGTGACAGTGACATTGGATTTCAGGATCTTCGAGTGCTCTTATAACTAATCTGTTTTTTGGTGTCTCAGATTCATATTCTACCTAGGGAAGTACTTGGAGTTTCCACTTTTGCAATTGCTATGGCACTTCTGAAATGGCTCCCTTTAAGACTAGTGGACAAGTTCCTCTTACTGCTGGCCAACTTCAGCTTGGGCAACACAGACAAATTAGGCCTCCGGCGGCCGAAGACTGGGCCCATCAAGCTCAAAAATGCCACTGGAAAGACCCCGGTGCTTGACGTGGGAGCATTATCACAAATTAAATGTGGTAAAATTAAGGTATAAGCAAAAATATTCAAAAAGTTTCATTCTTGACAAAGTCGTACAATCTAGTTCGAATTATTAGTTTATGCTCAAACCATAGAGATTCAGGAGTATCATTCAACGGATTAAAGGTACCCCGGGAATAATAGACCGGTCGACCCATGTTGCAGGTAATGGAAGGGGTGACAGAGATAACAAAGAATGGAGCCAAATTCATGGATGGACAAGAAAAGGAATTTGATTCTATAATCTTAGCAACGGGGTACAAAAGCAATGTGCCCAATTGGCTTAAGGTACATACCTTCGTCGCTTATTCATATTGTATCAAAAGGTAGACACATACACAATTATCATATATGAGTAATTACAATTCTGCTTTGATTCATATTGAACTATTTCGTTTAAAAGTTTAAGCTATTTCAAATATTTTTGCTATGTGATCTAACTTGTGCATCGAAATTTGTTATCGGCATATAGGGAACTGATTTTTTCACCAAAGATGGCATGCCAAAAACAGCTTTTCCTAATGGCTGGAGAGGAGAGAATGGATTATATGTGGTCGGCTTCACTCGAAGAGGACTCATCGGAACCTCGTGGGATGCCGTAAACATTGCCGGAGATATTGCTGATCAATGGAGGATAATCAACGGCGGCAAAAACAGTTGTGGTTCAAAAATACTCTTCAAAGATAGCCAAGAAAAGTAATAAAATAATCAAAATGTTGTCCAACGGCTAGCTAACGGGTTCCACTTATTCAACAAAGTTGCTTTCGGTTACATAAATCAATAATTCAAATCCACTTAAAAATGTATTAGTTAGTTTTCTATCTTTTTTTTTTTTTTCAGTTTTAGCTGTAAATTTTTATTTTTATTTTTTGCACGGGACAACTTTTTTTTAAGATCCCTTTTTAAAATGGCTAAATATATTGACACTACATTTTTTTTACAAGTGTACTATATTTTAATTGTATAAAAAGTACATAAACTTTATTCATTTTCACATTTATGTCCTCAACTTATTTTATCGCATTCTTATCATCAACCTTCTATTAATTAGCACATATTGTTGTTGATGAAAATTTTCGTAAAAAAAATCATTAAGAGGGAGTAAAATGACTTATTTGTCCCTCGTGCTTTTCAATAAGTGAAAAATTAAATAAATAAACGTTTTACAGGCTAATAGAATTATTGGATGAAAATCACAATTGGGGACAAGATGCGGTAATAAATAGAAGGTAAATGATAAGAATTTGATAAAAAAAAGTTAAAGACATAAATGTGACAATAAATAAAAATTAAGAATTAGTACAATTAAAACGTAGTGTATTTATGAAGAAAAAAATGTGGTGGTAATATAACCACCCTTTCAAAACTTAAAATGCCAAATATATCCTTATTAGAGAGATCGACTCAATTGGATCGACCGATCAATAAAAGTCAATGCGGCTGTTGGGAAAAAATGGTTATTTGTGTATTCTATGTGACGAAATTATAATTTAAGTTGTGCTAAGCAAAAATCAAACAAATCTCTTTGAATGCAAGAAACGAAGTCCCACTCTCTTCTCTTCAACCAATTTTATTACTATCTCAACCAATTTTATTACTATCTCCGAAAATAAAGCGACAAAAATTACAGACTTGCTTTGCGTAACAAATCTACTACATCTAACAAAACAGCCTTATTTGGACGAAATTAAACAGCATCTGAGTAGAGTGCAAGTATAGATTTTGGCATGATGTGACATGCAAACGTAGTGATCCAAAACCAGTGGCATGCAGAGGACAAATCGATTGTATGTCAAATGTTCTACTGTAATTCATTTGCTGGTCAGTTCTGAGGGATTTTGATTTCTAGTGTTTTTTATGGACTCCAATCTCCATGTTTCAAGAATGAAATTCCCTCCAATTTGTACATTCTGGGCCTTGTTTTCTTTCGATTTGGGTCCACTTTTATTCAATGGTACGTAGCTTTTGAAGCTACAAATTAACTGATTCAAAGATGGTAGATTTTGACAGGTACTATTAACAATACAATATATAAAATTTCAGTTTATGTTTTTATAGTTATAGTTGTTATAATATTGTTCAAATATTGGTAAATAAAAAAAAAATTATTTTAAAAAAATTGAGTAAAATTGGCATGGGCCAACAAGTGGGCGATTGCTCACTCGGTAAATTGCTTCTGCTTCCACTGGGTGAACGCCCAGTTTAAGGCCGGGTGAACATCCAAGCTTGCTAGTGCAGTTTTCGAATTTCTAGTAGCTTTTCATCAACTTTTGTGTCTTTTCTTGATGGTTTAACACCATTTTGTAATATATTGATTGAAATCTATAAATAGGTGTTAGATTTCTTATATTAACAACAAGAAAAACATCAAAATCAAAATTATTATCTATATTTTCTCTCCATACTCAGATTTTATAAAAAAAAATTATTATTACTTTTTTTCGAATTTCACTTGTACTTGTGCAATCCAGTTTGAGACATGTAAATTCGTCAAAACTATTTGCTTGAAGGCCTTTTAGCATCTCGTTTACCAAGAGGAAACAATAACGCATTCATGATAGCGTTCTACACGATATAAGTTCGGGGGTTCTTTGTTTATGTTGTAGATTTTCTTCTACAAGATCGTGGTGTGTTCGTGAAACATTTCCAACAATCTAAAAGTATTATATTGATATGGCAACCGGGAGTGAAACAACAATGGCAACAATCAAGTTGATGAACGAAGATTTGGTGTGTTTGGACCAGTTTGATAGAACCAACTTCATCTGATGGCAAGACAAGTTAAAAGTTCTTAATAACTACGTTAAAGATTTTCTACATACTTGATCCCGACTTGCGTGTAATCTCTGAATCGACAGAAAATGATACGGATGAAGTTAGGGCTGAAAGGAAGAACCGCCAAGAAGATGAACTCATTTGTAGGGGTCAATGCACTTTCTGATAGGTTATATGATCTTTACACTAACACAACGTCGGCAAGACAGATTTGGGTAGAACTAGAGTATAAATATAAGGCATAAGAAGAATATACTAAGAAATTTCTAATCTCTAAGTATTATGATTATAACTTTCTTGATAACATTCCATGGTTGCCCCAAATACATGAACTACAAGTTATCGTCAATAAATTGAAGGCGGTGAAGATTGAACTTTTCGAACATTTTAAAGTGGGTGCAATTCTTGTTAAATTACCTCCAACTTGGAGAGGTTATAGGAAGAAAATACTTCATAACTTCGAAGACTTTTCATTGAAAAAAGTTAAAAAAAAAATCTCCGAATTGAAGAATAGTCTAGGGCAAGAGTTGAGAATGAAAATTTTCATATTAGTACTTTAAAGGTCGTGGAGGAAAACAACAAGTTCAACAAATCCAACAAGTCCAAGAATAGGAGATCTTCCAAGAACGAAAACAAATTTAAAAAGAAGTTCAAGGAAGAATGCTATGTTTGTGGTAAATTCGAACATCAGGCTAAAGATTGTTGGACCAGGAAAAATGGTAAAATTAAGGGCAATGTGAATTCTCTTGAAAATGACAACATTGTTGCTACCGTGAGTGAAATCGATGTTGTTAATGGAAAGGCTCCGAGATTGTGGTATGATACTTGCGCCATCATTCATGTTTGCTATGACAAATTATTTTTCAAAACATATTAAGAGGTTAATGATGGTCAACAAATTCAAATGAAAAAATGAAGGATGCTCCAAATTTATAGGCAAAGGGAGTGTGGAACTTCAATTCACATACGAGAAGAAAATTATCTTAACTAATGTACTTCACATGCCGGATATGAATAGAAACATTGTTAGTGGTGACTTGGTGGGAAAAATCGGGCATTAAAACGATTTTTGAATCATGAAAACTTGTACTATCCCATAATGGGATTTTTCTGGAAAAATGCTATTCTATTGAGGGAATTGTCAAGCTATGTACTATTGATAACAATGATAATAAAGTGAAAGTGAATTATTCTTACTTGTTGTGTTCTATTATTTTATGGCATGAAAGATTATGACATATAGGATATTCATCTTTACATAGAATGTTAAAAGATGGTATGATATCTTGTAAAATTGTAAAACACAATAAATGTAAAAATTTTGTTAAATAAAAAATTATTAAAAAAACCATTTCATAGTGTAGGAAGATGAACGCAATTACTTGATCTTATTCATTCTGACATACGTGAATTAAATGACATGCTGACTAGGGGAGGAAATAGATATTTTATAACATTTATATATGATTTCTCTAACTTTTGTTATGTTTACTTAATAAAACATAAAGATGAGGCATTTAATATGTTTAAAGTATACAAAATCGAAATAGAGAATCAACATGGAAAAAAGATAAAAATTCTTAGAAGTGCCCGAATGAATTTAATATCTTTTATGAAGAACATATCATAATACATCAATGTAAGACTCCTAGAACACCCAAACAAAATGATTTAGCAGAAAGAAGAAATAGAACATTGGTTAAAATAATTAATGCTATGTTATTGCATGCTAAATTACCAAATAATTTGTGGGGTGAAGCATTGTTGACTGCTTGTCAAAAACTTGTTCGGTAAAATCCCGCAAGCGTACGGGTTTATTGACAAGTAATAGTGAAAATGAGTAAAAGAGTATCGTTCCCACGAGGACTATGATTTGTATTAGCCAAAAGTAAATTAATTCTAACTTAAATTGAATAAACACAATAAAAGTTGGTTGTTGTGATTTTAATGTTGAACTAGATTAACTTAGCTTAATGAATGAAAGTTGCCTACTGATTTCGAGAAAAACACAGATAAATAAATTATGCTAGGAATCCGACTCCACCCTTTATATTTACTTTAATCCATGAATTCATACTTCCTAATCCAAATAATTCTTAATTTGACAATCGACAATCCTCAATTGTCTAATAATCTCTGTCGAGTAGAATTAAACCTATTTTCATATAAGTTCCAAAATATTCCTGTTTTGAATACGAATACATAAAAACGCATTTAAAGGCAAGATTATCTAAATTGATTGCACCAAGCATAGGAAATTATTTCTAATTTCTATTGACTTGGTGTTTAAAACCATAATTATCTAATTTATTTTGAACCTTTCAGAAATGAAAATAAATCATAAACGCGTTCAAATGGTGATCAATCATTTAAACGGACATCCAATCCATGGCATAAATCAATAAATCATAAATTAGGATTAAGAGAAGGAATTCATGAATTGAGATAACATAATAAGGTTTACATCATCATCCATAGCATAAAAAGTTTAGCCTACCATAATTCGATTACAAAAATAATAAATAAATAGAGAATTCATCACCCGGATAATTTGGTTACAAGAAGAGAAGAAAAAGTTTGGATTTAACCCGGTTGAAAGTCTTCAAACGAGTTGTCACATAAATCCGGTGCTTCCTTGCCTTCGTTCTTGCTTCCCAATTGCCGGAAGAGAGATTCGTCCTTCAAAAACTTGTGTTTTCGTCCTCTTTTTCTCTTCGAATTTTCGGCCCTTGTCCTCGTGCCTTTTTCTTCCTTTTATCTCCTTCCTTTAGGGTTCAAAACTATCCCCCAAAGATCACAGATTGTCTTGCCAAAATTAGCCTACGGGTAGACGGAAGGTCTGCCCGCAGGCCGTCCGCTCCAGCGAGGCTACAGTGCCCGCTCGAGCAGATAGAGAGGAAAATTCCCTTCTCTTGCTTCGCTCGAGCGAGGCAACAGTGCCCACTCGAGCAAGAAGAGAGGGGGCTTTCCCTACTGTTGCTCGTCTGTTTGCCTTCGTTTTGGTTCCGGTTGACTTCGGTTGGCTTTGATCTTCACTTGGTAATAAATTAAGTGCAAGGATGAATTTTATCAGTCTTTCCCATGGCTCAATTCGTGATTCTTGATTCATTCCATCTCTTTGTTTCCACTGATATACGTCATCCCTAAATACACGAACATTGATTGAATTAGTGCAATAAATGTTTTATTTCAATCGAGATATATAGCTAAAGGTTAAATCAAAAGAGGTAAAATGCGTGTATAAAATACTCTTATCAAACTCCCAAACTTAAACTTTTGCTAGTCCCGAGCATAACAAAAATTGATACTAAGGTTTGAAAGCACAAGATTATAGCCTGAGCAAGCCGAAGATAATTTTGCCGTTCACTTCAGGATAATATCTCCGAATTAAATTTACGAAATGTGTCTCGACATTGCTGTTTAAAAAGATTTTAAAAAATTATCCAATGTGTGACTCGTGTGTGTGTGGATAGCTATTTCCAATCATTACTCTAACTTAAACAAAGTTATGTGAACAAATGAGTGTTTAAGTCTCTTCCACCTCCACCCGCGAAGGTCAGTTATCCTTTCTCCTCTCGTGAATTTTACACCATAGTCAAGAATTTATTCTTTTTGCCCGATGATTTTTCCACTAAGGTCAAACTCACTTCACTGATTGAAAAAAATTGGAGCTTAGATAGGCGATAATCTTCTGCTATGCCCAGAGTTCTGGTCCTCAAGAATTCATTAGGCAAATCAAACTAACTATGCATCTAAATCCTCTAATCTAGTCCAAGACAAAGCCAGGCAATCAGCACTTTTTTTTTTGTAGGTAGTTTTCGCTCTAATACTATGGTAGATCGTCTCTTACATATTGTTTGTACATAGGGCCGGATTACTCAAAGTTAGCTTTCACACACAGTACAGGCAACTTTTTCCTACCAGATAAGCCTTGACTTAGTGCAGTGTCTTTCATTTACGACTGATAGAAGGGATTAGAATTCTAGCAAACAGTCAATGCCTAACTTCAACTTGCTGACCAGAACCACCTACAACGCCTTTCATTAAGGATTGAATTATTGCATCTTTAAACGATCATCATTCTCAACTCAATTACCCCCAAACTTGATCTCTGAAGTGAGTTAAGTGACATTGTTAACGAGTATTTGGGATGAAAATTTCCTAAAGTCTTAACTTAGACCTTCATTTAGTAACACACAAACCAAGTCAGAGTATAAGTAACAAAAAGAATAGCTATGTGCTCTAGGTTGAGAGTCTCGCAAGGGTAAAAATTTAAAATCCTTAAAGAGCAGCAATGAGCAGACACATCTCACAAATTTGCTTCGGATCAATCATGAATCATCATAAGTTGGCAAAATGTTCATGCTGTTACACAAGGGGTGGTTTCAAGCAAAAATTGATGAGATAACGAGTATCACTGGCACCACCCCCGACAACAAAATCACACATTGTCCCCAATGCAAAGAAGGACAGAAAGAGGTAAAACGAAGAAGAGAAAAGAAAAAAAAAACTAAAAAAAAGATGAGGGATAGAGTGTACTGAATGTCCCAATCACTGAAGGGTGGCGGTGGGTAGAGACTGAAATAGCTGAGGAGCTGCGTCATTTGGGCGGAGAGCGCCTCATGCTCCCGTCTACGGGCCTCGGCCTCGTGAACCTGGGTGTCCCGAATTTCTCGAATCTACGCTTCGAGTGCGGCATGCGAGGCTTGCCATTCATGGAGCTCATGAGAAATAGAAGCCAATGTCGGTTCAGTGGCTGGCTAAGAGATGTCCTTGGGCATAGGATCGTCAAGAGCAGGCCCAGCATCGCCCTCTAAGATGCCCTGACCGCCAAGGGGGTACTGTGGGCCTTGGTTCACCTTGTGGGCTAGGTGTAGTTCAGAACTACGTATCCCAATCTAGTCTATTTGCATTGTACGCTTCACCATGGTGATCTCATGAGAGAGGTCAATGCCATGCATTTCACAAAGTCCCGTAATCAGCGACGGGAATGCCAAACATCTCTGGTTGTTTCGAATATGCTAGATATTGCAAAAGATATAGGTCCCAATGTTGAGTGTCTTAGTCTGGAGCCAGTGAAGTAGGCGGGCCCGCTCCATGGTGACAGTAGATGTATGCGTCATAGGGAGAAGGTTGGTGCTCACCATTTTGTCCAACGTACGTACTTGAGACAGAAGTATAGTCCAGGGTGCTGCTCCCATCAGGCCAATGATCAATGCCTTGGCAGAGGGATGTGACTATGTCGTGGGGATTAGAGTGGGCTGCGTGAAAAAGGTCGGCCTCCACGTCGTCAAGTCCATAGTAGCGGAGAATTTCCAGGGGGGAGAATGGAATATATTGCCCTCTCATGTAGACTTGCTGGTACTTAGGATGCTCGGGTATGTCGAGGTTGTTATGGATATTGGCATAGAATTCCTTGACAATTTCGACATAGGCAACACGCGGAGTGGCTACAAGGGATTCCCACTGATTTCTGGCAATAACGTGGCCAAGTAATTCATCTGCAAAATCCGACGTCAAAACTCTTCGCTCCGGGATAATAGATCGTCTGCTGGTGTCGTGCTTGTATCTTAACCAAGCGTCCTCCGTCTCAAATTTGGTACCGTCATACGTGGCCGGTTGTTTGGTCTGCTTGGATGGAGCCTTTCTTTTACCCGAGCTCGGCCCCGCGGCTTGTGTTGGTTTCTTCGCTCTCGGCATCACACCTGCCAATCAAGAAGAGGGAGACGTTACAAACACGAACAATGCAACAAGTGAAAGAGGTAAGACATGACACACCACAAACCATGTTCCATGCGTGAGAAGTGGTGTGAGCAAGGTTATGGAGATGGATGCAGTGTGAGTGTAGAGTGTGGTTCTGTGTAGAGACCGGCATTGATGTGAGAATGCAAGTGAACGAATAAAGAAGAAAAGCAAATGTTCGAAGGAAACAAGCAAAACTGAAAAATTGTGGGAGAGACATTTCAACAAACACCTGGTGGGTGTAAGCTAAAATAAGTGTAAGAACATAACATGGATATGACCCTAAACCCAAAATTTTTTTTTTTTTTTTTTCTTCAATCAAGCATGCCCGACCATGCCACAAACCTCCAAACCATAATTCAAAACCCCAACCTCCTCAAACAAGCACAGAAAGGAAAAAGAAAAAAGAAAAAGAGAAAAAATGAAACTACACAAATGGAAAAAAATCATGAAAGAGATGCCAAATTACCTTGAAAGTTAGGTAGTGTTGGAAGGGAAGTGTAATTGAAGAGATGAGACAATAATGATTCTTGTTGCTTAATGTGTAATTGAGAGAGGGAAATAGTGGAGAAGGGAAGGAGAAAAGAAAACAAAAGAGGAGGAGGTGAAAGAAAAAAAAATGAGCCGTGGGTTTAAAACCCACGGGCAATCTGTCCGTTCGCTCGAGCGGACAGAGAGCCCTCTTGGGACTCAATCTGTCTGCTCGAGCGGACAGAGAGCCCTTGTGGGGGTTCTAGCGGACAGAGAGCCCCATTGGGGCTTAATCTGTCCTCTTGAGCGGACAGAACCCCAAACAATTTTTTTTTTTTGATTGCAAGAAATTAAAGGCATGCAATGGATGATGAGTAAACGAAAGGAAAGGTGCACACAAATCACAAATAACCAAGCTACATACTCATAAAATGGAATTTAAAATGATGGTGCAAGAAAAGAAGAAATGAAATAAAAAAGAGTAGAAGTTGGGTTGCCTCCCAAGTAGCGCTTGTTTAGAGTCCGTAGCTTGACTTTGTCGAGTCGGTTACTCAGAGTGTGTAAGGTGGACAGTTGATTTATCTTTAGAGAGATCACCACCCCGATAAGCTTTTAACCTTTGCCCGTTTACTTTAAACATTTTAGTGTCATCCACGGTCATTTCCACAGCACCGTAAGGGAACACTTTGTTCACTGTGAATGGTCCCGACCACCTTGAACGCAACTTCCCTGGAAAGAGTTTGAGACGGGAATTATATAACAGCACTTGTTCTCCCACTTCAAATGTCCGCTTCTGAATGTGTTGGTCATGCCACTTCTTAGTTTTCTCTTTATAAATCTTAGCGCTTTCATATGCCTCTAGACGGAATTCTTCCATTTCATTGAGTTGTAAAAGTCGTTTTTCACCGGCCACCTTCGTGTCAAAGTTTAAATTACGGACAGCCCAATACGCTCTATGTTCCAATTCAACCGGCAGATGGCATGCTTTTTCGAAAACCAACTGATAAGGAGACATGCCAATAGGGGTCTTGAATGCCGTACGGTATGCCCACAATGCATCATCCAGTTTATTAGACCAATCCTTGCGGGAAGCATTGACTGTAAGTTCAAGAATTCGTTTCAACTCTCGATTTGAAATCTCTACCTGTCCACTAGTCTGAGGATGATAAGGGGTTGAGATGCGATGACGGACACCATACTTGGTCAACAAGGATTCAAACTGGCGGTTGCAGAAATGCTTTCCACCATCACTAATAATGGCCTGGGGGGTTCCGAAACGTGTGAGAATATTCTTTTTCAGGAATTTTACCACGACCCGAGCATCGTTTGTTGGTAAGGCCACTGCTTCCACCCATTTAGAGACATAGTCAACTGCCACCAAAATGTACTGATTTCCAAATGATGGAGGAAATGGTCCCATAAAGTCAATGCCCCATACATCAAATAATTCAACTTCCAATATGCTATTGAGGGGCATTTCGTTTCGTCGTGATGTGTTTCCTGTCCGTTGGCACCGGTCACACTTTTTAACAAAGTCATAAGCATCCCGAAATAAGGTTGGCCAATAGAAACCAGATTGCAATATTTTGGCAGCAGTTTTGGATGCTCTGAAGTGCCCAGCATAGTCAGATGAGTGACAATGCTCTAGGATCTGATTCACCTCCTCTTCTGGTATGCAACGTCGAATGATTTGATCCGGCCCTCGTCTATATAGAATAGGGTCCTCCCAGAAGTAATATTTGATGTCACTAAAGAATTTCTTCTTCTGATGACTTGAGTATTCCGGAGGGATAATAGAAGTGGCTAGAAAGTTTACAAAATCTGCATACCATGGGGCTGATGCAATGTGAAATAGTGGTCAGCAACAAGATTTTCACAACCTTTCTTGTCCCTAATTTCGAGATCAAACTCTTGCAGTAGAAGCACCCATCGAATAAGTCGAGGTTTTGCATCCTTCTTGGTTAGCAGATATTTCAGTGCGGCATGATCTGTATAGACAATTATCTTTGATCCAATAAGATAGGATCGAAATTTATCAAAGGCAAACACAACAGCGAGAAGTTCTTTTTCTGTGATAGTGTAATTCATCTGTGCATCAATGAGAGTTCGACTTGCATAGTGAATCACATGTGAAACTTTATCTTTTCTTTGGCACAACACTGCCCCAACTGCATAGTCACTTGCATCACACATCAACTCAAATGGCAAATTCCAATCAGGTGCTACCAAAATTGGTGTTGAGATAAGTTTTTCCTTCAAAGTGTTGAAAGCCTTCAAACAATCGTCAGTGAAGATGAATGGAATGTCCTTCTCAAGCAGACTACATAGCGGTTTTGTAATTTTTGAGAAGTCCTTAATGAAGCGTCGGTAGAAACCTGCATGCCCTAAGAAACTTTGGATTCCTTTAACTGAAGTCGGATGAGGGAGTTTTTCAATCACTTGAATTTTAGCCCTGTCCACATCAATGCCTCGGTCTGAGATCTGATGTCCTAAAACTATTCCTTCTTGCACCATGAAGTGACATTTCTCCCAGTTGAGAACTAAATTGGTTTCCTTACATCGCTGAAGAACCATGGAGGTAATTTAAGCATTCTTCGAAAGAATCCCCAAAAACCGAGAAATCATCCATGAAGACTTCGATGTAGTTCTCCACCACATCTGAAAAGATTGACATCATGCAATGCTGAAATGTAGTGGGCTCGTTGCATAATCCAAATGGCATCCTCCTGTATGCGAATGTGCCATATGGGCAAGTGAAAGTTGTCTTTTCTTGATCTTCTGGAGCTATGGGGACTTGATTATACCACGAATAACCATCAAGAAAATAGTAGTGAGAATGACCGGCAAGTCTCTCTAACATTTGATTAATGAATGGGAGAGAGAAGTGATCTTTCCGTGTAGCATTGTTCAATTTGCGATAGTCAATACAGACCCGCCCACCTGTAACCGTTCTGGTAGGAATGAGTTCGTTATTTTCATTGAGAACTACTATGATTACTCTCTTCTTTGGTACTACTTGAATCGGGCTGATCCATGCACTGTCTGAAATGGGATAAATGATACCTGCATCTAACAATTTTAGGACTTCTGCGCGCACAACTTCCTGCATCTTGGGATTCAACCTACGCTGATGTTCGACTGAGGGCTTGTAATCATCTTCCATAAGGATTTTGTGCATACAGAGGGATGGACTGATTCCTTTGATGTCTGAAATAGACCATCCGATTGCAAATTTGTGGTCTCGAAGCACCCTGAGAAGCTTGTTTTCTTCTACTTCATTGAGAGCATTGGCAATAATGACTGGGAGTGTAAATTTTTCTCCCAAATAAGCATACTGTAGATGAGTTGGTAATTGCTTAAGTTCAAGAGTTGGAGGCTGTAAAACTGATGGCAGTGGTTTTGCAGAGCCTTTTCCAAGTTCAATAAAGTGAGACTTCCTCTTGTAGGGTTGATGTACTTCGAGATACCAAACACAATATTCTATTTCTTCAGATTCAGTTGGTGCAGAAATAGAGTGAACAAGACAGGCTTCGAGTGGCTCCTGAGGGTGTTCCTGAGTGAATGTTTCTGTCACAATTTCATCTATTACATCTACTTGAAAACAGTTGTTGGAATCATCCAGGAACTTTATCACTTTGAAAACATCGATCACAACGTGTTCGTCATTTAACCTCAGAATAAGTTGACCCTTGTGCACATCAATTAATGCTCGACCAGTAGCCAGAAATGGACGGCCTAGAATAATGGGCACATCTTTGTCTTCTTCCATGTCAAGTATAATAAAGTCGGCTGGAAAAATGAGTTTATCTACTTTTACCAAGATATCTTCGATTATTCCCCGATGGTGTTTTATAGATCGGTCTGCAAGTTGTAATGACACTGTTGTGGCCTTTGCATTGCCCAAACCCAATTTCCTGTAGACAGAAAAAGGCATTAGATTAATGCTAGCACCTAAATCACATAAGGCTTTTTCAAAACAATTATTGCCTATTGTACAAGGAATAGTAAAACTCCCTGGATCCTTGAGCTTTGGAGGTAGCTTATTTTGCAAAAGTGCACTGCATTCTTCAGTCAACATTACTGTCTCATGCTCTTCCAGCTTTTTTTGATTTGATAAAATTTCCTTCATGAACTTGGCGTAGCTGGGCATTTGGGCTATGGCATCTGCGAATTGGATGTTGATATGCAGCTTTTTGAATACCTCCAAGAATTTGGCGAATTGTTTGTCTAGTTTGCTTTTCTGCAATCTATGAGGAAATGGTATGGGTGGTATATAGGTCTTGACAGGAACGGTTGCCTTAACCTGTGGTGTGCCTAAACTCTGATCCATAGCTTCTTCTGCTTTTTGTTCAGACTGCTCCACTTGTTCCTCAGCAGTAGTAGGTACCGTTTGTTTATATGATTCATGCCTTGTGACAAGGATTTCGGGTAGTTGGACTCCACTTCTAGTGGTGATAGCTTTAACATGTTCCTTTGGATTAGTCTCGGTGTTACTTGGTAGAGTGCCCTGAGTCCTCCCAGATAGAGCTGCTGCTATCTGTCCAATCTGAGTCTGTAAATTTTTAAGAGAAGCATGTTGGTGATGTAGAGTATTATCAGTTTTGTTAATGTACTGATACATTAAATCTTCTAATGACGGCTTTTTTTCCTGTTGCTGTTGGAACCCAAGTTGTTGAAATCCAGGTGGTTTTCCTTGACTTTGATTTCCCTGATTCTGATTGCTATCCCAGGAGAAATTTGGATGATTTCTCTATCCCGGATTATACGTGTTGGAATAAGGGTTGTTCTGTTGACGTGGGAAATTCTGAGTATAGTTGACTTCTTAGCGTATGTGGGAATAGTCTCATCCTGATAGCATCATTGTTTACCCCTTGGTAGGAGATGTTGCTACAAAGCTCTAGAAAGCGTGAAACATGGCCATGTGGATTCTCATTTGATTTTCCATAAAATTGTAAATTGTTCTGAAACAGATTTATCACATCTGGGCGTAGTTGAAAATTTGGCTGTCCATATGGCGGGTACGCTATGCTGGATTGATTTTGAATGATTGATGGGGTCATGAATTCCCCTACCAGCATTTCATCTTCATCAATCACCACTGGTTGCGGTAGTTGAATATGGGCTTCTGCCATTGTAACTTCGTGCTCTTTGTTCTGCTTATTCTTTTGTTCTCTTCTGTGTTGTCTGAAAATTCTCTCGATCTCGGGTTCAAATGGAACAAGATCGAAATCTTTCAAGTTTTGCATAAACTAACAGCAAAAGCCTGAAAAGATCAAAATGAGTGAGGTAGAGTACTCACGAGAAAACTAAAGGAATAGAAGTAAAAAAAAAAAAAAAAAAAAATTCAACTTCAAGCCAAAATTAATAAAACTTAAGCTAAAAATCTTACTCCCCGGCAACGGCGCCAAAAACTTGTTCGGTAAAATCCCGCAAGCGTACGGGTTCGTTGACAAGTAATAGTGAAAATGAGTAAAAAAGTATCGTTCCCACGAGGACTATGATTTGTATTAGCCAAAAGTAAATTAATTCTAACTTAAATTGAATAAACACAATAAAAGTTGGTTGTTGTGATTTTAATGTTGAACTAGATTAACTTAGCTTAATGAATGAAAGTTGCCTACTAATTTCGAGAAAAACACAGATAAATAAATTATGCTAGGAATCCGACTCCACCCTTTATATTTACTTTAATCCATGAATTCATACTTCCTAATCCAAATAATTCTTAATTTGACAATCGACAATCCTCAATTGTCTAATAATCTCTGTCGAGTAGAATTAAACCTATTTTCATATAAGTTCCAAAATATTCCTATTTTGAATACGAATACATAAAAACACATTTAAAGGCAAGATTATCTAAATTGATTGCACCAAGCATAGGAAATTATTTCTAATTTCTATTGACTTGGTGTTTAAAACCATAATGAGCAAATTTATTTTGAACCTTTCAGAAATGAAAATAAATCACAAACGCGTTCAAATGGTGATCAATCATTTAAACGGACATCCAATCCATGGCATAAATCAATAAATCATAAATTAGGATTAAGAGAAGGAATTCATGAATTGAGATACCATAATAAGGTTTACATCATCATCCATAGCATAAAAAATTTAGCCTACCATAATTCGATTACAAAAATAATAAATAAATGGAGAATTCATCACCCGGATAATTTGGTTACAAGAAGAGAAGAAAAAGTTTGGATTTAACCCGGTTGAAAGTCTTCAAACGAGTTGTCACATAAATCCAGTGCTTCCTTGCCTTCGTTCTTGCTTCCCAATTGCCGGAAGAGAGATTCGTCCTTCAAAAACTTGTGTTTTCGTCCTCTTTTCTCTTCGAATTTTCGGCCCTTGTCCTCGTGCCTTTTTCTTCCTTTTATCTCCTTCCTTTAGGGTTCAAAACTATCCCCCAAAGATCACAAATTGTCTTGCCAAAATTAGCCTACGGGCAGACGGAAGGTCTGCCAGTAGGCCGTCCGCTCGAGCGAGGCTACAGTGCCCGCTCGAGCGGACAGAGAGAGAAATTCCCTTCTCTTACTTCGTTAGAGCGAGGCAACAGTGCCTGCTCGAGCGGGAAGAGAGGGGGCTTTCCCTGCTGTTGCTCGTCCGTTTGCCTTCGTTTTGGTTCCGGTTGGCTTTGATCTTCACTTGGTAATAAATTAAGTGCACGGATGAATTTCATCAGTCTTTCCCATGCCTCAATTCGTGATTCTTGATTCATTCCATCTCTTTGTTTCCACTGATATGCGTCATCCCTAAATACATGAACATTGATTGAATTATTGCAATAAATGTTTTATTTCAATCGAGATATATAGCTAAAGGTTAAATCAAAAGAGGTAAAATGCGTGTATAAAATACTCTTATCACTCGTCATATTAGAAATAGATTTTTTTCTAAAACTTTTAAAGCTTCTCCTTATGAATTATGGAAATGGAGAAAACCAAACATTGGATACTTTAAAGTGTGGAGGTGCCTTGCTTATTACAAGAACACTAACCCTAAAATAAATAAGTTATGACTAAGAGGCATTAAAAGTTCTTTTGTAAGATATCATCGAATAGTAAAGCATATAGGTTATTTGACTTAGAATCCAATGTGATTATAGAATCTCGGGACGTGGAATTTTTTTAGAATTTGTTAAGTGTTGATGAAATTCCTCAAACTCCATTTGAAACTCAAGAAGAGTTTCCAACTTCTCGAGAACTACTAGAAACATCTTCAAAAAATATTATTGAGTCTAGTGAACCTCGAATAAGTAAGAGAGTCTGAAAAGAAAGATATTAGGACCAGATGAAATAGATTCCCAACGGATTACCTTATGCTTGATAGAAGCTAATAGAGAGAACGTTGTAAGAACAATTCCTTTTGTTCTTCAAGTTGAAAGTGATCCTAAAATCTAGAAAGAGGTTATGGCTTCTAGAGATATTATTTTTTGGAAAGATTCTATAAATGATGAAATTGATTCTATAATGTCCAACAATTTCCCAATACTTGGGAGATTGTTGATTTATCGGAAGGATCAAAGCCAATTGATCGTAAGTGGGTATTTCGAAGGAAATATAATACCGATGGTTCGATCCAAAATTTTAAAGCTAGATTAGTAGCTAAAGGCTATAGACAAAAAGAATGAATAGATTATTTTGACACATATGCACCCATAGCTAGAATTACTTTCATAAGGATTTTTTTTGCATTAGCTTCCATTTATGATTTGTATGTTCATCAAATTGATGTTAAAACGGTATTTTTAAATGGAGATTTAGATGAACAAGTTTAAATGAAACAACCAGAAGATTTCAAACTACCATGTAATGAAAATAAAGTATGTAAATTGGTTAAATCTCTATATGGATTAAAACAAGTACCTAAGAAATGGAATGAGAAATTTGATAATTCTATCATATCTTTTTTTACATAACACAGTAGATAAGTGTTTATATGCTAAAACTAGTGATAGATGTGTTGTATTTGTTTGCTTGCATGTAGACGATATGTTGATAATAAGTGATCACATAGACGGTATTATAGAAACAAAGAAGTTTCTATCTTCTACATTCCAAATGAAGGAACTTGGTCGAGTAGATACCATATTAGGTATAAAAGTGATCAAGAATAGTGGAAATTTTGCATTAGCACAAAAACATTATATTGAGAATGTGATTAACAAGTTCAAACATTTGAATATTAAAGAAGCTAACACCCTGTTTGATCATAATATCAAACTTGTAAAGAATGATAGAAGGGCTATTGCATAACTCGAATATGCATCTGTAATTGGTAGTCTCATGTATGCGGTTCAGTGTACGAGATTGGATATTACATTTGTTGTGAGTAAACTTAGTAGATTTACAAGTAACTCAAGTGTCGAATATTGGAAAGCGATTGGTAGGGTTCTTGGTTACCTTAAAACTTAAAAGGACCAAAAACCTTGGAATACAATATTCCAAGTTTCTGGCTATCTTAGAAGGATATACCGACGCTAGTTAGATATCAAGTGTTGGTGAAACTAAATCTATTTTGGCTTGGGTCTTCAATCTTGGAGGAGGTTCCGTTTCTTGGAGGTCTAAGAACAAATGTGCATTACACACTCAACCATGGAATCTGAGTTTGAAACATTAGCAGAAACGGGAAAAAAACAGAGTGGCTTCGAGATCTTCTATATGAACTATCTTTGGATATGAAGAAATAATCTTCAATATCTATACCATGTGATAGTAGAGCTATTCTAGCTAGAACTTATAGTGAGGTCGATAATGGAATGTCTAGACATAAGAATCTAAGACATGACTATGTAAGAAGTTTAATCAAAAGTGAAATAATTTTTCTTACAAACATGAGATGAAGCAAATATTTGGCTAATATATTTACAAAGCCACTTACTAAAGAGTTAGTAAGATTAATGTCGAGTAGGATGGGGGTGAAACTCCTAAATTAAAATATGCCAATGAAAGCAACCCTACATGTCATTACAAAATGAGTAATCCACGGATTCAAAGAGTAATAACAAGTCATTTGATATGTGGATTGTTTTCAGCACTTTAACTTAATTAAAGTCATATCCTTATGACGTAAGTGCTGGGTGTTACAAATGAGAGGGTTGAGTTCATTATACTCTTAATGAAATTCAGTACGTAGTACACATGTCTTTAAACGTAACCAAGACACTATAAGAATTTCACATATATGAACTTAGAAGTGGTGCCACTTCAAGGAAAGATTGAGTTACTTTCTAAAATGTTCATGAATTTAGATGGGCGCAAGGCCTTTAACGTGCTAAAATAAACTTGTGTGGAACATATTGAGCTAGAATATTTACGTGTGTGATGTTGTCGGTATTGTCACAAGGAATAACGGGTTCAAAGCCAAGGCTACCTGAGATTTCGATAACACTTTGCAACATTTACACTAAAATAAGGTTCAAATCGAAAGATACCTTATCTTATGCGTTACATCATCTTTAAAATCTGAGTTGCTTTGAGTATATTTGAACAAATGGAGAATTGTTGTAATATTCTTCAAATATTGGTAAATGAAAAAGAAAGAAATTATTTTAATTTTTTTTAAAAGTAAAATTGATCGCCCAGGCTAACAAGTGGGCAGTCGCTCAATTGGTAAAAGTAGAAGCAGATTGGGCGAATGCCCAGTTTAAGGCAGGACCAATTTTTGAATTTTTGATGCCTTTTCATCGAACTTTGTATCTTTTCTTAATGGTTTAACACCATTTCATGATATATTGATAGAAATCTACAAATAGGTGATAGATTTCTTATATTAACAACAAGAAAATATCAATATCAAAATTATTATCTATATTTTCTCCACAAACTCAGATTTTATACAAAGTTTTATTATTCATTTTTCGTGGATTTCACTTGTGCTCGTAGAATCCGGTTTGAGACTTGTAAATCCGCAAAAACTATTTGCTTGAAGGCCCCTTAGCATCTAATTCACCGGGCGCAAATAATAACGTTCTACGCGATACACGTTTGGACGTTCTTTGTTTATGTTGCAGATTTTCCTCTACAAGATCGTGGTGTGTTCGTATCATATAGAAGCATTTCTAACAATAGTAATGGTGTGAGCCGGTTGGCGAGCTTGTGCTCGGCAATCACCCATTGATTGCTTGGGCTAGGATTTAATCGAGCATGCAATCACCCATTGATTGCTTGGGCTAGGATTTAATCGAGCCTGCAATCAGCCTCGTGAGCTGGCCCAAAAACTTGCATTTTTCGGTCAATGCTGGTTGCAATTTTTTTTAAAAAAAAATTGAAAATTTTATTTAAAAATGGAGTAACTCGGCTCGGCCCATGAGCTTGCCCAATATGAGCCAATCTCACTTTTTGGTCAACAAGTCGCTCGCAGCTCGGTTCACTAACCAAAGAGCTTAGTCGAGCTAGAAAATTATTTCAGCTATTCCGATATTTAATAAAGGTTAAAAAAAAGGTACTAGCACAACAATATTAAAAAGGTCATAATAATTTATTGAACTAAACAATTGCTGAAATAAATACCCAAAAAAAAAAAAAAATGACACCCAAGAGGCTGAGGCTTGGTTTGATACTGACGTGGTTTTAAGAAAATCAGGCAATCACCTTTAGCTCTGCTAAAGAAAAAATCAGCTATGGAGAACCAATTCAATGTTTCATATTTGGTAAACTTTGTCATTGCATCTCTCTCATATTGGCTAGGTGGTCCACACAATTATCTCATTGTTTTAATATGTACAATATCTTGATACTGAGTCTCTACACCAAAATACAAATATCCTCAAGCATGTCTATGTTTGGATAAATTTCGATCATGTTTGTCTTTTTTAGTAGAAAAATGGCTTACGCAAAATCTGTTCTCAAGACAACATTCGCAAATCTTCTAACTTGGATGAGTATCGAGACTCGAAATGTTGCACAAAGCTCAGCCGTGAAACTCGATGCATGTTCAATAATGCCCATAAATGCTGTTATTAGTTTTCTTTATTCATGTCTAATAATTCCACCAATTTGTCGACGTCCTATATTTTCTGTTAAGTCCATCTATATTGAGCTTGATTTTACCCAATTGATTTGTTTGTTTATTTTCTTTTGAAATGAATCACACCCCTTCTATATAAAACATCATGTTGAATATCATTAACAAACTTCTATATGTTCTTGCATAATTGAGATGAATTAATGACTCGTCTTTCGAATTTCTCCAAATTTTTATCTTTCTACACGATTCACATAATACAAGAAAAATAGAGTGTTCTATCTAATATTATGTATGTAGGTGGGGCCATGGGTGGATTTAGAGAGGGGAGAGGCGGGACTGGACCTGGGAAAAAAATCATTTTTTATAGTGTAAAAAAAAATTTAGTGTAAATTTTTTTTAGTAACAATCCAATCTTAAAGTTTAAATTTTTTTTTTCATTAGCAGTACGGTCTCCAAAAATTCTTGGTTCTGCTCCTAGGTGGGGCGTTAGCCTTGTTACATAAGAAGGCTCGTGGGCAAAGAAGGCTTAAGCCCTAAATACTACTATAAGCTAATGGATCGAATATGAGCCCATGCTCGTGGAAGAATCGCATAAGAGACATGTCATAAAATGAGTCGGGTTGACCTTTAAATTTTAGGCCTACAAAGAGGGACTGAGTCTGGTGTTAACTTTTTTTGTTTTGTTTTGGGACTAGGTTAATAAATACATAATGGGGGTGATTAGACAAATACACACAAAGTTTAGGCTTTTTGAAAAATCATTATAAAAAGTGTTTAAAAATATAATACTATTAAATATACTTAAATACGTTATTAATTATGGTTTTTAACAAACCATATAATACAGATTAAAGCTCCCAAAATCAACCCAAACCTCCGACGTCCATCTTCATCAATTTCTTCCCATCAATTCCAAAATTGAATCAATTTTATCTGTTTTCTTCTTCAATTTTGCCTAAAATCAGAAGCTCCATATCTAATTTTTAGGTAATATATTTAAATTTATTTCTTCTTCATGATTTTTATTTTCTAGATTCTAACTTTTCAAAAGTGTAAATTTACATATTTCAGTAATATTTTCATATCATATTTCAATTTCATTTTCCAAATCGGCATTGGAAGTTCATTTTTCCATGTAATTTATCAATATAGTTGACTTTGAAAAGTTGTTGCAATTTTCTTATGAATTTGAAATTTTTTAGATTTTTGTTTGCGTTACTATATATGAAAATTCTACTTTGGATCGATCGTAGTAAGTTAGGTGATATGACCACGGTTTTCACCATGGGCATTACATGCTATGCGTGAAAACCTATCAGAGAATAAACACACAAGGTGTTTGTGAAAATGTACTAGCCAATTTTCAATTTGTCAAATGTACAAACATATGAAAATAATTAGAGTGACACTTTTTAATTAAAATGTCACAAATCGTTTAATTTTTTGTTTTGGTAATAGAACATCTTTAGCTAAAATTACAATGTACTTGTAATACATGTCTTAAACTAAATTTGAGCTGTTACATTAATTTTTTGTTGTGTTATATAAGAATTAAAGTTTTGGCTTTGAAATTGACATACTTTGTTATTTTTTAATTAAAAAGTCACACACTGCAATTTGAGTTTTTTTGTAGAACATCTTAGGCTTTTGTTATAATGTGAATATAATAATTTCTTAAACTATAATAGTTTTATGTTTTGTTGTGTTAGATGTTAATTAATGTTTTATATTAAAAAGTGACATGATTTGTCACTTTTTAACTAAAAGGTTATTCACTGTGTAATTTTATTATTTTTTAACAAAACATTCATTTTTTTGTCCCAATCTTCGTGCTTATTGACTTGACTCTTGTTCTTGACCCCGGCCTCTCACTACATTTTGTTCTTCCTATGTATTGTCGTTTGAATAACGCCATATTAGCCAAACTTTCTCAAAATTTCCACCATAGGCCCTTGACTAAGTTTACAGTGTGCTTAGAAAAATCTTTTAAACTAATATTTAGTTCTTACTTTTATTTTTTGTTATGTTGGATATTAATTAATATTCTAAATTATAAAGTGACATATTGTGTTACTTTTTAATTAAAATGTCGATTAAGTTCATTTATTAAATAGTCACATAGTGTATCAGAGTATTTCTAATGCACTCCGTCTATAACTCTTTAAACGTGCCACATAAGCACATATAGACAGAGCTATAAAAAATCATCTCCAATGTATGCTGATGAGGACTTCGTCTAGCTGATGTGGCATACCAAGGACTTCTTGACGAAGTGAGTCAGCAACTTTAAATCCCCGCTGTTATATGGGTTTTTTTATTATTATTTTATAAAAAAATTAATGCCACATAAGCGTTAGTAATAGTTTTAGACGGAACCCATTGTAGATGAATTTTAATTTGATTGTCTATTTTATAGACGTCGTGGCACATGAACTAGAAGTCCGTCTATTTTACCTGTCATGTAGACTACAATAGACGGAATGCATTGTAGATGCTCTTACTTTTTTAGTAAAAATCACATACCGTATTTTTCAACTAACTAAAATTTCAAGTATATATTTGAATTGTTTAATAAAATTTATGTACTAGGCCTAATTTGCCCATGTATAATTGAAGATAATTAGGTCTAATCCTGTCCTAAAATTTTTGTTTTGAGAAAGCAGGTCGTGAATCAATGTTTTGAAAAATTAGATATTTAAGGAATTAAATCATACTCTCAATGTGATGTGTGATGTTTGAATTATGATTGCGACTATTTTCTTTAGTATTATTATGACCTCGATTATGTGACATGCGATTCTTTTTTTTCCTTATTATGTGACTTTATATCTAACTTATAGTGATATTCGGTAAAAAAAAAATTGTGTGTATTAATATCACGTGACATTTGTTGTACGTGAATACCTCAATTTTAAGTACATGTGAACCGTATTAGTATATTGTGACTTATGTTGTGTGGTTACTAATGTGACAACTGATTTTTTTATGATATTTTTTTTGTAATTTTAACATTTCGACAAACTTCCCGCATGTGACCATGAATTCCATTCGTATGACTACTATTTATCTATGCTATGATTTTATTGGAAGTAATTTTTGGCCTATGTAACGCTCAATGAATTGTTTTGTAATGCGAGTGTATTCACTAAACTTTGTACTCGTAAGTATTCACACAGTTCAAATCATTGATCATAGAGATAGTTTTGGTGAAAGAAAATAACTAATGAGCAACATTATATGGATAAATTACGGTGAGAGAAAATATAATTATAGATATATCACATTGTTACCTTATAAACTTATTAAATTAGGCCACACATCAAATGGGTTACACAACAAAATATTCTTTAAAATTATCTTTTTTTCTAATTTTTGCAAATTGCACAATTTTTTTTTCTTCAAAATGTTACGTTAATTATTTATAGTTACCAATTTTTTCCTATATAAATCCATATAAATTTTGGGTTGGCAAGCCCCTTATTTACTCCTCACCCCCACAAACTTAATAGTGTCAAACACATCAAGTTGGGCTGGTCTTTTATGTCTCCCACCTAGCTCGAAAAAAGTTGCACGTTGGCTCGGCTCTTGCATGGCACCCATATGTCAGAGGGTCATGCCAATTCCAGGCTGAGCGGGTTAGGTTGAGACCACGAATTTTTATATTATTTTAACTGTCTTAATTTTATAGTAAAAAGCGAGTTAATTTTACTAATCGTCATTAAAATTTGAATAAAATTTTAAATTGGTCATGAAAGTATTTTTCATACCCCATCAAAAATTATAAATAGTTTCATAAATGATCACTCGATTTCACAAATGGTCACTCGTATTATAAACTAGATTTACGAGAAAAATTCTTATGCATTTCTCAATTTTTATCATCTTTTATACTTATGTTCTCAACCTTTATTTCTTAACAATCTTACATCCAACTTTTAATTTGTTTGTGCCTTAGCCCCTACCAACTATTGTGTCAAAAAATTCTGTTAAGTGAGTGTTCAAGAGACGAATTTGCCCTTAAGTTCAAATAAAGTAAAAATTACATAAATAAAAAAAGAACAAATAAAAAATATAAAGAAAAGAAAATTAATTCACATTTCTTTCACACAAAACCCATGAACCCCATGTTGTCTTCTTCAAGAAACCTATCGAAGTCCCCCTCGCCGCCGCCCACCCATTCCCCAACACACACTGACTCACTCATATACAACTACATTTCTAGTCACCACCGAAGTCTCCATCACCACATCTCAAACTACTAGAAGTCCTGACTGTCACAAGCTCCTACCACTAGATGACCTTCTAAATCTACCGCAAATTATCATATTTACAAATAACAAATACCCATCCCACCCCTCTATCTAAAACTCTTACATTGCAGCCCTCAACCCCACCACACCTCCCATCTCGACGCCACTACCCACCTCTTCTATTTTTCTCTTTTTTCTATTTTATGGATGGTGAAGATGATGAGTGGAATAATTTAAAAGAAAGATGAGGGAATTATAGAAAATGTTATCAAAATTTAACCTATGGCTGAAGAATTTGTACGGACATACTCTCGCTAGCCATTATATAGTGTTTATTTTGCTCAATATTTTTCTCTACTAATTCTTAATTTGAGTTTAATGCTAACATAAACTAGTAATCGCTACACTGACATATATGAGCAGTGGTGGTTGTTTGATCTAGTGGTGGTGTGTGGGAGTTGTGGTGGTGCGTCGATATGGTAGTTGGTTGGTATCGTGAGCTGTTGTAGTAGTTGGTTGACGTAGTATGCTCGTTTTAGTGGTTTATTCTTAAGTGGGGAGTTCCGTTGGATGAAGAATAAGAGACAATCAAATTTTCTTTTTCTTTTTAAAATTTTGTCTTTTTATTTATTTGTATTTTTTTACTATACCTAAACTTATGCCCAAATTCGTCTTTTAACACTTCAAAAATTGTCAGTGTAGACTAAGGCTATCAAAAATGAAAGTTTGAGAATACGATTGTGAAGAAATAGAAGCTCGAGATAAAAGTGCGAAAAATTGTAAATGATTGGAACTAAAACTTAAATTTTCTCTTATATTTACTAATCAAGTGATAATTTGTGAAACTATGAATAACTTCACTGATTAATAGAATAAAAAAAAAATATTTTAATGACCAATTTTAAATTTTAAAAAGACTTTAGTGGCAATAATCACGACTTTAGGATGTTTTCTCTGTTACTAGAAGAAAAAAATACTTAAATGTCATTGTGTCACTACATCTTCAATTTCTCCTATCACAAAATCTTCTCCTCTAAAATTTGCTGACCGCTTCAATCCATCTCTCTGATTTGATCATCTTCCTCAACCGACAATCTCTAGAATTTGCTGACCTCGTCAACTCCATTAATCGATCACCTTCTTCCACCGATAATCAACACAATATGTTCACCGCCTCAATTCATCATCATAGAGCATACGATCGGATCTCACCGCAAGAAAACAATATATAGTTGAAATTAACCCATTGTCAACTAATCTACATAGAAAACAAATCGTGCAAGTGTTATTATAATCTAGTACATTGCACATATATATAAGCCAAATTAATTATTCATTTGTCACTTTTAATCTAGAATAGGAAAAATATTTAATTGTAACTTATTTTATAATAGGAAACAATTTGTGCAAATGTTATTCTATTCTAATGTAGAAAAAACTTAAATGTACAATTTTCAATTTTCTCTATAATAGAAAATAAATTAAGGGGGTTATATTACAAATTTTTTTAATAAATGCCCTATGTTTTAATTGTATTAAAGATTCATAAATTTTATTCATTTTTTCATTTATATCCTTATTTTTTTCATCAAATTCTTATCCTTAACCTTCTATTAATTAATACAATTTGTCCTATTGACGATTTTCATCCAATAATTATATTAGCGTGGTTTAAAACGAGGGACACATATTTTGTCGTAATTTTATATTTATTTAATTTTTTAATTATTTTCAAATACGAAGGATATAAGCTATTTTATTCCTCGTTAACAGAATTTTTTGTACAAAAATTGTCACCAGGAACAAAAATGTACTAATTAATATAAGGTTGATGATTAGAATGTGACGAAAAAAATTGAAGACATATTGAGTAAAAATTATGAACCTTTCATGCAATTAAAATATATATCACTTAAAAAATGGTTTTAATATATTTAACCATAAATTAATTATCGAATTGTCTATCTAATATATAATATGAAAAAATTTATGAAATTATTATTCAGAAAACAACTTAAATATACAATTTTTAGTTTGTTCTATAGTAGGAAATAAATTAATTATTGAGCTGTCTATTTAATACAGGATATGAAACAAATTATGCAATTATTATTCAGAAAACAACTTTAAATATACAATTTTCAATTTGTTCTATAGTAGGAAATAAATTAATTATCAAGATGTCTATCTAATAGACTAATACAGAATATGAAACATATTATGCAATTATTATTCTAATCTAATTTAGGAAAAATAATTAATATGCAGCTAATATTATCCATTGTCCACTATATTTTAAACCAATCATGTAATTGTTATTAGAGTATTTTCAATGCAATTCTATCTATTAAAGTCTACGTACCAATTAAAATAGACGGACTTCCAATTTATGTTGCACTACGTCTATTAAATAGACAGTCAAATTAAAATTCATCTCCAATAAGTTCCATCTAAAAGACAAAAACTAATATTACCGCTTATGTGGCATTGATTTTTTTAACTAGCAAGTCTTCAATTTTTATTTTTTTCTCAGATTTTTTTTAATAAAATGCTGATTTCAATTTAAATTTGTTAAGTCATTTCGTTTAGACGAATTTCTAATAAGAGTCTATTTTTTAGTATACAATATTTAGACGAAATCCTCACAGCATGCATTAAATATTGGTTTTTTTTTTTTTTTTAATAACTCTATCTATCTGTGTACAGAGTGTATTAGAGATGCTCTTATAATCTCAAATAACAAACAACTTAATTATCTAAATATTAAAACAATTGTATTTCTAATGGACGTGTTAAAATATAGCCCGTCACCAAATTTACAACGTTATTTTATTTTAATTACTGAATTTACAAGGTTGCGATTTATACTAAATATTTTTTTATCTCTTCAATTGAGTAGATTTAATTATTTAAATTAAAATATATTTGTAAAAGTCGGCACAAAGATTAACAAATCTCTTTATCCTCTTCTTACTTGATTACTTCCATGGAAAGTTATTAGTCAAACGTTATTGACTAATGACAAACTTAATCCAACCCAAGGAAAGGTTCAATGTACCCTTTTCAAGAACAAATTGTCCCTGTGAAGTTTTAGGGTAAAATTGTCATTTCATTTTGCCACCCACCCTAAGAATGAGATTAAGATAAATCTAGACCTGCCTGTGAACAGAAAAATTTGCCAATTTTAAAGGGCTCAATTATAAATACACTAAACAAAAGAAGGACCTATCTTAAAATACTCTTGACAAAGAAGGAATCTGTAACAATTGACATTTTACCCCCACAACCCGATTATCAAGACTCAAGAGCAACTTGGCCCTATGAAGTTTAAGGCCAAAACTGTCATTTCAAAACTTGTTGTCCCCACCCTAAAATTTTCCAAATTTAAAGGGCTCACTTATAATTAACTAAAAGTCAAGGACTTCACTTGGAAGACTTGAGAAAGCAGTAAATCTACATCAATTTACATTTCAGCCCAAAATTACTACAAGAAACTAGGTTTGACCCTTTGAAGTTGAAGGCCAATACTGTCATTTCATACATTTTGCCACCACCTTGTGAATAAAAATGAGTAAAAGTTGAAAGTACTACGAAATATGTGAATAAAAATAATATTTGATCAGTTTATAAATATTTATAAGCATTATTAAACATAATAATCTAAGATATATGGAATGAGCGAATCAAACTGAAATTCTCCCAAAATTGAAGGACTGACATATAAATACTCTAAAAACAAGGACCTCGCTTAAAAGATTCTTGAGGAAGCATGATTTCAGATTTCTCTAGAAATTGACATTTCAGCCCATAACTATTATAATAAAGTCATACATTACCATTACAATTAAAAAGAATATCTTCAAAAAGGTAAGGCCCTTTTGGTCATTTCACCTTACGTGTCCTACCAAACATAGTATTAAACAGAAATTTTGACTAACTGCAAGGACTGAAAAGCAAACTCTCAATTCTGAAAGCAATTCTGATATCTGTAACAGCCGTTTCAGTCCACCACCATTGCTCATCAGAAAAATCCAAAGTCAGTCAAAAAAATAACCCAAAAAAAGTTAAAAGAAAAGGGTTTCTTTTTCCTGTTTTTGGGGATTTCAGGTAACCGCTATCAATATTTTCGGTGATGCATTGCAGATATACTTGAATTGTGTAAGAGTACTCTATGCAAGTGTAATCTGGGTTTTCTTTTTCTATTTTCTTCGAAGATTTCAGTATTTCTTAAACATTTTCTTGGTTTAACTCTCTGTTATAGATTTCTGTATTAATTGAGTGATGTTACGTGGATTTTTATTGACGTATTTGTTCTTTTTTGTGGGTATAATTAATCAATTTCAGAGGCGGAAGCGGGGAAGCAGAAGGAAACGTTGTTATCTCGGATTGAACAGCACAACATGTCTCAAACAAATTGGGAAGCTGATAAAATGCAAGTTTTTTTTTTTTTTAAATGTTCATCCCATAGTTCTATTCTACTGTTCTTTTTTTCATATGCCCCGTTTGTGGCCTTAATTTTGTGCTCTCTGTTAGATTTGTGTTGTGGGTGTTTTTGGGTTTGTGTGCTTTGAAAATTTGTTCAATCTCTAGCGGCAGCTTTTGTCTTATTTGACCATGCCTGGTCCTGATAAAAACCCATGTTTTTTTTTGGTGTGGCTTTACTGGAATATTGGGTGTCGTTTCACGTTTTTTGTGGCCTTCAGATTTTACCTCATTAAAAAGTTTTTTTTTTTTTTTTTTTTTTCTCGATTCCCCCCCCCCCCCCCCCCCCTTCCCTCTTTAACAGATAGGTATCGTGCCTTTTAACTTCTCTACTGGACTTTTAATCTTATGCTGGTGATTTTGGAGTTTTATGTTTTTCCCTTTTTGGAATAAACGAGATTAATATAGTTGCTGTTTGCTTCGAATTTTTATTTTGTTGTGCCTTCTGGAGTCAAAATCTTTTCGGTGTAAATGGTACACTGTTTTATTTAATGTTTTTGGACTTAATTATTTTAGGCTGGATGTCTATATCCATGATTATTTAGTGAAGCGAGACTTAAAGGCATCTGCTCAGGCTTTCCAAGCTGAAGGAAAAGTATCGTCTGACCCCGTGGGTAAGCATATCGAAATTTTAACTGAAGGAGGATCATAGCACCCCCTATTTGGAGTTCCATTTCATTCATGTTAAAATTACTATATTTTATTTGTATATGTGCGTATCTGTCTGGATTTCAGCTATCGATGCTCCTGGCGGTTTTCTCTTTGAATGGTGGTCTGTGTTTTGGGATATATTCATCGCTAGGACAAATGAGAAGCACTCTGAGGTTGCTGTGTCTTACATTGAGGTTGGTTGGAATTCTAAAAATCGGCTTTTATCAGTATTCACTTTCTTCTGATATTTTGTTTGGACATGTGTTAACAGAATTTAGTGATTTCTGATGAACTTGATTTGAAATGTTTTAACTTTCGATTGAAGGTGATTAGGTTATCTGTTTAGTTTTATGGGTACCTTTGATTGATATGTACTGCAGAAATACTGCGTCTTAGATGACTGATAGACTATTGGTTCATGTTTAGCTTCTAGGATTAGACATAATCTTATGTCTATTTTTTTCCTCTTGTTGCTTTGTTTGTTATTCAAATTTTTATTAAATAAACATATAAACCTAATGTTTGAACATATATCTAAATGCTTTGCCTTGCACTTTCATATAGTATCAGATTTCTTGTTTCCGTTTTGCTGGAAGTTGTTACTGTTGAAGCTTGCTACTGTTAACTTTGTTACAACAGTGCCACTGAGAAGTGCACGAGATCTTTCTCCTTAACCTTTGGCATATATTTGTACATCCTCTTGACATTTAGTCTCTACAATCTGTCTCAAAAGATAAAAAATTCAATTATCTTCTCAAAGCTATGGCATCAGTATGATTGCTCAACTTGAATTTTTCTTAATGATGATATTCATAAACCTTTTTGAAGAGTTCTTTGAAACTAACCTATTATTCCTCATATAATTGTGTTTGGTCTGTGTATTAGTTACTTTCCATCTCTATGCAACCATTTCATTGTTCTAAATAACTCGTTTAACATGTGTCATATAGAATCTTGAACTCTTTCACTTGATTGGAATCCCATAGCCAGCATTTGTCTAACATCTTCTTACCGGAGTATAAGTAGGAGCAATCAATTGTGGTTATGGAATTAGTCATTTCCTTCACCTATCTGAAAAATGCAGTCTCAGCTAATTAAGACGAGGGAGCAGCAGCAGCAGCAACAACAACAACAACAACAATCTCATCATCCACAGCAGCAGCAGCAGCAGCAGCAGCAGCAACAGCAACTGCAGATGCAGCAGCTGTTAATGCAAAGGCAGGCTCAGCAGCAGCAGCAGCAGCAGCAGCAACAGCAGCAGCAGCAGCAACATCAGCAGCAGCAGCAGCAGCAGCAGCAGCAACACCAGCACCAACAGCACCAACAGCAGCGGCGGGACAGCAGCCACCTCCCGAATGGCACGGCTAATGGCATTATTGGAAATGAGCCTCTTACGAGACAGAATCCTGGCACCGCCAATGCATTGGCAACAAAGATGTACGAGGAAAAATTGAAGCTGCCTGTTCAGAGGGATTCTTTAGATGATGCAGCTATGAAGGTACAAGGTGCATTTAAGGGCATAGAATAAGATGAATTCTTTGTTTCAGTTGCTAAGTGCTAACAACATATTATTATTTTTTTCAGCAAAGATTTGGTGACAATGTTGGCCAGCTTTTGGATCCGAATCATGCAATTCTGAAATCAGCTGCAGCAACTGGACCACACTCTGCGTATGTTATATATGTTAGACATCCATGGATATCGTTCCGTGTCTTGTTTATCTCATGAAGGAGATGCTCCTCTCTTTCCCTGTCCGTGTCTGAGTGCATGCATGTGTGTGTGTATCCCATGTATGTTTTGGGGAGGGTGCATATTCTGTCCTTCATTCAAGTGAGTGGTATCCTGGCTCCAGTGGTTGGCTTTGTTGTCTTCCGCTGGGCTGTTCCTTCTATGTTGGGAAAGAACCACAGATGCTGTGAAACAAAATGGACTCTCTCTCTCTCTCTCTCTTTTTTCCCCCCTACATTGTTTACTCTTGATTTGATCAGAGTTATCTGTGTTTTATTGAACATGTCTCATCAGCTACCAAAATCCAATTTTCAGGCAACTGCTGCATGGTGCGGCTGGTGGTATGTCGCCCCAAGTTCAAGCTCGGAGCCAGCAATTTCCAGGGCCTACACCAGTATGTATTTTTTCTCTTTATTTTCTTTTCCCATAGATATTTTTGTTACTTGTGTGGCCCTGCATTATTGCATATACTTTCTTCTCACACGTTCATGTGAACAGGACATTAAGACTGAAATGAATTCAATAATGAACCCCAGAGCTGCTGGCCCTGAAGGATCATTAATTGGGATCTCTGGTACTCAGCTTATCCATCATTATTTGCAAGTAATCTCTATTTTGTATATATTCATCGATCCATGCCTGGGGTTGATGAATACATTTGTTGGTTTTGTCACTCAATGTTCTAATGAAGCAAAATCTGAACATTTTTCTACGTAAGATCTTAGTAAGACATTCTAGATGGATGTAATTTTCCGACACAGAACAGTACAGAGTATTGTGGCTCCTATTGTTGTTAATTTGGTTAATTTGTCAGGTCTTATTAATACAATTCCTGTTGTTTTAGGGTCAAATCAAGGTGGCAACAATCTGACATTGAAAGGATGGCCGCTAACGGTAAGTGTATTATGTCTTCAGATGCTCTTGTTGCCTCTCAATATGGATGAGCAATTATAAAAATATAATATGGGGATTTTGTTGCCTTGTCGTCTGTGACTTCATTGTGGCAATGCTTGACTTTTTGTTGGCACTCTGGTCAAGCTTGTGTTGGGGTATTTTCTGTCCAGTGTGCAAATTATCATAATTTGGTTTATGTGGACTGGGAATGAGTAGTTGGCCTCAATATGTGCCTTAAATAACCATGGGCCTTTTTGTCCTTGTGAATTAAGATTAAAGCGGTTTGGCAATTATGAAGGTTGTGATTTTTTTTCCTTCAAGGATGGTTTTCTTTAGCATATTGGGCTCATATTTCAGGAGGACATTATTGAAGGTTCTTAGATTTTGGTGGGAGGTTCTCCATGATTCTTTCCCAAATTCTGTACATGTCACTATACAGCATATGTTGATATTCTAGCTTGAATATGAGCATTAGAATTTGGTGTGCATCCGAGTGACTTTACCTTCTGGTACAAGGTCTTTGAATTGCCAATGTTTTTATATCTACAGCTGTCTGAAATACTTATTATCTAATATGGTTTTCGAGCTTCATATTGGTGAGGAACATGACATCATATTCTCTGGGTTTGCATATGCATTTGCCGATCAATTTGTTTTCCCTTTTTATAGCCGCTCTCTCAATGTTTTATGCCTAATTTGCTAGGGTCTCGATCAGATTCGCTCTGGCCTTCTTCAGCAGCAAAAGTTTCCTCAGCCCTTTCATCAACTACAGATGCTAACACCCCAGCATCAGCAGCAGCTTCTTCTTGCGCAGCAGAATTTGACTTCTCCATCTGCCAGTGATGTGGAGAGCAGAAGGCTGAGAATGCTTCTTAATAACCGAAGTATGTCTATGGGGAAGGATGGCCTTTCGAATTCGGTTGGGGATGTAGTTCCTAATATGGGGTCACCAATTCAAGCTGGTGGCCCTGTTTTGCCTCGTGCAGATCAGGAAATGTTATTGAAGGTGCCTTTTCCTCATTTAGTATCTTGTTTTGCAAGTTTTCATCTACGTGTCTCTGTGGCTTGCGCATGTTTGGCTCAGCTTAAAACTAATCCAATGATGTTTGGATGTGTTGTTTTCTTACTTCTAAGTCAAAAAGGTTTCTTATTGAAAGAAACTCCTGACTTACTGTTAAAATAACTCATATTCGATTTTGGCTAATTAATTTTTATTTCAAAACTTATTAATTGTAAGTAAATTTATTTGAGTGAACTTTTTAAGCTCAGCCAAACATGCTGTGTTGTTACAGATTTGCACCAAAAGAGGAAGTCTTGCAACAGATTGACATGTCCTTGTTGCTAACTGTTGTTTTTCGTTTATTTTATAGCTTAAAATGGCTCAACAATTACAGCAGCAGCAGCAGCAGCAGAATAGCAATCAAACACAGCAGCAACACGCGCTTTCTGGTCAGCAACCTCAGAGTTCCAATCACAGTCTCCAGCAAGATAAAATGATGGGTATTGGGAATGTTGGTGGCGATGGCAGCGTGTCAAATTCCTTTCGTGGAAATGATCAGGTCAATCCTTTTCCGTCTTGTTTTAAGGCACTGCTCTTCCTAATCCTTGGATGGTGGATTTACCACTCATTTTATGTGAATGAATAAATGTGCACCAACAGACCTGTGTTGGGCCAGGGGGAAGAAACTTGTGGATCCTCCTCCTGAATTATTCAAGCACTGCTACAATAAGTTGCCTTTTCGTTTACGATATTGTCTTATGCCCTGCAACCTTTTTTTCTGTTAAAAATTCTTGAAGTTCTCAAAATTATCAAAAACTTTGATTGAATGTTATGTTAACAAATTCATACTCAGTAATGGATGGACATTTTTCAAATGCTTATAGCATTGTTTTACTGGTTATTAGTTTTGGAGGCATGTAATTATGAAGTTTTATATAGTTCTTGTCATCTCAATATAGCCTATAAAGGTTATATCTCTTTTGAATGCATAAGAAGTATCAGTGGGATATTGGTCACTGTCAAAAACTGCCCATGAATTTTGCATTTATCAATTTTGAACAAGTACCATGCTAGCTGAAGTTCTATAAATGAAATGGTATATCATTTGACATATTAAATGTGTAGATTACTTCTTTTTTCTGTTTAATCATGTTAGTAATGAGTCCAAGGAACACGCATGCTGTGTGTTCCCCCACCAAAATTTGAAGCCACATTTTAGAGAGAATTTAGGTTGAACTGAAGGTCAGACCACTCTTAAAGAGGGTGGTATAATTAAATGCATGAACTATACTTGTATATATTCAATGTTTTGAATTGTCACCGACCTGTTTATGAGACCTGTCCCAGTCATTGACCCCAGCCAAAGCACTGTGTTGGTGGGTCATTGTTGGCAAGAAATATTAAATAAAAAATATATTTTAAATGGAAGTATGTTGTGTTGTAAGTTAAACTTGAATTTCAAAAGCACAGTAGCTTAGTAACTGAAAAATAAAAAAATCTTAAGTATCTTTTTAAAAAAAAATTTAAATAAGGGACGGGCAAAAAACCCTGGAACCGGTAGAACTAGACCGGAACCAAAGAGAACAGGCCGCTTCGGACTGGTTCCGTGAAAAAAAGAGCAAGTTTTGATTCTCTAAAACCGATAACTGGACTGTCGTGTCCGGTTCTCGGTTTCGTATTAGAGAACTCAAATTCTCTTGTAATACCGAATAGTTAACTTATGAGTGGTGCAGTGAACCAACCACACTTGATAGTTAAAATAAAAGCTCAAAAACCCTGAAATGTCTTCATTTTAGCCACAGCCACAGCCAAACCCAGAACCTTCTACTCTATATTCTTCAGATCTTAGTTGCCGCAGACCTTCAGTTCTGAATAATGCCATCCATTGTCATATAAATGTAGTTTTATTTACTGATGAAGCCTATTGCTTCTGTGGATAAGTTATTCAAGATGTGAAAATATTGAATGCCTTCACAAATCTAAAACTCCACAGTCAAAGTCTGATTTTCCAAGAAATGGTTTAATCTTTAGTTAAGCCTCCCTTATATTCTCTTTCTACATGTGTCCACCCTCTCATCCCAAATCCTACCCCTAATTGAAAGTCAACCCTCAAATGAAGTTTGAAAAATCAAAATTTCCTTTTTCTCCAAATTGGACCAAGTTTCTTATGTTTTTACCGTTATTTACTCTCAATGAGATAAAAGTACACATTTATCTACTTCTACAATGTCTTGCACGTTTTTTTTTGGAAACAAATCATTTTTTTTTCTATTCTTCAATTCACACTGCACGAAAATGTATCTAGTTAAAAGAATTGGATCGGACTAGACGATGCCGGTCTGGTTCTTATCGTTATACAAAATTGTTTGATGTTTGGTTCTACGTGTAAGATACCCAATCAACCCATTTCGGTTCAATTCTCTTCAAAACCCTATGAAGCAATGACACTCTTACTAGAGTGGCATGTTCGTGTCTTACATGTGTAGTGTCGTGTCACACACCGACACTTCGACACTCTAGGACAATGAGCTTGACAAGCCACGTGCCATCTAATTTTTCATATATTTTTTAGATTTTCGATGCTTGAGTGGTACATTAGGGATACTCTTTGGGCAAATTCTAACATGCCATGTGTCATCTCATATATTAAATAGTACAAAAATAAAGATATAATATTTAAAGTTAAAATTTTAAAGAATTTAAATCATCATGTCCTAGAAGTGTGTGTGTTACTTTTTTGAAAGATCACATCTTGGCGCGTCCGTGTCGAGTGTTTGTGCTTCGTAGTCAGAACTAGACTGAAACAGTTGGTGCCCACCTTAGTGCCAACCCATAATTCTAAATCAAATCGAAGTTATATTATGAGTTTTACTTCTTCCATAATTCTAAATCAAATCGAAGTTATATTATGAGTTTTCCTTCTTTCGTACTTTCTTAATGTTTTAATATTCGTATTTATATTATTTCTCAATCTTCAAATTCTTTCGTCATTTGTCACGGGACTTAAAACTTCTTTTTTTTCACGAGACTTCCATTAACGTTTTAGATTTGATTATAAAGTAAATTTTTTTCTTTATCTTCATGGGTTATCGAAAGAGTCATCTAATATTATTAGGCAATATTTTAACAAAGAAGGAAAGTGGCCCATTGGGAAATATGATGCTCTACCAACCTCAAGGTTGCGGGTTCGAAGCATGTGCAATGCATTTTGGTTTTACTTCAAAGTGTTTTATAAAAGCCACCCGGCTCGGGCAACCCAGCCACGGTAGGTTTTGACCGGTCCCTATGTAAACTAATCCAACTAAGCAACAAAACTGATGCGGTAGGCGGTTGACTGGTTTCCAGGACGGACCAGTCTAGTTTTAATAATTATGTTCACGGGGTCCTGCCTTGCCTTTCGTGGTAGAATAGACAATAGGTCTAGTTACTTGGAACCTTATTGTCTTTTATTTATCAAAGATTTGTTCTACCATTTTGTTCTATTTTTGCATGAAGCTATTTTCTTAGTTCCATCTTTTGATACAAGTGTGTGTCCTGGAAGCTCACTGTACACTCTTGGAAGAATGGGCCCACCTAAACCCAGTTGGTATTTGAGTGTTTGTACACATGTTAGTAGTTTATTTTATTTTTCTTTGGCACCCCCGGGGGTGGGTGGGTGGTCTATTACTGAACTTTCCTTGATTTCGGATACACCATTATAGCACGAGTTCTGAACAAAATTGGTAGCACATCTTATGCTGTTAGCTGAGATGGACTTAGTTTCTTGCATTTAATAACTACCTTCTTAACATCCGTAACTTTCAAATGGTAAGTGAAATATTACCCAATACGATCATTGTTATGTGAAAAAGCTGTTAAACAACTAAAGCATGGATATTTTGAAGCATGCATATGCTGATTTGATGATAAAGTTTAGTGTTCCAAGTATATTTCTAACATGATCTTCAATGCATTTCAAGGCTTCAAAAAACCAGACTGGAAGAAAAAGGAAACAACCTGTGTCATCTTCAGGACCTGCCAATAGCTCTGGAACTGCAAACACGGCAGGGCCATCTCCAGGTTCTCAACCCTCAACACCCTCGACTCATACACCTGGAGATGTGATGTCCATGCCTGCTTTGCCACATACTGGCAGTTCATCGAAGCCTCTTATGATGTTTGGAGCTGACAACGCTGGTACTCTTACATCATCAAATCAATTGGTGAGAATAAACTTTATCTTTGTGTCTTGGTAGACAAATTTCCATTTAATTATAGAAAGTTTTCATTGGCATTGACTTTGGCAGTGGGACGATAAAGATCTCGTGCAATCTGATATGGTGGATCGCTTTGTGGACGATGTTGAAGATAATGTTGAGTCTTTTTTGTCTCACGATGATGGAGACCCCCGAGAAGCAGTTGGTCGTTGCATGGATGTTAGCAAAGGTAAGTAAGATGCTAACCTCTTTAACTAGTGTAATACTGTATAACAAATTTCTGGAGTTCAACGCTTTTAAGCACTATGGAGATTATTCATCTCATTTCAACTGTATTTTAACGTGTTCTAAGAATATTCTTGAAAGATCATTGATTAGCAATGATGTTTTTGCACAGTTACAATTTCATTTTTCAATTCTTGCACGATTTTCTTCCTTTTTATTCTACTTAAGTTATTTAGATTATTTTCTACTGTTGCCTTTTGAATTTGCAAAGTATGCGGATGATTTCCTCGTATAGATTCTTCTTTTTCAACGTTCAAAACTAGTATCCTTATGGAAGATAATATAATATAGGCTGAAAGCATAGGATCATGATATCTGTATATATGGATGACAATTTTAGGTTTGTTTTACGTGTGGTGATATATATTTATGGAAACAGCATTATGCAAATTTGATTAATTTTCTTTCTCATGGTATGATTACCTGTATGATTCCACTTTTGAAAACCATAAACATCATAATAACTTGGAGGAATTTCTCCTGTGAGGGAGACTTCGAAAATAATTGATCTTTCAATTCTGTGTCCAAATTATTCTGATTGGTTGCACATGATCTTCAGGGTTCACATTCACAGAAGTGAGTTCTGTTCGTGCGAGTGCTAGCAAAGTTGCATGTTGCCACTTCTCATCAGATGGCAAGCTGCTTGCTACTGGCGGCCATGACAAAAAGGTAAGTATCAAAGTGGATAGACGATTGTTTCCATTTAAGAGCACAAGTATTCTTTTGAGCATCTTTCGCAAAGCTTAAAAGCAGCGCTTTTTTTTCCCAAACATGTGTTGAGAGTTTTTAGAAGTTACTTTTGTTTTTCAGACTGTCGAGTTCAAAAATTTACCTTTTTATGTCTGTCTTTACTTTTGGAAAAGTACTTGTACTTTTTCTTAAGCTTAGCCAAACATGCTCTCAGTATCTAATTTATGAAGCTCTAAACTTAACATTGATCATTGTTGAATTTGTTAACTCATGCGTGTAATATAAATGGTGCAGGGAGTTCTGTGGTTTACTGATAATTTGAAGCCAAAAACTACACTCGAAGAACACTCGTCGTTTATTACTGATGTTCGCTTTAGTCCAAGCATGGCACGCCTTGCAACATCATCTTTTGACAAAACTGTCCGAGTTTGGGATGCTGACAATGTTAGTTGGGAAATAATTTATATAATTGCATGTTCTTCTTCTCTTTCTGCGAATTTCCATTTTCCTCTACCAAATATTTTCTGCTTGTTAATGTTTCATCATCATATCCTATTTGGAAAAACTTTCTTCACTGTGAATAAGGACATTCATTAAGAATATCTTTCTATGCAATTCCATCAATACTGTGAGTCTGATACTCATGTTGCTTGTTTGAAGTTTATCATTGCTTCTTATTTCTTTTGACATGGGAAGTCAAAGGGACTATATCCTTTTCCCTGTATCATGGACGGATGGATGGACTTTGGACTTTTCCCATACAATTTGATAATATGCAATGACATTAGCTTATACTTAATGTTGATTTGTATTCCAGCCGGGCTATTCACTTCGTACCTTTACTGGACATTCCTCCGGAGTGATGTCGCTGGATTTTCATCCTAACAAAGAAGATCTCATCTGCTCATGTGACGGTGATGGTGAGATAAGATTCTGGAGTATTAACAATGGCAGCTGTACAGGAGTTTCCAAGGTAAAAACTAAAACCATAGACAGACCTATGCTAGAAACATTACCACGTCTTCTTTCCACTCTCTGTTTTGTCCTTTTTTTTTTCTCTCCCTGTGCTCCCTGTTAGATAGTTGGGAATGCAATTAATTTGTTTGACATTTCCTACTCCGGTTGGAACAGGGTGGCACTGCCCAGGTCAGATTTCAACCTCGTCTTGGAAGATATCTTGCCGCAGCTGCTGAAAATGTTGTGTCTATATTGGATGCGGAAACACTGGCTTGTCGACATTCAATGAAGGTCAGTTCCCCTGAACCCGGTGCAGGGAAATGATATTTTGGAATGTTGTTAATTTGTTTGAGTTTGTAAGCAAGCATTTAATGTAATGCTAGACATGCACCCCAGCAAGTAATTTAATTGAATGTTTGTTGGAAAAAATCAAATGTATACTATGAATTTCTGTTTATTGGAAGTCATGTTTATGATCTTTTCATGGCAAAAATGATGTATAATTGCAAGTTAATTAGCATCTGAAAATGTGAAGTAGGAGAGCATAATATACTAATATAGTAATAAGTCACTAATAGAATTATTTCCGATCTTGAAAAATTGCTTAAGTCAAAGGTGCACATGTTGGAAATGAAAATGCAGGTCTCGAAACTGATTGGGTTGACCGATAATTGATAATTGGATTTAATAATTCGTTTGCATGTTTGTTGCTGATTGCTCGATGAACAAGAATGGAAAGATGTTTATTATTTGCACCAATTATAGGTATTAAAGAGGCGCATGCCTCACCTCTTTATTAATGAGGCATGTGCCTCAATCAGTTGAGGCGTAAGCCTCACTCAACCATTAAATAATTTGTGCCTCAGTACCTTTTTTGACTGCCTCAGACTGAGGCACGCCTCAGCAACGTTTTTTTAAACCATGACCATATTTAATAAGCAATCTGAAAAGACATTTCGTTTAGATATGGATGCATAAATTAGCATTTTTATGCAAACAACCTTCAGGCTAAATTTTGGAGATAATTTTTGTATCCATATTTACAAGATGATACTATGGGTCAGTTTTGGTCACGTGCATGCTCTGGTACATGAACATTCTCTTTTATCTTACCAATTTCTTGCTTTTGCCGCTGGTTTATTAATTCTTAATTGATGTTTGTTTCACTTTTATTCTTCTCCCTAACGTGATGTGCACATATTGACTGTTATCACTATAGGGTCACACAAAACCGATTCACTCTGTTTGCTGGGATCCTTCTGGCGAGCTCTTGGCATCCGTCAGTGAGGATTCAGTGCGAGTCTGGACACTGAGATCCGGGAGTGAAGGTGATTGTTTGCACGAGCTTAGTTGTAATGGCAACAAATTCTATTCCTGTGTTTTCCACCCTACATATCCTTCATTGCTGGTTATTGGCTGTTACCAGGCAAGTCATCTCTTTTGCATTCGATAAGCTATTTTTTTGTAGTTTTAAAATTTGCATAGGTTGGTTGTCTTTGAGTAAACTGAGGAGCTCATATGTATGTTATTACAATTTTACATCAACTCACCCAAAAGAGAGGATAAAATAAACTAGAAGAAAATGGTTGTTTACAAATGGAACTGATTCTTTTCCCCTTAAGAAAGAGACAACTTGAGTGGAGTACTTTGGCATAGAGTTTCTGATGCTTTAATACCTCAGAACCTGCTTCTTTAAATGTGTTTTACGAACTGAAGACTGTCTTCTGTTTCTTATTTAGCTTTTAAAGCATGTTTGGTAGGGAGGATTGAATGGCATTGGAGAGTATTGAGAAAGACCAGGAAGCTATTGTTTTGTTCATTATTCTGTCGTGTCCTATACAATATTGCGTATCAAAACATTCTATTAGTTTATTCCTGCTGTTGCCTTGTTATATCTCTGTTTTCCCCTTTTCTCCAAAAGTTGGAAATAATCATCTCATAGAATCTTACGTTTTTATCCCACATTGGATCCATGTGTTTGGATTGCTGAAATGGGATTCAGGGATTAAAAGTCTCTAATCTAGAATTTAGAATCCAGGAATGAAGTGAATTGAACTTCTGATTAATGTGTTTAGATTGGGCATGTCTAGGGATATGATTAAGCTGTGAACTGCTCTTGTCGATGCTGTCACTATGGGTTGACCTTCCTAGGGTTTAGCCATGAGTTATGTTTTTAGTTAGCGGCCTGGTTTAAGTTACATATGTTATCCCAGATGGGATCCATGTGTTTGGATTGCTGAGATGGGATTGATGGATTAAAAATCTCGTGTCTAGAATTTGGAATCCAAGAACAAAGTGAATCGAACTTCTGATTCATGTGTTCAGATTGGGCATGTCTAGGGATGATTAAGCTGTGAACTGCTCTTGTCGACTCCATAACTGTGATGACCTTCCTATGGTTTAGCCATGAGATATGTTTTAGTTAGCAGGCCTGGTTTAAGTTACATATGGTAGTTTGCCCGTGTTTATTTTGTGGGTCAGTTTGCCTCTGGTAGGCTGGATACATGCCAACTCACCATTCATTTTCAATCTATGTAATGATTTTATGGCCTTTTTATTTCGAAGCCCGCAAAGCAGGTCCCACGAGCTACTCATGGGTGTGGATTTGATATTTCCTTGTGTCCATGAACCTGATATCCTGAGCAATTTGCACCACTGTATCCAGTGCTGTATAGTATACAGTACCAAACATGAAAATGGTGTAAAGTCCCTTGCCTCAAGATAGGAGTCAATCATGAGAAGTGAGATGCTATGCGTTGGCCTTGTATTAATCTATTCCAGGCCTTCATTTTCCTGTCAAATAATATTTGTGTATTTTCATGATCTAAAGTCACACGGATCTAGATTACCCCGTTTCATGTCATGCATACAGTTTTTTTTTTTTTTTCCCCTCATTTTGCTACATTAGACTTGTGCAGTAGCTCTTCTATTAAGTTCCAAGTGATTCATTTTCTAAATATTATGAGAACTTTTTACAGTCACTGGAGCTTTGGAACATGTCGGAGAAGCAGACAATGACCCTCTCAGCTCACGAAGGATTGATCGCTTCTTTGGCCGTATCAACAGCCTCGGGTCTCGTTGCTTCTGCTAGTCACGACAAGATTGTTAAGCTCTGGAAATGACGATATTGTTCCCCATATCCCTTTTAATTCCTAGGTTTTTCTGCAGGATCTCCACAGATGTAGTTTGTGTTTGAAAGGTAACAAATGATTCAGTTTTCCTGGTCTGTAATTTCTTACCGAAGTTAACCTTATTAGAGGAATTAGGAACCAACTCTGTACTGTTCTCTTTTGACTGCTGTTTACCAGTGAAAATTTACTTGCTATCTGGGGAATCTCTAAAGAGATTAGGCTTTCTATTGTCGTTGAACTTCTATGCTATCTGGTGGTGTTGGATAGGAGTAGACAGTATAATCAACACGATTTGAATTTATATTCAATCATTCCAGCCAAACATGCCTTGTCCTTAGAGCATGATCAGAAAGTAGTATTGGATTAGACAAGGCAATATACCTTAGGGTGTGTTTGATTGCAACTATTTTTCCATGGAAAAAGCTTGTTTTCCCCCTATTTTTCATATAATGACTTTGGTAGCCGAAATTTTTCATGGAAAAAGTCTTTTTGCACATATTTTTCAACTATTAGGGTGTTTGATGGTCATTTTTTTTTTTTTCCAGGTAAAACGTTTTCTCATACCCTATTTTCTTTGAAAACAAAGAACACGATTTCTTAGGGATGACGTTTTATTTTCTAAGTAAAAATTTGCCGACAATTGCTAGTTAAACAATTTTTTGACAATTCAATTATATGGAATTTGTTTCTTTTCTACCCAAATTCAATATTTACAATCAAACACATCCTTAGAGTCGAAAATTGTAAAGGCTGCCTAAATGAACGAGTCTTACTGGTTTCAGAACTAGTTAATAAATGACCCTCAACGAAACTTGCACAATTGTTTCATAGAAGCAACAGGCGTATATCATTAACTACTCTGTCAATACGAGCACGAAAAACTGAATAATATGGGTAAATAGCACAAAACGTCCCTACTTATTGGCCTTATTGTGGAAAACGTCCCTATCTTCTAAATTTTGGCATTTTCACCCTTACCTACTGGATTTCTTGCGCAAAACGTCCTTCAGTTCAAAAATCAAGGGGTAAATTAATCCAACCACTTTTTTCACATATATATTACTTCTTTTAAAATTGGGGTCTTTCCATGCAATTTTCAAAATTGCACAGCAGGCCCCATCTTCAAATCTGCCAAAACGACGCAGGCTGAAAGTGGAAACAGCAAGCTTGAAGCTGAAAGTGGCGCCCCAGCCGTGATTATACGTTTTTGGGATTTGTAAATCGAGCTTTAGTTTTAGTGATGCAACCCAGTTCTTAGTAAGACTAAACCATTCCAATTCAATGTTGTTACATTTTGAAATGCAAGAATGCGGCATTATAAATCTAAAGGATTTGTTATTTACAAGCTGGATTATTACAGTCCCACAGCTGCAACTACTAACATTTTCTTTTGGGACTAGTGCAGTTCCAACAACTGAAGTTCCTATTTTCAAATCTTACTTCACAAGATCCTATTTATCCTGATTTATGAATGTTTAAAGGAAAAAACATAATACAATAATTAATCCACGGAAAAAATTGGTCGTTTGAAGGACAGTGTTTTTGCTTGTTTTGCACAATCAATATTATCGTTGACTCGTTTCTATCTACACCAACATATTCCGACGCCATCTCCTGTAAATAAGTGGTGAAAACCGCAGCTGCAGCTTTCTTGAAGGTGCATTTTGTTCCACATTTTGATTTAAAGATTTTGACCATTCAAATACAACCTAAAGGTTTTAGGAATTTTCATGTTGACTTTATTCCACCTGTTGGCCCACATAATTACTATTGAAGCTCCCAACCTGTTCTGCCTACAAATACTTTTGTTCTTGTCTTTGGGATTTGTACGTTTCCACTTTTAAGCTGAAACAGTCCAAGGCGTTTTGGCAGATTTGGAGATGGGGGCCTGCTGTGTAATTTTGAAAATTGTATGGAAAGCCCTCCAATTTTAAAAGAAGTAATATATATGTGAAAAAAGTGGTTGGACTAATTTACCCCTTGATTTTTGAACTGAAGGACGTTTTGCGCAGGAAATCCAGTAGGTAAGGGTGAAAATGCCAAAATTTAGAAGGTATGGACGTTTTCCACAATAAGGCCAATAGGTAGGGACGTTTTGTGCTATTTACCCGAATAATATTAAGGGAAAATTGCAGCTGGAGTTCCAAATCTTTTCAAAAAGTGCAACAGGGTTGTAAACGTGTTATTTTTAGCACTGTCATCCCAAAACCTCGAGAACATTTAAATGGAATTTGTCCAAATTTCCAATGGTTCAGCTTTTTAGAAGGATAAAATTCTCTCTCCACATTTTTTCACTTCAAAAAATTAAAATAGTTAGGCGTGTGAATTGGGGAAGATAACATTTTTTTATTTATTATTATTATTTTTTTTTGGTTTCATTTTTAAAATCATTTCCCCTCTATTTTCTTTTTCTCCTTTCTATATAAATTATGTATTTACTTAATTATCCCTTTGAAAAGTGGAAAAGTTCGTATCAGAATTTTTTGAACGAAATCCATCCAAAAGTCTTTGTGCTGCATTATTTTTTAAGGACGGCGGTGATGCACTTTTTGATAAGGCTAGAATTCCAATTCCAATTTTTTTTTAATATTAAACAAAAGCACGTTAAAGTATTGTCTACGCACTTTTGTCTAAATCCGACTGTTAATTGATTGTGCATTGTTGAATTGGTTTCCTTCAACAAATCTTATCGTGTGATAAAATATCATGATGTTTGTTAGGGAAGATTGTACAGTATTCAACTGTGTTTAAAAAAAAAAAAAAAGCTAAAATTTTATTGATTATGCTATTCAACTCCATTCAGTACAGTTTGACAAAACTAAACCGTACATATGAAAAAAAAAAAAAAAAAAAAATTGCATGTCATCAAAGAATGGCATATCACCACAGAAATAAATGGCTTTCATTTTTTTTTTTTTCATTATTTCTAATTTTGATTTAGTGAGGTCGAGTCTTTTTATTTTTTAATAAATTGGGTTTTCACTTTTGTAAAGAAAATTAAAAAGAAATAAAATGGGTCCCACAGAGACACGAGGCTCAAACCTAAGCCTGGCCCTTTCAATGTTTTGTTGAAATATTGACTTCACAAAAGATGAAGTAAAGACAAAATTTTAGATAAATATAATTATAAGCATTGTCTAATGTTTCCTACACAAATATATGTAGACAATATATACACGTGAATTCATGCGAAAGTGTAATAAAATGAGGACAATAGAATCAAAATAAATATTTAATAAATAATTAAATAGATAGAGAAAAGCAACACGATAAATAATTTCACAAGTCGGTTAAAAAAGTTATGTGAAAAATTTACAAAAAAAATCACGAAACCTCCAATCTCAAACCTTCAGTTAATAGATTATTGGGATACGACTATTCATAATACAACTAGATGATATAATACGACATCATTGTCGTTGAAGGACACGAAATATTGGATTAGACTATTCATTAACTTAAATGGATTTCAAAAATATTTTGATAGAATTACTTGCAAGTTGGATCAAATAGTATAAATATTTGTGAATACTAATATGCATTTAAAAAAAGCATTTTTGGATAGAAATAATGAGAATAGCAACCCAAATTCTACATAAGTTGTTCATAAATAAGTGAATAATTAACCCGTAACTCTAACTATAGCGAAATTTATTGTTGCACAAGTAGTAATTTTCATGAATAAAATTGACGAGTTGATAGTAACACTCGAGACTATCTTTATAAAATCAAATCTTGATTAAAGAAAGAGCTCTCTCAAGATGCTTATTCTTAAGACTAATATACTCTTTCACTGTCAATGAACGGTATTGCGGAAACGGAAGCTTCGACAATGGCCCAACAATGGAGTCCGCTGGAGGTCCATAAAAATATGCAACGGAAATTCTATGCCTATTTTGATTCGGAACCACACGGTGATAAACTGTAGGGAATCTTCCATTCGACATAATATGCAATAAATCTCCAATATTCACAACTAGGGCTCCAGATAATGGAGGAACGGGTAACCACCCGACTCCATTTCGATGAATTTGGAGCCCGTTTGTTTCACTCTGATGAAGAATTGTTAGGAGTAATGAATCTGTATGCGGGGCCAACCCGATAGCCCGATTTGGATCTGGGCAACAGGGATAAGAATTCAGTTGCAGTGCACCTTCGGATCCGTAAATAGATGTTATAGAAACCGTTTCTTCTTCTTGAGTTGTATCTAAGAACTTGAGGATTAGAAGCAAGATTTGGTAGGCTAGTGACTTCATCTTCTTTTGATATATGTCCATTACATTACTGCAAAAGAAACAAAAATGTTAGAACGTTGGAATGGATAGTAGTGGACGAGATTAAAAGAAAGAAAAACAAGTTAAAATCTCGTTTCTCCTACTTCTACTAACATTGTTGAAAACAAAATCTTTAACAATTTAAGTTTTTAGAATATAAGCTAGCATAGATATGAGTTCAAGAAACATCTCTACCTATTTAAGAAAATCGTGTTCCGACTTTTAATTAAGCACATGCAAGATGAAGCTTTTAGACGAGGGATCGAGTTCAATAAGTATTGTATACCTAATAGGTAGTGACATTTTAACATGCATAATGGTGCATGACCTTACCAAAACTCTTCATAGTCATGTGGCCAAAGTTCCTTAGCATCCTCAACTGCAGAGCCTATAATGGTGAAGCCCTCGTGCCACATTAACTTGGAGAAAAATGGAGATATCCTAGCAGCGCCATATCCAGTGGCTCCACCGGGTGCTCGCAAGGTCTTCAATTTCTGTTGAGTTGGAAGAGAAAACAATTGTCGAGCACGTGAGTCGACGTCATCAACAAGACTCGAAGAAACACCATGGTTAATCACATGAAACATACCCCACACTTGGCATGCCTTGCCAACAAGCTCCACAACATTTGGAGCACTTAGATCAATAATTGGCACACTAGATTCTTCATTTATCGGTGCGTATTTCAGATATGCATATTTTTCTGAATCAAGATAACTGACGTGATCAGACCATGTATGTGAATCAGGTAACTTGTGAACGGAGTCGAAATCAAGAGGAATAATATGTTGAAGATCAAGAGGATCGTCTTTATAGGCTTGTGAAAGAGTTGCCATGAAATTGAGACCTTAATCATGTTGTAATTCTCTGCTAATCCCATATTTATGAAATGAGGAACCTTGCATTTGATTTTGATTCTATTACACGTGGTTAGGGCGGCTATATGAATTAAGTGTTGTCGTTTTGAGTGGTTTTTTTGGACATTTTCAAATCTGTCAATTCATGTTTGATTGGTTAGTTTTATCCTATTCGTTGTTATTTATAACTCTGTCCGAGCATTGTTATTCGGTCACTTTGAAGCCGATTAACAACTTTTGATAATACTTAAAAGTTACTGTTGAGATGTGCTATATTGTTTCTTCATTAAACGTCTAACACCTCGATATGTCAACTCTTGATAGCAAATGAAAATTAGACAATATGTCAAATATTATATCACTTGTAATATTCTGAGTTAACGTGTCAAACTGTCAGATCTCAAATATTTAGTGGAGAACGTCTCAAATATCAGTAAGGTAAATGGTCAGTTCATCTAACACGCACTAACTTAAGTTTTGAAATGAAGTAATTCAACGTAGCAACAATAGCATTGAATTTGTAAATCTGGCTCAGTGTTTTTATTATTTTATAAGATTTTTAAAATATTGAAAATATAAATATAACTTTAGGGAGTTGCCCAAAATTTATTTATAAAATATCAAATTTTCTATATTTTTTATTTTTTGTTTTATGTTTAGATAAGACAAAAAAATGAAATAAAAACAAAAACAGTATAAAGTATAACGTACAGATAGACATTGCTTATCTGGTGAATTTGTAAATATTATATTATAATATCACCACCACAAAGTGTAATTTAAAACGACAAAACAAATTGGGGATGTGGCTTTTTCAACTTTTTAAGTAAATATAGAATTAATTATCGTCTAATAATCAAATGCTATGAATTTCAAATAAAGACTAAGCATATCGATGATATGACGTATTAGATAGAATTAAATTTGGTCATATTTACATCAAAAGTTCCTTATGACTCTTGACTTTAGAAAATTCTCAACTTTTATTTTTTTCAAACAAGTTGAATAGAAATAAGAGTAGCAGACGAGGTTATCGACGTTGGAGTAATCATTAGGGACCATTTTGGTACTGCAGAGAAGGTGATCGATCGGGGTGTTTTTTAGTAGAAGATGACAATTTGACAAAGATAGTGATAATTTTCAAATTTTATCGATTTATTTCTAGAATGTTAATAAAGCGGTCCAAGAACCCGCAGTGTCACAAATTTTATTATTTTTTTATTAACAATTTGTAGCGATTTATTTTAATGGAAGTCGTTTGGTTGTGTTTAAAAAAAGTAACATAAAATAAGCAATACAAATCATTGAACTTATTTCTAGCATTTTACATCTCACACGACTCTTATTTTTGTTCTTGTCTCCGATTTCCTCCAAACAAAATGATTGATGGAACATGATAATTCTCTATCATTGTGACTAAATTGATTCGGATTAATTAGTTAGCTACTGACTTCTTAACTTGTTTGAATTAGAGCCTGTTTCGAATTGAATTAGAGTTTGTATGTCCGACAATTAAAAGTTATTTTAAGTGTTTAATAAAATTTTAAAAAAAGTAATTATAAAAATGGATTTTGAGTAGTAGTAAAATGGTAATTTCTCAAATTTCACTTTTAATTTTGGGTAATTATATTCACACCACGGTTTTTATAATCTACACCACGTTTTTAATTGTAATAAAAGTCCTTCAACCTTGATATTTTGACATTTATGTCTCTAATTTTTTTGTCGTATTTTTATCATTAATTTTTATATCTCGTCTCTAACAACGATTTTTGTCCAAATATTTTGCTAATGTGCATTGGAATGAGGAAAATATATTTTATCAAACTTTTGTATTTATTATTTGGTTTGCTTGTTTGAAAATACGAGAGACAGACAATCTTTTTAAGTCATTATAATTAACGTTTTGGATAGAAATTATCATCAAATATAAAAATAAGACATGCAAATTAATAGGATGATAATAAGAATGTGATAAAAAAAAAATTAAGAACATAAATGTAAAAATGAGCAATAGTTGAAGAATTTTATTGCAATTAAAATGTGGTGTGGTTAACAAATAGTGTAGTGTGAATATAATTATCCTTTAGTTTTTCTACTTATATATTATTAAAATACTAATTTTAACCCTAATTAATTAAAATAATTTTTTTTACGTACTATGTTTATTAGTATTCTAATTATAATGCATCTACATGAATAATTAAATTTAAATTTAATTGATTTTGTATTATATAACTATGATTTTATTTTTTTAAATTTAATTAATTTTGTATTATATAACTATGATTTTATTTTTTTAATTGTATTAATTTTGAGATTTAATAGAGCGTATATTATTTTTATTTTAAAAGTAATTATGGTGAATATATTGTCTTGAAAAAATGTTTAATAATATTATATATTGTTATAAAAATAAAAATAAAATTTACAATAAACGTTCAAATGCTGATTTTGAAATATTCAGCAACTTTGAAATAATAGTTTACCAAACACTTATCTAATTATTCTTACAGCTACAGCTGATTTACGTTGCAACAAATACTTATTCTCTTAAAAACACGTCAATACCAAATCAAGCCTTAACTAAATCAAGATTTATTTGGTACAACGTTGCAAGTATAACTTTTGAATATAGAGATTTTGTCAGTATTACTTTTTTTAAAAGAAGTTATTATTAAAAAATTGTTATTCTTTTTATATTTATTGTTTATTTAAAGTTTAGAGTCAAGATTGTATTTTGCATCACTAAAAGCATTTACAAGAGCTTATCTATATTCAAATAGCATCTATAAATTTAAAGAACAATTTTTTTAAAATATTTTAACAGTCTCTTTATCTCCATGTTCTTCATTTTACTTCTTCCAAGAAACATTTAATATATTTCTCACTTTTTTTTTTTTTCATATGCTTCACTTCCAATTTGTATATACTATTTAATTAAAACCAATATTGAAAATATTGAAAATTGAAATTGTTTCAATGCATTTAATAATATTAATAATAGAGAGTGGATTTGAACTCTAAATTAAAATGCTAAATTAGAGAGTCTATTAGAGCATAATTTTAAGAGTTGACTTTTTAAATTAAAAAAACATCATATATTTAAAGAGTTTGTTGGAGATGCTATAAGTTTTGAACAAAAACCGTTAGTAGAGACGAACTGTGCAAATTAATGAAAGATAGTGATAATACATACCATTAAAATTTAAAATATATAAAAATGAGACAAAGTGATATTTCATATCCTATAAAATCTATTAAAATTGATATTTTAATCAAATTAGCATGTCATAATTATTTTAGTATAAATCATATTATTTTAAATGTATATATTTAAATTATACACATTATGTGTAATGACTAATCCCTAAAATATAGATATCAAGATATGACATATATTTATTACTTCATACTTAATTTGGATATATTTGATATTTTACTAAATTAATAAAGATAATATTATCAACTTAAATTTTTTATTAATTACAGATTTCTAACTTCCCATATAAATTGAATGGAGAGCTTTTTAAGAGAAATTCTAATATAAAATAATTAGTAAAAGCCATTTTTTAATCAACAAGTGCTTTACAAAGTACGCATTATTTTAATTAAAAGAGTTTTTGCCATCTAAGAAGTAAGAAGTGCTTTTAGACTTCCGAAAAACCCTCCAAAACACACAATAAAGAGTGCATTCAGAATGAGAAGCGTAGAGTCAGTGCCTCACTCAACAGAAGCACAGAGAAACGCCACTTGTCAAGCCTTACATAGCGCATCGGACTTCAACAAGCAGTCTACATACCAAAAACCCTTGTATAAGACATTCCGTACATGTTTGTCAAGGAGAATTGGATCCTATTGAATAGTACGAAGGAAAAATAAAAGTTAAAATAGCGTATTTTATATTATCCAGTCCTTTCCAATATTGTGTGCCGAACATGCACTTAGGTTATTGTTGCATCTCACTTCTTGCATCCAACTTCCCAGTTGAAAAAATCGGCAATAGATGTGTGAAACATTCCTGATAAGACTGTTAGCCTTGGCCCATAGAACATGTTCTCATCAAAATTTCTAGATTTTGCATGTCATTAGGCGATAGAAAAAGTCCAACATTTGATCCAAATTCTCAGTCACAGTCCGCATGTATGTGACAAAGAAAAGGTCGGGGAGTAATTCTATACATAAACTCTTCTATGGATGAACCCATGCATTCATTCCCTGAAGAAGCATTATTCATAAGCAATAGAATGCTCTATGTATAATATAGGCCTTCACAGGGTTTCAAAGAAAAAATACATTGGAAAGCACATGTAGCGAAAGTGGTGGAGGAGAAAGCCCTTGTTGCTTGTTCCGTACCGTCAGCATCTCCCGTTTGCATAGTTGCTTGTTTCATCTTTCTTGAGTCGTGATTTTTAATCTCTGTCTCTCATCCATTCTCACTCTTTAGCCCTTTTTGAATCACTCTCCTCTAGCGAGCTGACGCTTTACATCAGTTCCAAGGGAAGCAGGACAGCACACACCTATTATCCATCATTTACAGCTAGAATTACTGGGTATCTAATCTCATTCGCTCCTCTAGCTTTCGTCTCTCAGTGTCAATGTTGGCCTAGCAGAGTACTTTCTCCGTTTCAAATAAAATCTATACAACAGAAGCAGGAAAGGCCGTAGCACAGGGACAGATTTAATGAGCAATTTCTTATATAGCGGTGAATAAATTCACACCGCTCACTAATCCAATGCTACCCACGTTCAGGCCTTCAAAGTGCTGAGTCATTTATAGGAAAAGTACCGACTTTTTCCCTTTCCCTACGTGGCCCTTTCCATTGTCCAAGCAAGATTGGGTGAATTAGCTTACTTTTCTGTTTCCATATTGAAACTTGGACATATAAAAGTTCCGAATCGAATCTCTTTAGAAAGATCTTGTCTCATGGTAGCTTGCTCCAGTCCCCTTACTACTTCGACTATTTCCGAGCACCTCGTAGTATTTTCAGGGCGTCCGAAGATTTGATCAACGAAATCACTTAGTCGAACTATAAAGAAAGAGAGGCTAAGGTTACGAAGTAAGCTCAGTTGTTAGGGAAAGCTCAGCTTATGAAATCGCTTAGCGGTTAAGTTAATTTATTAAGTAGTACGGAGTTGCGTCAGCTATGGATATAGACTAGGCTTAGTGACGGACTTCATCTCTTCTATTCTCTTCACTGGCTGGAGGTTCATCTTGCAAAGCCTTAGTTGAAATAGAAGTATCCTCTATCATAATATGCATCAAGATATAGTCGTGTAAGCTAAACAGATGTTATTTAAATGCAGCATAAAGGCAAACCCTTGGGCTAGTCCAATAAGAATTTACATACGTAGGGAGGAATAAGAGAAGGCACGGGTATGAAAATTTAATTTAGAGAAGGAAGGGGAGAGAGGGGATGGAGGAGAAAACTACTTGGCCATCAGAATCGAATATTAAAGATAACAGAACTTCAGAAAGCTAATAGATTGTAAATAATCTCACCTGTACACCATCCTAGTTCATTGTCCATCCATTGACCGCGTTATTTTTGAAGAAATATTTCAATCAGACCCAACATTGCTTGTTAAATTCAAGTTCCCACAAGTATTTCAGTTTCCTGCAAAAAATGAAGCTAAGTCCTCGTAACACCCAAGTTTTCTGAACAAAAGCCCCAAAGCCATATTGCTTCCTGCTCCATAATCCACAATCTAAGTGGTGAAAACATTTCTATCTTCTCCTTTCATTTTAAGCACCAACTTTATTAGCTCTATGACGCATCTGTCGGCATTGTAAACAGTGTGATATGTACATGCACTTAACTGCAGATGTGTCTGGCTCACAGCCAAATTTAATTGCTGCGCACTTCTATCGCCTTCATATAGTTAACGAACTACTGAAAGCTATTCTTACTGTTTTTTGCTACAAGGAAAAATCAGCACTTCATGTCAAATCGTTTTTTCTCTTGATATTATCCATCAACTGGCATGCACTGGATACAGCATTCTCAAGTGGATTTCTACGCTTGACAAGCTCTCTTGGGTTTTTACATGTCTTCAAGATATTGGATATTGCTTCAGCTTTCTGAATTATAGATGCTTTCCTTCCACGCGAAGAGTCCCCAACTCCCTTATATGTGTCAGGCAACTTCGTTGAGTGACGAACTGATGCCATCATATCATAAAGTTTCTGTGCCCTTTCAGTCATTCCCTGTTTCTTTAATTCATCAATCATTCTCTGATATGTAAGATACTGAGGTACAATGCCCCTACGAATCATGTCCTCAAATTCTCTAAAAGCCTCATCGTATCGATGCATTTTACATAGCAAGTGGATTAGCATGCTACCTGTAGCCAAGTCCAAATCAAATCCCCTACCCCTCATTTCTCTTATAACTCGAGTTGTCAAGTCCAGCCTCTCCTGCTCGCATAACATTCTCACCAGCAGATGATAAGTAAGGCGGTCCGGTTCGTACCCAGAACTTATCATCTTTGTATAAAGGTTCAAGCCCTCTTCGATCTTTCCAAATTTTGAGAAGTACCTGAAGAAGTAATTATAAGTCGTAGGAGTTGGCAAACATCTGTTATCTATCATCATCTTCAAAATCTTGCCAGCCCCTTCAATATCCCCTGCCTTGCAGAAACCCTTCACCAGTGAATTATAGGTCGAAATAGTGGGACCTGATTCCAGAACTGAAAATCTTTCTAGCATCCCCAACGCCTCTTGAAACCTCCCGGCTTCTCCTAATGCATCTATTATTGGATTATATACAATTGCATTGGCCTCAACTCTTTCCCTCCTCATTTCATCAGTTAATTCCATTGCCATCTCAGGACGGCGCATTCGGCACAAACCTTCAACAAGGGTGCCATAAGTCACAGCAGTTGGCTTTACATTCTCCTTTTTCATCTGTACCCAAAGCCTTTCAGCGCGTTTTAGCTTTCTTGATCGAAACCATCCATTCAGTAGAATATTATATATCCGAATAGATGGTACCCAGCTTGGATCCTGTCCCCTGCGCTTGTCAAAATACTCCGATGCCACTCTAACATGTCCCTCTTTACACAAAGAATCTAGTAGAATCTCAAGCAAATTCTTCCCCGACTCCAAATTGTTAAGAAAACCCAAACTAGATGCATATTCAAATGTCCGAATGGCTGGCAACGGAAGACCTGCATACCAATCCAACCAAATGAACACATAGACTCCAAAATAGTGAATCTAGATAAGTAATAATCACATTTTGGTTCTTTAAGTGCTAAAAAATGAACAATCTGTATACAAGGACACGAGAGAAGAACTACAATGATAAAACTATCAATATATCTGCATTTTCACTTAGAATGAATATGAAAATATTCTAACTAATTAAAAGTGCAAATTCAAAGTTGCAGTGAAAAAGCTGTAATACAAAATTGACAAGCACTTAAATAATACCTGCACGTCCGTATCTCCGAATCATAATTGCAAATGTATCTAAATCAGGCATTTCACTAGCATTTTTATTGATCCTGTCGAGAATTAAGCTCCAAGCAGAATCGAATTCCCGTGCCTTGCCTAGTGCATTGACAATGGCATTAAAGACTGTAAAGGAGAAGCAGTATCCGGGCTGCTTCTCGGCCCAGAGGAAGAGTGTGAACAACAGTTTTGGAGAGAAATCAAACTGCTTGAAGATTTCTAGTAACAAGGCCTCGGTTGGGTTAATTCGAGCTTCCGTAAGGGCCTCCTCGAGTGCAGGGCCGGATGGAATGGCCTTGTCTGTAAGCATTTTGGAAAGGATGGTGAATTCAGTAGGGTTGAAATCAGGGATTTTATTAGGGTTTTGGAGAGGTGGCGGTAGGTGTTTTTCTTGTGGGTTTGTGTTTGGTGGGGTACAATTGGGATGAGGGAATATGGGGATTGGGAGTTTTGATTGGGTGGAAAGAAATTTTATAAGGGGGATACAGGTGGTGAAGGTGCTGGTTTGGAGGAGGAGGAGGAGGGTGGTTAAAGACAGAGAACGGCGGTGGCGGCCGCTGGCGGTGGAAAGACAGTTCATATTGTGCGTTGAAAATGTGGTTCAGACTCTTTCTGGTGATTGTGAGCGGCGGATTCCGGCGGGAAATCGGGTCTAAGTTATAGCTTGTTGGGTACAGATTTCAATGAGCTTTTGGTTTTTCATTTTTTGACTTTGATAGAAAATGATTAAAATAATCTCATTTTCTAGTTAAATATTGCGTCTATCTTGAAAAAAAAAAGTTATTTTGATCATTTTCTCCCAAAAGTCAAAAAATAGAAAACCAAAAACTCATTAAAATCTATACCAAACAAGCACTTAAGTTTTAGTAGTTCTTAACTTAATTTCAGTTGTCAAATATAATTTTGTTTTTAATTTACACTAGTATACTGCTTTTCTTTGCGGTGGAATTCGACCGTAGAGGATTTTAATGGATTGAGCACTTGAGAAGAATAGTTTTATTTGAGAGGACTTTTATTTTGATAAATATAGAGAAAAATATGGAAAATTTGAGAAATTGAGAGAGATATATGAATTTTGGTTTGAGAGAATGAAGACGTAGTGACGGACAACAATGTATTTTTTTTTTTTTTTGTAGCGGAGTAAGGTTTCATACAGTCGGTGATAAATATTTCAGTAAATTATTGGATTGAAAATAACACATTGTATAATATCAAATTGTAATTCAAAATATAAAATTTAGTGGATAATAAATGCAAGCCAACATTTCTCATCCCTTTCATTTTAATTTGGATGCTACTTCTGTTTAAGCTGGATATCTATTATTTTATAATAATATCCAAATTTAAATTTCAAATATCAAATTCTCATTCGTCGTGTACTCTGTCATCATTTTTGAAGAATGTTGCTGGTAAGATAATCACAATATCATATATACTTACATCGAAAAAAAATTCAGGTATTTACAGTAAATTCTCGACTGAAACATCGATCCCTATGAATGAAAATAAGCTATTGTTGATAACTCACTTTGTTACTGGATTTGGGTGAAAATCTTTATTATTGTTGATAACTTCTTGTTACTGGATTTTAATGAAGAAATATATAATACTAAATAAAATTGCACATTTCCTCATTCCTTCACTCATACTGTGTTACTGTGTTACTGGATTTTGTTGAAGAAACATATGGTACTGCTGTTGATAACTCACCGTGTTACTAAATTTTGGTGCAGAAACAAATTGCACATTTTACCCTTCCTTCACTACGAACGGTGTCATTCTTAATTTTCTGGATAATCAAGCATAAAATTGAATACATAAAAAGTGGAAAAGAATGTATTCTATAGTCGAAAGAACTTAAAAAATATAGAGTGCTGCAAATCAACAATAATAGTGACAAATGCTAATATACTAACATTAATGAAATCGGTGTGATCTCTTAATTAATCCAACTAATTTACTAGGTTTTGGTGGAGTTGATTGTGTGATGAACACAAAGATGGAGTATTGGTTTTGATATTCATGTAGAGAAGAAACCAAGAACACCATGGGTCAAGTTGGAAATGGAATGATTTGAAGAGTATTTTTGAGTACTTTCAAATATTAACGCTAATAATTAAGGATGATATGATTTGGTGCATGAAAATATTAAATTGGTTATTAATTGTATTTGAATTTTAATATATATAAATTAATGATTTATTTTTAAATACTTAGTAATGTTAAAAAATTAATAACAATTTAGTATATTTCAAAATCATGAGAAAAAGTAGGTAGGATTCCTAATTAGTACCGCGCTTGTTGTACAAAAATGGTGTACAGAAAAGTGACAGAATAAACAATTCAATTTATCGTGAGATATAGAAAACATTTTCTCGCAAGAAAATGAAAGAATAACAAATGGAAATAAAACACATTTTTTCAACCAGAAAAACGGGAAAATGGGTATTCTTTCTCATTCAACACCACCACACTTCTCAATCCATTGACCGGCAACTTCTTATTCTTCTCCGATTCTCTTCCATCTCCGACGAAGATATGGACACATGTATTTTCTTGGTTCTCGATTTGTAAAAAAAATCATCTTCGATTAGCTTCCATCTCCGATTAGGAGTTGTTGTGGGTTTTCATTTTCGATTTGCAATTAAAGGATCGTTATTTGTAGTAATTTATGATAATATTTATAGCATTGTTTATTTATATTGTGGTTTTTTGCACAAGTAATGTAGTGATTATTGTGATAAGTGTGTAAAATTTAAATGAGTAATTTCATGGTTGACTGAGCTTAAATTTTAATGAGGAACAATATGTTGATTTGCATCCTGTATTTCTTGACATCAAGGTAGTTGAGAGTGGTGGAATATTCATGAAATTGGAGATCAAACTATACAAAAAATTGGTTTAGAAAATCTAGTGTGTACTGGAGGTCAAACCTTCTCATATAGTTGGTAGTGAAATAAGTTAAAAAGTGTCATGCCATCAAAATTCCCAGATAGAAAGGCAAAGAACGAGTTAGTTAAATTGCCAAAATTAAACAATGGAAGATGAAAGATAAACAATGACTGATATACTATAAAGCAAGAGAGAAAAAATTAACTCAATCAAAGTGTAGCATACAATCAACATTCGTTTCTTAATTATATTACAATTTTTCTAAATCATTTTGGTCTTCTCATTTTCTATATTGTTGACTTCTGCACTTCCTTTGCCTTTGTGAATAATGACGTTGACAAAAGAATAGTCTCCTTTGGTTCAAAGACTTCTTCTCTACCTCCATGTATTTCACAAAACCCGTGTTACAGAAAGGACATCATTGCTTTTTTGGGCATGATGGCAAGTAGTGCTCTGGCCGTCTACAACCATGACAAATTCCTTTATTCTTTCCTAGCATCGTAGTTCGACTAGTTTCTGTAAAATGTATCAAGCAAACAATAAGTCCTACATTAACACAATCTGCTAATGTACAAGTCATATTTGACATGATATAAGATAATATCTATCTAAAATATCACACTATTATACAAGTCCAAATCATAGATAATTTCTACTAATAAGATAATTTTCAACTATTCTAGTTTGGGTCTGATTAAACACAATGCACATTAGTAGTTGGACCATTTGGTGATAACAATTGACCATATGAATGCTTACTGTTTGATGGACTTGGCTAAACCTGCTCTAAGCCAAACATGCATTTTCCAAGCAAGTTTTTCGATGTAGATTTCATAAAAATATAGTGATGACAATCTAGCTAAGGGGCCGTGAGCTCTACCCCGTATTCAATTATGCCCCGCGTGGCTGTGAGTTCATCTGTGTTGATTATGGTTTCCTGAACATTACCATAAAAAAATTCACTATAGTGGTAAAATCGCATTCAAGAAAGTATATACCATCTTGGCTGCATTTTCCTCTAATCTTAGTCACTTGTATGTTCCAACCGATCAATTTATACTATGTTAGCCTCAAGTAAAAGTTTAATATTGGAAGTTGAAAGAACAAATAAATCACGCTTCAAGATTATACGAAGAATGCAAAACCAATCGAAAATTACTTATCAACAAGGTAAAGTATAATACGTAAACCTGTAACTATAACGAACATTGTCAATGGATGTTATACAATACTATGAACAAAGAGAGAACTAACATTCCTTTCCTGTGGTGTGATATAGGGAATTACTTGGATGAACTCACAGGCAAACTTGAAGCTTGTGCTTGTTTTTCTGGTCACATTTAATTTGAACCTTCAAATGAGATTGCAATTCAACAAATAGATGGACGAAGAATTCAACTTTTTCTCACAAAAACCCAATATTCATCTTTTTCTGACAATAAACAATTATTACATGCCCTAATTACAAAATAGAGTTTAACTTATTTCACGAAATAATTCAACAATCCCAACAAGGATAAAGCACTACTTACCACCGTTGATTTAACAATATATTTCTCCCGTCGACCAAGTTTTTGTTCGGCGACCACGAGCTCTCTCCGATTGGGACGATTGCAAATTTGGAAGAAAACTTAGTTTGTTTATTCTATCTCTCTCTTTACGATTTGGATGGGTAAAGTATGCCCAATTTGGGGGAAAAAACAAGGGTAAAATAGTCTTTACACTGTTATCGGCCAACTTTTCTGTACACCCTTTCTGTACAACAGACATTTTTCTTCCTAATTATCACATTTCATAACACCCACAATTTACATATTCACTTACAACTTATAATATAAACACTTAAAAAATAATATCAGCATTACCAAATACCAAATATGGGCAAATTAATTTCTCTAGTGATCATTTTCTAGTAAATTCATTTTGAAGTTAAATGAAAATTAATTTCTGAAATTATAAAAATCTCCAATTTCTTTATTGGCACGTGGAAATGAGGTTTGTTTGAAAAGTCTAGCATTCCATCAATGCCTAACTCATCCATTACGCAATCGTCCATTACGCAATCATCTTGGGAGATTGTCGGATTATTTATCTCTAAAATGGGCTACATATTGTATTAAAATTATATGAGCTATCTAATTAATATGGCTATTAAGTGATCTGTTAATTGGGCCCTAGAAACATCTAAACTGAGTACGGACTTTGTAATATGTAGAGACCGGATCCTAATCCAATTAGGATTGATAGACTTCTAATTGGACTATGGTATATAGAATATATAAATAAGGGTTATGGTCCCGTGTCAATCACAACTTTTGTTCTTCTCTTCTACATCATTATAGACAGAGATTCCATTGAACATTATTGAGGTGATTAGACTGCGGAAGATCCAACACTCTCGATTTCAACACCAATGAAGACATGTATTCTTTTGAATTAATTATACTTGATAATTTGGCATTTTATATAGATTTTTTAATTATGTATATGTAATTAAAGATATAAAGATTTTATTTCTAACATAAGAATCTATCACTTTTCGTTTTAGTATAACTCAATTCATTTTGGACGCTAAGTTTAAAGCGGACATTCGAATTTCATATCAAAACATGAACTTCAATTCCTTTAAACTCATTATTTACTCAATGTGAGGCAAAATGTAGAATTTTATTTGTACTTTTCGAACAATACATATTAAATGCATATAAATCGTAAGAAAAAATTATCTGTTGATTGTATTCATTTTCAAATTATTTTCACATCTCCCATTTGATTCTCATTCATTTGTTTGAACTATTGAAGCAAAAAAAAGATTATACGGTGATGTTACCTTAAAATATGGGGTCGCAAGATGTGCTACTTCAAGAGATAGACAACACCCGCTCTTTTCTTTCGAAAAGTGAGGACGATTGATAGGGGTTAAGGTGACTCCATAAGTTCAGGGACTTGAGAATGGAGAATGGAACAAAAGACAAAAAGACTCAACCGTTTGACTACCGGTAGTGAGCGACTATGAATATCATTATTCAATAAAAAATGTATCTCCGATGCTCTGATAACTTAAAAAGAGGACGGTAAACTCTCCCATATTTTTACTCTCATTTCCTTCCATGGCTCCACCACTTACAATATTTCTCTTTCTAGAAAAACACTAATTCTCACACCAGAAGAAACACGGGGAGGATTCCCCGTCCTTTTTTCAAGTTATCAGAGCATCGGAGATATATTTTTAATCGTCAGGTAGCACATCCAGCAACCCCATAATTTAAGGTAAAATCATATGCGGTGAAAAAAAAAATTATATAGGTGGATAAAAAATTAGAGAAAGACGAATTGTGCATAAAATGTTTGAATATTTGTTTTAGTTTTAACAAATTTCTATTAATGGAGATAATTGATTATACACATGATTACTATACAAATGAAAGCACTAATTTTTCTTTTATCTTTTCTTTCCAAGAAAGTGTTGCGGGTGATCAGGAATTGGAAAAGGTCCAATTTTTAAAAATAATTAATTATTCTTTTTATTTCTAAAAATTTCTGTCAATGTACAGAATAATTTGTCACATCATAAAATCATGCTAGTAATTAAACTTGCTGATAGCGTGTTTGATAAGTTGGATCAAAGAATACTATTCCTTATACGTTAATCATGCTTGAATATTAATTTGAGAAAGCACTTCAATTCAACAATTATGATAATTAGAGCTTTATCGAGTAAGTAAAATGAGAGTTAAGAAACATGATCAAGTAATCCTTAAATTATACAAAATTTGAGTAGACCTAAGAACAATGTTGGTTATTAGGATTTACTTTACTGCAAGTTTGAAATTCTTTTAATAAATCTTATCTATAAGATAAACCTTATCTATAAGGATTAGTGGTTTAAGATTAGTGTCATTCAAATGTAGGTTGTTATTTTGATTTTATCCTCTTGTAATTGGCTATATAAGCCGGCTGTTTGTAGTCAATTTAATATAACTTTCTATTCAGACTTTTGCATTACATAAATATTAGAGTGTTTTCAACATTTGGTATCAGAGCTCATCACAGGGGCCTGGTTTTGTGTTAGTAAAAGAAACAACAGTTTCTTGTGAGTGGTGTGCTAAAAAGAATGGCAGTAGAGAGCAGTTTTGTGCAACCTGCGATCCCAAAATTTGATGGTCACTATGATAATTGGTCGATGTTAATGGAGAATCTCCTCTGTTCAAAGGATTACTGAGGTCTTGTGGAGAATGGGATACCGGAAGCAGCAGACGGAGATGAGTTGACAGAAGCACATCCTAAAGCTATTGAAGAAGCAAAGTTGAAGGATTTGAAGATAAAAAATTATCTGTTTTAAGCTATAGATCAGAGTATTATAGAGACTATACTCGATAGGGACACAACAAAGCACATCTAGGACTCGATGAGGCAGAAATATCATGACTCCACCAAGGTGAAGCGTGCACAGTTGCAAGCTCTTCGAAGAGATTTTGAAACTCTCTACATGAAGGAAGGAGAGACTGTAAATGAGTATTTTGCTCGTACTCTCACTATAGCCAACAAAATGAAGGCTCATGGTGAGAAAATGGGTGAAACAGTCATTAATGAGAAAATTTTGAGGTCTATGACTACAAAATTTGACCATGTGGTCTGTTCTATTGAAGAATCCAACAATTGGATACTTTGACCATTGATGAGTTGCAGAACAGTCTACTTGTTCATGAACAAAGGATGAATGACCATGGAGGGGAGGAACAGGTTCTAAAGGTTGTTCATGAAGACAGAACATAAAGTGGAAGAGGTCGATGAATGATCAGAGGCAGATGAAGACAGTCTTTCAACAAGGCTATTGTGGAGTGCTTTAAATGCCACAAACTAGGGCACTTTAAATATGAGTGCCCTAGTTGGGAGACATGAGCCAATTACGCAGAGTTAGATGAAGAAGAAGAAGAGTTGCTGTTAATGTCCTATGTGGATCTGAACCAAGCAGAAAGAGAAGAGGTGTGGTTTCTTGATAGTGGATGCAGCAATCACATGAGTGGAAATAAAGAATGGTTCTCTGATTTGGATGAGTGCTTCAAACAAATAGTGAAGCTTCAAACACAAAGATGGCAGTTGTGGGAAAGTGAAATGTCAGACTGCAAGTCAAGAGAATCACTCAGATAATCTCTGAAGTTTACTACATTCCTGAGCTGAAGAATAATCTGTTAAGTGTGGGACAACTTCAAGAAAAGGGTCTGGCTATTTTGTTCCAACATGGGAAGTGTAGGATCTTTCATCCTTCAAAAGGTCTGATTATGTAATCTGAGATGAGTATAAACATGATGTTTGTTGTTCTTGCAGCCATGATGCCTAAAGCTCCTATTTGTTTCCAGGTTGTGACAGAAAATGCAACTCACCTATGGCACTGCAGATTTGGGCATTTGAACTTCAAAGGGTTGAGAACCCTTCAACAAAAAGATGGTCACTGGCTTGTCTTCACTTAGAACCCCTACAAAGCTTTGCACATATTGTCTGGTTGGAAAACAGCATAGAGAATCCATTCCCGAAAGGAGTCTGTGGAGGGCCTCACAGAGGCTGGAGCTTGTACATGCAGACATATGTGGTCTTATAAAGCCTGTATCAAACAGCAATAAAAGGTATTTGTTAAGTTTTATCAATGACTTTAGTCGTAAAACTTGGGTTTATTTCTTGCATGAAAAGTCAGAAGCTTTTGCTGTTTTTAGAAGATATAAATCATGTGTTGAAAAAGAGACAGGTACATATATTAGATGCTTAAGGACTGACAGAGGTGGAGAATTGAATTCAAATGATTTTGTTGAGTTTTGTAAAGCTAATGAAGTGAGCGGGCAATTAACCGCAGCTTATACCTCTCAGCAAAATGGAGTTGCTGAGAGAGAAAAAATAGGACAATCATGAATATGGTACGTTCCATACTCTCAGAGAAGCAAGTTCCTAAAGTTTTTTGGCCTGAAGCAGTAAGGTGGAGTGTGCACATTCTCAACAGATCTCCAACTTTAGTAGTACAACATAAAACTCTAGAAGAAGCATGGAGTGGCATGAAACCTAATGTGGAGTATTTTCGTGTCTTTGGCTGTGTGGCTCATGTACACATACCATATCAAAAAAGGACCAAGTTGGATGATAAAAGCTACAAGTGTGTCCTTCTTGGTGTAAGTGATGAATCGAAGGCATACATGTTGTTTGGTCCAGTATCAAAGAAAGTAGTTGTCAGCAGAGATGTTGTATTTGAAGAAAATAAAAGGTAGAATTGGGGCAGAAGTCAAGAAGAAGTAGGACTTGACATCCTTGAATGGGGTGACAGTGATGATGAAATTAACCAAGAAAGGAATCAAGTTGAAGAAGAGACTAATGACGATGAGAATGGTGGTGCTTCAAGTGGAGCTGGTTCAAATGATGCTAGCTCATCCTCTAGTGAGTCACCTGCTGAGAACTCACCAAGCTTAAAAGAAGGAAGGCTGAGAAGAGAACCACTTTGGATGCAGGATTATGTAACAGGATAAGGCTTGTCAAAAGATAAAGGTTTGAATGTTATGATTACGCTTACTGAGGATGATCCAATCACATTTGAAGAAGCTGTCTAGAGCAAAACATAGAAGGATGCAATGAATGCAGAGATTGAGTCGATTGAGAAAAACAAGACTTGGGAGCTGACAACTCTACCAGATGGAGTGAAGTTTATTGGAGTTAAATAGGTGTTCAAAACTAAACTCAACGAGAGTGGAGAAATACAGAAGTGTAAAGCGAGGCTTGTGGCTAAGGGAGATGCACAGTAGTACGGGATTGATTACACTGAGGTTTTTGCTCCGGTTGCAAGGCTTGACACCATTCGATTGATACTTGCTCTAGCAGCTCAACAAAGCTGGAATGTTTTTCAGCTGGATGTAAAGAGTGCTTTCCTTCATGGTGAGCTTAGTGAAGAAGTCTTTGTGCAACAGCCTCAAGGATACGAGAAGAAGGGTGGAGAAGATAAAGTGTACAAGCTGAGAAAAGTATTATATGGGCTCAAACAGGTGCCACGAGCATAGTACAACAAGATTGAAGCTTATTTTGTTAGAGAACGCTATGAAAAGTGCTATTGTGAACACGCATTGTTCACAAAGTCGAAGGAGGGAGGTAAACTCTTAATTGTCAGTCTTTACGTTGATGATTTAATTTATACTGACAATGATAAGAGTATGTGTGATGAATTTAAGAAGTTAATGATGTTGGAGTTTGATATGTCTGACTTGGGGAGGATGAGGTATTTTCTCGGGGTTGAGGTGCTACAAAGTTCAGATGGAATTTTTGTGTGTCAAAAGAAATATGCTCGTGAAATTTTAGCAAGGTTTGGCATGGACAAGAGTAACCCAGTGAAGAATCCAATTGTTCCAGGTACTAAGTTGTCGAAAGACGAAGCAGGGACTAAAGTTGATGCAACCTTGTTTAAGCAGATAGTTGGCAGTCTCATGTACTTAACTGCAACCAGACCTGATTTGATGTATGGAGCAAGTGTTATTAGCAGGTTTATGTCTTGTCCTACTGAGCTTCATTGGCTTGCAGCAAAGAAAATACTTAGGTACTTGAAAAGTACAATTGAGTTGGGGATCCTTTATAAGAAAGAAGGCTGCAAGGATCTTATAGCTTACACTGACAGTGATTTTGCCGGGGACTTGGATGATCGGAAGAGTACCTCAGGGTACGTATTTTTGCTTGGTTCTAGAGCAGTGTCGTGGTCGTCTAAGAAACAACCTGTGGTGACTTTGTCTACTACTGAGGCTGAGTACATAGCTGCTCCCTCTTGTGCTTGAGAAGAATTTTGGAGAAGTTTGGTTATATGCAAAACAAGTATACTACTGTTTTGTGTGACAATAGTTCAACTATTAAGTTATCCAAGAATCATGTTCTGCATGGTCAAAGTAAACACATTGACATTCGCTTCCATTTCCTTCGTGATCTTGCAAGAGATGGCATTGTTGAACTGGTGCATTGCAATACTCAAGAACAAGTTGCTGACATAATGACAAAGCGTCTGAAGTTGGAGACATTCTTGAAGCTTCGAAGTATGATTGGAGTTTGTGAGGTTCTTAATATAAACTGAATGTTGAGAAGTGTTCAGTTTAAGGGAGGGATTGTTGGTTATTAGGATTTACTTTACTGCAAGTTTGAAATTCTGTTAATAAATCTTATCTATAAGATAAACCTTATCTATAAGGGTTAGTGGTTTAGGGTTAGTGTCATTCAAATGTTGATTGTTATTTTGATTTTATCCTCTTGTAATTTGCTATATAAGCCGGCTGTTTGCAGTCAATTTAATATAACTTTCCATTCAGACTTTTGCACTACATAAATATTAGAGTGTTTTCAACAAACCATTGTGTAATAATGAAACCTTTTCAACAATGCAAACTGAAATTGTATTCACTTCTGATATATATGCTAATGCAAGCTTCTTTAGTGAAGCAGTCTCTTACTTTTCACCTGTTTTCTTCTCTTTATGCTTTTGAACAAAATTGGAAAAAGAAATCTGCACAAGACACTGACGACTTGTTCGTGTTAGGCACACAATACTAGACGTGACCGGATTACGACCAGGATTGTCTAATCCACCTTATCGAATAGGTAACAACTACATAACACAAATGTGACAGTGAGTGGTGAGTTCCATCCTTTCCTTTCATCTTCTCTGAAAGTTAAAGAATTTGATTGCAAATGCAAAAGTGACTGCAAACAGTATGCAGAAACCAACCACAACAAAACCAGCAACACCCAAAAAATCGTGCCTGAACCCGAACTGATCTTTGAGCAATTGCTTTACTGGCACCGAGCGAATGCCATCAGCAAGTTTTACTGACTCGTTTATGTCTCCGTACTGGGATGTTAGAAGTCCGTATAAACTCCAAGCTATAGGATTAGCCCAGTAATACCATCTCCACCATATGGGAATCCTCTGATCAAAGAGAAAAAAGTATGATAAGAGGAACCAAATATCAACACATTCATCAAGGAGAGTCTTCTTTTACTAATGATGGTACTAAAATCTACACTGGAATCCAGAGTTGGAGAGTTGGGTTGATAACAATGTCCATCACCTGCTTTTTAATGCCTAAGGATTTTCAATTAAGGCAAGAAAACAAAGTGTAAGAGGATTAGTTACCATGCGAGAAATCATGAAGCCGCTGAATAGGTTCCACATCATATAGAACGGCGCAGCAAGGATTGCAGCAATATTGTGATTCGGTGAAACAGAAGTTGTCATCATTCCGAAGAAGGTGAAGTACAGTAATGTGAAGTACATAAAATATATGTACCAAAGAAACTTCCATACATTCCACTCGAAAGAGGCCAAGAAGTAGAAGATAGTGCTGTATATAAGCGACTGCACAAATACATATGGGAACTCAACTATAACCTGCACAAAAATGTTTAGTAATATGGTAAAGAATATCGTTCCAAGAACATTAACTATATTGGAAATTAATAAGATCAAACAATAAGGAAGGCAAGATTTCGTGCCTGTGCAAAGGCAAATGGTAGTGCAGAATACATTCCTGCTGCTCTCTCTCTGTATGAAACAGACCTCTCAACATAAACCACCGGTTGCACAGAAGTAGCATTTGTGATCCCAATGAATAAGACAGCTGCATACATGGATCCCATAGCATTAAATATATCCTGCTGAGTTTCCCTGTAAAGATAAATTTTCCCAATTAAAGTTCAAACCAGAAGATTTGTTTATTATCAGTTGCAGACACAGTTCAAGTACAAAAGGAGGAAGAGAAGAAATTCAGAAGAAAGTGGCAGTTTCTTAATCCCAAATCAATGAAAATTGGGTTAACATTGGTATAGTATCAGAGTCGTGCAAGCAACCTTTTCCTGTAGAACGGATTATACTCATCGAGGCTTCTAAGCCAGCAAGTCTTGGAAAATCTAGATAATATATTTACTTGTCAAGTCTGGACATAAAATTTCTCTTCTAGGAACGACAAGTCATTGATATTTGGGCAATTTGACAACAAGAACCTCTTATAAACATCTTATAACAATCACGTCTCCTGATGACAAGTCTTGACATATTATGCACTGCATGCAGGAAGTTCATTCCTCTTCTTTTATAAGAAAAAACTCTAAGAACTATTAGGCCTTTAGACAAAAAAGCACTTTCTATATAGAAGGGTCAAAGTTTTAAATAGGCAACCTTTTGGAACCAAATTTCCAGCATATTGTACCAAACATCAAGGAAATGATAACAGTGTAGAAGAAGCGCACGGCAGTGTATTGTGGGTTTCGCCAGTAGGACAAGTTTTGCTTCCAAAGGCACGTCAGGAATTGACCAAAAAATGACAGTGAGTATTTGCTTGGGAAGCTTAAATCATTTTTATCCTTATCTGGTTTGCTTAACCTTTGGACCAGATCTTTATTTTGCCTGAAACAGTAAAAACAACATGAATAGAAAGAGAAATTGGATAGAAATTGCTCCTCCAAAAGGAAAGGAAAATAAACACACCGGAACAAATTTGATTGGCGATAAATTTGTGCGAAGTCCAAACCAAGGCAAACTTCTTCTGCTGTTGATGTGACTTCTAGAATCCAAGCGGCAGGATTATATCCCGGACTGATTTTTTGAACTCCTTGAATAGCCTAGAAAATGAAGAAAGAATAGTCGTGGAGTTTTCAGATACTGTCAAGCTAAGGATACACTAAAAAACATAGATTGGAAATTCATCAAAAAGAGTTCACCTCAAAATATTGAATAAGTTTGGAAGATCTGTTACCCAACGGACCAGCATAAATGAGCTGTCCACCTTGTTTCATGAGTAAAAGCTGAAAAAAAAGGAAAAATAAGAAGAAGAAGAAGAAGAAGAAACAAAATTAGATAGTTAGATTTTGTACAATAAAAGCAGTGACTTTAGTTAACATCACTTAGTAGATAAAAGAAAGAAACCTCATCAAAAGATTCAAAAATGTCAATGCTGGGCTGGTGAATAGTGCAAACAATTGTCCGTCCAGTGTCAACAATATTCCTCACAGTTCTCATCACAACAGCAGCAGCCCTGGCATCAAGTCCTGAAGTCGGTTCATCCATGAACACTATAGAAGGGTTGGCGACGAGCTCAACTGCAATTGTCAGCCTTTTCCTTTGTTCTATTGACAAACCATTAACCCCTGGTACACCAATTAATGCTCCACGTAGTGGAGTTAGCTCGACCAGTTCCATGACCTCATCTACAAAAGCCTGCAATCGATATAAAACATCCTCAAAGGATTGGAAATCAGAGATAATAGAAGAAAAGAAATAGAAAAGGAACCAAGTAATACCCTTTGTGTTTTGAAGTCACACTGAGAAGATAGCCGGAGACAAGCAGAAAAGAGAAGCGATTCATGCACAGTCAGACACGGGGAATGAACATCATTCTGTTCACAGTATCCTGAAATTCTAGCAAATGTTTCTTGATTTTTGGGGAATCCCGAAATATAGATACTGCCCTCGATATATCCACCAGTTTTCCTACCAGCTAAAACATCCATGAGTGTAGTTTTCCCAGCACCACTAACACCAATTAATGCCGTAAGTACACCTGGCCTGAATGCTCCAGTAACATTTTCCAGTAGCTGTAACCTGTCTTCTGGTAAGCCCTGTCCCTTCAGTTCCTGAAGCATAAAAAGGGTAACTGGGTAAGAGTAATAAATTTATCAATAATAATTTAGAATTCCAAACCTCTCGCGTATGAGAAATAAGCTGTTAATATACCGTAGGAACATCTATGTAATAGCTGATGTTGCTAAAGCACATTGAAAGAGGTTCAAAAGGAAGAACCATGCCTCTTTGTATATTAATGTTCTTTCCTGAATTAGAATGAAATTATTAGTACACTTTTATGCCAAATCAAGAAAAGAAACAGATCAGGAAGTATAATTCTTTAGGCTCACCAGTATACGAGTGTGAATGTTGAAGAAACTCTCTGAGAGAAACGATGGACAATTCACTCTCTTGTCCTTCGTCATCTTTGGAATTCTCTTTGGAAACAACAGCTTGCTGACTCCCTAGGGCTGCATAAGATTGGAAAAGACAATTTTAATTAGCTTTTGATCGTTACTAAATGGACCAATAAGGTAGATGGAAATTACAAATATGCCTTATTTGCTAGTCTAGAGAGACATGGCCAGATCAATTTGAGCTAATAACAGATCAAATTAAGTGCTTTCTAAATTGGAATTTAAAGTTTCTATGAGTTTTCTGGACTATCATCTGTCATTATTTTGTCATGTGCATTAGTCATGACTAGTTAATGAAGAAAGATCCTATACTTAACATAATTATTTTTCTCTGGACTGAGGCACAAAACACGTCCAAAGTCCGGGAACAACCTATGAATGTATAATGATGATGATATATCTGTTGTAATGATCAAAGCTTTGACGTCTATAAAGTGAGGGTGCCGGTTTTAGTTTACTTAATGATAATTATATGCCAGATTCATAATCAATATACTTGATAAACTAGAAAGTAGAATCTCCGAGTTGTTGGCAATGTGGAAACTATTATATATCGGATCTTTTGGGGACGAAACTTACGGTTTAGGTAAGTCAGAGATAACGTGAAGAGAATATTCAATAATAGTGCATATCCAAGTAATGCTCCAACACCAATCCAATACCAATAGCTATCTGGAAATAAGCTGCGAACCTTGAGTAACGTCTCTCCCAAAGACAAAGTACTGTTGCTTCCTGCTTTCTATCAGTGACAGAAAAGAAAAGTTATACTATACATTAGGAAAAAGGTAAAGTACTGAATGAATTGAGAGAATTAGTAACTAGCTGAAATTGAGTAATTATTCTAAAGTTTATTAGAGCAACAGCAGAGGGACAGAGAATGATTTTGCACGTTTCATCTACAATTAATGTATGAAATTTTAATATTGATTAATGATATAAATTTTAAGGTTATCATGTAAGAAGAAATGACGCTGTAAGCATTTATTTCTTTGTTCTAATTTTCTGACTTTAATATTGATAGTTAACCTCAGAAGAAGAAAACAAATGCTAAAATCTCCAAAGTTAAAAGAACATGTCATGTTGAAGTATAACTGCATTAAATCCCAAGAGATGACCTGAGTCTGATATAGTTGTTCTTCAGTATAATTGTTTAGATAGAAGTTTCACTTTCCCAAAAACATAATGCGACTAAACTGGAGACATCATTAAGAGCAGAATGAATGAATCACATCTACCGGTAGGACGGAAAAAATACAGATTAGACAGAAACAAAATGAATATTATCATTATACCTTATCCCAGGAATGGCCAAGAAATTCATTCACAGAAACTGCATTCTGGGCATACATCAAAGGGGAAAACCAGTAACCCCAGATCCACCAAACTGGGATGCTATCTGTTGGAATGAGAAAGGTTAACACAAGTTTACAGGGATAGTATTGTTTTTTATTTTTTTTTAAGAAAAGGCCAAAAGACCGGTTAAGAATATATGGCTAGCAGCAGACAATTAAGAGACGGATGATCAATGACCTCTTGAAAGAATAAAACCTCCTAGGGCCATGACAACCAGCATTGCGAAAGATCCAAATGTGTTGGCAACTATCATATTTCGGCCTAATGATGCCATCACACGGAAAAGGGCTACTGACATCTGGTGCAAAGAGAAGTATAACAAGAATTGCTTTAAGCATCTGCACATCATCAAGCAAGTCAGATATGCATTTATATATGCCATATCGAAAAAGCAGAAAAAGAAAAAGAAAGGAGGATGAAACTATTTGTGTAAGAATAAAATACCTAGTTATTTGGGGATCAAAGCCAATGACATAATATGTGACAGATACCCATATAAAAGATTCTGCAAGCGAAGGGGGGATACTCAAAATCCAAGAGGGAATAGTGTATATCCAGCAGGGATAGAAGTGCATGTCTCTGTGCTTGTAAAGAACGGGAAGCTTGGCTATCAACATCGGGACCTCCATAAATCCATTGAAAAGGATCATAACTAATGCAAAGTAAAGTGCACCGAGGTAAACACCTCCATCATCAAGTGTATTATGATGCATTGTTGTTCGGAAGAACACACTCATTATGATCAAAATAATTAGGAGGAGCTGCAAATGCAACACAATTTTCCCATATAAGCATTTGTAGGCCGTACTCTATAGTACAACAGACTACTACTATTTTAGGCTCTGATTGCACCAATAACTAAAAGTAGGACAGAGTCAAACGATTTCATTTTTTGCTATAACAAGAGTATTTGGAGAAAGAAAAATTACCTGCATAAATTTGAAAATAAATACAAACGAATTCCGCTTCAGCAGTAGCATCTGCCAAGACAAACTAATCCTCAGAAGCTTGGCCCTTGTTACACCGTAAGTACTAATCGATAGAGCGGTCGGATGGTTGTAACGTTTATCATATGGAATGGCCAACTCCTGGGACAGAGAATTACCTACACGAAAGGATTGAAAACCTTCCACAAACTTATCAACAGGTACATATCTGTAACGATTGTCAAGGAACCAATACTGCTCTTGATCCTTTTCGGATGTAACCTGCTCATGTGTATTCAAGAGGTGAGCCCAAAAATAAGAAAGCAACAAGCATAACTTAAGTTCAAAGCACCCCAAAATAGTACCTCCTGTAGAAAGTCAGCAACATTTTTTCTATTCGGACACCTGAAACCCATAATTGCAAAAAATTCAATTGCAGCTTCACGAGGTCCCTGATACACAATTTGTCCCTCACTTAAAAGAATTATGTCATCAAACATCTCGTAAGTTTCAGGATCCGGTTGCAACAGTGATACTAGCGTTGTACAATCAAAAGCATGCGTTGTGTGCCTTAGATATTTGATAATTTGATGGGTTGTTGAACTATCTAGTCCTGTTGATATCTCATCCATGAAAAGGACCCTAGATGCACCCATGAGCAGTTCAGCTGCCAAAATGTTTATGTTTTAGTAACCAAAGCTAAACATTTTCCGAACGTGCAAAAAAGCAACATGAAAGTAATGTGGAGGAGCTACCAGTTGTAAGTCGCTTTTTCTGGCCCCCAGAGATCCCTTTGAGCATTTCATCTCCCACCAATGTATCGGCACAAATATCCAATCCTAATATCTTTGTTAAAATTCAGATGGACATATGAGAATTAATGCAACGGTGATGGACCAAAATATTATTTAACTGACCAAAATATGCATGGACCTTATTATTCTCAGAAGTGATAAAATCTGACATAATCATACTGTACCTTCATGATGTACTCCACAAGAACACTTGTCTGTTCCCCTAGTGCCACTGCCTAGGAGAAAACAATTATTTCAATACAGATACAAACATGCACTTTTGGGACACGTATTCAGGGCCACACTTTCTAGGACAACTTCAACTAGGAAACCGTACCTTGATGAACATATCTAGATCTTCATCCGGGTTTATTCCAGCATGTTTCTCTCTTTTTAGAAGTTCCCTAAGCATTTCTATGCCGAATGTTGATGGTTCCCCAACAAATATTTTAACACACGTTAGAAATACGTACTCATAAATTTGCTTCAATTACATTATCAAGGATCTCTAGTTAAGCGTACCACTCTTAAATCCGGCACCCTGACACTGTCCTGAGAATTCAAGAACCTCCCTCACCGTCATCTCTGCAATGTGCCAATCCTGCTGGCTAACATATGCTGAAGTCCTCTGAGGAGTAAACTCCTTCAGATTGTGTCCATTATACGTAATATTCCCTGACATCTTCAAAGTAGTTTTACTACATTGATAAGAAGGAAAAAACAAACAATATCTAAAGACAAAAATACCCATTTAGACCAATTTCCAGGATCGGCACTCACATGGACCAAAAAGATGCAGGGATAATAAATTATTTGAAATTTCCAGGAAATCAACAGAATATGTAAGAACATGGAGATGCCTAGTCATTTTATTTTCCAAGAAGAAAAGAATTTTTGTGCTCTTCATGATTCATCGGCATGCATTTACTGAATGTGAGTGGACATGGTAGCATACAGCTAATCAAATTTTATGTTCAGATTTCACTAGAATATCTGTAAGCATAATAGTAGTTAGTACATAGATCAACACAGCTTAGGGACACCAATATCAAATGAACAAACGCCAGAGTCAATTCTAAGGGTGCAATTTAGAAAATAAATATTGACACTACTGGTATTTTTTTACTTTGCTTTCAAGACACTATTGTTTACTAAGAAAGTGAAGGGAACAGACTAGGCGCATTAAAGCATAGTTTCTGCTTATCCTTTGTTGAGTCCGTGAATGACCTATAAAAGATACTCGATCTATGCAAAAGTGTAGCAAGTTTTCACTAAATAATTGTTTTAAATGATGAAAATTGATAAAGGGCATTAATATCAATACTAAAAACAATGTCACTGTACCTGCAAACTAGGACTAAGCCGGTCTGCAAGAGCCAAAAGAAATGTGGTCTTTCCAGAACTTGGGGGACCCAAAAGGAGAGTCAACCTAAATGATAACTTAAATTCATTAAAATGAAATTGTTGATTGACCATTCAATGAAGCTCGAGATCTACCTTGAAGGCCGAATGATTCCACTGATGTTGTTTAATATAGATAAGTTGTTTCTTCTACCAGGGAAAATCCTGAGCTGCCTAAAGAAAGTCTTTTTTTTTTTTTTTTTTTTTTTTTCACGCAGAAACATTAGTATTAGAACCATGCTGGGTAAAATGCCTTTGCCTTATTAAAAATCTTTACTCTGTAGGCCTACCTCAGTCATATCAGAAACGAAATTTGGGATGGTTGGCAGTGCTCTGCTTCCAACATGGACTAATGCATCCACCTTCAGATTCTGAAATCGAACCTCAATTTTTGGAAACTCCATATCAACTCTGTAATAAACATGGTCAAATTGGAATAATTTTAGGCATTTAGTACATTTCCCAACAATTGGCATTGATGCTAGCAGCCAGAGAATAAGAATGTAGATGTAAATTAGCATAACTCTCTATAGACTAGTTAGCATGAGAAAGTTGCACAATTGACTATCAAATATGAAAATATGTTACTGAAACACAATACAAAACTTAAAAATGCATACAGAGCAACTTGAATAGAAATGTAACTTATAATGTGCTATATGCAACTCCTGGAAATTTTTTTGGGAATTACCATCAATGGAACAGATGGCTTTGACCTTATAAAAATTTAAGATGTTTGAGTTTATCAATAAACTAGCTACCCACGGGATGCTTCCCTCAACAATAGCTACTGCAAATTTGCAAGAATCAATATTAGGTTTAAGACTTTTAGTTCTCCAACCATGGAACTGAAAATCACATTCACGTTATCTGAAACCTATAAAGTAATCAAATTACACTATTACTAAATACTCCCATAACAACGAGTACTAAAAAACAGAAGGAAAACTCCAAACTGAAAGTGATAAGAACCAAGATATAGGTAGACCTTAACTCGGTCCAGTCTGGGGATTGTAAATTCTATTACGACAATTTGTAAATATATTATCGGTGAAATGAAGCACTCTTAACACATTTTTCACTTCCAACTTTGGGCCACCGAACTGAGAAGGATAAATTAGAATCGCAAAAGTATAATAAACAATCTAAAATCTTTGAGTAAGAAGTTTCAAGATAGCAATCTATCTAACCGCCTCCTTTGCAGGTCAATCTTTGGACAAGATCATGAACAACTAACATATCAGAGAGTCATTTGTCTAATTGTAAAATTGACATCTGCAAACTATGATGGAATCAATTTGGCTATACAATTATCAGATGATTTTGATTCCCATATTTCTTTATCTTATTAAGGCAACCAGCCAACCACATTATGAATGAATAGCATTTGTTATTTCGGCATCATTCTAACTATTATACACAATTCAGGAGAGCAAAAAATTCTTAAATCATCTCACTGTCAAAACAAAGTAAGCAAATATGCACCCAAGTTACTTTTGCCCAAAACTCAAACCAAATCCACTTAAACAAGAAAAGACGAATAGTTCTTAGATACCCTGTAGCAATCAAATCAACCTAGCAAAATATAATAACATATTAATGTAGAAATTGAAAAACACATCAAAAGCATAAAAAACTTTCTGCCTTTGTAGTTTATGCGATTCTAGAATTTTTTCTTGGAAAAAGCCAATTATTTAGACAAACACAAAATACCCAAAAATCAAAATTTGATATTATTCCTTTGCCAGTGGAAAAATCAATAAATTTAGGGGTAAAAACTCAATTTTCAGTAACGCTTACACATCAAATCTTTGTCTAACTCTTCTGAAAAACAGCTCTGTGTCTTCACTAACTGCTTTAATCAACTTATCCAAGACATGCTTCTGTTCTGAATCTTTAACTTTACGAACATCAACCAATGATATCTCCCCGGCAAGGTTGCGAAAAACTGCAGTCCGAGCTCGAACATAAGTCCGAGACCTCTGCAAAGTAGCCAACACGAGATCCTCTTCATCTCTGCTACTATCTCCTGCATTTCTTGTAAACACGTCTTCTGAAGCACCCCACATTTCGGGGCAAATTTGTCAATTATCAAGAAAATGTAAGTATAAAAAGGGCAAATTGAGAAGGATTTAAAGGTGAGTTTGAAACCTTGAATGAATGAAGAGAAGGGCATTTTTCTATATGGGGGTGGTGTTTGATGGGTCAATTTCAACAACTATGGAGGCTCAATATGGTGGTTGAACGCTTTGCATTAATTTGATTTGGTCATTCGTTTTCTTCAATAATTGGATTTTCAATTGTCATTAATGTGATCAAATCTGGGAAATAACTTATTAGTAAGAATCAATTGAAATTTGTGAGTGAAAGGGAGGGACAGCAGGTAGATGGCAGTAGGTATTAGGGGTTTGGAAAAAATGGCAGGAAATTTTAAATTTAGAAGCAGTTAAAAACGGTTGGCAATAAGACACTGTTTGGATGACCGTTTTCCTCAATTACAAAAATGTTCTTTTAAGTTATTTTTTGCCAATTATAAATATTTGACATATCCCATTCCTTCGTACTTGTTTTTTTTTTTTTTAATTATTTGACAAAAATATTATCTCGAACGTTATATACTATAACATCCAAACATCGCACTCCAATCTAATTTCAAATTCCTAATCCCAATGTTTCTCTATTTTTGGAACAAAGGTCGCACACTATTTTAAATGTCTTCTCAGCGTACATTAACACGATTTTAAGTAAAAATAGTTTTAAAAACCCTCTTCAAATACCAACTTACAATATAATTTCCTGTTCTTTGTATTTTGGTATAAGGATATGGAACTTCAAGGTTTTTTTTTTTGGATAAAATTGTCGTTTTGAACAATTATTTCCTGACATATGTCGAGGTTAAACTCACATTGAACGAACTCTATTAAAAAATCTTATGGCACATTTGGTACTGTTGACATATGAAATAACAAGGGCCTGAAAAGAGACTTAAGAAAAATTGTACATGTAGGTCCATAATAAATACCCAAGCATATAGGCTTAGAAAATATGTCGGCCAGGCCCAACGGATGCCCAAATAAATTTGTATATAGGCCCAATAGAAATTGTCCAAGCCAGGAAGGGCCCAAAATGGACATCGCCCAGATCAAAAACGCTCAGGGCGTTGGGCGATTAGAATGGTCAATCGCGGCATAAGAGTAACTGTTCATAAGTAGTTTTTCTCATTTTCTTATCATTGTTCCCACGTTGTCAGGAGTTACAAACTTGAATTATCATGAAGGAGTTACAAGAAGTTGGATCATCATGGGGAAGTTACAAACAGTTGGGATCATCATGGGAGAAATGGGCAGTTATTGGACGACAAGGTGATTGCTTCATGAAGGAGTTACAAGAAGTTAAATCATCATGGGGAAGTTACAAACAGTTGAAATCATTATGGAAGAAATGGGCAGTTGCTGGGCGATAAGGAAGAAACTGGGCGATGAGAAGTTTTTATGCAAGATTGAAGGAAAACGTGTGATAAAACCGTTTGGCAAGGTATAAAAGAAAGGAGATTGATTGAAGAAAAGAAAAAGAAGAGGAACTCTAAAAAAACAGAGAAATGTAATTTCATTCCATTTAGTCTTAAATATTTCTTTACAGTGAATTCTAGTGTGCTTGTGCCCCTTGGAGGCATTTCGTTTTGCTTTTTTCCATCCTTGGTCATTATTGTAGTCTTCATAAATCAAACACCCCTTGTTGGGACTTTGTCTCAAAAGGTTTGGCGTCCCTTACACATCGTCTGAATCCTTTAATTGTTAGCGAAAAATACACATTCCGCGCGAAACAATTTGGCACGCCCAGTGGGACACTTTTGGTGTTAGAAGATACAAGAGGGTGGAACAATATGCCTCACAAGAACTCAGATAAGGAACCAGCAAGCCAGCGAATTCAATCCGTGATCGAGCGATATGAAGAACAGCAAAATACACCAGCAACGGAGGGACAAAATCAAAGCCGTTATGAACCAATGACGGAATTGAGTCCACGAACCATGCGCGCATTACTTGGCGAACTCACGCAAGATGTCGTGGGACAGGTAAACTTGCAAAATGTTCATGATATGGAAAAATTTGTTCAAACTGGAAATGTGCATTACGACAACATGGCCAAACAATTAAGTACTTTGAATGAACTTATAACTAGGTTAGTAGGCCAGACATGTCAACCAAATTTGCCAAATATAGGGAATCATTTCCAAGCTAGGACGGTTGTGGGGCACAATTCACCGACAATGAACCCTATAAATCCTAGTCAAGGAATAGAAATGCCTTTTATACCATCGACGTCAAATGTGGGTGGAGGCAACATGGCCAATTTGAGTGGTCACAATGTGGGATCGTCCAACTTGGGGGGTAGCCCGAATGCAAGAGAAAATATGCCAAATATAGGACAAACGCAACACGTGTTAACGAAGGGGCAAATGTCCAAGTAAATGGCAATAATACCATGAGTAATGGTAATTTGGCCACAAACCCAGGTTTAAACAATAGACCTCAAATGATTCCACCTGTGAATCAACCTATAGGAGTCCCGTACGATCCAAACATGGCCTTAAGAAACCAAATCACCGAGATAATGCAAGATCAGATGGCTTTTGGAATGCGTCCTTTCATTAGGCCAACCTATAGGAAGCCATATCCCGATTGGATAGACCAAGCCTATCCGTGGCCTAGGGGATATAAAGTGCCGGAATTTTCACTATTCACAGGTTTAGGAGAGGTCTCAACATTGGAACATGTAGGACGATTTACACTGCAATGCGGTGAAGTAAATGATTATCATAAAATAAGGTTGTTTCCTAGTTCGCTAACAGGGGTAGCTTTTTCATGGTTCATTAATTTACCAGCAAACTCTGTTCAGACATGGTAACAATTAGAACAGTTGTTCCACGCCCAATTCTATAAAACTGAATCTGAAGTCACCTTAGCCGATTTGGCGAATTTACGTCAAATGCCAACTGAATGGGCAGAAGTTTTCCTTCAAAGGTTTAAGACTGCTAGGAGTAAATGCTTTGTGCCCTTACCCGAAAAAGAGTTTGTTAAGATCACTCAAAGTTGTTTAAGTTTCGACTTGAAAAAGAAATTTCAGGATAGGGAGTTTCCTGATCTCTTCCAATTAACGGCCAATGTAATTAGGTATGAGCGTTTGATAAGGGAAGAAGAACAAATGAAAAATTCTAGCAAAGGGACTTACTATAGAGACCCAAACTTCGACGTTCACGTTGTAGATGAGTATTATGATCAAACTGAAATATGTTTGGCCGAATTGATTAAAGGAGATGCTTATGAATGTCCGTTAATAATTAATTCAGGGATGACGGCGAAAAACGAGCCTCTAAGAGATACAAGCAAGAAAGCTAGAATGTTTTCGTTCGATATAACCAAAGCAGATACTATATTTGATAGATTGTATAAAGACAAGCAAATAAAACTGAGCGATAAGCACAAATTGCCAAATCCTGAGCAAGTTAAGGATAAAAAATATTGTAAGTGGCATAATGCATGGTCTCATACAACTAATAATTGTTTGGTTTTTCGTCATGTATTACAGGATGCCATCGAATCAAGGTGAATTACTTTTGAAGCTAAAAAGAAGATGGCAGTGGATGAGAATCCTTTTCCGCGGCCACTAGGAGTCAATATGTTGTCAGCAGGTTTCAAAAGTGGTTTACCTAAATTCAAATTGGTAGTCGATAATGGAGACGAAGATCTTGAACAGCATCCCAGCGTGTTCGAACGTCTCAAAGGTAAAGAAGTTGAAAGGAACAAAAAAGTGTTGTGTGCTAGATGTAGAAGAGAAATAGATGAAGATGAGGAGAAAATAGAAGTATGGGGGCGTCACAATCATCCAAACGCGACCCAAAATTTCCAACCTATTCAAGGACGAAAGGTATCACGGCCTCCTTTTGAAAGACAGGTCAGGCCAATGTATGATGGCAGGCCGACGTACAACGGCAGGCCGATGCTCAACAATAGAACGTTCAGGCCACAGCCCCATCGATCGAATGTATGGCACTCATTCTAATACAGTGCGGGAAGGGTGATACCCTTTGATCAAATGACTAGGACACAGCAAAGACGTCATCAGAGAAATTATGGACGAATGATGAGGCAGCAACAAGAAGTGATACGTCCCAAATTGCCCAATTTCTCCAACACTGTTGCTAAAGAAAATCTCGAAGATGAGAAGGAACATAATGTGAACGATTCAACAGAAGAATTGCCAGAAGATTCTTCTGGTAGGTCGAAGTTTGAAAGACACGGCAAAGACGAAGATGAAGATGATCCTGGACAATCCATCACCATTCAGTTTGGTTCTTTACCCCCAATATTGGCTAATAATTATCTGCTTGCCAATGAATTTAAAAGCAAAAGGGATGAGGGGCCACAAGACGATGAGAGGGAGGAAGCATGCACATTGGAATGTGAGGGAGAAATCGGGCAAACCTCTGGAGATATCTATGGAGGAGAAGAAGAAGATGATGGCTTGACAGATGTGGAAGAAGAGATTGACTTAGAATCAGAAAGAAGAAAAAGAGGAGTTTCATATAACAATTTGCTAAAACAGCTGTATCAAGAAGGTGTCCGAGAAGTAGATTTGTTGGGCGAACCATCTGGGCGATCTTTTGATTATTATGTGTTATACGGGACGCCCAAGAGGAAAATGAGAGTACCACGCTCTGAAAAGTATGGATCACCTCCAACGATATTGCCACCCCCTACAGGTTGGGAGGAAGTGGGCGACATAGAAGCTCAAGAGCCCGGCACAGAAGATCAGTGCGAAATGTTGCACGTAAACCTGACACAGCATTTTGATCCAAAGGATGACGGGGGACAAGAAGTGGAGATAGAGGCGACTGAAAAGGTCATCTTTAAGAAGCCAACGGCCAATCTAACCAAACATTTGAGGCCATTATATGTAAAGGCCCTAGTCAATGGCATCCCTGTAGCCAAAGTTCTCATAGATAATGGGGCCGCTATTAATACCATTCCATCCAGAATGATAAAGAAATTTGCAAAGACAGAGAGCGACTTGATCCCTACTGAAGTTATTCTTACGAGCTTCAATGGCGGGGTGACTTCGGCCAAAGGAGTAATGCCTTTGGACGTGACGGTAGGAACTATCACCAAAACCACAGTATTTTTGTAATAGACGGGCCGACTAGCTATAATGTGTTGTTAGGAAGAGATTGGATTCATGGAAATCGTTGTATACCTTCGTCACTCCATCAGTGTCTAGTTTTTTGGAATGATAAAGGTGAGGCGGAAGGTGGTATCAGATTTAGGCCATGTGCGAATGCTTTTCTCGCGGATTGGCTTCAATGAGAATGGGTCCAAGAAAGGAGGTCCTTGGGTACAAGGAAAAAATTGGGCTGTGGCCAGTCGCCCAATAGAGTCTGCGTCCCTGAACGACGGGCCCAAATAGAACTCGTTCATATCCGGCCTAGAAGGTAGAAGATTTGATGGGTTTACGTAAGGTTTGGTCAGGAGGTCTTGGAAATCTTCGAAAGTAATGCTGTTGTTGGAGGAAGCTCTGGACGTCGACATGGTTTCAGAAAATGGACAAGAAGATTGCAAGTGAAACGATCAGTTTGGAAGGATGAGTGAGAGTTAAAGAAAAGATGAATGAATAGTGTCCTTTTTATAGAGGGAGAAAAGGGACAATGATGTGATGAGGGCTGGACGTGGTTATTGGTAATGGCGCCTTTTTGGGGTTTATACATATCGTGCTCTTAGGATTTCGGAATTAAGGCGCCTTTCAGAAGATGAAACGCCACCAAGTGAATATGGCTAATTAAATAAGCAATTATATTAATTAAGCCATATTGGAGGGTAACTGTTGACATATGAAATAACAAGGGCCTGAAAAGAGACTTAAGAAAAATTGTACATGTAGGCCCATAATAAATACTCAAGCATATAGGCTTAAAAAATATGTCGGCCAGGCCCAACGGATGCCCAAATAAATTTGTATATAGGCCCAATAGAAATTGTCCAAGCCAGGAAGGGCCCAAAATGGACATCGCCCAGATCAAAAACGCTCAGGGCGTTGGGCGATTAGAATGGTCAATCGCGGCATAAGAGTAGCTGTTCATAAGTAGTTTTTCTCATTTTCTTATCATTGTTCCCACGTTGTCAGGAGTTACAAACTTGAATTATCATGAAGGAGTTACAAGAAGTTGGATCATCATGGGGAAGTTACAAACAGTTGGGATCATCATGGGAGAAATGGGCAGTTATTGGGCGACAAGGTGATTGCTTCATGAAGGAGTTACAAGAAGTTAAATCATCATGGGGAAGTTACAAACAGTTGAAATCATTATGGAAGAAATGGGCAGTTGCTGGGCGATAAGGAAGAAACTGGGCGATGAGAAGTTTTTATGCAAGATTGAAGGAAAACGTGTGATAAAACCGTTTGGCAAGGTATAAAAGAAAGGAGATTGATTGAAGAAAAGAAAAAGAAGAGGAACTCTAAAAAAACAGAGAAATGTAATTTCATTCCATTTAGTCTTAAATATTTCTTTACAGTGAATTCTAGTGTGCTTGTGCCCCTTGGAGGCATTTCGTTTTGCTTTTTTCATCCTTGGTCATTATTGTAGTCTTCATAAATCAAACACCCCTTGTTGGGACTTTGTCTCAAAAGGTTTGACGTCCCTTACACATCGTCTGAATCCTTTAATTGTTAGCGAAAAATACACATTCCGCGCGAAACAGGTACACTATATAGGATTACGAGGGATATAATCAAGGAGGATTGGATTAAAGTGGATTATGGTAGATTGTTCTAATACGACGTTTGTTGTTACACCATACTAAAAAAAACGTATGAGTATTAAAATATAAAAAAATTATTCCAGTTTATTTATAAATACGCTTAGGGTTTTTGGTACACTGTATAGGGATAATTTTTAACGTAAATTACAATTAGGGTTTCTATGTTTTTTTTTTCACAATTTTAGTCGCATGTAATTTTATTAATTCGCATAAATAGTCCATACTGATAGAATTCGTCAAAAAATTCTACTAAAGTGCTTTTTAAAATATATTTTCGCCCTTAACTTTAATTAATATAAAAAAACACATACAAAAATCAAAAGAAAAGGACAGAAAAATTAAAAAAAAAAAGAAAAAAAGTGAGTTATTTATTTTGATAGAAATGTATGAGTTCGTTTTAGAAAATATAATTTGTTTACTTAAAAATAAAAGAAAAGTCATCCAAATATGTACGTAGACAAATTTACTTATAAGTGAATAAGTAAATTTTAAAATAAATAATTTTTTTTATTAATCTAAGTTATATAATTTTGACAATAGCTTTCAAAATAAAAAGTAACATTATAATAAGTAAATAAATCTATAGTAAAATCAATAACTATTTTTAAAAATCAAAGTTAAAAATAAATTACATATTTTGACACTAACATAAAAGTTAGTTTTGAAAGAGTAACTTTTACTTATAAGTAAATAAGTAAATTATAAAATAATTTTTTTTTTATTAATCAAAGTTAAAAATAAGCAAATTACTTATTTTGAAACAATTGTAAGAGTTTTTTTTTTTTTTTAAATGAACTCTTTAATTTAAAAGTTCAAAAAAGTAAGTATGTAGACAATACTTTATTTTCTTTAAGCTTAGCCAAAAATATTATTATAATTTTTTTTATTTTTTCAATACTTATACGATCTTTTAACACGGTGTAGCACCAAACGTGATGTTATAACAATATTTTATAATTTACTTTAATACAATCCTTTGTAATTTTAATTTTTATAATTATTTCTCAGACGCACCTTCATGAAACAGGATGGATTTATGTTTTTCCTATCTAAATTAGTGGTCACTTGACAAGGACAAAGGAAAACATTTTCCTTTCTTTAATGGTGTAGGAGTAACATGTTTCCTAACAAACAATACAATGTAGTATGTACTAAGTAATGGAAAATAATGGCCTACTTTTCTAGATGACCATGTTTCTTAAATTTAATAATTTTATTGACTTGTAGAATATTGAGGGAAGACTTTATTGTCATTGTAATTATTAGGACATGTGCAACGTTAGATACAAAATCAATAAAAACGATATATTAAGATCTTATTTTTATTTTATTTTATTTATAATTTTTACAGTTTTTTTTATAAACTTGTACGTGAATACGCGTGTATATATATTGTTGCTCTTCCATCTTGTGAGGGACAAGGTAGACGAAAGCTTCGAAAAAACTATTCTCATGAATTTTACGATTGATAGACGTGCTAATCTACATGAATGTTGAATATATGTTTCATTAATGAAGGCCAAAAAGGCAAGACAAGCTAAAAAATGAGAAGACACATCGATAAACTTGAAAAATACTCAAAACATAATGAATGTAAAATAAAACTATTAAATAAATATAACACTTCTAATCGTAGACTCTATTATGATAATGGATTGAAGCGGTGAATAGATTTTGAAAATGATCGGTGGAGGGAGATGACAGGGAGATAGATTGAGGAGGTGATCAGATTTTGGAGATAATCGAATCAGTGAGGTGGATTGAAGCAGTCAGCAAATATTAGAGGAGATGATTCTGTGAGGAGAGAAATTAAAGACGTAGTGATATACGGACATTTAAGTTTTTTTTTTTTTCCTATAGCAGGAAAAACTATCTACGGTTGTAATTAAAAAAGATTACTTAAAAGTAAAAAAGAAAAATAAATAATGTACCTACTACACAGTAATTATAAGTACACCATCATCAACGGTGCATTAATACCAGGAATGAGGAATAGTAGTCACTTGAATCTCACAATTTCTATTCAATAAACATTGAAATTTCAGACATTATTTTTCACAACTTATTAGTAGGGAATATGTGGTTAGCGAGCTTACTCAAGTCTGAAGATAGAAATTTTTGATTAGTGAGAGGAACAGGGAAAGTGACCTCTCTTGTAAAACTAATTTGTCCCTTAAGATTTTGGTAGTTGTTGTTTAGGTCTTGTTGTTTCATTGGATTCTTGATTAGTGAGAGGAACAGGGAAAGTGACCTCTCTTGTAAAACTAATTTGTCCCTTAAGATTTTGGTAGTTGTTGCTTAGGTCTTGTTGTTTCATTGGATTCTTATTGGTTGTTGAGCTGCTTTGCAATTTTCCCACAATCTAATTCGGGTTGCACACTAGCTAGGAGTGTTAGTACTTCGTCCCATGTGGATGCCAATGCCATGTATAAGCGCAAACTACTCTAATACTTCGACCGAAGTTCCATATATAATTGCGCTATCCCTTTGGCTTAAGGGGAAGTTGACAATGTGCTAATCACACTATCCCATATTCTCTATTGCAAATGAGGGAACATGAATATTTGGGAGTCCACTACCACCGTTAGACAGGTCAGAACAGAAGAATCAATTAGTGGCAATGATCGAGCCAATGAAAAAGTGGCATGTGTCCAAAAGATCCAAAAGGGTCGAAATACAATTAATCTTATTTTTCTTATAAATACTCCTTGCAACAAGAAGTGTTAAAGGAAAGATGATCAATTACGCTATCAAAGGAAAGAAGATCAATATGCTCTTATTAAATCAACCATTTGTCTAGAGTGATATTAGGATTGTGATTTATATTCCTATAATAGGCTATTACGTGTGTGTATAAATTACTAGCTTGTACAGATACATTCATACAATACAAACATACAACTTTTTATCTTTTCATTTTGTTTATGGTATCAAAGCACCAATCCTAGTGCCTTTGACTCACTATCTTCCACCACAAAAAATCAAAACACAACCACATCTACAACATGGCTGGAACTCCAGAAAATTATGAACCAAAGGATGATTCTTTATCCAAAAACATAAAGGAGATGGATGAGACATTGCCTGATCCTTTGACCTTACACCACTCTGATACACCAGGACTCACCCTGGTTAACACACCACTTGATAGGCACAATTACGGGCAATGGAGTCGCTCAATGCATCTTAGTCTCAGCGCCAAGAACAAACTTGGGTTGATCGACAGAACTATAACAGCACCACCATCAACAGATGCAAAATTCCCGATCTGGCAATGCTGCAATGATTTAGTGCTGACTTGGATCCTCCATTCTATACACCCAGACATCGCCCGCAGCGTAATATTCTCCGACACGGCGGCTGCGGTATGGAGTGACCTTTAGGACCGATTTTCCCAAGGAGATGATTCACGAATCTACCAAATCAGACAAGAAATCGCTAAATGTCGCCAAGGCTCCCTCTCTGTTTCTGCATATTACACCAGGCTCAAGGGACTTTGGGATGAATTGGCATCTTACCAAGACCCATCACATGCCCATGCGATATGTCGAAGAAGTTAGCCATTCGTGAAGAAAAAGAGAAAGTTATGCAATTTTTGATGGGGCTAAACGAACCTTACTCCACGGTTCGTGGCTCAATATTGATGATGAATCCTCTCCCAGATACACGCAAAGTCCACGGGCTTATTCTCCAGCACGAGAGACAGATGGAAGTGGCAATGCACCGTGAAATTCCATCAGGCTCCCATGCGATGCACACAACCCGTTCTTCATCAGCAGGCACAGCGGCGGGCTACCCTCCCTATCGCTCACCAACACCAGGCACGGCAGTGGCCACGGCAGCAGGATCCCCTTCCTATCGAAAGGGCCTGCGATGCAGTCATTGTGACCAGGAGGGTCACCTTGTGGATCGTTGTTATTATTTGATTGGGTTTCCTGTGGGTCATAAGTGGCATGGAAAGAATATAAAGCCAAGGAATAAAAAGTCTGATGTCCACTATGTTGATTCAAATAAGGAACCCACCAATGCAAGCCCAACTTTCACGGCTGAGGAATATAAACAGATCATGGCCTTACTTCACAATAAAAATGGTAACGACCAATCACTAGCAAACCCAACAGGTATTTTCACACCTAGCAGTAATAATATAAAGCATGATTCACATTCGACTTTATATTGGATAATAGATAGTGGAGCAATAGACCACATATCACACCGACCACCTACTCACAATAAAATTAAGACATTTCATGATTTTATTGGTCTACCTAATGGAGAACGATCAGCCATTGAAAGTGTTGGATCAATTCGTTTGTCACCAGATATATCTCTTGATGGAGTTCTTCACGTGCCCAAATTTCATGTGAATTTAATATCTGTGAGTAAATTGACTCAAGGTTTGAAATGTATAGTGATATTTTATCTAGATTTTTGTGTTGTGCAGGACGTGGATACGAGGAGGACGATTGGCCTGGGCAAGCATATTAATGGCCTCTACTATCTCACATCAAGTCAAAATGCTCACCTTGTCAACCACATCACCCGCATTTCCGACCTTTGGCACCGACGTCTTGGACATCCATCCAACGCACCTCTCCATACCCTATCCCAAACTTTTTCAGAAATTATGTTTAATTCTAAAGATGTTTGCGAGATTTGTCCATTAGCAAAACAAACTCGTTTATCTTTTATTTCCAGTTCAATAAAAACAACTGCACCATTTGATTTAATACATTGTGATATTTGGGGACCACACAAAATTCACACACATTCTGGGGCTCGTTACTTTCTCACCATTGTTGATGACTACACTCGCTTTACTTGGGTCTACATTATGAATCTTAAATCAAACACCCAATATTTGTTGAAAACTTTCTTTTCTTGGGTCAAGACTCAATTCCATTCAGACATTAAGATCTTACGTGCCGACAATGGGAGAGAGTTCACATCAATGCGTCACTTTTTTGAAGAACATGGTACTATTTTTCAACATACATGCGCTCATACACCCCAACAAAATGGGGTAGTAGAGCGTAAACACCGCCACCTTTTAAATGTAGCCCGTGCCCTACGATTTCAAGGCAATTTACCATTAAAATTTTGGGGAGAGAGTGTTCAAACGGCTTGTTACCTAATCAATCGACTTCCCACACCTCTACTTTCCTACAAATCCACATACGAACTCTTACACAAAACACCACCAATTTATTCTCATCTTTGGGTTTTCGGTTGTTTATGTTTTGCCACCAATCTCACTCCTGATAACAAATTTGATGCTCGTGCACGTCGATGCATCTTCATAGGATATCCTCTTGGGAAAAAAGGGTACCGCATCTATAACCTCAAAAACAAAAAATTCTTTTCTTCAAGGGATGTCACTTTTCATGAACACATATTTCTACTTACCACACTCCCACCAGAAAATCAAGAAGACTACACAGTTCTGCCTATCCCTTCTCTTCCCCACATGACCAGACCACTCAATCTACACCTCCATTATCACCCACTCCTACTGATACACTTCCCACCATCTCCATTACCGAGCCAATCCCGTCCTCATCACCAGAATCTCACGACCATACTCCAACCCACCATCACTCGCCACCTTCACCATTGTCTTCCACAATTCCTCCACCTACACCTTTAGCGAGTCTCCCATCCCCAGAGCCAACGGCTTTCCAATGTCCCTGAGCCTCGCCGATCCTCTCGAACTCCACAACCACCGCCCTACCTCCAAGACTACAAAACTAACTATGCTACTCTCCTGGGCCCTGACGCCTCGTCTTCATCCACGTCTGGCATACGCTATCCAATACAATGGTATGTTTCTTACTCTGGGTTATCCAATCCACATCGTTCTTTTGTGCATAATATATCACACTTGGTTGAGCCAGCAAATTATGAACAGGCACGCCATGACCCTCAGTGGGTTGCGGCCATGAACTCTGAAATTCAGGCCCTTGAGGATAATCATACATGGTTTATAGTCCCTTTACCTCCTGGACATCGTCCCATCTGCTGCAAATGGGTCTTCAAGATCAAATATCATGCTGATGGTACCATCGAGCGTTACAAAGCTCGACTTGTTGCCAAAGGGTTCACACAACGCGAAGGCATTGATTACAAAGATACCTTCGCCCCTGTTGCTAAGTTAATTACTGTCCGTTGCTTACTAGCAGTTGCTGCGGTCCGAGATTGGCCATTACACCAAATGGATATACAAAATGCTTTCCTACATGGCAATCTCATTGAGGAAGTATACATGTGCCCACCTCCAGGTTATCGTCGACAGGGGGAGAATGTGGTTTGTCGACTCCAAAAGTCTCTTTATGGCCTTAAGCAAGCATCTCGCAGTTGGTTCCAACAGTTTTCATGTGCAATTCAAGAAATTGGCTTTCAACAATCTCGCGCTAACTATTCTTTGTTCACACAGGTTCATGGGGACTCTATTACTATTGTTTTGCTTTATGTTGATGATATGGTCATAACAGGAAATAATGAAAAGGCCATCAACGATCTCAAGAAGTTCCTCAATAGTCATTTCAAGATTAAAGACCTTGGACCACTCAAATACTTCCTTGGCCTCGAAGTTGCACGTTCTAAAGCTGGAATCACAGTTTGCCAACGGAAATACACATTGGACATATTGGAGAAGGCCGGGTTACTTGGAGCAAAACCAACAACAATTCCCATAGAACCCGATTTAGTACTAACTCAAACGGGAAGTGAAGCTCTCAAGGACCCTACATGGTATCGACGGCTAATTGGAAAATTAATCTATCTCACAATCAGTAGACCAGAAATCACATACTCCGTGAACACACTCAGTCAATTTATGCAGGAGCCAAAATTTCATCATCTCAAGACCGCTCATCGACTCATCTAATACTTGAAAACAGCTCCAGGGCAAGGTTTATTGTTTCCATCAGACAGTCCACTTCACTTGATCAGCTACTGTGACGCCGATTGGGCGAGATGTCCTATTACACGTCGATCAGTGACAGGTTATTGTGTCTTCCTTGGCAAGTCACTTGTTTCATGGAAAAGTAAGAAGCAAGCAACAGTGTCAAGATCATCAGCAGAAGCAGAATATCGCTCTATGGCTGCAGCCGCTTGTGAACTTACCTGGTTGAGATACTTATTGAAGGATTTACGTATACCTCATCCTGAACCAGCAAGGTTATTTTGTGATAATCAAGCAGCTTTACACATTGCTGCAAACCCAGTTTATCATGAGTGGACGAAGCATATTAAGCTGGACTGTCACACCGTTCGTGAAAGAATCCAAAGAGAAGAAGTCAAGACAGCCTATGTACAAACTGGGGGTCAAATAGCAGATTTATTCACGAAGCCATTGCGAGCACCAGCATTTCACACTCATCTCAGCAAGTTGGGTGTCATTGACATTCATACTCCAACTTGAGGGAGAGCGTTAAAGGAAAGATGATCAATTACGCTATCAAAGGAAAGGAGATCAATCTGCTCTCATTAAATCAGCCATTTGTCTGGAGTGATATTAGGATTGTGATTTATATTCCTAGAATAGGCTATTACGTTTGTGTATAAATTACTAGCTTGTACAGATACATTCATACAATACAAACATACAGCCTTTTATCTTTTCATTTCGTTAGAAGTGAAAGATGTAAAAATCAAACACTTAATCAAATCTCTGTCCATTTTGTTTATTGCATGTTCATATTATACATATGTTCTTATTTTCCGGCAACTTACTAGAAATCGATCAATTATCCAATTTGAGTACCTCTGAGGATAGATCTCAACAGAAAACTAAAGAGTAACGGCAACAAATGATTCAGCTCAGTAGTTCCTCGTATATATTATTGACTCTATAAATATAGTAACATGGAGGTAATTAACATTGTTTTAAGTTATGTGCAACGGTTGAGTCCATAGCTCCAGATTCTAAGGTTTGCCTAGAAACAACCACCTTTGAAAGAGTGCGATATAGCCCACTGATGGAGCACTCTTGTACCGAAGTTGAACGGGGGCTAAGCGATCTATCGGACAATGAGGTGGCAATGATTTGTTGGTAATTTAATCTTACCACATTTTGAGGTCAACACGAAACTTTTAACCTGCGATACTATTTATTAATGTTTTGTCTTTTACGACAAATACACTTATGATGAATTACAAATTTATAAATTAGGGTGTATTTGATTTTGATTAAAATCAGATTTTTTATAAAAGTTGATGACATGTGTAGTTGAAAAATTATAAAAAATTGTGGGTCAATGAAATGTATGGTTAAAATTGATTGTTGACTTTAATTTTAATTTTTTAGCAAAATTTTAATTAATTTTAAATGTTAATCAATTTTGGTTTTATGTACACTATGGCCAAGGGTATTTCAGATTAAAAAAATAAAAATAAAAATTATCATCATCTCTTATATGGAATTTTGTAGATTGATATAACCAAGAACAAAGATTTAATTCAAAATTTATTATCATTATTATTATTATTTTGGACAATACATTTTTCCACCGACGTATATAAACAACATGAAAAAATCCGAAGCCACAAGTCCAACGTATTAAAGATTAGAGCGTGGCCCAGCAAAGTACTGCTTGTCTACGTGTTTGCATGTCTTTCTCTTATGGCAGTATGGCTGCCACGAACTTTTCACTCCGGCCACTAGAATTCTCCACCACCATCACCGCCGTCAACCACCGCAAGCCAGCCACTTTTCTTCCCAGAAAACCACCTACATTCATCTCATTCGCCACCGCTTCTCCGGAAATCACTGCAGCACCCACGGAGAAGCCCGAGATCGAGTTAGAATTTATAGGGGTATGCATTTCTTTATACCCCAATTTTCTTGTTAATTACTATAAACAGTGTTTATTTCTTAGTTTAATGGTAGTTAAGTACCCTATTATTTGGTTGATTAAATGTTAATAGTACATGTTGCTTTAATTTTGCAGTTTTGCAAATTATGATTATTTGATTTATGAGAAAAAGATAAGGTATATGGAAAGGGAATTTCTACCAAATACTACTATTTAACCAAAGAGGAAAATTTATTGAAATAAAAAATCAACTAAATATGTTCAACCACTTGATTTAAAAGCTTGAATTGTAGTATTTAGCACGCCCTTACCGGTTTATCGAGTAAAATTTGATAAATGGGTAGCGACGAGTGTGTGGTTGTAATATTATGTCCAAGATCCGATTGTTGTATTGGAATAATTGCTACATTGTTATTATTATCAATACGTTTATTTATTATTATTTATTGGCATCCCTCTTAATTACTTATTACTTTAATTGATTAAATAGTAGAGTTTGAAAAATAATTACTTGCGACGTGTTAATCACAAAGAGTTGTAACACTAAGATGTATGTCTTGGTGTTTTATTCTTGAAGTATCCCTGGCCTTGTACACTGATGAGACACGGATATCATTATCACATATAGGAAGTACATATTGCACTCTTTTCTTTTGAAAAACGTAGTTGATCTTGCAAACCAAAGTGTGGGGATACTTGGAATGAATATGTACATGCTTATTATATAAACAAATTTATCAGATGACCCGTCATATAGATTTCACATGGATAACTATCTTAGTGTCAGTGGACTATCTTTCAATAACGGTTGTGAGACTAATCCTTCAACTTGAGATAATCATAGAATCTTATGTGTGGGATCGTCACACTTTAATAGTATTAGATGCGACTCTATTTAATGGTTACTAATTTGACACTAATTAGGTGTGACATGAATCATACAAAGATTGATGGACGATCAAGAAAGGATTTATCATTCTTAGATAATAAGAGACTATATCTTATCATTTGTGGGCATAAAGTATTGATACACTAATTCTTCGGGCGAGGTAGAGTTATGATTTGAAAAAGGGTTCTCAAATAGCAACTCAGAAAATCGATTATTTGAAGTGACAAACAACATAATTGGTTAAATAAGATTGATATTATTCCATATCTCGTAGCCAAATAGGATATAACTGATTTTATTCCACGGTAATGGAGCATGAATGGTCTTGTCAACCACATAATATTTCGTGTTACGTGGGGTTGCATTGACACTTTGTTAGATGTTAATCAAGGACTTTTAATATGTATTAATTAATTGATGAAATTAATGAATAAATTAAAATGAATTTTAATAATAATTATTATTTGTCATCCTGGACGGGAACTTAATGGATCACACACAAAAGGATGAGAGTTTGAAGATCGAAACGAGAAATTAATTTATAACAAATGTACGACATTATAGACCTAATTAATTAATTATAAGTCTAGTTATTTGGTTGAGCTTATTGAGCTTAAGTTGAGATTAACGGGCATGATCCAACTAATAGTCAATATATGCATATGTTAGGGGTGAGAATCATAAGTCAATTTACTAACTCAAAATTTAGACTCCCAACCCTATGCATCATACCGTAGTCGTCCCCCCTCTCTCTGTAGTGTGAGTTCAAAATTTTGATCTTCAACTTCATCTGTGTGGATCACTATTATAAGCTAGATGCTTGAACAATTGTAGTTAATCGTGATCTAAATTGTCGTGTGCAGAAGTTCAAGTTCAGAGATAATTGTTTCTCGGGTAACAATTTTCTAACCAAATAACGTTAAACATCAAAGTTGATCCGGTGAAAAGGAATTAATTTTTAAATTTCCATTGTGTATGTATATATAGTTAACTCCCTTAACATTCCACCACATCCTCTAAAAGACTAAATTTGTTAAAGAGAGAGAGGACATATTTATTTATTTAAATTTAGTCTTAAATGCAAAGTAAGTGAAAATATTTATTTATTTTCTTTCGTGTTTTCTTGTATGTGGTAGCCTAAACCTGGTGCAGATGGGAAGCCCCCCATTGATAGAGCTAAAGCCATAAGTGGAGAGAAGCTTCTTAGGAACATAATGTTGGATAACAAGATTGAGCTCTATGCAGCATACGTAAGTTTACTCAGCACATAACTCAGTTTTTATTTTTTTCCTAGCTTGCAATTCCATCTTGGGTTCGATTTTTAGTCTTTTTCATTCATATTTTGTCCTTTTAACTTGGGTCATTCTGCAACATTAAAGTAAACTACTGTTAGGAATCAAGAATTTTTGTAGAGGAAAAAAAGAAAAAAAGAGTCAAACCACCGAGATGAGAAGACCCCAATAACTTGCGCCACCTCTCTCACCAAGCGTCACCGTCCTCGCCTCGACCCATTTTTCTCAGTTGTATTCGGCAGCGGTGACGACTGCACCCACAAGATGGGCTATTGAATACCAAGTTTTTTGTTTATTCTCTATGAAGTAATTTATCAAATCTATAACATAAAAGTGTTGAGTTCTCTAGCACCTTAGCCTCATTAATGCACCACTTATGCAGTTGAGAAAGCAGATTCACGCATAAATAACTCAACATTACTGTCCTGTTCTCGTCCGAATAAAGAGAAGTGCAGTGGCTAGTAATTGACTGAAACTATTATT